>CM067219.1:120208537-121558537 GCA_034190945.1 Octodonta nipae
ATAATTACTTCTTATTACTGAATTTCATTCAAGAATTACTTCGTTTATAAAATTTTGTAATTCTTGTATATATTGAAATAAAAATAAATAGACTCTTGTTGCCAGTCATCTAAAAAATATACATATAACTCCATACCTTTAGATTAATTGCCATGAAATCATTCTGGGGTATCACGTGATCTATGTGATAACTATTCCTCAACACCGATATAGTCATCGAGGCACTATAGTCCTTAATTTGCCAAATTTTAATCTCAGTGTTCGAGGATAGGGGCCTATTTGATTTTCCTATATTTTTTTTAATATCTCTATGCATTTTAAAATTATATAAACATATTATATTTGTATTGCTCGAAACAAATTGAGGCATTTGAATTTTTAAAATATTTTAATAATTTTGAAATAAACTTAACATTTCCATTATTTCTCCTAATAATTTTTTTGTTTAATACGTCACATGGTGTACTTGCTTTTTTCTTTATTTTTCCAATAAGCTTTTAAAATTAATAATTGTAGATCAGAATACCAAATTTCAACGTTTTGTCAAGTTAACTCGGAAAAAATAGGATATGCTAAATGGACGAACATACAGAAAACATACGTGGGAAATGGAAATAATGAGTGTAATATAATTGACATAATTCGAAAAAAGAATATCAGACAACTCATTTGAAGCTTCCAATACTCAATTTTATTAAAGACACAAACAATATGACAAACTATCCCTTGTTTTAAATAGATTCGACACGGAATTAATATTTTTGTATGGCCGAACCCCTAAGCATAAACTGTAGAACCTATTTATGACAATCGGTAAACTGTTTCCAGAGCTGAATTAGACCCATACAACAGTCTTAACGGGAAATAACTTGTAAAGCAATTTATTCAACAAAAATGGCCAACAGAAAATTAAATTATTATCAGAGATTTTAATACCACTTACAACAAAATCAGAGTAGCGCTTGAAAAAACAATTTATTCTCAAGTTTGGTATTATTTACCCCAAAAACCACAATAAAAAAATTCAGATATCAAATAGAGGGAATTATGAAACAAAAACAATAAATTGAATTATACTTGACAGTTGTTTTTATAAAACACCATTTTAACGAATGAATGTAAAATTTCACAAAGGTAAGAGCTAAATAATGAACGTAAACTTTACAATATCGCTACAACTAAATTTAATTCAATTAAAATATTATCGACAAATTTGAGAGATCAATTTCTTGTGGAAGTACATTGACTCAACTTTTAATTAAAAATTCCTTACTTAATATTGACTCATCACCACATAAACAGTTTGGTATATCAATATGTACCCATAACGAATTCGAGATGTTTTAGTTGGAATTAAGTCCAACCTGGTAAATTTCATACAATCGTAGACCGGATATAACATTCCGGTCGCGCTCGGCTAAAGTCATCCATCTCCGAAAGCGTATTGTTCTGTAACTATTACAGGATGTACAGTGATATCCATAAATAATACCCCTTAAATAGGAACTCTACTACATACTGGAACGTTATAAAGTGTCACACCACATAGAATCTGCTAAAGGAAAGTGTATATAAATTCAATAATAAATAATACTTTTTTATTATAGTTTATTAATGTTGTAAATTTATAATTAACAATTTATTTTTACTATGCAAGATGTTCAATAAATTCGTTAATCTAAACTCTAAAAGCCTTCATTTTCATTTAATTTTACTTATTAAAACTTTGTTTCTGTAATTCTAATTCTTGCCAGAACATATTAGGCGACAGTTTTCATAGTTGAGAACGTAGTCGACCTATTTAAATTTACAGTTAATTATACTTTAGTTATTAACGTTTTTTCTACAGAAAATATTGTATTCAACCTGTACCCGATGAGTGGCGTCACTGGACTTAAGTAATACACTTGTCCACAACAGCTGATTAATATTTATATTGATAATAAATTTAGTTACATAGAGAGAGTGTGTGCGCTCAAGTTCTCTATAAATGGGAAACTTTTTTTATTATTAGTTTTACCAAATTAAGTTGTTTTTCATAAAACGTTCTACCGGGTCGAAATCTAAAATTCGACTATTTTGCTCAATAATAAAGTACCTTTATTTTTAATAAATTGTATCTAAATGAAGTAGATTAAAGTTTAAAAATGTGGTCAAATATATATTTATACCCATTTAACATAAAAAATCAGGTTCGTGTTTTTGTAATAGAAATATTTATTTAAAAAAAATGTAATTCAAGCATTTAACATTACAGTCAATTAATTTAAAAAAATATATATGTGGTACTACCGGATCACAAAACGTTGGTGGAGTGTCTTTAATTAAAATTTCCTCGCCTAAAGATATGATCAGTATTCATTTAAAACAAACATATGATGCGAGATAAAAATAGAGAAGTTCTAAATCCTGTACCATTTAACAAATAGTTATTTAAAATAAGAAATTTAAAAAACTATTTGTTAAATGTTATGGGTAAACTACCTCTAGAACTACGGATATGATACCAACAAGATGGTGGCCATGCCCCAGTACGTCTGCTAGACCTCCAGACTTGAGTCCCTTCGATTAGTTATTAAAACAAATGTATACCTCCAGACTAATTTGAGAAAATGTGACTACCTTGTAGAGGCAATTAGAGAGGCAATTGAACACAACTTTTGCTATACTAAATGTTTTATTTTTTTCGGATAGAACGGTTAATTGAATGGAAACGAATGATATTCAATAGAGGCAAATGATCAGTAAGAAGAAAAAAATTAATAAATATTTTTATTTAAATTGTTCGATAGAATGTTTAAAGTTAGAATACATTTTCATAAAATAATACGTCAAATATGTTTCTATGCAAAACATAACAAAACTAAATTTTTCTTTGTAATCAGATATAATTGTATAAGAAACGTTTTCCTACTATAAGCGACTTTTTTTGATTTTTGTCCAAAATAAAGATATTCTACTCTTCAGCAAAATTCATATTGTTTGACCACAGATTTGGCACACAGATTAGAAATTTTGATAATTTGATAGTCCTGTTTTATGTTTTACACCATGCAAAACTTTTTATGAATAACAACTTTTTTTCATAAAATAAAAAAGTTCTCCATGGAGACCTTAAGCGGACACAATGATATAAAAAAATTGTTAATAATTTGATAATTTTTAAACCCAATTTCCGTATCTGGCACACAGATTGCTGAAACAATTAAAATTATAATTGGTATTAAAAAAATATGCAAACAAATAACGGATTGCTAGTATCTTTAAAAATTCATAACATCGTTAAACTGATTTATTATTAATTATACATTTCTGTATTAATTAAAATAATTCTCGGTTTTATGTAAATAATCAGCCAATCGTTCATAAAATAATCTTGTCTGCTAAATAATATATTTTTTGAATTCATTTGCAGATGAGAATAGAGATATAAAAGGACATCCTGACGAGGACATGCAAAGACAACGGAGTCAGTACAACGGTGACCAACTTTATACAAATGTAAGTTTTTATATATTAATAGATTAAACCTTGTCTGACATTACATTTTACGTTAATTTTATGTTCTTTGTTCTTCCGCTTTGCCTGTTTATTGGCACCATGGCCAAGCCAGTTTAGCTGTTAAGTTCAATCATTCTCATTATTGAGTTTTGTTTTAATTTTTTTTGCATCCTCGTTTTTTACTCACGTTATCCCATTTCCTCACCATCTTAACCTTCTTAAGTTTAGTAGAGAATTTATTTTGTATTGTATTGAATCTTAGTTTTCTATTTTTTGGGAATAACACCACATAAGCTTGAAAGTCTGTATAGTTTTCTAAATATCGTTCACACCAAAATCCCTCAAACAGACTAATTACTTATAAGACATGTATGTTTTGTCTTGTCTGTTGTTATAATTGATGCATTTGAACTCAAAACTAAGATAGAAAGTATTTACCTCGCTATAAAAACCAGTGAGAAGACAAATCTTATGATGTCAGTCGGGTTATTTCCAATCTTTTGTTTAAAATTTCAGTTATTTATTTTAATATTCCACTTTTTATCATAACTGTTAAAAATCTTGTCTGAATATTAAATTATTGTTTCACAAATAGTAATGGAAATAATGAATCCTGTGGAAAAATGTATAACCTTACTCGATTAGTAACCCTTTTCCTTTAATGTTCGTTAAATTTATCTCATGTTAACCAATACAGTTATTCAATCTTGTGAATCGATATATATTACAATCAATACTTCCCCTTATTGTTGCAGAGTACATCTTATCGTTTCTTTGTCTTTCTAGCCTGAAAGCTGAATATTATTGTAGTTTTCTTTCCAACAATTTCTCAAGATTTTCTCTAGATTTATAGTAAAAAATTGCTGATCTTTGTTTTAATAAACATGTATTATTAGGCTTTTTTCCTAATGCTATTTCGTTCTAACCACATGCCTTACGAGTATGAGGATATCTTGTATAGCTTCGTCTACCTGTCTAACTCTTTATCAATTTAAGGATTCAATTATCTCGCTTGGAGCATTAATCTGCTTTTGTTTCCTGAATGATAGTTGCGCATAGTTCGTCAACGTTTAAGCACTTTTTTGGGAAATGACTACACAACTCACGAAATTACTTTATATTTCCAAACGTTTCGGGGTCGAGATCAGACTCCGTGTTGGTAACAAAGAAACTATGAAAAATGGCACAATTCTAAAATTAAAAAAATAACATTTTTATTTAAAATTTTAGAAATGTGCCTTTTATCACAATTTCTTTGCCATTGATTAGGGGTCTGACTTAGATTCCGAAACGTTTGGAAATATACAGTAATTTCGTGAATTGTGATGCCATTTCCCAAAAAAGTGCTTAAAAATCAATTTGTTTTATTTTGTCGATATAGATGTGTCTGTTAGATTTAATTTAATATTATGTAAATATTGACTGAATAATGTTTATTTTTATCGACACTACATTACACTGTTCCATGAAATCAACATTTTAACTGCCATTTTTTATGACATTGCCAGTGTAGCCATATGAATGCATTTTTAGTAGATACGTTATTTGTTTATGAATAACAGACAAAATAAACGAATTTCCTACTTAAAAAATAAAAAAGATTATTTAAAAATGCTTTATGAAAATCTATATGAAATCTAATTATTTTAATAAAAACACTGGAAAGTCCTAATGCTTGGTTTCCATTTAGATATGGTCCAGTAAGTGGAGTATAAAGGATGAGCACAAGTTATTATCAGAACTTGGTGGAACGGGTACCGCAACTGGACAAGGTGGTTTCTACGATACGCATCCTGGTTTTCCTGGTGTGGGCAACGTGAGTTCTGCATCTGATATATACGACTCCATCAACACTATGAGTCAAACTTCTTCACAAAATCTGTACACTCCCCCGCTGGCGGGGACATTAGGTAAGTTCAACTTGACTCAGCACAGAATTCTTGGAAAATAATACCTACATAGCTTACAATACAATACAATAATATCAGGTACAACATGTGCCTATTTATCATAGTCCTATTTTAGGCAAATATATGTAATATTATTTTCTTTGAACAAAATTCATCTAAGAATATTTTCCTTTTACCCTATTGAAGAATAATACCTGTGGTGGAGGTTTTTGGGAAATTTCAATCTCTCGGATTCAAATACACGTTTTTAACAATTCAATGCAGGTTCTGGATCATTAACACCATTAGCTCCTATCACAATGCACGAAATGAAAGTTGAAACGACGAGATTGATAGACACAGCGATGTCACCTTACCATCCTGGTGAGTAGTTTGTTATTGAAGCATCAAAAATTATCAGTCTTCACATACTGCTTCGAGCTTCGAAAAACTGGTGATGGTAATTGAATCAATGAGGTCAACAGTGCAACTCAGTACAAATATCCAATATCAGAATGATAAGTAGTGCATTAGATTCTTGGAGACCAGAAGAGCTATAATGTTGGATAAATGAGGAAAAAATTGCACAATTAAATACCACTTTTGGTATAGTAAACTATATTTAACTGACACTGATATATTTTTTTGCGAGCACCATACCAAATGTTCTATTGTCTTCAGTTCTTATTACTTATCCTCAAAATTTTTCACCATTCTACATTTTTATATTCCACAACTAGAAAAGCCTATTTTGTACAGTCGCTCTCTACCTTTTAAATGGAGGACATAATATTTGTGTCATTGTAGGATATGACCAAGTTACAAAGCTTGCTTAATTTTGTTATTTGAAATAGTTTCCAATCTTTGTGGACTCTTAGCACCTCTTCATTCGTCACATGGGCTATATACTGGAATATTAACATTCAATTGTTCCACATTTCCAGTGTCCAGGTCTCAGTAACATAGAGTAAAGTGGACCAAACATAGCATTTAAAGAGTCTGCATCATAATTCAAAGTTTAGATTTTGACCGTAAAGTATATTGTTGAGTTGCCTGTTCTATTCTGGCCTTAATCTTAGCTTCTGGTTAGAGTTTTACGTTAATCCTAGATGTTCAAAGTCTACTGTGCTCCGTTCTCGCAAAAATGTGTAGAGGGTTGTCTTGATTCAGAGTTACTGAAGCGTACTTTGCCTTTTTTACATTTATGGGTGTTCATTTACACATTATTTTAACAGATATAAAAACGGAACAAAATAGCATTTAAATTTAAAGCAATTCTGAAGGTAAAAATAGATGATGTATCACTTGTCATGATTTGAAATAATATTAGTTGTATTTATGGGCTGTGGAATCGAAAATATTTTCAAGTATATCTGTTGTAATTATATGAATTTCTTGTCAAACCACTTGACATAATTCATCCGCCGTTAGGAAGCCAAGTTGATGCACATAGTTTTTGAGCTACTCCCATCGATAATAATTCAGAGGAGTGAGATCAGGTGATCGGGTAGGCCAAGAATCCACCGATTGCGTACCTATCCAGTGGTCAACAAAAACTACTGGGGTGTATTTCCCCCTCCTGGACGTGTGAAATAAAACCTGTATTTATTTATTTCAGTTAGTACCTAATGCATTGAAAGCCAAAACCTGTCAATCTGCGCCCTTCTAAACCAAAATCTGGTGACGCCTCTAGCCTCTCTCCATGTACCTAAAATTCCCAATTATATAGAAACCAACACAATATTTTTTCTGTTATAGATTTCGTTATTCGATTTCAAACTTCCACCAAAAAATAAATTTTGATTGACAAAATTCATATCGTTTTGTCACAAATTTTTAACAAACAGTAAAAAGAGAGAGCAATAAAGAGAGCAGTATGCTATTTCACGTGATTGGCAACCGACTCCTTTCACCAATTCAACCCACCATAATAATCACATCACAAGCGAAATACCATGTTGACCTCTTTATTGTGATGTCTTTGTAGTCTTGTCATCATAATTGTGCATTGCACGCTACCTCCAGAAGTATATGCTGTAAGATTTGACATTTCCTAGTGTACTATTCCCAAAATACTTCTTAGCTTTACATCGTCTTCCGGAATATTCCATAGCAGACTCTAAATTTGTACTAGTGTTATGTGCTGCAAATTTTGGTGCACCACTTACTTGTAAATTGTTTCTAACGGAAGTTGTGAGGTCTTCCAATACTAGTAACGCCACATTTTCAGGTGCATCCTCATTACATGCCTGGTTTGTTGCTAATAAGAACTAGTTTATTAAATGATCCTTACTCAAATAAATTCTTCAAAGCAAGTTTTTACTGACTGTAACTGGCTGAAAGGATTGTTTTTTACCTAGTCTACTACGTTTCTAAGAAGATTTTGTGATAGTATAATTTTATTTTTCACATTCAAAATCATTTGATTTCGTTAAAAGCGACAATAAGTAGATATCTATTATATCGGTTGAAATAATGAAAACTAAAATCGCAAAATTAAAAATTTCCAAAAAGCTTTGATGTCGGTTACAAATATAATGCAAAATGTATTTGAATTGTGCAATGTTGGTCTCATTGACCTGCCTTTTATTTCCTATGGTTTCCAAGATTCCAGTGCTAACTCATTCTTATCTTGAATATTGTGTACAAACTCATCTGATTTGTTATAATATATTCGTATCTTTGACGAGACGCCACTGTAGAGTGACTTATTTTTTTCGCATGTCCTTAGAACTATTTTCGCATGCTTTTTATAACGCATTGTTTAGTTTGCTTATTGCATCATCAAGTAGCATGGCATTGAATACCATCATTTGGAATTATTATGATACCAATCTTATTAATTTGTTCCTTGCCTAGTCAGTTATCATCTATGAGATGTGTTTTCGAATTATTTTAATAATAATTATTGAGATGATTGCAGTGATTCGTTCGTGTTCTAGCGTATAACATATGCCAAATTAATAAATAAATGTCTATTTTGGGCACGTTATGCCATATGGAATGTGAGTTATAGAAAGGAAGATATATGATACGTTATGTTTTAAATTCCTCACTGTTGTTTGACCTGGATTAGTTTTCAAATTCACATATGACAGATACTATAAGAAGAATTTAATAATATTAAGTTTACCCCATAAAAATTGCAAAGTAGAAGGCATTAAATAATTACAACAATAAAGCTTTTTAAGCAGTAGAATTAAAGAAAATAACCAGTAATGTTGTATTTGTTCTTTTTTAATTCTAATGCTTAAAAAGCTTTATTTATTACTTTTGCTGACAGGGGATAAAATAATATACCTAATTATAATCAGTAAACGGCTAATAAAATTGAAGAAAACCCAAAAGAAGATCACTTTGGATTGAATGGAAGAGGAACAAGCAATCAGGTGTGTCAGAATGCTAGCAGAGAGACTGATGCAGAAAAACAAGGGACAAGCGTTTTATTGACTGGCAGAAAGCACTTCACCGAGTAGATTGGAGTATACTATTGAAAATACTAAAGGATATGGAAATAAATTGAAAACACAAAGGACAAAAAGTAGTGATAAACGTGGAAAATAAAGAAGAAATAATCATAGAACGAGGAGTAAGACAAGGTTGTTGGATGTCACCTGCACTATTCAATTTATATGCTAAAAAACTGATCAATGAAGCATTGAAAAAGTGAAAAATATTAATTAAGTAGGCTTGTGACCAAGCAATCCATAAAGCAGAAAATGAAGTATGAAATATTATTTGGAAAATACCCTAAACTGGAAAGAAGTACGACATGAAGATAAATATTGGAAAAGCAAATGATATGCAGATAGAAAAAATTGAAGAAGATGTGAGGATTATGATGGATAGTCAACAACTGGAACAATTAAATAAATTAATATTTTAGAGGAATGATTAATTCAATCGGATGTTGCACTGACGATATTAGGAGCAGAATAACCATCGATAAAACGTAGTTTGTAAAAATAAAAGACCTGTTAACAACAAGAAAGATACCCATGAAGCTGAGAAAGAGATAAAGAGCTTCGCGAAATGCTACATCTGGAGTTTGGTTTTATATTGGTCAGAGATAAAAGAATAAAAATATTTTGAGAGTTTTGAAATGTGACTATGGTCAGATCAAATAAGGAATAATGACGTCTTGAGAGTAAAGGAAGACAGATCAATAAATGCAAACTATAAGAAAAAGGAAAGGTCACCCGCTCGGACACATTTTAAGGAGAGACGAAAGAATTCAATGCTGACATCATGACATGTAGGACTTGCGGTAAAACGTAACAAGATGCACATGATCGGGAACTCTGGAGCAGGTTGTGTTGATGTATTTAATTAACATTTGTTCTTTTTTACTTTCATGCTATTTTCAATTACTTTCAGTTAATACGTGCGCCTTCGCCAAATTTGATCGTTAAATTATTAGTATGCGGTACCGTTCACGTTGTAAAAATATATAGAGCCCATTTAAAAATACACTCCTTCAAATAAAAAACACTATCTTTATTAGTTCTTAACTTGACGAAGTTCTAAGGTAATAAATATTAAAAAATACCAAGCGGTTGAAATAATATTTGCCATAATAAGCTGGCGTCTAAAGTTAGGACAGTTTGGTTACATGGGGAATTATTTGAGGTATGAGAGCCGACCAGCGAAGCTACTATCTTATTCAAATACATTGTCTGGCTAAACTTTCCATTATGCCAAGTCCGGATACCCTAGCTTGAAAAACTAAATCTAGGGCTTTAAGATCGGAGCTGATAACTAGTATTTGAAAGTATAAGGTTATAATAAATTTTAAAGCAGTATACTTTGTAAAATTATCACAGTAAATCAGCAACTTCTAAATTAATTATTTATTTCTCTCTACGTAAGTATGTAATCAAAAGAACAAATTTAAATTAAAATAAAACATTTGTTGTTATAACTGTTCCGGATGTTTTGCAATAGCTTATGTTAACATTATTAAAGATATATAAATGTTTCAAACATAAAGTTGAACCTGTTAGAACTCAAATGGATATAACGTTCTGGAATCATACTGGACATTTTTTCGAAGATATTTAAGTACAATTTTTAAACCTACGGAGACACAAGATATGGAATTCTAACCACACGAATATTTTTCAATATCTTTTAAAATAAATTTCTTACTTTTTACCGGAATGTGTATTTTTTAAATGATATTTTAGTAATTGTTGTTTTTGAGGGTTTTTGTGTGAACTACACTCTGCATTCAAATAAATAAATAAATATCACTGACTTTTACTGTTTTCTGTATAAATAATATTGAAACCAGTCAATGTTAATTGCTTGTGTGCTTCTTAAATATTTTATCTACTAGTTTACTTTTTTTTACTTTTTTCAAATTTTTAATAGTATTTTCTATGCTTTATTTGTAAATTGATTGACATGTTTTCTACTTAAAAACGTGTAAATTTGTTACATCTAAAAAATTAAATAACTTTTGAGGACTTTTATGCTTTTTTAAGAAGCTTCTAAAGACTTTAATTTTGAAGGATTATCATTGCTTTTAATATACTTACAATATATCCTACTTGGGTCTTCCATTGTTCTTATATGGTTTTTCAGCGGCTGCCACTGTGTTTTCGATAGTGTTATTAAAATAAGTTCCTTAGTATATCAATTAGACCGCTCCAAATGTATCTTTAATGATTCACTGTACGTGATATGCTTGTAAATGTATACCTTCAATACAACAATTTGAGAAGATATTTCTTTTGTAGTGACATTCATAACAATGACCTAGATTTTAAAAATGTTTTCGTGTAATCTATAGGTGAGGCTCTATATTTCTCATTTTTCATGATAATTTGCTTAATAGATTATGTGGATAAGTCCTAATATGTTTACTACCTTATAAATTATGCATTAATTATACGAAAAGATACTAATTATTATTTCTCGTAACGAATCCTTTCAATTCATACATAGGCTCTGAACTCTGTATAAGTAGGAAATTTTAACATTTGTCATCCAATAAATTATGGAAAAATAGACTTCTTTAAAAAAAATTGTATGTAAATGAAAACAAGAACCATTAATAATTATTTTCTGATATATCTTGACATTTAATTTTTTTATAAAATTATGGAGTTCCCCTTTTTATACTTTGGACTGTTTGTGTTTCCTTTGGGGATGGAAGCAGACGAGACACTTATTAAATATCAACAGAATGTTAAGTTATGCACGTTTCCTTAGTTTCACAGTAACATGTATTAACAATGTTTTTACCGCTTAAAAAATAACCACTATTATACAAACTACTAAGTCTTACATCAATAGTCTAAGACACGCATGATTTTTTAATTAATATTCTACTTTTAAATCTATTTGCTTATTTATTTGAATGATTTTTTGTTGTTTTTATTTTTTGTGCTAATATTTTGTGTTATTGCATGGTATAACAGAAACTAGTTCGCCATACAGTGGCGTAGTCGGCCTAGGATCCGCTGTAGATGGAACCTCACCAGGTTTACCGTTAGCATTACCTGCTGAACCAGGAAGCCAACCTGCCTCTCACACCGGATCTCCGGATCCAGCGGGACTGACAGTATTACAACCTTCTAACGGCATCTCGCAACACTATTCGACAACGATGTTACCTAGTTTTGGTTACTCCACTACAGGTATAATTATGATTATAATCCAGGCGTTTTGATCTACCTAAAGTCTAGTCACATTTCATACATAAACAACCACCAAATATTTTGTTCCTGTTACATAAAGTATTTTTTTTTCTTTCTCAGCAGGTACGACAGTAGTTCCGGGTACTGAATACGCGTACAGCACGGCTTACAGTCAGTACGGAGCAGCTTATAGTACTTATGGTTACGGCAGCGCCTCCAGCGGGTTACTCAGTAAGTAAACAGTGAGTATTGTGAATTGAGATATAAAAATGTAACCAGACAAGGTTGCGGTTCATTGGTATCCTGACAGATGCTTATAGAAATATCAGATATGTTGTTCTTTCAAAAGTAGGTGTTTTTGAAGAATTATGAACAATTATTATAATATTTTCCAATATTTATTTTTCTAGACTTAATTTATTGAGTAATACCGACTTTTGTTAGAAGAACATTTTCGGAATGGTCCATAGTTTAATAAGAACTGAACAAATATTTTAAATTTATTTTTACAATTTCTAAATAGTTGATCACCAAAAGTAAGAAGCTGTGTTATGAGACCAGCAATAACATTTTTTATAATCCATCGTAAATTATCAATAATGTTGTAATAACCTTACAATATGTTTTTTACAATTTTCAACATTTTATAAAAACGACTAAATTCAAATAATAATTCAAATAAAAAGATACGTAGACTTGAGCCCAACATTTATTTCACTGTATTGTTCTGTGACAAGTATGACGACTGTATCTGTACTGTGATTAAATAATACAACTGTCCGATTCATAACCTTATTTAAAATTTTATTCCAAGAAATGAAAAGATTAGAAAAAAGTGGTTGCAAATCGCCGCTACACATTCCAATGATGTCAGGATCAGTACTACACCTTATTTCTGTAAAGACCACTTTGATGTAAGAGAACATAACATAATTTCTGTTTACACTAAAATGATTCAATTATATACATCTGCTTATATAAATTAAATCCCATAAATTGTTTATCATCATAAAACAAAATGTATATCACTCGAAGATAACAGAACCCATACTGTGAATTGACACATGACCACATTACCACATACAGAATTTACTTTGCCATTTTTCTAGGCACAGATATGCAAATTACATTTTCTACGTCACGACTAATTTCAGAGTGTTGTTGAAAACGTGTCTTTGCTACGAGGGTGGTTTAAATATAATCCGGAATTTTTGAATTAACGCTCGAAAAATTTAGTGTCGTCTTAAATGTGGCTACACTGTATCTGATGCCCAACGCATCATAATTTGTTTTTTGGTCAAAGATAATGGAAGATCAGGGGAAATTTATCTAAAATTACTCGAGCAGTTCGGGGATCAGTGCCTTTCCAAGACTCAAGGGTATGAATGGTGTCCCGCTTTCCGAAAAGGCCGAGAAGTGTTGGCAAACTTACCACATGCGCGGCGCCCCAAAAGAAGTGTTATCGATGAGAACGTCATGAACGGCTCGGTTGCCGCAAAATTTTAGCCAGTTGGGTGCCAAGAATTCTGAATTTTGAACAGAAAGTCACACGCTGGGAAGTTTGCACGTGTCTTCCGCAGCGATATGAAGAGGAAGGAGAAAATTTATTGCACCGAATATTGACCACAGACGAGACTGAGGTGCATTACTATACTCCGGAGAGTAAACGCGCGTCTATGTTGTGGAGGAAGAAAGACGATGCGCGCCAGATAAATTCATTTTCTCACTGAACAACGAACTGTGAACGCGCAGTATTATAGTAACCTCCCAAAAACCACGGTGAAATCCTGCCTACAAATCAAAACGACACGATATTCCAATCCGTAGGGCGATATTGCTGCAAGACAACGCCAAACCGCTTACAGCTGGGCTTTCGATGGAAACATTCGCGAATTGGGTTGAGAAACACTGGAGTACTCTCCTCACACGCCCGATTCGTCGCCATGCGACTATTATTTATTTGATCCGTTGGAAGAGGCACTTGGCGGACTGCGATTCGAAAGCAATGCGGAGGTAGAATCCTTCGTGCGCGAATGGTTACATGACAAGCCGAGAGATTTTTACGAAAAAGGCATCTGAATGGTTCCGAAGAGGCGGCAATAGTGTGTAGAGTGTGACGGAGACTATCTAGAAAAACTGTTAAAAATGTCAGCTCCTTAACTAAATAATAAAATAATTTTATAGCAAAATTCCGGTTTACATTTGAACCACCCTCGTATTTGAAATGTTGATTTCATTTTATTTTTATTACAAAATGGTTGGTTTTTCTTACGAAAATTGACATACAATGATCATAAAAAATAATTCTCTTAGGATTTCACCAGCCCGAGCCATATTTTAAATACCGTTTATACCCAATTGTATAAACTCGGCAAAAAGTAAGCTTACGCATTTTTTCGAACTGCACTACTACAGATAGAAAAGCTTAACCAACTAATAGATTAAGGTCTGTTGACGCAGAAATTTCATTCAGAATTCCAAACAACTTTCTGTAGCAGTAGTGTTTTCGTTTATATCCGGGAGTCTACAGTATGCATATGCTTATTAAATAATTGTAATTAGTTTCGAAGAAACGCAATACAGTATTCCTCAAATCTTTGGCCTTCTTAAGAGACCACGTAAGATTTCATCTCTTGCAGTCACGAAATTTCATATTTTATCTTTCTTTATATTTAACTCTAGAATTACCGCACAGTATTTCGATTATGAGGCGTTTATGTCAATAATAAAGTTCTTCTGTTCTTGCCTAGCAACTGGAAAAACAAACTAAGTAATTAAACAAATACTAACTAACGTATGAATGAGCATATAACTAAAATTAATTAAACTGCAGACCACACAAATTTCGAAAATGAAAATGTTACGTTCATAAATAAACATGCGTATATAAAGTCTCTTCATAAACCTTACAGCAAGTGCTTCTATAATTTTTAGACAATTTTAAATTATTAGCATTATAATAGCAAAACTTCTTCTCAGGCAGAGTTTAAAACGTTAATTTTAATTAATCTTCAGTGTTTCAAAAGTTTGTAAATGTAAACTTTTTTATATTACATGTACCTACTTGTTTAAAAAACTGTAACTATCCACACCAAAACTCATATGAGTAATTAATTTCAATGCAGAATTTATCAGGCATGGAATATAATCGAGGAAATTCCAGAAATAGCTTATGTTACAATGTGCACATCTTGTAACTTACCACCTATCTATCAAATGAGTAAAAATGTTGTGTACCGTTTATTTTAATTTTCTCCTCAACAATGATCATAGTAATTGTAGGATGATAGTCATTTTTGTTATAATACTTGAAACCAACAAATATTGTTAGGAATAAAAAATGATATACAAATATTATTCTCATTTAACTTTCCATTTTCCATTTTGTACATATGCTTTGGAATTGTAAACACTACGAGGAGCCAACTCAACCGCATGGTGGCGCTATTGCATATTATGGTAAAATGGCCGCCACGGTTTTTGGTTAAATATTAACTTTTAATAATTATAAAATTTAATGATATAATAAACTAAATTACGTTTGCCTTTCAACAGTGCTCGCTGTCAACTACCTACTTTCATTAATTTTTATTTTATTTGATAATTCTTTCTATAGGGCCAATAATATGTATTGGTCATTTCAATTTCCATTCAACAGAAAATTAAGTTTTTTATATAAATAATTTTATTACTTTAAAACCATTTTGCCAAAATGATCTCGTTTCTATTGATAACGAATGTCTAATATTAGGAAAACATTTTCATCTACATTTACACTAGAATATGGAGGATGAGGTAAATTAAACACTAAATTAACATATTTATGACCTTTATTTAAAATTATCCTTATTGAGTTCGAACCCATAGAAATTTAAATAAATCATGTGCTACTCCGTTTTTCGACACATAAATCATAAGCGCTCTATTTAGGTTGGTGAAGGGGTTTTCGGCCTGTATTTTTTTTATTTCAATTTTTTTACAATTTTCGCTGCAGATTTATAAAATTTTAACAATTTTACGTAAAAAATATAGTGTTTGTTCAAATCGATATTTCAAATGGTTTTCGAGTAAATTGAGTTTGAAAATTGCTATGCTCTTTAAGTTATCAGGCCAAAAATTACAAAAAGTGTTTACCATGGTAAATAAAACACTAAAGTTGCCACAACGCTTAACAATTTAAGTTATTGATAAATAAATTAGTAAAAGTGGTGATTGGAAAATTTAAAAATACAAAAATATTGCAACTCATAAAATAAAGTCATATTCAAACAAGGAAATGCACATACACGACCGGCTGGAAATGCATCAGAATCGAGACGTCTGTAAGCGGCGGCATACACTTAAATTTTCCAATCACCACTTTTATTATCTAATGAGCATAGTAAGTTTTTTTAAATTGTTAAGATTTTATAAATCTGTAGAGAAAATTGTAAAAAAATTGAAATAAAACAAATACGGATCGAAAACCTCCTTCTCCAACCTAAATAGGACGCTTATATCTGCATGTCGAAAACCTGTTATTTAACGTAAAAAGTTATGTACGACCCATACATTTTTTTAAATTTATTTTCCACCGTTTTGGCAATAACAGAAAAAACAGTTTTGTTTAAGTTCTTTTAAGGGCATATAACATCCTAGCAACACCCTGTATAACAGCACAGTTATTACCAGCTGCTTCAATTCTGAACTTATTATCTTTCTCCTGTAGTTCTGTCTGTATGGAAGAATCGGTGTGCAGTTGGCAACTGAATACCATAATTTTTTTACAAAATCCAACTTCTCTTGGATGCACCATTGCAAAAGATCACTGTATCATCGGCATATCGAATAGTCGTAATGAACTTATAATAACGTTGAGCCTTAAACATGTTCGCTATCGTAAAATATGCCAAAAATGACAAAAACAAATTAAAGAAATAGAAAATAGAAAAACTAAAATAGTAATACAAAACAGAACTTTAATGATCACATTCAAAAATTCCAAAACAAACCAGGCTTTAAAACGAAAAACACACATAAGATGGGTGCGGCGTAGTTAGATAGACACAGTAAATTTTCAAAGAAACTAAGCCACATTAAAATAAATACACAAGTAAATAGAGATTTTTAGGTGACAAAATTCAACAGCAAGTCATAACTAACATAATTTTAACAGCAAATTATTTGAGCTTTAAAAACCCCAAAAAATATGTGATATTTTCGTTTTTGGCTTATAGTTTAAATAGTAATGATCTGCTCGTAATGCCGACAATAAAAAATTTTTAGAGAATCAGAAAATCTTCAAAATTTTGATCGCAGCATTTTTCATAAATAAAAGCTGAAAAACCGATGTAAAGTGAGTGATTTAAAAAAAATCATAACTTGGTTTTAATAACAGTTGGACCTTAATCTCCTAGTGATAGTTTATAACGTTGAGATTAATAACGTTTAAGATCGAGATTGTACGTTTATTAGATCTTGCCGAATTGAAGTTTAAATAATTTGTAGAAATATTTTGCAGGACGTATCATATTTAAGCACGATAGTTTGATAGCAATAAGCAAAATATATTTTGAAAGCTTATAAAATGCTCTTCACTTCGTATATCTTGGATTTTTGTCATAATGGAGTAAAATGCATTAATACTGCTTTTGAAATAAAACGCTTTGGCTTGAACGACGGACCCTCTGATGACTTGACAGTGGCGGATCCAGTAGTAAACTGTATGCAGTTAACCATTAACATAGTAAATCAATGGAAAAATAGACCAATATGTGCAGGCAATAGTTTTGTAAATATAAACGTAATTAACTACTGAGAAAAAACATATAATAATACAATTTACCATATTTTCCATTTCGTGCCCCCTTATGAAAAGTCTGGATCCGTCGATATGGCTTGACAGCTATTGTCAATGCACCGCTGGCTGGCTGTCTCATATTCGTACATTTAATGCAATGTTTAGTATTATTTTAAACCAACTTCTCAGTATTATTGCGAAAAAACTAGATAGACAAATTGAAATGGAATTTATGAAATTTCAAAATACCGTTAGTATATTCCAGTCGGTCTAATCTCGTTAATACGGTGGGATGTGCAAAATACAATTATTTAAATTCGAATTGTTCAAAAACTACTTAATCAACAATATCCATCGTGAGCCCATTTAATCTTAATATCATAAACTATCGTTTTGACGATGACTAATATTCCAGTACTAGTTACCAGAAAGTTATACATTTTTGAAAACAAAAACACTTTTGACCAGTTTTTCTGAGTCAACTCGCTAAAAAATAATCCAATCAGCATTTCTTATTCTCTACAACTTTCCTGTAGACGGCATTACGATTCCTCCATTACTTTTTATTATATAAGCAAAGAACAAAACAAATTCGTATTTTTGCGGGTTTTTATTATTTAAATCGTTTACTCTACAAGTTTGCTGTTAAATTCTTAGGAAGAATTATCTATGTACTGTTACTGACGTGAATTGCTGTTGAATTTTAACCTCAAAATATTTAAATGAGACATTACAGTGGCACAATAACTGAATTTAAAATTATTATCCAGTAAAATAAAAAAAAAATCAATAGTTTGTCTCAAGACAAGAAAATAATACTACTATCCTTCGTTAATAGTCCCTGGTAAGCACGAAAATATGGATATGTTAAAATTAAATTTGGCGATTTTATATACGCATGTTTTACTTCTATTTAGTAACATATTTTATCATCTATATTCAAAAAAATAATCATAACCCTATCTTTTCCAGATTCGTCCTATTATTACTCCAGCAACGACATTCCGATAAACAGCAGCAGCACGATCGGCCAACTTGGAGGCATCGATTTGAATACAAATTCCGACCAGAACAGCCGGAGCCCTCTGGCCGCTACTAGGGCTAACTCTCTAGCCTCTGCGAATTCGCCGACAGATAGCGGTAGCGCTTGCGTTACAAAAACAGAAAACATTTTTACCACTCACGATTTGAATTTGGGTTAAACAAGCGAGACAGATTTCTGTTACGATCAAATAGAATTCTTTAACCCGAAATATAAAAGTTAACTGCGGTTAATTTAGGAAGAATCCAATAGATGTCTCTAAAGGTGTGAGAAAATTATGTAAATTGTGTGTAGATAATTTTAAAATAAGAATTCTTGTTGTTTTTTTGTAAATGGTAGATTAAAAATAAACGATAGCGTAAAAAAATTGAAAATCTATTGTAATATATACCTTGGTCTCAAAATACTACGAAGATTTTTATTGTCTATGTAATATTTATTTACTTTTATGTGTTTTTAATATTATGTACTTATATTTTATATATTTTTTAGCAAAATAGATCACACCAAAGATATGATTTTATATATTTATGTTAAATGAGCACCTCTTTATATGATTTGCAGATAAAAATGGAAAATGTTCGCAAATCGTATTGTTAACATTTTTTTAATAGATAAGTCCTACTCTGTTTAATTTGCACCAAAATGACTTTGTCTTTCCATCTTTGATATTATGGTAAACATTTAAACAAAAATTACCTATTTATAGGCGTCTAAAACTAGATTCCATTTATAAAATTTCGTTAAAACTAAATTGTTTACTATAATTTCAAGTGTGTGGAAGTGCAATTTGTTGATGTAATTTCTTTTATATTAAGTATATGGCTTTCTATACTGCATATACAGGAGTACCTTCAAAAGTTCCCAAATGTAATGTCAAAGATTTTTAATATTTCCATATTTTCTTCCAATGAAATTCACTCCTAACACCAGCATGAGCTTTTGGAGTTGCCCTGTATTACAAACCTGTTTCAAAACTGTCAACTAGTCAGAATAAACGTACTTAACAAAATCTGTACACAGAGACAGCAAAGTTTTCCCCCTCAAATTTTGTTCTAGACATTTTGTGAAATGGGCATTCTTTACTAAACTCGATGGCATTAAATGCTCACTAAATTTTTTATTAAATTTGATTAAGTTGTTTTGAAAGAGATGCCAATATTGAATTCTGTAAGAAGTACGTGAATATCATGAAATTATTTTTTCAATAAACAGAAATAAATGTGTAATAATATACCAAAGATAACGGCATACTCAACAAAATAATGATGTCAAGGTATTTTAAGTATTATAATGTAAATTGTGATAGGCCCATTTATTCAGGCCCCGCGTCTTGCCCTCAAAATACCTTAATAACAAATTATTATTATTATAATTATTACCCTGTCACATTCACTCATATTTGTAGACAGTTTGTATTTAGAAAAATAAATTGAATAAAAAATTTTAGTTTTCTTATTTCTACACAATTAGTAAAAAATATATATTTTTACAGGCGGTCTACTTTTGTCAGAGTATGTGGATCAATGGTGTCCCCTAGCTATTACAGAAAAGATGGCAATATCCTCAAAATCGTAGAATACTTTCTTTATCTTAATTAATTAATCCTAATAACTCCGAAATAATAAATGCTTTGTTATTGCCTATTTAAATATAGATGATTCCCAAAGATATCAGCCAGAAGTATGATATTCATCGGAATAACTAGCGTCACGTTACAGATGTGAATTGATCCAAATAAGATATAATTCGGAACAAATACTTTTTTTCTAATTTGACATTTATAAAATTTTGAGAAGAATTTTAAAATTAGAGATTATTAATAGTCATACTTTTTTGTATCTTTTGCGAATTCGTAAAATGCTTAGAACTCTTTGATCATGTTTTAGTAAAATATACTCTCTTCTAAAGAAAGCTAAAAAGTATTACTATTGGTATGATTTTTTGGGCTAATATTTACATTAAAAAGCTATATATCTTTAATAGTTAAGTGAAAAAAGTTACTAGCTAGAAAATATATTACTAGAAAATAACGGATAATTCTTGGGTACTTCAGGGAGGTAGATTTGGTGTCTGATTGGGATTTGGTCTAAAGTTTGATCCCAGACACTCGTTTGTTTCCGACGTGAACCACCAATTATCTCATTGGTCAAACTAAGTCAACATTGGTGAAAACGGGCTTAAACTTCTACGCCACAAAACCATTCAACTTTTTAAAGATGACTTCAGAGAAAACTTCAAGTTTAAGAAACAGAAGAATCTAAAAGAGGATAGACAAGTTAGGCATTCATCTTAATCCTACTGGATTGAATTCGCTCGTAAACTACAAAAACAAGAACCAGGTAGAAGCTCTGTTAGTGGACGCAAAGATACAGAAAGAAAAAAAAACAGATATTGAGTAAGGCACCAGCGATCGTAGAAAGTACCCTGCTTTCATAAACAGTTGTAGTTAATTGTTCTTGCATACTGATTTTTATTCCTGAATCTATTTCGGTGAAGCAAATCTGCTCTGACCCGGGTTTTCTCTCTAAAGAAACTCAATAGATGTATAAAAAAGATGAAAATGAAAGGAGAAGAAAATCTCCAGAGTTTCTGTAGGATTTGCTTGCCCTTGAGGGACTAGTCCATCTTGTGTTGTTACAAATTCAGACTCTCAGACTACTTAATAAAGTAGTGCTTCAAAAGACTCACTGAGCCAACCCTGTCAGAGTTTTTACTATATCAAATACCCCCTGTGTTAGGTCCTCATGCCACAGAACAGACAGAAAAGGTAGTGCTAGTGGTGGTATTGCCATCTACCTGTGACTCAACAGCGTACATCGGAGAGTTTTCTTCAACAACTTGAATACCTTCTTCACGTGGCTCGATGAGGGCAGGGTTGTGGTTGTCGGAACAGAAACCACATTAGACGTATTAGACATTTTTCTTGTCTAAACCTCCATATTTTGACGGATATCGACATTTTAATCAAAATCTTGTAGTAGGTCAGATGCTGGAATGAATGGCTAACCTCCTTATATCGACGTTTGGCATAAAAACCGAGCACGACTAAATCAGCGCCTATTTAAGCCGGCACTTTACTCGGAGTAGCGTATTGGTGTTTAGTATCGCTGTATTTGTCCACACATTTGATGCATGCGTCAATATTTCAAACATGCCATCCACACATCGCAAAACACTCAAAACATGCTAATTTGGATGAATACCACTGAACGCTACCGTAATGGATGCGTTGACAGCAACAGCAGCTTATTTTTACAATGCGCGTTGTACCAATACATGATATAATGAACTCATGTAGATATATCATAATAAGTCGTAGTTATGACATAACGGTATTAAAGGACCATGGTAAAGATTCTCTCTTTTTGAAGTCCGCAATTGTGCACAGTTGTTCCATAATATTTTCAATATCCATCCATACATTGTTTATTTTGTTTTTATTTTTACGGCTGCTATGTTTGGTTCCGTCCATCCACAAACACCACTTGTCATAAAAAACCACACACGTTGAACACCATCGAAGCGCCAAGTGTGGACCGTTAATGCAAATATTAGCCTTATTTGACTCTCTTATATTGTTGTTACCAAATGTATTTCATTTAGTCGAACGATCGCTTTTAATGTTCATAACGGCTATTAGCCGACTGATTTTAAGCAGGCCACGACTTCGTTAGGATGATGAGCGTATATACAATGAAAAAATTGAATCAGTATATAATTTGATGTTCTATAATGAATATTAGTAATTTTTTGCAATATATTGCAATATGTTATAAAAATCGACAAAAGGACGGTAAGGCGTATTTGCTCTTAGCGGTAATCGGCTTAGTTGTTCAAATAAACCAGAAATAGCCTCTGTAAACATAGCTTTTTTTGGACAAATATAGCAAATTTACGAATATGCTACGCCAAGTAAAGTGCCGCCTTTTGACAACACTCCTTGTTCACAACCTCTCTGATTCTGAAACAATTGATCTTAAATTCTGAAAAGAAATGACGAGCTAAAGGTAGTCAACAATTACCAACCGTTAAGATGTGCCAAACTTAAGATGGATTTATATTTGTCTGACATGTCGTCACTTGACGGGTCAGAAGGGTATCGGTTTCATGTTTAAATTCGTAATGTGCGATGGGTTGTGAATGTTGTTATGGTTTGTGTTGTGCTGTATCAATACTGATCGTGATCTGAAGTAACAGTATGGAGGAAATACCTAAAGATAGAATGCGTGAGGTATGGGAGCCTATATAAGTAGAATCGTAACGCTGGAAGAGAGACAAAGGAAACCGAATTGACCTATCTCTCAATGTCAAGAACTGCAAATGATTGGTAGACGTCTCTAGACTGACCCACTTCTTGTTGTGTTTCTCTCAGGAGCTTTGGTTTGTCTCGAGAACTGACGTGCGTTATATTTAAGTTCATCTTTATGGTTGTGTTGAAGGCCACAAGTACATATAGTTATCTGAAATAAAAGTACTTATTTATTTTCCGAAAAGTGCAAATTTTCACAAAGGAAAATGTCGAACCTCTTCTTAATAATCAGAATCAGAAAACTCTTGGAAAAATATTTGAACTTAATCTAACCTCTCCTAATGCTGGAAGAGTGTTGATTCAAAATATGGTCAGAACACTACATATAAATGTGAATACTAACCAGCTCCTCAGAAAAATCATGACACGACACGTCAGACAAATATACATGCGGCTTTACGGGGTAAACTTTTAAAACTCATCCTCTGATACAACTGCTCAAAGATTCTGAAAATGATAAATGGTATTAAATTCTCTTCAACGTTAACAACGAATCCTCCCAAACTAACAGTGTAGTTTTGCAGAAAGAGACTTGATTGACATGAAGCTTCCGTGTCTCATATCCAAACAGTGGGGCGTTAGATGTCAGCTACGGCCTCGCCCACATAAAGAACTTCCAAAAAGTTTTACAAATGGTTAAAACTTTTAATTGTATATATTTCCATACACGCATAAGTAAAATTTTTCCAAAGTCGTCTGACAACACCGTGAAAGTAATGTGAGTTCGTGATTTCAATTGAAGCTAAATTATCGACGTTAGTCATAGTCATAGGGCCGACGACCCTGATTTAGAGACTGAAATTGTTTTATGCCATCTTTAAACTATTAGAGGCCATGGGCACTTTAGGGCAGTGGAGACCTTGGGTACTTTAGGATAATGGTGCCCCTATGACTATTACGGACAAAGGAAATAGATAAGGAAAATTTGAGAATGATTCCAGTATTGTTTTTAGTTTTTTACAGTCACATTCAATAAATAGATAATTACATAATAATTCAGAAAAGTCATAAAAAAATGCATGTATTTAGAACACAAAACAGACAACAGAAAGTCGATCACGAGCCCTTCCTTTATTATCAATATATTTAAATAGAGTAACAGTGATAACACGTCTTGAAATGTCTACATTTAATCCTACAAGAATTATTTCTTTACACGACGCAAGGCATTCAAACCATCAGATATAAGAAATCCTGGACATTCCTAGATCATCTGTTGCGCGAATAGTACACAGGTATAAACAATTTTGATACAGTGGCAAAACAGACCACGTCGTGGAGGTCCTCAAGTGTGTAGTGCGTAGTGCAATATACTCACAGACATCGCAGTGCTACAACTTCTCATAATTGCATAATGTAAATTTACGTGCTAGATAATCATTACCAATTCCCATTCTACTTCCAAAACATCGTACTACCCGTATCTAGTGGACGCGAGGGCGTCGGGCTTGACTTTGGCTTCACTGGCGGTGAGTGTGATTTACCGATGAAACCAGAATTGGACCGGTTACCAATAATAATGGACAACGAATCTGGGGAGAGCCACGCATTCAACAGCGACTTAAATTTCCGTCTGAAATTACTCCCTTGAAGCAGGCCCGTAATGTTTTGGGGGAATTAATATTTAGAATATAAATGCGTAAACAATCAGTGAAAATTTTGTGTTTATTGGCAACAACACCCACACAAATCACGCTGGAAGGGTTCAGAATACAGTAGAAGCAGGACACATCAGTAGATGAATTGTCCAATCATGTCGCCTAATGTGAATCCAACTGAAAACATGTGAAATTCATTACTACTGTCATTCATAATTGTATCAAACCACCTCGCACTGCAGATGAGTTAGTCTTCGCGGCAGTAGAGAATTAGAATACGATTCCACAAGATACTATCAATCGCTCATTTCAATGCCCAAACAGGTTATTATGTTATTGGAACGTAGAGGAGATTATACAGACTATATAGACTCATATAAGTTTTACATGTTTCTTACTTTTTTGGTACACAATATTATCCCAAATTTTAGAAAATGCTCGTTAATTTAAAAACAGATTCAGGTAGCAATATACCTTTACAAATATATTTCGTTTTACTGGTCAGATTGGGGGGGTTGAAGATTTTTGAATTCACTATATAAGTGCTTAGAAATACACTGATTGAAGAGATAGTGTTTCAAGCTTTGAAATAAACAGTAACATCAAATCTATCTATATCTTTAAGCACATCACACTCTAAAGACAAACTGGCCACTCTTTCTTTCAGCATTATAATTTGTTTCTTAATATTTTCAATTGGTAAAAAGTGCTTTCCCTACTGCAGTTACTAGTCACGTTTAGAAATGTTGTCAATACTATTTCCTTAGAATATGTGCCTTTCATACTGTTTTCTTTAAAAAGATTATATATTCCTGAGATACTATTAGTTTCTTCCTTTTTACTAGACTGGAGAAATTTAAAGTAATTTGTTAAATTTGCCTAGCTACGCTCATGTATTTATGTGCTAAATGATTTGCCAAGTACCACAACTTACTGTTTTTCAAGAAATAGGTAAAGATCATTAAAGTAATTTAGTGTTCAAACAAAAAAAATAAAACAGATAACGACTAAGAAAATCGTGAGAAGAAATGTGTCGCAAGATCATATTAATATAGTAATCTTCCACAGCTACATGTACATATAGGAACTATGCAATTGAATTAAATAAATTCAAAGTTTTGCTGCCTGTACACAAATTAAACAAAAGCAATAAATACAATGCTAGAAAAAATTGTACAAAATTACCAAATCAACTTCTCAATATTAGTATTAAGATATATGGAGTAATAAAAGCAACCAGTTTAAAAAGAGACCATTCCCGATGATTAATGTTTATAGTGGTAGTTACCTACAAAAATTGTTCAGACTTCCAGTAAAATCACCATTACGAAGGCATATTAATCATAATAGTTGCGCTCCCTACAAAGGACTCACATCTCATAAAATTATTTATCAAGTCACGAAAAATTGCTGTATATACCAAACTTTTCGGGGTCTAGGTCAGACCCCATTGTTAATGGTTAAGAAACGTTTGAAATATACAATTTTTCATGACTTGTGGTATTATTTCCCTAGAAGTACTTAAACATTAAAAATATGCCACAAATATCATTCAGAAAACATACGACTAGATGTTTAAACAAAGTGAAGAATTATATTTGGAAGTTTCATGGAAAGGAGCCACTAGAGACCCCCAAATTGAGTGTAGTGGTAGCATAATGCTGACAAATGGTAAAATTCAAAATTTAGATTAGGTAATGTCAGGATCGGGCTCTCGCAGGGAATTCCGTAGGGGTCTAGGATAGACTCTTTGGAACCCGGTTCTTAGGCTTCCTCTGTCACAGTGTGAGTCAGTCTGAATAACGCTCTTTCTATCACGGTGAAGGCCAGAATAGTGGACGAATTGATGGATAAGGCAGAACCAAGGGTTTATGTTATCATTGTAAACGAACAGGGCATGTACAATGTGACTGCAGAGTGAAGCTACCAGACAGATCATCATTCAGAGTAGGCTAACCAAGTAGGCCCAATGGGACTCTCTATAAAAAGAATGATGGTACACAAAGTGAGTTCCAACTGGTAGCTCCAAAGAACTTCGGGTCTAACGTATTCCAGAAGTTCAGTAAGATGTTGGGCATCAGAAAGAGAGAACTACCTCATTGTCTGACTGAATGGTGGATAAATTCAATAGGACCGTGGGAAAACATTTTTCCAAGATCGCTAGCAATAACCTGCGAGATTGTAATAAACATATTCCCCTACTCCCGTTGGCATAACGATCAATCGGCCAAACAGAACAGAGCTGACTCGGCCACAGATCATACAATAGAGAATAGATAGGAAAACTGTGTTTTGAAAATTGTGCCCAAAAGGCGGATTAGCAATCTATGATCTTCAGGGTAAATAAAAAAATTTGAGTTACAGTAATCTGCATTTAAACAATTGCCGATAAGAAGGAATCTGTACACCATCTAGCTGGTGTATTTCTCTGCTAGTTCTAAAACACACTATAGATGTCGGTATCAGCGAAATAATAATCCCTATATATATATTTTTTTTATTTACAAAATTAATTACAAATTCAATTAAACATTGAACTATTCACACATAATAATAATAACAAAAATGGTACAACCATAATATACAGTTTACAAATATTTGTTGTATATTTAGTTTCCCTGTTGTTTACGGTATACATTTGTGTTTTTACTCTAGTCGGGATAAAAAAGTTAACTTATTGCTTCGGTAAACTCGCATTTAACATATTCAAAGGTAAGATTTTGAAATTAACTTTAAAATATTGCCTTCAGAAATGACAAATATGAGTTTACTTAAATGTTAGGTTAACTGTTGCGTCCACAACTTAAATCTAAAAAAACACAGATGTACCCCAACAACAAGGAATCTACATATATTTATATATATATATGTTATGTCACACTTTCAAAATTCTCTTTTTTAAAAAGATTTTATTTATAGTTACACAATATTTTAATTAATAAAAATAATAACTTGAAAATAACAATGAAATAATAAAACTTTATATAACAATAAAAAGACAAAATTACGTGTTAAACTAACTAGACAGACTTTGTAAGTAACAATGAATGATGTTACAATGAAAAAGTATAATTTATAAACTAAGAACGCTGACTAAGGTGTCGCAGCGCTTGCAGTTCTCACGGATGTTCGTCTGCGGGTAACTGGAGACGACACGTGTTATGCTGACTCAGCTTGAGAACTGTTGTTAGGTTGTTTCATATAAGTCGATGGAATAACTTATATAACAACTCCCATCCATATAAAAAAGTTGATGCTACAGCATCGACTTTTAAGGGAGGTTCTGCAATTCCATATCCTCGACAGGACTAAGGAGGCTATGGAGTTTTACCCTGGGCTTGATGGTTGATGGACCTGGTGGTGGTGCTGGATCGGCAGAAGGGCTGATTGTTGGAGGCTTCTGGAATTTCTTCCTGATGATGCCGATGGAAAGGAGGGCAACCACAATTGCGGTTGTTGCCATTGTGATGATCGTAAACCAGGAGGTGTGTTTCTCCAAGAATGGTTGGTCCAGGAGCTTTTCCAATTCCCTGGAGTATTGGCTAAGCTTATGGTTAGCGATATTCAGGTCTCTGGCATCCAATTCCTGTAGTCTCATGGGTTTCAACTTTGGAAGTTGACTGATGGTTGGCAGGTTGTCGCAACAGTTGTAGGGGATGTTGACTGGGTGACTCTTAAGTGTGATGTTGTCAACGTTGTTGGTGGTCCTTCTGGCATGGACCCTGGTGTTTCCGATGAAGGCATTGCAACTGGGTTGGATGGTCAGTAGAGAATTTGTCGATATGGATTGGGTAACGACATCTTCTCCCTTGCACTTGATGTTGATGGGCAACCAAATTAACCAAAGGTTCAGGTCAATCTCTTGAATATTATACTCTTCGGCATATAATATTAAAGGCTTGCAAGTTGGAGGAAGGGCTGCTGGCTGTCTAAGAAGCTGTGCTTCGCAGAGGGCTTCTTTGTCTATGGTGTGTGGAATAACTTGGGAACAGATCTTATGTTCTTTAGATAATGGCTTACAGTCACTCAAGTCTTCGAAAGATGCGTACAATAGCGAATCGTCATCTCTCGCGATATATTTTAATTTTGTTGGAAGAATATGGTGAAATCCTGTTCGATAATCCAAAACTGGGATAGGATACAAGCGGTATAGTGTATAAGTTTCAGGATTGACTAAGGGGATTTTAGTACAAAAACAATTTTAGTATTGATTTGAAAGCTTCCAATTCTATTAGATCGATGTATCTAGCAACATTTGAACTATAGGTTGGAAGTGGTAAGTTATTTTCATGAAGTGACTGTGATATTTTCTGAAGGGAGTCGACCAAATCTATTGGTTTATAATTGAGCTATGTAAGATTTTTAGACGGGCGAAAGAGACTGCAGTTAATACATCGTTGAGGGTATCTTCAATTATACGTAACTTTCCATTAAGCTTTCACACAAATCCAAGACGTTGGCTTGAAGTTCAAAAAAAGCAAGATCGTCTGTAATGAACACAATTGACTTCCTAATTGCTTCGATATTTTCCGAAAATATTCTCTCTTCGGACTGAAATTTTTGTATTGTGGTGTTAAGGTTCTTAATGACTGAAGTTGTTAGTGATAATTGTCGTTTCATTAAGTTTTCAATTTGATGTTGGTCTTTAGTAATTTTTTTATAGAGTCACTAAGTATTCTCCGTCTGTTGCATCTAAGTTACCGGAAATAGATTTCCAAATCGATCCCAGTCCATTAATTAGTCCGCGTTTCTTTCTGTTGGTACTGTAAGTCTCAGTGTCAGCGAAAATTTCTGTATATTTGATGTTAACAGATTTTGATATTTGTTTCAGGAGGCTTACGTGAGTCTGTACTTTTGATTTGAAGATTTTAATGTTAGTTTTGTTGTCGTTAATAGTTTCTAAAAGTCTGTTCAGTATATTGTCGTTGTTAGAAATAGCGTCTCGAAAGGGTTTAGATCTTTGTAAACAAGGAGTGTCCATTTCTCATTAGAAATTTTAAGGGTGCCTTCTTCATGGAAGAAAACTCCTATAGTATTGTTAACAGGCGTAATGGAGTACTGTTGAAGTTCACGACTGAAAACAGTCCACAGAATCTGAAAAAAGGGATTTATTCAAAATAGGGTTTTAGTCTGTCAAAGTTAACTTTAGTTATTTGGTTTGTTTGTAAATTTATGACGGTGGCAGAGTTTTTTCGTATTGCGGTAATTTCGAAGGGCCGTGAATTGTTTCGGCTTTGTTTTTGATTTGGGACTCTTTTACGTAGACTTTGTCGCCTACTTTGTAATCGGGTTGTTTAGTAAACGTGTTGGTCAAATCGCACTTTAGATTTTTCTTTCTGTCTTTCGGTTTTAGCACGGGCGAGTCTGTAATAATAGTCCATTCTGTTATTTGGTCTCTTACGTATTTCGAAATAAGTTTTTCCTGGTTGTAAAGGGTTTCTGGAGGCCTACTAGAAGTGTGCCCAAATATGAGTTCATAGGGCGTGAAACCGGTGGTTTTATTTTTCGTGTTATTAAACAGATGATGGCATAAGGGAGGACGTTAAATGGATGTTCGTTTGGATGTTCCGCTGTATTTGCCCTTATCATTTCTGCTAAGGTCGCGTGAAATCTTTCAATAGAACCGTTTGACTCGGGATGTTGAACGCTGGAGAATGTCAGTTTTATGTCGTATAGTTGGCATAGATCCCGCATTAAAGTGTTGTCAAATTCACGTCCATAGTCACAATGGATGCGAAGTGGAGTTCCGTAATGTTGAAAGAAAAATCAGAAGGGTGTTTACGACAGTTGAAGCTGTTTTGTCGTTAATGGGGTAGGCTTGCGTAAATTTCGTGAGTTCGTCCCTAATAGTCAGTGCATGATTTCTAGATGGATATTCAAAGATGTCAATGTTAATACGTTCGAAAGGAGTTTTGGGTGTTTCCGTAATAACAAAAGGTGCACTTAAGTTTTTCCTACAGACTTTACTTTTTGGCAAGTTTCGCAGGATTTGATGAATTGTTCTACAGTTTTAATTAAGCCGGTCCAATTGTATTTTTCCCTAATACGTCTGATGGTTTCGTTAATGCCACGATGGAGTTGTTTTTTTACCAGAGTGGTATTGTTGTATTATTATAGGAATTTCGTCTTCGGTAGGAGTTGTAACAATGTTTTGGCAGATTTTCAGTTTGATTTCTTTGTCGGAGAGAATGAAAGATAAAATTTCAAGAATGGGAAGTTCTATGTTATTTTCTATGCAGTATGTTTCGGAGTCGTTGAATTGGTCTTGGTTGGTATAAATAATTTTGAAAAGATGTGAGACGACAGTTTCAGGGTCATAGGGCAAAGGTACAACTAAGTATTTTCTATGCCTGACAGATTTACTGGCCATGATGTTAAGAGTGTCATTACTGAAATTAGGGTCTTCTTCGAAAAAGTCATCAATAATTTTGTCGTGTAAGTCGTTAGTTTTGTTTTGCCAAAAGAATGTAACTATGCGTTTGTGGGACTTGTCTAGAAGTTGGGAATTGATATTTCAATTTTAGAATAATCGATTATTGACTCAGTTTTGTAGAGTTGAACAATCGATTAAACTCAGCGATAATCCTTTCGTCATTTCGTCGTCATTGTCAGAGTTTTCAGTTGTTCGGAGTCAGTTTCGTTGTTAGCGAAAATTTTGATTTTGGAAAGGAAATCAGCACATTGCTTGAAATGGTTGATTTTGATGCGAGAAAGAGCATCTGCGTTTTGGTTTACCTTGCCGGGCTTGTACTCAATCTTATAATTGTATTCCTCTAGCTTAAGGCGCCATCTGGCTAGACGACTGCCAGGATCTTTGATGGAAAAGAGCCAAGTAAGCGGACGGTGGTCACACAGGAGTGTAAACCTTCTCCCAAAAAGATACGGTCTGTAGTGCTTAACAGCCCAAACTATGGCCAACAATTCTCGTTCGATGGTGGAATATCGTGTCTCTGCAGCACAGAGGGTGCGAGAAGCGTATGCAACAGGGAGATCTTTTCCACGGGCCTTGAGAGAACCGCTCCAATAGCGAAAGCACTAGCATCAGTAGTGAGCAGGAAGGGTTCTTCAAAGTTTGGATATATCAGGATTGGGTCAGATACAAGGGCTTGCTTCAGTTCATTGAAGGAAGACTTGCAATCTGCGTCAAGATGAACTTGACGTCTTTTTGGAGTAGTTTTGTCAGAGGTTTAGAGATCTTCGCAAAATTTGGTATGAAGCGTCTGTAATACCCAGCGAGACCAAGAAAAGATTTAATGTCTTTCGGAGTTTTGGGGTTGAGGAAAGTTCTGAATACATTCAACCTTTGAAGGTTTGGTTTTACACCTTCTTGTGTGATAAGATGGCCAAGATAAGCCACTTCTTTACGAAGAAATTCGCACTTATCGGTTGAATTTTGAGGTTAGACTTCCGAAGTCGTTTAAAAACTTCTGTCAACCGGAAATATGTTCATGGATGGTCGGAGAGTAGACGATGATATCATCCATGTAGACGAGACAACGTTCATTCTGTATACCCAGAAGAATATTGTCCATGACCCTCTGAAAAGTAGAAGGTGCATTTTTTAAACCAAATGCATACGAACGAATTCGTAATGACCATTTTCGACAGAAAAGCCAGTCTTAGGAATATCTTCCTCTTGGATTTCCAACTGGTGGAACCGGAAGCGAGATCCAGTGTCGAAAGTATTGACACTTTCCAAGTTGGTCGAGAAGATCGGATATATTTGGCAGAGGATATTTATCGTCTACAGTCAATTCATTTAATTTCCTGTAATCGATAACAACTCGCCACTTTTGTTTACCAGAAGCATCGAGCTTCTTGGGGACGACCCATACAGGGGAGGACCAAGGGATGAGGAGTGCCTAATGATACCTTGTTCAAGCATTTTTCCAATTTGGGTTTTCACTTCCTCTTTATGTACTTGAGGATATCTATAGGATTTAGTGAAAACGGGCTTTGCGTTGTTCGTATCAATCGAATGTTTACCTCGTTAGTGAAAGTCAAGACGTCACCTTCAAGATAGAAAATGTCTTGAAATTCCAAACAAAGATCAGTGATTTGTTCGCGTTCTTCGTCATTTAGATGTTCAGTTCTAATTTGTTGTCTAATAGTCGAGTTTTCTGTCTATGTATTGGGGTTCATGATAATCGTCTGTATTGAAATTCAGAAGAGAGTGAGTTTTGTCAAGTGGTTCCAGTTTTAAATCAGAAAAAGTTACTGTTTGGGCATCGCGTTAGCGTTGATAATGGAAGTTAGAAATTCACCTTTTGAGTTAATGTGTACGAGTGCGTTTGGAAGTCGTACTCTGTCAATTTCTTGAGTTGGTAAATGGCGTCGATGTTAGAAAGATCGCATTTAAGTTTAAAGATCTTTTTCTGTGCGTGCCTCAATGGTTATTTTGTTTGTGTAGGTGTTTGTGAAGTAATATTAGGCTTAACGTTGAGTGTGTCGGGTACATCAGTCAAGGGTTGATCGTTATCGGAACTTTGTGTAAAGGGATGGTTTTAAAATTTGTTATTAGCTGTTTAGATTTTAGTCAACTATGCATTCATAGTGTTCAAGAAAATCTAAACCTAGTATGCCGTCAAACTCAATGTCCAAATCGTATATAAAACTTTATGTGGGTTACGTGGAGCGAATGGGATTAAAGTTGATTGTGAATGGAAATTTTTTCGTGGGTAATACCTTGAATAGTTACCCTTTCAGGAGATCTTTGGGTGAAATTCTTTACGGTATTTTCTTTGAAGATAGAGATACCAGCTCCGGTATCAATAAGAAGTTTAAATTTAGAAGAAGCGTCAAGAATGTAGTAGAGATTTTGGAGTTAACTGTAAGAAGTGGGCTTAAAGAAATAGTTGCTCCGGGAAGTTCAGGTCGGGGTTCAAGTCGTCCAGATTGAGATTTTGAATCTGGGTTTCGACTTCGCACAAAGTTGTTGTCGAATCGGGAGGTTGATCTAGGCTCGGAAGCGCTAGAAAATCCTGATAATCGTGACAATTAAAAGGCTCGACAGGGTATCGTCAAAAGTTTCTTCGAAGCCTGAATAATATTGACTATCATCCTCGTAGTCATAAGTATTGTAATTATCGGTATAATAATCCGAATATTGTGGGTAACCATCATTTTGATGTTGATTGAAATGATGTGTCCTTTCAGGACGGTTATTCGGGTTATTCTGTATAACCGAAGGACGAGATAATTTGGGTTCATTTGAGACCTAAAAGGGGTCTCTGGAAGTTTGATGGGCGAAATTGTTGTCCTTGTTGAACGGGGGGATTGTTTGTAGGAAAATTTGCCTTGTTTGTTGATTAGGCCCAACAGGATTTGGTCTATAGTTTGGATTAAATTTTGAGAACTATTTTGTGTTTTCAAACGACAATTTGCGGCTATGTGGCCTAATCGACCACAATGAAGACACTTGGGAGGTTGTGTCGGCTTTCGTGTTTGAAAGTTAGGTTTGAGAGGAACAGATTTGTTCGTTTTCTGATCCTCGAAATAGGAAGTTGAAGCTCTCTCCTAATCCGGGAGTGTGCCTCTAGAAGGTCTTTTGGGTTACTGGCACGAATTACCTGACCTAAACGGGGTTCTAATCCCGTAAGAAGGGTATTCATCAGCATTGTATCCACTAGAGTGGTCTGGGCGTCTTTTTGTTCTGGACTAAGCCCAGCGGTTTTGTGGATACAGGAGTGCATTTTCGCACTCAAAACTGGAGTCGATTATAAAATGTTAGTGGGGACTCATTTGAAAGTTGTTTCAGACGTTGTAGTCATGAATCAGGGAAGAGAGATCACGAGAATCTCCAAGTGTAGGGTCAAGAGTGTTTATTTCAAGTATGATCCGGGGTTCCTTGAATTAACTAACTGCGCCGCTTTCCCTTTTAGTTTGTTTTTGATATGTATCACTAACAAATACTTTTGGTCCGCCGTGGACATATTATATGCGCAATTACACGCATCTATAAAGGTTCCCAAGGAAATTTGGTCGCCTTCAAATTCGGGTATAACGGAAAATATTTCCGTTAACCGATATCTCTCGGTTTCGGTGTTAACCGGAGATGGTGATGCTTGTGCATTTTTATATGTATCGATATAAAAGAATTGGAACAAGAGGATAAAGTGTATAAAATAGAATATTAAATGGTATAGAAAATTAATATACTGTAGAATACGTTAATTGGGATAAACGATTGTTTGACGATAGAACAGTATGTAACCAATAAAATAGTAAACACAAATAAATCAGTTATTCAAAAAAATATCAATGAAATAAGTAAATCAAATATACCAATATCAATAAAAAGAAAATCAAATAAATATATCAATAGAATAAAATAATCATTAATGAAATAAATCAATATTTCATTTGAATCAAATATATCAAAATAAATTGAAATTGATAATATGTAAATCAAATAATAAATCGATTGATCAAATCAAATAAATTATATCAAATATTAAAAATCAATGTTCAATTAAATGAATCAAATAAAATTAACTTAAAACGAATGACGATTCACCATTACTTACATCAACAGGAACATTGAAAGCGCCGTGTTCTACGTTTGATTGCAGTGAGGACTTCTTCCAGGTTCGTTGTTCCGTTGAGGGATAGGAATCCGCCGCTACCAGTTAGAGTACTCGTGTTCTAGTAACGTTAGACGGATCCTACTGACTGCGCCAATTTGTTATGTCACACTTTCAAATTTCTCTTTTTAAAAAAGATTTTATTTATAGTTACACAATACTTTTAATAAAATAATAACTTGAAAATAAAAATGAAAATAATAAAACTTTATATAACAATTAAAAAGACAAAATTACGTGTTAAACTAACTAGACAGACTTTGTAAGTAACAATGAATGATGTTACAATGAAAAAGTATAATTTATAAACTAAGACGCTGACTAAGGTGTCGCAGCGCTTGCAGTTCTCACGGATGTTCGTCTGCGGTAACTGGAGACGACACGTGTTATGCTGACTCAGCTTGAGAACTGTTTGTTAGGTTGTTTCATATAAGTCGATGGAATAACTTATATAACATATATATATATATATATATATAATATATATATATATATATATTGAAAGCAATATGTGATGACTGCTTCTTTATGTAATATTCTGTATATTTGAATTTTCATTTTCTACCTTTTGCATTTAGAGTATGACACTATACAATACAATATAAATAATACCTAAATATTAGTAAATACATTCAACTCCCACAATACTCAAAATACTAAGTAAATTGTACATATTAAAGAATGGGGCCCTATACAAATGTCATACAATAATTGTTTTCAAAATATAAATACTCACAAACAATTACATCTAAAAAACAAGAAATTTTTCTTTGAATTTTGAAAATATGCTCATTGTAACAAATAAAGAATGCTATTTACAAGATTACTTAAGAGTTTTTATAAGAAAAAACTTGATGATAATTTATAACTTTTGGCACTTTGTTTATATATTGATAAGTAAAGCAAATATTTTGTCATTCAATGAACAACATTGCCCTTTTACTTTAACTGTTGATTGCACATTTGAAAGAAATTAATAGTTGTACTGTTTATATTTTTTAAATACCTTCCATTCTCTTCCATTGTGATAGTTCACTCCTCACTCTTGTCTACTGAAAGTACAAACTTCTTTCTCACCACCTTTTTGTGTGCTGCAAATACATAAAGAAATTATGAATAATTTGAAAACCAATATTAAATTGGTTACCTTGGAATCCCAGTATAATTTGGCATTCAAAACTGGTAGACTCTGATGCATGGTGATTTCTAAATACATACTGAAAGCCTCTTCTTACCACCATATACTTTTTCAGGAATTTTCACTGTCATTTGGGGGCTGCAAATGGTAACAGGACCTTTTTCTGGTGAAAACCATGTAAAAGTATCTCCCACAGTTCTCTCATTACTTAAAATGAATAATATATGAACTACAAGAATATATGAGATATGTGAACATATCGAGAAATTTATTCTTGCCAATGCACTTCTCAGTAGTATGCTATCCTCTCCAAGCACCCTCCTTAGAATGAGCTTCACAAATTACCGAATGCCGGGCATTGAAATACAGTTTTTTATTGTTGATTCGCTAAAGCCGTATTTCTTGCTTTTGGGATAGTTTACTTGTAATATGCTGTCAAAAAAATATTATTAATAAATTACCTTCTAAATACCGTAATTTATTACCTTATAGACCATTGATTGAAACATTCAGAAATCGAAAAAAGAAATGCTCCAATATTATGTATTTTTTGTTTGATGCACGATATGTTTTAAATGTTTTAATTACATATTACATTACTATATAACAAAATGGACGACAACGTCGACAACCGATCACCAACCGATAACAACCGACGATCACAGATCATACAATAGAGAATAGATAGGAAACTCTGTGTTGAAAATTGTGTCCACAAAATGGCGGATTTAGCCATCTATGATTCTTCCGGGTAAATAAAAATGTGAATTTGAGTTACAGTAATCTGCATTTAAACAATTGCCGATAAAGAAGGAATCTGTACACCATCTAGCTGGTGTATTTCTCTCCTAGTTCTAAAACTACACTATAGATGTCGGTATCAGCGAAATAATAATCCCCATATATATATTTTTTTATTTACAAAATTAATTACAAATTCAATTAAAACATTGAACTATTCACACAATAATAATAAACAAAATGGTACAACCATAATATACAGTTTACAAATATTTGTTATAATATTTAGTTCCCTGTTGTTTACGGTATACTTTGTGTTTTTACTCTAGTTGGGATGAAAAAGTTAACTTATTGCTTCGGTAAACTCGCATTAACATATTCAAAGGTAAAATTTTGAAATTAACTTTAAAATATTGCCTTCAGAAATGACAAATATGAGTTTACTTAAATGTTAGGTTAACTGTTGCGTCCACAACTTAAATCTAAAAAAAACATAGATGTACCCCAACAACGAGGAATCTACATATTTTATTATATATTGAAATCAATTGTGATGACTGCTTCTTTATGTAATATTCTGTATATTTGATTTTCATTTTCTACCTTTTGCATTTAGAGTAAGTAGTATGACACTATACAATATAAATAATACAAATATTAGTAAAATACATTCAAATCCACAAAATACTCAAATAACTAAGTAAATTGTACATATTTAAAAAATAGGGCCCTATACAAATGTCATACAATAATTGATATCAAAATATAATACTCACAATTATCTAAAAAACAAGAATTTTTCTCTGATTTTGAAAAATATGCTCATTGTAACAAATAAAGAATGCTATTTACAGGATTACTTAAGAGTTTTTAATAAAAAAAAACTTGATGATAATTTATAACTTTTGGAACTTTGTTTATATATTGATAAGTAAAGCAAATATTTGTCATTCAATGAACAACATTTGCCTTTGGCTTTAACTGTTGATTGCACATTTGAAAGAGATTAATAGTTGTACTGTTTATATTTTTTAAATACCTTCCATTCTCTCCATTGTGATAGTTCACTCCTCACTCTTGTCTACTGAAAGTACAAACTTCTTTCTCACCACCTTTTTGTGTGCTGCAAAATACATAAAGAAATTATGAATAATTTGAAACCAATATTAAATTGGTTACCTTGGAATCCCAGTATAATTTGGCATTCAAAACTCTGATGCATGGTGATTTCTAAATACATACTGAAAAGCCTCTTCTTACCACCATATACTTTTTCAGGAGTTTTCACTGTCATTTGGGGGCTGCACATGGTAACAGGACCTTTTTCTGGTGAAAACCATGCAAAAGTATCTCCCACAGTTCTCTCATTACTTAAATGAAATAATATATGAACTACAAGAATATATGAGAAATGTGAACATACCGAGAAATTTATTCTTGCCATGCACTTCTCAGTAGTATGCTATCCTCTCCAACGCACCCTCCTTAGAATGAGTTTCACAAATTACCGAATGCCGGGCATTTGAAATACAGTTTTTTTATTGTTGATTCGCTGAAGCCGTATTTCTTGCTTTTGGGGATAGTTTACTTGTAATATGCTGTCAAAAATATAATAATAAATTACCTTCTAAATACCGTATTCATTACCTTATAGACCATTGATTGGAACATTCAGAAATCGAAAAAAATGCTCCAATATATGTATTTTTTGTTTGATGCACGATATGTTTTAAATGTTTTAATTACATATTACATTACTATATAACAAAATGGACGACAACGTCGAACCGATCACCACCGATAACAACCGACGATCTGACAATCTTCAAACCACCTTCAAACGATCGATAATAACTATTCGCCATCTGCATGTAATACGAGCAACCGTCAGATTTAGTATTCCGGAAGAAGTCTAGATGACTCGTCGAACTGTGGTACAATGTTGTGTATTTCAGTTCCCACCCCCTGCCGACGATCTGACAATCTTCAAACCACCTTCAAACGATCGATAATAACTATTTCGCCATCTGCATGTAATACGAGCAACCGTCAGATTTAGTATTCGGGAAGAAGTCTAGATGACTCGTTTCGACGAGTTCGCAGTTCGCTGTGGTACAATGTTGTATATTTCAGTTCCCACCCCTGACTCCGGCTAGAGTACAATGCAGCAAGAATATAAGATAACCATGACGAAGTTAATGATTATTCCGTCAGCGGTCGGAAGAAAGCACGTCAGGGTCTCAAGGCAAAGGCAAATTCAGTCGCATAAGATAGAAAGTCCAGTTATACAAGGCAGGTCTCCAAACTTCATATCGGCCTGAAATCGGCCATACTAAATAGTGAGTGAAGAAGGATCAAAGACGTTGTCTAGCACATTCACTGGTACCTGAGAAAAAAGATAAAGGTTGTTCATATAGATGCAGTCACCCTATCGAGGAGAGTATGATTCCGATCGGGACGATCAGAATTAAAGGGAAGCAGTATAATAACGTTTAACTATTTGTTGTGAAAGTATGAGAAAATGAAGAAGATTTATATTTGGTGTTAATCAATTGTTTTGAACCCATAGAAAATTCGTATCAATATTTCTCTACAATTATTTATATATACATAGAAAGAGAGAAAGAGAGAAAGAGAGAGAGAGAGAGAAACAGAATCTTTCTTTTCCTTATAATAGTATTCTTTTCTTCAGGAATTACAGGGGCTTTAGTTTCATTTTAAAGAATACTTAATTTAAAATTAAAATAGATTTTATAAAAACCTACACTGCCTGATTTTCGTGAGGATGCCATTTGACATAAACGTTTTCTCAATGTGATATTTTCTGACAAACTGATAAAAAGTCCAATTAAATTTGATGTAATCTACATATAAATAATTAATAAAATACGACAAGATTAAATTAAATTGGTAAAATTTAGATCTTCTCGCAATCTCTAACGCAATATAGTCAGTTTAATAAGTGTGTAATTGCTTTTATTGTCGAAACATCAATTAAAATTCGACATGCACTTGATGAGAATTTTGCATAATTTAGGAAACAATTTTGTGGCCATGTTGATGCTGAAGGAATGACGGTAGGAGAAGAACATATTAATAATATTCGTTTGCTGTGATTCAATGACAGTTTACGTTGTTTTATTAAATAGTCTTTGTGATGTGAAATATTACCCAACAAAATCAAGACTTCTATAAATGGTAAGCATAACATAATCATTGCAGCCTGCTAAAAATTTGATAACAGAAAATACATGCTCTAAACATTAATAAATTCTTATTTTGTATAGCCATACTAATTTAATAAAGCTCAGGAGTTTTTTTGTTGTTTTGAAAGCGGTAATCTCTGGAACTACCAGTCGAATTTGGAAAATAATTTTGGGTTATTTATTACCCAATATACGCGATGGATGGCGTTGTATAGAATTATCTCCAATGTCTGTGATCCGGTAACTTCTAAACATCGTGACCGATTAAGACCATATTCACACATGTTTGTTTTGTCTAGATGATTGTGCATAAATACTCGAGGAACCAATAGATGGCGCTGTACATATGACATTGGTCGACTAACTTTTGATGGGCTTGACCGAATAGACATTCGGTCATATTCACCACAGATCAATATTCACACAATTTATTTGTTTTATGGAGATAATATTTTATAGCTACGCTAGGATCCGATAGGTGGCGCGGTAGGGATGTTGATACGATAGTTCTTAGCTATGCTATGGTTCATTAAGTAACGATGTTATTTGGCGGCTTGAACAACTTTTGCCGGAATATGTTCTGCTACTTCTTCTTCTTTTATTTAACTTAAATTGAATTTTTCACTGAATTTACCTAGGAGTGATTAATAGTACCAAACTCGAAAAATGTTTATTATTTAGCTGAAATACAAATGACAATTCACTAACGGACGGAAACATAGTTATTAGTTTTATTAAATATAATTAGATTGTATTTTAAAATTTAAATTACTAAATTATATAACAAATTTTTGAAACACCCTGAAAAACAATAATCCCCCCCCTTACTCCAAACAACTGATATAAGCAACTACTATGTTCCACACTATGCAACTTTTTTAAACCACAATGTTAGCTGTAATTCTACTTCACCTTATATTTCAACCATCCTGTATATGCAACTGCTTCTGACAATTTTTAAAGCCTTTTGTATAATTGTCGTCCTATAACTCTAATGTCCACTCTGTATAACGATAGTTTTGCTCCACTTTTATTTCAACCACTTTGTATACGCAACTACTGATGTGCCTACCCAATACAATATTTTTACACCTTGTATAAGTTAAGTCCAAATTATATTTCAACTATCCTATGTATACAACTGCTTATATACCACATAATTTCACATCCACGCGCACACACACCTACAACCGTATATCATATAGAAGAGTTATATATATTTTATATGCCTCCCACGTAACTTCCTCTAAAATAAACTTACTTCAAACGAATCAAAATTAAAACTGTTACAAACACCCTGTAGGATATACTTTCATAGCAAATCTTGACATTTAAACTAGATATTTATGATGAAAATTTTGCATTTACCATGATATTTACAGTTCTTTTGCATATATTTTTCCGACTTTCAGAAAAATGGTAAGTTTTACGTTATAAGAAAATATACGGAATCAGGCTGGAACATATCTTTGTAGAATACAATTTATAATATTCAAGTTTCTTGAACGTTTTAGAGAAAACAGTGAAGATTTATTGAAAATCGCTGAAATCTAGTCCCTTATATACTTTTTTTTCTGATTTTCTAGAAAGCCGCAAATCTCATGTTATAAACAATTATATACCACCTTTCTGTAATGTTTCTTAATATAAAGCAGTTTATATCATCAAAATTGCCCAAGCCGTTTTTGAAGAATCGCCCCACATACATAAAAAAAAATTGCATACGAATTGATAACCTCCTCTTTTTTGGAAGTCGGTTAAAAATGTATAAGTGACTGGTGTATTTACGAAAGTGAAAATATGGCTGAACATGTCAAGAGTAATATTTTATCTCACATAATGGTTAGAGCAGTAGTTTCCAACCTTTTTTTTCCTGCCCCTTAATTTGTCTAACAATCTAATTGTGGATTACGTATATCTATTTTGCTGATTCATTTTTTTGATACATATTGGACTTTTTTGGTTTGTATTCGAAAATGATTTTTGGAAACAGCTGCACGCCCCTCTTGTAAAACTCTCGCGCCCCCCTAGGGAAACCACTGGCTTAGAGCATTAAATTACATTTTCAACTAAATTAATGACAACAAATGAATTCATGTACCCACAGAAATAACACTTAAATATAGGATGAGTCGGGCAACGGGATTAACATAACGCCCGGTGAGAGAAATAGAAAACCAGGTGGGCGTATCTAATTCTGTCTAAGCGCCTGTTGCTTCAGTCAAGTGACGTCTAGCAATTGTTTGCAGCTCTAGACAAAGACAGATAAGTACAGTTGGTTTCCTTTCTCTCTCGTCCAGTGTTACCATTCCACTCGTATATGCATCCATACCATACACATTATATCTTTAGGTATTACTTCGTGAGTAGGCAAGTTTTAGAGTTAACGTTCGTTATTATTATTCCTTATCCGGATAGTGCTTAATCCAAAAAACTGTCATGTTTTAGCTGAAATATTAACAGACAACATACTTTTCTTTAAGGTTAGTTTTGGGTTTACCTAAAACTGGTATTAACTATGAGTAAACAATATAAGCATATCCGTGGGTTATAGCTAGTAGAAAATTATATTAAATAATGAAACAAGAAATACAAATTGTAACTAACCATGCAATCTAAAAGCTATTTTTAAATTAACTGAAAGACTCTGGGACCAGGCAAAGATAATTCACAAGGAAGCGCAGTGGTATAAAAGAAAATTCATCAAGACGACATCATAATCTCTAATTAGATTATAATCAGTGAGGCTAGCCTCTAAATTAAAAACATCTGGTGACCTTTTCTTGAGTCACTGCCTCTACGCATCACCGACAACCAATTGCTAGGTACGGTTACGCTGATTGGACGAGACAGGGGATTAAGCGACCCAATGAGCATGACCGGTTAAGGCTATAAATACGACGGGTATCTGAATTTCCTATCATTCACCTGATGACGATAGCAGATCCAAAGCTATTGAAACGTTGTGATATCAATCATTTCAAGGCGATGGATGTCCAAGGAAACTTCGAGGAACAAGGTATCGGTATTGCGTAACTTGATATTGTTTCCTAATTTCATTGCACTACCCATGACTAAATTTGTTATAAAGTTTATTTTGCTTTTTTATCTGTAACTTTTTTGATTGCTTGTGCAAATTCAGTGAGCATTAATTGTAGATGATCAACGATGAGGACAATATCGTTGGTGACTCTTAGGTTGCTAAGCATTTTTCCATCGATATTTATCCCCGAATTGTCCTTGTTGTCCTCTTTAAAAGCATATTCAAGCACCGCCCCGAAGGCCTTGGGTAACATTGTCTCCTTGTCTGCCATCGCTTTCCAATGGGAACTTTTTGTTTTTTTCATTTAGTTGCACACTTTTTTATAGAGTTATAAAATAAGCGGAATATGTGTATCTGTAATTGTCACGACAAATGATGAGGGCTTGATTATTCTATTAAGTTCTATCATGTAGAAGGCTTTCAAAATCGACAAGTACTAGTGTGCAGTTATATTCTATTGTTTTCTCTAATAGGGTTCTTAACATTAAAAGATAATCGTTGGCACAAAAACGTAAATGAATCCGCGTTAATTCTATTGGTTATTATAGGTTGAATTTATTCTCCAACCTGTAGGTGATTATTTTGTTAAAAACAGTTTGTACAGATGGGAGAAAAGGCTTATTGGTCTATAATTCTGGATTTCGGTGAGATCTCATTTATTATACAGTGAGGACGCGTGGGTTGGAACAAATTCATTTAAAATTCAGGTTGTGTTTTTTTGGAAAAACGCTCGGATCGTCGGTTTTTTTTGGGACTGCAGTTTTTGTGATGATAAACTCATTTATACAGGGTGGGCCAGAAATAAATTGCCATCAAGTTTTTTTTTCAAATGGAAACCTTTGTTTTTTATTTAATTTTATTGGATTCTAAGTATTTTTCATGTCCTATACCGAAAATTAACAGTATTTAAAAAAATTACATTTCTATCAAAAGTTAAGAAAACAATGGTAAAAATAAGGTGTATGCTGGTTTAAACCCATTTATTTACGTCTGGTATTATAATTTTTTATGATTGTGCAGTATTTTAGTATGGCGCGAATGAAAACCTTTGACGATGGTTTAATCGAACACTGGAAGTTCTTGAAATCGGTAGTTGGTTTATTTCCCTAGAAACTTCCAGAAGATACACAATAATTTACTTCAAATCGACTAGACAAATAGCCGCAGAACAGTCATATAAAAATAGTTGTTTCATGTGCAGTTGCAATGTTTCGTATGGCGCGTGTAACTGAAAAGCAGCGAATAGAAATTTTGACGATGGTAGGATATGTTTATTAGAACTTTACCCGAATGGTGAAAACCCAATATAGTGACAGATTCGATAAGATTTCAACAGGATGGAGCGCCCCCGCACTATTCGCGAACAGTGCGAGATTATCTTGACAATATTTTCCCAAATAGATGGATCGGAAGGAGAGGTAATATCGAATGGCCAGCTAGGTCTCCAGATCTAAGCCCGTTCGATTTTTATCGTTGGGGTTACGTGAAATCGAAAGTCTACTTCAGTAAGCCGGAAAATATCGAGGAATTAGAGAATAGAATTAGAGCCGAAATACAACTAATCCTGTCACAAACACTAAATGAAGTGTTACGAGAATATCAGGAGTTAAAAACCGTTTTTATAATCAATCATTTGTTTAGGAGTTAATTTTTAGAGGACATTGTAATGAAAAATACTTAGACAGAACAATTTGAAAAAATGAAGTTAGTTTGGATATGATATAAAAAAAACGGTCCAAGCGTTTTCCCACCTGAATTTTAAATGAATTTTTCCAACCCACGCGTCCTCACTGTGTATTAATATCATTAAAATGTTCCATTCACTTAGGAATTTGGGATTATACTGTCGAAAAAGCACATGTTAAATAATTTTCCAAAGTTTTCTGTCAAATAGCTTACACATATATGTACACAGGCAGACGAGATGAACATATTGTAGAGATTTCTCTCTTTCAAAACACCTGTAGGAAAGACTCTCTGTGTAAATGACAGCCAGTATTCCGAACAATTTTTCTAAATAGCCCATACTACACTTTGCCTCTATTACAAATACTTAGCTATTATAGACAAGAAGTGAGGAAATAAAATTTCAAACCCTTTTTTGGGTCGGTTATAAAAATATTTAGTTACTTACTACATTTTTCAACACTGTTCTAATTACTAACTTATTTAATAAGAAATCCCTGAAAAATATCGTGAGCAGGGTACCAGTTTAAAAGTCACTTCAGTCTTGATTAAAACACATACTTGACTTACGAAATGAAATTATTAAGTACCAACAAGCGAAGCAAAAGCATTCTCAGTATTCTGAAATTCTTCAGTATTGAGAAGTTCAATAACCTGATTCAAATATTTCACGAATCCAATGCAGCAATATTTAGAACGTGAACTCACAATGACACAAAGACAAAATAAAAACATCAAATTTATCAACAGCAAAAAAAATGTGTTCCATTTAGAGCTTACCCAAAAATTCAATTCTCGCAAAAAATCCTGATTTAATTAAGCGATTTTCGTCATTAGTGTTTAAATAAGAAAAAAGTGTTCATCGGTAATATTGTTACCGAATACCAAGAAAGCGAAAGAGCAGAAAACCATCACAGCAGTGAAAATTTACACAGACCGCAGATGATTATATTTTAAAAATTAGCGATGCATTTCAATCTGCCTGCATCTGTGATGTTATAGGCGTTAGTGGCGATCCGGACAACGCAAATCAAACGAAAAAACGTCTTTTTCACGGCTCGATTCACCTACTCAATCATTTTTGGTTGAACGGCTGTTGTTTTTAAGAAATATTGAAATATCAAGCAGAACAATTCGCTTTCAACGTTACGTACACTTCTACAGCATTTTTGCAGAGTGGGAAAACTTTATATAAATACCTACTTTTCATTAGGATTTGCTTTAAATTTGACAACACCTGTACGTCAGTGAGGTACGATATGCTTCTTCAGAGAAGCATTTTATTTGAGGTTAGTGACATCCGACCTGATAACGATAGCTTGCAAAATATTTTTTTCGTGAAATGTGCAGTGAATCACAACCAAGAAAGAATATCTTAATTAGTGGCAGTTAAGGCAATTTCCAACGTAACCAAATTATGTAACCGTCTTAATCCGTGACAATTTTTTTGCGGCCAGTGTATATCACCCTTTTTATCGTAATGTGGCATGACCCCTTCACATGTGAGTATGTCCAAAATTGAATATGAGATTATTTTTAATACCTTTGGTTATAACATTTTGCAAAAAGGGCCCATATCTAATTGTAATTCTTTAGTAATTTGGGCTGGAGCTTACTTTCTTTATGTTCAAATCTGTTTCAATCTGCTTCATCATCCCTTTAGACAATCTGAATCTTATATCATTGTTCATGTTACTTATTTTGTTATTTTATAGCCTTCTATAATATTCTGTATCCGTCCATAATCTTTAGAGCGTCATACTGAATTAAGGACTCATCTGATAAGCTCCATAAACAAATACTTTCCAGGATTGTGCCATTTTTGCAGAAATACGTACTTGTTCATTGATCCTTAACGCTTTTCTTCTTGTGGTGATGTTGTTGTCCTATAATATTTTATGTTGTCTGCATGAACAATGAAACATTATAAGTTTTTGTTCCTAATATTCTAATATATTCATTCCAAACTCTTCTGCTATTTTCGGTGTAACCATTCATTTCTATTTTGTTTTTCTTTCCTCTTGTTGCTATTTCTCCAATAGCTTCTATAGCAACATCTTTTTGTTATTGTGAAACTTTATCCTATTGGTTTCTAGTTCGTCTTCCTTTACAATTGGGTTTATCTTGGTTGAAATCTCTTCTAGGGATTCTACATTCAATTTTTATTTCATGGATTATTCAGTATTTTTTCATATTCAGATCAGATCTTCTCTTATCTGAAATTTTGGCTTTGACTATTGGTGACACCTACCTCCTTCTCCTTGTCAGACATTTTCTGTCGTTTCAATTACTGCATCATAGGTCTTGAGTTTGAAGGTGAAGGGAGGATTGGTCGGTAGGGTGTTGGTCTAGAAGGGCCTCCCCAGCCCCTGCCTGATTATCCCTTTGACGGCATTATTACTTAAAGCATTATTCATACGAGAAATGTCTGTATTCTGCTATTTTTAAAAGTGATGGTAATTTACAACAACTCTACCTCACATACTTGATTATTTGATGTCAATAGGAATTTATGACTAAGGACATTTTACATGTTTTACATTAAAAATGTCAAAAGTGATTAACCTTTCTTTTGTACTGGTAATATTACAAAGTGAGTTTCTGTGATATTATATTGGTTTGTCTGTAAAAAATAATCAAAATCAAACACAAGCATCTAACTATTCCACTATTCTGTGAGTAAATAATTAGCTAAACAACTTTCCTATTTCAAAATTGTAATTTTTGAGATTGTTATTTTGTTTTAAACTATATTCACTGTCTTTCCTACTTCAGACAACCGTTACCGGGTACAAAGACTGCGATGCCCACTACGAGTAACATCTGAAATAATTGGTCTGACCCCTCTTCAGTTCAATGGTCAGTGGCAAATGACAGATCCTCAAGGGTTTACTCTATCGTTAATTGTTTTTTTTGGGAGCACAGCCATTTGAGCTTTTTCTTTCAATTTAAACGTTGCACCATCAATGTTGTAAATAAGATGAAAAGTGCCTCAGCGTACTTCTAGTAGGCCTGCTTGAGACTATCAATTTGAATTAAATCCGTAAACTCAGCTAATGACCTATGACTGCTACAACTCCATTTTCAAGGAGAAAATAACGCAACAGCAACTAGTAACAAACCAATAAGTATTGGAGCTAAACATAATATTTAACTATCATTTAACCGTAGTCTTCTTCTAGACCTGACTGAGGATGTTGACGGTTCCTAACCTATGAAATATGTTAGATATCGAATTAGCTAGCGACTTTTCAGAACTCCGAACTTTGAGTACCATATGACACCCATTAGAGAATTTGGGTCTTATCATCATCCTAGTATTGAGAATGACACTTCAGGACAAATCTCACTTACAAGTCACATAAATGAAAACAATATGTGGATATATGAATAGGAGAGGACGGTCTAACGCAGATGTTATAGTGGACGATCTGGACCCTGAGCACTACACTAAATTATTATCCTGTTCAGTTATAATAAGTAAAAGGACGCTTTCGTTTTGGACGAAGACTTCGATGTACTTGCAATGTATCTCACCTATAATATGGGCATAATGATGCCACTAGGTTCCAGAGGCATCTGCTTATTAATCAGTTCACTCATTCTGGCTCGTTGAGGTATACGTGTGAGAGTTTTTTGAAAAGAATATGCTAACTAAATAAGTGACATGTCATTGAACACCAAGCTGATATCCATGATTAGAAACGGACAGTCTAGTACTAAGGAGATCCCCATCCCTTATGCTAAACCTGCAGCATATCAGCATATTACTCTGATTTTTGGGATTTATAGCAAATTTTCAATCTGGGAAGTACGTAATGGTTTACGCTTTCAAATCCTGTGTAACAGCATATGTTTCTCAAATATGTATTTACTTTAGTCCTTTTTAAATACATTGTCACCTTAACTTTACACTTAACGGGCAGAAGGTATGCCCCATAGTCTCAGTGACAGAGAGGTTCATGTAACCTAAAACGTAACGAGAGAGATTATGGGTGCCAGGCAGATTTGCCCATACCTTCCATATATGCTTTCACAGGACACCTGCCAATCCTCATAGAGGTTGAAACAAATACAATAGCTCCATTATTAATTAATTAACAGTTCAATCAATAAAGAAATCAGTTCAATTTTACACATTTAATTAGAACTTCAGTTAAAGTATAACTGTAAAAAAACGGAACATTTATGTCCCTATAAACTTTTTTACAGTTAAACTTGGCATTTGGGTTCGTTAAATTTTAACTGTTGAAATTCAGGCTCCGAAATCGTATGAGGCTACTGATTAACATTGATCTTTTTTTTTATGTTGAACTTGTATTCCAAAGTCGAAAACTGTTCCGTTTATTTCTGTTAGTAGCATCTGTGCAAATAGTAGAAGCATATTATTGTGATATCCTGAGCACCTTTTAATTTTTTATACATTACTTTTGTTTTTGGGACCTATATCGTGGCTTACTGAAGTAATTGTTTTCTGAAGCTTATTTGTGGCATCTTCAATTTTACAAACTTGAGATAACTATATATGTTGTTTTGAAAAACTCCTATATAATATATATATATATATATATATATATATATAGGGTAGCACAAAAAATTATAGATGTCATATATAATAGTCAAGCTGTTTTCAAGTTGGAATAACTTATATATTCTGCTCCTGGGAACAACTTTGTTGTAAGGCACTGCATTCGCCAATATTAATTTAATTAATTTCATCCTTAATCCGATCAGATTGAATTCTGCTGAAGTATAAGCGATACAATCGCCTTCATTGAACAGAATTAAGGCCGACTCTTATTATTTTGTTATGTTCTTCTTTGTGTAGTACTGTTGAATTATCAAATTGTATTTTATGGTCTAGGTCCCAAGCATGTTCACAAAATTTAGATTTCTCGAATTGTCGTTTCTTGTAACGTATTTTTGTATTAATTTATTTGTACTAGGGATCTAGATGTTTCTCCAATGTAAAATTTATTAAATTCGCAAATAATTTTGTAAATGTAAATTTTTGAATTTTAAATTGTGTTTTTTGGTTTCATTTTAGATACAATTGATTTTAGTATATTTCTTGTTAATGAAATAAGTTCAATTATTTACATTTAGCGTTTGCAATCAGCCAAAAACCGTATTATCTGAAGTTCCTGCTCAACGTGATATTACCTCACCTTCTCTAACTTTTACAGATTTGGGAAAGTCTGGGCTGTCTTCAAATGTTCTGATTTAGATTTTACTTTCGCTGTATACAGTCACAACTACTTCAGTACCAACACGATCCACAGTAGGCGAGTTAATAATATCCTGCAATAAACTTAATCATTGTGTTGCTACACGAGCCTCATTCATACCATGATTCTCGAAATAATTTTTCATTTGGTAAAAAGTGTTACTAGCTTTATCACTTAACTTTGTAGACAGAGCCAAACTTCACTAACAATCATGCAGAGTAAAATACGCAGGTTCTAAGTAATAAAAATTACAAGGTTATTTTCTGGAATTTATCTTTTAGTTTTTAGTTTGAACTTAACCATTATGATATACAACGAAATATAGACAATACTTTTATCATTTATTTACGATAAAGAGCTGATTTTTAAAAGAAATAACTAAAGTATTAAATACAAAATAAACAATATTCGTTCTTTATAAACCTTATGGATTGTCAAGTGCTTACCACAATGGGTCTTCCGTTGTTCTAAAGAGTTGCATACTTCCAAAGCTATTTTAAAGTTGAAATATACTAATATAACAACAAAAATAAAAGATACGTTTCTTGCATCAAGTAATTAGTTCTTTTACATATTTTTGTACTATCTATATCAAGAAAAACAAAGAAATGATAACACTTAGCCTCTGAATCGAATTGTCCAAAATTTTACATTTTATACTTGTTATTCTCTTGGGATACTATAAATTGTTATATATTATATACTAGCTGACCCGTTCGGCCTTCGCACAGGCTAGAGAAATCAGCTTATTTGACAGGTTTATCTAGAACATTTATTTAATTTGATAATTTTCACATATTTAGATTTTTTCATTCATTCAAATTATATGGCAACAATCGGTTCTAAGAATACATTTATTTTACATTTAATATGAACAGCTAGACATATTTGACATGTTTTGAGTTTTTTTACATTTGATAATTGTGGTTGTTCCTATTTTCATTTCAGGTTTTTGGCATTTCATTATTATTTTGGCGTTTTTTATTATTTGTTGTTCCCTAAAAATTACTGACACCCATCCTACCCATTCAATAACAGAATTTTTGTAAAATGTCACATCAAATCTCTATTAATCTCAAGATATTATAACTCATATCTGTATTATTTTTGCCCGAGAAATCGTATTTTTTCTATCGGATAAATGAATGTTCGCAAATTGGATCCGAAATTTTTCAGTATTTTTTCTATAAGCCTTTGAAAAGTCAAATACTAATCAAACGGTACTCTCTTCGAGGTGTCATTCCTTTGTACGCAAGACAATATATATTATATATATAAATATAATATATATTGTTTATGGTCGGGAAAATGCGAATGTTCGCAAATTGGTAAATCCGCTTCAACACTTCACCTGTCAAATATTTTTCAGATATTCCTTTGTACAAAACAATATATATTATATATATAATATAATATATATTGTTTCTGGTTTCATCAGTTGCGAAAAGACAAGTAATATCTTTTAGCATAAGCCTTTGGTCAAATTCTAATCAAACTAGGTAGAAACGATAAAATTTTCAGGTTACTTCACCTGTGATGATATCTTTTTCGAAAATATTCTCTTATTATAGTTTGCAACATTAGTAATAATAGTGTTGAATCTTTTTCAAAATATTATTATAATCTAAGAAATAAAAATTAAATACTAATATTTGACCATAAACGCAGTGATAAAGGCTGTGGTTTCACAATCTTTACTTCCTCAGGCATTCGCACTTAATCGACTTTTAGACCCCTTTTCTAGGTAGACCGAGATAAGAAAGATATACATACTCAGTCTATTGTTCCTGCATACCTATTGTAGCTCAGAAACTGAGTATTTACCACAACAGCTACTTTGTCCTTTCATTCGAATGTTATTATACGGTTTAATGTTCTGATATTCTTAAATGTTTTCACTCATTTAATTACAAATGACCGCTTTTTCATGTTTCAATTGGGATTTGTTCCTGGTCATTGTACTCGTGGTTTCCCAAGGTCTTTTTTTTTAGAGTCTGCATTATGTTACATAAAAGGTAATCATTTTTTGCCACACAGCTATTATGTTGATATTAAATTTTACGTTAATACTTGGTAGTTCCTATTTTATGATAAAAAACTGTTCAAGAATTTAGTATCAGTGTTATATAGTCCCACTCACTATTATACTTACAAGTTTCTACCTAGTAGTGGTTTTTGTTCTTTCCTATTACAATAGTATTCAGTGGCCACTTTCTGTGAGGACAATTATTTTCTTTTGCACTTTTTTATACCATTGCAAATCATTTTATCCTTAATGATGAATTTACCCCGAAACAAAGTGGTCTTGAAAAATTATTAATATCTGTGAAAAAAGTGAACTTCGAGGGGAAAAAACAAATACACACTACATGAATTTGACCAGGACGACGGAAAAAACTCCCGCGAATTATATGAATGATATTCCTTTTTGGATCTTTCTCTTATCGATATACTTCAATGCAGATTATTCAGAAAAAAATCAGATTGGATGTAATGTAATATAATTTCGGAGTGGTATCACAACATATTAGGATTATCAAAAGGAATAAGCTCACCTACCTTTGGAAATATCGAATGATAGTAAACCTAAACATCAAAAAATTAAAAAGAGACATCTAGAAGTTCTAAGGAAAACCAGCCACTAACGACCACCAAATCTAGAATCCTTCTACCTTTAACGACATTACCCTGAGATCCTAGGATAGAAAGAACTCGATACAGATTCTGTTTAGAGAATCGTACTAAATAACTATGTTATAAACTTTTCACAGGCTTTTGAAAGCAAGATAATATATCGTTTCTAGGACATTAGTTCCTTTTTAAGAGATGCGGTTGATAAAATAATTCCCAGATACCTACTTCAAGATTATTTTCATTTATTTAGTATATATTCTGGCATTATTTCACTAGGAAGCCTACATTTTTGGAACCGGGTAATGCCTGATGTTATGTCCCTTTCCTTCATTGGAGTTTTCTACAAGTATTACTACTTTTATACTTAAGAACCTGAAGCAGAAAAAAGAAACCCTTGTAGGTTTCATTCGACCTTTTGTCTATCAATCAAACCCATTTTGTCTGGAATCGATATTGATATCAAATTAAAATTAACATCAAATGCTACGGCCCCTTGAGTAAACACAGTCAAAGGAAATGCCATTTATGCAAAATATTTTGATACAAACTCTCCCCAGAATCTATTTTATGGTAAATGTCAAGACAAAGAGCTTATGTTTGGAACTTTAGAAATTACTTGTTTTTGTTTTCATAAAACTTCATGGATAGGCAGTCTTTTTTTTGTTCTTTACTGAATCAGTTACTTAATGAAAATATGAAACTAAGTATGGTTGAGAATTTGAAAACTATATAATTATATAATTATAAAAGATTGTTCTTGCATTTCTTACTAAAAATCCCTTTCATTTGATAGATCACATACTGCTCTGGTTGTTTTTTTTTCTAAAATGCTCTCCAAATTTAATCTTAAGGTTTTGTTAACATTTTTCAGTAAACTCGATCGAAGCACACAAAATTCCTGATTTTCTTCAAAACTTTTGGCACAACAGCGTTTTTAATATCTTTAGCTACGCTTTATGAAATTATATAAAAAATGTATTTCTCATATGGTACCATGACTTTTTTGATCTAATATGCACCCCAAATTTATCTTCCAAAATCAGAATTGACAAATCGATAGACACGAAAATGCCCCATAAAGTTTTCGGTTTTTTCACAGTAATCATGGAATTCAAACACTGATTCTGATTTTTTTGATACTTCATCCCTCTGTTTTACCAATTAATACACATAGTAGACAAATTTAAAATGGCCGAAATTAAGAAGTTTAAAAGAGGGATTACCTTCTTTATTTTCACTTAGTTGATTCAGTAAACAAAAATGATTCAATATCCTAGATTAACTTCTCACAGTCCAGTTTTTTAGTCAGTTTTTATTGTCCTATCAGAAGTTGTATTATGATTTTTATTGACATTATAAAATTATATGATAGAACATATATATTTGCTGAAAAATTGTTGAATGCATAAACAATTTAGTTGCCAATTCTTAGCTCCAAGTATATAAACTGTGGGCTTCTGGCTTATAATAACATTTTGCTAGCACAGAAAGCTATAACTCTTGAAAGTTATAAGTGTGCAAAATGAATTTATTAATTCAAGAGTGAAAATACTGATAGCGTCGTTAATTTTTTTATTTCATTTTTTTCAACTCTATTGTGCTAAAAGGGAATCTTAATGTGTGTAAGTAAGCATTGTAATACACAAAATTAGTTTAGTATAAAAATAAGTAAAGATTAAATTCTCTATTGTATGGAAAATGATTTACTTTCAGTTTAGTAAAGTGAAAGCAAAATAAGTATTTCGCAAGTATTTAATATATAAAAAAACACAATTTTATGGTTGTTTATCCATGTTGGCAAATGATTCATTCATTCTACATTTACAGGTTATATGGACATTTACTTTTTATTCAATTGTGTTATAATTAAAAAGCAATTCATTTCATAATTTAATCAATCTACTTAACACATCTTGGTTTGTTGGTGATTGTTATTTTACCTATGTCTTTCACAATCATTTAAACACTTTTGATTTGAAGCATTGGATAATCAAAAGCAATAAATCAATTCTTAAACATCCATATTGGCATCTCTCTCAGTTTCGCTACTATTAACATTTGATTAAGATATTCTTTCTTCAATTTAATACCATTTAATGCCAGACAACCTCTATTAAGTTAACATTGTTTAAAGATTTATATTTGCAGTTATTACTCACGTTAATAGTTACTCAATTGTGTGCTCAAGAATACGACGGAGGAGAAAATGAAGAAGTCTCCAGCTACGACGAAGGTGGAGAGTATCATGGCCATCCCGATTATTCTAAATACTACTCAGTAGATACTTCTGCACCAGTATCAGCGGATACCAGCGGATTTGTTGGCGAACTCACGGGGTTTAGTCCAATAGGTAAGGTATTTAAGTAGTTTGGGTATAATTGAGACGAAACTTTTCAATTTCAAAGTGTATTCTGGAAACAACTAACTTCGTTAGAGATGACAATAGTTGTTAAGCTTAAACTAAACTAGAAATATTCGGATCATAACTAAAATCGGCATAAAGATATTTTTATAAGGTAAGGGTGTTTCAAACCACCAGTTCATCACTTCTAAATCTCCAAAAAAAATGTTGCTGACAATCGGTCCCTTGTATGTAAAGTGGGTGTGCTTCATCGATTGACGTTACTATTTAGATTGCAAGATGTGCTTTTGAAATTACGCATTAAATGATTAAAAATACTCACCTTTTTTCGAAAAATAAAACCCTCGCTGCTAAAATCACCTTCGAAAGTATGCGAACCGGAAGTAGACATTTTAGCAACATTCGAGTCCAATACTCAGTCAGTGAACCGTTGGTTTTTTAGAACAATTAGGTACTTGATCTTTCAGATCAACAACCATGTTCACGGTTTTGCTGAAACTAATTCATACCTAATCCAAAGCCAGCGATTTTATTTCCTTAAAAATATTGATAATTTCAGCATGCATGATTTTGGAATTGCTGAGTTCGGATCTTATTAAATTGACTGATTTTAATAACTGGTTAGTGTCATAATTATCATCGTTGGAATACATTAAGCAGTTTTGGCATAACCAATTAACAACGGAGGCCAGGTAATTTCACTAATTTTAAATGACTATTATTTATTAAATCAAATGCAACTACTCATAAAAGTTTTTGTTCATTATTGCGCTTTTTACAAATATAGAAACATAATCGAAGTGTAAGTAAAAACATTTGGAAATTCGCAGTTAATGTACCTTCTTGCGATATGATATGATATAGAAAAACCATAAACATACCTGCTTCCTGTTCGAGCACTTTGAACGGTTATTTTAGACACGAAATTTTATTTTTCGAATAATTTTTTCAAACAAGGAATATTTATTTTTCATGGTAGAATCATAGTAAAAGAAAACTATTTTTATCAAATAATAGCAACTTCTGGTATAACGAACCTACTGCAGCATACCCAATTTACTTCTAAGGTACTGATTGCCTTAGTAAAAACATTTTTTGTCTATTAAGAAGGAGTGGCTGGGTGGTTTGAAACACCAGGTATATAAAATTTTACTTAAAAAATCTTAACTAATCATCTGGCTTGGCATTTTAGGCAACGAATGCCTAAGTAGTACGGAAGAGATAACCTGCAATAGATATTCCTCTGCGTTTACCCTTTCCCTTAATTATAATGTGCTCCGTCTTGTTATTTTAGCCGCATTTAGAACATATAGCAGTACAATTTCCATAAACAGATTACAAATCAACCGTTGAATTCAATCTTCAAAGATTTTATAACAGTTTCCACCACACCTAGCGCAATGTTCACCTTTCTGTCAGCTCTTTTTCACAAGAACTACGTTCAGAAATCTGTTAAACAGGTTTTTATTTTCCTATGGTGTTTGGTTTGTTAATGTTCTGCCTTTCGTTTGTATCAACATTTTTATCCAAGTTTCCGCTTATTATCTGTCATAACACTTTCTTCGTCTTTGATTTATCTTATTGTTATGTGACCTTCCTAAGTCAAGAGCACATGTTTGCAAGTTTTTAGAACGTGGATTAAGCGATATCTTTTTAAATTATTGGAAGTGATCATTTATCTACTTTGCTGAGGCATTCATGTTTAAAGTTCTTCTGAAAAGATTTTGAATCTTGTAATCATATCGTTGGAGTTACAATGTATTAAGTTTTGCAGTTTAGACGCCAATGAAAGCATAATCAGGTAATCATTGTTCAAAAAGGTCCCAAATACAACCTTGTAGTCCAACGCGCTGGATTTTTTTAAATTTATCAATCAATTGAAAGTAAAATAGTTCCTGTTACTTCCTAAGAGTAGCATGGATTTTTGGTCAATCCAGAAATATTTCTAAAGTAACATAAACTGATTTTCGAACACAAACCTTATTCCTGCAGATTTCAAAAAGTTCATCTTGTATTTCAACAGGCTTTCCTTTTCTTAGAAGTACTAATAAACTAGGCCGAGGTGATTATTAGGCTGTAGATCGGTTCGGGTTTCTGCGTAAGAGTATTTTTAACCATTGTACTCTTTATCTTACTTTTTGGAAAACAATTATTTTCAGATCCTTATCAGTTAGCACGCAACCTTTTTCCCGAATAAGTTTAACATGAAAAGTTTTTAATCATCTTCTTTTCTAAGAATAGTTGCCTAGGGTATGATCAGTGTAGTTCTTAATCCTTCTCTGATGAGCTTTTCAAAGCATGTTATAAACAACAGATGCTTTCTAAACAGACTTTTCTCCAATTTTCAGCATTTTGTGCGTGTAGCAATGAAATTTGACGCCTATTTATCCTTGGAATGTTCAGCATTCAAGTTAACGAATAATAAGCACTTTGCCATTATCAGGTTATAATAAATTCAGATATATTAATCCATTCATTGGCGTTCAAAGCCAATGTATGAATGAGATGCGATTTCTACCGTTTACCCTAAACAAAAGTATTTGACGTCAAATCTAGGTACAATGTTTATAAATTGCTTCGAATACTACTAACTGATTTCTAATATCAGAACTTTTTCAGAGAAACACTCAATCAAAAAGTAAATGAGTACGTCAATGGAACCAAATTTTATAAGCTTGAATAGCTGTGTTATTTCAACTTCAGTTCATAGTGTAGTACTATTCGGTATGTTCTGCACCTTCTAATTAACTTTTTGTTTAATTCTGTGGCAAGTGACCGTCAGCAACACTTTAGTGGTACAAGTATAAGCCTACAAAATGGTCTTTAGACTTTAGAGTTTTATTTAAACCATTTTTTAAATGGTAGTACATGATTTGCAGGTATTATTAGGTGCAACATTTTTAACTTGATCACCGAATTGCGGTGACTACCCAAAATATTGTCAGAATGGTTTAGACAACAACAATGTTTACCAGTTGCCAATTTTAGTAAATTAAAAAAAATAACAAAGATATTTACTTAGATAACATCATCTCATAATCGGTCGAGGTAAGTAACATGAGAATTGCACAACAGTATATTTCAATATGCACTAGATCATAAAGTCTCTTTTTTGGCTTCTGACACTATCTTATCATGCCAACTATTGAGAACCAAACCTGCCATCTAGTAACGCCTATATTGTACTAATCGAACAGGGATAAAACGGAGAACTCTTAATAGCGATTAAAATTTAAAAAATCAAATTGGGTTTGGAAGATAATGTAGTTATCAGTAAAGAAAAATAGAAAAGAAATAGAAAAATAGTGTCGAAATTTCTAAGTCCTCAAAAATGTAACATTTGTTGTTGGTGTGCTTCGTTTTTTTTGTGTCTCAGAAAACTATATATTTTCATTGGAACCAAATACCTAAATCGGTTGAAAACAAGGAATGAATAAAATCAAACCTCTCTTTTTTTCCATGTTTTGAATGACGGATTAAAACTTCAAAATCTATAAAAACAGTATGAAAAAAAGCAGCTACACTTCTACTACTATACCACTGTCAAACACAGTTTAATATTTATTCTTATCACTTATCTATCAAGAGTTGTACGATTTTATCCCTATATCAATTATAATGTACACGTACGCTTTGAACATCTTCTAACATTCTTGTGTCAAAGAAAGAACAAAAATAAAATAAACTAATCCTTTAACAAAAGAACAGAAACAAAGCAGTTAAAATAAAAAAACAAACTTGTTTGAAACAGTAGACTTGTTCGAACCAGTACGGTTGTTTCAACCCGACGAATAACCGATACACAACCGCTAATCGACGGGAGCGGTGACGAGTTACCGCAAACAATGGCGTCACTGCTGACGTTGTGTATCACTTATCGGTCAGGTTGAAGCGAACCTGGTAAATTAGAACGTAACAAAATTTTACAAAGATTATTGCACTTAGTGTTACAAAATAACCGAGAGAGACAACTACGAAATCACTTAGGCTGTGTCCCACGTAAACGCGATTTCTGCAGTGCGGGCGGTGCGTTGTGTCAAGGTGACAGCCGCAGACTATCAAACACAAAAAAAATTCAGTTTTCCTCACTGGCAAATAAATTCGTGCGATTGCCGAGATTTTGTGTTGTCACATCGTTCAGTTGATTTGTTTTAGCCTTTCGTTGACGTATCGCACCGCCGGCACCACACATATCGCGTTTACGTAGGACACAGCGTAACTATTATTTAAATAGCATGTTACTCATACTTCACAAATATTGCATTTTAAAATGTCCCTTCACCCCACTGATGCACTGAGTGTAGTCCAATTGAAGTCTCACACTTGAGTATAGCAATGTTGTTACTTTAATGAGGCATAGATTGCATCACTGTTAAGTTATAAAAGAACCATACTTCGAACATTTCTTGCAGTCTTAAATGCTAATTGACTTTAAAAGAAGATTTACCGTCTAACTGACTTTTTTATTTTTTTTTAATTTTTATACTCGTACTCAGATACCAACGGTTCCTACACCTTCGTCATTTCTTGTAGTAGACGTAAATTATAATACTATTACGAACTTCGTGGGTTTTAAAACAATTTTTACACCAAAATTAAATCTTCTTTATTTTCATAAAAAAAAATCAGAATCACCACTAGGCTAATACTTCTAATAAATATTACAACGAAGAGTCAAACGTACATCGGCTGTTTTGACATTGTAAAATAGAATGTTATAACAATATATCCCACATAATTGCTGTTGAGAGTTACTTTTACTTATTTTGTGGATGCTATGTTCTATATGAGTGACCCAACAATCACTATGAGCACAAAGTCTGCTTTCGCTAGACAACAAGAATAGAGAAACGATGCGGAAAATGATAAAAATTCGACTTTGTGGAGCCATAGACCCACATCTAAGGACTTAATTTTCATCTACTGGTTCAGAACTACCAAATAACAAAGTTTAACAAATACCAGAAATCACTTTCTTGTTATGTCACACCAGCGGTAGAAAAGATAAGTTACAGAGCTGCAGGCTGGATACAAAGAACTTTCAGACTCTCAGTCTTCGTGTCCATTAGTACTTTTGATACTCGCGTTCGGATTTACAAAACAACAAAGTTTAGTAAAAAAATTCACTGACACTTTCTTGTAATTGGTAAAAGATATCAACTTTATGGGGGTGTATAAACAAAACAAAAACAACTTTGAAGAGTTTGTGAATGGAGAGACTATAGGTTTTTCCGTATACTATAAGTTAGGCTCATGTCTCCTACTTTCTTAAATAGAACGGAACTTTAAGGCAAAATGCGATTAGGAGTTATAAAACATTTAATAACTTTACATTCTATCATATTGTTCTTAATATATAAAGTTACAAAATATGACTCCAGATAAGTTATAAGTTTCGGCATAGTCACATCTGCCCTCTTCAGGTCGGTTCGCATAATTCTCGTAGCCTTCTGCTTTCGCTTCTAGTTACTCGAATACTGATGCGGAAACGTCGTCATTTTACCATCGATCCCGGCAGGGATCAGTTATCAACTACGCGGATGAATTCCCGGAAACCATCTAATACATATATATATATATATATATATATATATATATATATATATATATATATATATCATACTTGTTGCCAAATTTTTAGGTTTCGTCATTTGGAAACAAGAGGGCGTAACACTTTAAAAGGATGAATTTTAATTATTAAAAATTATAAATGTGTGATCTTTTATTTGATTTATTTTTAGCTAAATAAATTCGTTTATTTTCGCTTGAGTGTGATTACCAAACTCTGTATAAGTAACAAATTTCAGCTTTTCTCTGCTATAGAAGTAGAGAAAATAGAATGTAACAGTCCGATAAACAGACCATTTTCCATTAAATATTCGACTTATTAATGAGTCGCACAAAAAAAATAAAATTGCCCCCAGAAAGTTGACTTTAATTTAAATTGATCAATAAATTAATAAATATTTATGTGTTATTATATAATAAGATATAGTAAGAATGTTTATAGCTCGAGTATCGTAAAATCGTATTAGGATAGCCGTATACAAATCTATCATCACTAATGCACAGCTAAAAAAACGAATATTTTGCGGACAAAAGCATATCCCAAACCAAACGTTACGTGGCATAACATCACTATTAGGCCAAAAAAGCACGCCTAAAAGTAGACCTGTTGGTATTTGTGGTTATTTTTTATTCCCAATAAAAATGAAATTAATAAACAAAAAAATAAAATGTTACAAAAATATTTATTATTGTTAACTAAACAACTATACAAATCCATAGCATATAACCCACAGTAGAAGTTATGTTTCTCACGTACATTAATTGTTCTTTATTTTAGTCTTTGGAGAATCCAGCAAGACCGCGGTGACTGTACCTAAAGGAGCATTCACGCCACAACAGCAACAGACTCAAGCCTTCCCGACGTTCTCGCAAAGCTCGGAATCCGGCAGTCCTTATGCAACAGCTGGATTAAGAGACTTCTTCGAAGAATCCCAACAAAAGGAGCAGCAAGCTAAGCAACAAAAAGTCAACGAAGATTTCGTCCCACCAGGACCGCATTACATCTCTCATCAAGTTCCTTTCCTCAAATTGCAACTAGACAATGACGAAGAAAAGGCTGCGAGCAGAGATGATGTCGAGAGGATTCCTCCAAGACCGAATAAACCAAAGAATGATGAAGAGGCCGAAGAAGCAGACAAGGATTTCAAAATTCCGGAATACGACTATTCATCAGATTTGACCAATACCAAAACCCCAGTGGATTATAACATTGGCAAATCTAGTTCCACAGTTTCCCAATATCCTACAGCTGCTGGCTATTTAAAAAGTGCCAAAGATAAGTCATCGCCCTATGAGAAATACAGTTTCCAAACTGTAACTGAATCGGCCAGTAGCTTTATCCCCAAGTTGGATCAGGCTATCCTTAGTACTCTCGCTCCCTTTAATCCTACTTATAGCAAAATACATACACCAATTGAGGCTCAGACTGCAGAGTCGCGTGGATGCAGAAAATTAGTAAGACCAGCTTCAGACGGTATCGAGCAAATGAACTGCTTCGTCTGCGAGGATGCTGATAGCAAATCAAAATTCACCCAGTGCTCATACTCTGCTGAAAAAGAACCAAGTGGATACTACACCTCGAACTCAGCAAGCTACTCTCTTCCACACCAAGATCCACACCACTTTAGATTTAAAAGATATACTAATAAACACGATCCCTACTACGCCATCAGAGAACGATCGAGAAAGGAGTTTGAGGAACCAACAATTCCAGAAGAATACAACCTAGGATTTTACTACGACCCAGAGACGTACGATGGCAGCGGCTCTGAACTAAGTTTCTCAGAAAAGCAAACAGAAGAATTAAAGAAAAACCCAGCCAATTGTAAACAAGTTGAAGATCAGGGTATGACCTGTACAATCTGTCAAGATCCGAAAACAGGAGGTAATTACGAACAGTGCTCTTACTCAACTGAACCCAAAGAAAAGAAATACGCTTACGTAACCGAAAAAAAGTACGATAGTGAAGACCAACCAGAAGAAACCAGGGTTTCAGTGTCAAAGAGCTCCCCAGCAGCAGCACAAAATCAAACTGCTGAACAGCTAGCTGCATCTTCAAACGCAGCAAATAGTACAAAAGATGCTCAAGTAGATCAAACAAAAGAATCATCGGCACAAACAAAAACTGCTTCATCTGCAGAAAGCTCATCTGAAAATGTAGAATCTTCAGAACAACAAGCTGCTCCTTCAAATAACAAACCAGTCAAAAAAGAAACTGAACCTCTTGAAACTCATGACACTCAAGTGCCACAAGTAAGTGCGCCAAGAAAAAGACGCCAAAACGAAGAAGAAGAAGAGGAAGACAGTAAAGAGGAATACAATGAGGAAGAAAGTGGAGAAAGTAGTGCTGAAGACAGGAAACCAGCACAAAAACAGAAAGTAGATGATGATTTTTATCACTACGAAATTCCAAGTCATTTCGCTGAAACTGTAAAATCTACATCAAGACTCGGTCGTCCTGATCATGAGGAATCTTCCAAAGAAGAGGAAGAAGCAGATGAAAAAGAAGCAGAACCTTCAGAATTCGATGAATATCATTTCAAACTCTTCCCAGAACTGAAAAAAAATAAGAATAGCCAAGAAAGTGCCGAAGAAGAAGAGGAAGAATATCATATTCCAGCCGCCACTAAACACAATGTAGAAGAAGTTCTGGCTGAATTCACAAAGAAAGATCGTTCTGCCTGCAAGAAGTCAGAACGAAGTGGAATGACATGTTTCTTGTGTGTCGATCAAAATAAAATTCAACACGAAGAATGTATGTACGTACAAGAATCTAGACCAGTCTCTTCCCACGTAGCGTACCACGAAGTCAAAGGTTTGAAACAACCTGAAAAACCTGCCGAATCTGGTGAAGCAGCCCACGATGAAAGTAAAACTCAACCCGTCGTTGTATCACCTACAGTAAATCCTTCCCCAGCTGCTCCAGCTAATCTAGCTCATATTACAAGTACCATTGTTCCTTATGATACTAACAAACTCAGTGCCAGACAAAAAAGAAGTGTTCCTGAAGCTGAAGCAGAAGCTAAGGAATCTAAGAAAGAGAAGAAAGTTGCAAAAGATAGTGCAAAAAGTGCAACTAAAACCGAAAGCAATGAAGAACCAACACTAAAAACTCCTACGGAGTTTCAAGTTGGGGATGAAGATGGTGCATTCAGCGCCGAAACTAAGCCTGTTTATAGCAAAACTCATGGAGTAGAACTGCCGAGGTACATGGTTGAAAAGTCTGAGTTCGAGAAAGAATTCGATGTGTCAGCTAGTACCTTTTAAAAATTGACTTTGTATGTGATTGTCACAGACAAAAGGCAATTTCCTTGTTGTTGATGTAATATAAATATGTTTTGTTATGTTGTTATATTGTTATAAATATAAACCTACCTATTGTAAATTTTCCTTTTTTATTGGTTGTACATGGTTCACTGAATATCAAACCCCAAGCAGAATACAAAATAACACAAAAATAACAATAAAATTTGAAAATGTGGCATGGCATTTCGTGTAAGTTAGCATATTGATTTATTAAAAAGGATGTTTCAAAAACCGTACGCCAATAATAAGAAAAATGTTCACATAAAACGTTGGTCCGAAAATGCATAGTTTTTTAGATAGAGGGTGTTAAACAATTAAATACAAATTACTCTTTTGGCATTTTCACATTTATGATTAACTCATTGGAACAATAATGAGTATGAATTTTGTACCCATGGAAGAATTTCACCGGTTTTTTTATCGAATAAAGTACGATAGATATCTGTCACGTATTCACGTGCTGTTCACAGATGAAATATTATAATTTTTATAATATATACTTTGACTGACGAGAATACAAATTTAATGACTAAAGGCAATTTACAATTACACCAGTTCATAGAGCAAAATTGAACTAATTTTCGGACATAAAATTCAACCGCAAGTGGCTTATACCAAAACGTCGGTAACAGTTTAAAGAGCATAACTGCCAAGATTTTATCAGCAAACTCCTGAAAATAATATTATTTAAATAACAAAATCCCCGAAAACTACGAATCTCTTTTATATTTTTTGCTTTGATAATGAAAAGTAATGAAGGAATCGTAATGCCGTCTACAGAGAAGTTGTAAAGAATCGGAAATCATTCTTAATGAGTGTTTATGCATCCTCATTAGATTATTTTTTACCGAGTAAACTCAGAAAAATTGGTCAAAAGTGGATTTTTTTCAAAAATTATAAGTTTCTGGTAACTAACACTGGAATATTAAGTCATCAAAACGATACTATATGATGTTAGACTTATATGGGCTCACGATGGATACTTTTGAATAAGTAGTTTTCGAAGAACTGGAGTTTAAATAATTTAGAGAGATATTGTGCACATCCCACAGTATTAACGAGAATAGTTCGATCGGGATATGCTAAAGATATTTTGAAAGTTCATAAATTGGTTTAAAGCAATAGTAAATATTGCATTAAAAGTAGGAATACGCGACACCCAGCCAGCGGTGCATTGACAATAACTGTCAAGGCTCATATTGTTCTATTTTTTCATTGGTTTATTAAGCTAATGGTCACTTGTTTTTTGATATTAATTAAATTACTATTTTCACTGACTGGATCCACCACTGTCAAGATATCTGAGAAGAAGTAAGGGTCGGTTGCTTAAGCCAAAATTCACAAGCAGTATTAATACAATTTACGACACTATAACAAACATCCAAGATATTATACAATATCGATCTTCAGCCTTGTTAATCTCAACGTTATAAGCTATTGTTAGAAGACAGATTAAGGTTCCAGCTGTTATTACAACCAAGTTATGTTTTTTTATATTAGTTTTTCCAGCTTTTCTTTATGACAAATGCTGCCATCAAAATCTATAAACACTCATTTTGAAGATTTTCTCATTCTCTACATTTTTTCAATTGACAGCATTGTGAACAGATTGCTTTTCACACTACAGGCAAAATACGAAAATACTCCATATTTTCTGAGGTTTTTAAGGCTCAAATAATTTACTTCTACATGTCTGCCGTTAAAATTGTCAGTTATGACTTATAACCTGTTATTTACCTGATGACGTATGCGGTTTGCTGTTGAATTTTGTCACTTAAAAATCTCTAATGACTGGTGTAAATATTTATTTTGCCTAATTGAGTAACAAAAATCCAACCATCCAAACAGTATTTATGTTACACTTTGTATACTACCAAAATATGTCATTTATAAGGATAAAAAGTACCTTACGAGGGTGAATCAAATATGAACCGGACTTTTGTTTTAAAAATTTTATTTGTACGATCAATACAAATTTTAATACATATTATTTTTCTACATAGTCTTCTCTCTTATGTATACATTTTTCCCACCGAATCGGAAGTTTTTTAATACCTTTCTCAAAGAATGAAACTGGTCGTGTCGATAACCAATTGCGCACAAACGTTTCTACACCTTCGTTGTCCTCAAAGTGGTGGCCTCCCAGTTCTTCTTTAAGTGGCCCAAACATGTGGTAGTCACATGGCGACAAATCAAGACTGTAAGGCGGGTGTTCAAGGGTTTCCCAATGCATTTTGTTCAATTTTCCTTGAGTCAATGCAGCTGTATATGGCCGAGCGTTGTCATGCAACAAAATCACATTTCGGGTACATATCCCGCCTCTTTTGCCGATAGGCAAGTTTCACTTGTTGGAGTAGTTCGCAGTAATACTCAGCATTAATTGTACGGCGTTCGTGCAGAAAATCGATCAGCAGTACGCCTTCAATCAGATCACGAGTTGCGTAGATATTCGCCTCATTGATGCTTGTCGTGGGACGGCGTGCATGAGGTTCATTTTCCACTGTCTCTCGGCCATCTGAAAACTTTTTGTGCCAGTCGTACACTTGGGTCCTTGAAAGTGTTTCATTGCCGAACTGTGCAGATAGTCGACGCAAAATTTCAGAACGGTCTAACGCCCTCCCGCGCCAAAAATTTGATAACAACACGTTGCGCAACAGACGTATGCACCTCTTGCTCTGACATGATGCTACTAACAGCGCATCGACTACGCCTCGCCAGACCGACGAACTCCCCTCTTCTTAACATCCCTACCTAACATATATCGAGACGTCACGCCACTCGAATTACCTACAGAGCGAGAAACAGAAAAGTCCGGTTCATATTTGATTCACCCTCGTATATGTTAATCCGGTTACAAATTAGCTGTGCGTCAAATTTTATCCAAATCCATTCAGCCGTATTTGAGTAAATAACAAAACTCCAACCAAACCAACTTACACTTTTTATATTATACTCTGTATACTACTAAAATATGTCATTTACTAGTATAAAAAGTAACCGATATATTAATCGAGGTCACAAACTATCTACGTGCCAAATTTCATCCAAATGCTTTCAGTCGTTTTTGCTTGAAAACATAACAAATATGCATCCTCTCTACGAGGTGTCATTCTTTGTACTCAATACACTATATTTTGTTTCTGGTCGGGAAACTTGATCAGTTGCACTTCCCAATACAGAATGTCTTCGATGACGAGCATTACAACTCGAGGCAATATGAAAATATAGTCAACCATCCATAAATAGACCTTTGTAGAAAATTAGTCAAATGTATGAAGCAGAGGTATGCAGAATGCTCCCTATACAACAATTGTCATTATAAATATTACCTGGGTGATGACGCCGTTTTTTTTTAAAGCCTTGATACTCTTCATTAATGGGCATTATCGCAGGCGATAATTTTTATTAACAGTACCTGTAGGGTGTTTAATATAGTTATCGTACGATAGTTTCCAAGTAAGGTTATGGCCCCATTTTTCACTCTGCTTGTATCTTTTGGTGTTATATTATCACGTTAAATAGTTTTGTATATTATTCTATGATTGCTACACATCTTGGCCTTCACTGCAGGAACGTCTTCCCCAGATTTTTGTTTAGAGGGGGCAAAATGGTAGGTTTTGACTTTTGAAGTTTTTTGGTATAGAGCATATGGTATGCATATCTTATGAATAATATACATGGATTAATTTTTATGAGTAAGTAATACTCCTTAATGGGAGTCATTACACTTCGGGTAATGATTATGAGCACTAAACTTTATCCCACAATACCGGTTTCGAGATGTACTGTGAAATTATAGAGGTGTGCTAACCAAGCGCGTCGATTGGCAGGTGCAGGGGAGGGCAGTTGCGCCCCTAGACCTCTCTTGCGCTTCTCTATATATGAAATAAAACCCAAAATATGCCGACCCTCCAAGTCAAACCTATTATTTCTCGTGATGCTCCTGGTGCTAATCCAATTAACCTGTGGCTAGGAGGTTGCCTACAGTAACTTTAAAAAATAATAAAGTTAATAACCACAAACTCGTTTGGTTTGTCTAAACCTTACTGCTTCATTAAAAACAGTAAGCACCTATTTTACTCTATCAGTATCTGCAGCAGATGACTCCAGCTGAAGGTTGTAATTTACAGAAATTTAGATAAAATCGAGTATATTTAAAAACTCAATGACAATATTAAAATTTTACTAATTTCGATCCAAATTTTAAAAGAATAATTGAAAAATTATGTATGCCTTCATCTAGTTGAGTCATATTAAACGCATCTTCAAACAGTATTGAATCCTAAAATACCAAGAACTTTTAAAGAATTTAAACAATATTCACCATTTAAATATTAGTATTAAAGAATTCATTTTAATTAATAAATGATTTATGATTAATTCTCTGTCAAGCAATTCATATAAGGCAATATTAATACAATACAAATACAACTACAGAATGAAACTACAGATGTTTACACATTTCAGTCAAACAGAAGTATACATATAATACAAGACCGTAGCCAGAAAATTTTGACGACTCTAATAATTTTTTAAGATGGATCAAAATGATTAAGACGGTAAAAGTTATTTTTCTATTCAAGTATTTCCTTTATATAAGAAATGTCTAGAATTAAACAATAGTTTTATGAAAAGAATTGTTACTTCGTTAAAATTGAATCTTCAAACCCAGTTTCGAAGGGTTTAAACCCCCGAACCCCCCTGCTTCGGCCTTATTATCTACTACGAGTTTCTAAAGATCCAAAATTCATAAAAAATTACACGTATCACTTTAATTTTGAAGATCAGCAAATAATTTCCGGCTAATGCTAATAGGGATTATAGGGAACTGGAGAGCACCGATCATACAATAAAGAGCTGGAGAGAGCAAGCCTATAAATTTAAATTGGCAGCGACATCTTTACCCAGAATGAGCAACTCCCTAGTGTAAGTTTAGTTGCCTACTATCAGTGCGGCTACAATTGGTATTTTTATTAGAACTATTGGCCACCCAGTGGTCGAAATTCGACCCTATTTCATGAAATTGTAAAAAGTATATTTTTATAAAAAACAAAGTGGTGGAGAAATCGGAGAAGTAGATGTAATGACCAAAATTGTTCAATCATATTGACAAATCTACTGAAATAAAAAGAAAATAAAAATGTAATCAAATATGAATCCCCAAATTTTTGGCTGGAACCGCTCCTCGCAAAATATTCGATATAATAATTGAAGGATTGTTCTTTGCAACCTAAAAGTTTTCGTCATTTGAGGTTTCAATCAAGTTCAGGAATATTAAAGAAAAGAGAGGAGCAACAACCCTAGGAAACGAACTTAAATATTTAATACATTCTCTATTGTCCGCTGTCTGAAAATTTTTTGCACACCACCTCCGGGAAGGTTGTGATAATAATATATTAATCAAATAATTAAATTCACATTAAATACAGAATATTTAATATGGAATTTACTGCAACGCGTCCGAAAAATCAATACTGATCTACTACATTGACTATTTTACCACTAAAGAATAACAACGCTTGCATGCCACTTCCAGAAGTACATGCTCTAAGAATATAACAGCATCTAACGATCGCTCCCTCCATATATAATTACTCAATGTTTTGAATTTTGACCGTCTGGCGGCGGCGGCGGCACTGTCAGTTGTTTGGCGTTGACAGTATGGAGGTAAATAATGAATTTTTATTATATTTTATTTAATGAATGAACCAATATTATAAATTAATATTACCATTCTGCACTGAAGGTTGTCAGTAGCTACTAAACAAAACAAAAATGAAGATTAGGGTAAATTTTAAAATGTTTATTAGGGATTTAATTCTAAATCTTAAAAACAATTATATTCCCAGTCCTTTAATATATTAATGAAATGCATAATTATTAACGTAAAATTTTTAAAGATATTTCTTAGTGACAGGGAATTTTTATATTCATTATTTACTTAAATAAAAAAAGAAATATTTAAAAGATTTGCTTTCAATAGGACTCTAACCCACGACTCTCAAATAGTACTCTAAATTATTTGTAATTACGCCGGGCTCATAAATCACCAGTGCCGGATTTAGGGGAGGGCATCCGGAGCCGTAGTCAGTATATATGAAAATCTCTAAATTGTATGAATATTGATTTGGAAAATCTGTTAGTACGTTTTCGTACTCTTAAGTAGGCCCACATCAGTTTTGGACCCGGGGCCCGCACCATCTTAAATCCGGAGCTGAAAATCGTATATTGATATTTTGAAAACTCTAAATTGAACAATATTTTTTGAGGATTTACAACTTAAATTCGCTCAGATATTTGCATCATTTATTGCTTTAAAAACTGACAGTTAAAAATATATATCCGTTTGGACGCCTTGGTACTCTGTTATTATTTAACATTTTGTTACATTTGGGACCGAGTTACTTTAAAAGATTGCTAACTCAATATTTTATACAAATTTTAAATAAAAATATACGCTTGTCTACATTTTTATATTTTGGACTAAACAATATAATCCTCTTTGCTTTCACATTTAAGTATGCAGATTTCATTCTGATTACACTGATATACAACTTCTTATAATAATAAAAAGAAATTTCATCTTAGGTGGCCTTGAATTAGAGTACACACAGTTTCAAATACAGTGAGTTTCATACATGAAGAAAAATGAGATATTTTCAGAGTTTATTACAAATATGAAGCAGTACATACGAAAACAGCTCAAATGTATTTTGAGTTATATCCAGAAAGGCAACAGCAGTATATATTAGGCTGAGTTTGATGCTTCTCGAAAAGTGGAAGTAGAATGGAAGTTACTAGCAATAACTAACTGGCAGTTATGGTGTTTAGATAAATATGGAGACTTCAAAAGCAAAAAAACTTGGTTGCATTAACAGCTGAGACCTTAATTTGCTTATATCGTTGAGATTAATAATGCTAAAGATCGGTATTGAACGTTAAGTACATCTTGCAAAAATGAAATTTAAATAATTTGTAGAAATATTTTGCAGAACGTATCGTCTTAACCATGAAAGTTCGATATCGTTATGTAAAATATATTTTGAAAGCTTATAAAATGCACTTCGTATATCTTGGATTTTTGTCATAGTGCCGTAAAATTTATTAATACTGCTTTTGAAATTTGGCTTAAACGACGGACCTTAGGATAACTTGACAGTGGCGGATCCAGCCAGTGGAAAAAGTAAATTAATTAATGTAAGTAAACTGTATACAGGTAACTATTAACTTAATAAACCAATGGAAAAATGGACCAATGTGGACAGGCAATAGTTATGTAAATAAAAACGTTATAAACTGCTGAGAAGAAACATAATAATCATTCACCTGATGACGATAGCCGATACACAGCTATTGAAACGTTGTGAGATCAACCACTTCAAGACGATGGAAGTCCAAGGAAAGTTCGAGGAACGAGTTATATAATAATACAATTTACCATAGTTTTCATCTCGTGCCCCCACCTTAAGAAAAGTCTGGATTCGTCGATATGGCTTGACGGCTATTGTCAATGCCCTGCTAGCAGGCTGTCGCATATTCGTACACTTAATGCATTGTTTACTATTATTTTAAATCAATTTCTCGACATTACCAACCAATATAGACTAATTGAAGTGGAGTTTATGAACTTTCAGGTAAGTAGGTTATATCTTGGTCGGACTTGTCCCGTTAATACGATGTGATGTACAAAATAGCTCTCTATAAATTATTTAAACTCGAATTCTTCTAAAACTACTAATTTAATAGTATCCATAGTGAGCCCATATAAACTTAATATCATAAACTATCGTTTTGACGATGACTAATATTCCAGTACTAGTTACCAGAAAGCTATAGATTTTTGAAAGATATCCAATTTTCAGCAGGATGTATAAACAAACACTCATTAAAAAGGATATCTTATTCTTTACATCTTTCCTGTTACGTTTTCTTCATTACTTTTCATTGTATAAGCTAAAACAAAATAAATTCGTATTTTTGCGGGTATTTATTATTTACATGGTTAATTTCTACGAGTTTGCTGTTAAAATCTTGGCAATAATTATCTAAAAACTGTTACTGAAAATGAGTTAAATTTTGCTCTATAAACTGGCTTAAAATAAAATGTTATAACAGTAGGTTTCATAATGAGAAGAAGTGTGCTTATTCGATACTTTTGGTCATCGATAGGACTTCAATAAAAATCTTCTGGCAACCCTAGTTGCACACATCAGACGATATTCAAATCCAACGTTATAAAAGTGAGTTACAAAATGCTGCTCCTGGTGAGGGGTTCATTAGAGTAATAAAATTTTCATACCAGACAGGTTAAATATTGGTATGTCTCAGAGTTTTTTATTATTCATTGAAATAAACGTTAATGTTCTAATTGGAGACAGATTTCGATCTATTTCACCAACAGTGTCATGACACCAATATTGTACCGTCATTAATTTAGAATTACTTACATAATTCAATTTATTAATGAAACTATTTAATTAGCTAATTCATTAAAAAGATAAGAATTGTGTGTAATTACTACATTTTATACACTTTATTTCCACTTAATTTTTGACATTTGTGAGATATCCAAGTTTTCGCTTGAATACTGGTTGCACTTCCTTAAATTTCAGTTATTGATGAAACAAAATTAATAAGAATAACGAAGCAAACAAGAAAAGTAATTCCGTCAACAGAAACCAATTGTTACGGCTTGTTGCCTACAAACTGATGAGGAAATGAAAAAAATGTCGGCTAAACGCTTTCTCATAAAATGTGGTTACATCACTTTTTTCATTATTGGAATAGTTCAATCGTTGCGTAAAATTCAAATATTGTTAGATTTACTGATCGATTTTCAAGAACAAACATTTTTTACAATTAACGTATCTAGTTAGTCGTAGAGTATAATTCGCTGAAATTGAATTTCTTAAAAAAAAGGCAAAAATTAAAGATTTAATTCTTAATTTTCGACTCAAGGTACCTCACTTTTAAACAAAATTAATATATTTTTTGAAAAATATACTTAGAAAAGTTACATAAATACTAATTATACAATTTTTAATGCAATGGCATAAGTATTTGATGACAAATCTCGTCTACGGTTCAAAAAGTGACATGGAATGATTCAGTGTACGTTTTAAACCATGGAAATCTGTTTATGAATAAAAACTTTTTCTCTTAAAATTATCAATAAAAATAAATCGTTTGTTATATGAATACACACTGTATATACAGACTAATCGAAAATCTTCAGTTTGAAGTTGATTCAATGACACTGATTTTGATTAATTCAATTTATTAACAGTTTGCCCCAAGTTCCGAAAAGAAACATTTAAATAATCTTAATACCAGCAACTCCACCAAGGCTTACTGTATAAGAAAGTGGTTAAAAAAGTTTATTCCGATTTTATAAAAATCGGTACAAGCTATGTTATTGAAAAAAAATATCGGACCACTTCGGGATCCCCCGCAACTAATCCAATTTATTTTTAATTTATTGTACCCGATGTTCCGAACAGAAAAATTTTCCCTATTTTTAATAGTAGCGACTCTACCAAAGTTTACTGTATTAGAAAGTCGCATAAAAAGATTTTCCCGATTTTCTAAGAAACGGTACAAGCTATGTTATTGAAAAAAAGTATGGGACCACGTCGGGATATTCCGGGACTAATCCAATTTCTTTTCAATTTATCCCATTTTGCGAATAGAAAAAATTCCATATTTTTAATACTAGCGACTCCACCAAAGCTTACTGTATAAGAAAGTTGATAAAAAAGTTTACCCTCATTTTCTAAGAAACTATACCAGCTATGTTATTGAAAAAAAATCATCAAAATGATCCTTAGATTTACGTAAGGAAAGACAGTTGTTAAGATGTTCAACGTACTCTAAGAGAGAATAAATAATTCGCCAAAATGTAATAGTGTATTTCCATAGCCCATCATATTTAACAGTCATAATGACAGGTGATTATAATTTTACAGATTGAAAATTGGCGGGTGAGAGTTAGTAAACATAGAGCGATAGGCCGCTATTACATTGTCAAATATTTTATCAAATATCTTTGATCAAAGATATTTGATAGTGTAATACCTAATCTTTGATGAAATATTTCTTTGACATATGTCTTTGATCATATTTACATGCGTCTTCCTATATTTGATAAAAAGATTTTTGACGTTAATATTCAGTGAAAATGAAAATTTGTGCCACCAAAGTTTATTGTAAAATTGTACAGTAAAAATTTATTGTTTGAGTATGTTATATACAAAATAGAAACAAGAGGTTAATTGCCTAAGATTGTGTGGAAGTACAAAGACTGTTAACGACAACTCGACGGATTGAAAAGTTAATAAATATGCCGAAAAAAAAAGAATTTTGTGTGTTGTTAAATAGTGAGCTATAAATCATATCACAGATCTATATAGATAATGAAGTGCAGTATTGTACTCGGCAAAAATGATATAGGTGAACCCTCTATACTAATACAATTCTGCTGTAATTCTTCAGCAATTTAAATAGACAATTAAAATATCAACATCTAAAATGTGGCCTCATCCATTCAAAAATAATTCTTTTGTCATTCTTGCCTTGTGTCTCAGCTCTTTTAATACGTTCAGGTGTAAGGTAGTTGCTTGATGCGTCGGTTTGCTAACCGTTGGTGGTTATCGGCCCCTTTTTTATTCTTCTACGAAGGATCACCTACGCCCGTTTGGAAAAATTCCAACAGTTGATCAAATATCAATCATAAAATTAACATTTTGGTTAAACTGGTAATAAGAAGTTTTGCTTATCAGGCCCAGTACCGATAAAATATACTTTTCTAGGCACCCATTACTTTTTTGAATTAACTGAAACTGTAGCCATAGTAACCCACCACAGTAGCACAAACAAGCATAAAATTACATACGAAAATATTTGATGTAGTGTAATATGTCATTTAATGAAATTTGTTCTGACATTTATATCAAATATATGATGAAATGTTTTATAAAAGATTTTATCAAACATCCTTGACAATGTAATTCTGCCTTACACATTAGAACAACGCGTTCTGAATGTTAAACATTACTACCAAAATGGTGAAACTTTGATTGCCACTATTGGTAAAATGCATCCAATATTTATCTACCGAGAAATTCCAATGTACTTTCAGCACTTCAGTTAGAGATGTGAAACACACGACTCGACCTCGTAGAGGTCGTTCATAACAAAACCTCACAGCAGGTCGCGAGAGTTTGGCCGAAAGACCAGAGACATCGATTCCTCAACGTGTACATAAATTGAATATTACAACAGATACTCAACAGTATATTATTACTAAAGATTTACATCTACACACCTACAAAGTTCAACTGACTCAACAACTTTGGTCACACACCATGTACCTAAACCGAAGAGAATTCACTTGATACTTGAGACAACAGAAGTGAATGCCGATTTTGCGAACAAAATCATCGCTGGCTTCGTCAATTAGCAAAATTACCGCAATTGGTGACTAGAAAAGCTAGGCATCCAAAATTTATTACTGTTTGGCGTGCACTGTCAGCTGGAGGAATTATTGGACTGTGTTTCTTTGAAGATAAGGAACGTAATGCATTAACAGTGAATGGTGAACGTTCTCTTGCTATCATAACGCAGTGTTTTGTGCCTCAATTGGAACATATAGCTCATGATAACATGTCGTTTTTGCGCAGGACGATGCCACATGTGGTACCGCTAGTGAAACATTAACTGTCTTAACTAGTTTGCTCTTGGTCCTGCCATTTCACGGTTTTGTAACCAGAATTAGTAAGTACGGTCTTGTGACTTCTGACTGTGGAGTTATATGAACTCACAAGTTTATACCAACAAACCCATGAGCACGAAAGCATTAAAAGTCGAAATTAGATGTATCAATGAAATACCGCCACATGTATACAATAATATTATTAAATTTTGTCATAACGATACACATGTGCCAGCAAAATCGTGTTGATCACTTAGAAGATATTTTATTTCATACATAACTTTATACATCATAAATCAATAAATATTTCAATCTTTTGCTACATAAAACTATATTGAATCTTTAAAAAATTGCACCCTTATAAAAACACCATTTACAAGATTTGCGGAATGTATAGGTATAAAATAGTTAGCTTACCAAGAGCGAAATATTAAGACAGAAACAATATTTTTACTGAGTAAAAGTTCCAGTACAATTTTCAGAAGAACTTTCAGTTACCAATTTGTTGGTAGATGACGGATCCAGCTTAGAAACAATATATTCTGTTCCATTCAATGGTTTTGCAGGTTTCGAAAAGAAAATGTAATGAAATCGCCCTAGTTTACTTATTTGTAGTTAAATATGTATATTATGTGAAAACGGGTTAAAAAATATCAGACTGTTTAGAGTTTTTTTTATTATTCATAAATGATAAATATATACACTATTATTTATAATGATAAATAACCCCACAGTTCATAAATATACTGGTAAATTTGCTATAGCTGATAAGGATGAGATGTAAATAAGTTCAGCTCAAAAGTAGATGACATTCTCATATTTATGAGGTTTCGCTGGGTAATAAATGATTTTTTAGATAAAATAACTACTTTTTAGTAATTTCAACAAATTTAGTTAACTATGTTTTTGATATTTAACTCAGAATAAAGTTTCTCTGTTGATTTTTTTATGTTTTAATAGAAACCAACAGTAATTCCTCCAGAGCCTTAGTATAATAAGTTTTGACATAGAAACAAGACGAATACTCAAAGGTAAACTAAAAGGAGATTTGATAAGTTAGAAATAGATCAGTCTCACTCTACCTAAATATCGTTATCCATTGAAGAAAGTAGATTGTAAAGTCGGCAAGTCATGTCTCTCTCTCTCTCTCTCTCTCACTCACTCTCTCTCTCTCTCTCTCCCATATTTGCTGTACCTAAAAATTGGCGAAGAGTATTTACAATTAAATCGGAAAAATTCGAAATTCTGTACACACCATAATAGAATCAATCAGTCTAAAGCTCAACGATGTAGCTTAGGGACAAGGACAAGGACAGGATCAAGCACAGTTGTAGAGTCAAGACCTTAGAAAGGAACTCAAATTTCGTTTTATCTTCGACGGAAATGAAAACTTCAACGCACCAGAAGGCAACTTATTTTATTCCACTGATTCATAGCTGAGTGACTTATGAAATTACAATAATCCTAAACAATGTCCCATTGCCCACGTTAAGAAGTCTTACGTCTTCAGATCGGAAACATTTGACAACATGAAAAATCTACTGTCAAAGACACAATACCAACAGCATTCTTGGAGCACATAAGGCGATTTATGTTGTTATGATTGTTATGGTCTAGAAGAAATCTGACACCTGGCCAAAAAAACTTCTCAACAACTTACAAATCTTGACCATCCATCTCGGATTATTGTAAGCTCTCGTTATTGATAAATAAAAGTGGCCCTGCAAATTGCCTAGGATCAGTGGGGCTAAAATAAAAGAGAATGTAATTGTGGGTTCATAAATAAAAGAAAGCCCATGACTTTTCGGAAATTTGAAGGGGATTAGACAAACTGCATTATGTGTTCAATGGCGTTAATTTGGGAATAGAAAACCAAAGAACACTAGAGGACCAGAGGCTCGCTTGCTGTTTATAGCTGGACACTAAAAAATTATATTCCTCAAATGAAATACAGCAGAAAACCGTCAATAATATTAAAAATATACCAACTACACTAACTAAATAAACAAAAAATATTTATTTCGATCAGTTATTTTTACATTAAATTGAATATCTCACCAATTAGTTATTAATATATTTAATATATCTCACAGATTAGTCACTTACATGTTTACATCTGTCCATTAAATTATGAATTATGTTTTTTGTCTTGTCATTTTATAATATATTCACTCAACTTAATTGACTGATTTTATTACAAATCTGTTTGTTTCTTATTGTCATTAATATCACCCAGTAACATAAATCAGAAAATACGACATAAGGTAATGATAAAGCTTCTGGTACTTTCGAGTTATGTTCAAAGACTGCAAAAGTGATTAATCGATTAATAGGTGAGTTACAATGAAATGGTTAGATTGTACTCTGATTTTAGTCATTCAACAAAAAATGGACCATTTTACGCTAATGATATGGACTTCGTGGTAATTAAATAACGCATGTATAGAATAACACACTGTGGAAGAGAAAAAGCAAAGATAGAAAACATTTTGAGACATAAAATTTAACAGCAATTTACTTATACCATCTCCTGAATAACAATTTATAGTAATGATCCTAACAGCAAATTCGTAAATTATTTAAGTAATATATTCCCTCAAAAAAAAGATTTTTTTGTTTTTTACTTATATTATAAAAAGCAATGAACGGATCGTAATGGGGCCACTGGGCAAGTTGTAAAGAATTAGAAATCCTTCTTAATTATTTTTCACCGAGAAAAGTCAGAAAAATGCGTTGCTTTTCTGTAACTAAAACTGGAACATTATAATCTTCGTCAAAATGATAGTCCACGATGTTAACTTTATATGGGCTCAAAGCAAATATTGTCAAGAATTGCATATAAATAATTTAGAAGGATATTTTTCAACGCGAACCATATTAACTAGGCTAGTTTGATTGGGATATACTAGCTCACATAATGCAGTTCAATTTGACATTAAAATGCCGGAAATTGGTTTAAAATGGTAGTAAATATACATAAAAAGTGTGAATATGTGGCAAACAGCCAGCGGAGCACTGACAGGACCTCTCAAGCCACATGGACGGATCCAGGATTTTCTTGAAGTGCAGCCACAAGATGCAAATTATGAAAAGAAATTTACACGCAGTTTATATTGTTTTTACTTACCTTATCAAATATTTATATAAAGTAAAAAAATTAAGTTGTAATTCTGTAATTCTGAAAGATTTCATAACGGACGGACCTATACGTAAAGACAATAATTATCGAAAAATTAACGATTGAACATTTTAGTAAAACAACGATTTATTACAAAAAATTAATTATTGACTATGAATATTAATTTCCCGAAAAGGAGCACATCGAACTTTGAATTGAAATTGAAAAATGGGGTGGAGTATCATACACTATGGAAAGTGTATGATACTTGTATGTATTGTGAAAAAAAATTATTTAGTGAATTTACGAATTCTTAGGTATGATTTCTGTCCTAACAATCACAAGGAAACGGAGTTACTGCACGGCTCTCGATTTGGAGTCTCCGTAGTTGTAGGCTACTTTTTCCTCAACTAATAGAACTGGGTATTCATTTTGCGTTAAAATAGCAAAATTTGGACCGAAATACAAACACTCTAGACATATACAATTGAAGTATTGTAGAAGTTTCAAGTAATATTTCACTTTCTAAAAACAACAAAAGTCCTGCAAGCTGCCATAAGCCTAAAGGGTTTCTTTTTTTCATTTTCATTTCAACAGTTTTATGTTCACATTCTCACTACTACTACTAGAACTATTTGAATGTTCGTCAAATTGCAAACTTATTACTCTGAGAATAACATAGATTAGAGTAGATATCTGGGAGAGAACAATTTATACGCTAGACTCGATCCGAAGCTCAACGGAAAATAACTGAACAACAAATAAAATTTCCTATTTGCAGTGTGCTTACACGCCGAAAAAACGATCAAGAAAGTTAGGCATTTTTTAACCGATTTCAAAAAGAATGAGGTTCTCAATTCGTCTGTGTCTATGTTTTTTTATGTTTGTTCAGCTATTACTCGCAAACGGCTCAAGGAATGTCGACCGTTTATACTGTATCCTGTACTGGGGGATCGCCAAGTGATCCCACATTTTTTTCAATAACATAGCTTGTACCGTTTCCTAGAAATTCGGGAAAATAAATTTTAAAGACTTTCTTATACACTTTAAATTTGGTGGAGTCGCTGGATTAAAAATATGGAAAAAATTTCTTTTCGAAACATGGGGTATAATATATTAAAAAGGAATCGGATTAGTTCCGGGGGATCCCAAACTGGCCCCATATTTTTTTTCAGTAACATAGCCGTTTTTTAGAACGACAATTTTTATTAACGACATTCTTTTACTATAAGCTTTGGTGCAGTTGCTGGTATTTACTGTTCGAAATTTGGGGTAGATTCTAAATAAATTGAACTAATCGAAATAAATGTCAGTTAATCATCTTCAAATTGAAGATATTCGATTAGTCTGTATATACAGTGTGTATTCATAAATCAAACGATTTCTTTTTATTATTAATTTTATAGAAAAAGTTATGCTTCAAAAACAGATATGCATGGTCTAAAACGTTAACAGTAATCATTCCATGTCACTTTTTAAACTCTAGACGACGTTTGTCATCAAATAGGAATTTTGATTGCAAATTAAAGTATCTTTATTTCTGTTAATATCTAAAATTGTTACCAAATAGAAGTAATTAGAATTAAAAACTGTATATACTTATGTAATTACACTAAAAATTGTATAATAAGAATGTATGTAACTTTTCCAAGTATATACTAGGTTTCAAAAAATATATGAATTTTGTTTAAAATAAATAAAATAAAATAAAATAAAAGGTACCTCACGTACCTTTATTTTTTAATTTTTTTACAATATCTCAAATTGTAACCAAACAAACTTTATTAGAATTGAAAACTGCATCCAGTTGTGCTGTATTATTAAAAATTGTAATAAATTGAATGTTGATTGGAAATAAATCGAAATAAATGTCAGTTAATTAACTTCAAGATGGAGGCTCACAGTTGGTTTCTATATACAGTGTGTTGTCTTCATAAGTTGGATTCAACTGGAAAACGTTCTTATGAATATTATTCAGAGAAAAAGTTATTCCTCATAAAAATATGGTCAGAAACGTATACTGTAATAATTACATATCACTTTTTCAACTGTATACGAGGTTTGTCAGCAAATATGTATTTTGCTCAAAGTAAAATACCTGTAATTTTTATAATATATAAAAATTGTATCAAGCAGGGATGATAAGAATTATAAAATGCATCTAATTATGCAATTGTATAATAGATCTTTATATCACATTTCCAAATTGTGTACTAGGTTTGTTAAAAATTTTGTTAGTTTAGTACATTTATTTTTAATAATAACTTAACAAATTGTTATCTGACAAAGTTTATTAGAATTGAAAACTACATCCTATTACGCTATATCAATTAAAAGTGTATACCGATTTATTATAAGATTCCGCGGAGAGGAGACTACTAAATGAATGTCAGTATAATTAATAGACCTAAAGAATGATGATACTAATCTACAATATAGTGGATTCGCCTAAGATAGAATCATAAACAAAATTTTCTTAATACATATACATATTTTGAAAACAAGTTACTCTGTTCAACCGTAATCAAGGTTGGCCAAACTAATAACTGGTGCTTAAAAGTAAAGTACCTTATTTTAGGCAATATCGAAAACATTTATTAGATTTTAAAACTGCATCCAATTAAGCCATTGCATCACTAAAAATTGTTAATTAAATGCATTAAAAAAAAACAAAAACCGAAACGAAAAAAATAACTAAAAAGCACGAAATATTTTTTTGCTACAACAATACTTTTTCTGAAGGCGGTGCCAATTTGTGCAGTGAAGTTGCGAAGTACAACTTATAAATGTACTTTCCAAAATGGTTTCACTTTAGCTTGGCTTGACGAGAGCAAAAATTATACTCGACTAGATGTTAGTTTTAAACTTTGCTAAACTGAATATAAACTTTGAAACATAAGTGTATAATGTTTGTATAATATTACTGGTTACAATTTTTAGTACATACCTACAAAACAATAGATCTTCATGAAAATCATAACTGACTTATTGAATCAAGAATATGGAAATAACTGGATATGAAATCGAGTTCCGGCTGCCTGGCCTGCTGGCTCCCCGGACCTTATGCCTCTTGATTTTTGCATTTGAGTATACTTAAAAAATAAAATTTATTGTATTACGTAAAGTATGGTACAGCACATGATTGGGCTTGGAACAACGCTACTTTTTTCCCATTTAAGCCAGCCTGTATTTCTTGCCGTTTCGCAAATCCCCATGGATAAGGGCTATACTTATATGTTGTGGAGACTTCCAAGCCTGGAGTCGTTCTCAATCATTGTAGGTTTCTTCATTCTTTTGGACGCAAGACAATAATATAATATATATTGTTTCTGATTAAGGAACCTTCATCAGTTGCGATTCCCACAATTGAATGTCATCTCGAACACCTCTTTATGTATTTGATACATATCATTAAATTTGAAGACGCGAGATATAAAGACCGACATCAAGGATTTTCGGGTAAACTAGCACATAGAGGTTCCGAATCTGGGCCGGTACAAGCAATTGTTGTTACCTGTAACTCCTAGGTTAGAATGTCATGATGAAATTTTAAGGTTAACTTCACCTGTCAGAAATATTGAATACTCTCTTTGAGGTGTCACTCTTTTGTACGCAAGACAATATATATAATATCGTTTCTGATTAGGGAACCTTCATCAGTTGCGCTTCCCACAATTGAATGTCCTCTAGGACACTTCTTTATGTATTTGATAAATATCGTTAAATTTGAAGACGCGAGCTGTAAAGCCCGTCATCTAGGATTTTCGGGGAAACTAGTACACAGAGGTTCCGAATCTGGACATTCAATTGTGGGAAGCGCAACTGTTGAAGGTTCCCTAACGAGAAACAATATATATTATATATATTGTCTTGCGTACAAAAGAAAATCCTAGATGTCGGTCTTTGCATCTCGCGTCTTCAAATTGTAGGTTTTGCTATGCGCATTTCTTGTATATTCCCAGGCTAAACAATTTTTTTTGTAAAATACCTTTGTCAGTAGTAAGTCATTTAAACTGTAAATTTACTATATTTATTGAAAACGAAGTCAGACAAAAGCTTTCATCATTTATAAATAATTTTGTATAAACTCCAGGAACTTGCTCTAATTACGCATTCATTAATAAACACAGGATGTATATTTTGTCGACAAGCACTAAAGATAAGAGCTTAATAAATAATCGTTATAAATTCACGACGACTTAAGCATCCCCGTTCTAAATACTTGAGATGATTGTAAGCTTCTTGTTGAATAATTTTACACATAAAAAAATGGAAAAAAATTCTTAAGTAATTATACCATAATACCATTACAAGATCATTATCGATCTTTAAAGGATGCCCATTCCAATCCACCACATCCTCTTCCGACGAGACAAGTTTTACGTCGGATCGATTTCATCCAAAGAAGACCACGAACGACCGAAAGATCATCTTCATCTTCTTCTTCATGCTTTATAATAACGAATTCCTCAGCGTCTTTTATACTTAACATAGCGGCCGTAATGAGGGTCCCCGGTAGCTTTGGTTGGTATTCTTTCAGACCGGAATACCGTACAGGCAACAGCACACCGGTGCCCCTACCAGTTGGTTCAGCTTACCGTTTCCAGCGAACGGACTGAAGAGGTAATTTAGTGAGCGACTAACTTGCGAGGTTCGAACTGGTGAAGCTGAAGTTACACAACATGAGATTTATATTGGTGAGTTTTTTATGTTATTATTGTTATTAGATACGTTTGGGATTTTATTGTTTAATGAACGACAACAAAAGAATTGTTTTATATTACAGTAGGATTTATTGTTACTAATTGTTTTTGTTTCGGTTTCGATATTTTTTTTTAGTTTAAAATTTGAGTTACTAAAGCAGACCTAAGTGTATTATGAATGAAACCTCTTAAGAAAAGAATTTTTCTAGTTATTTCAAGATTAAATAATGATAATACTTTCATTAGTTGTTATTGTCCATTTTCTATGAGCTTGTAAATTGAAAATGGAAAGCAATTTATTTCCAACGCTGAGCATTTTTGTCAACAATTATTCTTTTTTTAGCAAAACTAAATAAACATTGTATTTTATAAAATATTCACAGTTTCAATTAACTATTCCGTGAAAATGTTCCTTCAGTGTTATTGTGTTTATTTTGTCGGTTTCTTTTCAGAGAATTATGTTATAACACTATTAAATATGGAATTAAGTATAAAAGTGAACTTCCGTTTTCTCAGTTCTTTTTCTCAATATTCTTACTTTTGTCCTGACGTTTCTGTTCCAACGCTCATTATTATTATTTTGTTTCCCCACTCACATATTTTCGGAGGCACCATTTTTTTCATATTCACAGGTATTTCCGACATTATTCGTTTATCGTTTTTGTTCACTACTGGATTTTACCGTTTCCAAAACTTAAAGTGTACCATCTAGAACAGCCGTACAAGCCCAAAAGCAACCTATTTTTAACCGACTTCCAAAAAGAAGGAGGTTATCAATTCATGGCGTATTTTTTTTTTGTATGTATGTTACCTGAATTCTTCTCCTATGGTGAACCGTTTTGTATGAAAATGGTCTTGTTTTATAGAGTATATATCCGTATTGGTAAAACTTCAAATTTGGGAAAAGAATTCTATTGGTAAAGTGAAGAAATTTATAAATGAACACATGCGTGCATGGAAATCGACCAATATCCCTAACATATTGGTCGATTTTTCGAAAACTCCTTATGCAGGTGTATAGTTTTTTAACGTTTAATCTATTAAGGACGATCCCTAGGTGATCTCATATACTTTTCTGCGAAAATCTCCGAAGATTCCAAAATTCTTATCAAAAATTTTTATCGAAATGACATAAATATTTTAATTCCAACGTAAGTTTTAATTGCGAATTTGAAAATTTTCTATGTACATCTCAAGCATATACGTAGTAAAACATAGTATTTTCGGCTCCTTAAATCAATGAGTACAAAGCTCGTTTTGTTTGTATACCAGGCAAATACCTATTTAAATGAAAATTTTTCCATTTTGCGAAGACGGTGCTTTTGGTTGTCACATTCTCCCGGCCTAATAGACAATTCAGTGACAACATATGTCAATCTAAACTGCTATTTGGGTTTATACACAGGATGTTTAGTTATAGCAAACAAAATCACAAAGCAAAGTGATAGAAGGAGTTGCATTTATATGATGATTGAAATATAAGTTAGGCCGTTTAGCTGTATATACAGGATGTATGGCATATAGGGTGGAGTGGACGTTTGGTGGTATACAAATGTTGAAAAAAATGTGAAATTAAAGTTATATAGGGTGTTTAAAAAACTGTTATATGATATGGACGTAAACAAATCATATGTAGGATGGTTGAAATATATGCTGAAGTTAAATTATATTTATACAGTGTGATTAAAAATTTATTTATTTTATAGCACATAAGAAGTTGCATAAAGTGTGGAGAGGAATTAGTGTTACACAGGGCGATAATACAAAATGTGAAAAATGAAATAATTTATGGGGTAGACCACAAGTTATATACTATGGTTGAAATATAGGACGGATTTGACTCCGTAAATATGGGATGGATTCTACTCCGTCCTATGTTTACAGAAGGCATCTAACAAATTTATGCTTGTCCATGGGCAGTCCTATGTACAGGATGGTTGGTACATAGGGTGGAGTAGAATTATATATATTTATACAGAGTTGTCAACTTCATGGAAGTAATGAGCCAGGATGATACTAGATTCTTATACTTAATAGAAACATTTCCCAAAATAAGAGAAAGTAAAGAAAGTATACTTGTAAGTAAACAGATCATGCAGTTGCTCAAGAATGGATTGGTTAAAAGTGACTTTAACATCTGGAAATTTCACCTTGCGATAACTACAATATCGATCAATGAGCTCTTAACTACTTATAAAGTTTTAGGTTATAACACATCTTTAATAACATATGTTCTGCATTCTCATTTGAACCCCTTTTTCTTAAAAAAATGTTAGAAATGATCATAATGAAAGATTATATAAGCTCATGCCTGTAATAGATACCAAGGTAAATAAAGCCAAAGTATTATTAAGGAAAAAAATAGGAGAACATCACAGTAGAATACTTTATTAAAACTGTAAAACTATAATAAATGGGACTGATACACAGATGGTGTCGCCAATGTCATCCCGCATTCATTTTTTGTCGAGATTTTAAAGGTTAAGTGACGCTACAGTTGTTTTTCTTTTACCATGAATAAAAACGCGTTTTGTATGTTAATCAAGCATTGTTTTTTAATGGGAAAATACCTTTTAACCTCAGCAATGCCTTGTGAAGTTCCCATCGAAAAAAACTGACGATTGTAAACGCTGTGGAACAAACATGGACGACGCGAAACTCGTCCATTTATGCTGGCTATGGCAGAAAACATCCAAACTGTTCTGAAAATTCTTACGGCCAATCGTTCGTAAAGTGAAGTGACAAGAAATCGGCATAGTATTCAAAATTGTGCATGAAAATTTGGGATTTGGCCCGGCGCGTTTTCTCACTTTGGACCTAAAACAGCCACAAATTAATGATTAAAGCTGTTTACTTCTGATAAAAAGGACATAACAATGATTGAATCAAGGATTCATCACTATAAGCCGGAATCGAAAAGAACATCAACTAGTGAAGAGGAAACGAGACTAAGCTCGGCCAAAGTGTCCAAAGATAGAACAATAAGCACATAACAAGGTAATGACCGCTGTTTTTGGGACACGCACACAATTGTGTAATTGTTTTTTTCGAAGTCCATGATCACTACTGAGAAATTTACTGGTTTTCACAGCCTTTCTCCCATATTCACCAGATCTGGCCCCATCTGACTTCTACCTGTTCGCAGATTTGCAAAAGATGTTCTACGAAAGAGCAATTTATATTAAGTTCGCTTGACTTTTCGTAATTATCAATATTGCTGTTGTGAAATCGTTTCGAAGAGAAAAAAATCCAACGAATAATCAAAATAGATACTTACCTCCTCAATCATTCAGAAACTACTCAAAATATTTTTGTTTACACTGTATACTATTAACGATCAGAGTACTTCTCAAGACAAATTAAGCGAATCCATTCCATAGAATGGAAGAAAATAAATTAATTTAATAATGCTAATAATTAGAAGATGTTTAACTTCACCTCTTTAGAACAGCTTAAATTCTAAAAATTAACATTTGGAAAATCAAATTTATTGATTCCATAGAGGTAGTACCTAAAGATAGAGTGCGTAAGGTATGGAGACCTGTACAATGGAATCGCAAAGTGGGATGAGAGATAACCAAGAGCTAGACTTAACTGGACTGACGTAATTAAGCACCAAACAGGTCCCACAAGGTTTTCTTTCTCTCTTGCTGCGTTATGTTTAATCAGCCTAATTTAATGAAAAAACAAAATAATAGTTATTTCAAAAACCCAATATCAATATAGAGATGTATGACAAAAGAATGTATCAGGTTGACAATCTCAAAACTCTGGATAACACGGAATTCATATTTGAATACAGAAACGGATGCAACATTAAAAATGAAGTTCATTCCACAAAATTAAAAACCTACAAATATGCCTCCGATTTTTCTAAATGTCAGATACAGACCTTTAAACTTTTATATATACCTACTCAATACTTGTTTAAAACTTAAGCCTCAATGCGCAGACTGGATGCCTTTGAAATTGTAGGTAATGCCTGGAGTTCTCCAAACATCAGCAAAACAGGCTTTCCATAAAATTGTCCTAAGAAGAAGTGTATGTAGACGGCGAAACTCCTGGAAGCATTATTTTCTAAGCATAATAATTGAAATTATCGACAAAAGAAGACCTCGAAAGAGAAGAAATGGAAGAAAATAAATTAATTTACCAATGCTAATAATTAGAAGATGTTTAACATTAGTTCTTGAGAACAGCTTAAATTCTAACAATTAACATTTGGAAAACCAAATTTATTGGTATTACTAAAAATAATATTGCCTGCACGTAAACATACTTAATTGAAGAACACATCCAACAGGTTATATAGTTTAAATGCAAAATGCAACAAAACATGAGATCTAGATCAGAAAGTAAAGAGTATGATTCAATTTGCTAGAACAACGTTCTTAAAACTGCGAAAATTTCTAACATAGAAATATAAACCTCAATCTTGTTTATGGGATGATCAAGTGCTCCATATATTCAGCCCATTAAATCGAGTGGAAGCATGAACTCTCAAAGTAGCTACTATTAAGAAAATAAAAGTCGTCAAAAGGTGGACTCTGTTAGGAATGATGACGGTATGACACATACAGACATTCTGAGAAAGGGTGGTATAGGAGAGCATAAACATTTCTGAACTACTTAGAAGATTAAAAAAAGCTTACTTAATAAGCTCAGAACGCAATCACTTTCCCTCTTATTAAAAAAAATTGAAGAAAAACAAATGTAGAAAAGGAGACAGAAATATTTGTTATTGGAATAAATGACTTTGAAGTATACGTGTGCAGATCTTTTGTGATACAATTCACCGTTCCATATCCAAAGATTTGAAACACAACGCCACAGCGCTGCACTATGAGTCGAATGGCTTTTTCTTAACGCCTAGTAACTTGAGAAAAAATAGAGATATCGAAATAATTTTTTCCAAATATGAACCTTAGGTTATGTAGATAAAGGTGAAATTATAGTGCGCACTACAAAATTCCATTTTCTTCTTTTGTTTATACACATGTTTTTTTTAATTGTATAGTTATTAACATAGTTTAGAAAAATATTTATTGCAAAGCTATCTTCTCAAAAATATAGCTGAAAAAGGGGTGAGCGGGTGAAAATGTGAAAAACACTGAGCACGGTTCTAAAACCATTCTCAGTGTGGAGAACGTTTATCGTTACAATTTTTACCCATATGCATATGTCTGACTCATTCTAATGTTACATAAAATGCAATACAATGATTTTCCTTCACGCAAACACTAATTATGTACGTTTTTGTTAATAGGTATCTACCTAAAGAATGTCGGATCATAAAAAAAGATAAAAAGTTTCAATGTGATCCTTAAAATGACAAAAATAAAAAAATTCATGTAACCAAACATTGTCGAAAAGCATGCAAAATAACTGACGGAAACTTCACTTATAGGATTTATCAACGATTTTTTATATTTTGTTTTTGTACTCCCATACCCCCGTTTCTATTTTTATAGTTAAAAACGATCAGGATAAAGGATCTTCACAGTGGGAAATGATAACGAAATGGTTTTTAGATCCGTGGTCAGCTTCCAATGAAAACAGTATTTTTGGCGATTTTTCACGTTTTCACCCGCTCACCCCTAATTTTCAATTATACTTTTGGGAGGATAGCTTTGCAATAAATATTTTTTTAATCCTTGTTAATAACTCTACAATTAAACATGTGTGAAAATATCTCTTATTTGTCTTTGAGATATACCATAAAAAAACAAAAAGCTCGAATTTTGAAATGTGCACCAGTTTACCCCTCATTTCAACCCCTATAATAGTGGATGATGACCTTCTAAATAATTTTCCCTTAATCGATAAAACCTAAGGTTCAATTAAAAAAAGTTTCGATCTCAGTTGTTCATTTAATCATTGTGTTCTTAGCTTCAGTCAGAGTGCTAGAGAAAATGACAAAAATGAAGCAATGGGTGCATTCAGGGAATTGTAGCGATGCAGCGCTTTGTTAAAGCTGTGTACTAAACAGTGTCTGCTTTACCCACAGCGCTGCAGCGCTTTAATAAAGCAGTAAAGCATTTAAATTCTCCGCTTTACCGCTTTATAACTAAATCAGCTGTCAAATTCTGTTTTGATGTTACGCACAAAAGTGTCGCCAACAAGTAAACATAACTAATGAAAATAACTAGAAACAAAAGTTTTCATTCAGCGAAAGCAAAGCGCTGTGGCGCTTCAGCGCTCTAAATTAGAGCATTAGAGCCTCTAATGCTATAATTCCCTGAATGCACCCAATGATTCAGTTCACAACGAAATGATCCGAAGTATACCGAAACTGGTGAACTGGTGTCCCTCGTGGTGTTCAATTATGAACTATAGGTGCTATTTAAAAGAGATATTTGAGCAATTATTAAATGTGAAATATTGTATAGTTATTTGTTCTGGTTTTTCATTTTAATAAGGTTTTATGAGAAAATAGACGATATCGATGGCACTGTCAGGCAATTAGATTTCATTTATCTGTTACATTTTTAAGAAGTTGAATAAAATTTGAACAGGATTGGCGGTAGGTACTAGTAGGTAGGTAGATATAAGATAAATTCTTATAAATCTAATAGAGTTATTGCCCCCCACACGACAAATACATAAAGATTCAATCAAATAATTATAAAGACTCTTAGATTTTGGATTTGTAGTTTGTAGATTATAATATGAAGAATACGTGTTATTTTCAAAAAATATTTTAAAATAGCGTTAGCACAAAAAGTCAAAAACTTAATCGATTTACCTTCGATATTCAAATTAATAATCCAGTCAAACAGTGTAAGGGATCGTCCATAAATTACGTAAGATGTTTTAGGGTGGGTGGGTGTTTGTCTGCTAACATCTTACGAAATCTTATATGGGGGTAGGTGGGTGTTGGAAAAGTCGAAACATGTACCTTTCAGTCTAATTCTACGAAAACTCTTGAACCTAGTTTTCTTTACAAACTTTTTCCAAATTAAAAATATTGATACCAGTGCATCAAAACAATTCAGGATGTATTTCACATTTTAATATTACTATGTGTCAGGGCATAAATGTGTCTTCACTTTATATAATTTTGTTGTGTCCGCATGAACTAAATTTCTCTATTTCTCTTAGAATTCAAATTCTTCTGTTACCAATCTATACACCAATGATAAAGAATTCAATACAATAAAACGGTAGATATCATACATGTGCTGCTCAATCTAATCATAACGGAAATACCTAACACTTGTACAAAATGAACTAGCTGCCAAATTTAAAACTCATGGGTCTTATATTGTCAAATAATACTATAGAATTGCGATTAAGAGAGTAATATTTCTAAAAAGATGCAGAACAAATAACTAATATGCTTTATTAATAAAAATATGTTATATTAATAAAAAAAGTAATATTAATATAAGTGTTACGGCGTTAATATTATGAGTCTAATACATATATTACATTATATAGTATCTATCTCTATAATATTATAAAATTGTAAGTTTGTCTGTTTGTTTTGTTTGTTTGTTTGGGCATCACGTAAGAACTACTGAACTAATTTTGCTGAATCTTTTTTTGTTGCAAAGCCTATAGTTTGACTTAACATCTGGTAGACATTTCATCTCCCTAAATTGACAGAAACGGTAGATATAACGAAAAAACTTCTACTATGTTGGGTAATTCAATTATTGAATTCCACCGCACGCACAAAATATTAGATACTGGTAACAGCTTAGCTTTTATTCAAAATTGTGAATATGCCAATGCAACATGTTTCGTTAAATCGAAACATTTAACAAAAATCAACTGATATAACGAGCGTAATTTTACAGGGTGATCTGTATATAGGAAATTTAAAGCGGAGTAGAATTAAATGGATTTAAAAAATCTAAAAAAAGTTATATTTGGTGTCCTATATGCAGCTGCATATATACAATGTGGTTGAAATAAGGGAGAGTGGAATTAGTTATACGGGGTGCTCTAAAATAGTTATGTTGAGTGGGCTATAAACAGTTCCATATACCAAGTGGTTGAAAAAATATTTATACAGTTTGGATAAAATTTAAAAAATGTGATATGTAAGCAATTAGAATCTTTGAATTATGTTCTCATAATAAATGTTAGAAGCAGCTGTTTATACAGGGTGTTTGAAATATAAAATGGAGTGGAATTATAGTTTATGTTGTGGTTAAAAACTTGTTTTATATCCACAAGCAGTTGCTTATATAGGATGGGTGAAATATGTCGCGGAGTATAATTACAGCTATACAGGTGGGTTTCAAAAATAAGTAATCTTATGATCTACAAGCTGTTCCATTTACCAGATGGTTGAAATATAGGGTGAGGTGGGATTCTAAGGAGACAGGGTGGCAAATAAATAGTTGCATATAAAAGGTTGTTGAAATATAGGGTGGTGTAGAGTTATAATTATACAGGGTGAGTAAAAATGCTAGAAAATTTTTGTTATATAACAGTTGCATATATGGAGTACCTGAAACATGTGGAGCAGTTATAGTTATACAGTGTGATTCAAACCAGGTTCGAAAAACTTCTAAATGAAGGGTGGTTTATATGAAGTGTAGAGAGAAAATATGCTTTATAATTTCGTTGAAAAAATATAAGGAAAAATTGTAAAATAGCGTAGTTCATAATAACTTGCGAAGACAGGATAGTTGAAATATAGGGTGGTTAACCAATAAACAGTAGAGTATACAGGGTAGTTGTAATACATACAAGGTGATTCAGAAACATGCTGAAAAAAATTGGTATATACGGTGTCCAATAAACAGTTGCGGTTTTGGTGAAATATATTGGGCATTGATGGATTTATAGTTATACAGGGTGGTACAAAAAATGTTATACTGGGTAGCCGATAAGTAGTTGCATATACAAGGTGGTTAAAATAGCGGATGGAGTAGAATTATAGTTAAACAGGTTGGATAGTTTTTTTTGTAGGATAGAACATGAGCTGTTGCATATATGTAATATATGAAATATGGATCGAAGTAAAATTATAGTTCATACGGTGTGATTAAAACAATGTTAGAAAAAGCTGTATATAAGGGGTGGTTGAAATACAGGGTGGAGACAAATTATACTTTCAAGGGTGGGTCAAAAATAGTTATATAGCGTAGTCCGTAAGCAGTTGCATATATAAGATAGTGAGTAGACCAGAGTTATAGTTAAGTGTTTAAAGAATGCTATATTTTTTGGTCCCTAAGCAGATGCACAACAGGGTGGTTGAACTATTTTGTAGGGTAATATTAAGGTAATACAGGGTGGTTCAAAAATAAGTTGTAATGTTTGACAAATTGGCAGCAGTGTATACAAGATTGTTTTAATGTAGATGGAAGTAGACTTAGTTATACAAAGCGGTTAAAAAAAGTTGAATAAAAATGTTATTAGGGTGGCCAATAAGTAGTTGCCGTTTGGGTGAGTGTTTAAATAAAAGTTTGTTGTTAGGGTGCAAAACTGTGTTTTTAAATTTGTGACACACCAAGGGTTACACCGGTATCTCCATCAGAGTGGAACTATAAAAGTTAAAAAATATTTGTTATATAGGGTAGACCATAAACAGTTGTATTCTGCTATATGGAATATCTGAAACATGGGTAGAAGCAAGATTATGGTATTAGAGTGTGTTTAACACAATGTTACAAAAAGCTGCATATAAGGGTGATTAAAATATAGGGTAAAGGGAAATTGTATTTTAAAAAGGTGGTTAAAAAAATATCAGAAATAATTGTTATACAACGTAGACCATAAGCAGTTGCCTAGCTGAAATATAGGGTGTTCAAAAAGATATATTGGGTGACAAGTAGGGTTACAGTTATTCAAGGTGATTAAAAAAATGTGGAATAAAATTGTTATATAGCGTCGCCCTTCAGTACTTGCAGTTTGCGTGAAATATATTCGGAATTATGGACTTATAGTTAAGTAGGGTAGATTAAACAAGTTAGGAAATTTTTTATTTAGGATAATCCATATGTTTCATAAGTTATTTCTTTTTGCGAAAGCTTGAACATTCCGTACGCGGGTGATAGCGCGGGTAAGGGCTAGTATGTACATATTTTTAACATTAAAACGCAGAATTTTGGCAAAATTAAGATGTTATATAAGGAGTGGGGGTGGGTGGGTGTTAAATGGCATCTTACAGTTTCTTACGTGGGGGTAGCTAGGGAACAGAAAGAGGTCAAAATTCATCTTACATAATTTATGGATGTCCCCTAACGTTGAAAACTCATTTGAACCTTTGAAACCACTCAGGACAGCTTCTGATTACAACTAATCATGTCCTTGGTCCTACTTGAGATGATGTTCCTAATGAAACATTACAGATCTAGGTCAGCAAACTGATCCAAATAGTAAACTGTTTCAATCTCGGTAGATAGGGTTTCACAACGACTACTTTGAAGTACTGCAAAGTAGTATTGTTCCACTCTAATGTATTTTCAAATGATGTAGTAACATAAAACAGAAAACGTAAGCTAAGTTCTTTATTTTGTCCTGAGCTTATGCTTGTCATGTGTTCTATGTCCGAGTACCCAAGTCTGCTAATAACTTAATATGAGAAATTCAATATTAGAAGGTTACTTGAAATTAGTGTCTGCCAGATGTTAAATTCAGCCAAATAAAAAAGTGATCTCCAGTAGAGATACAGTTTAAAGATATCTCCCTTGAAAGCATGTTTGAAGATTTTTTAATCAAGTGTAGTGAACTAATAAAATAAAATAATATCTCACACTAACATCCTCATTAGTTTTTCATCTTTTTTCACATAGCTTCTAGTCTATGGAGATTTCATCAATGTTTTCTATGCTTTAATTAACTTTTTTACAGCAATTATTTCACCATTTTAATTACCTTACCATAGTTGAATTCGTTTATTACGGGCGAAGTCTATCTAATGGTTATTATGTCTAACTCGTTCGAGCTTTAATTTTTTACCACTCTGATCTCGCAATCTTCGGAACAAGGTCAGATTTTAACGAGCACAACTTTTTCTAATGTAGACATTTGGCCAAGATTCATGAGAACTATCCTATTGATCTCGATCTTCGATTTGAAATGCTATCAGGACTTTCAATGGTTAGAAATTTATACAGGGTGAGCCAGTCAAAACGAAATACGGTCGATATATCATATACCTTTCCTTTAAATAAAAGCTCTAATATGTCAATTTTTATTTCACGGGGAAAGCATTTTGCGCATATCATATCAATTCCCTCCCTCCCGCGGCACAGCCCTATCACAAAATCTTAAATAAAAATAGGAGTTACTGGAACCTTAGTTTAAAGTAATAAACAACAAAGACAATCAAAATCTCTTCACTAAAAATAAATATAAAATCAAGAAAAAAATTGTTTACGGTTAATTCTAACTCTGCCAGTTCAACTTCCTGTATAAGTCAACACCCATAAAACATTTGTATGAATTTTTACACTAAATTTATGTAATGTTATGGTTTAATGGGAGAATAATTCTTTTTCAAATTCACTTAACCGTCTGGTTAGTATGCAAAGTAAGGTGAGATGCAAAATGTAAATTTTGTTTATTCATTCTTCATGATAATAAATACTCGAAGTGTTGGTCCCCAGCATCCATACAATCATAGGGATACTATGCAAAAAGGCCCCAGACTTACAATGCATTTTTGGCATAATGGGCTGACAATTATCAATGATCCACTGACAAAATTCATTTAATAAATGTTTTATAACTGTTAGTTCTTAAGTAAGCTCATAAAAAAATCTAAAGACGACAAGTCAGGTAATCTTGAAGGCCACTCTGTTGGGCTTCAACCGATCCATATACCAGACCACGCCCGATTTAAATAGTCACCAACAGCAAGGGTATAATCAATAATGAAGTAAATTCAAGGCAAGTATTCAACATTTTCTTTTAAGAAAGATAAACAACTGTAGTATTTATAAATTCTTTACGCGTACAGAACTTCATAGCAGAAAAAAAATTGTAAAGATTTTACTGATTTCAAAAGGGTTAGTACCTACTACTGGTTTTTTTTTTCAAACGATAAAATTAGATTTTACTTTTTGTAGAGATAAATGTAATGAGAAATGTGGAAAACATTTCCTAATTTTAATATTTGATCTGTTGAAAAAAGAATTTGTTGACCATTCAAATGGGTATCCCATAAAGTTTAATCCCATTTTAATGTAGAGGTTGAAACCCACTCCAACGGGGGATTTAAGCGTTGAAAACAATGCAGGAAATACTTCTTCTTGAAGAAAAAAGTCAAGAAGTCTAATACCAAAAACCAGTCTAAAAGCCAAAACCTATCATCTTTGGCGACAATCAAGAACTCTATACTCGATACTTTATCTACTAACACTCAGGACTATATCGATTGAAATATTTCACTGAACTATTTATCTAAAATTTCCTTCTACAATAAAACTATTAAAAACAATTAATACCTGCTTTTCAAAATTGTAGAATCCTTCGCACGCAAGATAATTTACTTCTGTGCCTGCCCTATAAACAGTGTCTTGTTGAAATACTGAAGTCTTAGATCATGTACCTCCTAGATATAACCTGTGATGCACAAAATCGTGGCAACGCTAGAAAGAGAGGGCAATAGAGACAGTAAGGGGCTATTTCACTTGGTGGGTGGAAGCAGCCAATGAACAACATGCTGATCGTATTTCATTGGAAGCAGATAACAACCGAGTGAAATAGCCTCTTGCCCTCACTATTGCCCTCTCTTTCTTTAGTCTTACCACGACATTTGTGCACGATAGGCTATATCTAGAAGGTACATGATCTAAGACTGAAGTATATGTCTAAAATACATAAATAATATGTCTGCATTCCGATTTTTGTGGGGAGCACAACTGACTATCAAGTAACAATATATTGACTTGCGTTCGAATATTTCCAGAATCGTGAAAAGCGGGAATTATTGCTCTGAAATGTTTAGTGAACCTCGGAATTTGTATTATGTAATTTTTTTACCTAAATGCACAGAATAATATTGTTAAACAGAACACAATTCACATTTGGTATCTTTAATAACTCAATTACCTGTAGTCTTAGATGTCACAATATAAATTTCGCTTTTTAATTTTGCTACACAATGTATTGGTCAGAGACACGCTTCTGCTGGTAATCAAGGGTGCGAACAGCTGGAAGATGAAATATAAATAATACATAAAGAATGCCTTGTAGCCACTACAATTCTAATAGATTTACGTCTTATTCTTAAAGTGACGTTTTTTCCTGTCAGACAGTTTCCCGATTGACCCAATTCTCGAAGCTATTCGACCGTTCTACCACTCCACTAAGAATGTATGTCGTATGAAAACTGACGTAATTGAAGTTTAACATGTAGGATAAACTTCATTAATGTATGTTTTCTTACGACTTACGTCTGTTAAAGTTCATTGCTAGAGCGGTCGAATGGTTTCTTGCAAAAGCGGGGCCCCATTCTATTGTAGGGCTTGAAAGACTTTCATTTCGGTCCAGTGAGGGGTACTTCGTGGCCAGCATCGTTTACTTCTGCCTGTTCTCCTTTTTTGTACTGGAGAGTAGCAGCCTCTGCTCATTATTTTTCTCTGATTAACGATTTTTCTCTTCTTGATGGGATCAAAAAGTGTCAATAAGCATTAGAAACATATTGAAAAATCATAAGTTCCATCAATATGCTTCAAAATAAAATCCATCTTCTGATTAAAGTAATACAAAATGCCAATCCTGCAGAGTCATATCTTTACAAAATGAAGCGCCAGTCCATTATTTTAGACTACTTCGAGAAGGGCTAAACGAAAGTTATTATAATCGATGGATTGGCAGAAGCTGTCCTATCAAATGACAAACTCGTTCACCAGGTTTGAAGCCTTTGGATTTTTATGAGAATATTCGAAGTAGATATTTGTGTACTAATATCCCACCAGAAATATTTATAAATACGAGAGTTGAATTTTAAGCAATTCATACGTTAATTCAAATAGCAAGTTAGCTTTAACCATAAGTCATCTAAGTTATTTAGAAGTGAAAAATTAACCCATAAGTGAATCGCATATACCAATATACCAGCAACTACTTATCGGATTTTAGCAAGCAAAATACCTTTGAACAAAGATAATATCTTTCAAATAACAAAAAACAAGACCACCTTTTTCCATACTCTCTTCGAGGTGTCATTCCTTTGTACGCAAGACAATATATATTATATATCAATATAATACATATTGTTTCTGGTTAGGGAACCTTCATCAGTTGCGCTTCCCACAATTGAATGTCCTCTCGAACACTTCTTTATGCATTTGATGCAATTCGTTAAATTTGAAGACGCGAGATGTAAGACCGACATCTAGGATTTTCGAGAGAATCAGTACACAGAGGTTCCGAATCTGGAGCCGTTCCGTGTAATAGCTGTTCTCTCTTAACTCCTAGGACAGAATGTCACGATAAAATTTTTTCAGGTTACTTCACCTGTCAGAGATATCGAATGATATATAATATATATTGTCTTGCGTACAAAGGAATGACACCTCGAAGAGAGTATTCAATATCTCTGACATGTGAAGTAACCTGAAAAAATTTTATCGTCACATTCTGTCCTAGGAGTTAAGAGAGAACAGCAATTACACGGAACGGCTCCAGATTCGGAACCTCTGTGTACTGATTCTCTCGAAAATCCTAGATGTCGGTCTTACATCTCGCGTCTTCAAACACCTTTTTCTATTTGAAAAAAATTCATGGTACCCATTTAGCACTAGGTCATGTGGCACATGTCAGTTTTTTGCATTTATTTTCATATTTATATATCACCCATATTTGTACTTGTAATCCCTTTGAAAACACAGAGTGGTGCTAAAGTATATTACCAAACTATCTTTAAACCTGATACACCTAAATAACAAAATGCACCCATAAAGAATTACAACGCATTAAGTTGAAATGAAAAAGTGAAAATGCAATGTAATCTTTCTAAAATGTCTATTTTAAAATTTTCGATATCCAGTTTCAAAATAGCCATCATAATATGAAGTATGGAAAAATACAGGGTGAAACAAGAAAGGTTTACTTCAACTTTATTTTCTGTGATGTCATTTAATTGATATTCAGATTTAAAAATGCTTATTTATTTGTGTACTTAATTTGAACAAAAAATAGGTAGGTAGGTGTTTATTTGTTACAAATTTGCAATTTTACCTTGTATTTTCAATTTTAAATAATGCAACTCTTTGACTTAGGTCCCAATATTATATTTTGATATGTAATTTCCCCCATACAAGCTTGGCTATACAATTTAGATAAAGCAAAAAATTGATACTTTTATAGTTGCACTGTTATAACAAAAACTTTCAAAAAAGTTAAACTTATAATGTTTTGGTTAACCAAGGTTATTTTTAACATAAAATAATACTTATTGGTTTAATTAAATGTACAAGTTACATACCATTTTCAAATATAATAATATTGTATTATTTTGCTGAAATTATGTTATATTTCTGCTTAAGAAAGATTTACAGCCGTTTTGAATTTGAGAATGATTTGATACTCCGGCTAGAATTTTTTTTGGATTGGTTTATACCGTTACACCCAGACGCCCTTTTTATTAGTTTTAATATATGTGGATTGGCCTTAAATTATGAAAGCAATTTTCTTTTCTCATAGATATTTAGAATAAACTAGTTATTTAATTTTTTCAGTTATTCGTTTTGCTCGCCCACGTGGTTTATGTAATAGCCACGCCCACCGAACAAGCACACCACACTTCTCATTCTGGTGCACAAGGATCAGGTGGACACAGTAAAGGTGAGTGACCACTATTCTTAACCTAAATAAGTACGTGCTTTTTGGCTTATTTCACTAGCTTAGGTAGTTTAATCAATTTCTAAATACATACTCAATATTATTGTCAAAACAATAATCTTTAACCGAAATATGCACTTAATATTTTTATTTATTTCAATTACTTTCCTCATCAAAAAATCACACTTGAGTAGGTAATTGCAAAATTAATAAAAGCATGCGGTTGAGTTTATCATAAGAATTAGTCAAATGCTGTGGTTGGTTATTCCAGTTGAAATTTTATGGTTTCGTTGTTTTCGGAAATATTCACATGAATTTAGAGAATATTAGGATTTCATAATGAAGGTTGATTTCGAATCGACGACTTTTTTGTAATCACCCAAGCAAAGCTAAAAAATTCGCCATTTTCGAATTAGTTATTTAAGAAAGTATACAATATATCAATAAGAGGACTAACATTATTAGTATTTTTGAAAAAAAGCCAATAACAAAGTCACAGTTAATAAAAAGAAAAAACAGTAAACGATTTTCTGGTTGAAATACCTTAGAAATCTTACGATGAAAACCCCACTTTTAAGTGATCTTTAGCAAACATTCTGATAATGCTTTTCTGGGTGACATCATAAACCAGTATCATACAGCAAAACGAATAAAATCTAATATTAATCAAAACTAAAAATCAATCTTTAGTGCATAACTCTAAAAGACCTGAATTAATTTGCTTTAATTTTTCAGAGTTTTAATTTTAAATAAAAATTACCTCCATTTGTCACTTACTTTCAATATTAACTGCTTACTAACTCCCTCTTCTTTCCATATTCATTTAATGACTTTTGATATTTAACGATTTTCAATATCTCTTCTCTGATTAAGTCGTTTTGCCTTGTAATTTTGTTTCATATTATAGTCATTAAATGACATCTTTGTTGTTTCTTTGAGTTTTATTGTGACGTTTATATACATATATAAATAGGTTGAGTGCATATAGGAGCAGACAGTACACACCAAATTGAACAAAAAACTCTTATACTACTAAGGTCTATCGGCCTTAATAAGTAAGATAATCCAAAAAAGTGTATTATTGAATAATAATAAATATTATTTTATTAAGAATTGGATTTGTGTCAGTTAATAAACAATTGTGATATATTCCTGATATAAATTTCTTTTAACTAATTTTTGGAAGAAAAATTTGCGACATGGAGTTAAAAGATAATAGAATAAAAAATCATTTTTGCTATTACAAATTATTTAAAAAACTCAATACAAAGTAATCTGAAAGGATCAATTTTAAACTCTAAATTATTCAGAAATACATTATTTATGAAATTTAAATATTTCTGCCAAATGTAGTAACTACATTATAAAAAAACACAGTTATTGTTTTCAACAAAAAAACAGCACCAAACTACAAGATTTAACACACTTTTTGTAAAAATTCAACATTTTCCACCGTAAATATACGTTTCACTGAAAACTACAAAACAACACTAAATTAGCCGCCGCAAATAAACGTAATCATAACAATTGAACAAGCAATTACCCTACCAGCAACTGTGGGATATTGAAATATCTTTTCAGTCAATAATCGGTGTACGTACCATTTAATTTGTAATAATTTAAAAATCATTTTTTATTGCCAATTTTCCTTTTGAATGCAAAATTACCTGTTGGTAATTGTATTCATTTTTTGACAAAATGATAGCTATTTTTTGGAAATTTTATAATGATTGTTGACGTATTTTCATCCTAACTTTTATTTAATACTCTCTTCTAGGTGTCGGTGTTTACATCTCGTGTCTTCTAACTTTTATTTCTTAAAATATTTGCACTCATACCGTTTACACCCTGTATATATATGACAACAACACCGAATGTTAAAGTAACACTGAAAACAAAAATACTCACTTCAATTGGGAGAGAAAATTTAAGCCATCTCTGCTTCAGTGACGTCATTGTCCTAATATCAGACAGAAGCGTTGACGAAACCATATAACTTACATGAGACGTGTTCAAAATGAAGTTTTGAAATAGATATTTTGAAAATTCAGTACTTAACAAATCAGGTATTAAGATTAAGCAATTTCATCAAAATAAAGACACAAAAACATTGTACAGGTATTTGTGTGCAAATATCTAGGATTCAAGTCCTGCATTGGACGGCATACTCAAACTTTGAAAATTAAAAACACTGCTTCAACCTAGTTTTTCAATTTACAAAACATTTTTGGGAGATTTAATCTGAGGTATCACCAGTAGTGGGTTGCATTTAACATTTGTGAGTTGGGGTGGTTGGAAGCGAAGGCGTATGTCAGGACGGATTACTTAATACATCATTTTAGTTCCCCCTCGATATTTTAGAAAATAGTTTGAGAATATAAGGTTTCATACTGTCATCCTGCATAATGAAGTTCAATTCCGAAAAAATAAACAGAACCTCCACAAGATTGGCGATGTAACGAGACTTGTTAGAAATTGAGTGGCTTTGTGAAATTGTGTCCAGGATATTGATGAAGAAGCTAATTTAATAAATTTAGTTCTTAATAATAGTCATACTAAATGTCCAAAAATCACTGGTTCTAACAGTGTCAGAAAGAAACAGCACTATTAACTAAACGTCTTACCAATGTTCAACTTCTGACATGGCATCCTTCGAGTGGGACAAGTATATAGAATATTTTCATTGCCTTAGTCCGGTGATATGGCACGGACACAATATATCAAGTATATAATAAACTGTAGTGATGCTAATCAGGTATCGATAATTATTTTTTGCGAATTGCTAAGTAAAACCAATTAGAAATATTAGATGACGTTTGGAGTATTTCCCACACATAATATTCTAGTCCCTAGCGTGCACAATCGTCACCCGGCTATTTCGAACGAAAAGTGCGCAGTCTGCTCGGCAAATTTAATGTGTATTCTAAACAAAAGAAAAAAATATAATTAGGCCGATGCAGTAAATACATAATTAACCGACTTCCAAAAAGGAGGAGGTTAACAATTCGTCTGCAACTTTTTTTTTATGTATGACGTGCGATTATTCAAAAACGCCTTGGGCAATTTTCATGATTTAAACTGCATGATATTAAGGAACATTACACAAAGGTCCCATATAATTTTTTATAACATGGGATTTACGGTTTTCCAGAAAATTAGAAAAAAAATAAGCGACTGGATTTCAGTGAATTTCAATGACTCTTCATTGTTTTCTCTAAAACTGCTCAAGAAATTTGAATATTTTAAATTGTATTCTACAAAGATATGTTTCAGATTAATTCCGTGTATTTTTCTATAACGTGAAACTTACCAATTTTCTGAAAATTGGAAAAATATATGCAAAAAACTGTAAACATCATGGTAAATGTCAAATTTTCATCATAAATATATAATTTCGAAAAGATTGTTGAGGAGGTCTTGAATTATTTTGTCTATTCATGGGTTTTCTCTCCTCCAAATTTTTTCCTGTAACAGATAAGTATTTAAAAAATTGTATTTGTAGAACAAAGTGTAGTAAGGCAATTTCGTAAAATTGCCCGGATTACTGGTTGTCTGTACAGAGATTCTTCCTCACAGTTTTTCTGAGAGAAAGAGATGTCTATAAAATGATCAACCAGTATTCCTGTATATAAGTAATGTATTGTATATTGTGTAATACTTATCTGTGTTTGGAGACGTTTCAACTCCGAGTCTGGAGTCGTTGTCAATCGTTTAGTGTTGTTTTCGAGGTTTTTTTCTAAAAAATTTTCGCTTTGATTTTGAATTTATTGTTTGTCAAAAAATTTGACACTGACAATATTACACAATATACAATACATTACTTATATACAGGAATACTGGTTGATCATTTTATAGACATCTCTTTCTCTCAGAAAAACTGTGAGGAAGAATCTCTGTACAGACAACCAGTAATCCGGGCAATTTTACGAAATTGCCTTACTACACTTTGTTCTACAAATACAATTTTTTAAATACTTATCTGTTACAGGAAAAAATTTGGAGGAGAGAAAACCCATGAATAGACAAAATAAATATATAGTTTAAATGTCAAGATATGCGATGAAAGTATATCGTACAGGGTGTTTGTAATAGTTTTCATTTTAATTCATTTGAAGTAAGTTTTTTTAGAGACGAAGTTAAGTTATGGGTCTTATAGTCGCGTGAAATGGCAGAAAATATTCCTTTAGTTTATCGAAACGAAAATTTGTTATGTCGGCGAACGCTTCTACATGTTATACGGTTGTAGGGTGAGTGCGTGCGTGCATGTAATATTAGGTGGTACTTAAGCAGTTGTACACATAGATGGTTGAAATATAAGTTGGAATTGAATTAGTTATACAGGGTGGTTCTAAAAATATTGTATTGGGTGGCACATAAGTAGTTGCGTATACAAAGTGGTCGAAATAAAAGTGGAGCAAAACTATAGTAATACTGAGTGGATATTTGCGTTATAAGACGGAGAATAATTATAGTTATACACAAGGCTTTAAATATTGTCAGAAGCAGTTTAATATTCAGGATGGTGTAAAAAAGTTATATAGTTTGGAACATAAGTAGTTGCTTAAACAAGGTGTTTGAAGTAAGGGTGGGATAAATTTATTCATATTCAGGGTGAATCAAAAATTTGTTATATATGCATAAGCAGGATATTTGAATTATAGGACGTAGGTCGGGGTATAATTGGAGACATGGGTTCAAAAAATTTTCAAAGCAGTTGCACATACCGGGTGGTTGAAATAGATGGTACAGTAAAATCATAGTCATCAAATGTGGTTCAAAAATGTTAATTTTGTTATATACATCATGAGCAGTTGCATAAATGGCATACTAGGCAAATGGGTCGAAGTAAACTCATTGGTATTCACGAATAATTTAAACAATAGAAAAATAGAGTCAATAGAGTGGAGAGGATTTATACTTATACAGGGTGGTTTTTAAAGATATCAGGACCTTTGTAATATTATGTTGAGTTGAATTATAGTTGTACAGGGTTATTCAGAAAATGATAGACCAATAAGTTATATTGGGGTGACCAATACACAGAAACATATACAGTGTGGATGCAATATACAGTGAATTAGTTACATATATATAAAGTGGTCCAAATAATAAAAAAACAAATAAAAAAGTTAAAATTTATTTGGAATATATAGACAAAAAATAAAAATTAGAGAGGGAGAAATAGAGAGGGAGAAAATGAGAGAGAGATAAGAATACGCTAAAATTTTCAATTGACTTGTACTTTAAATCCGATAAAAAAGAAGATATGTCTGAAAATAGTCATTGATTGAACACTTTGGTTCTTTTTTAAATATTAATTATTTTATGTATCCTGTAGATAACTTCTTCTTCTTTTTCCAAGGTTGTCCCTCTCGGGACGGGGATTGGCTTCGATCTTTCGATCTTATTAGCCAGTACAAGTGATATAATAACAAAGATAATTTCCCTTAATTCTATTTCTCAATTTCACTAAAAATATTGGAACAAAAATGTCTTTTGTTATGAAAATGAAAAGTTATTCTTCAAAATTCCATAAAAGAGAATATGATTAACCCAATTATGAACTAAATAATATTTACAGGGCAAGGCAGCCTTAGACCTGTAGCTTTTTCACTAATTACTAACACCAATAATCACTTCCAGAGTTTTTTTATCACTATATCATTTTAGAAGAGTCTATATTGCAAATCGAATATAGAAGTAACAACAGACCGGTCCTTTAATATCACTCTACTAATTTCTTAAACCTATCATGTACACACACATGCGGCTGCCTCGCCATCTTAGCCGGAAGTCCCATGTAGATAACCATAAATAATTTCCATTGAATAAAGCGATGACAAAACAATTATAAAGTAACTTGAAATTGAAAAAAAAAGAAATATCAACAGGAAAATTATCATAACAGAGACCATGAGGCAGAGGGTATGAAAAATCATTGGCTACATAGAAAAAAGTAACTTGGACGAATTTTAGTTTGTTTTTCAAGAAAATCAAATTTAACAAAAAAGTACCTCTGTCGTTCGTGAACAGAATAAACAAATTCACAGGTATAACAATAGATATCGGTGATGCTTATATCCGCGTACGAAATGTGAACCACCGGTTTAAGTAAAACATTAATTTCTGATAAGAAACCAACCCGTTCTTCTGGAACGCTTTTCAAGTTCTAAATACACTTCCTGCTTTGCTACATGGAAGTCTTTAACCTCTTGTTTGGTATCAGATAAACTTTTACAATTTTCATGGTTTCGTAGGCCTCAGTTACATTGTCGGAGAGTAATCCATTAAATTTTTTCACAGGCGGTAAAGATGATGAACACAAGAAAACAAAAGTAACTGAAAGTAAGTCTCATCATGATTTTGAAAAATCTAAAAGTGGACAATCAGGGAAAGTCGTTCATAAAACTGAACACGAAGAAGGCGGTGGGAAAAAACATACACATCATGATGAAGGTGCGCACAAGTCGTCCGAGCACCACGAAGGTGGCTCCAACGATGGTTTAAAGTACGAGGAAGGCTCTAAACGCAAAAAACTGAACTTCAAGAAGGTGAGTATGGAGTATTCTTTCAAAAGATTTCATCATAGAAAATAAAGTTAATGAAATGTTGAAAATTTTTATTGGGTATTGAAAATGTTCAAAAAAACACATAAAAATTAATCTGCTGTCTTCGGTACTCATTTTCCTCCCTGGCCACTAGTATTCCGTTACTTCTGATCATTTGCAGACTAGCAAACGTTTTCGAATTCTTCAGGTGTTACTTATCTAATCTAGCCAATTTTCTTGATTTCTTCTTGCTGTAATTCCTTATGCTTTAAGCAGTTGCAGTTGGTTTACTTCAGTTAGTACTCTACCATACATTATACAGAATTCCAGTTATTTTTACCACTTTAACGATCTCTTCTACAAATTATGCCGGTCCATCCCTCCTTTGAATTTCAAAGTATGTTCGTGGAAGTTGAGTAGAATCAGCTGAAGATTTAAAGGAGAAACTGCAAAATACAAACAACTACATAATAATAGTTATTCAGATTTTGATTGTAGGACGTTCGAATCAACATACTACATGAAAAATCATAATTAAATATAATCACATAGTATAACATTCACTCTGAACGTGCGTTTATGGATTCGTACCACGATCCTACGAAAATCCTGTTTTGACAACAGTTCTACAAAATACCGCTTATTTGATAATAGACAAAAATAGAATCCAGCAATTTGATGTGACGGCTGACATCCTCAAGATGTGACGCATGCCTCAATCCTCTGGTAGTGCTGTCAGAGTCTTCTGCCTGGCCTTCCTACTCATATATCAGACAGAACACCTCGTTCAGACCATAGTTATGCTGAAAATAACAGTTATTATTTTTGATATTAGGGAAAATTCATAAAATACGGCCGAGAAAAAAACCTTTATTTTGACCTATCATTTGTCACAACTGGAATAAAATTTTGTTAATTATAACATTCGTTTCTTAGGATGACCCCCAGAAAACCTGAGAAAAAATACTTTTAATTTTAAAAGGGTAGTTAAAGAAGGAGAAATGCCAAATAGCAATGGTCTCAAGTCTCAACCAACTCTGCAGTCAATAACAAGAAAGGGGCTTTTATGACGATATTTACAGAAGAAAAGAATGTTTAAAAACTAGTAAATAAATCAAAACACTATCTAAGAACAGTAATAAAAAAACTGACTGCTACAAACGTTGCAGCTGCCTTACAAAAATTTAAGGTATGTAAAATGAAAGTAACAGTAGTGAAAATATGCAACAGAGACAAAGCTAAACAGACAGCAAATAAAACAAAACACAAGCAATATAAAATTAGACTGTTATTAATATAGCAATGTAAAAAAATAAACTGTCGGGATTAAAACTTGAAACTTTAAGTGGAACTAGCCACGAAATATCTGTAAGAACACCAAACTGTACAGCCAATAACCAGCATAGAAATCGAAAATTTCTATTAGAAATTACTAAAGGCGGCAAAAAAATTAACAAAACTAAAAGACAAGAAGACAATAACAAATTGCGGTTGATGAAATAAGATCCTCAAAATCAGCAATACTAGAGCTAGAGCACAGATATACCTTACAATATGAAGGATAAACGATGCCTTTCATTAATGCTGATGTGCTTAAACGTTTCATTTTGTTACTGTAGTCTTCATATAATGACTGTTTTCTATATGTTTTATTGTTCGTATCCTGTTTTTCATCGCACAAATGTTGAAATTCTTCATTTTACATTGAATACAATTATATTATTATTATTATATCGTCTGGGTCACCATTTTCTCGAAACGGGCAAATTTTTGAGTTTCCAACAGCTAAAGATTACTACATTCATTTGAAAATTAAATAAACACTGGCAATAGTATTACAAATAGTCTAGTCATATTTTTACGATGGATTTTATAGTGGATCGTGCAAGTCACCTTTCAACTTCCAATTTCAATTTAGCCTTTTTAGAAAATTTCCTGAATAGTTTGTTTATACTTATTAACTAATAGCTTAGGAATGGGATTGAGATTAAAGAATTATCTATAGAACTACAAAATTGTCTGTTAAACTAATTCCTTGTAGGCGTTCAGAGAGAAGTATCACAAAGATGAAGAAAAGAGTTCCGACAGGTTTTATAGCAACCATCATAAAGACGGTGAATACAAAATTTATGGATCGAAACATGCCAAACATGCATCAAATCAGGGTAGCAAAGTAGCAGGTGGCAATCATAAGGTAAGGCATATGTTTTCGTTTCTTTATTGATACTATTTGTCCTCTGCGTAATCATAATAAAAAGCTAACTGTTTAATTTTCGAGTATTTTTAGATTATTCGACAATTAATTGGGCGTTGAACCCCAGCTAGATATTAAATTAATTTTGATGAAATATACCCCCAAAAACGTCAATGGTAGGTACTATTAAATACATTAATATGACAATAGGGAATGTTCTAACAACTTTGTTATAATAACATCTCACTTTCTTATCAGCAAAAAGGGCTGTCAAGTCTTGAGAAATTGCTATGACAAATGAAGTTAGAGCATATTATAAAATGGTAGAAAGCTCATTCAGGAAGAAGTTTAGACAAGTGAATGAATATTTCATATATTTAGAAAATACGAGGGCTATCTTTTATCCCCGAAAATTGTAGGTACGGAAAAACAAGCTTTAAAAACAAAAGAATTTATGAGATTTGAGCAACGTTTAATGCAAGACAATATATGGTTTCTGACCTGGGCCCAAATTCAGGTTCGCTTCCGTTGTCAGGCATATTATAAAATAAGAATTATTAAATAAAAACGGAGATGGATAATTCGCGGTGGACCGATCTCAATTTTTTGCTTAAGTGAAATTCACTCTCTAGGTACTCGGAACAATCTACGGCTCACTTATCCTTCTCGTAGCCCCTAGCCAGCAAAATGTACAGAATCAATGTCATGTTCATATTTCGTGTCATATGTAAAACTTCGCAGAACATTACATGAATTGAGAGGAAGCATTTTAGCGCATTCACTCTCTAGGTACTCAAAATAATCTACGGCTCACTTATCCTTCTTGTAGCCCCTAGCCAGCAAAATGTACAGAATTAATGTCATGTGATTCGTATTTCGTCTCATATGTAAAACTTAGCAGAACATTACATGAACTGAGAGGAAGAATTTTAGCGCATTCACTCTCTAGGTACTCGGAACAATCTACGGCTCAGTTATCCTTCTCGTAGCCCCTAGCCAGCAAAATGTACAGAATCAATGTCATGTTCATATTTCGTGTCTTATGTAAAACTTCGCAGAACATTACATGAATTGAGAGGAAGAATTTTAGCGCATTCACTCTCTAGGTACTAAAAAAAATCTACGGCTCACTTATCCTTCTTCTAGCCCCTAGCCCGCAAAATGTACAGAATTAATGTCATGTGATTCGTATTTCATCTCATATATAAAACTTAGCAGAACATTACATGAACTGAGAGGAAGAATTTTAGCGCATTCACTCTCTAGGTACTCGGAACAATCTACGGCTCACTTATCCTTCTCGTAGCCCCTAGCCAGCAAAATGTACAGAATTAATGCCATGTGATTCATATTTCGTGTCATATGTAAAACTTAGCAGAACATTACATGAACTGAGAGGAAGAATTTTAGCGCATTCACTCTCTAGGTACTCGGAACAATCTACGGCTCACTTATCCTTCTCGTAGCCCCTAGCCAGCAAAATGTACAGAATCAATGTCATGTTCATATTTCGTGTCATATGTAAAACTTCGCAGAACATTACATGAATTGAGAGGAAGAATTTTAGCGCATTCACTCTCTAGGTACTCAAAATAATCTACGGCTCACTTTTCCTTCTTGTAGCCCCTAGCCAGCAAAATGTACAGAATTAATGTCATGTGATTCGTATTTCGTCTCATATGTAAAACTTAGTAGAACATTACATGAACTGAGAGGAAGAATTTTAGCGCATTCACTCTCTAGGTACTCGGAACAATCTACGGCTCACTTATCCTTCTCGTAGCCCCTAGCCAGCAAAATGTACAGAATTAATGCCATGTGATTCATTTTTCGTGTTATATGTAAAACTTAGCAGAACATTACATGAATTGAGAGGAAGATCTTTAGCAGTCATTCAGTCCATGAAAATACCATTTCAGCATTGTGTAACTGCGAGCAAGTATAATATTATACAAATAAGAAATTTCTGCTATAATAAAAAAATTAGCAATAATATTTTTGCCATTATAGTTCATTTGCTATTTGTTTGAGTATCATCGAGCAAGTCGAAAAATATAAAAAACAAAATTAAATTTCCCTATTTCATGAGCATTAATTAGCTTATCTCGTTGCGAATGATCTCTCTACTAACAAGGTATTAGTCGAATTATCATAAATATATATCAATTTTTTGACCATGTCGAAATTGTCTTCTTTTTTTCCAGAAATCCAGTTCTGGAAACAAACATGCCAAGTCCAACGCTAAAGCTGGTGGTCACAGTGACCAAAAACATGCAGGACATAGTGGAGGTGGTCAGACCTCGAGCCATCATCAACATGGTAAAAAATGGGGAAAGAAAGGTGGTTCCAAAGGCGGAAAACAGTTTCACACAAGTAGCTCTCACTGAAAGCTATTATCTTAAATGATTTGTGCACATTGCACATATTTTCAATAGTATTAAAATTAAATTTCGATATAACAAAGATTTTATACTAACAATTTGTATTATAGTTTTGTACTGAAATGTTGATTTGTTCAAGTTTTGTACAAAATAAAGTTTTGTCAAATGAATTCTAAAATTTAGTAATCAGCAATGTGTTTTCTTTATTCCTATACTCCAAGAATTATAAGCACTACTCGAGTTTGGGCAAAATACAGCAACCAATAGTCCTAATTGGAAATGTCAACCTAACGACCTTTAAATTTAAACTTTTATCGAAGTTTCCACTTTAAACCTGGTTTGGTAGCGCTATGTTAATGACATTCATTATTTGGGAACATAATCTTGAAGACTTACATGAACTACTTAACGCCATAAACAACAAAGAACAAACTATTCAGTTTACATTAGAACCTAATAACAAATTATCTTTCTTAGACATTTTAATAACTAAAACAAAATCGACATTTGAAACAGAAGTTTACAGAAAATCGACTCACAGTAACAGGTATTTCAACTTTAAGTCTAATCATCCAAATTCAGTAAAAAGGGGTATCCCCAAATCTCTATATGACAGAGCAAAAACCAACAAAAACTAACATTTGTAAATGGAATGAAGAAAAAAATGTTTATAAAAAATGTACTTTCTGCCATTAATTACCCCGAAAAATTTATTTATAAAGATTTAGACAAAATTGAATACCAAACGATCGCTAACAACCAACACCAAACTTCACTGACTCCCAAGACAATTCCATCACTACAATAACTGTACCATGCATACAGGGTTTCTCAGAAATACTGAAAAGAGTGGGAAACAGATACAATATTGTTATAAAAATCTATCCACTACGTTCCTGGTTTCATTCCGTGAGACCTCAATCGCTGGGATAGAAGATTTCGGATGGGAAAAAAACTTATCTCGAACTCGACAAGTGTAAAATTGTCACTGGATTTTACGAGAGAATTAGATGCTGATTTTAAAAGGAGCGGCCCATCATCGCAGCAGTCAGTTAGTTATTGCGAAGAGTTTATTTCGTGTTATTATTTAAGGCGGCACTTCACTTGGTGTAGCGTATTCCTATATTTGCTATATTTGTCAAAAAAACGGCGATATGTGGAGAGGCTATTCGCTATTTTTCCTTTATTTGAACAAATACGTCGAATACCGCTAAGAGCAAATACGCCTTACCGTCCACTTGTCGGTTTTCAATACACATCAAAGATGTCAAATAAGCCAAATATTTGCTTTAGCCGTTCTTCTTGGTTCATACAGTTGCACGCGGCGCTTCGTTTTTAATGGCAAAGTAGTGTTTGTGGCAAAATGGAGTGGTCGAACAATAACATCATGAAGTTTCTCGAGTTGTACCAAATGCATCCTTGCATTTGGGACCCCACACATACCAGCCACAAAAATAAAAATAAAATAAATGATGCATGGATAGATATCCAAAACAATATGGGACAACCATGCACAATTGCTGATTTAAAGAAAAAGAGGGAATCATTGATGTCTGCCTTCAGGGGTTTACACAAAAATTAAGAAATCAGAAACATCAATAGCAGGCACGTCTAGCTTGTACAAACCCACATGGTTTAGTTACAAATATATGAATAGTTTTCTGTGAGCCATCTATAAATGCAACCCATCTACGAATACTGAGGTAGGTAAAAAATAAATAAAAAACATTTTTCATTAATTTTGTTAATTTATCTTTACGGTGAGTCATGTGTCACATTTACTGGTATTCAAACATATTTGGCATGTTTGAGTGTTTTGCGATATGTGTGGATGGCACGTTTAGAATATTTGCGAAGGCATCAAATATTTGGACGAATATAGCGATACAAAACAAAAACACCAAGTGAAGTACCGCCTTGAGATATTCGAATCAGCTGTTGTGAATATTGGATGTACATAAAAGTTTCTAGATAGTGAGAGTCAACATTAGTTTTACAATTTTAATTGAACCCACGGAGTATATAACAATATTAAAACATCATTTAAAACAAAAAGTACACTAAAATCAATGATATCAAAAACAAAACCAAAAAACACAACTCAAAAGTACAAAAAATTGCATTTATAAAACCCCTTGTGAATGTAATAAATTCTATATTGCAGTAACCTCTAGGCATCTAAATGTTCGGATAAACGAACACAAAAATTACCTTAAAAAATGACACTGAAAAATTCAAAATTTCCGAATATGCTTGCCTTGGTCATAAAATACAATTTCAAAATTCAAAACAACACGAAACGAAAACGAAAAGATTCTCGTTTAATTTAATTTAATCTTATATCAAAGTTGCACCTAGGAGGGCCACATAATATTCTAAAGGTCAAATTCTTCAACTTTATTATTACATGATCTCTAGAAGTTTCTGTGCTACCCTGTATATTATCAAATTAAACTATCTTACTTACGTCATAAGTCAAATAATAGACATTGTCAAACATTTTAATTTTACAGCTTAGAATTGTGCCTTTTTTCATAGTTTCTTTACCATAACAATGGAGTCTGACCTAGACTCCGAAATGGTTGGGAATATACAGAAATTCCGTGACTTGTGGTGTTATTTCCGAGAAAGTGCTTAAACATTAAAACCTCGAATCACTGTAAACCTCATTTTAGGATTTTTTTTCTCATTTTCCTGTGACAGCAGAAACTGCCTGGATCACTTTCTTTAAAAAACAACGTAGTTCGGCTTGAATCAACCTTTCGAATAGTGGAGCACTGATAATTCGTCATATCTGTTAGAGTATGGGATTTCCTGACTGGCCAATGGGAAACGAAACGACGGGACAGCAAATCTCGCGATGACCACGGTTTTGCTACAACTTTGGCAATTGCCTAACTGAATTCATAAAACCACACATTGAAACGACCGACACATATATTAAACATTTTCGTCATTTTATGGAAAAACAAAAAGTTATCTCTTAGGTTCGACCAGGAAACGTGTGAGTTTCGACCTTTGTTTCCTTATAAAATATCTTCTCAAATAATATATATGAACAATTGTGATATTCTAATCACTGCTCAATTTGAGTAGAAACAAGAATTTTATGAGCAAGTTAATGCAGCATAGGTTGTCCTCTCAGCCCGTTGTTCACTATTTTTGTCATGGAGTTTTTCGAAACCCAAGCGTTGAACACTTGTGTCTTCAAGGTAAATATTTAATCAAACGAAAGATCAAAAATCACTTGAAGCTTCTCGGGGCAGCTTAGTTCCCATATATTAAAAATACAACGGATTGAAGCTCCTAAGGAAACTAGAGTTAAAGCGATTTTTAAATACACTCAACAAATTCCCCACAACTTTTCAAAAGCGATAGAATGCAATATATCCGAATTATATTTTTAGTGCAGTTTTAAGGCTAGCAATCTGGTAGGGCTATTTTTTCACAGCAAAGCAGGTGAAATTGTAGGCTATGTTCAACGTAAGACTACATCCTACGTACTCTCTAGATTTCTGGTGCGTACGGTGTGTTGCGTGCAATATGCGGAAACTAACTGCGCGAAGAGAGAACACAAAATCCCGACAATCACATGGATATATTTTTCAGTAATGACTCTAGGAACACTTTTTATTTGTTTGATAGTTTGCGGTTGTACACAACTGATCGATTCGACAACATAAAATCGCTACTGGAGCACTAAGGAGCACAGTAAGGACAACATGAATGCTTTTAATGTGATTGATCGTTTGCAGCGGTCACATTAACGCAACGCACCGCTCACACCGCGTATGTTGCGTTTACGCTAAACATAGCCTCAAATTCATCCAATTGTACAGATTTTGTGTTATCACGTCGCTCCGTTGGTTTGTTTTTGGCCCTAGTTGAGGATTACAGCTATCATACTGGCGCAACGCACTGCCCGCACCGCCCATATCACTTTTGTATCGCTCGAGGATAATATTGGGGATGTGAGTACCATTGAGATGATCTGGCCTAAATACTAATCGTAACAAAATTCAACACAGCGGAGAATAGAGAGGTCTTTGCTGGGGTTGAGTTTGAGATATAGAATTCAGAATAAAAAATAAGGAAAATAATAGGTGAGAAGATATTATAGTGCCAATAATGACGATGATAAATACGGGATGAACAGATCATGTAGCCAGAATGGTTGACAACAAATGATTTTTTGGATTTGAAACTGAGACATGAAAAATAATGCTACAAATTTACATAAATTTTGTCCTTTAGTATTTAAGATAACTAGGCACATTATGTGGATCATTAGCTATGCCATTGATGTTTCGTGTGTGGCATTTAACTGATCTATCCAGTAATTTTGCTCACCATCTGTTCAGAACGGATGGTATTGCATCTCTTATAATTCCAAAATTAAATATACTCGTCTCTAATTCAGATTGCTCTATTGCTGTTTGACTGGGATATATATAGGATTCATTATTATTAATATTACTGTTAACTGTTCTACAAGAGCCCTTACTAGTTTTGCACCTTTTATCCGAATTGTGTAGATGAAAAACTTTTGTCGACGAGTGTCACTATGCTCCTGATGTTTGAACTTTACCACATTTCAATGAATTCCGTTGTTGATCATAATGGTCTCAACAATTTCTCTACTCGTTTATTTTTTATGCATTCTGTGAGTCGTTCTATGTCTCTTTAAGACGATGGATTCCCCCTCCAAGTGTTTGGTCACAAGGTGGTATGTGTCAGCTTGTAAACTTGGGAAGGCCTTGCTTTAGTCTTATTGACAGTCCTATTATTTTGTAGATAGTTATTGCTGCACTTCTAACAAGATATTCACTTTTATAGAAAGCTTAGTTTGGGAAAAGTTCATTTGATTTGCCCTTGTCGAGGTCGAAATTGATGCTACTATGGGATTTTGTGTTTTTAATAGAGAGAGTAATTGTGACGAAATTTTATATACAATAACAAAAAAATTGGAAAAATCAAGTCTGTAGTTTTTACGTACTCTTCGAACAAACAAACAAATGATCAACTACAATTTTAAAATAGTACCTATATAGATGAGAAAAATCGCTACAAAAACTTTTCAACAAAATATATTCACTGACAAAGAAACACCCAGAAGAAAATGTTCAAGTTTAATATTGTTTTGGTAAAACATAGATGCTATAGTAAGGAGCAAATGAATAAAATTTGAATAAAAAATAAGAAGGAGTTATCTATACACTCACCAACACGTCTTGGCATTGATTCAATAAGGTGGTCTCTTTCTTCTTGAGGAATACTATCCCAAGGTACCTGTATGTTATGTCTTAGAATCTCCAAAGTCCGTTGGGGATGGGATAAATTTCCGAGCCTTCTACCCATCAAACCCTAAACATGTTCTATGGGCGAAAGATCGAGGGATCTGGGAGGCCATGGCAACGGATTCACATGGGACTCTTCAAAATAGTTTAAACTAACTTGAGCAACATGAGGCCGAGCATTATCTTGTTGAAATATGGGATCCATAAGCCATAAGAACTTATGTTATCGCTGGCACTAGTATCCGAGTCGCTTGCGGCACGACGAGTCCTTGGGGACCCCCCGCTGCGGTCGTAACTATGACTCTCTCAAAGTAAGGGAGTACATACGACTCTATATATTGCCTCGACCAAAGACTGAAGGTGAGCTACTCCCATGTGTAATAGTCGACTGTTCGGTGTATATGTCGCTCAACATCATATTGAAATTGACTTCTTTCTCCTCGAAGTCGTATAACCCTTCTTTGGCCATCATGTCCACCCAAGCAGAATCAGTCATTTACCTGAACTTGTACAGCAAACAGAAAAAGTAATACTTTTGTGAAGAAATGCTTTGATCCTGCACAAAACTGCTTTTATAATTATATTTATTATTAGGTTCAATGGAGACTAATAAATATATTTTCACTAATTCGAAAGCATCGTATGTTTGCATCCTACTTATGCGGTATTTCGTGAAACCTTACATGTTCCTTGTGACCTATTTGCTACGTTACAACTAAAAAGATTATTCAATTAGTTCTTACACATGTGGGAAGTTTATAGTAAACACGGGCAAATGTATTTATAGAAAATCGTTTCTATAAGAATGATTATTGACAACATATTCAATTACATGAAGTCGATTTCAATAAATTTCGTTGTATAACATATTTCGTAAAATAATTTTGATACACTTTTAGAAGCCAAATTAATTATAATACTCATTTCAATTTCCCCAAATAAATTAATATTTATTTATATACCAGTAAGCCTCATTTAGCTTCAAATATTATTACGAACTCAGCTTTAAATTACGTTTTTGATATAAACACTATAATCAGTTAATATTTCCAACTGAACTGCAATAATAATGTTTCATTGTACTAATTTCGTTCAAATTTTGAGTTAAAAAGGAATATCACAGTGATTTCCAAACACAATATAAAATATTTGATATGAAATTATTCATTTCCGTCATTTTTTTACTCAAAACACGTTCGTATATATAAATATTACCCTGATATTCTAATTAAAACTACAATTGACCTTAAAACTTGCACCTTATGTCGTTAGAACAGGTTCTTTCTTACTGACAATTGAATTAATGCTACTAGTTACGTTAGAAATAGGGCAATTCATGATCCGTTCAAATGTCTCAATCCGTTTATTAGGGCACCCAATTTCGACCCTTTCAATGGATCACCTTTCGAGCATCATCTTACTATGCTCCCACTGTCTTCGAATTTAAAAGACGAACTGTGTTACATTTACATGCTTCTTCAGATACAGTTGATAATAACCAGAAGCTCTTCAGCAGCTCCTATCTTCACTTAACGATACCAATGAAGGACCCAATAGGGACCATTGAGTTGTTGATCAGTATCAAATTAAGACCGAATTCCCATTTCTATACTACTGACAGTTTCTTTAAATACAATTCATTAGCAAATTGATATAACTTTCACTCATATATTGCTACACTATTTTATCAATCTTTTTTTATACCGAGAAAAACTGTCAACATTCATGATTATACCCAGCGTTTGAATTAGAGGGAGGGGCAAATCGACATATCTTGACCTCTAAGGGGGCAAATCTGGTTGTGAAAAATCGTAAGTACCTATTTACTAAAAAAATAGATTTAATTTCATCTACAATTTCTGAAATACAATACTGTTTACTCGTAACAGGAAATATACCTGGTGGATAAATTATGATACTATTTCGAGATATTTCAATCCATTGAATGCAATATTGTTTCTATTCGAAAAACTTCAGAAGTTGAGGGGAGGGCAACTGATAAAGATTGCTATCAGAAACAATATATTGTAATGCGTTGTATGGATTGAAAAATCTCAAAAAGATAGTATAATAATTCCTGCGTGTGGATTCCATTATTCCGAAGAAAGTTTCAGACAAAAGTTGTAAGGTTTCAAGGGGGCTAATCATATAGTCCATATTGCGACTTCCGAGGTTTTTTTGATGCAAGAATTTCATTTACGAGTTGTAGGGTTTCAACTTAGAAAATGAAAATGTTTTTATGGAAATTCCCAATTTTTACCATGGAAAGATAAATCAAAAACCACCCGAATAGGCCATATTATATAACGGAGCAAATCGAAAATATTGGCAAGAACAAAAAGTATTTGTTTTTTAATTTACTTTCAAAAAAACACTTCCGGTCGGCAAAATAATTTCCTGTCAAAACGGTAAGTAGTAAGATCACTTGATGGCCCATTTGATGGCCTAAAACTCTTATGTGAAACTTTTTCCATTATAATAGAATCCACTCGTGATATTTCCGTGTCTCAAAATAAACCAGTGCTAACAATTCATGGCTAATTTCCGGCCAAAATATATCTCGAATCGAAAAACTATCAACAACAAAAAGTATTTGTTTTTCGCTTTTATGTCGAAATTCATAGCAAAAATAGGATATTTCTTTTAAATAACCACTTCCTGTCGGAAAAGGTCCTACAACTTTTATCTGAAACTATTTTCGAAATAATAAATCCACTCGAGATGGTACCTTGTCTTAAGATAAATACCCCACAGGGTATAATAGCACAGTTTTATGCATAAAGTCTTTACATAAACCTGAATAAACTAGTTAGATATGTTTCATAGCTCTTTCCACGTGACACTTTTCATAGTCATACAAGTATATGAAACGGCAGCCTGGTCACGCCTATGTCAGCATTAGTTTACTTTTGCCAAAATTATGTTTGTTAAAAATTCAGTAGTATTTCATAAAGACGTTTAGATGATCAGCAAATCAAACAAATATGACAAACATTTCACATTACTGAATATATATTATAATGTTTTTAATTTCACACTCGGGTTCAGTTCATGGATTTATTTAAACAACACAGTCCAACTCACTATAATTTATTTCCACTACTTTAACACAATTTATATTCAGAGAACTATTTACAATTTACCTTGAACACCTGATCTTTACTATACGGCAATCGAATAGTGAATGAATCCTATCACCAGCTGTCCATATTTATATATTGCCTCTCTGAATTCTCCAAAAGCTCAAGGAGTCGTCGGGATATTTCCTTAATGTGTTCTCGAAGATTCGAGGAAATTCGACGAACTTGTTTTAGCGCCAGCCGCCAGTCTCGAGTAGAAAGACTAACATTTCGGATTCCTCGAAATCTTGGATGAATGCCGATTCCAGGAATTATCTGGTGAATATCAAAGAATGTAAAAACCGATATTTATTTAAAAATTCACTCAAGTTGTTCCGACCCTTTAAACCTAAAATTCTTTCATGTGATAGATTGTACGACAATATCTAGAGTTCTTTCTTGAGGGAATTGCACAGTCCTATTTCACATTTTTAACAAAATGCAGTATGACCTTGAATAATGGGTGTTCCAATTTGAGGTTAATTTTTAAATTTTTAATAAAATACACAAATTTTTTGAGAACGATCAAATCTTTTATTTCAAATGATAGTACAATTGTTTCAGTTTAGTAATGGAAAACAATACCTTGTAAGTGACCTGCTGATGTACAACAAGTTTCTAATCTTTTGCCAAAAATTTTCGATAACTTTCTGGCATAACTGCGGTTCAATTACTTGAAAACAGTCAATAATGTTCTCCTTTAGTTCATCAATTGTTTGTGGATCTTTGGCACAGACATTTTCTTTCAAATAGCTCCATAGGAAAAAATCTAGAGGTGTTAGATCGCAAGATCTAGGGAGCCAATTAATGTTTCCTCTTCGAGCAATTATTCGATTACAAAATTTCGGTTTCAAAAGATTGATTGTTTTTGCTGCTGAATGACATGTTGTACCGTCCTGTTGGAACCACATATTCTGCACATCAATATGCTTCAATTCATCCCACAAAAAAATAGTAATCATCGTTCGATATCGATCACAATTCACAGTAACAGCATTTCCATTGTCATTTTCAAAAAAGTATTGACCAATTATTTCTCGTGAATTTGCTTCAACCCAGATTCGACAATTTTGCTTGTTAACAAATCCACCCAATTCAAAATATGCTTCATTGCTCAAAATGATTTTGTTGAACAAATTCACATTTTCAAGTTTCTGTTGTATGGCCTAATTAACGAATTGACGTAAACCAAAGTCTGTTGGCTTTATTTCATGCGTTATCTGAATCTTGTAAGCCTTTAAATAAAGATCTTTGTGCACAATTCTGAAGAAAGTGGTTTTTGGAATGTTCAATTGCTGTGCACGATGACGAATTGATGTTTTTGGTTGTTCAACAACACTAGCAGTAACAGCTGCAATATTTTCTTCTCAACGTCCACTACGATGATATGTTTTGCTTTTTTCATTTTTTACTGAACCAGTTTCCACAAATTTTTGAAAACATTTTCCAATGGTAACATTTAACGGACAATTTTCTCTTCCATATTTTTTCTTCCAAGTTCTGCACAACTTTCACCAAATTTAAAATAATTTTTAATAATAAACAGGTGTTGCTCACCATTTTTAGTAACCGGAATATTCCTACTTGTCATCTCTCAAATAACATATGATATTCTAGTACAAAAAATATAAATGGCGGCAAATTTAAAAATTAAACTTTATTTAGAAAATTTCCCATTTTAGTTATCATCTGACAATTTTTTCACTACCCTACTATTAGATCAATATATAAAATGAAAGCTCACAAGAAAATACCAAAAATTGTCACTTTTTTGAGTACTTATCGAGGTAGGCTAATAACAACGCTTTATTTTTAAGCACAATGCACCCTGATGTAGAAACTGTACTTGTTATAAATTTAGCTAACAATAATAAAATATGTTGTAGATGTTGTTGATCAAAGTATTCGTAAATAGTTACGGTAAATGACCAGTTCATACATTTTACAACATTTGGGGATTGTGAGTATTATATAAAAATATAACAAATTAAACAATTTTTGTTGCAACTGGGAGGGGGAAATTGTAAATAAAGAGACAAATATTCCAGGGCTATTCCGGAGAAAATTCAAAAAAAAAACTAGATAAATGCAGTTAAGTCATAATTCATAAATTATAAATTCTTTATTTGGTGTGACATGTATAAAAAACTGTCAGCAATAAATGTATTTCTGAAGACTACTATTTATGTATAGCTGGTATTTCACATAATACTCGTAATGTTAACTAATGCCTAGAACAGAACAGAAAAGATAATAGCTAATAATGGGACGTTACTCAAACAATACAGAATATGATTTAACTCTACAGTAAAATATTTAAAGAATATTGTAGTATTTATTTTTATGACTAGTTACGTTAAACGGATGATTTCCGTCATAATTAAACTTGCCGGTTCTAATGTTCTAATGTTAAAACAAAATGTCACTTTAATTACACACTTAAGTTGATGCTTAAGTTTAACTTTATATAGATGTAATTTGGCGCTACGTAGAATTTTATGAACAGCATCACAATATTGTTAAAGTTACGAAACAATGTTGTAATTGAACAATGCGTATTTTCTTAATTGAATTTCATCAGCACCAAATGATCTTTCCCTATGAAGTATTTTGCTTACAACTGATTTCTTTGTTGTTTCTCTATTAGAATATTTTTAGTCACAACTCAAATATCAGAATCATTTGAGGTCAAAGACAAGAATGGGCATCCAAAAAAACGAAGACACCTGTGTATATCCTCTCCAGCTCACAGATGATTAAGTAATACGTGTGATAATTTAGAATACATGGCACGCACTAAACGCAATATACTATAAATTTAAATTTAGATACAGACATAAAATATAGAGTAATCAAGAGCAATAATTAAATCTCTAAACGGAGAACAAAAATAGTAAAACAATGAGAAATGAGAATCTACAACACAATAATCAAGGGCACGTTGGTTTATGGGTCTGAGACCTGGCGAGTGAAATAACAACTACAATAATTAGAAAATTATTACGGACCCTGTGGGTTCAAAACAATTTTTGCATCAAATAAGTACAATAATTAGCTCAGGTTATTCACAAAGAAAAAGACCTTTTGGTGACAAAATTAATAGTAGAACAAAACCAACATCGATGTGTTCTAATGATAAAAAATAACTAACTGAGATAAAATTCAACATTTTTTATCGATGCGTTTTTGTTTTATAAGAAAAAACCCCGAAACGTCGATAACAATTTAGTTTTTTACCTTTTACACAAAATCCACCTATGAAACCGTATTTGCTACTATGGGCAATGTTGAAGAGAAATGAAAAACCTACAAAATGACGTACTATACGCTCAATTTCTCTAATTTGTTTCTTAGATAATGGAATCTTTATGAATGTTCTAGCTATATAATAAAAAAATGTATAAGCGATTATTTATTTTTTTGGAATTTTTTACTACAAAATTCCAAAAAAAGAAATAATTCCATTATCTAAGAAAAAAATTAACGACGTTGAGCTTATAGTAGCTCATTTTGTAGATTTTTCTTTTCTCTTTAACATTGCCCATAGTAGCAAACACGGTTTCATAGGTGGATTTTGTGTAAAAGGTAAAAAACTAAATTGTTACCGTTTTTCGCAGTTTACTTGCTATAAAACAAAAACGTATCGATAAAAAATGTTGAATTTTATGTCAATTAGTCATGTTTTATCATCAGAACACGTTGATGTAGGTTTTGTTCTACTACTAATTTTCGTAAATGACCTGGACTAAATAGAAGAAACTGAAACTGTTAAGAAGAGGAAATAGAACGTCAAAATTTGACCAGATTGAAAATGATTCAACAAAACAACAAATGAGCTTGAAATGACAGTTATAAAAAAAGTTAATAAACACATTGAGAAGAAAACAGTTAAGCCGCTATGGACATGTACAACAGATGGCGGAAGAATAATACTAAAGACAATTATGAAATTGATAGCACATGATAACAGAAAACAATAACGAGATCTATTAGTGTACGACCGGCACTATTCAACAATACGAGACGGGGGTGGCTTTGATCTTTGATCTTATAGCAAATCAGTTCCAAAAGATAAGCGTCATGGGGATATAAACTTTAAATGTTTTTCGAACGAAGAACTTAGACCACTACCCTTTAAACCTGTAGTACTTTTTGCACACTTTCCATATGGGCCATCTTTACCGGAAGGAGACTACAATAAGTGTTGAGGATTCGTTTGTTTTTACATTTGCAAATTATTGTACAATTATTTTGGGCAAGATTTTGGATAAGAAGTGTAACTCCGACTGTCTTTATTTTTTAGGCATTTTTTGTTTTAGTCTTAAATAACCCTATATTTAGAAAACCAAATAGATCAAGATAAAGAAAACCTATTTTTTCAAAAGGACGGAGCACCTCCACATTATGCCTTTTTGATTCTAATATTAATACTAGGCCAACTGCATGTATAATTGAGTTTAAAACGGTATTTTGGTCTATTTTACTTCCTTTCTTGAAAATACTTTTGCATTGTTTTATGATGCATCCTTGTCTGTAATTATTTCTGCTGTTTTTCTTCCGTCTATAACGATGAGTACCTTAGTATTGTGGTACAGGCATTTTATTGTTCTGATCAGCTGCTTTGGATATTCCCGTTTTTCCATGATATGCCATAATTTTCCGCTAATTAAGTCGTAGAAGGCTTTTCTAAATCTGTGAAACTAATGTGTGTCTCATTAATAAATTCCCTGTGTTTTTAACCGACTTCCAAAAAGGAGGAGTTTATCAATTCGTCTCGTTTTTTTTGTATGTAGGTTACCTGATTTCTTCTCCTGTGGTGAACCGTTTTGGATGAATATGGTCTTGTTTGATAGAGTATATATCCGGATTGGTGAAACTTCAAATCTTGGAAAAGAATTCTATTGGTAAAGTGATGAAATTTGTGAATGAACACATGCGTGCATGGAACATATTGGTCGATTTTTCGATAACCCCTTATGGATGTGTATAGTTTTTTACGTATAATCTATTAAGGAAGATCCCTAGGTGATCTCATATACTTTTCTGCGACGTGCAACTTGCAGTTTTGCAGAAAATCGCCGAAAATTACAAAATTCTTATCAAAAATTTCATCGAAATGACATAAGGGACATTTCCTCATAAATATTTTAACTCCAACGTATTAGTGCGGGAATTTTAGGCTCTGGAAGTTTTAATTGCGAATTTTCTTTGTATATCTCAAGCATATAGGTAGTAAAGCATAGTATTTTCGGTTCCCTAAATCAATGAGTACCAAGCTCGTGTTGTTTGTATACCAGGCAAATACCTATTTAAATGCAAATTTTTCTATTTTGCGAAGACGGTGCTTTTGGTTGTCACATTCTCCCGGCCTAATAGCAAATTCAGTGACAACACATGTCAAACCCTAACATGTTATTGGTGCATTTATACACAGGGTGTTTAGTTATAGCAGACAAAATCACAAACTAAAGTGATAGAGGGAGTTGCATTTATATGATGGCTGAAATATAGGACGGAGAATGGTTGTAATATAGGGTGGAGTGGACATTTGGCGGTATAAATATGTTGAAAAAAATGTGGAATTTAAATTATATAGGGTAATTAAAAAACTGTTATATGATGTGGATGTAAACAAATCATATACAGGATGGTTGAAATACATGCTGGAGTTAAATTATATTTATACAGTGTGATTTAAAACATATTTATTTTATAGCCCATATGAAGTTGCATAACGTGTGGAGAGGAATTAATGTTACACCGGGCGATAATAGAAAATGTTAAAAATGAAATAATTTTTGGGGTGACCACAAGGACCACTATGGTTGAAATATAGGACGAATTTGACTCCGTAAATATGGTAAGGATTCTACTTCGTCCTATAGTTTACAGAAGGCAGCTAACAAATTTATGCTTTACCGTAGGCAGTCGTAAGTACAGGATGGTTGGTACATAGGGCGAAGTGGAATTATCTATAGTTGTACAGAGTTGTCAAAAAAAGTTGAAAAAAGGTTACAAGGCGTGGTCTATAAGGCATAAATAGATTTTGGGCTTATTAAGTCAACGCGTACTAGTACATTTTGTTGGTAAACATTTACCTGTTAATTTAAATGAAAATGTATCAATATGTAATGTTGAGGCTTTCGATGTCACCTGGTTCTATCTATTAAGGTTATACATACAAAATAAAAAATAAAGAATGAAAACTACCTGAGTTCAGAAAAACTAAAAAGTTGAAAATAAAACATTTTTTAAAAAAATATAACCGACTTCTACCTGTAACTAAAAAGCTAAAAATAATTAAAACAAAATACAACTCTAGCAAATAAATAACACATTCAGTGTTGTTAGGTACCTACCCAGGAAGTAAAAAATGTAAACATTAAAAGGTGTTCATTCGGTACAAATTAATTACCTACCAATCTAATAAATTTTTGAAGTCGGTGCCAAGCAACAATCAAGTTTGTTGAAGTGGTAGCTAAGTACGCAATGAAGGATTTTATATTTGCTTGGCATACCTCCATACTTCAGCAATTTTGAACTGATATAATCTCATCATGTTGCTTATCTGTTTTTGTAGATTTAAAAGCTTCTCTAGTATCTGTAAATCTATATAATTTAGACCTCTTATATTTCTCCTTTCAATTTTCCTCCTGCCATAGTTTCTTGTAGTGTTTTGTTCTCTGTCATTTTCGGGTTTATTTGGGTGCATTCCTTATCTTAAATGCTATTTGTTGTATACCATGTATATCATTTTCAAACTTGCCAATAAAGCATATCCGAGGATCTCTCATGCGCTTTTTTAATTAGTTTTTTTACACAGTTTATTTTCTGTTTATATATTTTCTGATTGTTTTTTATTTTTAACCACTTTGTTTTTACCTAAAATTTCTGAGGCTGCCTGTTCTGTTGTTATGTTCCTAATTAATTTAAGTAGGAATTTGTGTAGGTAATTTCAGTGAAAAATAAAATTTCCACATTTTCCAAATACATCTATACAAACATTTTCTTTGTACACTTGTTTTAGATCAGAATGAGTAATATCGAAATCATTTAAACCCCACAACAATAAATGAACTATGCAAACAAAGAAAATTAACAATTATCTTCCGACCCATCAACGAATAATCAATTGATTATCACGTTCATTTTCCCGACGGAACACAGCAGCCGAAGCTCATATTCTACCTGTACTGCGGCGAGATTTAATATTGAATCAAGTCGAGAAGCAGACAAAACATACACAGCACCACACCATCATCAGTCGCATTGTTCCATTGTGCTTCGATGCTGACAGATTTCAGGTGAATCACTGAAAGTAATGAAGCTGCTATTCCTAGAGTGCTACTACTACTACTCTCTCCCGATCTTCCTACTGCAAAGCAGAAGGTAAGGTAAGAGCAAAGGATCGTCAATGGTTTGTTCCTTTCCAATCTCATCCTTTACGAATACAACGTACATATGCCCACAACCGGCCGAGAAACAATCAATGCGTTTGCGCAACTGCATTCACGATCAGCACCAACAGCAGCAGCAACACATCCACTACACCGCTGTATACACTTTCCGAAATACCGTAGTCTGGTTCTGTCTCACTCCGGCGCCAAGGCGCACCTCACGATATCGAGTGTATTCCGAGTGAGATTGCCCCGGTTATAACTAAACACAAGTGTATTCCGCCGATCTTTCACCTAAATATAACACACTGACAATTCAACATAGTTCAATACACAAAGATAACTAGCCTGGCCGACGATATTGACATTTCATTTGACGGGTGGTGTCGTCTGTTGATGGTGCGTTAAATATTCATCGAGCCTCGCATCAGCCCGACACAAAAATCGTAACTCTTTGTTAATTCGCTTAATTCTGACACCATGGCCGAGGAGGACAGTGTTAACGAGGAGGGAAACGATCTCAATACGAAATTCGGTTTGCGTTTACGCGGCCGGAAAGGTGCGTTAAAAAAGAAAAATGTTTACAACATCAAAGATCACAGATTCATTCCGAGATTCTTCAAACAGCCGACTTTCTGTTCTCACTGCAAGGATTTTATCTGGTGAGTAACTGGCCTTTGCATTTTTTTTCTATGAACACATATATATTTTCCGTTACATTTTCGCGATAATTATAATAATTGATCGGCGCTCGCAATGTGTCACGAAATCCCATTCATCGACTCGTTGATATTCGTTTGTTTTGTTTTCTAGTTTCTTGTACTAGCTGCCGTTCAGTTCGCAGCATATTCAAATATTTTTGCCGCAACAGCTGCCTTTTTTATTAACGTATGTTATTAAATCGCGTTGACGGTGTAAACTAGTTTTGAATTAATAAATGCAACGAATTGACGCTGTTTTGGAATCTCGTTTCTTTAAGAACGATATTTAAGTCTGTACAACACATCGATACATTATTTTTGGAAAAACAACGCGTGTCCAACGTTCATGTGAAATATAAATTTCACCGTCAGGTCGTTGTTATAATCGAGTTATTTATTTTCTTACGCTTTTCCCAAGAGCGCTTATTGAATTCTATTATGTCATTATTTTCGTGTAACTTAGGAAAATAACAGTCAGGCCATTACCTGTTGCCTAGTAAACTTTCAAACTCAGCAGTTTATTGATTGTGATATCGGAACAGATTATATTTAAAAAAACATAAACTTTCACAAATGTGTTATTTACAACAATAATTAAAAAGCTATACTTAGCACAATATTGTTTTTAAAGTTCCGAATAAATATCACTAGTGAGAAAAATATTTACGAATACTCCTTATAAATAAATAAAACTATAAATAATGTACGAGATCGAAATGAAAAGCCCCCAACTCAAAAAAGAAAAATGTTCATGTTTGAAAAATTTCTTAATACACCATAAAGGTATTTTACAGTAACATTAAATTTGGGCCATCTAGCGCCCGCTTTGGATGTTACATCACCCCAGGCAAGAAGACAAATTGCTGCCCCTTAAAATGCATAAGACCTTTTTATTCTTGCTGTTAAGCACCATCTCCTTGCTGAGGTTGGCCATCCAAATGGCTATCATAGTCCTGGATACCGCAGCTCTAAGGATATCTACTGATTAGCATCCAAACCATCTTGCTTTGTTACGAATTTTGACATATTTCTATTGAGCTTTAGTCCTGTATCTTGCCTAGTTTTCCGTTGTTGCTCGTACCCATGATATTAGAAGTATTCTTCTATATAAATACATTTCGAAGGGCTTCACGTTCTTCTCTAGGCTTGGGTTAAGGGTCCAATTCTTTCAACCTTATAATACAAGATCTGATCTTATGTTAGTTTGAAGTTGATAAACAATGTAAATTGTTCCTCGAAGTTTCCTTGGACTTCCATCGTCTTGAAATGGTTGATTTAACAACGTTCCATTAGCTTTGTATCTGCTATCGTCATCAGGGGAATGATGGATTATTCGTCGTATTTATACCCTTAAACGATCATGGTCATTGGGTCATATCTAGATGTCCGTGATGCTGATTACATTCCATCTGAGACAAGGAAAAAACTGATGCCACATTACAGCAACACCACATCTCTATGACACACCCAAGATACACAAGGCTGGAGTACCTCTCAGACCGATCACGCAACTCAGGCCAGGCCAGGGTAACAAAAAAAAGCAGTAGTATAAAAAAACTATAGAGACAGCATATATAATTTCGAAGGAGAATATAATTAGCGAACCCAGCGTCCTAATTAAAAATCTTTGAAGACCCCTTCTTTGACCACTGTCGCTACGCATCACCGACAACCAACCGCTAGGTATGACGACGTTGATTGGACCAGATAAGAACCAATGACCATGACCGGTGACGCTTGACCGCTTAAGGGTATAAATACGACAGATAATCTGAATTTCTCATTATTCGCCTGATGATGGTAGCAGATAAAAAGCTATTGAAACGTTGTGAGGTTAACCATTTCAAGACAATGGAAGGCAACTTCGAGGATCTGGTCTTATGATTAATATTTTCATTTGCTTGTTCACTTCTAGATCTTATCTCTTTCCTCGGACCAACCAAATTTCAAATATTTGAAATAAGGCACCTGAAGCACTATATTTATTTCATTCTATCTGCCATAATTACATCCGCATGTGGAATGCTGGTAATCTTGATGCCGTTCCCTGTGACTCATCCTTTCATTATACCTAGTGGCTCTCTAAAATGACTTCTAGATAGATATTATAGAGGAGTTGAGAAAGAATTGTCTATTATGTACCTGGATGTCACATTTTTTATATTTATACTTATGGGTATTATTCGCAAAAATATTTGAAGTGCTTGTGACATCAAGCTGAGCATTCCTTAATCGTCACACGTTTTGTCTTGATAAAGCAAAAAATAGTGATTTGAGCCAATCAGATTAAAACATATTTCAACGTATTCCTTATATCTTGTAACATTGTCCTCAAAACGCAAAACGTCGTTTCCATATTTTTGCTCCCAGATTTCCCGCCTCTATAGCGGGTCATGGGGCCTCCATAGTATAAAAGAAGAAATGTCAACCATAATTTTCTGATTTCATTTATCTTATATATGAAGGGATAACGTTGCCCTGTGAAAATGGTGAGAATATAGACAATTAAATGAGAAACAAGTGAAGATAGGTACATACGACCCGTGCGAACAGTATTCATTCATTTTAGGCCCAGGCGCAGAAATATCTATTTAAAGGATCTTATCTGCCAAGCAATTTCCATAAAAACGACCATAACTCTTGCATACTTAAAGGAATTTCTGAAGACACTCACAATACCTTAGGTTCCAAATTTCAGATTGGACCATCAAACTTCCCTATACCCGCCCATTCTATTCTAGGACTAACGTTAAAAATTAACCATAGCAAAATTTAAATTACTATTTCGAGCATTACTCAAGAAAACGACATTATTATTCTTAAGTAATTTCGAAAAGATTGTTGAGGAGGTCTTGAATTATTTTGTCTATTCATGGGTTTTCTCTCCTCCAAAGTAACACAAAGTGTAGTAAGGCAATTTCGTAAAATTGCCCGGATTACTGGCTGTCTGTACAGAGATTCTTCCTCACAGTTTTTCTGAGAGAAAGAGATGTCTATAAAATGATCAACCAGTACTCCTGTATATAAGTAATGTATTGTATATTGTGTAATACCTGTTTATGGAGACGTTTCAACTCCGAGTCTGGAGTCGTTGTCAATCATTGACAAACAATAAATTCAAAATCAAAGCGAAAATTTTTTAGGAAAACAACACTAAACGATTGACAACGACTCCAGACTCGGAGTTGAAACGTCTCCATAAACAGATAAGTATTACACAATATACAATACATTACTTATATACAGGAGTACTGGTTGATCATTTTATAGAGAAAAACTGTGAGGAAGAATTAGTCTCCGGGCAATTTTACGAAATTGCCTTACTACACTTTGTTCTACATATACAATTTTTTAAATACTTATCTGTTACAGGAAAAAATTTGGAGGAGAGAAAACCCATGAATAGACAAAATAATTATTATTCTTCCCAGAAATATAAACGCAAATTAATAATCTGAAAACCCTTGAAGAAGACGCCGTCTTAACGAACTGTGAGATCCAACCCGGAGAACACAATCAAATGATTTAGATAAATTCAATATTTCTACGTTAAATATTCTGCAAACACAACCGACTTACTAAGTTGACTAAACACTTGAACATAAGTGAAATATCAGAAATAGCGAAGGATAATCTTGAAAAATTAAGTAGTAAAATTTCCAGATATTTTTGCCCTAAAAACAGACCCTACAACAACGAATAATTTTTACGAGGAGAAACTAAGGCTACAACCGCAAAGTCTGACGGGAAGAATTACAGAGCCCTCAGAATCCGAATATAGCAGACCCAAGTTGCCACTACCTAAGAAAGTCCAAACGGCCAGAAAACGTACAGACAGTTAAATAAAAAATTAACAGCAGACAATTTCCCTTTACCTCGAATAGACGATATCCTAGCCTAGGCCAATTAGATGGTTTTCAGTAAGAAACTTGATAGGATTCCGTCAAATCTTAGTTTTAGCACAGGCTCAGATTCATAGATTTTCCTGAATGATTTCAGGCGCATTCGCTGGCCTAACGCCAGAAAGACCATGTTTTATATAGAAGAGCTAATTGTCATCGGTTCTTTCGTTAATTGTCATCAGAATAATCTTCGAAAAATATTCGAAACTTGCCATAAATGCAACCTCAAACTCAGTGACATATTTTAGCAAGAGATATAAATATTTTCTGTCTCTTGCATCTACCAGTTGTTGAATTTAACAAAATATTTATCAAAAATTTTTACAAGTTGTAACCTTGTGGAATCAATTTTCTTGACTGCTAGGCTTCGTTTCTTCTCTAACACCAGGAAACGAAAGTTTTCGCTTTTAAATTTTCTTCTTTCAACAAAACATGTTAAAAAAACTAAAAGTTGCAAGTTGTTATGAAACAGGCCCCAAATTGCCGTAGTCAATTTTTTGACAAACAAGATTCTAGTGAATAAAGATTGAAACCTCCAGCTAAAACACACTGCGATAGAGACCGACCACCTTCGAAACACAAAGGAATATATAAATACATATATTTATTAAAGAAATTATTGAAGATTTTTCGATTGTCTCCATATATAATTTCATATCAGGAAAAAAAACGGTAATACAAAATAATCAAGACTATCTTTTCGAAATTTAAAGTGCGACTGTAATCACTTCCTAAATCTACTATACATCTTGAGTTTAATATTAACTGACTCGTGTGTAATCCCGACATCTTAATCGACCGAAGAGATGAAGGTTTGATGACACACTGATATTTAGCATTTCCTATAAAAATTCTTTTTAAATTCTAGTATTTTTATAACATTAAAACTCGGTACAACAGAAGGAAAATTGTATTTTTGGTTACCTTCAAAATAGGCTGCTTATTTCTCATGTTATGGTCTTTGTATCTTTTACCCTTCCACATGAGATGGATGTCGAAGGGTAAATCGATGAAGGTTGCGCAGATTGAAATATTCATTAAAAATGTATTATGAAACTAATTTATGGGCAAAACAGTTTGGTTTATTTGTAGATATTCTTTCTCAACACTAAAGAATACCATCATCTCCTAGGTTATAACAGTTTTTTGAGACTTTTGAGCTAAAATATCAAAGAGAGGATCGAAAAACTCTACAAACAACTTGTAACTGAACTTGTATGGAATATAAGTTATTTTGTTTAATTATTATCAATTCCTTGGCTTTCTCTATTAACAATCCATACAGTGTAAGGTAATATATTATTTCACCCTCAACAGTTTCGTTCCCTTAACCAATTGAAATCTGATTCAATTATATTTATTTAAGGGAATTTAACAAATTAACGTGTATTAAATATCGGCGATATACACAGCACGACTCCCGAATTTTGGGGTCTCTGTAAGTTAGTTTTCCCTGAAAGTTCTGAATGCCGATATTCATTTCGCGTTCTAGTAGGTAAATACATATTTTTGCAAAATACTGTTACCGGTTAGACAGCCCTCAAATACCTCTTAAGATAATAAACTAACAGTTAGCATGAAAAAAGTTCAAATATCCTAGTGATGGCTCGTACCTAAGAGGCAGTGAAGATATTGAAACGTGCACATGGGAAATGTTTCCGAATTGGCCGGTCAGTAAAACAGACATAACATCTCATCCTACGGTTCAACAATATGAGTTGGCACTTCTGGATCAGTCGTAGTACTAAAAGACTGGTGCCCTAGATCGGAAGTCTCCACATTTTCCACCCTTAGGACCATAAACTCAGTAATCAAGCATAAAACCTACCTTGATTTGTTCTGAACATCTAGTGCTCAAAAGAGGAAGTAGTTCTCTCTCTATACAGTCCACAAATTTTCATCGGTAGTAATTTTTAAAGCATATATAACGAGAAAGTTCTAATCAAGTAATTAGAGTTTAGATTCGAACCACTAAACACCCGAAGACCACAGAATTTTGATTTGAGGTATGCAGTTTTTACCTGTGATTTACTAGTATGGAAATGAAGCAAAAAATAGACTGTGAAGGTAGAACATTCAAAGATCAATAGAACTTTCTTTACTTCGTGATTGATTCCAGTAATAACGCACTATGTTTCATTTGCAATGAAGAAATATAAAATTATTTTTACTATGAACCGAAATATTTTAAAAATTGTTCGAAATATATTGGAAGTTTGCTGGCAGAAACATTTGAAGCTTAAAAGTGTGGATTGAATCCGCAGCAATCTTTGTTTACAAGTCAATACTGAGCAAAACTGTGTGCTAGCTTGATCCTGGAAACTCTTGAAAGCAATACGGGAAAATATCTCATTCACATCAGTTGTTAATTTCATCAGATCCACTGCCCTGAATCACCGACAATGCTGCGAATTTATTGAGCAAGCCGTACTCTGGCTTAGTTTTGGAAAAGTCCTTCTGCGCTTTTCTGAACTTCGAGTAGTGATCGGATTTTTTTAATGCAAAGCATCGCCCTCTTACCGAATGACAGAATAGCGAATGGCTATTCTGGCATTCTCTGCCAATTTAACAAAACATAAAAACAAACTGAATTTGCGATTGCAAGCAGAAATCCAGCTTCGCCCTGATTTTCATTAATATCACTTTAAATAATTGTTAGTCATTTAGAACATGACTCCAAACGTACCGAACTTGGTTATTCAACTGAACGTAGATCTTCTCAACCCAATTCCACTGCTATAGCCCCCGGTAGTTTGTGCAAAATATCTTTTTGAAAAGTCATATTACCTCACCGGATGACCCTAAAATTATGAATAAACCATCTTATAGTAGCTCATTTTGTAGGTGGATTTTGTATAAGAGGTAAAAAACTAAATTGTTACCAATTTTTCGTGGTAAATGATGAGCTATAGGAATCCCAATCTTACTCCCTATGTTGAATACTCAGAAATCTAAACTTGAAGTACTTTGAAGAAAAACTTATGACACTTCGAATAGAAATTTTCATTTAGAGCTCAGTGATATAATTAAGAGCAAATATGAATTTTTGGAATATAAAAGAGCATGCCACTGGTATAATTTGATAATCTGTGTAAATTGCTCTGGGCTTACCTTCACTTGGGTGACGAAGGGCTAACCATATCCTAAAATGAAGAAAGTCTCAACCATCTAAATTAACAGATGAGCTCTCTTTTCATAATTGGTACACTTATTACACAAATAAACCATTAGCTGTCGCGGACTGCATTGATGACACTAACGGGCCGGGTTTGGCCCCCAGGGGCCTGTTTCATAATCAACCTAATCATTTCAATAAAAGTATTCTGACGCAGAAAATTCGAAAATATTAATTCCAACTAACTTAAGGAATACTAAATTACGCCATTTTAAGTTGTAGCTTTTACGAAATCGCTCAACAGCGAGGCCACAGGCTTCACAGTTCTGGAGACCTGTCGAGACGAAAGGTTACTCTCTTACCCGAGTTGAAGAGATGCGTTCTTCGAATCGTCAGAAAATCTATATGGGTACCCTACTCAGAAATGAACCAAACAGGGGTTTGCGTAAATCTTTACAGCAGTGTTTTTTTTCCCAGGAGCGGCTTCGTAGAGCTCCATAAATGTTTACGAATTAGAGGAATACGAATTAAAATCCCCTAACAGATTCATTTAAGAAGAATCCGCTCAGTATTTTATGGATGGCATCAAACTTATTTCTACGCGCTGACATTGTAGCTCTTCTGTGCTAACAAAATGGCTTTTGGTTGGTGGAAGCCCTCCTATTCTCCACATTTGGTACTTGGGGCCACAAATATCGGCGGCTTAGCGAAAAGTCGAACAGACATGACGGTACTAAAGGTACTCAAGGAGGCACCGGATGTTGTTTGTTGACACTAAGTGGTTCACTTCGTGAGATTAAATTTTAATAACTAATATTCACTTCACTTTCTATAACTTTATTTACACACAAATATTAACACTATCTAAGCTGCACAAACTGTGGAATGTAGCCTCAGTAGAACTCCACCGAACTGTACTAGCAAATTTCGAGGATCATCTCGCAGTTCCTGTAGCGTTTGACGGAGTGCTATCCCAAGTTCCAGTCAAGTTGACCATGTACAGGATCCCTTTTTTTATACTTTAGTCGGCTTAAATATTTTACGTTGTTTTGTCAGTAGCGGCGTAGATAAATTTTATAACAATATTTATCTAGCTCCGCATCAATTTATCACAAAAATCCCTTAATTCTGACACCATGGCGGAGGATGACAGTGTTAACGAAGAGATAAATCGAAGCCTTAAAACACCTGAGAAAAAGTTTTCATCATCAAAGACCACAGATTCATCCTGAGATTCTTCAAGAAACCTACTTTCTGTTGCCCGGCAAGATTTACATTTTTTCAATAACTTTAATTTATTTATTTATTCTTATACGGGTAACCCCATTTACATGTAATACCAAAAAATAGTGTAAATAACATTAAATCTAAAAAACCTTAAGTTGACATGTCTAACATTGGACTAAAATTTTAGAAAAAATACATAATACAATACAGAATAAAATATAGTTAATTAAAATTAAAATTAAAATACATACAAAAACAAAATAAATATTATAATATAAAATTAAATATTATAATATAAAGAGCGCTTGATACATTGATGGAGTTGTAAAACACGTCAATATGCGAGGAGTACTGATTGGCTGTACGCACTAACCTAGACATTGCTGAACAAAATCCATAGTTAGTTCTAAAGAACGAGTCTCATTGTCGTATTCAAAGAGATTGTATCTAGTAAGGAAGGGCAGTCAAGTTCACCTGACAACAACTTGTATAGAAAACAAATATCAGCTATGTTACGAATACGCCTATTTTGCAAACATTGTAAATGCATTTGTAATAATATATCACTATATTGATAATTGTCCCTGCTCAAACACATGTTAAATGCTACTATACGAAGAAATTTATTTTGAACTTTCTCAATATTAGCTATATGTGTGATATAGAGGGGGTTCCATATAACAGAACAGTACTCCAGAATAGATCATACCTACTAGTGAACAATATTGTAAGCGAATCGTATTATGGGAAAATGTTTTAGATGAACGACGGATAAAACCCAAAACCTTGTAACTCTTGGAAACAACTAGATCGATGTGTCTACAAAAAGTCAGAGAATTATCAAAAACGACACCAAGTTCACGAATTTCACTTACTCGCTGTATCGTTTGTGAATTAAGATATTACAGTGATTAATTATTTTGCCAATATCATTAATAAATAAATTAAAAAGAAATGGTCCTGCGTGAGAGCCCTGTGGAACTCCCGAAGACACACCTATAATACTGGAAATAATACCCCCACTTTAACATATCGGTCTGAGAGATAACTCTTTGTCCACTCTAAAAGTGGCCCATTAAATCCTAGAGCATGAAGTTTGGCCTAAAAGTATTCTATGGTTTGAACTCTATCAATCGCTTTAGCGAAATCCATATAAACAGAGACTTGTAGTCTATTTATTCTCCAAAGTGTTTACTATAAATGACTCGTAGACGGCCAAATTGGTTAAAGTAGATCTACCCGAAAGAAATGCATGCTGTTCGTTAAGAAAAATATGTTTAAATTGTTATGATAATAATAATAACTGTCCTGTGTAATATTTTCTCCATGAACTTTATTTTCGTCCGTTACATTTTGCGATAATTATAATAATTGATCGGCACTCGCCATGTGTCACGAAATCCTATTCAACTGCTCGTTGATATTCGTTTGTTTTGTTTGATAGTTTCTTGTGCTCACTGCCATCCAATTCACAGCATAATTGAAATATTTTTGCCGCAACAGCTGCTTTTTTATTAACATTTTTTATTAAATCGCATTGACGGTATAAACTGGTTTTGAATTGATAATTGTCACGAATTGACGCTGTTTTGGAATCTCGTTTGTTTAAGAAATTATTTAAGTTGATTCAACACATGTACTCTTTATTTTTGGAAAAAACAACGCGTGTATAACGTTCATGTAAAATGTAAATTTAACCGTCACAATGTTGTTATAATCCGGTGGTTATTTATTTTCATAAGCTTTTCACAAGAGCGGTTATTGTATTTTATTATGTCATTATTTCCGTGTAAATAGCACTCGGGCCATTACCTGTTGACTGGTAAACTTTCAGACATTGCCATTATAATTAAATTTTTTTTAATAATATAAGTTCTGAGCAAATTCTGTGTAAAACATGTTAAATTATCGATAGCAAGAAAAATATTTACGCACAAACCTTAACCATCCATAAAATTGTAAATAATTTACGAGTCTGAAATAAAAAGTTTTGCGACTTTCTATGAGAAACGGCACACTTTTGAAGAGTTTCATAATATACCATCAACGAAATATTTTCCTGAAGACGGGCTGTTGTCCTGTTTTAAGGCCGGTTTGCATCCTACAATAAATCGTTGTTGTAGAGAAGGCGTTTGTCATGGAGAAAGTAGTGTTGTTGTCTTTATATATCGGTTGTTTAGCGAGAAAATTGAAAAATTCACGAAGGCCAAGAAGAATGTGGAGGCGCCTGTGGTTTCTGTAGGTTTCTGTAATATTATTGAAGCTATTGAAAATAGAACCAAATGACTAGAGAAAGTATTTAATGATGATCGAAGAGACTTATGTTGAGTTGTTAAGGTTAGTGTCTTCGTTTACTGCAAAAACTGATGCTGTTATGGGAAGAGCGACACTTATCTAGGCAGAAAAGACTCTCAGCTACCTTATGATTCCTTGCCATGGAAAGAAACTTGATGCAATATTCAACTACATTTTCTAAATTAGCTCTCAGCAATATGATCCCCGGGAAGCTACTTCTCCCCATATTTCAACATTCACTGATGTCGGTCGGCATCAACCATCCAATCCAATCCCAATGAATCGCTACAATTTCCTCTTTACTCGTACCAATAAATCGTAACAATCGTTAAGACAAATTGCTAGTATTTATCGTAGACTGTAAATCGGCCTTTAAGAACTCAGGGCAACTGCCACGTCACTCATGCGACGGCTTCCTAATTTTTTTAAATTAATTTATTAGAAGAAATTGTATCACTATATAAATAATACATGGCTATTAATTAACAAAGAATAAAACCCTTCAGTGTTTCCAGTCTGGTATAATGTACCCAATTCAAGAAGTATTTAGAACTGCTTAGACGTTATTTTCGAGTTCAAAAATTGGGATAAACCTGTTTTCTCGGGGCACAATATCCAACCGATTGGTTGTCGCTGGCCGATTTTCATGATAATCAAATAGGTGAAGCGACACTGTCGCTGTCGTTTATCTCGGTCGCGTACCTCAAAAAACGTAACTTTACCATGCTTCAGTCATATAGGGAAAACTAAGAATGTCATTTTTCGGTCCAAAAATTGGGATTCACCTATTTCTTTTTGCACGTCCCGCAACAATACCTCCAACAATTTTCATCATAGACGTTTAAACATTAATTTCTATTTGTAAAACCTCCATTTCTAACATTATACAAAATTGTACTCAGATTGAAATGTCTTCGATAGCACATTACATATAATATCCAAAAAAATATATATGAATTAGGTGTTGCGGTTTTAGTTCAATGCTGGTTCAATGCAAGTATGTAATTGACGAAGGACCTTTAGCGGAACAATCAATAAAACACGTGCCGCCGCGTAAATGAATCACCAAATAAAAGTTAATCACTGAAATTTTACGTCGAAGCTCTGCAGGTGGTGTTTTCTTGTTCTTCTTTCTTCAGAGGCTAGCCCCGCAGCGGCAGGAACTGTTTTTAGAACTTCGTCTGGACAACACGTTACACAAAAAATAGCGACGTAATGTTCATTGATTGAGCAAACAAAAAATGCGGGTTTAACAACAAATGATGCGCTTTTGTAAACACAAAAGAAACAAAATGAAAGCGGTTTAGCGGTTGTTACGACCGGAACTATAACTTGCGAAATCGTAACACAATAACAACAAAAAGCGGCCGTCTTAAGACGGAATCAAAAAAACGTCCAAATAGATTGGAAGTCAATACACGAATCACGAATACTGTCTTTATTTTGCACGCAAAAAACACTTAAAATTAGCATTAGCGCGACGGAAGGTTTTGGAAAAGATGCAGAAGTTTAAAAATCAATGAAGTAATTCAATCAAATTTAAAACAATACAGTAAACAAATTGCGGGAACGCAACACAGATATTAAAATTTTTTATATACTATTCTACACATTAACTTGGCACCCGCCATTTTTCATTATCCTTAACGTCCATCTTTTATCAAAGATAGGACCATGGGTGTAAATGTGGTATATGATATATGTGAAAGAAATATTTTATATAAAATTAGCATTACACCATATCTTTGACAAAGGTGTTTACCAAAGATATCTTATACAGGATTTGATAGTCTAATAGCTGCCTAAAAACGAATTGAAATACTTATGTTCTAAACATAATAATCGTGTACTCTGTTTTAACAGTAAAAATGTTGAATTGCAGATGGACAGGCACAAAAAAGTGTATTAAGTACAAAATGAAATTCAGTCAGTAAATATTTTTTTTAACCGACTTCCAAATAGGAGGAGGTTATCAATTTGTCGCGTATTTTTTCGCTTTTTTTTTGGATGTATGTTACCTGATTTCTTCTCCTGTGGTGCACCGTTTTGAACGAATATGGTCTTGTTTAATAGATTATATATCCGGATTGGTGAAACTTCAAATTTTGGAAAAGAATTCTATTGATAAAGTGATAAAATTTGTGAATGAACACATGCGTGCATGGAAATCGACCAATATCCCTAATATTTTAGGTGATTTTTCGATAACTTCTTATGGATGTGTATAGTTTTTTAACGTTTAATCTATTAAGGAAGATCCTTAGGTGATCTCATATACTTTTCTGCGACGTGCAACTTGCAGTTTTGCAGAAAATCGCCGAAAATTCCAAAATTCTTATCAAAAATTTCATCGAAATGACATTACGGACATTTCCTCATAAATATTTTAATTCCAGCGTAATAGTGCGGTAATTTTAGGCACTGGAAGTTTTAATTGTGAATTTGAAAATTTTCTATGTACATTTCAACCATATAGGTAGTAAAGCATAGTATTTTCGGCTCCTTAAATCAATTAGTACCAAGCTCGCTTTGTTTGTATACCAGGCAAATACCTATTTAAATGCAAATTTTTCCATTTTGCGAAGATGGTACTTTTGGTTGTCACATTCTCCTCGGCCTAATAGAAAATTCAGTGACAACACATGTCAAACTTTAAACTGGTATTTGGTGCTTATAAACAGGGTGTTTAGTTATAGCAAACAAAATCACAAGGTAAAGTGATAGAAGGAGTTGCATTTATATGAAGATTGAAATATAGGACGGACTTTAACGATAGTGGTCCGTAGGCAGCCGTATATACAGGATGGTTGGAATATAGAGTGGACTGGACGTTTGGTGGTATAAAAATGTTGAAAAAAATGTGAAATTAAAATTATATAGCGTGATTAAAAAACTGTTATATGATGTGGACATAAGCAAATCATATACAGGATGGTTGAAATATATGCTGGAGTTGAATTATATTTATACAGTGTGATTAAAAAATTATTTCTTTTATAGCCCATAAGAAGTTGCATAAAGTGTAGAGAGGAATTAATGTTACACAGGGCGATAACATAAAATGTTAAAAAGGAAATAATTTATGGGGTAGCCCACAAGAAGTTATACACTATGGTTGAAATATAGGACGGATTTGACTCCGTAAGTATAGGATGGATTCTACTCCGTCCTATAGTTTACAGAAGGCAGCTAACAAATTTATGCTTGTCCGTGGGCAGTCGTATGTACAGGCTGGTTGGTACATAGGTTGGAGTAGAATTATCTAGTTACACAGAGTTGTCAAACAAAGTTCAAAAAAGGTTACATGGCGTAGTCCATAAGGCATAAATATATTTTGGGCTTATTAAGTCAACGCGTACTAGTAGATTTTGTTCGTAAAGATTTACCTGTCTGATTAAATGATAAAGTATCATTGTGTAATGTTGAGGCTTTCGATGTTACCTGGTTCTGTCTATTAAGGTATACAGTTGTGTAATAAAGAGATGTACCTACCAAAAGTTCAAAAGCAACAATCAAGTTTGATGAATTAGTAGATAAGTACGCAATGAAGCATTTTAGATTTGCTTGTCACCGACTTCAAAAATATACTATATTGGTAGGTAATTAATTTGTACAGAATGAGCACCTTTTAATGTTTACATTTTTTACTTCCTGGGTAGGTACCTTACAACATTGAATGTTTTATTTATTTGCTACAGTTGTATTTTGTTATAATTATTTTTAGCTTTTTAGTTATAGGTAGAAGTCGGTTATATATTTTTTTTAATGTTTTATTAGATCGGATATTAATAAGTTAATTAAATTACTATCATCAGATTTGTAGCAAAAATTTTATAAACTGGAAATAACACTTGAATTTTGCTAAATTAAAAGAATTTTGAAGAACAAAAACAAAGAAATTTTTAATTATGAGTTAAGCATATTATTCTTGTTCTATATGGCACCGACTTCAAAATAAATATTTTTCGAAGAAACCGTAGTTATTCTTTATTGATCAAGTTACTTTAGTGTTTATTTATTGTTTAGTCTGAACTAGATGATAAAAAACATTGCCTTTTATGGGCTCAAAATAAAAAATCTCTGTTGTTAAGGTAATTGACCTAACCGGCTCGGAAATCCGGCCTTTATTGTGTAATTTTTTACGGAATAAATTATACAATTTTTTTTCCATATTTTTGCGTTGTTGTTAAAAGTATTCCATATTACGACGAAAATCTCAAACACAGATTATCTAAATATCCCTCAGATTCATTTACCAAAAAAAACATAAATAAAATTAACCATTTACCTTCGTATAAAAATGAACCAATTATTTTATGTTTTAGTATTCGCAGCCAAACATTTACGCCAGATCTTTCCTAAAAATGTATTTCCCGGCATTTATTAAACGACCAGATAGTTAAGCAAAATATCGGAATTTTTATGTTTATTAATTTCTAATCATTTTAAAAGGTTTCTCTCTGCGTTTATTTTCTTTGTGTATATATTTTTTTAAATTTCGTGGGAGAATAATAATTGCTGTGTACGTTTCTTAACCAAAAATGATTACGGCGCTCTCAGATGCATTTCTTACACGCCCTATCGATCTAATTAACACAGACCTTCGGGTCTAGTTTGTATACAAGATGTTTAAAAAAACATGCGGCATCGCTGGATTGGATATAAGAAAAAAATATATTACTATAAATGTGAAAACGCTTAGTTTTCAAGATGAAATGTATTAAACATTCAAGCCGTTTACGTTTTTGCACTCGGTTACAAACGTTGTTATTTTCATTCATTCTTCGAAAGTCTTCGAGCATTCATTGTATTAGTTCTTCTCCTGTATGAACAAACATTTTATAAATAATTTCAATTCAAACTGTCCCGGGAATGAAAATCTAAAAGATTTATATCAGGTAAATGAGGTTTCCAACCAACAGGATCTTCACTTCTATATGTTTTATTAAAGTAAGCTTGAACTCTGCTACAAAATGTGGTAGGTAGTGTTTCACCATTAGTTAAACTGGCAAAATTACTTCGTTATCAATAAATGGTATTTTGAATTCGGTACACCTAATAAATTGTCATTCTCGTCAGTCTTATTGTCTACATTGTCAAAATTAATTATCCATTCTTATTCTGGTAAATTGTGTTTAATCTCTCACTATTACAATACATAACAAATTTCTTCTTCGTTTCTTGATTTCCTTAACGATTTTTTTTCCTAGAGGAAAATCCCCAGGCAACAACTCTGGAACTTTTTTAAGTTGAAAGGACTCAATTGTTATTAATGTTCTGAACACAGAGGACACTGATAATCCCAGCTCATTTGCAACAATTCTTGAACTTGCAGGATTGAACACTACTCAAAATAACTTCTTGAACTTGAACGCTAAGGAGGAGCGTATGTTTTTCCTTCAGAATCAAATTTATTTGGTGTTAGAGAATTGGTTTCAGGGTACATTATGATTCGCTTCACCACAAACTGAAAGAATGTCGGTCAATTCATGTCAACAATAATATTTACTCAATTAAAAAACGAACGGGGTCTGACTTAAACACTACAGATGTAGTGTGATAATTTTCGAAAAATCCATATGTACAAAGTTAAGATGTCACATTCAGAAAACAACTAGAAATTTGATGTTGTTGCCAATAATTTTCTTCAGGTGAAATGTATTTGCAAACTTTCTTTTCAGTAACTTTTTTACTCAATAACTAGTTCACTTTAATTTGTAGTCAGCCATTTTGACGATATTATGTAAAAATTTTGACGTCTGATATTCTAGTTTTTTTAGAGACTGGATGTTTTTAATTTTTATACATTTATATTTTCAACATTTCGAGGTTTTTGATATTTTTGCCATTTTTAATATTTTTCATACTTTGAAATTTTCATAATTTTGGCAGTTCTGACATTTTAGGTATTTTTGATGATTTTTGTTATCTTTACATTTGGAAATTTTTAGTATTACTGACAATCTGGCTTTTTCCTTCGGAAATTTATGTGACCACATAATTATTAAATTTCCTACATTTTCGAAATTATTTTAAGAAATTCAAAATATTCGCATAATCGCGTCTCCCGAAAATAGTAAGATATACCTAAAATAATATCCCACCTGGCCCCTGTATAATAAATGATTTTGCCAAAATTCCCTAATACCAATAGAAACGCCATGGCCACTATATCAAGATATTGAATTTCCATAAAAAAGAATGGTCCCCACTTCTCCCATCCAGAAAATAACAAACAGAAAAGCTCACCTCTCCACTCCCATTATATTAATTTTGGTTCTCAAAAATAATTAATAAAAAAAAATTCCAACAGTTATTGTATTAACAAAATATATCAATGTATAAACAGAAAATTTTGTACCCCAACAAAACCTGTCTCTTTTCAACGGACGTTTCAACAGCGAAGCTGTCATCATCAAACAAAACAGTTTTGATCAGATTATTATCATGGATGCATATAATGTAGGAAGAAATACAATTTTACAATATGTTGGTGCGTACGCAAGTCAACCTGAACAAAATTCATTAAAGCTAGTAAATTTCATCTTCTTCTTGTCATCAGTTTTGTCCAAAAAAAGTTTATACTTAATTATCTAAGTTAGAAAAGCGCTATGTCAGTCTTCAGTTGCAAACAAATGTGCATTTTTTATAATTCGCTTTCATTATATTCCATACTCCTTCCAAATGTCATTCCTTTATACGCAAGACAATGTATATAATATATATTGTTTCTGGTTGGGGAACCTTCATCAGTTGCGCTTCCCACAATTGAATGTCCTTTCGAACACTTCCTTATGTATTTGATACATTTCTTTAAATTTGATACATCGCGTCTTCAAATTATATTCCATTTTGGTAAAGGCAATAAGACGTAATTTTTAGGGTTCCGTATATACAATATACGGATACCCTTATAATATCACTCAGGATTTCTGCCTCTGTCACATCACAGCCATTTTTTCCTAAACTACTGGACGGAAGAGGTTGAAATTTGGTATCAATGTATAGTTTGGTGACCCGATCAGGAGTATTTATCGTAAAAGAAAAAATTTTGATTTTAGGGTTACTTCTGGGGGAAAAAACAAAAAAATCGACAGTTCCCCCCCCCCCTGATCGCCGAAACTGCTCAGCCTAAAATTTTTAAAAAAATAGGAAATATAGAGCGTTGTCCGAACTTTACAGGAAAATTAAGGAGAAACCATTAATACTAATTTTGGGGGGCAAATTATAGAATTAAATAAAAACTTAAAAGTAAAAAAATTTTCAAACGCATCATGTAATATATCAAAGGAAAGGTCTCATTCTGAGGATCACAAATATATTTTTTTCAAATTTTAAAAAAATTATTTAAAAAGATATTAACGAAAATATACCAAAATTTACCCATTCCCCCCCCCTTATCTCCGAAACTATAAAACATAAAGTTTTGAAAAAAAATAGATTTATAGGTTCTGACCTGAAGTTTACTGGATAAATAAGGAGAAACCTCTACTTTTAATTTTGGGGGGCCAATTACAGAATTAAATGGAAAATATAAAATTAAAATTTTTTCTAACCCATCATGTTATATATCAAATGAGAGGGCTCATTACGACGAAAACAAATATATTTTTTTTCAAATTTTTAAAATAAATAAATTAAAAGATATTAACAAAAATATAAGAAAAATTACCCATCCCCATCCCCTTATCTCCGAAACCATAAGCTGGAAAATTTTGAAAAAAAAAATGGAGGTATAGCCCCTCACTTGAACTTTACTGGAAAATTAAGGAGAAACCCCTAATATTTATTTTGGGGGGGGGCAAATTATAGAATTAAATGGAAAATTAAAATTGTTTCTAACCCATCATGTTATATATCAAATATCATTATGACGAAAACAAATATATTTTTTTCATATTTTTAAAATAAATTAATTAAAAGATATTAACAAAAATATAAAAAATTTTACCCATCCCCCCCCTATCTCCAAAACCATAAGCTGGAAAATTTTGGAAAAACAGTGGAGGTATAGCGCCTCACCTGAACTTTACTGGAAAAATAAGGAAAAACCCCTAATATTTTTTTGGGGGGGCAAATTATAGAATTAAATGGAAAATATAAAATTAAAATTGTTTCTAACCCAGCATGTTATATATCAAATAAAAGGGCACATGATGAAGAAAACAAATATATTTTTTCCATATTTATAAAATAAATTAATTAAAAGATATTAACAGAAATATAAAAAAAATTACCCATTCCCCCCCTTATCTCCGAAACAATAAGCTGAAAAGTTTTGAAAAACTGGAAGTATAGCCACTCACCTCAACTTTACTGGAAAAATAAGAAGAAACCCCTAATATTCATTTTGGGGGGGGGGCAAATTATAGAATTAAATGGAAAATAAAAAATTATAACTGTTTGTCTGCTTGTCTGAAACTGGAATATTCGAATCTTGAAGGTGGTACGGAACCCTAAGTATGCGAGTCCAACTCGCACTTGACCAAATTATTTATTCTAAATATTTTTCCGTCATCTATTAGAAACTGAAGATCCCCATGAACTATGAATTTCAGACACAAACAACGTTTAGATTTTAGTGTGTTTTTAATGAAGATGTTATCCGAAAATAAATGATTTACTATATTTGATAGTTGACAGACATTAGCACGACAACACGTAACAAAATTGTGAAAAAAGCTATATCAAGTTCACAAACTTCTTGTATTGCTCCGTTCGCATTGACAAGAAATGTATATACATCAACAGAAACTAATTCGAATTCAGAGAATTTCTATAATTTTAAATATTTTCTGAACATCACGGATCATTTTGCTAAAAATTATACATAAATCCAGTTTTGCGAACAGAAACATACGGAAGCTGCATTTTTATATATAAGATTTATAAACAAAGAAAGCAAAGCAATGTAGTAACTTTTTTAAAACATTTATATCTTTGGTGTTGTCATCTTCAGCGGAGAGCCAACTGTTTCTGTTAAACATTTTTTCACGTTTTAATAAATACTGACTGCAGTATATGTCCCTCCATGGAATGACAAGTTGAATCAATAACTCTCTTAATGTCGAGCTGCTGTGACATTTGTATTCTGCGGAACTTTCCCTATGCCAAAATGGACAACACCAAATGGGACCATCACAAACTCATAAAGTTTGTCACAAACGCAAGCGAAAATTATTCGTAAACAACTGACCGCAGTATATTGGAATAAGAGCAGTTTTCATACAGACAAAAAATCGCTGGTAATTAACTGCATACTTTATTCGGACTTCCTTTAGTAGAAGCTCGTCAGTCTATACTTTTCTATATATTAATGGAATATTCAATTACTGCAATTTCCTATTGACGAAACTAATTAAATATAAATTTCACAATTCTTTTGTTCACAAAATGTTCTATGAATTTTACATTTCAATAAACTGTTAAAATTCATTATACTTAGTTTTTTTTATACGCGTATTTAAAATACCAAGCAATTGTGTCAATTTGGTATAATTAAGATAACCTAATGAGAATTGAGGAATTTGGAAAGTTGATGAACTTGATCCGTAGGAAAAATGTTTGTTTCTGGTAACCATTTTCTGTTATTTTTGGAAATACAAAGCATGTCTTATCACATAATAATAAATTAATGGCAATCATTTGGCATTAAGCAAAGGACGTTTTAAAATAGTTTTTTAATTACTTTTTGTGATAGGCTATGATAAACACTGTTTTCATTAATTTGAAGTAATGAAATTACAAAAATTTAATGTTGTAAAAATATAGCAAAAATAACACGGGGAACCACCCTTCAAATTTGAGGTATGTTTAATAACAACTTTGAATATGCTGCTGATTGTCCCATCGTTCAATACAAATTACAATGGATATTTTAATAATTTTTGAGCAATCTAAATCGTTTCTCCATCTTTGATACATGCCATTGATATTACGAATTATTGTAGGTACGCTGTTATTTGCTGATACCTATTGGATTATTGATCTTTAACTTGTAATCTAAGTTTGTTCGGTCTGAGACTCTTTCACTTGTAGTGATAACCTTTTAATCTGTCTTTTATATTAAATTCATTTGTATGTACTAAATATATAAATAATAACAGGAAATTTAATCAGTTGAGAGAAGCGCAACTGATGAAGGAACTCGATAAGAAAAAATATATTATCTTGCCTTAAATGGATAGAAAAATCTTGGAATGATGGCCTTTAGATCCATTAGGCTAATATCGCTGCGAAATCTAACCCTATATAGTTTAGAATTTTTCGTACCCACTACTTTTTTCTGGATGGTTCTTCTGGCATTACAGATTGTTGCATTTTTTTTTCGATGCTAGTTAGTACGATTTATTTACATGTGGCACCATTCTATTGGCTTTACTTTGGTTGAGTTAGGCACTGCAAGTACATGTAAGTTTTCCGTAAGCAAATTGCTAACCCTCTTCTCAACCCCCTGACTAGAAATCTGTCTGTCCTTAGCCGAGGTATTTCCATTGTATTGCGTTCTTATTCTAAAATAGGATATCATAGTGTTGCTGTTATGTAATTTCCATTGCGATTTGCGTTAACTATGTGTTGTTACACTTTTCGAATATCTGCATGTATTTACATTGTTCAATTCTTTTTTCAAAGAATATTAAGTTAGATTGTTATCTGTGATAGTTTTACAGCGTTGTGTAAATATTTAGAAATATATCTCGAATTTTAACAGTATTTTAAAATTGCGTTTAAAAACTCAATGGCAAAAGCCGTACTTCCTAATAGTTAATAATGATGTATAAAGTTTTCTTTGATCGTAAGTTTCATTTCAAATATTCTCAAATATCTCTAGCCGCTTCAATATTTGTTTTATGTCTTAAGAGTTTGGTAGATTTTGTGCATTCAGCTTGTTGAAATATCGAAAGTACGGTGCAAATATATGCTTTGTATATACTCAAAATCACTTACTAGTCTCCAATGAGCTATTCTGAAGATTAATACATGTAATTATAATATAAAAACAACTCGTGGCGTATTTTATTTTTTTTAAATTAGTTAAATTGGTTGTTTTAAAAAGTGTCGTCTATTAATAAAGTTAAATCTAAGAACAGTTATAAGATATATATTCGAATAAACAGAAGCCTGAACAAACGGCTACGAGAACTTTGCGAACCGACCTCATGAGGGCAGATGTGACTCTGCCAAAAGTCGTTATTGATCTCTGGAGGGATTAGTTATCTACTATGCAGAAGAATTCCCGGAAACCGGGAAGTGAATACCGAAGCAAAGATACTAAACAATTTTAATTATTTTCTATTTAACATATTGTTAGGTATAATTCATCAAATATTGGTACAATAGGCCATCAACCAATTCGTGGAAGTGACATTCTTCCGATGCTTCTGGGAATTCGAAATGTTTTGTCTCTCAACTCGAGGTTAGCGGCCGCCGTTAAAAGGAATTCGTCGAATTCCCTTGAAGCTTCCAGAACAAATGAAAGAAGTTTCCCGATGGTTCGTTGACTTACCAGACAATTCCGAGAGAATTATATAAATACGAACAGTTGGCTATGGGATTCATTCAGTATTCGATAGCCGTATATTTAAGTAGAGATAAATTGTAAGTAGTTCGGTATATATAAATTGTGTTAAATAAATCCAAGAACTGAACCCGAGTGTGAAAATAAAAACATTATAATATTTAAAAACACTTCATTGTAGTTTCTGAAAAGCGCTAAAATTCACATATTTTAATATATGGGTCCACATCAGAATCTACCTAAAATTAATACACTTTTAATTATCCATATCCCTAAAAAATCTTTAAGAAAATTCGTATTACCGTACATAAAGCAATAAACATAAGCACCATGATTCTATTTTTCCTTGAAATAGAGTACTTTCCTCTTCATCTTTTTGTTTCTTGTAAAAGAATCTGTGTGTATGTTGCTTCTGAAGGTCTGCCATCTCCATTTAAATCTTTTCATTAATCGACCAGCGCTTTTTCTTCCTGTAGGCGTTCCCTTGTAATCCATAATAATTTCTTCGATGGTCAGTCTGCCCGTGTGATCTTTTCACTCTTTTTTACATTTCATCGCCCAATCTTTTATATTTCCACTTGCATGAGTTTCTTTTGCTCTCACTTCTTTCTTCTATCCGGCTAATATTTTTCCTGCTATATTTGTTATTTCTAATAATCCGTTTTGTTTTTTATGTATTCTGAATTTGGTTTCTCATTTAAAGTTTTTGTTGCCCTAGATTCTACTGTAAAGAGCACCTGTTACCGTAACCAATTTTAGTACTCATTGTATTACATTTATTGTGCATCATAATTGATCCGCAGAAGTTGGTATGCATTTTGTTTCTCACTTTGTTGAAGATGTTCATTAGCCTCTGGGGATCGTCTTCGGACAGTACCGTCAGCATAGCAGAAAATTTATATTTGTTTGTCAATTTCACGCCATTTTTTCAAACTAGATTAATTCTCCCTTGCTCATCGATCTGGGATTAATGAAACATTTTGTTGAGGGTATCGTTAAAAGCGCTTCGGGTTTTATATGCTTAAAGGGCGAATTCCATAGGATTAGTGGGCCTAAAACAAAACAAGGTATATTTGTAGACCTACTAATAAAAGATCTTATGAAGCACCATGACTTTGAGGAAAGATTGAATATGATTGAAAAAACGTGATGAATGTACTTTGAAAATGTGTAGCAATTGTATTATTTGATAGTAGAAAAACAGATATTTGAACAAGTAGCTCAAGATATCCTTCACAAATATAAAGCTCTGAATTCATACTTGAACAGCAAGTTACCTCAGTAATGGGATAATCACTTTACAGTACTATGAAGATTTTATTTTCGTATCACAAAAAAAACAGTCGCAAATCAGGGTAAAACTGCTTCTAATATATAACCATTCCAAGCACTTTAACAGACAAAAAGTTAAAGTTTTGTCGATTACTGAGATAAATAAATACGAATAATTTTAATTTTACAGTCAGTGTATTGAACCTAATAGATGTCGGTGACATTTCTTTTTTATTATCACAAACCACCGCTCGTATGATGTTTCTTAACATTTAAGATTTCTAAACAGGAAGCCACAAAATGTTTTCAACATTATGCTAGTTGTGAAACATATACCATACTCGTTTAGTTGACAGATGGTTCGAGTGTTTTATATAATTGGGTATTAACACATACGTAATTGAGTGTATATATACAGATATATATCCACATGTGGTATTAGTAAGCATATCATTCAACGTATTGTTTTATTAAACACTGTCTTGTCGACTGCATTTCTTTTAATTACATAAAAAAAGGAGTTCTACGTCAGAAGATACGCTTCCTTGAATTATGACAAGTTCTAAAGTGAAATACTTGGATGAATATATACACTCAGTGACTTACTAGTTTTCAGTCGTATTGAACCTAATAGATGTCATAAGGTGACATCTACCGTCTAATTTTAGAGCATTTCTTAATTAAGTAGTATGAAGGCATACTTTATTTGCTATAAAATAATATCATTTTCTTGACAGATGGTTGTAAGTGTTATTATAGGTAAATGGGAAAAACTTGTAAAGATAAGAAGAAATATATCCGAATAATCCAGATATAAGTTTCCACATATTTAGAACTATAAATTCATTCCTTTCATTCATTAGAAAATTACTCAATAGACGGTAGATGTACATTTAAAATATAATAAAAATAAACCGACATCTATTAGGTACGTGACAATACACTGACTGTTGTCTTACAATGATGTGTATAAACAAGTATATTCACTATTTCGCAACTTGATTTAATCCCGATTCGAAGGAACCATGTTATCTGACGAGAATGGTTAAACCCCGAAACGGATTTAACTGTCATACGTTGAATGATTAGTTCTATGACATATTTTTGGTTACTGATTAATCTTTAATAGAATAGGGGATACGAACTTTTCAGAAATTTTAATTTTACATGATACTTATCCTCATAAAAAAATCATTTTATAGAAATAAAGTAGTACCCAAAACTATGTTTCCATCATAACAGTGTTTTCGAAAAGTACGAATAAATATATTGCTGGTAAGTGAGAGTTTTTCGAAAATTTTGTACGTAATCCTTATTATCGATTGACATCACAATTTTTTTAAATAGCGTCATCCATTTGCTAATTGAAAGAGCTTGCCATTTTACGTACACATCGTCAAAAATATGATTACATTCTAGGTTAGATAAAAAATAAGAAAAATAAAACATTTAACATTTTATTAAATTCATTAATGCCACAAATATGTTGAAAATTCAACCATCGGATGGATAAATTAAATAAAAAGCCGTTGTGAAATCATCGGACCATTGTACTCGTTTAGTTGCAATACACCGAGCAAAATTCTACCGCGCGGGCTTATCGAAGAAACCTAATTCAGGGTATTACGCCGCCGACAATACGTAAAGAAAATCGCGAGTCTCGCGGGATCCGACGGATACTCATTAAGTAACTCTAATGTGGTATAGCTAGTACGTCATCACAAATAAATGCATGTAACTAATACAAATCGGTCCCAAAAAAGAAATATTATTACCCGAAAAGGTTCCCACTGTCTTGTCGTAAATATGAAGCATGGCTTGCTTTTAAGGATGGATTTACATCGTTAATCGATAAAAAAAGATTTATCTAACTGGGACAGTACTTAAAGGGATTTGTCAGGGGAAGCGAAGATACTGAAGGGTCTATGCCACTACGTTGCATGAAATACTATGAATATATAGAGGGTCACTTACCGTGACTTACCTATTAAATTTAAATATTTTTTGATTTGCTAGACTTATGAATAATACTCGAAGTGGACTTTTATTTTAAATAATTACATTTTTAATTTACGTCTCTAATTTTAAAAAGATTCCAGAAAATCTCATTCCATTTGGAAGGGCATAGTACTATTTAAATATTTTCGGTTGTGATCAAGATAGCCTGATTACTAACATCCTGTATTCATACACCCTATATACAATTATTCTGTATACTTACATCCTATACATTTACATCATGTACGTTACTGCATATTCTTCACCGTGTATATATACTCCGATATACTTAGCCACTGTATACTGACACACTGTACACTTATACGCTACTGCATATACTTCACTTATATACGTACTCCCTCCCTCTATACACTATGTATAGTTCCCTTCTGTATATTTACCCCCTTGTAAACTTACAACTGTATACTTACACATCGTATGCTATTGTGTTTGCTAACACCTATTATACTTACACTCAGTTTACTGACACCCCGTATACTGACGAAAAAGGATAAGCGTGCTCATTGCTAATGAACTCTAAGGGATGCTCTTATCTCGAATTTTTTCCCCGACCTTTCAAATTTTCCCATTTACAACCCGCATACTGCAGAATATACTTCAACCTGCATATGTACCCTATTTCACAGAGTAGAAGACCGAAAATATCAGATAATTCAGACTTCAGCACATAATCTGCTCTAAGAAATACACCAAATGCACCAGTAGTAGTAGTAAAATTAGATGACTTTAATTTTTCTTCCATACACACTCTAGTGTACATATTTGTTGTATCAGTAAATAAGTTGGTTTACCTATATATAAATGGGCAAAGACAAAACGATTAGGTACCATTTTCTCCTCTATCTCTCAACCAATTTTCTTCATTTTTGCTTTGTTTAGTAGGTACTGACGACCTTCAGTGCAGAATGCTAATATTAATTTATAATATCGGTTCACTCATTAAATAAAATATAATACAAATCATTTACGTCCATACTGTCAACGCCAAACAACTGACAGTGACGCCCCCGCCAGACGGTCAAAACTTAAAACATTGAGTAATTATATATGGAGCCATCGTTAGATGCTGTAATATACTTAGAACATGTACTTCTGGAAGTGGCATGCAAGCATTGTTATGGTTTAGTGGTAAAATAGTCAATTTAGTAGATCAGTATTGATTTTTCGGACTTTCATATTAAATATTCAGTTTTTAATGTGAATTTAATTATTTGATTAATATGTTATTATCGCAACCTTCCCGAAGGTGTTGTGTAAAAAATTGTCAGACAGCGGACAATAGAGAATTTATTAAATATTTAAGTTCTCCTAGGGTTGTTGGTCCTCTCTTTTCTTTAATATTCCTGAACTTGATTGAAACCGCAAATGACGAAAACTTTTAAGTTGCAAAGAACAATCTTCCAATTATTATATCGAATATTTTGCCAGGAGCGCTTGCAGGCAAAAATTTGGGGGATCATTCATTTGTCAAAAATATTTCTAATACCGATATTTGATTACATTTTTATTTTCTTTTTATTTCAATAGATTTGTCAATATGACTGAACAATTTTGGTCATTACATCTACTTCTCCGATTTCTCCACAACTCTGTTTCTTATAAAAATATACTTTTTACAATTTCATGAAATAGGGTCGAATTTTGACCACTGGGCGACCACTAGTTCAAATCAAAGTAAATAAACTCAATTTGACGTAAAATGTAGGTTGTGACTATTTAAACATACAGTATACGCTATTGGCTATTTATATATACAGTATGTATACACTATTGGCTATTTATACGTACTGTATGTACTCATGTAGTATGTATACGCTATTATTGCAATAAACTACGAAGTATCATATAATCAGTAAAAGGTAGATAAACATCAATAAAGGAAAGGAAATAGTTTACTTTATATTTTGTATTTTACGTTTCTTATTGTGAAATGTGATTTTCTTAGTTTTTGTATTGGAACAACATTTGGATTTAATTTTACTTTTGACGTTTATGGGTTTTGTTGATTTATTTGAACAGGGCTCGTTACTAGACTGATTTTTTTCTTCAGATCCTTCTAGCCTACTAATTCATGTTTAAAAAGAGAAATTTAATTTAAATCCTCTACATATCCACAGGAAGTTTGAGTTCCATAATTTGACAAAATATCTGCAATATTTTTTCTTATCGCAGTATTACATTTCTCTCTTTCCGTTAATATTTTGTTGGAACAATCAAAATCAGTAAAAGTACTGTCTTCAATATGATCATCCATGTCTACATTTACATGATCTGTATCCATGCTTAGTACATTTTCAATCGAAGCATATACCTTGCATGAAAGCAAGTATTTGAAAATATGTCCGAATTATTATATTTTCTTGTCATAAAATATGACGACATGGTGCACTAAAAGGATTACAAAAGAACCACGGACATCTTTCTACCGATGCAATTATGTTAAAAACTGACGTGTTTGTTGTGACCTCGGAGGAAATCTTCGAATAATCTTGCATCAAATATTTAGCTACTCTTAGATACTTTTAAGCTAAATATTAAAAACATGTTTTTTTAATTAGAATTGTCATATTCACTTGTGAGAATAATGTCTAGTAATGCCAACATCCCTTCTGACAACAAAAAATATTTGTTATGTTGTATTTTATAGAATTCCAAAATTGTAGCCCAGGAGGAGAATTGTATTACTAAATAAGTTGTGAATCGATGTAATGAATATATTATATAAATATTTATTTCAGAAAAATATTGTAAATGTTTGACAGCATAGAAGCAAATTAGTTTGATAAGTAGAATTACAATCTTTTATAGACAGTCCATACTCAATGTTTTTCAAAAACACTTGTATTACTCACATAACATACGTCTAAAGAAACTAGAACCTACAGCTCTACTTACTTTCACCAGCGAAATTATCCATTTTAATAAAATAGTATAGGAGTGTCAGCTTTAGCTGAAGAATGGTTTTAGTGTTACTATCCTATACAAATATAGTATGTATAAATAACCAATAGTGTATACATACTGTAGCCAATTGCGTATACATACTGTATGTATAAATAGCCACATCCTAAGATTTAAGAGGAATTTCATCGCGCCATTAATTTTACAGAAACTAGAAATGTTACTGGGTATCCAACCGACTTGTATGTACTGTAATTCTGTAGGTTTTACTTTGATTTTGCCAATTTCACATTTAGAATGTTTTTCTCAATGTCGAAATACGACTGATTTTGAACACCCAGATCTTCTTTATATGGCCTATTTATTTTTTTGATTATTGGAATCCTCTACTAAGATTTGCCTCGAAACTGATCAAGGTTCTCGACTAGAAACAATATATTCTTTTCATGTGGTAATTAAATTAATTAAATGTTTAATACAATTTTAACATCAAAATTCGTTACTGTTTCTGACTGGTATTGTATAAAAAAAATAATGTAAATAAGTCAAGAAAATATATCTTTACAGTTTGCCTAATGTTGATCTATATTGTAAGGTTTCGCTCACTGAATTTGAGGTCTGAAACATAATATGATTCTTTAATTACCAGGAATTACGTCATCACCAGTGCGAAACTTGAATACTAATTTCAGTGGACAATTACCCCGCATTAATCAATTAGCCGTCTAAATATTATACGAAGTAGGCAACGACGGACTCTTCAATAAAAAAATGACATTTTAGATTAGGAATATAACCACATTAACTTGCTACCCACTGATTTTGAAATATTATCATAATTGTTTACTAATTTTTAGATATATTGTGACGGAAAGTTATTGCTGTGCCCAAGGGAGGACTCAGTATATACAAACTAGGTGACACTGTCATGTGGAGAAATCGGAAAAATCTACTGGTTCCTAGGTTAGTGATTCATACTCTGGAAAACTCAAGAAAGTCAAATCTTACATTATAATAAATTGTTAACCGACTTCCAAAAAGAGGAGGTTATCAATTCGTCGCGTATTTTTTTTTTCGCTTTTTTTTGTATGTATGTTACCTGATTTCTTCTCCTGTGGTGCACCGTTTTCAATGAATATGGTCTTGTTTAATAGAGTATATATCCGGATTGGTGAAACTTCAAATTTTGGAAAAGAATTCTATTGGTAAAGTGATAAAATTTGTGAATGAACACATGCGTGCATGGAAATTGACCAATATCCCTAATATTTTAGTTTTTTAACGTTTAATCTATTAAGGAAGATCCTTAGGTGATTTCATATACTTTTCTGCGACGTGCAACTTGCAGGTTTGCAGAAAATCGCCGAAAATTCCAAAATTCTTATCAAAAATTTTATCGAAATGACATAACGGACATTTCCTCATAAATATTTTAATTCCAACGTAATAGTGCGGTAATTTTAAGCACTGGAAGTTTTAATTGCGAATTTGAAAATTTTCTATGTACATCTCAAGCATATAGGTAGTAAAACATAGTATTTTCGGCTCCTTAAATCAATCAAGCTCGTTTTGTTTGTATACCAGGAAAATAACTATTTAAATGCAAATTTCATTGCGAAGATACACATTTGCGAAGACGGTGCGTTTATTGTTTAGTTATAGCAAACAAAATCACAGTTGCATTTATATGAAGATTGAAATATACGACGGACTAGAATGATAGTGGTCCGGCCTAATAGAAAATTCAGTGACAACGTGGACATGTCAAACTTTAAACTGCTATTTGGTACGTTTATAGACAGGGTGTTTAGTTATAGCAAACAAAATCACAAAGCTAACAAATTTAAGTGATAGAAGGAGTTGCATTTATATGAAGATTGAAATATACGACGAAATATGTTACCTGTTCTGTCTATTAAGGTTATACATACAAAATAAAAAATAAAGAATGAAAACTACCTGAGTTTCAAAAATACTAAAAAGTTGAAAATAAAACATTTTTGAAAAAAAAATATAACCGTCCTCTACCTATAACTAAAAAGCTAAAAATAATCATAACAAAATACAACTCTAGCAAATAAATAACACATTCAATGTTGTTAGGTACCTACCCAGGAAGTAAAAAATGTAAACATTAAAAGGTGCTCATTCTGTACAAATTAATTACCTACCAATCTAGTATATTTTTGAAGTCGGTGCCAAGCAACAATCAAGTTTGATGAATTAGTAGATAAGTACGCAATGAAGGATTTTAGATTTGCTTGGCACCGGCTTCAAAATATACTAGATTAGTAGGTAATTAATTTGTACAGAATGAGCACCTTTTAATGTTTACATGTTTTACTTCCTGGGTACGTACCTAACAACATTGAATGTGTTATTTATTTGCTAGAGTTGTATTTTGTTATGATTATTTTTAGCTTTTTAGTTATAGGTAGAAGTCGGTTATATTTTTTTTTCAAAATTTTTTTACCGACTCAGAAGAGTTATTTCAGCTCAGTTTTAGTTTGACATTAAACATCATACTGAAATTCGAGTTTATACGTGGTGTTATCGTCATTTAATAAAGTTTTCATTATATGGAAGACCAGTGTACGTATACATATACGTATACTATAATTCAAACCCGAAGTAAATCTTGGCCAAACCCAAACATTTCAGTCTCAACTCTGTAACGTAGTTTAATCAAAATATCATTGCAGTCTTACAAAATTTATTTAGCTGACTATGTAAACCTGGCAACTAACCTTACAAAATAATATACTCGCTGTTATGTCTGTTTCTCTCTCTTTGTGTCATTCTAAATAATGGACATATATTTTAGATTTTCTTGGGAATAATACCACATCAGAGTTCAAACTTGTGTATATTTTAAAACCAAACGTTTCAAAATCCTGTCGGATTTCGTTTTCAATGGATATAAATTTATAAAGTAAAATTGAAATATATGACAATTATTTGACAAATATGTTTACGTTCTATGGATAAATTTCTTTGATTTTAAATTACAGGGTGCACAAGAAATTCCAACGATCATTATAATCAAAAAAAAAAAATTTCAAGTTGGAAGAACTTGAAAAATTGTCTTCAGAATTTATTTGTGGCGTTCCTAGGGACGACTTTCTTTTTAAGATAGTGCATTTGCCAAAAAATGCGATCAAAGAATTCTGATAATTCAGTGATCCCATTAAAGTCATAAGGGAAAACCTAGGAAAAACCTCATGAACTATCCCGATATAGGGTTGTTCAAAAGGATATGCCCATTGATAATTTCATCTTTAATTATCGGCAACCAGACATGACTGAAATCTACGGAAGTAGAAGCGATGCAGTCGTTTTCATTTAACAGAATTAAGGCAGATTCTTTTAATTTTCGTTTTGTGCAGTGTTCTTCTTTGTGTAATATTGTTGTGTTTTGAAATTGTATTTTATGGCCTTGAGAAGAGTAGGCAACAAATTTAACATCAAAACTACATTTAAAACAACAAATACGCTTAAATCTATTATAACAAAAACAAAACCAAAAAACGCTACGCAAAACTCAAAAAATTGCATTTATAAGATTCCTTGTGAATGTAATAAGTTTTATATTGGAGAAACCTCTAGACCTCTTAATGTTCGAATAAATGAACATCAAAATTACATAAAGAAACGTCAGTTCGAAAAATCAAAAATTTGTGAACATGCTTGGGACCAAGGCCATAAAATACAATTTCAAAACACAACAATATTACACAAAGAAGAACACTGCACAAAACGAAAATTAATCTGCCTTAATTCTGTTAAATGAAAACGACTGCATCGCTTCTACTTCCGTAGATTTCAGTCATGTCTGGTTGCCGATAATTAAAGATGAAATTATCAATGGGCATATCCTTTTGAACAACCCTATATCGGGATAGTTCATGAGGTTTTTCCTAGGTTTTCCCTTATGACTTTAATGGGATCACTGAATTATCAGAATTCTTTGATCGCTGGCAAATGCACTATCTTAAAGTCGTCCCTAGGAACGCCACAAATAAATTCTTAAGACAATTTTTCAAGTTCTTCCAACTAATGATCTTTGGAATTTCTTGTGCACCCTGTATATTTAAAATCAAAGAAATTTATCCATAGTAACGTAAACATATTTGTCAAAATAATTGTGAAAACGAAATCCGACAGGATTTTCGTTTGGTTTTAAAATATACACAAGTTTGAACTCTGATGTGTATTATTCCCAAGAAAATCAAAAATAAACTAGAAGATGCCACAAATAACATTCAGAAAACAATGGACATATATTTCAGAAAAATTAAAATAATTGTCACTATTTTGATATGATTCAAGTATTATTCCTAATGCATAATTTAGTTTAATTTAAAAATATTGTAAAGGAAAGGGTCCGGTGCACTTAAATGCATCTTTTATTTCCTTATATTTTTACTTATTATTGTAATGTTTTTATTTTCACAATCGGGTGCTGTTCAGTTCTTGGATTTATTTAAAAACACAGTCCAACTCACTCTAATGTATTTCCACTACTTTAACACAATTTATATTCACAGAACTATTTACAATTTATCTCTGCTTAGCCATACCGCAGTCGAATACCGAATGAATCCTATCGCCAGCTGTCTTTATTTATATATCTGGCTCGGAATTCTCTAGCAGGTCAACGAGGCATCGAGAAATGGGATCTGGAAGATTCGATAAAATTCGACGAATTCCCATTAACACTAGCCGTCGGCCTCGGATCGATAGACAAACATTTCGCCTTCTCCGAAATATCGGACGAAGGCCGATTGCACCAGCTATCGGATGAATTCTCGTAAAATTATTATTAATGAAGTAAATAAGATGCGGAATTCTTGATAGAGTTGTCTGAATTTCAAAATATTCTTTTGTAATTTTTTTCCCATATCAGAGCAACACACTTTATAGAACCTCTGATACTAGAATTTAATAATGGGTAAATTTTGCTTGCTAACATTTCCTTGCGCCGTTCTCGTATACTAAAATTTAACTCAACCAATTTGAATATTTTAAATTGTATTCTACAAAGAGATATTCCAGCTTGATTCCTTATAATTATCAATAACGTAAAACATACCGTTTTTCCAAAAAACGTAAAAATAGTTTACAAGAAGACAGTAAAAATCAATGTAAATGCACGTTTTCATCTTTCATCATAAATATCGAGCTTAAATGTCAAAATATGCCATGAAAGTATATCGGACAGGGTGTTTCTAACGATTTTCATTGCAATCGAATAAAATGGCACAAAATATTCCATTAGTATCGAAAAGAAAATAATTTGGGAAAGTAATGTTTTCTATATGGTATACGGTGGTAGGTGTGTGCGACCATTGAAATTCAAGCAGCAAGCAATGTGGGCAGTTGAAATATAGGGCGAAGTAAAATTACAGTTAGATAGGTGGGTTCAAAACATCTTACAAATAAAAGTGATATTAGGTGGTACGTAACCAGTTGCATATATAGGATGGTTGAAATATAAGTTGAAATAGAATTAAAGTTAATACAGGGAGTTCAAAAAATGTTGTATTGGGTGACACATAAGTAGTTGCCTATACAAAATGGTTGAAAGAAAAGTCAAGTAAACCTATAGTTATGCAGAGTGGATAAAAAAAACTTAAAAAAGTGGTTAAAAGAGCATATGCAGTAAGGATATTCAAGTTATAGGGCGGAGGGTTCAAAAAATGTTAGAAGCAGTTGCATACACAGGATGATTGAAATATAAGGTGGAGTGGATTTATATTTATATAGGGTGGTTAAAAATATCTTATATAGTGTGAAACATAAGTAGTTGCTTATATTTGGCATAATGGGCGAAATTAACTTATAGGTATACAGGGTGATTTAAACAAATGAAACCTAGAAACTGTCAATAGGCTGGAGACGATTAATACTTATACGGGGCGGTTGCAATATCGTGTAGAGTTGAATTATAGTTGTACAGGGTGATTCAGAAAATGATAGACAAATATTTTAGATTGGGTGACCAATACATAGAAACATATACAGGGTGCTGCAATATAGGCTGAATTAGAGCTACACTTATAGAAAGTGATCCAAATAATAAAACAATTAAAAAAGTTAAGAAATATATGGATAATATAGGAAAAAATACAAATTAGAGACGGAGAGATAAAAATACGCTAAAATAATCAATAAAAGTACCTCAAATCAGATTAAAAAAAATGTTACAAAATAGTTATTGATTGCCTACGGTTTCTAAATTTTTCATTTTAAGTCAGTAGAAGTCGGTTCGGTTCTTTTACTTTTGAACCCTATAAAAACCTCCCTTTTGAGTTATGACGGTTTCTGTATAATTCGGACCCTCTGTAGAATGAATTATTTAGAATTGTGACAGTTTTGATGATTCTTTTTTTAAACCAACTTGGTAATATGACATTTTTAATGATTTATTGGGAATATTTTGTAGAGTTGTGACGGTTTTTAATATCCATTTTTTTCTCTGGATGTTTCAGTTTCTGTTAAAAAATTAATTTTTGTAAAAATGTTTATTATAATAAAACTAGCCAAATTTGGTACATAGTAAAAGTTAAAAATGTATTATAAAAATGTATTCGCATAAGAAGTTTTATAAAAAAAATGTATGAGGGTGCTCTTTTTCTACCTTAAGGATTTTTATTTCATACCACTTCACTTTTGTTCTATCGACGGTTATGGAAAAATTATTCATTCTTCTCATAATGGCAATAAATTGTCTTTGCAGCTGCAAACTAGAAAGTTTCCAATAATTCACAAAAATTGTTTGTCTTTCTTCGTCCGAAAGTATTTTACTGCAACCCAGCCTATATGTCCACAAACACATGTTTCTGGCAGCAGCTTGCTTCTTACTTTACAAAGAGATATATAAGATTTATCGGAATTTCTCATCCATTAAGTTTTTTTTGCTATCCATTTGTCCGTACATTGCATCATTTTCATCCCTTTTTTCGAACTGGGTCCAGGACTTCACTTTCAGATTCAACAACCTCTTCAGATTCAACCTCTACGGCTATACTATTCGAACTACTGTCATAAACTGCCTTGTATCTAGATTATAATCCAGATTACTGTCGGAATCGTCACGTTAGTTGGTTGCGACAGGAGATTTTTTGTTGGCAGTTTGATCAAATGCAATTTGGTAAGGCGACAAACATTAGGAATACAATATGAACCTATTAATCAACTCGTTTTCTTTAGAAATAGGAACCGTGGAGATCAATAAAATGTTGTTCGGCATTTCACAAGGTTCACTTAAACCTGATGATAACTTTCACTACCATTAAATTTACATTAAATTTACTTGTAATCAATATTTTCTTTGTTATAAAACTTGGCGTTAAGTTCGAAAGATAATTCATGTTGTGAATTTTCAGCTGGTTTACGAATTTGGTGCTAATCCTAAGCTTTCGTTTAGTAGGTAGAGAATATTTGCCATCTTCACAACATGTTATAAGAGTTGTTACTTGCAAAGAACCGCTAATTTCATAATCTTAGCTGAGCGGTTTGGCTGATTCATTCGATAAATTTATGACCCACAAAATTATTCATCAAAAAGATAATGCCTTTTACAGGTGTGCGCAAGCGCTGCAGCCATTTTGTAGCCGTAATTTAAAAGTTTCGTACTGTTTTTTCATGGCTGGGAATGCAATAATATCTCTGCCAAATAATTTACTTGAAGAATTAATTGATGGTGCTTCACTTATTTATAACTCTGTGGAAGCACTGCTGTGCAATTAAAAGATGGTTAAAATGTAATCAAGGAAAAAAAGTGTGCTGGTTGAGAGGTTAGGTATCCAGTATTTACTCTTGTAAAAAATCAGCTTTACGAATTTTTAGCACCTTAATTAATATAAAAATTAACAAAAATAACTAGGTAAAAAGAGAATAAGACTAAAATTGTTTGCAAGCTAAATTCAATAATGCCAGTTATATCTTATAATTAATTATCGAAGATGTACAATAAAAAATAAGTATGTTGAATATAAAATATTAAATAACAGGGTAAAAATTGGTATGAAATAATATTGTCGAATTTATAGAGTTGACCACTTTTAGCCAAATATAAGTGTCTGTAACATCATCAAAGTTAACTCACATTCACCCACGAATCACTAATTTCATGTTTTAATATGTATTTTTTTGGATCTTACTTTCTTGCGATATTGAGCTTTGGAAAGTTTATAAAATAATAGGTATTTGGTTTGGTATCACTTTTGATTAACAACACCGCTTTGTTGTACCTTTTTAAGACAACATAAATTTACAGCAAAATGACACTTACTACTTTACTTTTATTACTTTTTTAAATCATAAACACATTTATAATAGTATTTATTAATTTTAAGTTTTAACGTGGGCATTACGTTTGTTTACAAATCATCGAAAAAAATGGCTGATGCGAAACGACTGAAAATGAAAAGGCCTATTCAAAATGATGATCCAATATTAAGTTACCTTATACGCTAAAGTGGCAAAATCCAAAATGAAATAAGTTATTGATGAAATATTCTTTCCAAAGCTGTCACAATGCTAAATGCTTCATGCATCAGACTGCAATTTTTTTCAACAAAACTGACACAACTCGAAATAATATGATTTTGTTGTCCCAACATGTAATAGGAAAGACCACACTTCTGTCACCTTTTGTCCAGAACATGAAGCTAAGTTAATATAGTTTTGAAGATTGATGGATTCAGTTTTTAGGGGTCCATTTCTAGTATTAAGTAACTAAAATATCATGATTTTTGAGTTGTGTCACTTTTGTTACAAGGGTGCGATATATATGTTTGCACCCTGATGTTTACGCCTCTCTCTAGACTCCGCTAGCAGTGTATTAGTTTTGTCCTGCATTATATAAGCATTTGAAATTTGTAAATGGAGAGCAAAGTGTAGTAAGGCAAGTATTACGAGTTACCTCTAAAGAAATTCTCCCTCACAGATATTTTGAGAGTCTACAATATACTCATTTAGTATTCCTGTATATATATATATATATATATATATATATATATATATATATATATAATATATAAATGTTTTTTATATGTATGCCCCTTGTAAATACGCATCTGATTACAGTTGAGGTTGAGATGCCGCTCAAGCTTAACTAATATTTTAACAAAAATTCAAATAGTTTAACACCAAAGTCTGCGGTCATCACGTAAATTCTGCTAACAAGAACCAGCAATATAAAAAAAGAAATTCCTGTACTACCCCTTATTGATTTTAGCATTCAGCCTATGGAATTCGTCGAAACACTCGAAAGTTCGTTTATTTACTTTCGAATAAATTATCCAATTGTTAGACCGTTTTAATACAAAAGTTCACGCATAGTGTCATTTTTTATATTTATGAGGCATTGTGTGTGATTTATGTGTTGCCTTGATATTTAGAAATGTGTCAAAAGGTACAGAAATCGATCACGAAGTTGAAATATTTATTTAAATTTAATCATTCATCGAATAAGTTACAGTATTAGCTTGTTTCCCGAGGATACGAATTAATTGAAGTTTAATACAATTCTTTTGTAACGATTGATGGTTTCCTACAATTATTTATTAAAGATTGCATGTTAAGAACCGTTAGATGTAATAATTTTAACTAGTCATAAATTAAAATTTAAGAGCGTTTTTAAGATGTAGCTCAAAGATTAAATATAACTGTATATTGCAATATAGTCTCTACTTTAGTTTTTGAACAAGAGGTAGGTAGCTGTGAACAACTTCAGTTTGAATATATAATGGGCGAACTTATTAGGTTTGTAAGCATTCACACCCTGATGCAACTTAGAGTAGACCGATTAATTATTAATGTTTTTATTATAGTATTAGTTAGCCTTGTCATTCAAATTCTCTATTAAAGAAATAATTTGGTCAGGTGCACCGTGGACCACTATAATTTTCGTTCATATTTTCTGAAAGAACTATGTTGCCTTAAATTCCCTATTTTTTCAAAATTTTAGTACTTTTAGAGATTTTGTACATCTTTCTTAGCATCTTCTATTTAAAAATATATTTTTGCATTCCCAAAAATTATATTCGACAGGCTTTCATTAATATCTTTCAAAGTTTTAAATTAAACATATATATAGTATTTCTTAAGTTATTATGTTAATGTATTTGTTTAGAATTTTTGGTTTAGATTTACCTGGAAACTTTGCATGAGACCCTGTATGGCCTATTTTTTCAGAATTATAGACTAATTAGTTTCTGACAATGGCGGGTAAAGTGCCATTTGATATTTTTTCCTTAATAATTAACCTCAGCATTTTAAAAATTATATAAAAATGTTTGTATTTCTCATAATGAGCCATTTCATTTGATATAATACATAATTATTACTATCCTCCCCTTCCCAACATTAACATTAGTATGTTCGCTGATGTTTGGGTCTATAGAGACTCTCCCGCACACACCTACACAATGAACGTTTTCCAATTACGACGCACAGAGGGGCACAGCACACGAACTCTGTGCTTGCACAGCATAGCACACTGTGTGGTGGCTTCTCTTTGTACGATCTGTGGTGATGGCTTTCCAATTACACACACAGGCGCACTGTGTGACATAGTGCCCGTTCCATTAGTACCATGACACCGTGTGCGCATACAGACTCACATGAAAAAATTGTGTGTATCGGATGTGCAAGCAGTCATAGACTAATATATTGCCATAGAGTGAGGTGATATACAGTCAAGTGACAACACCGTCGTTCGTTCTCTCTGTCTTACAAAGTTATATTCGATTAAGTTAGACACAGATAAAACTAACAACGCCAAGCCTCTTGTCACCACTACAAATAGCCTGCTCGACCAGAAGGTTCGGAACACATATATTGTGTATATGCAGAATTACCAATTAGAAAATTTAACCAATGATATACCATCCTTCGAAAATTAAAATTTAATTTCAAATAAGCTGAGAGAAAAATATACCACATTGTCTATTTCAGTGATTTTGCAAAAAAAGTAATTTATAATGAAGCGGCAAATAAATTTAAAAGCGCAGTTTATAGTTCATAGTTTATTTAAATGTGCTTTGTTTCCCTATTTTGTGATAATTTTTTTCATTAATGGCATTTGTAATGTATTTGAACTAAACCACGTTCCATTAATTCCATTTATCGCTATTTACACAAGCACAGTGTGCTTTGCTGTACAGGCACAGAGTACGCACCTTCAATTTTTATGTTCTAAAGTACGCACCGTGCCTCTCTGTGCGTCGTAATTGGAAAACGAGAAATATGACCGAAGTTAGCCCTCCTCCCAAACCTTAACCTTAACCCTTCCGGAGATTGGTCGTTGTGAAGATACCACTCTCTCCGGTGGTACGTACGACCAAATAGTGCAGAATTGTGTTCTAGAAGAAGAACTCCCTCTTTTGAGCTTCATTAGGTTGTAGAACACACTCTTCCTGAAAGGAGTCCAACACGTTTATCAAAAAGAGAATAAACGTCGTCCTGAAATCATCGTGCTGAAACGCTTAGAGTTAAGACCAGCACGTGTCCATAACCAATGCCTCCCGCGCTCGGCTTAGGTTTGAAATTAGTTAAAAGTTTTTGATGTCATCATGGAAGAGTGGATGCAATCAGCGACTATGAAAACACCCAAAGCTTTGACAACCCCGCACTATGTCACCAATTGTAGAACGAGCCTCGTCCACTAGACTCCCTTACAAGATTTGTCACTGATGAGTTATTTGACAAGTGCCCTTCATTCCTACCCCAACCGACATCTTGTCATGGTTCTTATAGCTAGTAATGCCTCAAAAATAAACTTGTTTATTACAGTTTAGTGTGTTACGTTGCATTGTAGATTTCCGTTTTTGTTTCATCACAATTGTTTAGTTTCATGGTGTTGACGTTGTTTGATATCTTGCTTTACAAATTAGGTTTACATTGTCTATAAATGACCTTGACCAGAGCTACTTGAAAAAAAAGTTGTATATTCCAAAAAAATTCAAAAATACCAATTGTTTTGGAATATACAGCCTTTTTTCTCAAGTGTGATGATAATTAGGTACTCAAAAAAGCATAAAAAGAAACTAAAGGTGTCACACAAAGTCTTCAGTCAAAAATAAATCACTTATTACAAAGCATGTTAAAGTAATGTTTTTGAAATGTTTTAAAGCTAAATTCGGTTGAGAAAATTAATCGAAAACAGGATATGTCTTCTGTCGGTGCCCTCGTTTGAGTCCTCTTTATTCTCTAGCTTCCCACAGCTTGCATTTCCGCTAACTTTACCGCTACTTTAAATTCATGACACGTCGACAAACTTAAGAACAGAAGCGACAGTCTCTAAATAACATTTTATTATCAACTACTTTACGAACCATTAGGTTGAGTTGAATTTAAAATAAGTTTTAATTTGATTAAACTCTACTTAATTCGAACAAATACCTGGCAATTAACTGTAACTAATTAATATTTAGTAAAACCAACTGGACTGGAAAATTAGAAATAGAAATTTAAGAATATTATTAGCAGCGAATAACTCAATATGTTTAAATATCAATATAACATTTAACGAATGGAAAATAAGAAATTAATTATAGAAACTTGTGTGTGTTGGCATTCCTTAAATGTCAGCAGCTAGTGATATTTATTAACCTAGCAAAAAATACAATATTTATTGCTAGTCACAGAATATAAGAATACATATTAATAGTTTCTTTAATGAATTTTTATATACACAAGAATGTTATGGTCAATTTGTCTGTTGCATATGTAATTATATCCTTAAGTAAAACCTGTAATTGATTGAAAAACACATTGCAATTTATTTGTTCGTAGAAATCAGATTGTTCAGCATATAAACATGCACTTCTGCTGAAACATTACGTAATGAAAATAAACCTGTGAGATTTTACAACTTCCTTTAGTAAGTTTCTACCCTGAATATACTCAGGATTAGTTTTTAAAGTTCTATAATTTTTTTGTCAAACTAATGTAATTTTAGAACGGAAATTTTGAAATCTAATCAAGCGGTTAGATATTTAAGAATTTCTAAACTAACCACAAAGATACTATGAATTAAATGTTAATCAAATATTTTCTGAAACTTGTTTGTTCGTCGTAGTCCAGTCTGTAGGTAACTCTCTAGACCAACTTTTTGTTGTATGCAGGTATGAGTTATTGATCTCCATATTTAAAAATAAAAAATTAATAAACTTCAAAGGTCCAGAGTTCACGAAAACAATTTTTTAGAGGAAAACATCCATATACGACCCGGAGGATATTAGCAATAGTACAGACAATTTAAGACGTAATATAAATAAGCGTTTTTCGTGTTTCGAAGAATTCAATAGAAAACAGCCAAAAATTGCTTATTTTTGCAATGTTAATGATTATTGCAAAAAGAACTTATTTATTATTGTGCCTTTCAAATGAATCATTTTTAATTATCCGAAAGTCATAAATATTCATTGTTCTAACTTTTGTGTTCCATATACAGCTCATTCATTTATGTTTTAATAATTTAATTGAATCCAATAAAAAAATTTTAATCCATTATTTATTGTTTTCTGAATGATACTTGTGGCATATTTTTCAATGTCTAAGTGCTTCTTGGGAAATAACACCACAGTTTAAAGAAAATTGCTGTATATTCCAAACGTTTCGGGGTCTAGATCAGACCCCGTTGTCAATGGTTAAGAAACTACGGATTAAAAAGGGCACAATTCTAAGATGTAAATTAAAATAATATTGTCAAATATTATTATACTAATGCTTTTTAACAATTACAATTTAAAAATTTTTACGGTTGTAAAAAATAATTTGATTTTAAAAAAGATTAACAAAAAGAGATCTTTAAAATCTGCTTAGGTGAGTTCAAAGCACTATGTAAGACGTACTTTTGCACCAAACTGCTTCAAACTCTAAACTTAGAAAAATCTGACTAAGATGATTTTGTACCAAATTTTTTATTGAAACATCTATCCACTATAATTCTTGCACAAAGATATATAGTTCAAAGTTGAAAAAACACCGATTTTTCGACTTCATTTGTTTATAACACTCGATATTAATAACCGATCTTTAAAAACACAGCCTACTGCACGTTTTGCATTCAATTTAGTTATTCGCCTGGAGTATAAAGAGCACGAAATTAATACACATACCAGCAAAATTGCTTCCTAATTTATAGCGTTACGTAAAGCACTTCAGGAGATACCTTTTGAATTTGGCTGTGTGTATATAACATTGAAGCGCTCATATACTTTGACGTCAAGCGTCCTTGATTAGGTAATTTATTCTGCCTGATTTTATTTATTGACCTTGTTTTCTAATAAGTTATTTCGAGGACCTTGATATTTTGTTTCGGGACCTGCCACAATTTTATCAATTGTTGTACGTATATCTCCAATATTAGTGTTCGTATTTTTTCTTGTTAGGCAGCCAAAATATTTCAACTCGTTTATACTACCTGTAGATATGATGCATTAACTTCGCATGTATAGCAACTTATTATAATTCGAGCCAAATATAACAATTTATAACATTAATTTGAGTTTATTTTAAAATATTGTGTTGGTCTCGGCATATATGAAACAACTAAACAATATCACCGTTGATAGAGAAAATGAACAAAATAATGATTCAATTGTTTTTAAATAAACACTTTTATCAATTAACACAACATGAAACAATTCCTTTTATGAAAGCATTTATAGTTATCGAAAATTTTCTTTGTCTATCAGTCTGATTCGTCGCCTTAATTTCAAAGTCTGTATGTTGACATTGTTAAAAAATCGTTGAAATTCGTCAAAACATTTACAGAATACAACATTTTTTTAATTAAATTTCTTCACCCTCTGTTAGAAGCTACCCCGTTAAAAATGTTAGTAAAAGGTATAGAGTGGGCTTATTAGAGTTTATTTGAGTTTTGTTTTGTATTACTTTATTTTGAATTTTTTTAAGTAGGACCATTAGTTTTCAAGAAAATGAGGAAAATGAAGAGTAATTACTGATATCGCAAATTATAAATGTTGTTCTTGTCTCAAAAATATCTTTAAATCAGTGTATATTTCAGTTTAATAAATTAAATTTTTAAAAAATACACATTTTCAAAAACGTCTTTTTAAATAGTACAACAGGTTTTAGTATATTTTTTTTGACGATGTTCTTCTACATTTTGAGGTTGAGGAATATAAACAACAAACGTTTTATGGCCCCATTTATCTGGAACTTCGTTGTCTTATCATTGCGGAACCGGAAGAACTAGATCAGCTGGAGCTCCATCGTATTGAAAATATACTTCGATCTTGACAAGTGGGGGCTTCCCCTATGGAATTGTTTTTAAACAGCTTCAGTAGTTAGCGACTTGACGTGAAAACCACACAGATGTTTCGAGCCTGGAGCAATTTCATGTCATTATTGTCACCCCGTATTTCCTACGTTAGTAATTAACCAACAACCGCCGAACTGAAACTATATAACAGCGGCTCCGGCTCAAGTAGATTTTAATATTCAAATAACCAAAAGTATAAGCAGACGGGTACGAGAACAATCCTAACTGACATAATGAGGGCATGCGCCGAAATCGTCAATTTACCATGGATCTGCCAGCTTAATAAAATTAAGTCATTATTTCAGGTAGTTATTTATAAAAAAATCTCCAAAGTCGTCAATTTTAGATTATGAATGAATATTCTGCAACTCAGAAGTTTCAGAGAAACTGACAGTTGCACCCCCAAATTTTTCAAATTTGTATTAGGAGTTTGTGTTACATCTTTTTAAAGGTCTCTTCATTTTCTATTCAGATATATGTACTGTGTCGGTTTAGGAAAAACTTTCTTCATCGATATGTATATATTTATCGAGACATTTTTGTGTGGGAAGCATGGAATTGTGCATTTTAAATAATCTCCTTCAATATCCAGTCAGTATCACACTACTTCGTGCACCTTTTGAACTATTGGATATGGATATACAAAGGTATATCGAAAATACGTAACATGTGCTTTTGGAAAAATAATTATTTTATTACAACGATGTTTTTGCACAATTAATATCTCATTAAAGTAATAATTTCTTGAATATGCTTCATATAATATACAGTGTAAGCCATACATATAGCTAGAGGAAGCATATATTGTTTTTTCCTATTAATGAGTAACCCTGTACCAACCTTTCGTACTGCAATTTTAATAAGACAATAAACAGATATACGATCCGTCTCTTGATACTCCACAGAGTGTTAAACTCATTGCAAAAACTGTACATATTGAAAAAAGGTAGTTTTTTATACTACCATGTAGTTTTAAATTCTCTCTGTCAACTTTGTATGTTATTACATTTTTACGTTAACAAATGTTCAGTGTTTAACTGAGCAGAATATTATTAAAATTGTATGACTAGTTTTCGAGATATAGAGTGTTAAACTTGGGAAATGTCTCCTTTTTCTTATCAAATTTCTCATAACAGACATGTATTATTTCCGTATATTGCAGGAAAGGTAATTTTCGCATAATTTGACAGAATTATTGAATAAAACAATTACTATTAATTATCTTTGATTACAGTGTATTTCCAATATATGTAACATGTTTTTTCAGAAAACTCATTTTTTTTATTACAGCGATGAATACATGAGATGTAATCTCACAATTAATAAGAAATGAGTTCTTGGACGTGTTCATACATTATACAGTGTGAGTTGTAAATATTGCTAAAGTGGGCATCTATTATTTTTTCCATTAATGAGTAACATCCAAAAAATAATTTCTTTAACATTGTATAAAGTAAGCAATTAGGTCTTCTTATGTATTCAACGTTATGATAAAAAATGAGTACTCTAACATGTTACGTATATGGGAAACAGCCTGTAATAAAAAATAATTACTAGTAAGTATGTCAAAAAATCTGAAAACCATGCAATTAAAGCATATCTATTATGAGAAATCCCATACGATAAAGGTGCGAAGTTTAACGCTCTATATCGAAAACTAGTCATACAATTTTAATAATATTTGCTCATTACACTGAGTAACGTAATAACATACAAAGTGACACAGAGAAAAATAAGTATTCATTTTTTCAATAACAGTTTAGCATCCCGTTGAGTATAAAGAGACGGATTATATATATATATATATATATATATATATATATATATATATATATATATGTATATATATAAAATCTCAGCACGAATGTTTCGTACAGGGTGACTCTCATTATATGCCTTCTCTAGCGCTCACACTGAGAAAAATAACAAATATATGCCTTATGTTTTCAACCTTGTAATAAAAAAAGATTTTTTCCAAAGTCACATGTTACGTATTTTTTAACTCCCTGTAATCCACCAATACTTATGGCAATTGTTTTGTGAAATATTTATGTCCAATAATGTACAAATCACAATTTCTCCAATAACCAGAAATAAAGCACGTCTATCTTTGGAATTTTGATATCAAAAATGCGGCATTTTCGATGTTCATGTATCTCGAAAACTAGTCATAGAATCTGTTTGAGCCCATGGACTCTTTTTGTCAGAATGTCAACTTCTACAACATTTCAAACAATTTGACGGAAGTCCATTTTTCCATAAGAAAGGTGCCTGGTCCTTTAGGTGGATGTATCAGTATCTAAAAAAATTCTGTTATATTTACTTACAATAGTCCAAAAATTAGATTAGATAATACCAAATTAATGTATCGTCATCCAAACTACTTATACATTCTAAGTTTCACTTCCACACTACAATTAGAAATAGGTTAAAATTGACTTGATTCCTTGACATAGATGGCCAGTTAAAGGTGTTACTAATTTAAAAATTGCTTTAACTATATATAATTCACCTACATTTTCATTCGCTATCAATAATTTATAACTGTCTAGAGATATTTGCTATATAACACAATTTTTCTGGCCTATTGAATATTACTTTCTTTTCGAGATTTTACAATTCATAGAACGCAAGACAATATATTGTTTTTAGTCACGGTCCTTCATCTGTTTGGTTTTCCTCAACTCATTGAAATCTTGAATAATTACACTGGTCTGCGACAAAATCCTCCTTCAAAAAAGTATATCATAAATATAAAGTTTTTGATGCTCTAAATCTGTTCCCGATTGTCGATTTTTTCTATCACGTCTAGATTTTTCGATATGATTTTTTTTTTCAAAATATCATAAATTTAGGTTTTTTAATTCGTTTTAAACGTTAACATTATAAACAATAGATATATACATACGAAATAGGTTTTTGCTAGTCGTAAGAGAAAGAAGAGAAAGTGCCCAAAGTGATTTCTATGGTAGTAGATATGTGCCTGCGCACAGGGGCGAATCCAGGATTGTCATTTGGGAGGAGGGGAACTTGACGTCACTGAAGGTTGATTTTAGTACAATAAACACTGAAAAAGCATACCACTCAGATGTTTTTTTTTTGGATCCGGCAGGGCCTGCGCACTATTCACTGTGACTTTACAACAGTTAAATGAGAACGTCCGTTTTCGCGGATATAGTCATATCTGATTCTGCTTTTTCGGTATTTGGACCGGGTCATTTTTTCGAATTAATTTATTTATATACCTTAACAAACATATAAAACAAATTTTATATTTTTAGAAAATTTACTTGAATGGAGACTTTTCATTGATGCGTCGAAAATTAGTTTGAAAGCCGTTTTACTTCACAATGGAAATAAATACCCATCAGTGCTTCTAGCACATTCAACAAACATGAAAGAAAATTATGCAAATCTGGAGATATTACTTGAAAAAATAATATTATTAATACCTATGGAATATTTGCACTAACTTAGTTATCTCTATACTTACTGGTTTGCAAGGAGGATACACCAACTTTTGCTGTTTTTTATGTGAGTGGGACAGTCGAGCTCGAGACAAACATTACAAAATGAAAACTTGGCCACAAAGAAAAAGCTTGACATCGGGTCATAAAAATGTATCTCAAGAACCTCTAGTGCTAAGTGACAACATTGTTCTGCCAATACTTTAAATTAAGTTGGGACTCTAGAAAAACTTTGTGAAAGCTACGGGCAAGGGTAGTACAGGCTCTCAATATTTCAAAACAAGGTTCGCATATACAAGAGCTTATGACAAATGCAGTTTTCAATTCAAAGTTGAACAAAGCTGAAAAAAAGCTCTTTTAAAAGTGTGTCATAATTTTCTTGGTAATACAAAAGCTGACAACTACCGACAAATCAGTATATGTCACTCAAAATTAATTTTTTGGACTCGTATTTAGATTTCTTTCCGGAAAATCTCGGTGCCATATCAGAAGAGCATGGTGAAAGGTTTCATAGGATATTATGCATGTTGAAAGACGCTACAATGGAAAATGGGCAGAAGCAATGCTTGCTGATTTTTGTTGGTCGATTCGCAGAGAAACTTCGATGGAAACAATGAAAAGAAAAAAAATAACTTGAATTATATTACCATAATGAGAGACATTACTGATATTTCTATCACTTGTGACTGTAAAATTAGCATTAGCATCGCAAACACCAAATAGGTAATTACATGTGAAGGGTTAAACAACACAAAAGTATTTGACAATGATATGCCCATATCATAAAGGGTTTGCACCCTGATGCAGCAATAATATGCGCCTAAGGAACTATTTTATTTGACAGCATATCAGTGCAGGGCGAAGGGTCTCCGTTGTTAATGTTGAAAAGATTAGATGAGTGCAGTCTTAGGCTAATTTTGGGGACCCTAAACTTAACGCTATAGATCAAGCCACAATCGAGTTATTTTCTGCTATTTAGAACCTTATATATAAAGATCACAGCATGGGTCTTTCTCCTAGTACTCAAAGAATACAGAAGAAAGGTTGCTAACATTGATCTATAAGATACCATCAAGGGATATATGCCATTTATGTTGATATAGAAGTAGCGTAGAAAACGTTTTTAAACTTTTTCAATTACATTGCTGTGGGTTTAACAATTTGGTGACCAAATGTTGAAGGCATACTCAAGGTGAAGCAGCACTATAGATGTATAAAGTTATTAATCGACTTCCAAAAAGGAGGAGGTTATCAATTCGTATACAACTTTTTTTATGTATATACGGGGCGATTATTCAAAAACGGCTTGGTCAATTTTGATGATTTAAATTGCATTATATTAAGGAACATTACAGAAAGATCCCATATAATTGTCTATAACATGAGATTTATGGTTTTCTAGAAAATCAGAAAAAAAAAAGTAAATAAGGGACTAGATTTCAGCGATTTTCAATGAATCTTCACTGTTTTCTTTAAAACTGCTCACGCAATTTGAATATTATAAAATGTGTTATACAAAGATATGTTCCGCTTGATTCCGTACATTTTTCTATATCGCAAAACATACCATTTTTCTGAAAATCGGACAAATATATGCAAAAAAACTGTCAAATTTTTAACATAAATATCTAGTTTAAATATGAAATGCCATGAAAGTATATCGTACAGGGTGTTTGTTATGGTTTTCATTTTAATTCATTTGAAGTCAGTTTCTTTTAGATACGAAGTTATAGTCACGTGAAATGGCAGAAAATATTCCGTTAGTTTATCGAAACGAAAATTTGTTAGATATACTATATAGTATACGGTTGTAGGTGTGTACATACGTGCATGTGATATTAGGTGGTACATAAGCCGTTGTATACATAGGATGGTTGAATTTAAGTTGGAATTGAATTAGTTATACAGTGTGTTTCTAAAAATATTGTATTGGGTGGCACATAAGTAGTTGCGTATACAAGGTGGTTGAAATAAAATTGGAGCAAAACTAGAGTTATACAGAGCGGATATTTGGGTTATAGGACGGAAAATATTTACAGTTATACAAAAGGCTTTGAAAATTGTCAGAAGCAATTGAGTATACAGGATGGTTGAAATATAGGGTGGAGTATAATTACAGTTATACGGGGAGGTTTAAAAAAGTTATATAGTTTAGAACATAAGTAGTTGCTTAGACAAGGTGTTTGGAGTAAGGGTGGGGTAAAATTATTGTTATTGAGGGTGTATCATTAATTTGTTATATAAGTATAAGCAGTTAGGATATTTGCATTATAGGACGTAGGACGGGGTATCATTATAGACATAGGTGTAAAAAATTTAGAAGCAGTTGCATATACCGGGTGATTGAAATAAATGGTAGAGTAAATTTATAGTCATAAAATGTGATTCAAGTAGGTGAATTTTGTTATATGTAGACCATGAGCAGTTGCATAAATGGAATACTAAACATATGGGGCGAAGTAAAACCATTGGTATACAGGAATAATTTAAACAATAGAAAAATAGAAAGAGTCAATAGTGTGGAGAGGATTTGTACTCATACAGGGTGGTTTTAAATATATCAGGACCGTTGTAATATTGTGATGAGTTGAATTATAGTTGTACAGGCTGATTCAGAAAATGATAGATCAATAAGTTATATAGGAGTGACCAGTACACAGAACCAAATAGAGTGTGGATGCAATATAGAGTGAATTAGTTACATTTATAGAAATTTATTCCAATATATTTGGAAAATATAGACAAAGAATAAAAATTAGAGAGAGAAAGAGAGAGAGAGAGAGAGAGAGAAATAAAAATACGCTAAAATTTTCAATTGAATTGTACCTTAAATCAGATAAAAAAGAAGAAATGTCTGAAACTAGTGATTGATTGCACACGGTTTCTAAACGGTTTTTATTTTAAGTCAGCAGAAGTCGGTTCTTTTTTAAATATAAATTATTTTTACACTCAAATCTTGGTTATTGCGTATGCCAAATCCAAGAACTTTTCATGCTTTGTTTATCAGGTAGCTGACTTATCGTATGCATTTGCACAGTCTGTATATATGACATCAAGGTGTTGTGTGTAGAATTGCGTGCGACACATTTTCAGAGAATATACAGACATTTGTAGCTGTTGACTTATTAGGAAGACAACCATGTTGATAGTTTGACATTTTGTCACCTATGTGTGCAAGTATGAAGTTATATATATATATTTTTTTCAAATATTTAATAATTTAATATGTCTGTACTGCTGGGGTTTACTTTTTTGGTTTTAGTGGTTTCAAAAACCGTACCTAAAAGTGATACTTGTTGTGAAAAATATGTATATATTCTTATTAGACTATAAAAATCAGTAAATGAGCAGGCTTATTTTGCATATTTTCTCATTTTTCGGTATATTAAAATGATCTTACATAAATAGTTGTGGTTGTAAATCATCTTCAAAGGAATCTACAATAAGTTTTCCAAATAAATTTGCATAAGTATGAAATTAATTAAACGCTCCATAAATTCCATCATCCACAACTTCTACGTAACATATAGAAACAACACAATAAATCTAACAGGAAAGTTGGCATCGAAATTCATGACGTGCCATCAAAAGCTCGTAAATTATTTATAACAGCTATTCAACAACAAATTGTTGCCCTATCTCTCGGCACCATTAAACAATCACGTTATTGATCGTACAATTATCACCGAAAACGATATCAAAAAAGATTTTATGCTAACACAAGTAGCGGTTGTTACTCTTTACGTCTTGCTATAAAGAAAAATTCTCCTTTTACAGTCTCATTATATGCAGTTGAATTGCTGTGTGACATATTTTATTTTTTAAAAGTGTAACTTAATATGTAGGTACATAAAAAAGTTCAGGTCGCAACTGTGCAAGGACGGATGAAAATATTATAATTATCTCGTTAAATAATAACTATATGTATATAATTTGTATGTAAATTATTTATGAAATTGGCAACGTTTTAATCTAAGTAACTTTTGATACTTAGTTTCACTGAACAGTCCACGTTTACAATATTTTATTGTGAATGTTACTATGGTAGTAAAAGTTATCAATAAAGTCACATAACGGCACAGATCGCCCCCTCCGAGAGCCTCAAAGTTAGTAAATTTAATATTAAAACGAGGTAATCTTAGCTGCAAGAGCCTAGAAGAAGGTCCCTTCTATGGGTTTAAACCGCAGAACGATTTGTTTTAATGTATTAGTCCAAGAAATCTTAGTTTATTTAAGTAAATTTAGTACAGGATCGTCGTAATGTCACTATCCACTTACCTGAACCTATCTTTGCCTACAAACTAGGCTTTGCTAAAACAGAAAAAGCTTTAACAATTGAGTCACGGCTGACAACTCTATAGAGATTTTTAAATGGCCTAAAGTTAAACAGTAAACCGCATATGTCATTACTGAAGTATTATCTTGTACGCGTTAATTCGATATAAAATAATTTGGTTAAGTGCGAATTGGAGTCGCATACAAGGGTTCCATACCACCTTCAAGATTCTAATATTTCAGTTTCAGACAAGCAGGGAATGAGAGCATTTTCTTATATTTAACCTAATATCTTTTAAAGGGAGCGTTTTAAATTTATAAAAAATATACACTTTGATTTTCCACACATAGACTTTTTATTTTATCTGCTTCAGGATTTAAATTTTCTAATTTGGCCCCCAAAAATTAACATTAGAGTATTATTTTACTAATAAAGTTTCATAGAAGCCTTTTATAATCTACTGTCTGAGTTTTGAGGCTCTGTAGATTGGAAGATAAAGGACAAAATAGGTCAAGTTTTAAATTATAAATTATTAAATCTGTTATTCAAATTATTTAGAAATACAAATAAAAAATATTTTTCAAAATTTAAATACTGTAGTTTCTAAAGTGGGAATTAAGTCGAAGTTCAATATTTTTGTTAATATCTTTTAAACAAATGATATAAAAATATGATATATTTGTAATTCACAAAATGAGCCTTTTATCTGATATATTACATGATGCATTTGAAAATAGAATTTTTATTTTCCATTTAATTGTATAATTTGCCCCCAAAATTATTATTGGGGTTTTCTACTAATTGTTCTTATAAATTTCATGTAAGCCCCAGCACCCCTAATTATTTTCAAAATTTTAGGTAGTATGGTTTCGGAAATAAAGCGAGAAATGAATTTTTTTTATATCTTTATGTTAATATCTTGTAAACAAGTAATTTTAATAATATGAAAAATATATATTTGTATTGCTCATAATGAATTTTAGGCTCTGTAGATTGGAAGATAAAGGGGAAAATAGGTCAAGTTTTAAATAATAAATTATTAAATCTGTAGTGTAGTTTCTAAAGTGGGAATTAAATCAATGTTTAATATGTTTGTTAATATATTTTAAACAAATGATTTAAAAATAGGATATATTTGTAATTCACTTAATGAGGAAATAAAGCGAGAAATGAAAATTTTTTATATCTTTATGTTAATATCTTGTAAACAATTAATTTTAATAATATGAAAAATATATATTTGTATTCCTCATAATGAGCCCTTTCATTTGATGTATTTTTTTATTCTCCCTTTAATTCTATAATTTGGCCCCCAATATTAATATTAGGGATTTCTTCATATTTTTCCTGATTTAAAAAATATATATTTGTATTCATCATAATGAGCCCTGTGATTGGATATATTACATGATCCGTTAGAAACAATTATAATTTTTTATTTTCCATTTAATTCTATAATTTGCCCCCCCAAAAATGAATATTAGGGGGTTTCTCCTTATTTTTCCAGTAAAGTTCAGGTGAGAGGCTATACTTCTATTATCTTTTCAAAATTTTCCAGCTTATGGTTTCGGAGATAAGGGGGGGATGGGTAAAATTTTTATATTTTTGTTAATATCTGTTAATTAATTTATTTTAAAAATATGAACAAAAAAATATAGGTTAGAAACAATTTTAATTTTATATTTTCTATTTAATTCTATAATTTGCCCCCAAAAATGAATATTAGGGGTTTCTCCTCATTTTTCCAGTAAACTTCAGGTCAGACCCTGTACCTCTAATTTTTTTCAAAACTACGTTTTATAGTTTCGGAGAAAAGGGGGGGGATGGTTAAATTTTGGTATATTTTCGTTAATATATTTTTTTAAATATGAAAAAATATATATTTGTGTTCCTCAGAATGGAACCTTTCATTTGATGAATTATATGATGTGTTTGAAAAATTTTTTATTTTTAAATTTTCATTTAATTCTATAATTTGCCCCTCAAAATTAATATCAATGGATTGTCCTTATTTTTATTATCTGGACCACTTTCTATAAATGTAAATATAATTCACTCTATATTGCATTCACACTGTATATGCTTGTGTGTATTGGTCACCCCTATATAAATTATTGGTCTGTCATTTTCTGAAACACCCTGTACAACTATAATTCAACTCAACACAATATTACAACGGTCCTGATATCTTTAAAACCACCTTGTATAAGTATACATCCTCTTCACACTATTGACTCTGTCTATTTTTCTATTGCTTAAATTATTCATGTATACCAATTATTTTATTTCGCCCCATTTGTCAAGTTTTCCATTTATGCAACTGCTCGTGGTGGTTTTTGAACCACATTTTGTAACTATAACTTTACTCTACCATTTATTTCAACCACCCGGTATATGCAACTGCTTCTAAAATTTTTTGAACCCATATCTATAATTATAATGTCCTACGTCCTATAATTTAAATATCCTAACTGCCTATGCTTATATAACAAATTTTTGATACACCCTGAATAACAATAATTTTACCCCACCCTTACTTCGAACACCTTGTATAAGCAACAACTTATATTCCAAACTATATAAATTTTTTACACCGCCCTGTATAACTGTAATTCTACTCCACTTTATATTTCAACCATCCTGTATATTCAACTGCTTCTGGCAATTCTTAATGCCTTTTGTATAACTGTAACTATTCTTCGTCCTATAACGCAAATGTCCACTCTGTATAAGTATATAGTATTGCACCACTCTTGTTTTAACCACCTTGTATACGCTACTACTTATGTGCCACCCAATACAATATTTTTAGAACCACCTTGTATAACTAATTCAATTCCACCTTATATTTCAACCATCCTATGTATACAACTGCTTATGTACCACCTAATATCACATGCACGCACGAACACACCTACAACCGTATGCCATATAGAAGAGTTCGCCGACATAACAAATTTCCGTTTCGGTAAACTAACGGAATATTTTCTGCAATTTCACGCCACTATAAGCCCCCTAACTTAACTTCGTCTCTAAAAGAAACTTACTTCAAACGAATCAAAATGAAAACCATTACAAACACCCAGTACAATATACTTTCATGACATATCTTGACATTTAAAGTAGATATTTATGATGAAAATTTCACATTTACCATGATGTTTACAGATTTTTTGCATATATTTTGCGAATTCTCAGAAAAATGGTACGTTTTACGTTATAGAAAAATATACGGAATCAAGCTGGAACGTAGCTATGTAGAATACAATTAATAATATTAAAATTTCATGAACGGTTTTAGAGAAAACAGTGAAGATTCATTGAAATTCACCGAAATTTAGTCCTTTATTTACTTTTTTTCTGATTTTCGGGAAAACCATAAATCTCATGTTATGGGCAATTATATGGGACCTTTCTGTAATGTTCCTTAATATAATGCAGTTGAAATCATCAAAATTGCCCAAGCCGTTTTTGAATAATCGCTCATCGCACATGAGCCACCATATTTATATCTAAAATTATTTTTAATGTTCATTAAAGTTTTTGTGTATATTTGAGTGAGTGGGTGGAGGTTTAGATTCACACTTGCACCCGGTAGGTGGCACTGCGAACGGAAATTAGGAATTTTTTATTTAACTCCTGAAGATTCCGGTCAATTTTGATGAAACTGTGTGTTTGAGTGGATTAGAATTAAATTTGACCCGGTAGGAAGCGCTGCCTTCGGGTTCCAGGAGGGGAAAAATATTGGAACTCCTAAACGGTGGGGCCGGTTTTGATGAAACTTTTTGTACGCTCTTGAATGGGCTAGGTTTGACCCGGTAGGGGGTGCTGTAAGATGTAAGTTTTTTTCCCTATTCCTGAACGGTTTACCGATTTTGATGTGACTTTTTGTGAGTTTGAATGGATACCTGGAAGTTTTAGATTCACAACTGAACCCGTTAGGTGGATTTTTTCAAAAACATTTTTAACAGCATTTACATTAAAATAAAATACCAATTTTTCCAGCAAGAACTAAAACATACTAGGGGTCCCCTGTGGTCGAAATTCAACCAAAATCATAGTTAAAATTTTTAAAATAATATACAGATGCAAGATTTTTTTTATATACACTTTTTAGTGTACTTATACAAAATACTTCATTACCATTATAATTAGGTAAAAAATTATTTCGCAAAGGATAATAATTTCAATTCTGTTGTCTTACGATTCCAATTAATGTACATGTACGACGCTAAGGCATATTCAATAAGCAAAATCAAATAACATTCTGTTCCTGAATAAAAAAAGGACATTAAAATTTTTCATCATACTATTATTGAATAAATTAACAATACAAATACACTTCGAGAATTCAAAAGGTCAATAAAAATCAAGAATTTAGAAAATGCCTTGATTTGAATTATTGGAAAATATATGATATAATTTTGTCCTCTGGCGGTGGAGAGTTTAATGGCGCTAGTTCAGTTATTATGGAATAGATTTGGCAATAACTGTTATTAACTGAAAATTATGACCGTTTGATCCAATTTTTTGTACTAATAACACTAAACACCGTCAATTAGCAATTAAAACTCAAGAAAATTTATTCTCAAACAGAAGGAAATGGTACTGAACTCTTTTGCATTTGCGTATTTATATATAGATTTTTAATAAAATACACATATTTAAAATGTCAATATTTTTATTTTAGGTAAAAGTCATTCACCCTGTATTAAGAGGCACTATTTTACAGGAATTGTATATCAAATACTAAATTAATATTAAATATATTATTTTTAAATTTTATTTTTTCCAAAATGCTTTACGGTTATTTAGATATTTCAAAATTACGATTTCAAATTCTAAGAAAAAAAGGCAAGAAACCAAGTCATAAGTAACTCTGAAGATGCAGTATAAATAACTACGATATATAAGTACTTACATATTAGAACACCTTAAATTGCACTGTATGTATAACCTCAATAATTTCAATTTAATACACAAAGTTAGCTATGACAATTTTTGTATTTTATCAAAAATGTAATGAAATACAATGCACCTGCTGTTAATTTATGTTAAATAACATTTTTGATGTTGACAATTATTGAAATTTTTCAAATAATACATTGATAATTTCCACATTGAATTGAAAAAGTACATTAACCTAACGGCTAACAATATTAAGATATGTCAAACTCAAATCATAATAATCAAATTCGCTAAAACGAAGATGGTCGTGAACGTTAGAATTATTGCCATAATGTCAGAATTAATGGTTTACCTTAAATCTCACTAATTGTATTCATACCATGGGCGTTTGCAATAGTAGCTAAATTGTATGAAACTATTAGACTTTAAAATAGAAACAATATAAATTAGAAATATAATGCTAAAATAATAAAATATTATCGGAAACACATTGATCAGTTGTCACACAATACACAATACTAATTTTAGTTGACAAACCATATTTAGAAAGAAATAAAACTTTCAAAACTTGCGAGTACCAAATAAATGGTTACTATTATATAAATTTATATGCATAAGATTTGAATAATCTGATAAAGTTGAATAGCTTTCGGAACTAATCAAAATTTGTTAGTTTTTTTCTTAATTTAGTTTTTTTTAGTTAATCCATCTTACGATTTTCTCTCAAGCATCTGGCGGCACTGTTTGCAATTTCAGTGTGCACGTAAATTATGATTTTTTTATTTTATTTTATCCACTGAATGAAGCAATATTAAAAAAAATTAAGCATTCTACACTAAAACTCGTCAATAGCTACTAAACAAAACAAAAATAAAGAAAATCAGTTGAGAGACAGAGACGAAAATGGTCCCGAACCGTTCTGTCTGTGACTATTTATATATAGAGATAAAGCATATCATTCAATGTTTAAAACAAAATTATTATGCTTGATACACATTTACTGCAAATCATTTGAAAACATATATAAGTATACAAAACTCCACATTTTACCAGTTATTGAACCGTATGTCAAGAAAAGACAATCAAAGTTAAAAAAAAGGTAAAAGTATATATAGTAAAGGCTATTACAATAAAGTAACACCAATGATAAAATACTGTCCAAAGTAAGACAATTATTATTACCAGAATAGAATATTGCAAACAAAAATTGGAGAAAAAGGAGAGATATAAAATATAAAGTATTGATCAAGAAATTTTGATAAATTTCGATCATTTCTGAAAAATGAAATTTCTCTGAGACATGAGATCTCATTCGTATTTTAATTTCCACCAATGTTACATCAATTTTCCAATGCTGCATACTGTTCAGCAATAAAACATTTCACGTAAAGAGAAACTTGGTAATAGTCTTAAACATTCTACCTCATTTAATTAATTTCCTTAGTATCTCTCCTTATTGATCAGCCGGAAGACGTAATTTCTTTCCGTAGTATGAACAAACAGCCATATGATTTGCTTTTCGATATAATTAAATGTTACGAACTGAAACAAATTGTAGAACTGTGAACAAATTTCGGCTAAATATTCTTAAACGCTTCCGTTTATAAATTTGCTTCAGTTTATTTTCGAAGAATAAACAACATTTTTCAAGCGTTTTATTAAATATAAGTTCCAGTGAGAAATAAAAAAGTTTTAAACGTGATTAATGAAATCTTTCAGTCGTTTATGATGTGGTCGAATAAATTTATGCTACTTAAGTTTTAATTGACGAGAGGATGTAAAAATAAGCTGGTAAATCGTTCAAAGAAAGCGATGAAATTTTCGAAAACGATTAACGATAAATCACTAAATCTAAATGAATCATTTATTGAAATATTTGTGGTGTTTTTTTTGACCAACTCTTATAGGCAGTCGCTTATGTCATCTGGATTTTGCCAACTACGATGAAGCTTAACACATGATTTTTTTTAAACTGTGAAAGATGATGTATAATGAGCCGAATATAAACAACAAAGAAAGGAAAACATATTATAATAGATCAACAATTAAGTATTCGTTTCAAGTACTCCTTAAGAGTTTATGACGGATAGTTCATCTGTCTACATTACTGCAAATAATTAGCAGATGTTTAATATACGAAAATTACGGAATTATTTGTTAATAAGTACTTAATAGAGTTCTATTCATTCTTTAAGGTTTTCAAATGTTACTTATTTTCTAAAGCATATCTTTAAAAAAATATTTTAATGTGTCTTGATGATATTAATGTTCATTGAAAACAAGAGAATGTGCTGTTTCTATTCGAGAGTCTTCATCAATTGCGCTTCCCTCAAATGACTGAAATTAATTATATTTATTTCGTACATAAAACTAAATTTAATAAATGTCGACATCTAGGGATTTCAGAGAAAACTAATACACAGAAATCCCAAAATTGAGAGTCGTCCAGTGGGTAATGCTCAGATATGCTCTGGTTTGAACAGGGCATATCCTGGATGTGTGTCTAACATCGATATGACCGGGTGGTGAGCGAAAACTAAGCTCACAATCACAGTACAATAAGCGAAAAATAATAAATATTAATACCAAAGAATAGACCAGAAATTCAGGAGAGTTAAGTTATGTTATCCTAAACAATAGGTAGGGAAGCAATAACTTAATAAACTGAAGAAGTTTAGTTCTAAATAGTAACACTTTGTAACTACTTTTCTTATCACAATTTTTGTCTTACGATAACCAAAAAGAAAAACAACTACGAATCTAATTATCAACAATCGTGGCTAGAAAATGACAAGTACTGAAATTTGGTGAACTAAGTTGATGATCAACTAGGAAAATGTGTTATTTGAGCATGTGCCTTTTAGAGTGAAATGAGATACATTAATAGTGAAACACGCAAAAGTAAAGTAAGAAACATGCATACAAAACCATTTTATCCAAAAAAATGCACTTCTGAAGAACTTAATGTAGCGATAATTAAAATTGCCTCAATTTATCACGCCATTAACCGTCACCACAGTTTATTTTGTTACTTGTTGAGGTATTGAGTTCAATACCTCTCTGTGTTCAGGTTCCCCCATGATCTCAACAAATTCTTGTGTAAACGCGAAAGCTGAAGACATTCTTCTAGCCTCTTACGAAACTGTGCCCTATTTCCAGACCTAAAAATCGAAATGTTAGTCGCTATTCAAGCTTCAAATAAGGATTCTCTAAGAATGTATCCAATTTTCATTCGATATTTTAATAAAAAAAAACACATTTAAAATTAATTAAATAAATTAAATTAATGGTTTTTTAAAGATTCAAAGGAAACATCAAAATTTAGACAAAAAAATTCTTCTCTGCATTCTCTTGGTGAATTATGGTGTTAATTTAACAGTGTACCAAAAGTTAGCGATCAGTATGCTGTTAAAGTATTTAGAAAACTTGGTTACAAAACTTTATGCTGAATGCGCAAAACTCACTGGAGAATTGTCAAAGTTTTTTGAAGAATGCAATACAGAAAAATTATATTACAAGGACCAAATACGTCGTTAAGTTTAGACAATCCTGTTAACCGATTAACATTGTCAGGACCTATTGCATCAGCATATTTAAAATGTCACGGCGATGCACACTCGCATATAAATACATTTAAAAAAAACAAAAACCGACTTAAAAAAAATTTACTAATAAACATGAAATAATTTTTTGCTATAACAATTAAATACTTTGTATGAACTCAGTGTCAAGCTAAAGCAAAACTATTTTGGGAAGTACATTTTTAAGTTTTACTTCGCAAATTGGCACCGACTTCAGAAAAAGTATTTAATTGTTGTAGCAATATTACATGCTTTTTAGTTAATTTTTTTATGTCGGTTTTTGTTTTTTTCAAAAATGGTATTTATTTTACAATTTTTAGTGATGCAATGGCTTAAATAAATGCCTCTTTCAAATCTAATTAACCTTTCCGATTTTGCCTAAAATAAGGTATTTTACTTTCATTTATTAGCTTGACCAATCTCGTTTACTGTTGAATAGAATAACTTGTTTTGTATTTATATTAAGAAAATCTTGTATATGATTCTAACTTAGGTGGATCCACTATATTGCAAACGATCTGAGAACATCATTCTTTACGTCTGTTAATTATACAGACATTAATTTAATATCGGAACCTTAGAATAAATCATTATACAGTTTTAATTGATATAGCATAATAGGACGTAATTTTCCATTCTAATTAACTTATCATTAAAAATAAAGGTACTTGAACAAAATTTATATTCTTTATCAAACTTAGTAGGTACACATTTTGGAAAAGTGACACGACAATCTATTATACAATTTTTGGTGATGTGGCATAATTAGATGCATTTTATAATTATTTGTTACCCCTGTTTGATAAGAATTTAATATATTATGAAAAATAAAAGTATTTTATTTTTAAGCAAAATTTATATTTGCTGAGAAACCTCGTAAACAGTTGAAAAAGCGACATGTAATGCCTACAGTATACATTTCCGACCATGCAAATATTTTTATGAATAATAACTTTTTCTCTAAATAATATTCATAAGAACGTTTTCCGTTTGAATTCAACTTATGAAGATACACTGTATATAGAAATTAACTGAGAACCTCCACCTTGAAATTGATTAACTGACATTTATTTCGATTTATTTCCAATGAAATTTCAATTGATTACAATTTTTAATAATACAACACAATTGGATGCAGTTTTCAATTCTAATAAACTTTGTTTGATTAAAATCTGGGATATTGTAAAAAATAAAGGTACTTTTAAACAACACTGATATATTTTTTGAAACCTAGTATATAGTTGGAAAAGTTACAGAAATACGTATTACACAATTTTTAGGGCAATGGCATAAGTAGATGCAGTTTTTAATTCTAATTACTTCTATTTTGTAACAATTTTAGATCTTAACAAAAACGAAACTTTAAAAACTTTAATTTGTAATCAAAATTCCTGTTTGATGACAAATCTTGTCTACAGTTTAAAAAGTGACATGGAATGATTACTGTTGACGTTTTAGACCATGCAAATCTGTTTATCAAGAATAACTTTTTCTATTAAAATTATTATTAAAAAGAAATCGTTTGAATACACACTGTATATAGATATTGACTGACATTTATTTTGATTAGTTCAATTTATTTACAATGTACCCCAAGTTCCGAACAGTTAAATTTTAACACCAGGGGCTCCACCAAATTTTACTGTACAAGAAAGTTGTTAAAAAATGTTTTCCCGATTTTCTAAGAAACGGTACAAGCTGTGTTATTGAAAAAAATATGGGACCACATTGGGATATCCCGCAACTCATCCAATTTCTTTTCAATTTATCCAATGTTTCGAATAAAAATTTCTTAATATTTTTTATAATACCGGCGAATCCACCAAAGCATAGTGTGAAAGAAAGTCGGTAAAAAAGTTTTTCCCCATTTTCTAAGAAACGGTACAAGCTATGTTAATGAAAAAAATATGGGACCACTTCGCGATCCTCCAGAACAGGATCCAGTATAATCAGTCGAAATTCCTTGAGCTGTTTGCGAGTAATCGGTGAACAAACATAAAAAATACCGACGAATTGAGAACCTCCTTCTTTTTGAAGTCACAAAATAGACAAATTCGAATTATTTTAAAAATGTAATAACTTACAAAGATGCTGCAGAAACTTTTAAATCACTGTGTATTAAAAATTTAGTGAAGCAAATTTCTCAATTTAAACAATTAGATTCTTTCACAATTTCAGTTGATTTATTATGGGTTCAGATATTTAGAGGCAAACTTTATACAAATCAGATCAAAATAAGTGCTCAAAATGGCCACCTTCAGCCATTACACAGGAATCTAGACGTCGATACATAGATCTTCGTATTCGATTGAAAATCCCAGGAGGATCTTGAATACTCTACATAACAATAATGCGGTTTCTGAAGTCTTCTAAGGCTTGAACAGTAGTTCAACTGTAAATCAACTCTTTCAAATGTTCCCAAGTTGAAAAGTCTATCGGATTTAAATCAGGTGAACGAGCTGGACAAATTTGAGGTCCACCTCAACCTATCCCGCGATCTGGATACGTTTCGTTCAAATATTGACGTGCTCTCATACTAAATTGAGCAGGTGCACCATCGTGCATAAACCACATTCCCGCTTTGACACCTAAAGGAATCGGATCAAGTAGAACTGGCAGCTCTTCGCTGAGTGTATGTATCTCTATTTAATGTAGGCGGAAGGAAATGTAGGCCAATTAGATGATCTCCAATAGTTCCAATCCACACGTTTAAAGAAAAAGAAAAAAAGAGGGGGAAAGAACACATGACCCCAGGTAAATTACCACCCTGTAGATTTTCAAGAGTGTTTCTGTGAAATTTAACTAAATATCTCTAAAACTTTAGTAGTCAGAAGAGAAAAACGGAAAAATCTGAAGATTTCAACGCCTTATACATCGGTAACGAAACTTTTGCTGACATATGTTCATAGGAGCTTTTGTCATAAAATGACTCGAGGAAGCACATCTTGAAATCTTTCGCACTTATTCATTTACACCCTGTATATAATCTTTGTTTTTTTTTGTCTACCTACAAATTTCCTTAGTTATGTTGTGTAGAATTATTAAAAATGCTTTTAATTTCAAATTTATATTGTATAGAGATTTTAATGTCATTGAGAACAAAGTCAGAATAAGACTTTAAAAATTTGGAGCTTGTGAATATACATGAAAATATATATACTGGGAAAATACTAAGTGTACACTATTACAACTTGAAAAATCTCATCCTCAGTTGCTCTACCAGCCTTGGTTTATATTTTCAGTAAAGTACAATTCATTTGTCTTATAGATAATTATGTGAAGAGCTAAGAAATATACGTGTAAGCTGCGCCAACAGGCATTACCAATAATTATCGAGCCTCAGAACATTAATATTTGCGAATTGATTGCCACCGAACGCAGGACGATTTCTCAGCTGTCATTTCACGATATCACTTTAATATGTCTTGTCAAAATTCCCGACAACATCAATTTTTCATCAACGTGCCACAAATTAATTCCGCGAAGTTAAATCCGTTTCGGAAAGAAAGCTTTTCTTATAGAAAAAAATATATCCTTCTGTTGGAACAAGAAGAAAACGATTCTATAAATAAACACTGCGTGTGTAGTTCTACTTCTCGGCTCAACTGTTGTGCATTGATTTCTTCTTTTTTAATAGCTCTTGTCGGCTGACATAGTGGTTTCGTCAAGGGCACAATGAAAGAGCTTTCATCCTTTGAAACTGCCAGAAAAGATAATCGCTCGTAATAAGAGGTATCAGGAAATGATTTTCTCTTTCGAGGTTAGTCAAACAAGGTCACTTTTAATAGGTTTCCAGAGATTTACGGCGAAAAGAAGTCATTTCACCAAGAGAAACTATTTCGCAGCGGTGAACTTGAGAGATGGTTAAAAGGTATTTATGAAAATCCGACGTCTTGTAAATGATTTCTCGAGATTTGTCACACAAATGGCAAGAAGGAAATGCAAAAAATGAGAAAATATAAATCCTAAACGATTCAAACCATATCTGCTGAACGATGAATGTATCGACTGTGTATATGAAAGGTGAATGAATCAAACGATGGGGACAAATAAACACAGAACAGAAACAAAGATTGATGCAAGGAGGTCAAACGTATACACCAGTTTATAGAGCAAAAATGAAATCATTTTCGGACATAAAATTCAACAGCAATTCGCTCATACCATCAAGTCAATAACAGTGTATAGATATAGTGTATAGCCAAGATATTAACGGCAAACCCGTAGAAATAAATTATTTGAATAACATAATTTATATTTAGAAAAGAACCGACCTCAACTGTATTAAAATAAAAACCGTTTAGAGACCGTATGCAATCAATCACTATTTTCTGACATAGGTATATTCTTTTTTATCGGATCTAAGGTACAATTCTACTGATTATTTTAGCGTATTCTAATCTCTCCTTTTCTCCCTCTCCCTAATTTGTATTTTTTGTATATTCTCCACATATTATTTAACTTTTTTATTTGTTTTATTATTTTAACTACTTTCTATAAGCTTAAGTCTAATTTACCCTATATTTCAACCACCCTGTATATGCTTGTGTGTATTGGTCACCCAATATAAATTATGTGTCTATCATTTTCTGAATCACCCTGTACAACTACAATTCAACTCTACACGATGTTCTGTTGTGCAAAGAGAAAAATAGTAGGTCAGACTGCCGGCACGTTGCGGGTAGTTGGAAATGTCCGATCTTGAGAGCAGCACAACGTAAATGAAAGTACTGCAACTCAACCTCACCATTGCGAAGCAGCCCAGACCTACTATTTTACAGCGGGTGCTATTATTTAAATTGGATTGCGACGTAGCCATAATCTAACTATGGGCTTGCGGTAAACTTCCGTTCCAACAACTCCCAAATATGTCTTGTGACAAAGTGGGAGGGGTTCACTTCTATAGCTGTCGAGGATGGACACCTTGGCGGAGGAACCGCCCTGTACTCCTCAACACAGGAGCCGTACATATCGCAAAGGCACAGCCACATTATGATATTTAACAATTCCAAACGTTTTTTATCTATTTTCTAGTTTACTTAGCGACCACCAAGCTATTATATTAAAGTCGTCACTGGAACAAAAATGCTTTCGATGTATATAGCAACAAGCGCAGAAGCCACTGCCAAAGAGGTAATGACAAATGCTTCCATCTGGTGGAACGTACACGATCTCACAACACCGATATCAACGAGCACGGAGACGCGACATCTGCTTATGACAACAACTACTTAGCGTATAAAATCGTGATGCTCATCAACGAACTTCGCCCCATATTAACTGCGCAATTGCTTGAGCTACCCGCTTATCCTTGAACATCCATGCGAAGATATACCATCAGTGACTATGATGAGCTATGGGCGCGTGCAACTCCAAAACGGTGCAAGGCTCCCGGTCCAGATGGCATACCTAACATCGCGCTTGCGCCATAGCCAATAGGCCTGACATGTTTCTACACCTGCCTTTTTCCCGAGTAAGTGGAAAAAGCAGAGGCTTGTGCTCCTCCCTAAAGGGGGAAAGAAACCTCCCGACGAACCGTCATCATATCGTCCCCTCTGTATGTTGGACTCTGCGGGAAAACTCCTTTAATAGCAGATAGGCTGGAGCCCTACGTTGAGCCAAAACTTTCCACCAACCAATTTTATCAACCATCGATGCCGTGACACTCGTTACCAACATCGCCAGAGAGGCTATCTCGGGAAAGAGATGGAGAAGAGGTGGAAAAAAGTACTCTAATAGCCACCCTGGATATCAAGAACGCCTTTAACTCGGCCCGCTGCATTTTGGAGGCTCTTGCCAGGATGGAAGTTTCCGCAGTACTTGCGCGGAGAATGGTTTGTATTTCAAGGACCGCATCTTATTGTACCAAACTGAAAATGGGCAAGTTATAAGATATCTCAGGGCTCTGTTCTTGGTATGGAACGTATGTACAACGACCTGCTCCTGCTCGGTCTGCCTGAGGGCGTTAGTATTCGCCGATGATGTGGCATTGATCATTCATAGAGGAGATACAAACACCTTCTATTCGCTATAGACAGCATTGGATGCTCTACTTAGCAGAGCAAAAGACCGAAACACTTCTTGTTAGCAGTGAAACCATCACCCTCAAAATAGGCGACACCTACATACAGTCGCAGCCCTTCATCAGCTATTTGGGGGTGCTCCTGGACACACGGCTCAACTTCAAAGAGTACATAATCGCGGCCAGCAAGAAAGCAGCTGGGGTACAGGGGGCATTATCTAGAATAATGCCGAATGTCGGAGGCCCTAGACAGATAAGAAGACAGCTACTGGCAACAGTAACTACTTCTGTTTTGTTGTCGGTATATCGCTCGAGCTACCATCGTACCGCCTCAGTCCAGCGGCTCTCAGCGATTCGAGTGGCATCATCCTACCGCACTGTGTCTTATGAGGCGGTGAGTGTGATTGCCTCTACCCTATATACGGCTTTACCGCAGAAAGTTAGAAAAAGACCAGCCGACAAGAAACAGCGATGAAAGAGCCATGAGTCTAGGGCAATGGCAGGAGAGGTGGGACACTACAAAAGGCCGGTGGACTATCGATGATACCTAACATCACTCAACCGCCAGCAAGGTTGTCCTGACTGGACATGCTTTCGAGCATACCTGCACAGGTTCAGGAGGGCAAACTCCCCAAATTGCCCACACTGTACAGACGTTAGAGGACGCGGAACACGTGTTCTTCTCCTGCCCCCGGTTTCAGGAACGTGCCCTGGAGACTAATATCGTTCCAGAACAATTAGTAGAAGCCATGTAAGCCTGGAACTTGGTATCAGATTACGCGGAGACTATCCTCAAAGACCTCCGCAATACCTTCGAGGAGTAGGCTTTAGAGGCTTTCAATGTAAGAGCAGTTAACATCTGCAATGAACCACCCTTGCGAAGTAGTATTGACAAAGAGTGACCTTGTATACGTTATACTGCTTCATGCAACGATTTACTCTTGCTTTGAAGTCACATCGGGAGTCCCGCACGACAGCACGTGCACTAAGTACACACACACACACACCTATCATCCTATACCGTAAAGAAAAGATCGCTCACATAACAATTTTTCTTTTCGATACATTTCACTCGACTTTAAGTCCCGGAAAATGAAAACCGTTGCAAACACCCTCTACGATATACTTTCATGGCATATCTTGACATTTAAACTAGATATTTATGATAAAAATTTGACATGTACATTGATTTTTTACCGTTTTTACACATATTTTTCCGATTTTCAGTAAAACGGTATATTTTACAGTATAGAAAATTATACGGAATCAAGCTGGAACATTTCTTTGTAGAATACAAGTTATAACATTCAAATTGTTTGAGTCGTTTTATAGAAAACAGTGTAGATTCATTGAAATTCACAGTAATAAGGGACTACACCCCTTAATTACTGTTTCTTCTGATTTTCTAGAAAACAGTAAATCTCACGTCATAGAAAATTATTCCTTAATGCAATGCCGTTTAAATCATCAAAATTGCCCAAGTCGTTTTTGAATTATCGCTGAGCATACATAAAAAAAATTGTCGACGAATTGATAATCTCCTCTAATATAAATCTATTTTCTATATATATCTATACTAGCAACCCGTCCCTGCTTCGCACGAGTTCTTTACAGATAAAATAAGCTACCCTTTGTTACTCCGAGAAGATGCAAATTTCGGTACAATTGTTTTAGTAGTTTTTGAGTGAAATCGTAACAAACAAAAAATCAATCATCTTTCCTCGTTATACATGATATTAATTCAGATTTTTTTTGAGTGGCAATTATTTATGAGGCACACAAAACAGAAAACATTTAGATTAGTTTCAAAGTACATTCTTTGTATACGACATTAATAACCTGATCACTTATAAAACGAACAAATTTTGTTTCGAAGTAACACATGATAGGGCAACATACAATTGCCTGTGCGAAAAGCACTGTGTGCTTAAATCTACTCCCGCCAAGCAAATAGCCAGCGGGGGTTCAAACACCCCCGAAATTTTGGAAATTTTATTTTCAAGATTAAATTTTAACCCCTTAATTATCTTTTTCATAAGAATAAATATTATGTTTATACAATTTTATATATCCTTGAAAGACGTGAATACTTAATCAGCCCACCATCAATCAAAAAAATTATCCAAGCCCCCCGAAAAAATTATCCAACCCACCTGGCAAAAATCTCTTGGCTACGGCCTTGACCCCAGCAACTTATAATGTTTAACCCTGCGCTGTATTAATTGTCATTCCAAAAGCTATTTTTACGGGAAATTGTCGCCGTTTAAATTGGAAAGGCAATTCTGAGGGTATCATAGGAATTCTTGGTATAAAACAGTTTCATCATTTGCGTTTCTAGTTCATACGATACAATCGATCAAAAAAAAATAAATTGACTACTTTGAATCTTGTATCGTTGCACATTTTCAGTAGACTGAAATTTCTTCTTAGTAATATAATAGGAGCAGTGGATATGTTACTAATATGGAGATAAAATTGTTCAATAACTTCTTCCACATTAACAAAAAATTGTTAAAATTCACATAGACATTACCTTCTTGAAATTCACCATTTCTTATTTGGACCTAAGTCGTTAGAAAATTGCCAATTTTCTTTGCTAAACGATAAAATCCTCATATTTTTAAGTTCACAAGTTGAGCGATGCATTGACTTCATCTGCTCACGTTCCCCTAGTTATAAATGGCAAAATGTGAGGGAAATCTCTAGATAATAAAACAGTACAATCACCCATTGGGCAGTTACTGTTGCGCAGATCTCGCATTGTCCTGTCAAGTGCCTCAACCGCTTTATGAGACATAGAAGCCTCTTCCCAAATAATCAAACTGCAATTCCTCATTGATGTTCCGGCACTACTCTGTTTAGAGATATTGCAAATGCTAATGACCTCATCACTACATATTTTTTATATCAGTTTGAATGTGGAATGGACGGTTCGCCCACTTTCCAAAAGTGTGGCTGCTATGCCGGACGATGTCACAGCTAGGGCAATTTTTCTGTCGGATAGTACTTTTGCTAATAATAGATTTATTAAAAATGTTTTACCTGTGCCTCCGGGGGCATCTAAAAAAAATACCTTCATTACAATTATTATTTGAGGACAGTATTAGGTCATAACGATTTTTTTTGTTCAGCATTCAAGCGACATTTATCTTGAATGACTTGTAAAAGTCTCAAATGGATATAGTTAGTTTCTCATAAATTGAAATTTAATAGCAAGGTGAATCAAAAACTTTTATAGATTTTCCTGACAGAGATTCCGCTTGTTTATTCAATTCAAATAAAGCTTTAGAAATCGTACTTTCCCAATGAGAGTCGTCTTCTAACAGACACATTGCTGTACAAAGTCCTTGAAATGTTTCATAAGTTATACCTTGAAAAGTACGAAGACTAATGAAATTACCATATCTTTATTTCCAGGGTTAAAATTTTACAAAATTACTGAAAGAAGTAGGGCCTTTTACTACGTTTAGTAACATCTACGGCTCGGACGCGTGGCGCGGGGTCAGGGGTAGCGGTCGAATCAAGGCGACACGAAATTAATTTCGTTGCGTCTTATATATTTTGATTTTGCTATATCTCCGAAGGTATTCATTTAATTTGCATGGTGTAAAGGGAAAAAATATTCTTCATATAATGCTCAAGCCAACTAAGGTATTTAAAATGATAAGGATTAATACCGTATTTGTCTAAATAGCGTTCCAATTACCGCTTTATAATTGCCCATTTTTTTAAGTATTAAAATGAGTATAGCATGTTATCCTTAAGAGATAGACATATGCCAGCCCTGACTTTTTTGTAGACCTCTATAAGATACACAATTTCACCATACATTATTTTGTTATATCTCAAAGGGTTTAGGCAGCGTTTTGGTTGAAAGGTCCCAGACGGCTTATTTTTTCCGAGACTTCCAACAAATATCGTTATATTTCAGCCAATTTATATAAAAACAAATTATATACTAAAATCTTCCTCGAGAACCACTCTATCCACTGGTGAAAACAGCATGAAAATCGGTGCGGTGGTTGGTGAGTTTATCGCGAACAGACAGACAGACAGACGCGGCGAAGGATATAATATTTATAGATATAGAACTTCTATAATTTAAATAAGTAAATGGTGCAATAAATGTAAAATTGCTTGCAATTTGGGCATGATAAAGACATTCATCTTCACTGGGACTAACGGAGGGTTAAAATTTGGGCGATCGTTTCTCTGAAATAAAGACACTAATCTTCAAAGATGTAAATTTTAAAATCAAATATATTATAATACACTGTGTTAAATTTATAAAAGTTGATGCGACTAACGGAGGGTTAAATTTGTTATACCAGTTAGACAGTTTTCCGGCTGTAGTTCTTTTTAATTATTGTAGCATGTAGTTTCTTTATCCTTTAAATTCTATTTTTGTGGCAAATTCATGTACTGTTACACTTCAATGGTGGTTGGCATTCGTTTAGGCAAATAATACCCTTCAATCTAGTGGATGTAAAGTTTTAGAACGTACACATTAATCAAAATTTTTATACTAATACCCTGTAACCCTGTTTGATAACATTAACAAATATTTAACATATTTTTTGTTTTTCCAGGGGATTTGGTAAACAAGGATATCAGTGCCAAGGTGAGTAATTTAAAATTTATTTTATCAAATTAGTCTGGTTTTGAAAAACTAATTAAACAAATAATGTATACTTACTGTTCATTGTTCATTGTATTTTCTACAAAATTGATACTTTCAAATTATACGGTTCCAGGAAAGTGATGTGCTTCACTTATAATAATAAACTAAATCAATTTGTTACATTTTATTTATGTGTTAAATTAAAAATATTTTACTTCAATAGTATAATCTTGTCTTATTTAGACATTAAGCGCTAAAGTAGTAGTATATGCACCTTGATATTTATAAAAAAAGTTGTCAAACTACTGATAATTTTATTTTTTATGACATTATCAATGACAGTTATGAATCTATAACGATGCTTAATAGGTTTGAAATTGGGGCAATTACCAGGCCTAACCATAACTGTTCAGGATAAGTATGTTCAACATTAAACGTATCCTTACCCTGCCGAATCCATAGACAAGAAGATAGATAAGCAACTCTGTGTTGAAAAATGTGTCATAAAATAAGACATGTAGCGCCTCTCTTCGTTGCCACATGAACTAAAAATGAGCAATTATTCAATTTTATGCTACAGAAACCTGTAAACATGCTCAAAAGGAACCTACACACGACCCACGTTGATTGCTTCCCAGTATTCCCAACAGAGGTCCACATTACCAAAAGAAATACAATTTTCAAAATTGAAACTTTTATTTAAAATATAAATACAATTCAATGTTCAGTTAGAAACATGTTTTACAATTATATGTGTGTATACACCTGGTAATTTTCAAAGAAATATATATAAGAAGTTTCTAACCTAAAATGAACTTGAGGTTTTTTGATAGGATAGAAGTAAATCGTTCTTTGTAAAAATTAAGATCTTAACATTTTCCTAATGACAATTGCAGACAGAATGCCCATTCTTTACTGAAATCACATATCACCAAAACCTCATATACCAAAGTTTAGGACCTAATATTCTCTCAAATAAGGAAAAAAAACCGTAAGATTGGATATGATCATGAATACCTGAAATAATGTAGAACTTAAAGAGATGATCTGAAAAAATTAAGGTACTGAGAAATACAAGTGATGAGTCAGTATATTTGTGAGAACCATATATAGACTCAAATGATTTAGAAAAGATGCTTTAGTTTTGCATGAGTTATGTTAGAACATAACTAAACACAAATGACAAATATTAACCTTAATTACCCAAATAATACTGTCCAATATTAATTTACTATAAAAATTAAACATTACATGTAACATATAACATAATTGGTTAGACTATGAAAATAAATCATATGAACTTAAATCTAAACAAAGTATTAAGAATTAATGAAAATACATTTGTTTTACCTACTGTTAGCATTATACTAAAATTGTTTCGTGAAATGCTGCCCCTGGAAAGGTGAAACAGTGAAGAAGAATTTTCAGAAAATCAATGAGATGACTGAGGAACTGAATGAAAGTTTTAAAAATTAAGTAAAGAATGCGTCCTTCCACAGTTATTGCAACAAGTTAAAGCTAAACTAAAGAATTGAATATAAATATTTGAATTAATGTACAAATAAACTTCCCTTCAGGTTTAACTTTTGATTTCTTACTTGAGTTAAAATGAAAGTTATAGCTGGACTATTAAAATTGTTTAAATACCCTAATTCAGATCTCCTGTTTTGTATGAGCAGTAAACGTCACTTGACACTCATTTTGGTTCTGCTTCCTGCAATTCTCTTCCTCTTCAACAACTTTTTCTTAAATCTATGTCAATTGGGATGACACACTTGTTCCTAATTATTCTCTTTTTGCACACTGTAAAATATATCTGGACATTATGGAATATAATATTATTATTAAAATGCTTACCCTTGTATTGATCAAAGCTCTTATGCGCTGAAAGTTCCATCACTTCTTCAACTCCAGATTGTAAGCAATCCTGTTCAAACAACCTCTTCCTTTGAAACTGCACATGCACTGAATCATAGGAGGTGGAGGCAGTAGAAGAACCTTGATTTGGGATGTTAATATCATTTTCATTATAGCTATTGGCTTCTTGGATCATCAAATGATAAAATGGTCTCCTGGACTTCTGTCATAACCATTTAATAATCTGCCATGTACATCTCAAAATGTGCTTTGTACAATGTCCTAGGTCATATGCCTCTCAAAAGAATCTTCTCATTATGCCATATATCCTTCAATTGTTTGTTTGTTGTAAAATAATGCCTGAAAAGAGGTAATTAAATACAATATATACTTTTAGTATCATATTTCATTACCTCTTGAATGTTTTATCATTACATCCTGGAACACAACAGGACCGAAGAGCCATTTTCAAAACTCTGTTCTTATATGCCTGGTGCAATAACAGTAATGATATTCTTTTAATAAGCCTGAAAAATTATTAACCAGGATACGAGCCCCCACAGATCAACAGCCCCCACCTCACACCTGTTCCTGCGTTTTGTTCGATAATTGACAATCATGACAGATGGTGATATGTCGCCATCTGAACAGCGGTGGATCAACCAAAAACTAGTAGATCATGTGGCAAGGGTAAGATGGCTTGAAGAGGATCACGGAACAGTGAACCACATTTCGCTATACGAGTTACCACCCCCTGGCCGAATCCTCACCAATCTGTGAGAGACGATCGTTAAGGGGTAGTCTACACATGCATGGATTTAAAGGCTTTAATCGACTTGCATACAAGTGGAATCTTAGCATGCATAAACCGAAAATGTTTGTATACTTCTAAAAACTACTGGTGCCAATGGTGACACATACCGCGGAGAACATAATGTTACATACTCTGTATGTGTAGTCAGATACATACTGACATATCGGCTCGCCAGTTTTTAATTCAATTTTGGTTTCGGTGGAACAAATAATTCTAGTTGGTTGTAGATTTTATAAATATGGCTAAAAAAAGTGGTCAGCAGAACAATCAAATTTCTTGATGGCTATGAATCTTATCAGTGCTTATGGAATGTGCATATCACTTATAAAAGTAAAGATTGTCGAGAAAACGGCTATGAAAAACGTTCTAAATTAATGGATATTGAAGGCTTTGGATTTTTTCCACTTCAATTTTAGCGGCCACTTTGAAAGATTTACGAGATCAGTCAACAAATTGCGCCATATAAGAACTGACTTGTCAAATATTTTGTTTTTTCACATGCAGTTTACACCTTCACGGGTATGCAAACAGAGCTGGCACCACTAAGACCATGCATATGCAACTCCTTTAGACGCAATTTTAAAGAATAATATCCAGCCAAACTCTCAGTAACATTGAATTATCAAAAGTACCTATGTACAGATTTCACCTTCCCGCGTTGATCATATTAGGTTTACTCGTAGAGACTAATAATTCCGTCGGTTTGAAACATATCCGCGAATCAGTGATCTCGATAGTTGATTGAGCCAAAACTCTATTCGCGGATAACTATTGAAATTATTGGCAATTGTATCTGAATTTGTGCGAAATGGATATTTCTCTTACCTTAATTTAAAAATCACAGGTAAATGTCATTTATAGCTTGGTCTGCCGATATATGATTAAAAATTACCATGGCGACTCTTATTTTAGTAAATGATGGTACTACTAACCCTGTTTCTTATTCAGAAAGGCGTTTGAAGCAACTTGTTCAAAACCATACTTTTTACTCAAGACGCTTTATGGGTATTATTGGTCTTGGATTTGTAAAAAAAAAGATCAGAACTGTTAGCATCCAGATTCAAACAAAGCTACGAAAAATAAATAAATTAAATAAAAAAACATCATTCTGTTTTCGTCTATAAAAATATGTAGTTTTTGTGATAATGTCAATGATATCAGTTTCCAATGTAGGTGGCACCTAAACACTGGACCGGAATACGAGTATGAATTACCAACCATAACAGGTATAAAAACAAGTATGACAAGTATGGAGGTTTGACCGAAATAAATACGAAAACGAACACTGAGATAGAACCGTCACAGATAGAGCAACTAGTCTGGACTTGTATGGAATTCTGAACGTAGCAGAAGCTGAAACACGGATGGAATATGAATACTCTTGACTAGTATGTCATTCCTCAACAGAACAGATACGAAATACAAGTAGACTAAACTCTAGTATACAGGTCCAAACGTACCATGTAGATACAGATGACGACATTTGTTTAGCCGGTCGTAATATTTAGAGAGTATTTATCACGGCCCACTAATAAACAAATGACCCTACGCGATCTTCAAAGTCACTTGACCATAGAAGGCAGCAAAAATAGTTTGCTAAGGAATAAATGATCTTTTTATGTGTATTTTGGTTCATTTTGGTTAATACAAAAATCTATTACATCAATTTAATCATAACTTTTCAGTTTATCTTCTAAAATCTTTAAAACTTCCTCTAAAATAGAAACAGTTCTTACCCACAACATTTTTGTTAGTGTATCATTTATTTAATTCTTAAACTTACACTAAAGTCTTGTGGAATGCACACCAAAGCTTCAATTTTGGAAATGTTATCACCGCATTTTCAATAACAAAAAAATGTAGCCGTTTTCTTGCTACAAAATCCAGTGTTTATTTATACGATTGCTACTTTTGTAGAACTGTAATATGTCACTTACATTATTAATTTGTTGAGATCTTTCATAACCCTTAAATGATTCTAAGGAGGGCGGGTTGGAAAAAGGCTTTATGAAAGATTTCATGTGAAGTGGTATACCAACTTTCGTATTTTCAACACTAGCAAGTCCCCTGTATATTATTTATATTTTAGATTTCCAGTAGTAATTATCTTAAACAAATAACTTGGCAAGTTCACAAACTGTTGGTACGGCTTTTTCTTGTAGTTTAGGAATAATTCAGTCAAATTATTTTGTTGATTCTGAGTTACTATTCAAAACCCATTATTTAATGAAAAAAAAAACAGATTCTTTGTCTATTTTCTAAAAACTCATAACCTTAGTCAATCTTGTTGCTGCCTGCAGGACAGGGATAGTGTTGGAAGCCATTGTCGGAATTTGAGTTTGGCTGTTAACATTGGTGGTCAAGTTGAATCATTCTACATGATTGAACTTATTTCAGTAAATACAACTGATTAGCAACACATGTACAGATTTATTTAATAATTTATATTTAAAAAAGAACCGACTTCAACCGTTCAGAAACCCTGTGCAATCAATCACTATTTTTTTATCTCTCTCTTTCTCCCTCTCTAATTTTTATTCTGTGTCTATAGTTTCCAAATAGAATATTTTAACTTGTTTTCAAAATTTGACGCTATCTAATTTGGGCTCACTTTCAATATCCTAAATGTAACTAATTCACTCGTATGATTGCATACTTGACACTGGAGTAAATATGCTTCTGTCTCGTTGGTCACCAACTTGATATAACTTATATCCTGATGAGTTCATATTATGGTTTCAGCACAGTCCCACTCTGTACCTGAACCGATAATTCATTGGGACTCAACAGCACGATATTTGACAATGGTCTGCTGGGGATATGTAGTACTTTATAAAAAACCTAAACCCTCAGCTTAGATAACCTAATAAATACTCTCCGAAACACTATTAGTCACGCCTGAGATTTTGAGTAACTGTTAGTTTAGAATTATTCTGTATACCAGATTAGCATGTTGCTAAGACGTTCGGCGATCATATGTCAAGTTTTGAACATTTCATGCATTGACATGCTCATGTTTCTACTTTATATAAAAAATTCACCTTTTTAGTGAACCACATTTTATAAACATAACTTACCTTTACCATGTTAATTTTTCAACGACCCGGTATATGCAACTACTTCTCCGAAGCATGTTTTGTACCGATTGTACTATGAATTATAACCCGTCCTACGTCCTCTAATTCAAATAAATTCTAACTGCTTATGCTTACATTTATAAGAAAGTTTTTGCCACTGTACACTCTGCGAATAAAAATTCAAAATCCAATTTTACCCAACACCCGTTATCTTCCAAACACCTTGTATAAGCAACTACTTAAATGTTCCAAACTATATAAAGCAATTTTTTTTACACCGCCCGGTATTAACTGTAATTCTACTCCACCTTATATTTCTAACCATACTGTATATTCAATCTGCTTATTGATACTTTTTTTAATTTTTAATAGCCTTTTTCTTCATAACTGTAAGTGTTTTATTCTCCAGTCCTATAACGTTCTTAAATGTCCACCCTGTATAACTATATAGTATTGCTAGAGCTCTTAGATTTGCAAACACCTGTGGGTAATACGCTACTACTTATGATGTCACCCAAGTACAAATAAATTGCTCTTATGTAAACCACTCCTTGTATACCAAAATAATCTCAGAGATTCCACCTTTATTAATTTCAACCATCCTAATGATACTTTACAACTGACTTATGTACCATTTTAAATATTCACATGCACGCATGAACACACCTACAACCGTATGTCGTATAGAAGAGTTCGCCGACATAACAAATTTCCGGAATATTTATAACTGATTTGCATAAAATATACTGTAGTTGACAAAATTTTATAATTAAGCTGCGCGTCCGTTCTCTTACATACTCAATGTGGTAATTCCACCTTAAATGCCTATCAATAATTATGCCTAAATATTTGATGTGTGAGACTTCTAGGATGGGCTCGTTTATATTTTCAACTTTAATAATATTGAAGTGAGGTTTATTAATTTTATATAGACCAAATGCTATAAAGTTAGTTTTATTGACGTTTAAGGATAAATTATGTATGTCTAGCCAGATTATAACTTTGTAGAGGCCTGATTTCATCTTTTCTAAGACACTTTCCCATGTTGTTCCACTATATATTATAACGGTGTCATCTGCGTATGGTACTATTCTTGCGTCCATCTCCAAAGACAAAAGTGTGTTTATATAAATTAGGAACAGAATCGGACCTAAAATCGTTCCTTGGGGAACTTAGCAAATAGGGAGTTTTTTCTCAATATACGACATCTATTAATTTTGTATATTGGTCTCTAATTTGAAAAAACTAAGTGTGTAACTAGCTTTATCGCACAACCTCTCAAAAGGAAATTAGTCGTACCTTAAAAAGAAGTCTTTATGGGCGGAAAAATTTGTCGTTTAAAAAGAAGTCTTTATGGTCTAAAACAAGCATCCAAGAGAACTGGAATGTCATACATTTACAGAATATTTGAAAAGAATCAATTGGTTTTGAGGATACTGATGATGAATCCGATGTATATTTTATCGATCAGTGCAAAGACAGGAAATTATTATTGGAATTTAATTAAAGGTCATTAGGTCAAATTGATCGGTATAATGGATCCTGTAGCCTAAAAACCTGAAGAAAATGGATAAAAGGTATCTGTACTCGAAGAAAAAATGAAATCTTCAAAAGTTACAAAATTTTTTTAAAATTATCTCACTTCACGAAGTTTTTTCTGAGAATGGAAAATTATTTTATCTTGGAATGGAAATTCAGTTCTAAAAGAAAATTGAATTTTAGTAACTCTTTCGGCACAAATCCACTAAAATCTATACTAAGATTTATTCTTTTCATTTTTAGGGTTCCGTATATACAATTGCGGATACCCTTGAAAATTCATATCCAGTTACTACACCTGTTGAACCTGGAATGATGACAGAAGATAATACAAATGATAAGCAATTGAAGGGTATGCCATATCGAGAAGCAATTGGGAGTTTATTGTATTTATCTACAATATCAAGACCAGAGATCAGTTTTGCTGTGAATTATTTAAGTCGACAAGTTAGTAATCCAAAGTTGAGACACTGGAAAATGTTTGAAAGAATTTTTAAGTATCTGAAAGGAACAGAAAATTATGGTATATTCTTTGACAGACAGTTAGAATTGAAAGTATATACTGATTCTAATCATGGAGGAACTGAAGAAGACATGATTTCAACCAGTGGAGTATTAATTGTATGTGGTGGCAACCTATTCCAGAATTAAATGGTTGAAACAAAAACATTAAGAATAACCCATCATGTTTATCATCAGCAGAATCTGAAGGGCTATCGAGCTGAAAACAGTAAGTGGTATTTTTTCAAGAAATTAGTTGGATTAGAAGACTTATAGAATAATTAAAAGTAACTAATTTGAATGGACCTACAAATATGTATATTGATAATCAAGCAGCTAAACATATGTTGGAAAATTTAGAAAAAGGAAAAACATCAAAAGGGAAGAAGCATTTATTGAAATACGAAGAAAGTTTATTAATCAACATGTAGGAAAGACAGTGAATTTATTGTTAGCATTAACACTAAAAATCAGATTGCTGATATCAAATTGACAAAAGCTCATTATGACGAAAAGAATTTTTGAATATTTACGTTTAAAATAAATTAATTAAAAGCAATTAACAAAAATTAAACTTATTACCCAGATGGTCCCCCCTTGATATTCTCCGAAACCATAAGCTGTTTTTTTTTTGATAACAAAAAGTTGAGGTAAGCCCCTCACCTGAACTTTATGGAAAATATATTAGTGTCAGATAAAAATGTAATTCATTTGGGGGTTAGAATTAAAGGTTTTGTCTGTTATATATCAAATAGGGCTCATTGACGAAAATAAATAATTTTTTTAATAATTACAAATAAATAATTAAAAGATTTGTACCATCCCCCCTGCATCTCCAACAGTAACTAGTAACTAGTTGAAAAAAAATGAAGGTATAGCCCCGCACAACCTGGAAAAATAAGGAAAAACCCTCAATAACATTTTAGGCAAATATACCTCAGAATTAAAGCTGCCTCGAAAATATAAAATTAAAATTATTTCCTATCTGTTATTATCAAATGAAAGCTCATGATGAAGAAAACATTTTTTTGATATTTTTAAAATAAATTTTAAAAGATATTAACAAAAATATAAAAAATTTTACCCATTCCCCCCCCCCTTATCCGAAACCATGTGAAAAATTTTGAAAAAAATGGAAGAAGCCCTCACCTGACTTTCTGGGGAAAACCCCAGTATCATTTTGGGGGGAAATAGAATTAAATGAAAATAAAAAAATTTTCTACAGTTTAGATGTTAATCAAATACAGGTTCATTAGGAATACAAATTTTTTTAATTTTTTTTAATGAATATTTTAAAATATATTTTACCCTTCCCCTCTTTATTCCCCCTTAGACTTACATTTTTTTGTGAAAAATAGAAAAAAAACAAGGCCCCCAAATAATAGAGCGATTAAACGGAAAATCATGAGATCCTAAGAAAACCCCCATATGGATGAATTTTAGGACAAATTATCAATTACTCGAAGAAAAAGAATCAATTTTCAGACTCATGTAATATATCAGATAAAAGACTCATTATGTGTTACAAATAATCATTTTTTCTCAATATTTGTTTAAAAGTATAACAAAAATATAAACTCGACTTAATTCCCACTTTAAAAACTCACTATTTAAATTTTGAAAATATATTTTATGTATTTGAACAACACATTTAATAATTTAAATTTAAAACTTGACCTATTTTGCCCTTTATCTTCCAATCTACAGAGCTTCAAAACAAGACAGAGATTATAAAAACTTCTCTGAAAGTTTATTAGTAAAATAAAACTCTAATGTTAATTTTTGGGGGCCAAATTAGAAAATTAAATACATATGTATTCTTAAAAATATCCTGAAGCAGATACAATAAAAAGTCTATTTCGGCACCAAATCTACTTTAAAAGATAAAGGGTAAATTATGCACTATGAAACTGGAATTTAGAACATGGTCTAAGTTGCTATTTGTTTCCAATAAACATTAATTTTATGCATAAATACTTACCATAAGATTTCCATCATTGTTTTTTAAATATACTTTTTATTTTTCAGTATGCAGTTTCGTCGTGCATAAACGCTGTCACGAATATGTTACGTTCAAATGTCCCGGGGTTGATAAAGGAGCAGATTCAGATGTAAGTTAGATATTTTACTTTATTAAAATATTTAAATTTGTATAATGCCACAATAATAAATGCTTATTTGAAAAATTATGATATATTATCACAAACATTTGTACTCTAACACCAAATATTTTATTTATTTTTCATACTAAAAGTTTCAAACCTGTGAATTTACTTGAAAATTTCTTAATGAAATTAACTTGTATTTACCTTAGAGTCAAAATGTTTCCCAAAAGTTGTTACGAAATATTTTATACGGTCATATAAAACCATTAAGTAAGACCAAATCAAATCTACCATGGACTGAATTTATTTATACCTTTAGAGAATTTCATTGCTTAATTTATATTGTTCATAAAAAACAACAGGACCAAGGACGGGGGCTTAAGCAATGTGTTCCAAAATGAATAAACAAAGATCTAAGCCAAAAAAGTAATGACCCATGAAGATCATAGGCCGGTAGTTACCATACCAAAAATCAGGAATAATTTGATCAAAAGTTTAAAATCGAATTAAATCCTTGAAATTTTTACCAATGATGTATTTTAAAGTCTATGCAGATATTCTTTTGGGTCGATTTGAAGGAATAGACGTCATATTGTTAATAAATGTAAATATAAGTAAAGAGCTGTCATCATACTCATTTATTAGTAATTTTGCAGAAAGTCTAAAGTTACTCACGTCAAGCATGTCATCAGTCTTAATAAAGATGTGATAAACCTAGTTTGCCTTGAATAATTTAGATAATATAAAGATTAAATACGATAATAAAACCCCTAACCAAACCAGGATGTACACTATCAGGACCTGAGAAAAGATTTATTGTCGGCACGTCAGATTCCGAAAAGGATAATTCACTAATCATCCTAAAGTATCCATTCTAATCTGAATACATGATTAGACAATTCTTGCAAATAAATTAACTATTATACTAAGAAATATACCTTTTAAAATTAGGAACATCATAAAACGTAATTTTGAATAAAAAAATCTAAATTTTTTATTGTTCATTTGGGGATTTCCTTCCTCAAACCGATTTCTGAAAACAAATAAGGTAAATAATTGTTTGGTTTACTCCTTGATGATGACAACTAAGAGTTGTTGAAACGGCGTTGAGTGTTTAAATAAAGGTTTGATATTAGGGTGCAAAACTGTGTTTTTACATTTGTGACACACCAAAGGTTCCACGTACCACAGCCTTCCCAATAATTGAAAATCAAAGTAGGGACTACGCCTTCTTATAAAAAAAACTATTTCGAACTAAGATCAAACTAGTTCTCCTCTGATATATATGAATGTATATTTCAGTATACTGATCTCTTCACTGATATAGAAATTTATTAAAAATAAAAATTGTAAGAATTAGTAGTGTCATTCGGTATCATATTTATCAAATATTTAGTAAATTAAGAAGCACTAGTTAAAAGAATTATCGCGCCAATCGCAGTTGTTTGATGTTTTTAGTTGAAAAGACCACAATATGTAAATGTTTTATATTTTTTTATGTTGGCGTAAGATTTTAACATAAAATAACTTAGATAATTGTTATATTATTAAATTGGGATAGGTTTGAGTGTGGCTCAATAAGTTAATACATTGCTACATAAAGAATTTAGAACCATTTTAAACGCGGCATGACACGCTACCCCTTTTCATTTAAAGTTTTTTTAGAGGAATACGAGCTTGTTTAAGCATCATTTAGCTACTTTTTAGTAAAAGAAAAATCATACCAACGCATTTAATGTTTTTTTGTGAAAATCAACTATTTCTGTCAGAATGTCGAAAAAAGCCCTCTAGCGACCACATTCGAAACTAACAAAACTTCAAATATTATATTTGTGCCCAAGAATAGTTCTTTTCAACTAACCCAAATTTAAATTTAAGATAAAGGGTGTTTTTACGAAAATATTTGAATACTCCTACACCATTTTATTTTTAGAGAAACAACAAAATTTCTCTCACATATATTTTTGTTAGGTTAATATAGCGGACTTCACAGAAAAATCACTTTTTAGGTTCAAGATTGCAGTTTCGCCCCCCGTAGCGAGCATTTCAAAACCTTGAAAACATTTTCCAGGTTTTACTCTTGGAAGTTTTAGTAATAAGTTTTTTGCCGCAAGCCTTTACGATGGAGAGTTTTCCAGATACAGTACCTGGCATTCTTAGTTGGCCACCCTGATCAACGATGACGCAACAAATATTTCTGTACTAAATTTTAGACAAAGGCATAACCCAAAGCACATTTTTCTGGTGCAGTTATAGCAGTTGTTTGACAATATCTAGAAAAAGATTGGTCGTATAAAATACAGTTGTACGCAATAGTAGTAACCTATAGGTATATAGGAAATTTTTGGCCCAGCTTTACTGCTACATTTTTCTCTACAGCTCTACAGCCACAGGTTTATTATACATTGACAATAGCGTATTTGTACTTGTCTGAGACTTAAACATGGATTTCAGTCTTCTGGAATATGGATAAATTTTACCCACAAAGAGTAGGCAATAGATACAGATGATTAAAGTTATCGAAGTCAGCCTCGTCATCATTTAGCTTATTCCTTCAACGAAAGCCTTCTTTAATTCTAACCATCTCTTTCTATTTGGTGGCACTCGGATCCAATTTCCACTCACTCTTTTTAAATCATCATCCACCGACTAGAAGGTCGTCCTCTACTTCTATAGGTCTCATATTTTAGTCTCCATTTTACAAGTCTCTCAATCGAGGTAGTTCTCTCAATTTAACAGAAATACAAACCCTCGTACCCGTAATGCAAAATCCGAAGCGTGAGTTGACATTTTTTTGCATTTTAGTATGCCTTGCAATTATACAATTTACTTGTCTGCTTGCCAAGAATCATAAACCAAAAGAGCTGACAGATATGTAAAAGCTATTAGTGTAAAGTGAGCTTAATTGAGTCGCATATCCGAGAACGAAGTCAGAATAGACTTTGAAACGTTTGGTATTCCTGCAAAATACGTAGTTTTATTTCTATTGTGGTGTTATTCCCCAAAAAAACATAAAAATAATCAAGAATATGCCACAAACAACGTTTAGAAGACAATTAGAAACCCCTAAGTAATGTGTAGCGAGAACCAGAATGCTTGCACATTAAACCAAAATAATTTTCAAATTGGCCAATATTTTTAGGGTCGATGAATCTAAACCAAAAGTAAATTCCAAAACAAACTGATAATAAATACGGCTTGTCTAAACTACTGCAAATACCTATCAACTAAGAATGTCGTAAAACAAAATAGCGAGTCAAATTTACTTTTTGATCACTATTTTTGGGAAGCAATATCTTAATTAGTAATATAGAATTATCCTCGGAATTATTTTTCATTTATTTTTTAAGGAAACAAAAGCAGCATGTATATTTGATTAATTCAATATTACATCATTTTGTCACGACTCTTCTAATATTCTTTTAGTTTGTGTCATGTTTTGGGGCTTACATTGCTAATATTACCAATTTAATATCATTTTATTGAAAGCCTCTTTTAAAAGTAATTTCCTGAGTCACAAATTGTGTTGTTTCCAACTAAAATTGACACTCTTGTAGCGGTCTCCTGCTCTTTGTTACTATTTTTCTTAAAATGAGTTGTAATATTGATAAAAAAAGTTTCCAGATCTTATACCACATTTACTGGGATTTTCTTCTAATATGTTTTTAAATATTTCAGGACACCAGAACGCGACACAATTTTAAGGTCCACACATATGCATCTCCTACATTTTGTGACCACTGTGGATCTCTTTTATATGGAGTACTCCACCAAGGAATGAAATGTACAGGTAAGACGTAATTCAATGTAAAAAAAAATAATTTAAAAAAATAGAGAAATAAAATTACTGAAAATTTTCACCTACATTTTTTTAACGAAAAACTAGACTAGCGATTAAAGCGGTAGACAATGCAACATGTTTGATATTTTTTTTTATTTCCATTATCTGGATCTCACAATTTAGGATTTCTATCTTCATATCATTATCAGAAGAATGATATAAATTATATAGCAGCACTAATAATATTAGGCGGTGATACGTAAGGGAGAGTTATTAGACCAAAAAGGGTAGTTAAGAGATCCAAGAGGAAGCTATGACGCCAAGAAAAGAGGGGAATCCAACAACAAATTCAACAACAACAAGTATTTAAATTTTAATACGAAAATTGGTCTAAACTGCAATTGATAATTTGAAAACATGATACAATGCTTAGAAAACACTAATCATCAAGAAAACATAAGAAATCGTTTCCACAAGAAAGCCTAAAAATAAATGACGAAGCACGTCAATAAATTCTACAGCGAACTCAATAAACCCGACAAACTATTAAGATGTAGCTAACTAACTAAGAAATATTAGAAATATTTTTAAAGTTAACCCTCAATACCATAAAATTAACAAAACAGACAATTGTGAAATACCGGCTGAAATATTAAGAACCAGACACGTACCTAAAAGAACAATTGAATATTTCTGCCAAAGCATTAAAGCACAAGAAAAATGTTAAATAAATTCGGTATTATAGCTGATCCAAAGATTGTTACCACTTTCATTAACCTTCATTGGCTAGAAGAAATCAACAACCCTGAGTGAACAAAGTGTAAATAAGCCACACATAGAATCTTTGGCCAATATATACCGGGAAGGAAAAATAAGATTATATACAGCCAGCTCAGAATTTTCCATTATCAAATTAATCAAAGTAATGCAATATTGGATTGAGTTGGCTGTTACTTGGTGGAAGTTGAAATTCATGATGACTTGGGTAATACAACTGATTACAAACTTACACTTTATTTAAAAAATTTGTGACTATTGTTTCGCGTCCGATGGAGCTTATTCAAACAAAATTTTAAAAAATTGTGTGTCAAACATAGAAATTAAATACACTTCTGTGTAATAGAATAAAGGGTTTATTTAAATTTACTTTGGAATTTAAACAGAGTGGGTTACATTTTATTTCATCATCAAGAGTAATGTCCTCCAAAAATCCTGGTAATATTGTTATTTGCAACTGGGTATTTGAGGAATAGAGTTTGAATGTAGACTAAAAGTGTGTTTATTAAATGCTAAATGGTGTCCAAGTGCTGATTTGTTGGAATATTTTATGTGCTCTTTTATATGGACCTTAAGCGCCCATATAGGACCCACATAAGAGGATCCACAATCTTGCAGTCATAGGTGGATCCAAGGGGGGCGATGGGGGTGATCACTCCCTCCGGGAGTCTCAAAGATGGTAAATTTAATATTAAAACGAGGTAATCTTAACTCCAAAAACCTAGAAGAACGTCACTTCTATGGGTTTAAACCTCGGAACGACTATTTTTAATGTAATGTAATATGCAAAAAATATCCATCCACGTATCTATATCAACAAACTAACTCATGATGTTTTGAGTTTGTAGCATTCCAGATGATCCATAAATATTTCCGTTAAAAACGGAGATAAACAACTCCCCATGGCTAATCCTTCAGGTTGTTGGTAACAAATATTATAAAACATAAAACACTAAGAAATCTTGAGATAAACAAATATTTAAAAGTATAATAATGTGACATTGTGTTGTGGTTAATTAATTATTTTTGCTAACTGTCCCTGACAAGAGAAACTGTTTCTTGTTTAGGGATAGATGTAAAAAGGTTTCAAACATCAAATGACATCATGCGATGGTCCTCATCTACTTTGATATGATATAACTTTTCCACCAATTACATATTATTGTTAACTGCCAGCTAGCTACAGCTAGCTTTGAAGTTGGATAAATCTTTAATGAAATTTGGTAAAAACTTTGCCAAAAAAGAAGCTGGTGTATTAATGAAACTAACTACTGGTCGTATTGGTATCCCCTCTTTATGAATTTTGGGGAGTGCATACAGTCGTGACATCAATGGTTTACTAGGAATCTATTTTCGATTGTTATTGAACTCTTCAAAAAGGTTGTTAAATTCCTTAAAATTGAGTTTTAATTTATTTACAATTTATTATTTATTAAAAGGGTTTTCATTAATCATTTTATTATATTTTCTGAGATAACATTTACTAACATTATTTATTAGAACGTTTCGGTTTTGTTGGAGGATATGAGCTTTGTTGTGCCTAGAGTAATTGGTAGGTAAAAAAATTACTTTTGTCTAAGCAAAGCAAAAATAAATATGATGCCCGGATCGCCGTTGTATAATGTGCTCAACCTAAATGAGGTAGCTCACCACTTTGATTTGAGTTTGTCGTATAATAAATTCATTCGAACCATCCCGGATTAAATTAATGTTCTTTGATCACGTGCTATTCGTTTTTTAATTGTTGTGTTTTCATTTATATTTATTATATAATATATTTATTTAAACTCGTTTTGGAATCAGCCCAAATGATTATCTCTTGTTGAGCTATGATTTTTTAAATATATAAATAAATAGATATAAACTTTCAAAATATCGTTAATATATACCCATCGGATTAGCCTGGTTAAGACGGTGCTTATTTGCAAAATACCTGTCCAACTTATTTAAACACAATTTATCAAAAATCACGTATTTGACAGTATCCATCTTGAGCTCATGGAAATTTAACATCTTAAACTGTCATGCTGACGAAGATTAATGAATGTTTCGATTTTAGTTATCAAAAACTTCTCGGTTCTTTACAACTTTTTCATTGACGACATTGGGATCCCATCATTAATTTTCAAAGATATCCATATTTTTGCCGATTTTAATTTAATTCTACAATTTGCTGTTACAATCTTGTTAATTATTATCTATAAACTGTTACTGAAACGATAGTATGATCACATTAGATTTCATGTCCCAAAATAACTTTTTTGCTCTAAAATGTCAAGTATAACATATTTTGTAAATAGTACATTTTTGCAATTTGCCATCGACAGTTTCTTTTGTATACAGGAGTGTCTCCAAAAATTGTAGGTTTTTGCATATAGGTTTTTGGCCTAGACTGAATTTTAAATCAAACTGGATGAAATAAAGCTTTCCAATTGGAGTTGAAAGTTGCTTACCTATTTTTATGTAAGTTTCATTCATATTAGTCGGTTTCGTTTTTGCAGCAAAATGAAAAAGAGTTCAGTTACAATTTGAACAGATTTTTTTCTGAAAACTATATTTTTCATTAACTATTTTTGAATTTCTGGTTGTAAAGCACTTCAGTACAACATTAGACATTTCAATTCTCCTTGATTTACAATAACGCTCATAAAATACCTTTCGAGAACAAATTATAATATGACAAAACTTTTCAATGCTCATAACTTCTTTAATAAGTTTTCTACTAAAGGAAAAATCCATTAAATAGTTCTGCCTCAACCACAGGCGCGATGTGCTCTTAATTTAAACAATGGCACACAAATGAACCGCCCACAATGCCGCGCGAAGTTTCACGCTATCGTTGTCAAAATAACTTGCCTAAATAATGCATTGTTCTCTTGTTCATTTGTTTCTGTCAATGTTATTGCCGCTATGTTGCCCGCTATAATTATGTACTCGCAAGTTAATGTTTTGTATACTAAGGGGTGGTTTTCTTCTTTATTGTCATCCTTTTTTGGGTGCAATGAAGAGAAATTTATGCGGAGAATATATACAGATCTAGTTTTTCTTATGATGTGAAATTATATAGAAGAAAATAAAGATATATGTTATTAATATATACGTAATTTTATTTGCAACATATCTTTTAAAGTATGTTCGTTGGGATTTCCTTTCCTCAGTACTTTTATGTATTTGAAATTTGTTACTTAATTAAACTGAAGAAGGGAAGTTTTGTACTACGACTATGTACAATACGATCAGTCAAACTAATAATGCAGACATTGGAGCTGTAACCTCCGAATTCCTTGATACCGCATCGATTTACACGAAAATTTGGTACAAGGCTTATCGCACCCTCAACTTCAAAATTGACATGAGCCCGATTGACGCTTTTGGTTTTTTTATGGGTAAAAACTACTCCTTAAGGAAAAACATTAAAAAATAAGTTTGAAGCATTTTTTTGGTACAAATCTTGATGAAACATAAACAGTCAATCATGTTTCGTGTCCTCGAAAATGATTTTTTATATATTTGAACGTTTCAACTTAGGGCCATCTAACTTTTTTTTGAACTAGCGGTCATTTTCAACACGGTAACATTTATGTCAGATCTGTTTTGACAGAAAATTAGTTTAAAGTCTCCCGTGAACGAAAATGGTTGAATATACGCTTGAACAACGTTGGGAAATACTCAAAAATTATTTCCAAAGTGAGTGTGTTGTTGCCGAATGTGTGCGAAAATGCCGTACTTCTATGGGCCGAAAAGAAGCGCCGTCCGCTCCGTATGTGAGACAATTTGTGAAAAAAGTGCGTGAAACTGGTTTGCTCATTGACAAACCAACACGTCAACGTGCTCCTACTGTGCGTACACGGGGGAATATTGATGCTGTAGCACAAAGTGTGGCCTATACTCCGAGCACATCAACTCGCCATCGATCGCAAGAATTGCACATTTCGCGCACTTCTTTGAGGAGAATTTTGCATAAAGACCTCGGAATGACACCGTATAAAGTTCAATTGGTACAGGAATTGAAGCCAACAGACCATCCAATGCGCTATCGCTTCGCACAACCGGCCAATGAGTACTTGAACGAAGACCCGGAGTTTTACCGAAAAATCATCTTTTCGGACGAAGCTCATTTCCACCTCGGTAGATATGTTAACAAGCAAAATTGCCGAATTTGGGGAACGGAAAATCCACATGTGGTCGTTGAGAAGCCAATGCACTTCCAAAGAGTGACTGTTTGGTTTGGTTTTTGGTCTGGCGGCATCGTCGGCCCATTTTCTTTGAAAATGAGGAAGAAGCAGCTGTTACTGTGAATGGCGAACGCTAATGCGCCATGTTGAACGATTTTTTTTTCACGGAAATGATGAATTGGACATGGAAGGCATCTGGTTTCAACAGGATGGTGCCACGTGCCACACATCGCGCCCATCAATTAAGTAATGCCACACTCGATTTGAAAATCGTTTAATTAGCCGTTTTGGAGATGTGAATTGGCCATCAAGAAGCTGCGATTTGACACCGCTGGACTATTATTTGTGGGGCGCTGTTAAAGACAAGTGTTATGCCGATAATCCACAAACAATTGACGGGCTCAAAAACAATATTCGTGCTTGCATCGTCGAAATAAAGCCGCATACAATTGAAAATGTATTGAAAAATTGGACCTGCCGAATTAGCTACTGTGAGGCCAGTCGTAGAAGCCATTTGAATGAAATTGTTTTCCATAAATAACCGGAAGGATTGTACTTTCGAATAAAAAAAAAACAAATTGAAAAATATTCACTAGTTTTTTTTGGAGCAATTTCAAAAAAAAATGTTAGATGGCCCACCCGTTATTATTACAAAAATACTTTTTGGGAGCTTGGAATATTTTATACCTGTAATTCAATGATTGCTACTTTTCAACTCTTAAAACCCCCACTATGATAAAAATAAGGAAAAAAGTTACATTAAAATAAAAATTCACTTGTTGCTTTGTCTTTTTAGAATCTTAAAAAAATTAAATTGTGCAATTATTTTTAATTTCCTTATTGCTTATGAAAAATTTTTATGAAATAATTGTATATAATTATAATTTCACTGTAAAAATATTTATTCTATATATTATACTATTTCAGCTTGAGATTATAATTAAAATTGAAGAACTGGATATTATTAAATAAAATGAAATTAAGCAATTAAATATTATTTGAGAGACAGAAATATACATATAAAAAAGATATATACTGACTTTCAAATGTTTTGCACCCCTTAGGTATAAAATATCTCGTTAATGTTTAAAAGAATTTTAAATATCAGTTATCAATCTTGACAAACAAAACAATAAACAGTTTTTTAAACAAATTTTATATCAGTGAGAATAATTGTATAACAATTAAATTAAAACAATTCTGCAAAAATTAATAAATCCTTTTAAATAAAATTTTCTCCATGATAAACTATTGTATTGGAACCTATGCTTCTTATTTCAGCACCACACGTCTGGTCATCCCTTTAATCAAGTTATTAATCATCTCTTGAAATAAATTTTCCATTGCTCTGTAGCAGTAACAATTAGTTTTTGTGTCGATTAATTCTGTTAAAAATGGACCTCTTCAAGTAGTCCCACTCATGTTCGACGGGATTCATATCAGGTGACATAGGTGGTCATTCCAATCTAGTGACATCTTGATTTCGCAGCTCTGCTTGAACACACCCTAGTCTGATGGGATCTGGAATTATTGACCATTATAACAAGCGGTCACCTAATTCCTTACGTACATGTATAATGATTGCATTTATGACATTATTAAGGTAATATGCACGTGTCATTATACCTGGTATATGAATCAGTCGAGTTCCTCAAAACATTTTTGTCCCACCACTGTACGGGGCAACTCCAATCGCTGTTTCCAGTCTTTGTGCATTTCCTAATTCTATCCAAACCCATATTCGATAATCGTCACTCCCTAATCAGTAAAACGCACGCTTCTCCAGTGAACTAAACATTAGTTTTGGTGAGCTCTGTCCCGCTGTTGGCGGGCAGTTTCATGACCAACAGTTAGTATGGGGACCCTTAAAGGTTTCCTGGATAGTAAACTTGAGGCCAAAAGTTCTTTCGCATTGTGGCATTCAAAATATGTGAGAAAGAATTTCTGTACTGATAATCAGTATACCTTACTTAATTTTGTACCCCATTTAATACTTGGGTACCATGTTGCAGAAAAAAAAACGGAGGAGAGGAAACATAATGTACATACAGGCAAAATAAGATATTCATTTAAATGTTCAGTATGTTGACAAACCTCTACCGTAAAATTTAGCAAACCATTTATGAATTTATTCAAAGCGTTTTTTCTTCATTTTTTTTTGCTAATTCCGACATAATCACAATAGCGATCATATTCTTTCGAATGATTAATGTTATGCCGCCGTAGATGACATACATTAAACGCATAAATTGATTTCTAAATTTGCAAGATAAATATATTCCCCAAATATTAAGTAATTTATATCTTATGTAAATAAGCACTGCGAATTTATTGCTGACACAAACCTTTTATGTTAGTATATAAATGTCAGATGTAAACGCACCTTGAGGATTTTTTGTTATCTATAGTCTGGACATTATGTATATAAATTTAATTACGACTATTTCAATGCCCTTCTCAGCTTTTCTAGTATTTCCATACCGATGGCAATAGGCAGGCTAAGCTTGTTAAGCTTTTTCCAAATAATTACAACATTTTTCCATATTCCAATAGAATATTTGATTATGTGTTTTTACGTATCTAGCTCATAATTTATGTGCTCAATATGTATATTGTAAACACACCTTTCAATCCCCAGTCCAAATCGTTTTCAGTTTGAATATTTATTAACTTTAGTTCTTCAATTTACCACTTTTGCAAATTATACTTGAAAAAAGAAAAAGGGAAATTTCTAGTAGACATGTATACTTCTATACCGACTTACCTGGACAATCGACTATTAAAATGTCAAAAATACAGAATACATACTTACATATGGAGATATCCACAATGTAACTATATACAAAATATGCAGAATATGGGACACAAAGTACAATAGGAATTAACCGTAAAGTACAAAACAACTGACCACCGATCTAATATCTTAATCATCCTTAATTACTATAAAACAACTTTGATATATTGTTTTTCAACTAGTTCCACTGTTATATAAACAAATATGTTTTCAAATTTATTATTATATATTTTCAAATTACGACTCTAACTGACTTTGCTTTATCAATCATCGTATAGAATACGGCAGCTGTACAACTGGTGAGCAATATGCATGAATTATTTATTTTAATTTATCTCAGTGACAATAAAGAGAACAAAATATAAAATATTAAAATTCGAAATTAAAATTTTGGACAATAATATATACGGGGCAGCACAAAAGTTTTCCAAAAATCATATAAAACTAAAACTCTTTTCAAATTGGAAGAATCTATAAGATTGGCGTATTCTGTCCCCATTAAAGTCATAAGGAAAAAGCGAAGAGAATACCTTAGGAACTATCCCAATATAGGGTTGATCCTTGATTATCGGCCACCAGGACCAACTGAACTCTACGGAAGTAGTAGCAATGCTTTTGTTTTGTGTTCTTCTTTGTGAAATAGAGTTGAATTTTGAAATTGAATTTTATGAAACTAATGTCCCAAAGCCTGGTCAACAAACTGTCGCATCTTCAATGTAAGATTGTGATCATTAATTCGTACATTTAGAAGCCTAGAAGTTTCTCCAGTATAAAATTTATTACATTTCCAAGATATTTAGTTTTGTTTCTGATATAATTATCTGTAGTGTTTCTTGTTTTGAATGTGGTTTTATCATTAAATGTGTTGCCTACTCTATGTGATTATTTGGGTGGCATCAGTATTGCTTGGAGAAGCTTGGTGTTTATTGTTAAGGATTCTTTTATATATATTTTTTAACAATTTAGTAATGAATTCTTTAGAATAATTGCCACAGTAAGTCAATTCTTCATACTTTTTTTTATTATATGTATTGATATCAAATACAGTCGGTTTTTGCTCTATCGTATAAAGATGCAATATGCCATATTTGGATGGTTAGAGTTAAAATTGAGATACCTGTTAGTGTGAGTATGTTTTCGGTAGACTTCTGTGTCAAATAGTTATTACATTTTTGTTTATTAAAATATCTAAAATGATAGCGTATTATTCTGTTCAATTTCGAAATGAACTGTACTTATAGTTGGTTTTTGTTATTAATGTCGTTTAATAATTCAGGTAAATATTCCAAAATGTAATCCCAAATAGTGAATATATCGTCCACATAACGCCACCAAACTATTTTTTTTTAATTACTAAAAAGCGAAAAGGAGGGTCTGATAGAAAATAACTAATTTTATATTTAAATTCAGCGCTCCAAATATAGCAAAATTTAATTCTGAAAATTTTGTTATCTTTTTTCTTTTTCTGTAGACTGTATGGCGTGTACGAAAATACAAAAAGCTGTTAAGTTGTTTATCGTTCAAAAGCATTACAGACTAAACGTTTCTCAATAAATCATAAATAACTAAAAGCTGTTTTTCGTGGCCGGAATTAAATCATAAAAATTGAGTGTATATGGGCAACAAGTTTGTTGAGGAAAATTTATGGGTTTACGCGCGCCCGTTATGTTTATGAGAATCCAATTATCTAATTTCAACAGTTGTGGATATTGATTATTTTGTAAAGATTCAAGCAAAAACAAAGTTTCAAATTTTATTGTTACAATCATTTCATGGAAAACTTGTTTGGAAATGTTTAGCTATTTGTGGATTTTTCACTAATTAAATGGTTTCTTGGTACTTTATGTGAACATAAATATTAGTGTTCTAGTGTTAATAAGAACAATGAGATCTTTAAAAAATACTCTCTAGTCATCAATGCAACAAATATAAGGAGTCAAAAATTTTAAAAATACCAATTTTTACCCTCATCTCACCAAAATAATGGTCAAAAATACTCCTTATGTATCCTGTAGGTACTATAAACTATATAATTTTATAATTTCTTCGGTATCCCCCTCTGAGAAGCCATAATTCCATGTTTATGAGCATTGTTTTATTTTGTTCCGGTCTTGTGTCTCCTGAAGTCATCTTGTAGCTGGGTATGAGTTATCACTTTTACTTGGTCTTCGATCTTCTACTCTTACTTGAATTATTACTTTTTCTAGATTATCCCCATCTCTTCTAATTATGTGCCCAAAATATTGTAGGATTCATCTGACCAGGGAATACGGAGCATCCTGACGCCAGCAGCACATCTCGAAAGCTTTTTGGTTGTCCAGGATTCAACACCATATAGGAAGACCGAAAACATAAGCGTTCTCATTTGTTTGACATTTGTCCTTTTTGTGATTTGCTGATCTTTCCATATTTTCGTGAAGTTAATCATCGCATTTCGAGTTATCCCTATTCGTCTTCTAATTTCTTTTTCGCATTTTCCCTGGTTGCATATGCGTGAGCCTAGGTATGTGAATTCTGCCACTTCTTCTAAATCTCATCAATATTTCTCTCTCCATTTTAAGGACTTCTTCTTTGTATTTCACCAGCCGAGTCGAATCGTCGGCATATCGGAGATTAGTAAGTTTCTTTCCACCAATTGAACCCCCTTCAAAGTCTTACCAATGCCCTCTGATTACAAATTCTTTAAACAATCTTGCACCTCTGTCTGATGCCCTTTTCCAAACGTGAGACGTGATAAATGCTCACGTGATAAATGCTCACGTGATAAATACTCACGTCTCTCTGTATTTTGGTTTCAGCTGTTTTGTAAAGTTCCCGTTTGACTAGTCAAACGCCTTCTTATAGTCGATTAGAAACAGCAGCATCGACGTAGTGTATTTGTATATCCTGCTTGTTCTGGCGCTATTTCTGATTACAGATAATTGTTTCGTCGCTACTCTATTAAGTAATGGGTTTTTCAAAAAGAGCGCAGGATTTGAGTTGCTCGCCATGTTTGACCACCATAATGACACGTGGTTATAATGTGACTGATCGAAAGCTGACACATAGGAATTAGTAAAAATGGAACATTACATTCCAGAACTCTGATTGTTAAGAATTATTATCAAATTGCTGAAAGTTTAATTCCCAATATTTGTAAAGGGAGTTCAACATTCGGTCGACAGAATGTTCCTAATTCGTCTACTGTGAAAATAATAATCAAAAAATCGAAAGTACTGTTCAGTTAGTGATTTGTAACACACGACACGACCTCCTACAGGTCGTTCACAACAAAGCAACAAAACAGTTCGCAAGAATATGGCTGAAAGTCCAACACGTATATTTACATCTACACGCCTTTAGAGTCCAATTGACTTAACAACTTTTGCCAATAAACCACGCAAAGTGAAAAGAGTTTACCAATTGGATCCTTGGATCAGCAGAATTCTGCAAAAAATATATTTTCAGAAATGAGGCCCATTTTCACCACAATGGCTTCACTAAACCACAAATTTGCCGATTCATTAAAAAGCAATGCATCCAAAACGTTTCACAGTGAATTGTTGTATTGGACTGTATTTGTTTGAAGATATAGAGAGCATTATCGTGCTATAATAATGCAGTTTTTCGTGCCTCAACTAGAAGCCTCTAGCACCTGACGTCACGTGGTTTCAGCAAAGCAGTGCTACATATCAAAAAGCTCAACAAATATTAACGAGTTTGCTGCTGGTCGTGTTATTTGCTGATTGGTTACCAACATTGGCCGCCACGATCTTGTGATTTAACAGCTTTGGACTTTTGACTGTTGGCTCACGAGCTTATACCATTAAGCTCATGAGCACCGAACCATAGAAGGCCGAATTAGATCAATGAAATACCGGCACATGTATATAATAATGTTATTACAAATTCTGAGATATTTTGTTTCATAAATTAAAAATTTAAATCAATAAACATTTCAATCCATTTCTATAGAAAACCATGTTTTCTAATTTAGTACGATGTCCAGAATATCTACTATTTCGTTGTCTATAATCTCCCGTTTCTTGTTGTTTATATTTGGAAATATTTCGTGACTGTCACTTATTTGTTGTTGCAATTAAACTTTTGGCTATTCATAATTTATATTTGAAAAAGAACCGCCTTCAACCGACTTAAAATAAAAACCGTGTAACGAGCAATCACTATTTTCGGACATATCTTCTTTTTTTATCTGATTTAATTACAATTTTATTGAATATTTTAGATTCTCCCTCTCTCTCTAATTTGTATTCTTTTTCTATATGTTCCACATATTTTTTAACTTTTTTATTTGTTTTATTATTTAGACCACTTTCTATAAGTGTAACTCCAATTCACTCTATATTGCAACCACACATACCGCTGTGTATTGGTCACCCCTATATAAGTTATTTGTCTGTCATTTTTTAAACCACGCTGTACAACTATAACTCAACTCCACACGATATTACAACGGCCCTGTTGTTTTTAAAACCACCCTGTATAAGTATATATCCTCATCACATTAAATATTATCGGTTTATATTTTCTATCATTTAAATTATACCTGTATTCCTATAATTTCACTTCGCCCCATATGTAAAATATTCTATTTATGCAACCACTCATGGTCTACCCTATATAAGAACATTTTTCACATTTTTTAACCACATTTTATAACTATAACTTTACTCTACCATTTATTTTAACCACCAGAATATACAACTGCTTTTAAAATTTTTTTAACCCATGTCTGTTACAATATTATACCCCGCCCTATAATTCAAATATTCTAACTGCTTATGCTTATATAGCAAATATTTTATACACCCTGTATAACAATAATTTTACTCCACCCTTACTTCAATCAACTTGTATTTTTTGAACTTTTCTGTATAATTGTAATTATACTTCGTCCTATAATGCAAATATCCTTACTGCATATGCTTATTTAACCATTTTTTAAACGTTTTTTGATCCACTGTGTATAACTGTAGCTTTACTCCACTCTTATTTCAAACACCTTGTATACGCAACTACTTATGTGCCACCCAATACATTATTTTTTAACCTGTACAACTATAATTCAATTTCCACCTTATATTTCAACAATCCTATATATGCAACTGCTTATGTACCTCCCAATATCACATGCACGCACCCATACACACAGACCCCTACAACAACCGTATACCATATAGAAAAGATCGCCGTCATAACAATTTTTCGAATTTTTTTTTACTGTAACATAACTTCGTTTCAAAAACAAACTGACTTCAAATGAATTAAAATGAAAACCGTTACAAACACCCTTGTACGATATATTCTTATGGCTATTAAGTTTACATTATGTTTAACGTTTTTGGCACATATTTTTTCGATTTTTTCATAGAAAAATATACGGAATATATTTTTGTAGAATACAATTTAAAATATTTAAATTGATTAAGCCATTTTAGAGAAAAGAGATTCATTGAAATTCATTGAAATGTAGTCCCTTAGAAAAATATATGGATTCACCTCTGATTTTTTGGAAAACGACCCTTGCTGGATCTTTTTTAATACAATATAGTTTAAATTATCGAAATCGATTTAACCGTTTCATAGAAATTGAAGAGCATACAAATGTTAATAAAATTATAAATACCATTCAATCCTGATGCATTTTTTACAAACTAGGGCACTGAAAGCAAGAATATACTGAAAGTGTGTAATTCATGAATATTTTAGAAGTAGAGGTAAATTATTTTTCATCAGATTCTGTGATATTTCCCGTAAGGAGGAGTTAAAATTGAAGTATGAATTTTAATTCAAATTTCGATGTTGCTTATCCGAAAGCATGATGATTTAGTAAATAAATTATTTATTACCATCAAAGTTTACTTTGTTTTTTTAATTTGTTCAGGGGTCTACTAAAATGGGTGGCTGTTCGTGATTATCGGCTATTTAAAAAGGTATTTTAAATTTGTTCTCAAAATTGTCTTTAAACTAACCACTTTATACACAGTTCGTAACATGGTCGATTTTCATAAACAATATTGTTAAATCTTTTGATGTAATTCTGTTCTTTCCATCTTAATCATATAACAGTATTTAGTTAATATACTTATTTAAGCTCATAGGGTGCAATATTGGCAGAGTTATTACATAAGATTATGACATAAGGCAAGATATTGAAAGAGATTTCGTAAAAAAACACAACATACGACTACAGTAATAATATATTTTTGGTGAGTAGGAAAAATATCATAAGCGCATTTGTCATAACTGTTTTAACGATTTTGTATTAAGTATACAATTCCTGTATAAGTTTTTAGAGTAACTGTATGGTTGTTGATGTTTCTACGAAATACTTCATAATAAATTAATTTAAAAATAAAAAATATTCGTTGGTATAAATGTTCAGTCAGGTATTAACAATTACAAATATTACAATATCTGGTATCTTCATCACGTGATACCTAATGACGTGTAGATCTAAAGCTGTCGAAACATTGTGAGATCAACCAAATTCAGTATACTCTCATCTCGCGTCTTCAAATTCAGTATGATAGAAGATCAAGAAAAATCCCAGCAACAAGTTGCATTGTCTACCACCCTCAAAGTAATAGGGTTTCCGTGAATATTACAATAGAGTTCAAACTATTCCACCTGTTATTTAATAATTAAAATGTAATCAATTTTCAGCATGTGACATGAACGTTCACAAACGATGTGAAGAAAGTGTTCCGAATCTTTGTGGTTGTGATCATACAGAACGCAGAGGCAGAATACAACTGAAAATCAATTGTACTGGAAGTAAACTGACTATCCAAGGTATGCACTATAATACACGCAGTGTCAAAACTATTGGACATCCACACATTGTCTATAATGAAGGAGTGAAATATGTTCTGGTTAATTATATGATATCCTATAGTCTTGCCTTAGTTTTTTGTTACAATTTTCCATGTACGTGTAAAGTTTGATAATTTGACAGAAAAAAGATAAGAGAATAGTATAGTAACTGTAGCACCCTGAACATAGTTCCTTAATAGCCCAGGTCATTTACGAAAATACGTGGACAAATTAATAGTAGAACAATAAACTCAATAATTTTCATCCATGCGTTTTGGTTTTTTAAAATAAATCGCGAAAAATCGGTAACAATTTAGTTTTCTATCTTTTACACAAAATCCACCTATGAAACAGTGTTTACTGCTCTGGGGAATGTTGCAGAGAAATGAAAGACCATAAAACTGGGCTACTATACGCTGAACTTCGTAGACTTGTTTCTTAGATAATGGAGCCTTTACCCGAAATTCCAATAAAATAAATAATCGCCTATATATTTTTATTTTATTTTATAGCTAAAACATTCTTATTAACTGAAGCGATTGATCGTCTCATACCCAAATCATATTCTAAAAATAAAAACTCTAGCCTCCGTAGTTTTTGCAAAATTTCAGTCAATCCTATGGAAGACATATTTTTGTGAAAGTCCATATTACCTCACGGGATGACCCTATTAATATGAGTAAACCACCGTTGGAAACTAGAGGAGTTGATCTAGAGACCCCCTCATCTCACTTTTCCAAAATTTGCAAGCAATAGCTAGAAGCCACTTAGCTGACGCAATCAAGCACCAATCAGAAGCGAGCTCCGTTACCATTCTGTGAAATTATTTTGGTATTCAACTGTCAGTTGATAAAGTTTTCAGTTTACTTCTGTTTTATTTATAATTCATAAACATGTAGAATGGAGATCTATCGACGTAAGTTTATTTATTGTATGACTCAAATATGCTTCAATTTACATCATTTTTTAGAATTTCTCTGAAGATGCTTGTTCAAATTGCTCTGGAATTGAAAAAATGTAATTAACTATATGTTATCATTGAATACTGCTTTACTCTTCTTCAATCGGAAGGTAGATTTTGTCTTCTAAATACTACTCTGCGAATCATATTCGACAAGTAGTTTATCGGATTAGCTATCTAATCTTTTGGAAAGACTTGAGGAGCTCGTTGATTATTTTGCTTCTTCAATAAGGTTCTTCCCATAGTGTTTTCCTGCAACAGATAAATATTTGAAATTGTAAATTGGGGAACAAAGTGTGGTAAAAAATTTTCGAAAAATTGTCCGGATTACTGGTTGTTATATTGTGTGACACATCTATATTTCAAATCTGAAATCGTTATCAAAAGTTATGTGCTTTATTCTTAAATACTCGTTTTGATTTAATTTTTCGTTTTTGTCAAAAATCTTTATATACTTATCTGTTGCAGGAAAAACTGAACAGAGAAAACCCCAATGAACACATTTTGGACCTTTCTTGTGAAGTAGGGTCAATCAATATTCTGCTTTTATTGAATAATTGGTCTAATGACATTTCAGAGGTAGATATTTATTTGAACATCTTTAGTATATGGATAAATGGTGTCCGAAGGTTACACATTATATATTCCCAAAAGATCTTCTGCAGAAATATTACTTCTTCAGCAAAACTAGTCACTATAAAGGCCTCGCACTCTCTCACATATGACACTTGTTAACCAAATCTGAGCTCGTCAGAAGAAGCACCATAAAATCTAAGTTATGTGGTCTTCAATACATACTCAACATCGAAGACTTGATAAGGTGCTATTAAAAGTTTCAGTAAGTAAGTTGTAGTCATGTTCTTGGCTTTGAAATTAGCCTACCGTTAGTCCTTCTAAAATGTGTTCTTAGAAGTGGTAACTGTTATTTTGAGGTTACGTTGTACGAACTAAGGATTTTCTCTTGCATTTCCAATCTCTTGGATTCTGATAACAGATTATCTACGTACATCAAGTGTGAAAAATTCGTCATTTGACGTTTTAAGGACGTTATTATTACCATATCAAGATCTTTAGTGGCCAACATGACAAAAAGATTAGTAAAATTTAAATTTTGTTTCCAAGAGTTTTGACACTGTGAATATTTAATCTAAATTTTGTAGTAGAAAACATTGTAATAGGTTGTCTATTTTAGTTATGCAGGGAAAAAATCTCATACCAATGGACCCAAACGGCCTGAGTGATCCTTACGTGAAACTAAAGTTAATTCCAGACTCTGATAACGTCAAAAAGAAAACGAAAACAATCAAATCTTCGCTCAATCCTGTTTGGAACGAAACAATCACATTGTAAGTAATATATAATTTTGAAATATTAGAAATTCCAGTATCAATATTTTATAAATGTAGATGAGAATACGTTATAATGCACTTGCAGTGCGACTCCAACCATGACTCCATTTAAATGGCTTAACACCTGAGTACGGATTCGAATGCAATGTTTTTGTTCATAAAAGGTGAATTCATTTAAAGACGACCGCGAAAAATTGATTATGTACAAGTAGAACATAAATACCGTACTATTTATGCCAATTTATAAAATGTCCTAGCTAAATTTATATTGGTACCTCGTTGTTTGATGAAAATGAGGTTTATTGCCTCGAATAGGGCTGTTGCTACGATTAAACAAATTCTGTCCCGAAAACTTCACCTCGTCAGTACATTTCTTCTCTTCTAAAGATCGGAATCTGCATCTGGTAGTCATATGGTGCAGCTTATACCCATACATTTTGGTTTTTCAAAATCCCCTGTATCTACGCACAAATTATGCCCAATTCGTTTTGCACGTTATGAATGGTTGAGTAGTATAGTACTAATTTATAATAACTAGTGGTCGCCCGGTGGTCGAAATTCGACCCTATTTCATGAACTTGTAAAAGGTATATTTTTATAAGAAACAGAGTTGTGGAGAAATCGGAGAAGTAGATGTAATGACCAAAATTGTTCACTCATATTGACAAATCTTTTGAAATAAAAAGAAAATAAAAATGTAATCAAATATCGGTATTCGAAATATTTTTGAAAAATGAATGACCCCCCAAATTTTTGGCTGCAACCGCTCCTGGCAAAATATTCGATATAATAATCGGAAGATTGTTCTTTGCAACTTAAAAGTTTTCGTCATTTGCGGTTTCAATCAAGTTCAGGAATATTAAAGAAAAGAGAGGACCAACAACCCTAGGAGAACTTAAATATTTAATAAATTCTCTATTGTCCGCTGTCTGACAATTTTTTACACAACTCCTTCGGGAAGGTGGTGATAATAATATATTAATCAAATAATTAAATTCACATTAAAAACAGAATATTTAATATGAAAGTTACTGCAACGCGTCCGAAAAATCAATACTGATCTACATTGACTATTCTACCACTAAATAATAACAACGCTTGCATGCCACTTCCAGAAGTACATGTTCTAAGTGTATAACAGCATCTAACGATCGCTGCGTCCAAATATAATTACTCAATGTTTTGTGTTTTGACCGCCTGGCGGCGGCGGCACTGTCAGTTGTTTGGCGTTGGCAGATGGACGTAAATAATGATTTTTTATTATATTTTATTTAATGAATGAACCAATATTATAAATTAATATTAGCATTCTACACTGATGGTTGTCAAAACCTACTAAACAAAACAAAAATGAAGAAAATCGGTTGAGAGACAGAGGAGAAAATGGTACCTAATCGTTTTGTCTTTGCCTATTTATATATAGATTATAAGTTTTTAAAACAGAAAATCACAGACTCGTTACAATTTACAATTTGTCTGTTAATTAGCTAAAATGCTTCAAATTAGCCCCTCCAAGGTACAACCAATCAGTGAGAAGTTCTATAAAAATTCAGCTTCATCAAAAAGGATAAATTGTAGTTTTCCGGGTTATTTTACCGTGGTCAATTGGAATCACTTCCGAACTTTTCAACGACGATGGAACCATTAAACACAATGTTTAGACCGTACGTTCCAAGCTAATGGTTGCTCAAGCCAATGAGATCAGAAGGTCCTGTACACTAAATCATAATAAAAAAGAACTGCAGTTCAAAACTAGGGAAAAACGTACTTAACGTACATAAAGAACTCAACGGATCGGATAAAACTATTTTTAAATTTACTCGGAATCTTCATTATATTCTCTGATCTCCCAAAGTTCCTAGTGACCCTTTGTCGACGCCAGGAGAATACAGAATACATTCCTAGTGTGCAGCTGTATATATCGGGACTACACAGCGTAGCATCAACAGACAGGTATCTAAACTAAAGCGGAATTATTGGTTATTACAACCTGAAAAAACGGGCATCGCTAAGCATGCACTACTCTCACCTGTCCACGTAATACAGTAAACACGAATGTACTGTTCACCTCATCCCTCATCCCACTAGCATTCTCGTCTCCAGGAAAAGGAGAGTGAAATATATAAACATTCAAACACTTTCAACAGAAAGGAAGAGGAGCACTACTATGCGCAACATTAAAGCAACTCGCTAGACTACACCCACTACATCTCCATCCACTAACCAAAGCCCGCTATAGCCTCCCACCAACCTATAAATGCCAGTGCTCCACCGCTCGAGAATCCTAGTCGTCTCGAGCATTCAATGAGATATCACCTTCGTGGGTGCCGTTTAAGATGTCAGAGTAACTGTGTAATTAGTTTCCATTCTCAAGTTTACAATTAAGTAAATGACAGAAGTCAACTATTGTCAATTTAGGTGACAATATATTTATCTGCAAGTTAAAGTAGATACAGTTAAAAAATATTTTTATTATAATACACACTGCTTTCTTTAAACCCTGTACATCTATAGCGGTTATTAATTCAATCGATTGTGATCGACCGCTTAGCCATCCCCAGTGTGCATAAACAATGTAGTATGGAAGTAATTTAGCTCTAGATTGATCGCAATATACTTTTCAGATAAAAAGTAGATCTTATATACCTACTTAAACTTAAATTATCCCTGAAGTTCACTAGTACCTTGTACACCCTATTTATTAACATCCTGTATTTATTTTGTATACTTCATCCTGAGTATGTACACCCTGTATACGTATGCGCTGTATACTTACACGGTATTGACTAACACCCTGTAGATTGACAACTAAGACTCTCTATGTTGCGTTGCCGCCCACAAACACTGTTGCCGACAAATAACAATACAATTAGTAACTTCCTTAGCAAATATACTAACACCATGTGTACTTACATCCTGTATACTACTACAAGTGCTGACCTTAGTACCTTACCTAAGTACACCCTGTATGCGTATACCTTGTACAATAACATCTTGCGTTTTTGTAAAATAAAAATTACCCTCAACGTAAAGACTATCGGGCAAGAAAAACTATTGTTCACAATCAATGAATATATCAGGATAACGTACAAAAATTCAGCTGAATTCAGAAACTCCTCCGTTGAGATTTGTTAAAAATGATCGTATATAGCAAGGCACTCGATTCCTCATTGAAACTTACCAATAGTGATTAGACTTGATACAGATAGTCGTTTATTTTGTTTTAAACGTAACATTCTCCATGGTTGTCATCGTTTCCACCGCTTTTTGAATTTTTTAATGCTGGTGGATGCGCTAGTGCCAAATGAGAGTTTATATTATTGCAGTGCACCGGGGCTGCTGAGCTCGGGTGAACCTATCCAGAAAACCTAAAACAAAAAACTCCCACCTGTAACAACAACACCTCAACACATTTTTTTGGTTATCATCAAAGTATTATCAGAAATAGTTCTCATATGCACCAGCAAAGATGAGCCTTGGAAATATTGCGAACAATGGTGAATTTTGAGTTAGTGTTGCTTTGGGAATTCATGTATTTTCGAGAAGAACAGTAGAGCTTTAGCAACCTTAAACACTGGTAGAAGTCTAAACGAAAAAATACAAATAAAATTCTTGATTTTGCTTCTTATACTAATTTCAAATCAAATAAATATTTAAAATCACTCTTTTCAATACAATACTAGACACAATAATAGCTCAAATCAATTAAATACATGTTTGACTGGTATGAGTGCACTCAGTCAAATATTCTAAAACAAACATTTTACTGGATGTATATGCAACTTCATTACAAACGTGTGACCAATTCCAAAGTATTTATTCTGATGTAATAGGTCTAAATTTTCCCCTTCAAAATCTTAATATTTTCCACCTGGTTCTACCTGGACTAACCAAAGCCTGGCCTGGAGTGGCTAGAATGTGACCTAACGGGAGTATTTACAGCGATGTTATTATTTAATATAATTTCTGTATGCAGCTGTTGAACGATCATTAAGCATTTTGAAATAAAGAGTGCCAGCCCAGCTCGACTCCAATACATTTACCGCTGATAGCAACTGAAAACCAAGCAGCGTCAAACCTGAATTTATAGCAGGCGTTGAGACTTTCGCGGAAACTAAAGCTAGGAAAAGTAAATAAACTAAAATGTTATTTTGTTGTCACTAGATAGGTCCGACTTTCATATAATAAACGCTTTAATGCTTTTGTCAAACTCGTTTTATTGTCTAATACCCTTATGATTATTTATAAAATACTTCGTTATTGTTTATTTTGTTATTATCTTCTACGTTACTTCTCATCTTCAGATTTAGGGATTTCTTAAAGGCTTCTCAGCTCTTCTGTCTCTAAAGATCACTGTTTAAAACTCGGGCATAAACATGGAATAACTAGCTTTGCTTATAGTTGTACCATGCAAAACGCGATAAAGAGCTAATGGTAAAATAGTTCTGCACTTTTTTCAAGTATGCTTAGTCAGTATATTTTTACTTGATAAAACCTAACTCATTCTGGTAATCCCCATTTTTACTTGCACCGAGGATTTTGCTTACCTATCTATGCCACTGATTTGACAATTGATATATTTTTGCTATATCTCCAGCTTCCATTAATACTTTATGCTTGAACAAAACAGAGAAAACTATAATTTTATATGTGTATATAGATAAAAGATGATAAAATATTGAATTATTGCTGATGATAGGTTGTGAACAAAAAATGTGTTAGATAACGACAACATAATAGGTTGAACCTATAATATTTTTATTAGATGTAAATTTAATTTTCAATATAATATGAAAATATTAACTACCATTAAAACTTGCTGTTAATTAATAATAGATAATTGTTCTGCCTTTTGATAGAAGGTTAGAATTTAACTAAAATTAAGATTTGAATCTTTTGTTATTTTTAGGGTTTTTATGTAAAATTTAAATGAATATAATTTACCTATGTCTAAGTACTTCTTGGGAAATAACACCACAGTTTAAAGAAAATTGCTGTATATTTCAAACGTTTCGGGGTCTAGGTCAGACCCAGTTGTCAATGGTTAATAAACTATGGATAAAAAAGGCACAATTCTAAGATGTAAATTAAAATATTTGACAATGTGTATTATTTGATTTCTGACGTAACTAAGAGAATTTTATTTGTAATATACAGGGTAGCACAGAAATGTTTAAAGATCATATAATCATAAAGTTCCTTTCAAATTGGAAGAATTTGAAAGGGAGATCTTCAGAATTTTATGTGGCGCTCCTAGGTGCGACTTTGTTATAATGCGACCAAAGAACTTTGTTGATTCAGTGATCCCATTAAAATCATAAGGGAAAACCTAGGAAAAACCTAGACCCCGAAACGTTTGGAATATACAGCAATTTTCTTTAAACTGTAGTGTTTCCCAAGAAGTACTTAGACATTAAAAAATATGCCACAAATATCGTTCAGATAACAACTATAATTTACCTACTTTATATTGGGTAGATTTATTGTTAAGTACAAATATTTCCATCGAAATTTTATACACTGACTGTTAGTAAACGTAAACGTCTAGTTTGTGTTTAAGCTAACAGTAACAAAGTAATAAAAAGTCAACATTTTATTCAAATTCGCTACAAGGGAATCTAGAAGCGGCTGTAGCCAAAAATTTGGATCACGCATTTTTCACAGTTTTTTCCAATACCTATTTTTAATTTGTTTTTGGTAAGTTTTTTATTTTAAGAGATTTGTCAATTTGAGGCCTTTGAGGGGTTCATGTTCCCCATGCCCCCCTCGGACCTCCACTTACGAAACGCATCGAAAATTTCCAGATTCCCATAAAATTAACGTTAACTTTTGAAAATTTTCCTCATCAACTATCAGTATGATTTGTTATGAAGTTTTAGGGTCAATTTAAAAAATCGACAGTTTTTTTCAAATATCCATTTCAAATTTTCAGTGACTTGAAGCCCGAAGATAAAGATCGTCGTCTGCTTATTGAAATCTGGGACTGGGACAGAACATCCAGAAATGATTTTATGGGTTCGTTGTCCTTCGGGATATCAGAAATACTAAAATCTCCAGCAGACGGTTGGTTTAAACTTCTTACTCAGGAAGAAGGTGAATTTTACAACGTACCAGTTCCTGAAGAAGGTGTGGACATTTCAGCTTTGAAAAATCAAAACAGGGTTAGGACACTCATTTTTAAAACTTATTTTTTATAATCATAATCATGGAAACTTTCTTGTTTTTTCTAGAAAGCATCAATTACAAAGAAACCATCTATAACAGCAGATAAGGATGTACCTCATAATATGGGTAGGAAGGATATTATTAGAGCAACCGATTTCAATTTTCTTATGGTGCTTGGTAAAGGGTCATTTGGAAAAGTAAGTACATGTTAAGAATGTCAAAGTTTACCTCATTAAAATGTCTTCTTTCATTTCAAAATATTTACCGTTTTCTGGGTATATTTCTCCTTTTTTCAGAAAAACGTTATGCTTGGCGTTATAGAAAAATCACCTGTATATAGACCTTGGCAGCATAAATTTTAAATTGCTTAACCGTTTCAGAGAAATCAACGGAGACTCATTGGACGGTGGTTTCACAAAAAACAATTCTGTTTAAAGTATCGGATTGGCTAAACCCGTTTTAGAATAATCGATGAGCAGACAACAAAAATCCTACGAATAGACAATAAAACTCCTACGAATACGTACGATTTTTGTTAGGTTTTTAATAAAAACCACCTATTTTTTGGATGAGAAAAGTTGTTCATAAGTGTTTTTGTCCCACATTCAAAGATTAATAAAAGCAAGCCTCTGTACCAACCGCACAGCAAAGAGAAAATGTTGCTACTGCATTTATATCACGATATTGAGAAAATCTTATTTATAGTTTTCACCAAATTTAAACTTTTTTATTTAAAGAGCCAACTATGAAACTATCTTTTCGAGATTTTACAATCCAACAAAATATATTGTTTCTAGTCGGGAAACTTCATCGGTTGTGCTTCCGTCAACAGTTTTTAGCTCAAAAGTTTCGATTTGTAACACTTTAAAAATTACTTTTTAGCTTTAGTTGATATGGAACAATAAATATACAGGGTGAGTTTTTTTATGATCAGTATGGGGATCTCGGAAACTAGCGGAGATAGAGCAATGGTTAAATTGGGGAATATCTGCAGTTTTACTGGCCCAATTTAATGACACTTTCGGATTTTTGAAAAAAGTCATGGCTTACTAAATATGTTGAAAAAACGAAATTCTGTCGATTTAGTCAAATCCCTAACAGTTATTAAGTCACTGCAGTTTAATGAATCATCAATAAATTTTTTTAAATGGCTCATTCAATTTCAAAATATTACTATGATTTTTATAATAGGTTAATTTTTCAGTACCAAATAGTTTTGTGTACTTCATAATATTACAAGAATAAAAAAAAGAATTACAAAGACTGATTTTTAGAATAAATAATTTTGTGTTGTTTATACTGTGACCATAACAAAATAAATTTGTAATTATAGGGGTTGAGTTTTTTTTTGATGATCAGTATGGGGATCTCGGAAACTAGCGAAGATAGAGCAATGGTTAAACTGGGAAAGATTTGCAGTTTTACTGGTCCAATTTAATGACACTTTTGAATTTTTGTAAAAAGTCATGGCTTACTAGATATTTTGAAAAATCGAAATTCTGTCGATTGAGTCAAATCCCTCTAGCTCCTTTGTTTTTGATTTTATAAAAAAAGTGTAAATATCAAAATTGAAGGGAATTGTATCCCGAATATGATTGTCATGTCCTCGCTTGCGTGACAGCTCTCGTTTTCGAGATATGACACAAACTTATCTTTTTTTGAATAGAAACCATAGTTGGCTAAGACCTCAAAAAATCGGACATTTTTAGAGCTTTTCAACGATATAATACTGGATATAGATATTCATAAAAATAACGGAGTTATGGATGCTTTTCTCTCTTATCTTCACTTTTAACGTAGTTAGCCATGAAGTAGATTGATTTATTATTAACTATTCCAAAATACATTAAACGATTTTTTATTAGGTATATCAGATATAACGAAAAAACTAAATAAGTAGGTATAAGTAATATAAGTGTTGTCTTACTAATAACGAGTTATGAGCCGGTGCTCCATCATGTTGGAACCACTCAATTTCTAAACGAGTTCTCAGATTGAAATTATGCAACATGTCTTGAAAAGTGTATTGCAAGATGTGCAAGTAGCGCTCCCCAGTAAGTGATTCGTCATAGATTAAAGGCCCCAGAATAGTAGACCCTATGATACCACACCAAACATTAAAACCAAATTTTTTCTAGGGTCATCTTTGTTCTATATGGAAAGGGTTTTCTTTAGCCCAGATATGCTCATTGTGTCTATTGAACATACCGCAGTTAGTAAATCTAGTTTCATCTGACCATAACACCTTTAGTGGAAACTGTGGATTGTCGAGGCACATGTCTCTAAACCATGTACAAAACAAAATACGTCGATGTTCGTCACCAGCATGCAAACTTTGAGAAACTGAAAGTTTGTACGGGTGGAACTTGTGCGCTTTCAGTACCTTAACTACAATTCGTTGAGATGTGCCAGCTTCTGCCGCAATCTCACGAGTTGATGTAGATGGATTTTGATTTACCATTGCCAAAACATTTATTTGTGCTGCTTCGTTAATTTCATTACCTTCCTTTGGTGGTTTAGTAAAAGATCCATATCTGCGTAAACTATCGTAAAGCCTCTTAAATGCACATAGAGCAGGTTGACGACGATTAAAATATCTATGAAAGTATTTATGGCATATGATATAACAATCCACCATATTCAGTTTTTCTTCGTTAGAATATTCCATTTTATCACGAAAACTTGTCAATATCGACTGTCTGTTCAGCACTACTAATGGAATTACTCTCAAATGAGGGAACGTCAAAGTGAAAACAATCTTTTTCATGGCTACCTACGTTAAAAGTGAAAATAAGAGAGAGAAGCATCCATAACTCCGTTATTTTTATGAATAACTATATCGAGTATTATATCGTTGAAAAGCTCTAAAAAAATTTTGACGTCATAGCCAACTAGGTTTTCCATTCAAAAAAAGATAAGTTTGTGTCATATCTCGAAAAGGAGAGCTGTCACGCAAACGAGGACATGACAATCATATTCGGAATACAATTCCCTTCAATTTTGATATTTACACTTTTTTTATAAAATCAAAAACAAAGGAGCTAGAGGGATTTGATTAAATCGACAGAATTTCGTTTTTTCAAAATATCTAGTAAGCCATGACTTTTTACAAAAATTCAAGTGTCATTAAATTGGACCAGTAAAACTGCAAATCTTTCCCAGTTTAACCATTGCTCTATCTCCGCTAGTTTCCGAGATCCCCATACTGATCATAAAAAAACTCACCCCGTATAATTACAAATTTATTTTGTTATGGTCACAGTATAAACAACACAAAATTATTTATGCTAAAAATCAGTCTTTGTAATTCTTTTTTTTTATTTTTGTAATATTATGAAGTACACAAAACTATTTGGTACTGAAAAATTAACCTATTATAAAAATCATAGTAATATTTTGAAATTGAATGAGCCATTTAAAAAAATTTATTGATGATTCATTAAACTGCAGTCACTTAATAACTGTTATTCTGACAAATATCACGTTATAGAAACTTTATTTGGAATGAAAGGTAGAGTAAAAAGGTGCGTTGTACCTGCACAGTATTCTATGCTATTACACCCCACCCCCAACGAATATGCCGAAAAATCCTGATTTCCGTAATTAATAAAATGCAGTTACGTGATCACTATGAATAAGTTAAAAAAGTTGCCCACGAACTGATAACCTCCGGCTTTTTGGAAGTGGAATCAACCCTATAACTACTAAGTGGATTCTAGACGTTGCACCACTTTTTAAAGTGGAAGAGTTAATTTAAATTTAACTTTATAACAGTATATTACCTCACAAAACATCTATTACCACTAGCAAATGGAATTATATATTTTTCCGTTGAAAAAGCACTGTTTTAGCAGAATATCTAACTTCCCAATTGTAACGTTGTAGTACGTCAATGAATTTTGGCATGAATGACATAGATATCCCCAACCTTTGTTAAAATGTGCCAATACAGAAAGTATATTTAATTACAACAAAAGTTGCACTAAATCATACAGAAAACAAAAATCAGATGAGATGGGCGAGAAAGTAAATCGAGTCGACATACCCTACCTTTCGAGCAGTATCTCTCTACGTTAGTTGACTGACACAGTCAAGCAATCAACAACCAATCATAAGCGAGTTGAGACAGAAATAGACACGCCCAGTCGGTTTTCTTTCTCTCTCACCGCGCGTTACATTTTTCTCAAGGCTTCAGGCACTGTATAACATGTATGGGTATACTGCTCTAAGCACAACTCCTATTTCACTGTTATTCCAAACAGCACTACGTGCAATGCGCAAATTCAACTAATCCTATAAATTCAAATATTTCTTTCAGGTTATGTTAGCAGAGCGGAAAGGGACTGACGAACTGTATGCCATCAAGATTCTAAAAAAGGATATTATAATTCAGGACGATGATGTGGAGTGTACCATGGTGGAGAAAAGGGTGCTGGCACTTTCGTGTAAACCACCATTCTTGGTCCAGTTACATTCTTGCTTTCAAACAATGGTAAGTAGATACATTGAATATTAAGTTCCTGAAAATTGCTTTTTTGCTTTCTTAAGGATCGATTGTACTTCGTGATGGAATACGTCAATGGAGGTGACTTGATGTTCCAGATCCAACAGTGTGGAAAGTTTAAAGAACCAGTAGCTGTGTAAGACAATTAAAAAAAATACATGTGCATTTTTTTAAACAAGATTTTACAGATTCTATTCAGCTGAGATAGCCATAGGATTATTTTTCTTACATTCCAGAGGAATCGTGTACAGAGATTTAAAGTTGGACAACGTACTTCTAGATCAAGATGGCCATATAAAAATTGCGGATTTTGGAATGTGCAAAGAAGGAATAACTGGTGAAAAAACGACAAAAACTTTTTGCGGAACACCGGATTACATAGCTCCAGAAGTATGTATCCTTAAAAAATAGCGTACTTTTCTGATTGTATATGTCACTAATTCCAGATAATATTGTATCAACCTTATGGTAAATCGGTGGACTGGTGGGCATATGGCGTTCTTCTATATGAAATGCTGATTGGTCAGCCACCTTTTGATGGTGAAGATGAGGAAGAGCTTTTTGCTGCAATAACAGATCACAACGTCAGTTATCCCAAGGGTTTATCTAAAGAAGCGAAGGATGTTTGTAAAGGGGTAAACAGTTTTGAGATATTTTTTAAACTGTTATTTATCAGATAACATACGAAAAATGATGTCTAGGATTAGGAGGTAATAAGCAAGCTAAAAGAGTAGTAAAATAATAATTTATATTTAAAAAAGAAGCGACCTGACTTAAAATAAAAACAGTTTAGAAAGCGTGTGCAATCGAACACTATTTTCAGACATATCTTTTTTTTATCTGATTTAATTAAAGTACAAAGCAATTGAAAATTTTAGCGTATTCTTATCTCTCTCTATCTCTCCCTTTTTCTCCCTCTCTCTTTCTCCCTCCCTAATTTTTATTCTTTGTCTATATTTTCTAAATATATTTCTTTTTTATTTGCTTTATTATTTGGACCACTTTCTATAAAATTCACTCTATATTGCATTCACACTCTATATGCTTCTGTGTACTATTCACTCCTATATAACTTATTGGTCTATCATTTTCTGAATCACTCTGTACAACTATAATTCAACTCAACACAATATTGCAACGGTCCTGATATCTTTAAAACCACCCTGTATAAGTACAAATCCTCTCCACACTATTTTTCTATTGTTGAAATTATTCTTGTATACCAATGATGTTACTTCGACCCATTTGTGTAGTATGCCATTTATGCAACTGCTCATTATGTACCTACCCTATATAACAAAATTCACCTTTTTGAACCACATTTTATGACTATAAATTTACTCTACCATTTATTTCAATCATCCGGTATATGCAACTGCTTCTAAATTTTTTTAACCCATGTCTAAATAATAGTAAGCGTAAATAATGTCGATGAAATTGTTTTCTATTTATTTCTTCTTCTTGGGAGAAGCTGCTTTCTTCGCCTTCGGGGATGCCGCGGATTTTGCTGTTTTCGGTTTTGGAGCTTTCGGTTTTTTTGTAGGGGCACCTTTAGTGGTTTTTTTTACTTTCGAAGGAGACTTCCCTTTGGATGCAACCGAAACTGATGATGATGACGATGAAGTTGTTGTCGATGGGGTGGATTTCGGAGTCGAAGTCTTCTTTTCAGTTGCGGCAACTTTCTTAAGTTTGGTTGCAGTCGTAGTCTTTTTGGCTGTTTTTTTTTTTGCTGCTACCGCAGCCGCCGGCTTCTTTGTCGGCTTAGGTTTATCGCTGGAAGCTGCTCTCTTTGCAGGGGACTTCTTTGCTCTACCTCCAGCCCCAGTTTTTTTTTGTCGCCGCTGGCCGGTTTCGATGCTGAAGCTCGTGAAGAGGACGAAGCTGCCAATTTGAAGGAACCAGATGCACCTTTTCCTTTAGTTTCAACTAAAACTCCTGAAGCAACGCCTGACTTTAAGTATTTCTTAATGAAAGGCGCTACTTTCTCGGCATCGACCTTGTAGTTGGCAGCAATATATTTCTTGATGGCTTGCAAAGATGATCCACCACGTTCCTTTAAACCTTTGATAGCGTTGTTGACCATCTCAGATACCCCTTCCTACGTCCTATAATTCAACTATCCTGACTGCTTATACTTATATAACAAATTTTTGATACACCCTCAATAACAATAATTTTACCCCACAATTACTTCAAACACCTAGTATAAGCAACTACTTATGTTCCAAACTTAAAAACTTTTTTTAAACCGCCCTGTATAACTAATTATACTCCACCTTATATTTCAACCATCCTGTATACTCAACTGCTTCTGACAATTTTTAACGCCTTTTGTATAACTGTAATTATTCTCCGTTCTATAACGCAAATATCCACTCTGTATAACTATAGTTTTGCGTCACTCTTATTTCAACCACCTTGTATACGCAACTACATATGTGCTACCCAATACAATATTTTTAGAACCACCCTGTATAACTAATTCAATTCCAACTTATATTTCAACCATCCTATGTATACAACTGCTTATGTACCACCTAATATTACATGCACGCACACACCTTCAACCGTATTCCACACAGAAGAGATCGCCGGAATAACAAATTTTCGTTTTAATAGGCTAACAGAATATTTTCTGCAATAACACGACTGTAACTTAACTTCGTTTCTAAAATAAACTGACTTCAAAAGCATCAAAATAAAAATCATTACAAACACCCTGTACGACATACTTTCATGGCATATTTTGACATTTATTTATTTTTTATTATAAAAATTTGACATTTACCATGATGTTTACAGTTTTTGTGCATCTATTTTTCCGATTTTCAGAAAAATGGTATGTTTTAGGTTATAGAAAAATGTAGGTACGGAATCAAGCTAGAACATATCTTTGTATAATACAATTTATAATATTCAAATTGCGTGAGCAGTTTTAGAGAAAACAGTGAAAATTCATTGAAAATCTAGACCCTTATTTACTTTTTTTATGATTTTCTAGAAAACCGTAAATCTCATGTTATAGACAATTATATGGGACCTTTCTGTAATGTTCCTGAATATAGTGCAGATTAAATCATCAAAATTGCCCAAGCCGTTTTTAAATAATCGCTCGACATACATAAATAAAAGTTGCATACGAATTGATAACCTCCTCTTTTTTGGAAGTCGGTTAGTAAAACACTATAAAAGATGTTAGTATTTGATTTAATTTGATAAATAGCTCCGCGATCTTCTTCTTCCGTACATAACTAACAATGTTACTTACTCTCTTACTCTTATTCCGTATGTACTAGACGTGTGAAGATCTTTACTGAAACGAATCATTTTTCCATGTCATCGAACTCTTTCAAATGATTCGAATTACGAACGTCGGTATAAATCTATAATTTGAAACTGGAACATTTCAGCTGTTCATGCGATCATTTCGGTCTTTGCATCAGAGTGCGAAATAAAATGATACAAATATACAAATGAAGTACGATATAATCCGCACCGAAATGATCCAGACAAAATATATATCGACAAAATGCAAATATAATCGGTAAATATTTGAAATAATCTTCAAAAATATTCTCATTTCATTAGAACATACTATAAAATATTCATAAAAAATTTCGTGAGATGTCACAATTTGTTAACAAACCATTTTATTTTGTAGTTCCTGACAAAAAATCCTCTAAAGCGATTAGGGTGCGGACCGACCGGTGAGGAGGATGTCAGAGTGCATCCGTTCTTCAGACGTATCGATTGGGACAAAATTGAAAACCGAGAGGTGCAACCACCATTCAAACCCAAAATTGTAAGTCATTACAGTTTAGTCACAAAATTGCTCACAATAAATATGTATTCGTGTTTAGAAACATCGTAAAGACGTAAGCAATTTCGACAAGCAATTCACTTCAGAAAAAACAGATCTCACACCAACAGACAAGTTGTTCATGATGAATTTGGATCAAACGGAGTTCACGGGATTCTCATTCCTCAACCCGGAGTTCGTGCAACACGTTTAAATGGATGAAACTTGCAAGGTTTGAAGAAATTTGAATTCAAATTTAATAATTCTCGAATTGATATGTAATTTGGTTAAAGTTTTTCTCAATATTGAAAACAAAAACATATCCATTTTCTTCAATTTAGATCTAAGAATTGAACTGTAGTAGTCTTTTGAATCTGTTAAACATTCCAGTATTAATTTATAATTAAGAGCTACTGTAACACTTAAGGTTCTTTCCTGTTGACAGAATGATATCAGCAATAACATTCCTTTATCGTTTTGCTGAATTGCATATTGATTTGTGGAAAAAATCAAACAAAAATTGCAGTCATCGCGACTCGCCGATGACGATTCTACTTTCATGCGACTTTAACATAATATACCTAATAATTGTGTAAAAGCAATTGTACTTCGATTAAAATCTAAATGTTCTTCCAAAATCGATATTAGATTACTAAAGAGTGTTAAATCTTGTATGTAATTTCCGAGACTCTCGAATGTAGGTGCTGTATATAGTGAAAATTTTCGTCCCCTTTCCAACTCTTACAAAATCAAAACAATCATTTCTTACCGGAAAACTTTAATAATAGGGTTATCTTGTATATTAAACTGATTTTTTAATAACTGTTATTTTTTATTTATTAAGGCATAGTATATAGTGCGTTCGTAGTAACAAATAAATTCATTATTTCTGATAGTGAGAGTTTTTCGAGACACGCCAATTTTGCCCTAAACAAATGCACTTTTTGACTTACGATCCTTATTTTTGACGTAATCGTTATTCGAGATATGACGTCGTGGACAATTTTTTTAAATGGCATCACCCAATTTCGACCATGTTAATTGAAAGAGTCACTCTACGTACACATCGTCAAAAATATTAGATTAGATAAAAAATGAAAAAAATAGTATACTACGTTACTAGGGAGGGAAGTGAGACATTGCAACCCGGATTTTTGGAACAAAAATCCGAGGTTGCGATGTCTCACTTCCCTCGCGTGTAACGTATACAATTTTTTATAACGCTAGGATTGAAAGATCGGTTGTAATTAAAATAGTAATAAGTGTTTAGGTTATAAACAAGTAAAGATGTCAAACTTACTTCTGAATTCTCGTGTTTTGGTAATAAACAACAAATCGTTGTCAAGGAAATATCGTGTATCATAGCAACGCGTAATTAAACAATAGCACATTTATTCATTAAATTAAATAATTAGATATTAAATGTCATAAGTATATATATTAGGGATGAAAGTTGACGCATGCGCTTTCAATAAATTCATTGTTTTGCGGGGAGGCAATATGGCACTTTCATCCCTAAAATTGCAGTTGAAAATCGAACTTTCAATCCAGGCGTTATAAAAAAACATTATTTTAAATTTTATTAAATTTAATAATAATGATTAAAGTAAATGTTGAAATTGTGCAGCGTTGGCTATCTGACAACAACGCCGATTAATAAATTCTTGTTGAATACGGTCAATAACTTTCCAAAGTATACGATGTATCTCCTGACGTATTCTTCCTTTATTTCTAAATTCGCCGTTCTAGTAACATACTTTGCTTTTTAAGTACCTCCACAAAAAGTAATCTAGGGGTATCAAATCTGGCGATCGTGCTAGCCACTCAAGCGGCTCTCGTCTAAAGAAGCATGAATGGTGCTGCAGAATGAGTAGGTGCGTCATCTTATTGAAAGATTATGTCATTTCTCGGAAGATCACGTTCCTCATTTGGACATAAATGTATTAGTGCTGGAACAAGATTTCCTCGAAGAAACTCCAAATATCTTGCACCAGCTATGTTTACGTCAAAGAAATAGGGACCCAGAATTGTTCCTTGGACTATGCAGTACCACACATTCACTCTCTGAGAATGTTGAGTGCGATACTCCATCATCCATCGGAGATTGTCGGTAGCCTAATAACGTTAGTTTTGCCTTTTAACATGATGGTTAAAAACAACGTAGCCTCATCAGAAAAAAATACTTACAAAATTTTTATCACTCTCTTGCATTTGCTCGTCGATCAAACTCATCTTCAGATAGGTCATGAACAAGGTATACCTTATAAGGATGATACCTTGCATTCATCACAATTTTGTGAATTGTGGACGCTATAATATTGAAATTTGCAGCCATCTGGTTAAGTGTTGATTGTCTTGTATTGCCAACAAAATCTTACGTTGATCTTCTTCTGATTTTGAGGGTCGCCAAGATTTAGGGAAATCACGATCATGTCCAAAGGTACAGTATTTAGAGTCACTATTGCTTAACATACTTTGGGTAATGAGACGCCTACCAAGATAAGTTTCATTGAACAATTCAACTACTTGTTAGGTGCGCATCTATCTCCAAATCCGATCATCACAAATAAGGATCGTATGTCACAAAGTGCTTTGTTTAACACAAAATCGGGGTTTTCGGAGAATTTTTTCGATAAACTCTCACTTTCAGAAATAATGAATTTATTCGTTACTTTTCAACATTCTACCTAGGCTTTTAGGTAAGTGTACTTTTTACATTCGGTTCGATGGAATGTTAAATCGTACAAGAACGGTTGTACAAAACTTGTTAAAAGTCATATACCTGGTCTTATTAACAACTTCTTAATTGCTAGTCATTGTGAAATTGTTTCTAATTGGTAGACCAGCCTCTGCCTACAGATTCTATAACTACGTCGTAAGCAAAAGTGATGATGATATCTTCACGCATCATTGGTAAATAGAGTGAATAGAAGTAACCCCCGTTTGAATGGTACTATATATTCACTAACAACACCAACACATGCTATTCTGTTATTAAGTAACTATGTTACTGGTCTATGCATATTACTTTTTTGCCCATAATTATGTAAATTTTCAAGTGATATTTCGTGATTTTCGTTTATTTTTATTTTGTTGATCATAAATATAAGAATATAGTTTAAGTGAGTAGGTAAACGCAAAATTTTTATAGTTCGATTTTCTCATTTCAAAAAACTTCTTTTTTTTAGATAACAGCTATTATCTGTTAGGTATGTACTTAAGTATAAATTTTTTCATTGTAAGTATATTTTTTCAGTTTAGGTATTAATCATTGATCACATATTATTTTCTTGAGTTGAGATTGTAGGCTACACTTGTAGATTATACTTTTATTCAATGCTTGGTGTAGTATTTATTTATTGCTGTTATTCCTTTCAATAACAATTTTATATTGTAATTGGCAAATTTGAAATGGTTAAGTTTAGTAGCCCTTGTGAAAGATGTACTTATGTTGCAATTTATCTGATTCTTTAATATGCAACAATTGATGGTATGTTTTCTACATTTTGAGGCTCTACTTCTTCACTATCTAACACATATTTTAATTTAGTTGCTATAGGTATAAAAGCGTTTTGAATATTTAATTTAGTATAAATATTAAAAGCATTTAAACACAAAACTACTAATATAATACAATAAGTACAGGGTAAATAGTGAACCGCCTTCTTACCAAAACCTATTTACTTTATAGAAATATTAATTATAATAATAGAGAAATGTCACCTTTGGTAGAATAATTTATTTAAAAAAAAAACACAAAATCACACCATTATTAATTTTGTCATACATTTTCAACAAAACAGCTGCCTCTTTTGTAAGGTCTTAGTTGGAAAGGGGACTTCTTTTACATTTTATTGTGATTTATTATTAAAAGTATATTTCATGAATGTTTAAGCACATAATATATTTTTTTAGTTTAGTGTTTCTGTTCAGTTTAAGCATTTGAAGATTTCAGAACTGTTATAGTGATGTAGTTTATATTTTTTGACAGAGTATCTTACTGCTTTTAACTGTAATTTTTTTATTGTATATTAAGGTTGAAATTTGAATTTGTGGGAATATTCTAGAAATATTTGAAACAACTTCTATTCAGAGAATGTATAAAGCGAACAAACACCAATACGGGTATTTAAGAGGAAACTGAACTCTCAAATTTTAAAGTGAAACATAGGATATGCATAAAATAACAAACGCAAATAAAGGGATCGAATGTAGTAGCAAACTCCACCAAAATAGCTTATTTACTCACTTATTTACAATAAATATTGTGTATTTTTTTACGTGAATAATTGAATATATCGCTTTTTTTAAAGAATGTTGACATCAATTTATATTGTGATATATTTCGTTTATTTCAAAATCAGAGAGATCATAAAGGCAGTGAGATAATCCACCTAAACAATTTTCAATGTAATATCTAAAAAGCTGTGAACACTAGCTATATTTACATATTGTCTTTGAATACAATATAGCCAAACGCTATAATGCATTTTTATAAAATTTGCCACGTTTAGCTATATTCATTCTCATATTCTCATCTGAAATCTTTGCAAATGAAATTTCTCTTGTTTCCAATATGAGTTATGACTTACCAATATAATATTTTGATGGAAATGCTGCGGAACATTTGGTGTGTCACAAATCTAAAAACACAGTTTTGCACCATAACACCAAACCTTTATTTTAACACTCAACGCCGTTTCAACAACTCTAAGTTGTCATCATCAAGGAGTAAACCAAACCAAACCAAAAATAATATTTAAGCTTTTAAAATGTTTAATCATATTCATTCCATTGTATGAGGCTAATATAGAAATAATGGGATATCTTATTGCAAAATATCGAATGCAATGTTGATATTCAGTTGAAATAACTTTACCACCATCACTTTCTGTAGAAATATAATCTGAGGTTAAAGAGCGGAACTCTTCTGCACTATGATGCGGAGTCTGCCACTGTCTGTTATAATTCGAAACATATACACTGTTAGCAGCTCTGTCTCCTATTTCAAATAGGCATGTAATGTATTAGCTGTACTTCAGTCTAAACTTATATATTGCATACCAGAAAACTTGCATTAAATTACAACTACAAAATTAATATGGCACCTCTTTGTCGTAATTTTTTGCAATTTCAAGTTCAAAATTTGTCTCGTCACATATTTTACACGTGTCAGCCGTTGACAGCTCCAAACCAATACTATATTTAATAAATGCAAAATATTTTGGGCTAGGCCACGTTGTGAGAAAAGCTAGGCACTATCCTTTGTATGGATTAGATTTTGTTGCTGACAGAACTTCTTGTACAGACCTGCAACTGACATATTGCAATTAAGATAAATGTTGTTCATGTTGTTGAATCTGCTATAATGGCTCTGATATTTTAGAATCTATCAATATTTCTTACAAAGCAATCATTTCTAACTTACTCTTATTGGAAACAAAATTTTCATTCTGTCTCTTTTAGATATAGTTTTACTAAGTGCCAATTAATCTGCATTTTGCTAGAGAATATTTTAAACCTAGTCAGTAATATATTTATTGTAAAATTCTGTATAAAAATTTCAAATTTGGAAACTTATTATGTACTTAGTTCTCAAGACTAAATAAAAATAAAATTTGTACTAAAAAATTAAAGTTTTACAAAAACTATTTAAATAAAATACCTCGTGTGGGCGTTGAAATTGAAATCCAATTATTAAAAAAAGTTTATATTTTTAAAATATAATTTAAACTAAATTGATAAACTGTTGACGGTTATCTACTCACATCATAACTTCGATTTCATTGAAATATACAAAATCAAATCTTTGGCAATACAAAATCAAATCTTTGGCAACTTACTGAAACACAAAAATAGAAAAGGTTCTAATTCAATTATGTTATTGAAATTATTTAAAAAATAAATTTAAGAAATAATTTTCATTTCTATACTTTTATATTTTATTACTATTTTCATAGACTTTCATAGAAAAGGATTGATTATGATGTTAGCCGATACGTCGTCAAACTATTTTCAAAAATATATTTTATAAAATGTACACTTGAGAAAGGGTAGTTTTAATCTCAAGGATTAATATTTATGTACTAAAACATGTCAAATAATCCTTCTAAGTTGTTCAATCAAAATTGTAGAAATAAAAAGCTTTTCAAAAAATTCAGTAGTAAGTAAAGTTACTAAAATAGTTTAATCATAAATGAATGCACTTTTAATTCTGATTTAAGAACAGGCCATCATGAAAAATTAATTATTAGTCCCTGCAAATTTATACTCAGTTTATGTTATAACAATAATTAATTTACTGATAACAATTCCTTACTCTTGTGTTGTTAATAAATATATTTGGCAAAATTTCAAAACCTCCACCTGTAACATAAAGCTTGTACAATCAGATATTTCTAAATGACTTTCGTGTAATTTTAGGTATTATAAGTATCTCATACTCATTTTTTCAAAAACTTTTAATAACTTGATAAGTTAAGCCAAATAACCCAGGTATCCATCACCCATTTGTTGTAAAAGTTAGTGATAGATCATATGATGCCAAGTGAGTAGACAACCTTTATAACCCACTGTATATGTTTTTTTTTCTGTTTAAAGATCAGGTTTAGTATTGCTGGAACATTTTATGTTTGGGGTGAAAGTATTGCAATAACAAAAAAATACTTTGTAGTAATTAGAAATTGTTAGACATCATCTGTTAAACATTTCAATAGTTAAATAAAACTTTTGACTTTGTATTGCTTCAAAAATATTCATGTAATGATACACACAGGCCAATTCTCTATAAAAAAATTGGTCTACAAATCACATTTTCATGATGTTCTGACCTAATTTGACACAATAAATGTAAAAACATTATAATAAGTGAATCAGATTGCTGCTAAACATTTCTATAACTAGGTTATTGAATATGAAAATGAGCCTTTCACTGCAACCACTGACTCTTCACCCTGTTCTCGCTGCCGTGTCCTGGCTTGTCAATCGTCGGTGCCTCTTACGCTGAAAATGTTAATCATTAACTGCAGGATAAACATATTAATCATTATACATCATAGAAAGTATCAGTGGTATTTTTTACTGCGTTCACCTTTTTATGAGTTAGTAATATTATTGATTTCCTCAAGAAAAATATTGAAATAACGCTGACGTTATCCCAACGACTTGATCATACAATGTATGGCACGCACACCCCCTCTAAGCCACGGAGAGCGTGCCTAAATGTATTAGGTATCAAAAGGATTTTGCTTTGTGTGAGCCTTTGTCAGATTATCAGGCCCATTGTTCATTGTTGGTGTTGTAGCTGCAGTGTCTCATGAATTTTTTGACCGTCCGGGCTATTCATATCACCACGGGTTTTTGCATCGGTTGTACAGATGTTCGCCCATACCAAGGTATTTTAAATTGTTTAATAGATGACTTGGACTAGTCCTGTTGTTGACATAACAATAAGTACAGTTTGTGTGTTGTTCATTTCCCATTGTCTCTTTATTTGAAATTCCAAATCCCTGTATTTGGTTATACTTTCAGCCTGCTTAATATTTATATTATTGCTGTGAGGGATTGCTGTCAATTAAAATTATTTTTCTAGAGTGTACAAGTATGTCTGGTCTATTGTGAGGAACAGTTCAATGGTACAGTATAGTACGGTTCCATTACAGCTTGTAGTTGTTATTTCCTAAAAGAGAATGGTGTTTGCATATAGTGTAGGGCATTCTTACCGACTGTGATAGTTCAAGTTTTGAGTGCTAATTCCTTGTGCAGTATTATTGCCACAGTAATGTCGTTCTTTGTATTCAGTTGCAGCGAACGCTTGACAACCTCCTATGATATGTCCCATTGGGTTTACCAGGTATACATGACATATTCTAAAAAGTTAGCAATACAGATATTTACTCTTTAGAATTTTAGAACCTGATTGAGCCATAATCATGTGGCCTTTTTATAGTCCACATATGCCATATAGAGATTTCGTCTTTTGGCATAGGCTTCATTGCAGACAACAGAATCAATTATTAGTTGTTCTTTGCACCCCAATGAATTTTTCGAGCATTCCGTTTGCTGTTCAGTAATTATGTTATTCAGTTTAGAATGTCTCTAAAGGCACGAGGTTATAAGTTTGTATAAGGTTGAAAGGCAAGTACTTTGTTGGGTCCTGTGTACATAGGTTGTCCTTCGATAAATGGTATGTAGCACCATGCGTAAGGAGACTACACATTTTGTAAGGATTAATTGTTTATAAGATATCTCATCTTAACCATACAATGCACGGCCCCGGCACTCCCCTAAGGCACAAGGCACGCATAGCCAAGTAATCTGCCCGTGGTTGGCGTCGTTGCTGCAGTTTCCCATGAATTTTCTGACCATCCGGGCTGTTCTTAACAGGACGGTTTTTTGCATTAGTTGGTAAAGATGTTCACCCAGACCGAGGTATTTTAAATTGTTTAATAGATGTTTTGGAACTACTCCAGTTGTTGACATAACAACTGGTACACCTCGTGTGCGGTTCATGTCCAACTGTCTCTTTATTTAAAATTCCGAATCCCTGTATTTGGTTATTTTTTCAGTCTGATTAATATTTATATTATTGCTGTTTGGGATTACTATGTCAGTTAAGATTGTTTTTGAAGAGACTAAAACTGTATCGGATCTATTGTGAGCAGTCCGATCGCTCAGTATTGTTGTCAGTTGTTATTTATTAAACCAGATTGTGGTTTGTAAATATAGTATGGTATTCTTACCGACTGGGATAGTTCAAGTTTCAGAGCTAGTTCCTGGTATAGTATTTTTGCCACAGCAACGTGTCATTCTTTGTATTCAGTGATATGCTGGATAGATTCAGATGTTTGGCAACCATATCTGAATCTGCAATTGTTGATAGAAGGGTCTTTACCGATGTACTTTAGATAGTTCGTAGTTGGAATTACTTGATCTTTAGAAATTTGTTGATCTAGTAGTTTGCCAATCCTCTTCCTTCTTCATACTGTGGTAAAGTTGTACGTTCGATAGAGCTCTTTGGATGGTGATTTTGAGTTTTTGTTAGTTAAACTCGAACGTTATACATATTCATTATGGTAAAACTGAATTTATCCTTCAGTTAGTATTGAAATTTTTTACCTCGAAATGTACTGACGATGGAGCAGGCAAGCAAACATAAAATTATAAAGGTTGTTTTGCATATACTTGACATTATAAATAATTTTGTCATCAGGTATTTTAACTATAGAATAGTAACTAGAGAATAACATGTTTACATATAATTTTGGGGGTAAACCAACATATATTTTTTTATTGTTTATTTTTTTATTGTTTACTTTCATCTTAAAACAATTAAGATTATTTCTGTATGTTTGAGTTTTTTATATGTTTAAAATGAATCTCAAATTGCTGTAATTTTCGTCATAGTGATATATTTGTTAATATATTTATATCCTCAAGGTTTTAATATATACATAGTCATACCTTTGATCAACATAAAAAGCTCTCAAAAACTTGCAATTTTTGTTTTATAAACGGAGACTAAACATATATAAAGTTAAACTGAGACCTGTTAATGCCAAGTACTTATTTGTATATGAACAATTTATTTAGTTTTGTGCCATAAAAGGTGAGACTATGATATATAATGTTACATATTTGGAGATATATGATATTTTAATGTCACATATATACATTATATTTATGGACCTTCTAGTCCTTAAACAAGAATTGGTTGTTTCTAGTCTATTTATATTTAATGTCTGCAGTATTTTACAAAATCTGTCGAAACATTATATTTATTATTATATTATTATTGTTAATGATATGTACAATAAATTACTATCTCTCATTGAAAATTGTGATTTATTTCTAGAAAACCTAGATATTAATTTACTTTAGTTAATAAAGTAATACCTGGACGATCCAGCTTCACTCATGAATTTAAATTTTCGCTCAATAGTGTTTTACATATACAAATGTGTTACCAGACATTTAGAAGTTTCAGGGAAAAAGGCTGCTAAAAACGTTCAAATAAGGTGCTGTTATCACATGGTACTACTCAAAAATTAAATGAACTTTTAAAGCAATTATATAAAGGTAATTGCTTTTATAATGATAAGTTCTACCTACAAGCGATGAGTTTAAAAGCATTTAAAGTCTAGAAAGGCTACAATTTTGAGTAGGAATCGCAAGGTAACAGCATTACACTTAACACGAAATCTTATTTAGGAGTCTCCAATTAACGCGACAATCTTGGAAAGAGTGGTTCATGAGCAAATTAATTGAGGGAGTATCAACAATCTTATGCTGTCTATACCATTTTGCAAGAAGGAATAGCTACAGCACTGCAAATGCTGCAATATTTTATGAGGAATATTGTTGGAGGATTTTGATTATAATAGTGTTGTTGAAATCTTCAATGGCTTTTGATATGATTGACTATATCTGTTGTGCTAAATTAGCTTATTATTGGTTTGATTACTCTTCATAGTAGTGCTTTTTTAAACTTATCTCTTGAGATCACAGACTGTACTGAGGCACAACTTCAGCAAAAATGATTATTACTAAGCCCCTGGAGCTCATCTGTTTCTTTTATACACATGTCAGACTTGCCCTTGAAAGGAAACTGTAATAAAATATTAATATGTGTGGGTTTTCCATAATTCCGTACAATATAAAAGAAAGATTACAAAATATAGGCAACTTGATATACACATACCGAATACGACGAGTTGTATATACTCGCCGACAAAATATGAGTCATACTATGACAACAATCATAACCCTAAAATATTTTAATAATATAAACAACACCCATAGAAATGTGTATTTACAAACAATTTATATTTTACAATAAAATACAAAACTATGTATAAGTGCGTTAGTAAATTTCGTGAGCTCAATGGAAATACAAAAAATTATGATGTACCCCCACCGTTAGCAATTCCGTCGGTTTTCATTCTACACATTTATTTCTTGGTAAAAGAGAAAGTTTTCTAAGTTTGTGTCGCAACGTGTTACTTTTGATAAGGAAACTCTCATTTCCTTTAAGAAGTGTTGTTCCAGTTTACAAAATATTTTCTCTCAAGGAAATGTAACAATGATTTTCCTTATTGGATGTTCTTTAGTTATATTAGTAACAGTTGTAGCTATTGTAAGATCTAAACAACCTTTAAGGAATATCTTATCTGAAGCCAAATACGAAATTCTATACAACTTTCTTGGATCTAGGGCACTGCTTCAAGATATTTGTATGAAATCATGCAACAAAACAGGTATGTTAAAGAAGATTAAGCCTTTAAATTAAACTTAGCAGCTGCTATTTTATGTAAAATAATTATAATGGATGAGGATAATATAAAATGATACATTTCAAATATTCAGTTGAAATTGCAATTTTCTTATTAATTTATATTTCCACAGAAGCTGTCACACTTTTTTTGAAATTCCAATTATCCTTGTTTTGTTTTACATATAACTAGTTCATAGGACAGAAAAAGAGTAACATCAAAGAATTAATTTTAATAAGTTTTGATTTTCTTCTATTTAAAGACTGAACACTTTGACACTGACATTTTGTTAGGATAGAAATACATTATTTTAGCCTTACACTATATTATTTTGGTCCCAAATAAGACAGCCATAAAGAAAATAATTTGGTCAAGTGTGAGTTGGACTCGCATACTTAGGGTTCTGTACCACCTTCAAGATTCTAATATTCCAGTTTCAGACAAACAGGGAATGAGTGCATTTTCTTATATTTACCTATTATATCTTTTAAAGGAAGCGTTTTAAATTTATAAAAAATATACACTTTGATTTTCCACACATAGACATTTTTATTGGAAGATAAAGGGCAAAATAGGTCAAGTTTTAAATTATAAATTATTAAATCTGTTAAGTAGTTTCTAAATGATTGAGGAGGTAAATGATTATTTTGAATGTTCATCTGGGATTTTCTCTCCTCTCAATGGTTTCTGAAGAATACAGATAAGTTAATTACTTGAATATCAAGGTGTAGTATCTAAGGGCAGTTTGTGGAAACTCCCCAGAACACTAGTTACCCCCTTATAGAAAAAACTCTCGCGCAGGATTAACTGTGAGAAAGTAGGTCTACAGATTTGTCAACTAGTATTCCAGTAAAATTTTATATTTTTGTCAATATCTTTTAATTAATTTGTTTTAAAAATATGAAAAAAATATATTTGTTTTCGTCATAATGAGCCCTTTTATTTGATATATAACATGATGGGTTAGAAATAATTTTAATTTTATATTTTCCATTTAATTTTATAATTTGCCCCCCAAAATAAATATTAGGGGTTTCTCCTTATTTTTATACTAAAGTTCAGGTGAGGGGCTATACCTCCATTTTTTTTCAAAATTTTCCAGCTTATGGTTTCGGAGATAGGTGGGGGGATGGGTAAAATTTTATATTTTTGTCAATATCTTTTAATTTATTTATTTTAAAAATATGAAAAAAATATATTTGTTTTTGTCATAATGAGCCCTTTCATTTGATATATAACATGATGGGTTAGAAATAATTTTAATTTTATATTTTCCATTGAATTTTATAATTTGCCCCCCCCCCCAAATAAATATTAGGGGTTTCTCCTTATTTTTATTCTAAAGTTCAGGTGAGGGGCTATACCTCCATTTTTTTTTCAAAATTTTCCATCTTATGGTTTCGGAGATAAGGGGGGGAATGGGTAAATTTTTAAATATTTTTGTTAATATCTTCTAATTAATTTATTTTAAAAATATGAAAAAAATATATTTGTTTTCGTCGTAATGAGCCCTTTCATTTGATATATAACATGATGGGTTAGAAATAATTTTAATTTTATATTTTCAATTTAATTTCATAATTTGCTCCCCAAAATAAATATTAGGGGTTTCTCCTTATTTTACCAGTATACTTCAGGTCAGAACCTATACCTCTAATTTTTTTCAAAACTTTACGTTTTTTAGTTTTCGGAGATAAGAGGTGGGGAATGGGTAAATTTTGGTATATTTTCGTTAATATCTTTTTAAATATTTTTTTTAATATGAAAAAAATATATTTGTGTTCCTCAGAATGAGACCCTTCATTTGATATATTACATGATGCGTTTGAAAATTTTTTTATTTTTTAAATTTTATTTAATTCTATAATTTGCCCCCCAAAATTAATATTAATGGTTTCTCCTTATTTTTCCTGTAAAGTTCGGGCAACGTTCTATATTTCCTATTTTTTTCAAAATTTTAGGCTCAGTAGTTTTTTTAGTTTTTTGCCCCATAAGTACCCCTAAAATCAAATTTTGTTCTTTTACGATATGTACTCTTGATCGGGTCACCAAACTATACATTGATACCAAATTTCAACCTCTTCCGTCCAGTAGTTTAGGAGAAAATTGCTGTGATGTTACAGAGGCAGAAATCCGGAATGATATTATAAGGGTATCCGTATATTGCATATACGGAACCCTAAAAAGTAGCAGATTTGTGGGAAAAATGTAATGATTCTGTTAAAAATTAATTAAACGAATTTAGGTTTAATAAAGAAAATGGAAATTTGTCATTTTGGATCCATTTTGAATAGGCAAGTGATTAATTCTGTCCCTTCTTAAACTTAAATGGTTAAATTTTATATTTTGTCTATATAAATTTCTCAATTTCTGTTCTCCCGCCTGTTGTCTAAAATAAATTAAATAAAACCCCCAAATCAGAATTGTTTTCGATGATTAAAATGTTTTAGCCACTTTACACATTCTTTTATTAAATTATATAAGTCGACCCAAAATTGCCAGTTCTCTCCATTGTACATACTCATACAAATGTAAATACATAATGGTATTTACAAATTCAAATTAACATACACTGACAAAGAAATAACAACACCCAGAAGTACATGTTTAAATTAATATTGTTTTGGAAAACATAGATGCTATAGTAAGTAGTAAATGATTAAAATTTGGTAAAGTTTGGTGAACGTTTTTTCATGTAAACTTTTTTTCATCAATACTGTAATAATTTTTACATTTTTTTAATTTACCAAAAAAAAAACAAACTGTTTGATGGGATCCAAAATTAATGTTGAGTAATGTTGACATGCCTAGGGTACGTGTTCGCCGAATGTATGGCTGGCTAAGTGTTTTGAAAGAGGTCGAAATATTGGATTACAGGAGCCGGGTTTTTCATTTCGAGATCGCTAATTCCACGAACAGAAATCCAACTACTGTTACAACATATTGTCAAGCATAATTTGATAATATGTAAAAGGGGCACAAATGAAGTTCAAGATCAACATCTAAGGCTTATGCCCTTCAGAGACCGATTTTCGACAACTCGAAATTTGGCTGATGAGTGGTTAGGAGAGCAAGGCCATCTGGTAAGTGTCCGAACAGTTTACCGCCGTATAAGGTCTTTTGAACTGCAGCATTATCGACCCCGTCTTGTGCTACCTCTGACCGCTGAGTAGGCTTGGGTAAAAAATATTGACATATCAAAATATCGATATTACTTTAGAAAATAATCGATATATATCGACGATATATTATCCAAGTATCAAATTCGATATTTTTTAATAGCTCAGGATTATTCCATGTATTCGACTGCGGACTCGTACAATGACATTACGGAACGCCGAGATTGGAAAAAAAAGGCAACCGATCTAAGGGATGGGTGGCATTACTTATCGGCTTTTTTGGAAACATTTTTATGTTTTCTTGGGGATAACATCACAATTGAAACGAAAAGCTGTATATTGAAAGAAAATACCAATCGTTTCAAAGTCGATTCTGACTTCGTTGTCAATGGCTTTAAAATATATATTATTTATTTTTTCATGGTAACATGACAGCGCAACGTTGTCTTCAGGAAGTTGTGGAACCGTATGCACTAACTTACCTTAATAGGCTCATGAATCCCATATTTCAAAAAGATATTGCTTGGGCTTTATGTTGCTCGAGTTAGTTCAAACTTTCTTGAATATATCCATGTGAATCTTTTTCCATTGCCGATTTGTCGCCTATAGAACATGTTTGAATATGATGGGTAAAAGACTCGAAAATTTACCCCAGCCCCCACGGACTTTAGAGTTTCTAAGATATGAAATACAGGTAGTTTGGGATAGTATTCCTCATGAAGAAATAAACGACCTTATTGAAGCAATGCCAAGACTTGTTGGGGGGTGTATAGATATAACTTAATATAAAAAATTAAACTCATTGGTGTTTTTTATTCAAACTTTAATCATTTACTCCTAACTATAGCATCATGTTTTATCAAAACAATATTAAATTTAAACATGTCCCTCTGGGTGTTTCGATTTCTTTGTCAGTGAATATATTTCAGTGATTGCATAGAAGAAAATTAAACATTAATTTTAGAATCAAAGTATTTATTTCAAAGTGTGTGTTTTTTTGTTTGCAATGATAAAATGTCGTAAAACTCTGAAATCTTTGGTGTGAATTTCTTCCTTTCTATTACTATTTATTGTGGTTAGAAGATAATATTTCATTATTGAAAGCAGTGAGCAGAATTTTAAAGAAATTCTTCAAACCCTCATCTCCTATTCTGGGCATTAGTTTTTTTTTAAATTAATTCACAATACTGTTTGAAAATTATTATCAGAAATGATTTCAGTAAACATAAATGTTGTTTTAATAAACAAACATTGAACATGAATGTTTTAGATTTACCTTTGAAGAGTGGACAAGTTGCTGTAATTACTGGAGGTACTAGAGGAATAGGCCTGGAGGTCATTAAAATGTTGCTAAAATGTGACATAAATGTTATTATAGGTAAGAATTTAAAGTAATTTTGATTGCCTCTTGTGAGATTAACAAGATATATTATAACTGTATAGTCTAGAATTTTATACATATCTATTGAATTCAGTATTAAAAAACATAACTATAATGCAGTAGCAGCTAACACTATAAGATTTGTCAAAAATTAAATTTGTTGGATCTTTATTTAAATAGTAGTTTATTTTTGAAACAATTGAAATTATTATTTTTATGTTTTCTTGGGAATAACACCACAATTGAAACGAAATGTATATTGAAAGAAAATACCAAACGTTTCAAAGTCGTTTCTGACTTAGTTGTCAATGGCTTTACAATTATGTATTGAAATTGTAAATTGCAAATTGGAAGTTTGATTAACAACAATTAAGTTGACATAATTTGTCATAAATCAAACTTCCAATTTTTAATTTACAATTTCAATACATAATTTTAAAGTCAGAAACGACTTTGAAACGTTTGGTATTTTCTTTCAATATACAGGTTTTCATATCAATTGTGGTGTTATTCCCAAGAAAACATAAATATAATCAAGAACATGCCATAAATAACATTAAGAAGGCAATGGAAATTATGTATCATCATTTGCCAACATTATGTGTGGTTATTTATTACTTTCTAAGACAAGACAAAAAATGCGTTATAATGAAGTTCAATATGATTATTGTACCTCTCAAAAAATAAAATAGTAATATTTCTTATCTGTCCAAATTACAGTGTTCATTTTTGAAGCAATGAACTTTGGGTTTACAACATTATGATTTATTTTATATACAGGACTTATTCTTTATAACTTTCTCGACAATATTCATTATAGTGAGATTCAATTAGAGTTTTGTCATTTTTCAAACTTGCAGACTTCAGTATTAAACCTAATTAATTTAATGAACAATGTTTTAGATCTAATATTCATTGTGATTTCTTAAACAGAAATGTAGGTGTTAATATTCCTATTGTTAAATTTGTACTGGGTCATACTATATATAAATTCTTTACATATTTGTGTTAATGAGATATTCGAAGGTAAAGTTTTTTTTTCCAGGCTGCAGAAATGTTAGGCAAGGTGAAGAATTGCTTAATTCATTCAGGAAGTCAGAAATCCTTACTGGAAATATTGAGGTATATAACCTGGATATAAGTGTCATGAAGAGTGTTAGAGAGTTTGCATCCACTGTTACAAATAAATATCAAGAAATTCATTATTTGATCAATAATGGTAAGTTATTTTACATAAGAAAAAATAATCTTTAGTATAAGAGACTTAAATACCAAATATTTCTATAGGATTGTGATCTATTCAGGTTGTTTAAGAATAATGAACTACATTTCAAAATATTTTAAAAAAGGTTTAAATAAAAAATGTAGGATTATAATTTCAATTATAGGGCTTGATATTGACATTGAAACAGTTTATGTTCAACTGAAATGTAATAGGGGTTGACTTAATTTTTTTTCTTTAATAACTTTTCTTTATTTCATCACCTGAGTGCAGAATTTCAAATTGATATAATTTGAAATTCTGCACTTAAGTGATGAAACATTGTATTTAAAAACGATTATTGTATGTTTTTGTAGCTTCATAAAATAACATACTTTATATTAAAGACCATAGAATTAGTTATTGGAAAAATTGCTCATAATTACTGATATTGATAACAGCTAGCAGAAAATTATAATGATTCTAATTAATATATATTTTCTAAATGGGTACTTTCACCTGTCACAGTTGCTAGAAAGTAACAGTTACTCATTTTGCTTGGTACTTTATTATATTATAATTTTGTATGATTACTGAAGCTTGCAGTAACCTTATTTGTGTTAACATATTGTATTTTTTGTAGCTGGCATAATGTTTGGTCCCTACGTAGAAACCCGTGATGGTTATGAATCGCAATTCTCAACAAATTATTTGGGACATTTCCTTCTTACCCATTTAATGCTGCCTTCATTAAAAGCTGGAGGTATTAAAGGTGCAAAATCTAGAATTATTAATGTTTCATCTTGTGCCCATATGGTGGGAGATATCAATTTTGATGACATTAATAACAATAAGTAAGTAGTCAACACACATTTAGAATTATGTATTTCTTAAAATTATAATTAACCATCCTTTACATAGAATCCGTAGAATACAACTTGAGTGGTTTTAATTTCGCCTTTGTGAAAAAAATCGAAAGTTTTGCTTTTAAGAATTGTTGACAATTTATAAATATGAAATTAATTCAATCGAGAAATTTTCGTTCAAATGTTATTAACAACAAATTTTTAAAAACATTTGGATTATTAGAATAATTAAAAGGGTAAAAAACTGAGCTGATTTTTTTACCTATATCATGCAAAATATTATGTGCATCGAGTTCTTTTCTACTGTTCATCCGTAGAGAATTTAAATATGTTATTTAATAGAAAACTCAATACCAATGACAAGATTAAGCTAATATTTTCCGGTAAATGATAAGCACAAGATGAAATTTGATCCATTAATAGATTTACTTAGAGTATAACAAATTTAAAATATAAATGTTTCAATGTCACCCTATTTAAGAGCAGCAATTTCAAATCCCGAAAAACCCTCTCCTACCACTCATATTGCGATATGTTTGGAATCATTTTTAGTATATTTCAAGAAATTTAGACAAAAATCTGAGACAAATCATGATTAACAACTTTTACTTTCAGAATTCGTGTATCAAATCCATATTGGCCAAGTCAGATTAATCAGTTTAAATTTACTTTTTTACTGCATCTGTTAATGGTACAAATTTCATATTTTGCCATTTCCCAGATAATTTAGGCCTAATCTTATAAGCTTCCAAGGATATGAATTAAAATTTTATGCGAATTTTCTCGAGGAAAAATCATCCGATCTGGGTTTTTAAAACACATCTTAGGTTTTCTATTTCTCTACAAATGGTCAATTAAAATTTTTAATATTTTTATAGTTTATAAACAAATTTGGTTGGTTTATTTTAGTCATCTGTAGACTACAAAGTTATGGACCGGCAATTATGAGAAAAAATTTTCTAAAATCAGTTTTTTTATTGTACATTTGTTTTTTTCTGCCACAGTGATTTATTAAATAAAACAGATAATTAAAATAAATGAAAAACAAAGTGTAGTGTTGCGTTCTTACATAAAAACTCTTGCAGAATTTACTAACAGCAACTAGGTTTATGGATTTGTCAAGTGCTTTTCCTGTATAATATGTTTCATTGTATATTTCAAGATACTTATCTGTGTCAAGTGACATTGTCGAACAATACTTTTGTATTTTTGGAAAAATTTGTGTTATTATTTTTTGTTTAAAATTGTCAGTATTGTTTAATTAGTCCGTTTTTGAGCTTCATTTTTTAAATTCATTTGACAGGATCTTTTGCCATGATAACATCATGCAGACACTTTCTTTAATTTTTCTTTTATTGGTGTTGCTTCATTTAAATAAAATCGCTATCTTGTCACAATCCATTTTGTATATACCATTACCTGCTAGTACATGGTTATGCCAATATTGATTTGTCTGTATGCCTTCTTGAGACGTTGTAGTGTTCTTTTTCCGTATTTGGAAAGGTCTTGATGTTTCACTGGTGTATGTGTTGCTGCAAGCACAAAGCACACTGCACATAATTTTGGCAACTTTGAATAACGTTTTTCGTTCTTGTTTTTGCCAAATATAGATCTTAGTGAATTATATGTTTTAAAAATTGTTTTTATTATTTATTTATCTCCAAAAAGTTTAATTTTGTAGGATCGGGTAGGGTGTAACGTTTATAATTTCATAGTTGTTTTCAGTTTGTGCTTTTTTATTTAAATTAGAAGTACTTTGTGATGTTTCTTGATTTCCTTATTTTTTTTCCTGATTAGAACAATTGTTTTCTTTATAAAATTTCTTGAATATTCACATTGTTCTAATACTTACTTTCGGAAAATTCCCTTTTGTTTGCGAAACTACTTTTCTTCTGTCATATAAGGCTTTAATTATTCATTTTTTACATTCAAAGAGTATCTTGAATAGAAGTGTAGCAATTGTTTGTTTCACACATCCAAAAAGTTTATTTTATTTCAGAAACTACTTAATTTTACTTTACCATAAGATTATTAATGTTTACTTGATTGGTTTATAATTAGATTTACAATCAGTCGTCCTTATTTTCGGCCATGTTTTTTTCAGACAGCCAAAATGTATGTCTTTTAAATGATGTCAGGTTTACTGATTACCACAAATCTTATTTTTAGATTGTTTAAGTTCAAGTACAGAATAGGCTATAATATGTGAGTAACATAATTTTTTGATGATAGTACATGCTCCTTTGTGCTTCAATAAATAGTTGAATGTGTACAGGTGTACATTGCATATGACCAATTTCTCGTTATTTGTTTTTAAATTAAATATAGGATATCTTAAAATTTGTGAACAACTGTATTTCCGACGTAAGTTAAAAAGCAAAATACATAATTTAACTTTACACTGTGGGATTCATGCTCATAAAATAATCAACTAATTACAAGCCCACACTACACTCATAAATTCATGAAACATTCATTGTACATTAAGTTTATTGCAAACTCATTAAATTTAAACGGATAATTAACACATTTACATCAAATGTCGGGTATTAACAAAAATGATTATCTCATAACATATTGAATTTGTACTATTGACCTTTAACCCAAGATTAGAATAGACCTACACCTAGAGGAAAAGTCGGAAAATCTGAATAAACATATTGCGGCCTTTTTAATGTCTAAGCATAGATTTCAAGCAAAAGTGTTCACCGGATGGAAATCTTAAATCAGATATATTTGTAAGGTTTTAATTTTTTACAAAAACCTAGCCCTTCAAATTTTTTTAACTTTTCCTACCTTCAATTGTAAGAACTAGATTGAATTCTGGAAATGAGAAATGGGAATTTCTTAATGAACTAGCAATTTAGTATTAAAGAAAAACCAAATAAACAAAAAATAAGTTGGTCAAGTGCGAGTGGACTTGCATACTAAAGGGTTCCGTAACTCCTTCAAGATAATATTCCAGTTACAGACAAGCAGGGAATTAGTGCATTTTCTTATATTTACCCTAATATCTTTTAAATGAAGCCGTTTAAATTAAAAAATATACACTTATTTTCCACACAGAGACTTTTTATTTTATCTGCTACATGATTCGCTTGATTTTTATAAAAATAAGTACTAATTTTTTAATTTGGCACCCAAAATTAACATTAAGTTTTATTTTACTAATAAACGTTCAGGGAAGCCTTTTATAATCTACTGTCTGAATTTTAGGCTCTGTAGATTGGAAGATAAAGGGAAAATAGGTCAAGTTTTAAATAATAAATTATCAAATCTGTTAGACAAATTATAGTGTAGTTTCTAAAGTGGAAATTAAATCGATGTTTAATATGTTTGTTAATATCTTTTAAACAATTGATTTAAAAATATGATATATTTGTAATTCACATAATGAGCCTTTTATTTGATATATTACATGATGCATTTCAAAATTTAATTTTTATTTTCCATTTAATTCCATAATTTGTCCCAAAATTAATATTGGGGTTTTCTACTAATTGTTCTTATAAATCTGAGCCCCAGCACCCCTAATTATTTTCAGAATTTTAGGAAATATGATTTTAGAAACAAAGCGGAAAATGAGAATTTTTTATATCTTTATGTTAAGATCTTGTAAAAAATTAATTTTAAAAATATGAAAAATATATATTTGTATTCCTCATAATGAGCGCTTTCATTTGATATATATTGCATGATGCGTTATTTTCCTTTTAATTCTATAATTTGACCCCCAAAATTAATATTAGGGATTTCTTCGTATTTTCCTTGTAAACAAAAAAATGTAGGTCTTATAGTTCGGGGAATAAAGGGAGGATGGGTAATTTTTTAAATATTTTTGTTAATATATTCTAAAATATTAATTTTAAAAATGGCCCTTTGATTTGATATATTACATGATGCAATAAAAATAATTTTAATTTTATGTTTTCCATTTAATGCTTTAATTTGCCCCCCAAAATTATTAGTAGAGGTTTCTCCTTATTTTTCCGGTAAAATTCAGGTGACGCCCTATATCTCTCAATTTTTTCAAAATTTTACTTCTTACAGTTTCGGAGATAAGATAAATTTACGATATGTATTCATGATCGGGTCACCAAAATATATGTTAATACCAAATTTCAACCTTTCTGTCCAGTAGTTTAGGAGAAAATTGCTGTGATGTGAGAAAGGCAGAAATCCGGAGTGATATAATAAGGAAATCCCTATATTGTATATACCCTAAAAGCGAAATAATTCACAGAGGGTGCAGTTCTGCATATTAAAAGTTTAAAGATTAGAAACAATAATTTTTTCCATTACAACAAGAGTGCAAATTTTCAGCTAAATTTAAAAGTCCAATAAATTGATCATTAGATTTGGAAGAAATGTATGTTATTTTAGTTTTCATTTTGTAGGACACTAACAATTATTATTTTTGGCCACTACCATCTGCGGTAAGCTTTAGCACTTGCGATTTTTGTCTGTGTCTGTGGTAATCAGTAAACTATGCACCATCAAAATCGGAGCTTGGATTGTGAACATAAATATTGAACAATCAAGCAAATATTAATCTTATGGGAATCAGTAAACAGTACCTCATTATTTGACATAGCCTTTATCTGACACGAACATGTAATTATTTTGTGGTTATCAAATTATGATGCAACAGCAAGAGCATGCTTTATCGTTCTGGAACAATACAATTTTCATTTCTGCAAACGGGATTTTTAATTCTTCAGTTCGACATCAGCACGGCCGTTAAACCGTAGACGAATTTATAACAAAAGGTCTTTGTGCATGTTAAAATTAATGTTAATGTTTTGCTGAGTCATAATTTTAGGATCATTAATGATCACCGTTTCTTCGTTTATTTGTCAGTTTCTTCAGTTATAGGTTGTTGCAATTGCACTTACCCGCGTCTTTCAATTCAATCACTTTAGCGCATATTACTTCAGGATCCATCATGTTGGGTCACCTACTAACTTATCTTTCAAGTTTACCAACAGTTCAAGATATTTATCTGGACTGACAGTGCTTGCAAAGGGTTAAGTTCCAACGATATCTCTTGCATTCACTCTGGTCCACACCAGAACAGTGAACAATAGAACAGTGGCATTCCGACGTATTGGTAAAGGAGAACCCGGAATGTTTCCTCAAAAACACACCCCGCACGCAGAGTTAGTGTACATTATCTATTTGCAAGTTCAACACTGCTATCTACTATACAAACTTGAACACCTCAAGATTTGCCTGTTTCTTGTTAATGTTAACAACGATGCTACAACAATAAGGGGAATGGGAGATTTGTTACAATTACAAATGTTTATTTTATATGCATTCCTTTTGTTTCATTCGTATTTTTTTAACAAAAAATTAAATTTAATCGAAACTCAAAATTGTGTTTGTACCATAGTTACACATCGACGAAAGTAATTTTCTTTAAGTACGAGGGCTGCCTTTTATATTTCGGGATTAGAGAACAAAAACAAATATTAATCATCGAAAATCGCTTTATTGTTTTTCAAAATATTCCCCATGAAGATCTATACACTTTTGCATGCGTTTGAACCAATTGTCGAAGCACTTTTTCCACTCTGATTGAGGTATCTCCAAAACATGCATTCTGAACGCAGCAACCGCTTCTTCAGGTGTCGAAAAACGTTGACCTCTGAGTTTGTTTTTTACGCACGGGAATAAAAAGAAGTCATTTGGTGACAAGTCAGGACTATACGGCGGATGACTCATCAAATCGATGTTTTGAGTGGTCAAAAATGCAGTTGTTTGAGCCGATGTGTGAGAGCTCGCATTGTCATGCTGAAGAGTGATCCGTCTTCGGCGGTTGGTTTTCCTCATTTCTTGGAAGACAACTGGCAAACAAATGGTTGTGTATCACTCAGAATTGACTGTTCTGCGTTGTTCTATTGGTACGGTTGCGGCATGTCCAGTTTTTCCGAAAAACAGGCGATCATTTGCTTGGAAGTGCTTCGTGCGCGAACAACTTTTGTTGGATTCGGCTCATCTTGAAACACCCATACAATCGACTGCTGTTTGCTTTCGGGCTCATACGCGTAAATCCACGATTCATCACCTGTCACTTTGTCATAAACGTGTTTTGAAGCACCGCGATCGTATTTTTTGAGCTTTTCTTTCGACCAATCGACACGAGCCTTTTTTTGAACGATTGATAAATTGTGTGGGATCCAACGCGAACAAATTTTTTTGAAATTCAAATGTTTATGCAATATTGAATGTATGCTGATCCCACTAATGTGTAAGGTTGATTCAATCTCATGATAGGTCACATGCAGATCTTGCAATATCAGTTCGCGCACAGCATCAATGGTTTCCGGAACAACAACTGTTTTTGGACGACCTTCACGAAATTCGTCTTGGAATGAACTACGACCTCGATTGAATTCACCATACCATCGATAAACAGTGGTCCTTGATGGAGTTTCATCGCCAAAAATTAAATTAAGTTCATCCATGCACTCTTGCTGACTTAATCCACGTCGAAAGTTGTAAAAAATAATCGCACGAAAATGTTCACGATTTAATTCCATTTTTTTGCCCGAGATGAATCCTTTAAGTTACTGTAAACAACACATAGCGCTCGTATGTCAAAACGTTCTAAGTACGTATAACCTCAAAAATGTCAAATTTTACGATAGAGCTGTAAGTTGTCAGATTGCAACACTAGGGTTGTCCAATCCCGAAATATAAAAGGCAGCCCTCGTATTTAAAATATAAACTATTTGGCATATTTGCACGAAATTTTAACATTCAGCTTTAATAATATGTAGGTATCTGAAATTATCATAGGTATCATACAATTATCGCGCTTAAGTAGTGAAAGTGTCACGGACTAAATGACACAGCAAACCAATGCTTCTATCACTTCTACTAATATATGCCTGTACCGTGATGATTTCCGTCTTCTTTAGACCCCGCTAGCAATATTTTAGTAATAGGTATATGAAAAATATTATCACAGTAGTGCTGCCAACCACTCTCGTATGTTCAGTAAATACCTATTCACAAAGCATTCACCTATATTTAGTGGACCTATCAACGTTAATACAGTACAACTTGTTTTTTACATTTTAGAAGGTATTACATCTCCTCTCAGGCATATGCACAATCAAAATTGGCCCAAGTACTTTTCACAAATTACCTAGACAATCTGATGAGGAAAGAAGGCGCCAATGTTCAAGTACATGCTGTACATCCAGGAATTGTAAATACCGATCTTTTCAACGGGACAAATCTGAAGAATTTCGCACCTTGGATACCGAATTTATTTTTTAAGGTAAGCACATTATAATTTTTAGTTGTACATGAAATTCAACAAAAATTAATAGTTTACTCTAAAAATTGAGAGAAAATTCGAGACGACGCATTCATTAAAACTTTTTAAGTGCCATATCTTCGAGCATGGCTTTCGAACCACATTTGAAACTATCCTAAGAGCCTTGGCATTCAAGAAAATATTTGATCTATCAACCCCAATAAGCCAAAATCTCCACACTCCTAAAACTTATCAAAAGTTTAAAAATAAATTTTCAAAAACAATTGAATAATTTTGACAGTTTTGAGTAATGTGAGGTTGTTTAAGAATCACCGGCACACATAAACAAAAAAGTGGTCTGTACATTTGGCCAGCCTCATTTCGATGCGCTAAATCCGAATCTGCGGTTCATTTTACCAGAATTTCCCAAAATTTTGAGATAATTGCAAATTTCGCCACATTGCAATTTCGTAGACAAAAGTAAAATGTGGAAGCATTAACGTCCATCCGACGTTCAACGTTCCCATTAACTATGAAAATATTTCTTGTATCTGTGAATAAGTACGGCAAATAGAATTTTAAAATGTAATTGTTCGTTAGCATCCCGAGTTTCAGAACAAACGACATTCAAAAACAAAAAAAATGATGTACATTTAGCCCGTCCCATTTCGATTCGTTAAATCCGAATCTGAAGTCCGTTTGAAAATTTTGAGAAAATTGCAAAAATCGCCACATATTGCCATTTTTAGCGTTTTTGGCAATTTCGTAGACGGTTGCACCGGTGACATTAATACTGAAAAATATTTCTTGTGTCTGTGGATAAGTACGCCAAATAGAATTTTAAAATGTAAAGTTCAGATGTATTTATAAATAACTATTTACTTTATACACTCTTAAATATTATTTTAACAATAATATACATGTAATTATTGTACAAATTCAGTTGCAAATACTCAGTTTGATAAAAAAACAAGTGTCGTAATTAAAGTGTATAAATGAAACTTTCCTTGTTATTTCATTAATTACTTATTGTATGAGCCGGTAACGTAAACAAATACATAAATCAATAAAAATCTTGTAACCAACTAATAGTTACAAGATTTTTTTGATAATATAATGATGATAATATAAATAAAGAAATAAATATACGTTAAATCTTGATCACTACTAGATTTATTATCGATTTCGCATTATTCTCTTCACCTTCATTGCTTTTACAACAGATACTTATTCATTTCTGATTCGAGCAAAATATCGCAAACGCTCTCTGGTTATTGTGGAGCGTCTCTGGTTATTGAGGAACGTTATTTTATTAAGTTTATCGGCTTATACTGTGCATGCTGTGATGTAAAAGATTTGATAAATATTGTGTTTCACATTTGCGGGAAAACCAGCAAAGTTATGAAGTTGAATTTTTTAACCAAAATTGTATCATAAAAAAACTATGATCGATTGAATAATTATGAAATTTGGAAGGTGGATACTGCAGTAGATTGCCTATTTGTTTCCATTTTTTTTACAATTTTGAAGTTCCTGTTTTACCGGAAGTAATTTCGATTTTAAAATTTTCAATTAAACACCCTGTATAGTATTTTAGTTTCTATTGAAACATTTTATTGTGAATACAAAAATATCGGGTTTGATATTGTTTACTTCAATACATACCGAGATATTAACAGAAAAGTAACTAAGGAAACACCTCGAAAAAAATTCGATGGTAGCTAAACTCGGTTCAGATTTCATTTACGCCCAAATATAATATAAACAAACCGCTCGGTAAGGATTTGTATTTCTATTGGTTACCAATAAAAGAGGTAAGATGAAACATTATACCGATTTCACAGTCAACAGCACTGCTAAATGTTCCATAGTGTATGTCCCAAATACACGTGCGTTTGTTTAAATCAGGCGCATCTTTAAAGAATTTTTATATTAAAATTAAAGTGTCTGAATCAAGTTGGACATATCCGTTTTAACTACTTTGTCCATCCTGATGTTAATGAATAACAACATTGCAGAACCTGTTAACTGACAGTCTTTAGTTGCCAAAATTTTAAGTTATCAATCGACAGTTACGATTTTTTTATTTGAACGTAAAAAGATTGTATTGTTTTACCTATTTTATCGTAAAATGGCCGTAAAATTAGTCTAGTATTGAAATGCGCGGAGAACTCACCCCTTGGGTTTTGAATAGAAATATTAATGTATATGATCCGGTGGGTCCCCAAAATGGGGAGAGGAAAAGATCAGCCACTGATGCATCAACCCGAAGCTTTTTTGTAAAGACCTGTTTGAAATTAACATTGTTCATCCGAATAGGACAGTTGCAAATGTCCAATCGTTCAGTAGTGACGATTTTAAACTTTGCATCCCCCTTTGAAGGTACGACACAAGATTTTATGATATACTATTTACATAAAACATTTTTAAAAAATATAGAACAGACTTCTACCTATAACTAAAAAGCAATTTACCAAAACTCTAGTAACGGACGGTTAAAAAGTGCAAGTAATGAAGGTGTAGCTCAAAATGTACCTACCAATCTATATCTTTGGAAGAAAATCCATTCACTTATCCACTAATTACCGACCTGACTTCAATAGATGTATGGAATTAGTACCATCGTTCAGTAGGAAAGATATTAAGGCGAGAAAAATATCATCCATACAGGTAAATTCGCCTCGTTCAAGATCTCTCCGAATTGACGATTTCGACAGTATACGTTTAAGCCCAAAATAATTTTGTCTTATGAAACGATGATGGATATTTGTGACAACCGTGATAATAATTTTATAAGTACCAAATGTGGTGTTTTCATAGACGCCCACGGGCAAGCTAAATTTAGCTGCCTTCTTAAATGGTACGGTTAATCGACATAACTGCACCAAGTATATAATCCTAATTGGGTAGCCCATTAGTTCATTTTTTAGGCTCATACATTAACAACATCAACCTTAGGGGCAAAAATTTTTAAACAACGTATAAATACAATTGGGCCGCAGCATTTTTATAACATATAACAGTTTTTTAATCGTGGGACCCTATATAATTTTCTTCCTACATTTTTTCCAGAAACTTTACACCACCAAACGTCCAGAAATAGTCCACCCTATATTTCAACCATCCTGTATATACAGCTGCCTTACGGATCACTATATTCTAGTCCGTCCTATATTTCAATCCGGCATTGGATTTTGTTTGGTAACTAAATGGACAATTAAACGCACCAAATAATAGTTTGACATGGTTTCACAGCATTTAAATAGGATGGAGCACCTATTTAAACAAATACCCATTACGCTCGTATACAAACAAAACAGCTTGTACTCATTCATTTAAGGAGCCGAAAATACTATGCTTTACCACCATTTAGATTGTACATAGAAATTTCATCACAGATGGATTGGAAGAAATATTTAAGAAATGGGTACGATGAAATTTTTTAAGAATGAATCGGCGATTTTCTGCAAAACCTGCACGAAGTCTTCCGACCTTAATCCACTAGGGATATTTTCTGTGTGTTACTTAAAGAATTCTAAGGTTTATGTTGATAGACCAAATAATTTGCAAGAATTAGCTGCAAGAAAAACTCAAGACATCCAGAGAATTACACCAGAAAATAGCTAATGTTAGCGAAAAAAAAATACGCGACGAATTGATAACCTCCTCCTTTTTGGAAGTCGGTTAATAAATAGAAATCGGTATCGGTCAATGACCGAGAACTGAACAGACTAGCTAATGACCCATTATGGGTATTATTGCTACTTGCTACAAATATATATAAGTTAATATAAACTGAAATTGATTACGATTACAAATTCACACAAGATGGCGATTAATCGGAGTGGTGTAATTATTAACCACCGCCGAGCGTTTTCAATATTGTTTGAATTTCACCTACATTTTTTAAATAAAGTTGGATTTACAATTTTTCACTAGTAGATCTAGATCATATAGTAAGATTTCTTTCTCTCAGAAGACTCTGTAAGGGGCAACCACTAATTTCAAAAAATTGCTCCCACTACACTTCATTCACATTACAAATTTGAAATACTTACCTGTAAAAGTAGTGAGGAGGAAAATCCCCAATCAATGAATCAAAGGCCATCCTCAACAATCATTTTCGAAATTACTTAACATGAGAAAGATTATTGTAATTTTGAATGATTTAGTAGTACTAGCTGTCGCCCAGTGGTCGAAATTCGACCAATTGTGTCAATATCTCTGGCAGGTTAAGTAACCCCTTTTATCGAGACATTCTATCCTAGGACTTTAGGGAGAACAGCAATTACACGGAACGGATCCAAATTCGGAACCTCTGTGTGATAGTTTCCTCAAAAATCGTAGATGTCGGTCTTACATTTCGCTTCTACAAATAAGTAACGAAATTCATTTTTTTAGGTATAATTCATAGGACTTCATTTGTGTTCAAATTCGTAATTCTTAATTTAATATGACAACAAGTCAACCGCTAATGGACTACCCTACATATATTTTTTTCGAACACCCCTGTATGACTATAATTGCACTCAATTCTTTAACATTTATTAAAATCCTCATTATAATAATTCCATCTCATTATATATATATATATATATATATATATATATATATATATATATATATTTCCACCACCCTGTATATGCAACTGCTCATGGACCATGCATATTTTTTAACATTTTTGAACCACCCGGTATACCATTCTGTATATGACACTGCCTATGAGCCATCGTATTTACTCTTTTTGTTTATGAAATTTTTAACTATCTTCTGTAACTATAATTCTACTCCGACCTATATTTTAATCGTCATATATATGGAACTCTTCTTGAGCTACTCTATAAATCATTTCCTTTTCTAACATTTTTTATCATCATCCTGTATATCTATAGTTCCTCTCACCCTATATTTCATCTTCCCTATATATACAACTGCTTATGGGTTACGAAATGTTGCATTTCCATTTCCGCCACCCTGTATATGCATCTCTGTATAATATTTTTTGCACCACCCTGTATAACTGTAATTCTACTGCACTTTCTATTCCAAGAACCCTGTAAATTCAACCGGTAATGGGCTTCCCTATATAATTATTTTATTAGTTATAATTGCACTCTACTCTATATTTTAAACATCCTATATATGCAACTGCTTATGTGCCACCCACGAAAAAAAAATATTTCTAACATATCTGGAATCGCCCTATATAATTATAATATACAACGATTATTTTACCACTAAACAAAAACAATGCTTGCATGCCACTTCTAGAAGTACATGCTCTAAGTATACAACAGCATAGGTCCCTCTATATATAATTACTCAATGTTTTGAGTCTGGCGGCGGCGGCACATTCAGTTGTTTGGCGTTGACATTATGGGCGTAAATAATGAATTTTTATTATATTTTATTTAATGAATGATCCAATATTATAAATTAATATTAGCATTCTGCACTGAAGGTCGTCAGTGTAGCTTCTGAACAAAACACAAATGAAGACAATCGGTTGACAGACAGAGGAGAAAATGGTACCTAATCGTTTTGTCTTTTATATATAGATAAATACCTTCCTTATGTTGCAAACTGGTTAACAAAAGTATATCTATGATATTATTTTGCAGGATCCACAACAAGGAGCCATTCCAATAATATATGCCTGTTTATCTCCCGATTTGGAAGACAAAGGAGGAACTTACATTCATAATTGTAAAATATTTCCGACAAGCGAATCTGCGAAATCCATGGAACTTCAAGAAAAGCTATTTGATTTCACAAAAAGCTTGTTAAACATCGAAAAATTCAGCGTAAATGCTTAAATGAAATTACATATTAGCTAATACAATTTATATAATCTTTCAGTTCTCGGTTCAATATTTTGGTCATTTTACCGAGTGTGTGAGTTTATATGAACCAGTAAATTGTTATTTTTTTATTATTTTTTACACCATTGTTAATTGTTGGAAGGGAAACTATTTTTTTATTATATATATTTTATTTTTTAAATAAATTGTTACAACTTATTCTTTGGTTTAATACACTTATAACATTTTTTTCAGGTATAAATAAATATAAGTAAAAACACCTACACCAAAAAGCCAGTGCAAATATAATACATATAAGTGAATAAAAAAGATATAAATCTAAAATAAATTAAAGCTTTTAGCAATAATACAACAATAAATTGTAAATAAAGTTTAAAGAAATATCTACAATACTACAATATCTAGACCACATCCCAAAAATGTCTTTGATCTTACTTTCCTTATCTAGTCAGAAATCTTGATTGCTTTGCTTAGTCACTGCAAACAGAATCCAGTTCAGGAGTTCATTGCTTAAAAGGTTAAAATTGTGTTCTATAGGGAATATATTGCATTTTTTATTACAACTTGCAAAAGGTAATATTGGAAGACACTTCGAACGAATAGTATGTTTTAGTCTTAAACTTATGCTCATTTAAGGAATAAGGCAGTTAAAACAAAAAAAGTTACATCGCGAAAATAATTTGTTATGTAATTTAATTATATTTTGCTAATGATTGTGTATCCAAGCAAAACAGTTAACAAAAAATGATAATTGACGATCACTGGCGATACAAAATTATATTATTTTTTATGCAAAAATAAGTCGATTGCAAAATAAATCTTTCTAGGTGGATAGGAGAATAAGTGAATATCTGTTGGCGGGATATATAAAAAAATTATGCCTTCTATGATGCACAATAGTCCATATTAGACTTAAACTGAAGATTCAGATTTCATATATTCAAAGGTCACCGATTTTTTGTTAAATGAAAACCCTATAATTGTGACACCATTCGAACAAAATATTCCAAATTTCAAAATATCAAATTATTTTCAGTAAGTTTATAATAAAATATTCAAATGCAAAGACAATGACACATGAACAACACACCAATTATACTAATTGCTATGTCAACAACAGGGGCGGATCCAGAAGATAGTTCTCAACTCAAGTAGAGGGGTTTGGGAGTCCAGGTATATTACATTAAAAATATCTGAGGTCACACGTCTTAATTTTCAACACACTAATGTGAAGCTCTTAAAAGAGACTATCGCCCCACTTTGATCCGTCCCTAAGTAGTCGTACAACTATTACACAATTTAGAACACCTCGATCTGTACGAACAACTATATAAAAAGTTGCAAAAACCGTCCTTCTAGGAACAGCCCGGGAATTAATAAAGCCTCCATATCATGCAATGTCTTATGGTGGTATTATCGATATAGATTTGAAAGAGGACAAAGAAGTATTCTGGCACAAAAGAACTACCACAGAATGAACAATTCATACTGAAAATGAAGTTATAAGCTTTAGTCCTTTTTTACAATAATGAGAAAGTATTTATTTAATAACGGATTTACATAAAAATGCATTAATAGGTGTTCACCTTTACTTGCTCCTATTAAGTTCAGTGTCTAAGCATATTGTAGTTAATAGGAAGGCATATGCAACAAAGAGACGGTTTTACTAAAATTAACTTTAGCCCTTATTTTAATCTTATATAATCTTGAAATTTCGACTATTAGATTTGAGTGTGTTAAACAAAACAATCGTCAAATCGTAACAAGAACCTAAAAAAAACATCTATTTCAAAATATCAAAATCAGAAATAAAATGCCGCTGATAATTCATATTGATGGCAAGTCAATGCACATGTCAACTGTTGTTTGGACTCACAGATATTCACTAACTGATTATAATTCAAACAGAACTAAGTGTAATATAACTACTGATGAAGCTGAATGAGATTTTGATGATGCATTAATCATTAAAACAAAAGCCTTCAAAAATTTCTGCATTCAAATTAAATGCAATATTGAAAATAAATTAGATTGTATCTGTATAATTTGTATAAAAAATTCCTTACTTCAAAAAAGAACTAAAAAATTAAAAACAATTTACCTATCTAGTATATATTTGCCAATTTCATGTTTTTTGAGAAAAACTGTATATTTATAAATCCAATAAGATGTTAAAACCGACAAGTTTTAACACAAATTATCGTAAAATATAATAAAAGTTTCAGTCTTGTGGTTAATTAATCTAGAAAAAATAAAATATTAATTTTAAAAATTTTAAGACCTTGCAAAGAAAATTTTTTGACTATTATCTGTACCCTATCAGTCAGCGTAGAACTGCCTATGTAAACTTTTTTCCTGCAAATTAAGTACTCTTTCTCGATCGTATCAGTAGCCACGGGTGTCGCCAGACAGGGAACGCTTCTCAAGCCGGCCGTTGACGTTTCGTTTTCGTGTTAAATAAGATTTATAATTATTTATTGTAGTTTGTACTTGATATAGTAAAAACACATTTCAATCTATATTAACAGCAAATTGCTGATTTACCCCACCTCTAGACCCAAAACCTATCGACTTGCCCATTTCTCAATTAAAAATTGCCATTTTGCTCTCCTCTAAACCCAAATCTGGCGACCCTCCCATAGATAGTTTGATGCATTTTGAGCTTGATTCTCGAGTTGAGGATTCCAAGAGACATCCAGCAATAACAAATGATTGGCACTGATCAAATTCATGCATTCAACGCCAACATTGAGAAACAATAAGAGTCCTTTTGATTTGAACATTGAAGCTTTTGCCATTTTCTTTCTTTTATTAAGGGGAACATAAAAGTCTAACTGATTGCACTCGACATGAATGGAATTCAACTACAAACTGATTAGTATTAAAAAAGAATACCATTACTTTTTCGTCTCTATCCAAAACATTATCCTTTTGGTAAATTCCATAGAAATCAATTTACATTTCCTTTCTGGTTAAAAGGGTTGTTACCATTCAGTTTACTGAATCCTAACAACCTTGTGTTTTCAAAATATCACATAAGTAGTAAGGTCACAATTATGCTGTACATTTGATTTTGGACACAGACGACAAAGCAATAATCGGGTCACACTTTAATGTCAATCACGAACGCTGCTATAAGTTAAATGGTATTAATGTTCACCTTAATAAAACAGAGGAATTAGTCAAAAGCTTCAGTGATCCCAACTGCAATTTTAAAGTACCCTTCTTGTTTCTCAATGCTGGCAATGGACGGAGCAGGATTACATTTGATCGGGGCCATTCATTTGTTCTTACTAGATATCATTTGGGGTCCGCAACTCCAGAACCAAGCACACCCGGTATTCGTTTACTTGTGCATAATACAAAGAGGTAATTGGCAACAAATTGTCTTTGGAAGATTTTAAGGATGTTCAAAAGCATTCACGAAAAAAGACGGCGCACAAAGTCGACGTGTGCTTTTACATTGAAAACAGGTTTAACACTAAAAAAATACATTCTTTACCTATTGCCGGACAACATTTGGTAAGCTAGCTGCGCACTGACAGATGCTACTTGACGAAAGTTGCCAGTGAGCGGCTAGCCTTAATGTTAAAACGAGCGGCAAGAGTCTTTAAGTTGTAGAGTTTACAGCGTATTAAAAACACACTTATGAAGGTATATTGAAAAACACTTGTCAAACCGTGTGGAAAAGGGTACAGAATAGATAAGAGCCAAAGTAACAGCTTTAAAATTAATATTTTGTGGGATAACATCAACGGTCAATGAAGAATATACGATGACAGAATTATTAAAAGAAATATTTGTGACTTACTGTAAATATTGTTTGATTAAAATTGTTAAATGATTTATATAAAAACATTTAACAGCAAGATTAGAAAACAGTGAAAGTTGTTATTATTAATGCATAAACTAAGGTGTACTTTACATCTTACATATTAATGAGGATATTATAATTCTTATTTTTGCTTTTGAAATATGAATTGAATCGAAATTACATCCAAATCCCGCGCAGTTGGCGACAGATTGGAGCAACTATTTATTTAAATATAACAACATCTATACAAATTTAACGTAGTTATCTCATAAAAGCCTGTGTATAAATAAGGGATTTTGAAAACATTTTCTCAAAAATTATACCGTCAATCAACCCGTTTTAAATGTAGTTTTTAAGTTTTCTTGAAAATGGTGTATTATTTTTGTTTTAATATTTGATTTTTTCGAAATTAATTAATCATTTGACTGAAACATTTACTATATTATATTTTAAAGATGTTTGTTATTTTTTTGAATTTAACTTGAATAAAAATATCCACTACACATTTTCTTGGTTTTAAAATAACTAGTTTTTCGTTCCCAAGTATTGTGTTACCTCCCCAAAAACAATGTCACAACTAACCTTCAGAAAACATATTTTTGTCAAGCAAAGCAAACCCAAAATGTTGTTTTTTGTTTGCATATCTACAACTTCATTAAACTTGCAATGGTACAATTGTTTTCTGAAAAACAATCATTGCATTACTTCAAGTATCAAAACAAGGTTTTGAATTTATAGTTGCTTGACAGCTACCTCAAAAATATACTAGACAGGTAGGTAATTAATTTATACATAAGCACCTGTTGTTGTTTGTATTATTACTTTGGTTTAAGTATCACTGTGTTGGGTTATGTTTTTGTTTAAATTTTTTAACTTTTTATTTATTTTTTTAGTCAGTTTGGATAATAACGAGGAAATGTTATCCTACAATTCGTTGACGTTTATGATTTACTGTATTTTCTGAATAACAATATGTTTCACACACAATATATATATATATATATGGAGTCATATCCGGATCTTCAATAATAAATTACCGTTCTTTAAAATATCTACACTGATTAAGCAGTTTTTGAGAATATCTAAAAAAGCACGCGTGAACTTTAACTTCACCTTTTCAGAAGCTTAATAATTAAGATATTTAATTTCAAATGAATTAAAAATAATTTCCGAACTAGATCCTGTTTACAGCTACTTCAATGGAATAGATTTTTTGTTCTGTTGAAACTAAGTACACTGGAATGTAAAGTACACAATACAATTTTATATAAAAAAAGTTAAGACTTAAAAAATGCAAAAATTACACATAGAAAACAGTCAACAATTAGTATAACTTACGTAGAGGTAAGTGTATGTACAACACTTAAGTCATCACATAAAATATTAATTAGATACTAACAATATATTGTTGCCCTTTGAGACAAATGAGCAATCAACGAATAAACTGCAAAATCTAGGTATTTTCTGGAAAAACTTTTAAACACTGAAGCTCCACTTTTTGAAAATTTATTTAATGTTACCAAAATAAACATCTTATCATTATGACTTGAAGTTTCTTGTGATGTTTTAAGTTGTTTTATTACAGTATTGTCAAAAAAAATGTAATGCATTGAAATCATTCTATTAACTATAGTTTAAATCAGTGAGGCTTCTGAAATTGTCAATATTTTATTAAGAATTATAATATTCAATTGTCATCAAAACCATAACAACTTTAACTAATATACCTATAGATTTCAAATTTGAAACATTGCAATTTTAAATTTTCAGGTTCTCATTTATTTGTAATCATAAAAGTTATCCAGATTTTGCAGTGGTCTAATTTGCAAGCGCCCATATATTAAAAGTTTTTTAAATTATTTATTGCAGTGCTACCAAATCATAAATTCAACTTCAAAATAAAGTTGAACAATGACATTTGTAATTGTTTAAAAACAACCTGAATAGTTACAATATGTTACTACAACAATTAGAATCACTGATAGTAGAAGTTCTTCCATTAATATTTTGTGCGTTTGAATCGCTATACCTTGGCATATCGATATTTCTTGCTTGCTACAAATACAACAAAACTCATTAGTCAAAAATAGAAAAATAAGAAGCAGTCGAAAAGAGGACAATAATCATAAATTCAATGAAAACCTATTGAAGTTAAATCATAGGTAGATTATTAAAATTCATTATACCAAGTCCAGTGGGACTTTAGCATGAATTGATTCTTTATCTAATTCTTATGGTCTTTCAAATGTCAGACTTTGATTTACCATTTTCATTAACCTACTTTTTCCTCTCTTCTTAGCCTTTTGGTTAATCTAACAATTCTATGTTTTACCCATTGCCTCTATATTGGATTCCAATATTCATCAGTATCAGTGCTTAATAATAAGATATCCACAGGTGTTAATTCAGTTATTTTCAAACTTCACAACTAATGGTCTTCGGTTCAACTTTTTCCTCAGATCCTTGTTTTTTACTTTCCTATTTATTTATTTTTTCTTGCTCTCCTTCCTCAGTGCTTCATCTGTATATCATTTTTCGAAAACGGTACTTTTTGCAGTGATCCAAATTTCACATGCATATGCATTGTTGATTTTGTTAAATTATTTTATAAATAGTTTTTCATCATTTTCTATTTATTTAGAACTTAATATGTTCAATTAAAACCATACTATGTCCTTGTTGACTTATTCATATCTATTTTTCACTAATCAGCTAGGAAGTTTCCTAGATATTTGATTGTTGACACTGTTTCTACAGATTCTACTTTACATTTAATTGTGTTGCCGTTGTATTTGTCTTTATATCTCTAATTTATTATAACTATAGTTCTACTCACATCTACTTCACAGATTTCATTTCTACATCTACTTTTATTTTTTTTTTACAGCTTAAGGGTCCAAACATTTATCAATCTCTGCATTTTACTTTTGCTTCTTGATATTAATACTGTATAATCTATAGATAAGTTACTCATTTTGATTGGAAGGTACTATATTCAAATTGTATTTAGGTCCGTCTTTCCACTTGAAATTTCTTCTTCTTAGCCACAAGAACCAAGAATGCTATGGGTTAAACTTCATTTATGTCAGACTTAAGTCACCATTAGAGTGGTAGAGCAGTTGAAAGGTTTCAAGAATCAGGGCTCTGATCTTTGGCTTGTATTTTGTTTTATTTTTTTTTACATAAATAATAGGTTATTTTTCCAGTCTCACGGTATCATTTGCGTGTCCATCCATCTTGACATAGAAATCTGATCAGTTCTGCTGAGATTTTTTATCCAAATGCTTTACCTATTTGAATTTCTTGTTTTGAATTTTTTATTTATAAAACATATTTTATTTTTTCCAATATTTCTTTTATTTCCATTTTTTATTTTGTTATTTTTGTTTCTTAATGCTCTTATTTCTTTCATTGTGATTTAGTATTTTGATTTTAGTACTTAATTTCTTATTAAACGTTTTGCTTCCTTTATTTAATATCTACCAGTTTTCAGTTTCTGCTCTTTTAACTGCATTTGTAACATTATTTGTGTATTCACTATACACTGCTCTACCACTTGGAGAGTTTGTTGGTATGCATTTTTTTTCTGTTATTTTGATTGCATTATTCCATCTTCATGTGGTTTTAGGGGTTTGTTAAGTGTTCTCCTTTCACGGATGTTTTCAAAGTTGCTTCAAGTAATCTTGGTTGTTTCCTTTTTCTGTTTCCAACAGAGCCAATTTCTCGAAATTAAGATACGAGTTGATGAAGGTACATGATTGTTATCAAGATTGTTGTTTCCTGTATATTGTGGCTTCTTTACTTATTCCTTATGCACTTGTTGGGAATAACACCACATATATTTGTTGAAAAGCTTGCATATTTCCAAATGTTTCAGAGTCTGAGTCAGACCCTCGTTGTCAATGACATTAAAAAAACTATATGAAACGCACAAAATAATCATTACTTTGAAAATCGCAAAAACACATCAAAAGATTTACGAAGGCCATACTAACCTTAATTAAATTGCACCCTCAACACCCTAGCGCTACCTACTCATTTTTTTAAATAGAACCCTACCATAAGTGATACCTCGTATTAAAACATGTTTAAAAAGAAATTCAATGGTTTGTAGTTTTTGACATTCCATCAACATTTAAGGAATTTGTGATTTAAAACGTGATTTATGGATATTTTTCTGGTGTTATTTACTAATAATAACTCGTTAAAAATTTTTAACACTTTTTGCTATTACAAGGAAAATGAAACTGACAATAGATTTAACAACATTTTATTATAACAGATATTCGAAATGGTCTCCACCCATTGCCATGCAGTGATAAATTGTGCCTCAAATTCATTGCACACATTGGAAAAAACATCTGAAATAAGTCAGGAAATCAGTTATCCAAAACTCTCTTAATTGGCAAAACATAATGTGGTGGGCACCATCGTGCTGGAAAATAGTTCACCTTCTACTAGAAGATAATCAGTCTCCAAAATTTCAGTTACTCTTGGATCTACAAACTTTTCAACTATATATATTTATCTGCATTTAAAGTGACATCTATGAAAAAAGGTCTAACGATATGACAACCTAGGATTCCTGCCCACACTCGCTGTGTTTGAGTCTCTCTAAATAGCTGTGGATTAATCTTCCTCCAGTATCGGCAGATATGAAGATTTACCTCACCATTTAAATAAAAGGAAAACAGAAAAAGCAATTATTGTATAAAAAATTTTTCTTACCATTCTTTTCTTGGACTGGTTTGATTTTGTAGGGATGGAACTTATTAAGTTTCATAATTCTGTGAACACTACTTCGTGGATCACCTAATGTTAACTCAATTTGGTGTAAGATTTTTTCGGTTACATTACAAAATGTCCTAATACTGTAATGTATTTATGCCTTACATGCCTTTCTGGATCACTCTCATTGAAATTAAGAGCAGTTTCTCTAGCACAATTATTACTCTAAACATAAAGAACAATAATTTCAATGTGTAAACCAATTTGTTGACAACTACACTGAAGCGACTATGGAAAGCAACTAAGACATTTTCTATGAGTTATTTTCTTCTTTTTTAACAAAGGAAGTTATTACATTTTTTTTATATGAGAAGTGATACACAATGGCCCAAAATTATACGTCGAAATAGTACTCGTCGTCAAACAGGCTATACAATGGAGACCATATCGAACATCTGTTATATTAAAATGATTTAAAATCCATTGTCAGTTTCATTTTCCTTTTCGTAATAGCAAAAAGTTTTTAAAATTATAAGTGCATTATCTATATCAATTATCATTCCACAATAACATCAGAAAAATATCTAGGAATCACGCTGTAATTCGCAAATTTCTTAAATGTTGATGGAATATGAAATACGAAAAGCCATTTCGAAAAGATTGTTGAGGAGGTCTTGAATTATTTTGTCTATTCATTGGGTTTTCTCTCCTCCAAATTTTTTCCTGTAACAGATAAGTATTTTAAAATTGTATATGTAGAACAAAGTGACAAACAACAAATTCAAGATCAAAGCGAAAATTTTTTAGAAAAAACCTCGAAAACAACACTAAACGATTGACAACGACTCCAGACTCGGAGTTGAAACATCTCCATACACAGATAAGTATTACACAATATACAATACATTACTTATATACAGGAATACTGGTTGATCATTTTATAGACATCTCTTTCTCTCAGAAAAAATGTGAGGAAGAATCTCTGTACAGACAGCCAGTAATCCGGGCAATTTTACGAAATTGCCTTACTACACTTTGTTCTACATATACAATTTTTAAATACTTATCTGTTACAGGAAAAAATTTGGAGGAGAGAAAACCCAATGAATAGACAAAATAATACGAAAAGCCGTTGAATTCCTTTTTAAACAGGCTTTAAAACGAGGTGTCATTTATGTCCGAGTTCCATTCAAAAAATTGAGTAGTTAGCGCTGGGGTGATAACGGTGCGATTTAATTAAAGGTTAGTATGTCCAAATATGTCCTCCCGTTGTAAATCTTTTGAAGTGTTTTTGTGATTTTTAAAATAATGAGTTTTTTGTGAAATATTCCAGGTGGCTCATTTTCGTTGGGCGCTCTGTATATACAAATGCATTCCAAAATAAAAAAAGTAACAGTTTTTGAACAATGATCTTATTATTGACAAATTATTAGTTTTTATAAGTGAAGATTTATAAGTGAATATTCCAAAGATTGCTATTGATGTTAATTAATTTTTTAATGTGAAAATATTTAAAAAATTTGGAGAACAATTTGAAGAATAAAAATAAAAATTATTTGTGGAGTTCCTTACAATAGAAAATACTCATCGTTTCTAACGATTTTAAAGCTAGATGTATTTTTTCAGGTCTTCTTTGGCCAAGGTAATTTTTAACTCAAATAAATTTAATAGTTCAATATCCTATTAATTTAGGAAAAAATCTTTTTTAAAGCATAAGATGTTATTTAGAGAATCATCCATATCAATCCATATCATTTTATAGTGTAACTTATTATGGACAACCAAAGTGCAAGTACAAAATCAAAATTCACTTATAATTAAATTTTCACTTTTTTGTTATAAGAGGAGGTTGTAACATAATAATTAACATTCCTTTTTACCAAATTCATGTAAATTCTTGTAAACGTTTAATCAAAAGTAAAATACAATCCATGTGTTGAAAATAACAAATTGTTACAGTATAAAAATCTATGGAGTTGAAACAAGTTATTCATCATACTTTTTGAACTAATGCTCACTTACCTTCATCAAATCTTCAGCTATTTGCATAAACAACCTTTCAACATTATCCGATTCTTTGGCTGAAGTTTCCAAAAAGTACATGTTGTGTCTTTCTGCAAACTCTTCCCCAACATGAGTGGGAATTTCCCTGTCTTCTCGATCAATTTTATTACCTAAAAATAATATATTAAATATTAATATAGAACTCATCTTATTTGTAGGATTTAGAACCGGCAATCTAAATGTTCTCCATATTCTGATATTTGTATGTGTGATACAATGATTTGTAAATCAAATGATAATAGTAAAAGTGAAATGTTAGTACGTTGTATTAAGAAATATAAATTTACGGTAGTTGATCGAGGGCTATTTTTTGCGCGTTTTTAACAAACTTAAAAAACCACAGGGAATATTCGTAAATATAGAACAGGGACGGATTTTGCAATACTGACTAAAGTGAAAAGTGTAAATAAAAATGAAAACATATTTCTGAAGAGAGAAAACAGAAGACAGAAGAACATCCTTAAAAACAAAAATTTATTAAAGAAAAGACTTCAAATGGTTCGAAATGAAAACAGTTACAAACACCCTGTGTGATTAATATTGTTTTAAGACATATCTTGAAAATTTATTTGATATTTCTTTACGCTTACCGTTTTTAGCATAATTTTCCGATTTTCTCAAAAACGGTATGTTCTACGTTGTAGAAAAATATAGGAAGTCGCCTCACAGTATACCTTAATATAATTTGGTTTGAAACACTCAATTTGAATACGCCGTTTCAGAAAAATCAATGACAGTTTTTCCGAAACACTGTAACTGTAGTTACAAGGAAAACCAGCATAATATCATGATGGTGATGCAAAATAAAAGCAAATTAAGGAACAGAGATATACAAAAGAAATTAGATTCAGTGAAAAAGAAGAAATTGGTACACGCATGAAGGTCGAAAAGGTAAAAATAGGATATTTGAAACCGTTAGTTGAAGGGCAAATTTTCAAATAGAATAAACAGGAAATGTGCTCGAAATTACTAATTTTGAAAAGAGTTGAAAAAACTAGAAAGTTATAAGATGTTCCTGATGAGAAGATTTTGTATTTAATGGGAAGAATCTATCCCTTGTAATAAAAAATTTAAACAATTAGCTTTAGGCGTTTCATAGATGTAGAATAAATTATGTTTCATATCTTGGAACATAATTTATGATATTACAACGTTTCAACCCTTAGAAATCACCCCTTACGGCAATCTTTCATATCTGAATGTAGCAAAATGTCACTAAGCCGAGTCTAGCATGGAAAATAATGGTTTTCTAAATCACGGTCCACTGGGGGCTATATGACTCCAAAAACAAATGTCCTAAAAATGAAGATGAAGATATTTATATGTATGAGAGTGAGAGCTCTCATACATATAATGAATGGGAGAATGAATGAGTAAAAAATATAATGCAGATTTTATTAATTATTAATTCATTTCTCAATGTAGTGCTTAATTAAATTCGATGGGAATAATGAATTAAATATAAGTACTATTTTTAATAATATACCACACGTAAAAATTGGCAAATTTCTTCCCAAAAATTTTTATTGTTGTTTCAAGTACCACAAGACTCACATTACCTTCCCATTTTAATTATTATCTTCATAAATGATTTAATGCAATGTCAGAGATACTTTAAGTGCCTTTTATTTGGTAATGATTCAAAAGATATTCCTACCAATTAAAAATTTGGAAGACTGTTTGAAGCTGCAAGAAAATTTGCGTGTAAATGGTGTAGATTGAATTGTATACAATTAAATGTAGGACAGTGTTTTGTAGTATGATTTTATGGCAGTAAACACATCATTCATTATGATTATTCAGGTGAAGATGCTTCACTTGAAAATAAAGATGTCAAAGATCTACGTATATATTCCGATAGTCATTCGACTTTAACTTCCATGTGAACCGTAAAACCAATAGGGCATTAAAATTACTAGACTTTATTAAGTGAACTCTCCGGGATTTTAATAACATATATAAGATCAGTTCGAGAATACGCTTGTCTCCGCAATATGCTATTTTATACATTAGATCGAAAATGTACAGAGAAAGTTTATTAAGTTTGTGGGCTTTGATATGGGCACTCCAAAGGAAGACATTGTATATAAAGAGACTTTGAAAACATTTAACTTGTTATCTCTAAGGATAGAAGATGTTATATGGATATGAGGGCCCCTTCATAACATACGTCATACTAAATTTTCCTATTCAGACCCCCCCCCCCCCTTCGTCGCGTTACGTCAAACTTTCTGCGACCCCATATAAATATTACGTCACAAAAGCTAGAATACTAAGTGACGAATGAGATAAATATATAAAAATAAATATAGTAGGAACTGTAATATGTCATTTTGTACGATAACATTAGAGCAATACAAATCTTTGTATATCTAGAAAAAGTGATTTATTCGAAATTTTTAGCATTTCCCATGAACTTCGACTTAACCAAGTTATATTGTACACGAGAAATTATGTGTCTATAACAACACTTTTACTTTATCATCAGCGTTGTAAAGTGTTTAATTTGCTATTGAATAGAGAGCGCAGAATCCGTGGAAGTGCTTTTTTTCTATGTTATTGGATGTACGGAGGAACCGATTGTGATACCGATGTCGAAAAGATAATATAAGTAAATATACCAGTAATAAGCTATTGTGACTAAAATATATACGTAAAAATATTTACAAAGATTAAAAGTATCACTTTCTATCCCAACAGAAAAATAAGACAAAACCAGTCTACAGAAAACTTAAAGTAGAAATGATTGATGCAATGCCCTTGTCCCATCCCCTCACACCTGAGACGACCCATGAGAACTTTTTATAAAATGGTAAATGGCCTAATAGATTGTCCTGTCCTATTGTCTGTGATAAATATTAATGTCCCACAAAGATCCCTGAGAGAGTACAATCTATTTAATGTCCCTTTCCATAGAACAAACTATGGTGTATCATCTTCGTTAACACAACTGCAAATAAATTAGCAGCTGGAACCAATATTGCTCATTGTGATAGTTCTCTAATTTGAAGACCTATATTTATATTTTGCAAAGGCATAGCCAGTTTTTGGTTTAGGAAGGGGCAAAATTAGAAAAAAATGTCCTAGAGAGAGGGAAAAATCAGAAATTTTTTGGTCCAGGGGTTGGACAAGTCGGTAATTTTATGGGAAGCTTTAATGGCTCATGGCAGGTTTTTCAGGACACACATATATCTTTAAGTTGTAATTTTATTGCAATTGGCATTCATTCAATATCATACATGCAAATACTATATCAAAATTCAAGTAAAAAAATCTATTTTCATACTGTCATCATCATCACTTTATTACTGAATATATAAAAAATTGTAGGACTTGAAGTACACTCCCATTTTGTAAGCAGTAAACAAATTCTTCTTCCATTCTGCTGTTTATCGGGTCCATTGAGTCGCCCATTCGAGCTATGTTAATTTCTAATAAATTAGTTGTCCATTAAAGACAACTAGGTATAATCAAATCGAATGTATTCCAAAATATTACCTGCATAATTTTTTTGTTACATAAATTAATAAGGTTTTTCTTTTCCTTAAAAACTAATTTTTTGTTGCAATTATAAGCGTTATGGAAAACCACAACATGAACTTGACTTAAAAAATATTTTTCCTTAACTTTTAATTCTGAATACATAAATATTACATTCTTAAGAATTCGAAACCGTCAAAGACTGGACTGCATTAGCATACAACTTGAATTACAGCTGAGGACAGAGCGTTCTCATAATTTACCGTTCACCTTCCGCAAGCCCCTTTTTGTAGTTACAGGGAATCCTTTTTCATCTCAGAGAGATAAAAATTGCTTTAATTTTATATATGATTCATAAAATCCGATGTGAATGAAAGTATTTAAAAAATTAATAAAAATGTGTTAAAACATGTACTAAAAATGTCATATAAGGCGAAATGAATTTCGACACCTAGGAGTTTCAGGGAAAACTAGCTCACAGAGACTCCAAATCGGAAGTCGTGCTGTGACAAAAATCCCGCCAAAAAAATCGTAGGTTAACTAAAACCATGTTTTGTCAGTACATATTCTTTGGACACAATAATTAACTTATAAGCATAACTAATATTAATGGACCAAATATGATACCTAATCGTACGTACTATTATCTAGTTGACTGTATTTCATGGTCTACCAGACCAAAGTCTACCAAAACTAAAAATGTATTTATTGTATGGTTACTTTTATCTATGTTATAATAAATTATAATTGTAATGTAAATGGTTTTTTTTTTGAAATAATATTAATCTCTTTAACAAAATTAAATGTTTCATAACATATATTTCAAGAATTTTGGCAATATTTAAAATTAAGATAGATTTATAATTAGCAACTATGGATTTATTTGCTAATTTAAATGTATGAACTATGCTATCTTAAGCACCTGAGAATATATATTTTTTGATACATAGGTTTAAGATATGACACATTGGATTAGTAATATACACAACTTTTAAAACCTTGAACTAACAGGGGGTATGCTAATTGTATCTATAATTACCTAGTATATCTATTTTATGATTAATGCTTTGCCTACTCAACAAAAACATTATTTCATTTCATATGTGATTTTATGCTAATTTTCAAATAAGCCATGTATTATTGTGGATTCTTGTATTTTTATAGATGGTAATTTATAAACTCCCAGAGTTTTCTACAATTGTGCATGGTATTTTAAATGTGTATTATATCATAGTACTTTTTGTCTTATATATATTTTTTAAATAAATAACACTACATTTGTAGAAAAGTCTGTATATGCAAAAATATGCAAAATCTTCCAAAAGTTTCGGGGTCTAAATCAAACCCCGTTCTCAATGGCAATAATTACACAATGAAAAAATATACTAAAAAAATGTATCACATTGTATTTTTATATTGTACTTTTTATATTTGCGGTGGCAAACATTTTAATTATTTTTATTTCATTCTGTTATTTGCACTAAATTCTAAAAATAAAAACTATAGATGCCACACCTATCATTCAGTAAACATTTGGAAAGACTGGTTCTCTTAAAATGACTTCTACTCCATTTCTATTAGACGGGCCGTTGTTTCTGGAATAGTAGATTGCATATCCATTCACTTTGTAGTTTCCTTTGTTCAGCTATCTAGTTTCACATCCTCCCATAATTGATATTCTAATATAGTCCGTGGGTTCAATTTAAAATTATAAAACTAATATTCACTTTCACTTTTCTAGAACTTTATTTACATCAAATTATACAGAACAGCTGATTCACAATAACATTACGATATACGCTCGTTCTCGCTGCTAACTAACTTTCGATCGTGGCCTGCTTCCTTTTTAAAACCAGCATCGAAAATTCTCGCAAAAATCAGTCATCAATCCTACAGCTGCCGAGCCATTTCGAGAACATTTTTATTTCAAAGCGATCGTTGTCGTACTGAAATGAAACAGGGTTGGCTTTGGTAAATTTCGTAACAATATATTTAGTTTATCCACTTCTAATAATAAGATACTTAATTTACCAGATTCAAACAAAGCTGTTAAAATCTATATAGCAATTTTATGAACATAGCTGCTTTCCCATTTAAGAAAACTATCTGATGTAGCTGTGCCTTTTAATTTGCTGGCATTTTGTGGGGTTATGACCTGGGAAGTCTCTTGCACTATTCTTCCCCTGTCGGATCCTGGTTTCCCTCCATGATCAGTAAGTTTTATAATATACTAGGGGAATAGTAATTTGTAGTGGTTCCTCCTTGCCTTCTCCAATTAGGGAAAGGGGAGTGAAGGTAAGTAGTGTGTTTGATAATGATGGGACAATGGTTTCACCCATATGGAATTGGAAGAAAAACCAATGCTCACATAGCACAGGAAAATCCCTGAATGAGATCTATCACCTACCACAATCTACAATTTTATTTAAAATTATTTTTTAGGGTTTTACATTTCATTCAGAACCTATATAAAGAACTGACTACCATGAGACATCACATTTGTGAAATTCACTAATTTCGATTTTTGTTCCTTTTAAACCAACTTCATTGTGTCCACTGATTACTTTATGGCTTAATCAATTTTTATAATTTAAACAGCACTGCATTAAGGAAAATTGAAAAATCTGTATTAAATAGGCAACCCTAAGATACAAACTATATACTAAATTAAATTTTTTTGACGGAGAATAACAATACAAAACTTTAATAAGTACACTGATAAAAAAACAACTTAAAAACATTTAATAAAATAATTATATCATCCAGAAAATATTTTCTAGCCTTAATGAAAGCTGCCAGATTACCCGTAATAATTTGAACACTCTTGGAACTCTTAATGTGTTCAGGGAGCACTTTAAACTTTATTAACTCATTATGAAAAATGGAACTCATTGTCTGACTATACTGGGTCCTGGATACATAGAAATTAATTGCACCTCTTGAACCTGTCAATTAAATGTAATGAATGTGTTCAAATATTCAGGGACATTTTCTGGCATAATTTTAAATATAAAGATCATGGACAACAAAAACATCCTGTCTTTAACAGTTATATAATTTTCTATAATGTGAGATTTATGTTTTCCCACAAATTTGAAAAATCATTTACTAAGAGACTGCGGGTAATAAAAATTAATCTCCCCAGATTTCTCAAAACAGCTGAATCATTTTGAATATTTCTAATTGTATTCTATTAAGGTGATTCCTTATGTTTTTAGAACATAAAACATAATAAGTTTCAGAAAATCAGTTATATAAATTCAAAAACCTGTAAATATGAAATGTCACATAACTACATTTGATATATCAGAAAACAATTATTGATTACACAGTGTGTTTATAATTGTTTCCTTTTGATTTACGTGAAGTTTATTGTGTTTTAAAAATAAATTATAATTAGCTGTAACTTCTAATGTAAACTGTGTAATGTTATTTTTTTGTGCAACACATCATACTTTGGATTTAAGCTGTGAGTTGACATCAATTTCATTATTAAAGAATCTATACTTTCAACAAGCCAACAATTTATAATAAATCATTTTTATTAGCAAAGCATACAACATATAACAATGAAATATAAATATGAAATATTAAAAATATATTCTTACAAAAGAAATAAAGCTTTGGCCTTACATAGAGAAGATTATCTAATAGCTACTCTATCTTTTATCCTTGCAGACATACATACAACCCTAAGATGTACCACAGAAATAAATAATAAATAAAGAAAACATTTTTTTTTGCAAATAGTAGCATTACTGACTCAATAACAGATACATGTTAATTAATTTATGAAACAAAAATATTGACAATGAAACATAGGGTTACTTTGCATTTTTACTGTGCTCTAAGTACAACTGCTGGAATAGCACAGTCTAATGATAAGGCATTGTGGGAGTTAAGCTATGTCTTATTAATCTGTTATGAACATATTGTCTATGTATCAGTTTTTGGAAAATGTATTTGAATATCTCAGTCTTTACCAATCTGTGCAAAAAATATTGTAGTAAAACAAGTAAAAATGATGAAATGACTCACCTACGAGTATTCTCAATACTTTGCTGCTTGCATATTCTTCAATTTCTCTTAACCAGTCTGGCAAACAATCAAATGTTGGCTGGCAAGAGATATCATAAACCAATATGAGGGCATGAGCAGATCTATAATAGCTTTGTGTAATTGATCTAAATCTCTCTTGACCAGCAGTATCCCATATCTGAAGCTGAAAAACAGGAATGTTAAATAATCAGTCAGATTTACCATATTGACTGTCAAATTAAAAAATATTTTCATGGGTCACAAAGTTCTAATCTACTGAAAATTTTGCTTTCTAGTTATATAAAAAGTACAAATATTATTTAGAAATATTCTAATATAATGATTTATTGATTTAAATTTTAATATGTAACTTCAAAAGCAAAAACAAAAAAAATGAACTTCAGAAGCCTGTTTCATAATCAACTTGTAACTTGTAGTAACTTTTAGAATTTCGTTTCATAATTCAACAAAATTATTCTACAAGTTGCAACTTGTAAAAACCCGTCGTGCACATTTCGAATAATATTACAAGTTGTAACTTGTAGAATAATTTTGTTGAATTAAGAAATTCTCCAAGCTACAAGTTGATTATGAAACAGGTCCCTGGCATCATATATAGGGTTGAGTCTAGCATTTGCTTTATGAGGATAACAATTATAAAATTTGCATTTAGGTGTAGTAAAACGCTTTAGTCAGGTAATGTCCACTTTAGCATCAATAAGTAACACATAAAAAACAGCAAAACTATATACAGCAGTTAACATTATTAATATGAGTTATGAGAGGATATGGACAATCTTTTTCAATGTTACATTTCAGCACATGAGCATCCACTATCCATCGGACATTGATTTAAATGACAGTGAGCATGGTAAGCATTTCAGAAAAACCAAGTCTGGTAAGATACAATACTTACATAGTAAATCCTTCAAGTTTCAAAGTTTTGCCTGGATGAACTTTCTGAATATCTGATAACAGCAATTCATAAAGAATGTAAGAAGCTTTAATGAAGATATTTCAACCCTGGGTTTCAATACATATATATGAGTTATAACAGGACCTTATTTCAAAAGAAAGTAATTTATTTCAGACAACCAAAGATCTGTACAGTTGATAGAAATCTTTTATCACTACTGAAGATGTGGAAACATATAAACACACTTCAGGAAGTACCTAATATAAAAACTAATGTAAGGAACTTTCCATTACAAGAACATCTGGCATGAGAGAAAACTAAAAAATGCCTTAAATGATGAAATCGGCACAAATATGTGTGACTTGCTACATGAGCATAAAAGAGAAACATGGAAGAGAATATATTGTTACAATGTTACAAGCTATCATGGATTAAAGATAACATATAAAATGATTGTCTTCTAAACGTTGTTTGTGGCATATTCTTAATTACTTTTATGTAGAGATGGACAGGTCCGGATGGACACGCATGTCCGGACCTGCATCCTTAGTGGTAATGATGGATGTACAGCCGGCAGAATTCGGACACTGATACGGGCACCTGTCGGAGTGGCAAGAAACGCATGCAATGAGCGGTGCTGAATATAGTTTAGAGATGTGTAGGTTCGGAAGGACAAGTATCCTCGGACCTGTGTGAATGAAGGATGTACATCGTTACTGATCGGCGGAACCACTTGTTGATATACGCCGGAGCGGCATCGAAACATGCCATGAGCGGTACTGAATCAATGATAACGGACTGGGAACTGCGGATCGGAGTGAGGGGAACGGTATTACCTACAGTTTGATCAAATAGAAGTATTGTTGGTTCATGGTTATGTATTTTTATCGTTTTAGTTGTCAAATATGGCTATTTTTATTTTTAATTATTATTTTTGATAAATCATTATCTTTTTCTCATAATTTCATTATATAAAGGGTAAAAAACAACGATTCAGCACCATAATGTCTTGCTAGCAGTATTACAATCCAACACTCCTCCTGCAGTCAGATTCTGGTAATCACAGTTAGACAACTGGACACAGGTCTTGGCTGTACATCTTTGGAACTGGATGCATATCCGGATCCAACTCTGAATTATGAGTTGACCTACCTATCTCTACTTTTATGTTTTTTTGGGCAATAACACCACAATCGATATAAAACAAGGTATATTGAAGGAAAACCAAACGTTTCAGTCTATTCTGACTTCGTTGTCAATGGCTTTATATTTATTGATATAAATTGCAAAATGAAAATTTGATTTATGACATTTAAATTGACATTAGAACATTTGTTGTTTTTAGATATAGAGGTGTCATTGCCCAAAAAACATAAAAGGAATATAAAATGATGACACTAAGAATAAAATAAAGGATAAATTTTACTTATTTAATATTTTTTTCAGTTGTAAGTTACTCAGATTATAAGCATCAGTTCCACATACAGGGAGAATTATCCCTCTGTGGAGTTGCAATACATGTAAATGTAATGTAAACTTTATACTGAATAAATAAATAAATAAATGTTTAATTTTACATTACTAATAAAGAAATCCTCTACAAACTAATCACTGTAATAAATAGGTAGCAAAAACCAATTCCTTTGAAAACACTGTTACAATGTTTAATTTGACATTACTAATACAGAAATTCTCTTAAAATTATTCACTGCAATAAAAATCTTACAAACACACATTTAACAAAAAAACATTTCTAGTGTGTATGATTACAATAAAAAAGACATACTGAAATTTGGAGTTTCAACAGGAAATCTTCAAGAGCAAATGTGGCCGAAGGACAGGAGCAGGAGGGTATTAGAACAGCTGATATGTGTTTGACATATCTTGCTAAGTGTAAGAAAAATAGTATGTTATTAATTGTGAATTTACTTTCAGTATAAAGATTACTTTTGAATCACAAATGTTTTATAACACTACAATTGCAGGTACTACACCATACCAAAATTTCCAGTACTATACCAGAGAGCATGGAAGCAATTGAGAGCAACTGCAATAAAGTATATAAATGAGGCCATACAGCAGCAGTGGAGTAGTAGTAGTTGACAAAGATGTGCATTGTGATATCTGATTGAAATGTTACTCTAAGAAAAATAGTGTAATATTATCATGAATTTTCAGAGTCGAAATAAAGATTATTTTCTGCATTAAATTTAGTGATTTGAAGCCACATAATAGCCAGAATATATATGCCATGTTGTATCTATGTGGAACTAAAGCTTTGTTTTCTTAAATATGTTTCTATATAAGTGACCGCCAAACATCAGAACAGCCAACATTTACCAATTACAATAACTGTAGCATAAATAATTCACATAACATTAAGTTCACATATGTATAATCCACAGAGCATCGACACACGAGTTTGTATGAGTCATAAGTAGAAGTAGAAAGGCACAAGACACTTAACGGGTAATATGTATTTTAAACAGTACCTATTGGGAATATTTTTCAAGCACATATAAGAACACAAACCTTAACTTTTTCATTTCCAACTTCGACGGTTTTAATCATAAAATCCACCCCAATAGTAGCTCCTTGACCAGGTGGAAACAGCCCCTGAGTAAATCTTCTAACAAGGCATGTTTTCCCAACACCAGCATTTCCCACTAATACTACCTTGAAGAGGAACTTGTAGTCATCCATATCTCAATAAATTCTGTTCCACTGTATTTTTACATTATTTGGGTGAAGGTAGCTTTCATCTTTCCTTACTTGAAATAAGAATTACGTCATAACAATTTCGTTAATGATATGCAAAATTAAAGAATTCTTGAATAGTTTACCTGTTATGTAATTTTTAAAAAATAGTTCTTAAAGATCGATTTGTTGTTAGATATTGTACATTCTTCGATATGTAATTCAATCTGTTTTCGTTGGTTTAAAAAGAAAGTTATTTGTTATTAAGATGTCATTTTTGACACTTTACCAAACAAAGAGTTTGACGTTTACTGACAGCTCTGTTAATGTGACAGGGGAACTTAACGTCACTTTTTGTTGGTGACATAAGTAAGTTTTGAACGTAGAGCATTTACCTTCTGGAGATAGCCTGCAGTGCACAAATGTGTGGTAAGACTAAATAGAAGAGAGGGCAAGAGGCTACTTCACTCAGTTGGGAGCTAATTTCAATGAAATGCGATCAGCATGTAGTCCTCTTGACACGAAATTTGTGCATTGCAGGCTACCTCCAGAAGTACAAGCTCTATGCATGAACAAGACGCGTACCCTTTGTCGCGGGGACAAAATCCTGATTCCGATTGGGAAACAGGCGTGAATTACCAATGAACTCCGAGAAAACCAACACAATGTTGTAGTCTTTGGTCCAACTCTCCAAAGAGTCCAACGTGACTCCAACCGTGACCACTGACCACAGATCATACCTTTACCCGTGACCACCCCGTGACTGACTTCGTCGTACTCGCAATGTCACCGCTGTGGTCACCACCACAAAGAAGGAATACTTTATGGTCACCGCTCAGATTCCTCAACTGGACTCATAAAGAAAATTCTTATTTTCTTTATGACCGGGCTACAGATCTGTCTGTTGGCAAAAGCTAACTAAAAATCTCTGTCCCGGTTTCTGTTAATCCTGTTCCTAGTAATAGTAATAAAGAGTTTCGTCAGTTTCGTGGTTCTTTCCCAAATCCAAATGGATATCATTTTTTAAAGTTAATGTGCCGAGTTTGTTTCATTCTGTTGGAATAATCAGTAATGTAATTGATATCTTTAAAGTGCAAACATTGCTATTTATCATAGCTATTTATTATGAAAGTTTTTGTTTCATTCTGACAAACAATTCGCTTCTTGCAAAAACTGCAAATCTTTTACGTTCCGTGGTTGAAAATGGCGTGAATGTTGTATCGTCTCCCGCTTAATTTATGTTCCATTAAATTTGTAGACTATTCAGAACGTGGGAGAAAATTAGAAATTAAAGACAATGAATATTGATAAAGGGCAATGTTGTTGCTGTGGTATTAACAGAGTGTTGCTACAGAATAAACATGATTTTTGCGAAAAATTATTTATCCATTTGTTTGGTGAAGAAAATTACTTGGAGACAAATGTAAGAATACCATTTCTGTCTTTAATCCTTCTCAATGTAGTTTATTTACAGGTCAAAGACAAACTCCTGCAATTGAAATGGTGCCCAATATGTTTTCAGAAAGTAATTCTCTTGTTAGAAAATGTAGATTGTTTGTGCAATCTACCTTCTTTACATAATGAACCAGACAAGTGTGTAATGTGTAAAACTATAGAAAATGTTGTTAAAATAAACGACTGGCCACATGTTACAAAAATTTTGGAAGAATTTCAACAAGATGGTAATTGTAATATGTGTTTCAAATGCCTCTTTTATATTGATCTGAGAAATGGAATCAAGAATAAAATCTGCAATAAAGTTGTGAGTATTTAAGACTATGTATTTATGTAAACTAATTTAGGAAGGGAAAATTTAATTATTTTGTCTCCTAGCTTATTTGTGGCATTTTTTAGTTATATATATATAGTTATATTCTTTCTATTTGTCATTATCCCCCCTGTCTGTTTCCCTTCATTTACTTTGTGCCACTCTTAGTAATAGGTATAAATTTCAGGAGAATTAAAATAACTCACTATTTTGTTACAACTCAAGTATTAATCCTAATGTGTAATTTAATTCTTCATTTAAATATAACTGCACAGGAACATATGAGTATAAAGATTGTTGGATTATAATACTTCAAATATACTATACTCATATAAATGTAACACATTTAATTATGTGCATATTAGATATTTTTTAAATATCATCTCCAGACTGTTCTTCAAAATAGCTGTTGTAACACATTAAAAAATGTTTGCCAAAATGAATTAAAATAGTGTAGTGCTGATGTAGCAAGAGGGTGATTATATATATATATATATATATATATATATATATATATATATATATATATATATATATATATTTATTTATTTATTTACATACCTTGGTTGAAAAAGTGACAAAACCAGTTGCTTATTTTATATTTAGCAGTTCACATCATACCCTCTTTCCACACCAGCACCCTTCCAGTCACTTCTTTAATTTGTTATTTAATGCTTTCATCTGGACACTTTTTCGGGTTAATTCCCATATAAGTTTGTCTTCCTTGTCTATAGGGGCCATCCATAAATCATGTAAAATATTTTATGGTGGGTTGGTGTCTGCGAAAATCTTACAAAATCTTATATGAGTGTGGGTGGGTGAAATGAATTTTACATAAAACTTAGATATTGTTATATCCTCCATGAGTTCAATTAAAATTCTAAAAAAACTAATATTCACTACCACTTTCTAGAACTTTTATTTATATCAAATATACACTGTCAGAAAATATTGTTAAAAATTTTCTGTCAGAAAATATTATTAAAAATTTTCTGTGGGTTCACTTCAAAAATTTTGCTCAATATAAACGTCTTTATTCACACCAAAATAAATCAGAATATGTATAACTTATTTACATCAACAACAATGATACATACCAAACAGATCATTGCTATGATACTGCAGTAAACTTTGAGGGTTTAAATTATATTTTAATACACAGATATTCAATTTCCCTTTATAGAACTTTATTTATACATAAATATCCAATATTTACAATAGCTGATTCTGAAAACAATTTACATCGAATATAACACAACTGATCTAAGCTAAGCTAACTATGAAATGTCCAACCGTCTGGTTTATAATCCCCATTGATTTTTCTCATAGTTTTCAATGTTGTTCCAGTCTTTGATGCTAACATTTTTTTGCTGCATAGTAGAAGATTCCGGATCGTGATGTTTTTATTATCCCAGATGGTCAATGTTTTATTTTTATCGGAATGTGGGTATCTCCAGCGGCAGCGAATATAAATTTTATAACAATACTATCTACTCAAACTCTCTTCTGCTATACATCAACCGCCTTTTATACTCTTAATAGTCATTCTCGATATTTCTTAGCTTCTGGTTAACTTTTTTTCTAATTTCGAAATGTATTCGAAATCGTTTGTAAGATCAATCGTATTTCGGGTAAACCCCTTTTTGTCGCCATTGTTTATTGGAATAGTTTTTACAGTTAATTCATTAGCAAGATTAGTTTTTATTTAAGATTAATAATTCCTGGAAGGGTTCCTATTTTGACAGCATAAAATAAAATGTTATAACAATATTGAGTTATAAATTATCTATCATTAGTAAAAGCTAAACCAAAATAAAATTCACTAATTATGTTTCTGTGTAAAATATTAACATTGCTTGTTATCCTAAATTTATCACTGAATATCAGTTACAACATATTGTAAGAAAGTTGAACTAAAAGTTAATTATGAACATATAGGATACCTTTGGATTCTCAGTAATTTTAATATAAATGCCTGTCCTCAACAATGAAATTATTTGTGTTTTGTTAAATTTTCAACCAACAAACTAACATAACCTATAAACAACCCCGTTTGCATTGTTATAATCAAGTATACACAAAAAAATATGGATTTTGTTGAGAGGTTATTATAAATTCTTGAGGAAAATATGAAAATTGACTAATAAAAAATTAGAGGGCAGCAAGTTTAAATTATATGAACACAGTATCATCTGCTATATTAAACACCCCCTGTGTTTGATGCTCCAAATAGCAATTGTAACATGTGATTTATAGCTTGAAATGTGTTGTCAATGCATTGTTATTAGGTGGCAAAGCAGTGATACTAAAAGCCCAATCATCAATCAGTTCAAGAAAACTGAATCTTATATTCTTGAAAAAGACACTACTTTGATAGATCATTCAGCTAATCAGTACATAAGCCACACTACTTCAAAGAGTATGGAACTGTTAGGCTTTTAAAAAGAACAAATAGATTTTAAAACATTGTGGTCTAAAATTAAACTCTTTTGTATGCCCCCCATATTTGGTCTCCAGCTGTTGAGTACTTTTTACTAATCATTATTACATATGGGCTTATCCCGCTATCGACTCGTCACATCAGTAAGTATATTGACGGGATGTTGGTACAAAGCTGGATCCTATTCAGTTTTCACAGCCCTATGAATATATTAAGCAGAGTATGAAATACTTTCCAATAACAAATTGTAACTAAAGTGTCTGAATTGAAAATTTTTGTTCAAATTTTCTGCATTTTAAACGTTTATTTTGTTTATACTTTGATTCTGATTGCTGTTTCTGTAAAGGGTCTTCTGACCAGTTGATCTTACTAAATAAATAAGCTTTAACATTTATTCCAGCCCCAACTTAGAGGAAAGAAAGCCCAACCAGAGGCAACAGCGTCACCCAGTAGCTCTAGAAGGACAAGAGCGAGAAGATTACCCCCACCGGTGATAGAAATATCCGATGATGAACAAAGCGCTTCCACACCCTCATTATCGAAAGTGCAGATTTTCAAACTCCTAAAACCATTGTCATATTATACAAAATATGCATACCCTTCAAAAGTTGCTCGTGATTCCAAATTCCGCAATAAAATACCATATGTCAAATTGGAACTCTATTCCCATTATACAGGGAATAAAACAGATCCTGAAAACGATAATAATATTGACGCGCCTAAGAAAACCTCATTTTTCAAAATCAAATTTAAATCCCATAATAACAAATATTCCATTGTCAAAAACAGGTCCAACAGTCCAAAGCCGAGACAGAAGTCTGGTAAAAAAATCGTTAAACTTCAGTCTGATGAAGAAAGTGAAAAAACTGATAGTAATAAGTCTCTGGAACCGTCACCAAAAACAACAAGAAAATCGGTTTCATTTTATTCCGATTTAGAAAATGATCTAAAAAATCAAAACACAAGTAGCCCTTGCCAAGGTCCAGAAACACCATCAAACTCAAAAAGGAAATCAGTTTCTTTTTCCACAGAAAATGAAGAAATTGACATACAAAATACCAGCAGTTTACAGGACAGTTCAAACACTCCTACGAGACCAAAACGAAAGTTCGCTGCATTGAACTCTGAAGACGAAGAAAGACAAAAGACGAGCAGTCCAATGTCCATTTTGAAATCAGCAATGAAGTCGAGAAAAAAGTCTGTTTCGATGGTGAACGCTACCGAAAATCTAGACTGTCCGGACTCAAGCAGCCCACGTGACAGTCCGGAGCCGCCACGGAAAATAAAGCGCAAGTCTGTGTCCTTTATGGAAACCGATGAGGAGATTAAACCTCGAAACGTGCCCAGCTTTCTAGAAAAACTAAATCTGTCACAAAAACCAAATGAACAATCCCTTTCATTTTACTCCGAAGACGAAGAACTTAAAAAACACAATATTAGCATGTCCCTTACAGTTAAATTAGTAACAACTTTCGAAAAAGAATCCATGAAGGTAGAAACACATACAAATGAAACAAGTGACTCTGCAGCAGATGAATTTTTAGAAGAGGTTAAACCAGATAACGAGATTCAGATATCTTCAAAACCTAATGAAGATTCACAAGAAGAAATTCAAGAAATTGGTACGCGTACCGAAACTCAAACGCTGATGAATTGAGTGAAGAACTAAACATTGTTGAATCTCTAGAATCGGAAACAAAGAGTATGCCGAAAAATAATCAATATAAGCCAAAACCGCGTTCGAAAAGAGCCCAACAAACGAATTCAGAAAAAGCGATAGAAACGAACCAAGAATTGGATGTCAGCGAATCCATGAATTCCGATGTAGAAAGTACACCTAAAAAGAAGTATAAACCAAAACCAATGTCAAAGAAGAAAAAGATTGAAAAGGATCCTGAACCGATTAATGAAAAGACTGGAGAAAATATTGATGGTCTCCAAAATGAAACTGAGGCGAATGCTGAGATGGTAGAACAAGCGAAATCGAAGAGAAAAAATAAAGCAGGACCATTGTCAAGGAAAAAATGCCGTAGTTCTGTTAATGCAGAGAAAAGTGTAGAATCAGAACAAATCGACAGCAATGACAAATTACAGAAGAGTACCAGTGATGATGATATTTCTTTCCATGTTAAATGTAGATCAAAGTGAACGTGATATATCAACTGAACATGAAACGGAATGCACTGAACTAAGCACTAGCTCAAATTCGGATAAAGGAAAAGATGAGGACAGTGAAAAGTCTCATGAAGCAGATAGCGAATCTCCTTCCAATGTAGATGAAAAAAATAAAGACTACAATGAAAAGTCTCATGAAGCAGATAGCGAATGTCCTGCCAATGTAGATGAAAAAAATAAGAAAGACGACACGCAAATTACGGAAAATGATACACAAATTACTGACAATGATGCAGATATTACCGAAGAAGAAGGGAAAAGTGGAGAGAAAAGCAAGTTGCACAAGACAAAGAAGATCCCGAGCACAGCAATGAGGAGGTAAACGAGAAAAAAGGCGAAGACGTTATCGAAATTGACGATGAAGTGTACAGAGTAGAGGACGAATGTGTACTAATTCAAGAAGAAGATGATGAAAAGGGAGATCAAGTTGACGAAAAAGAAAGTGCAGCAAATGAGAAAAGTGAGAGTGATCAAGAAGAGGGAAGCAATGAAAGTAATGTAGAGGATACCATAGAAAAGGAATCATCTGAAAAGGAACGACAAAAATCTGATGATTCAGCAAAAAACTGTGAAAATGAAGAGAACAAGCTGGAACATATAGAAGAACAGAATGGAGAAAGTAATGAGGTTGAAAAAATGGATACGGGTGAAAGCTCCAAACACAATTCTAATGGGGACACAAGTTTAGTATCGCCAAAAGATAACAGTGATACTGAAAACTCCGATGTTTTCAGTCCAGAAAGAAGAAAGAAAAAGGTAACTTTTTCAGATGAGATTTTCAGTGGATGTGCAACTTAAATTTTGAACATTTTTCATACTTCTCAAACATCTATTATTATGTAAGCAAGAATTGTTGGATACCATGAATAGAGGTAGGATAACACTTATGGGAGTTTTCTTATATATCTGACAACTATATATTTTTTTATTTTTATTCCATAAATTTAACGCTTTTTCAAAATGTATATGTACACATTTAAGAAAAGTAATTAAAACTTTTTTGTTAAGGATTTTGAATTCCATGGTTATTTAGGATTTTTGTTGTTAAATATCGAGAGCAAATTATTACAAGTTTACTCTGTATATAAATGAAATCAGTGTCATTAACTGTTTTTTTGGCAATAAAATGCGTTCAGGCAATTTCTTGTTAATTTTATTTGCATAGCAGTCAACAGCTACAGTATTATGCGACTTAATGTGAAAACAGACAGATTTGCTTCAAGTATTATTTATTGAATGAAAAAAATACAACAAAACAGTAGGAACTTATAAATATTTTAGTATTATTTAATACGAGATATGTCCTCCTTTGGCTTGTATTACATTTTGAATTTTTTGGCATGGAATTGGTTAGTTTTTTGTCATTTTTTTGATTTTTTTATCCTGAAACCACCCCTGAATGACACCCTCAATCATTTTAGTTTTTATTGTACAATGCATTTTTACCAATCTGGCCTTGTATATAGATCACAAATTCTCAATTGAATTAATGTCTAGTGAGTTTCCAAGCCAGTCTAGCAAGGTAATTTTATTGACCTTGAACCATTTTCTTTGAAACATGACATGGTGCTGAATCCGTGTTAAAGGATTGGTTCACCAACCAATTGGAACTTTTTCTAGTTCTCTGGACAAACACATTTCTTTATATCTGTCACTGTTCATCAATCTTCAGTGGGTAAAAGTTTTCCTGTTCTCCGATATGAAAAGCAGCCCCTAAACATCTTTTTGACTGGATCTTTTACTGTTTGGATTAAATGAGCTGCAGTCATTTTTTCGTCTACACTTTTCCTAACGAGCTTTGATCGGTACCCCTGAACCAAAAAGGGTGTCTCATCTGAGAACAAGACATTTCTCAAGGATTATTCTGTCCAATGAACATATCAAATCAAACGTTTTTCATCATAGCCTCCATTAGAAGCTTTTAAGGTCTCACAGCTTTACTGCCACCCTCCACAAGACGTTTCGTGAATTTTTACTTCAGACTTTTGTAAATCATGCTGAAGGTCCTAACTTGTCATTCTGGGATTCAGTTTAATATTTCTCATAAGAACTAAGTAATCCTGGGAAGTTGTCTTCCCTTTTCTTCCACATTTTCCCTTTCTCTGAACTTCAACTGATCCAGTCTCCTTTTTTGTTTTATTATTTTATTTACAGCTCCCAAGTGTACGGAACACTCTCTCGCAATGTTCCTTTGCATCATGGATCTGTACTCAGTAAGTGTGATTATCCTTTCCATTGTCTTTAGTGGAATATCCAGGATGTCACAAACACGAAGAAACTAAATAAAATATAGTACTTCTCTCAAAACCACAAAAACACGTCTCGCTTAGTCACAATAACGGGCAAAGCGACTCACAGTAGCAATAACTTGATGCAGATTATGGGATATGTCAAAAAAGACCAGTCAGAATTGTCACAGTAGTATTGGCAAATAATACATGTTCAAATTAATTCGCACAATACTTTATAAAAATTAGTTAATGGGAATTATCTATTTTGTACTTATAATGCCCGCTACAAAGAGAAAAAAAAGCGATGTCATGGGACATTGTTGGGCCGACGTTCCTTTCACTGCATATGTAGCAGATAACAAGCACAACCAGGTAAGTTATCATTGTTTAAGAGTCATTAAAATAATTTCGGTAACTTCTGGTTGCACCTGAAGTTCACTGTCCGTATGTTATTTTAAATAGAATAGTATATGTTTTAGGATGAATTCTTATAAAATTCAAAAATTTAAGGTACATTTCATAACCATTTTGTGTCAATGAAGAACAGTTTGTGAATTTATAGTATCTTACTTTCTTAACGTTCACGTCTCGCAGCTGTATAAGAAAAGCCCATATATAGCAATATTTGGAAAAATACTTCACTGAAATAATTCTGCAATATTCCTATGTCCGGGCCAAAACATCAACTGAAATATTTCGGGAAATAGTACACAAATATGTCATGAAATATTTCAACAGATTTTTAGTCGTAAATAGGAACATTTTGAACAAAATTTAGAAGATATTTCAGACATGAATGTCTCAGAAATATTTTAAAATATTTCACTCCCATTTTTTTTAATATTCCATATTCAGAAAAAAATCTTTTCATATATATCATGAAATATATCAAACTTTTTTTGTTCCAAAAATACGAATTCAGAAATATTTTACAATACTTAAAAAGAAACGTGAAATATTGTAACAATATTTTTTAATATTTCACTAAAATATAAAGAAATATTTTGAAATGTTTCAAATCCAACATGACATATTGCAAAAATATTTTTCATGCTGTGTGAGAGGGGCCAGATATATGATTCAAATTGAGCAGCAGTTTTCATCGAGAAAATCCGGAAACAAAAAACATAAAATGACTATAAAAAATGCATAACTTTATTGTAATAAATGTTGAAACCTTAATCTTCCGCTTAATCATGCTTGTAACATTGACTCAAAATCGGTATTTTCCGTTAAGTAGATCTCTGTAGAGTTGCTATTTATATTATTTGTCGAATTTTTTTGCCCCCCTGTTTTAGCTCATTGGTTTTTCTTAACACCGATGTAAAAGTGAATATATTTCGCTATTTGTTCATTAACTTTGCTTTTTTTAGTTAGTTTCTGTTAATACACATATACTCGTACCTAGTTTCATGTTACCGATTTCCAGAAAAAATTCTCGTTTTTGAGTCTTGAACATTCCATATAGCCATAAACATTGTCCTTTTCCGTTGCCTAAGTCGTCGTTTGTTATTGGTCTTTTCTTGTATCAGAGTCTTGTAAATGAGATTTTTTGCAAACCCCCAGACTTGAAGGGCCAGGAATACTTCTGTCAGTGCCTTCTATCCTTAGCCGACCTGTCCAAGTTTTAAAGCGCTGGAAATTCGCTTCTTCATCCCCTCTTGTCTGCAACATAACGCATATCCATTGTACGCCATGTCCGCAGTAGCCACGCGATCCAAAAAAAATCTATCTGGGGACGTGAGAGTACGGTTTTTAAGAGCTTTGTTTGATTTCACAAACCTCACTCATTTGCGAGGAAATTGAAAATTTCTCAGAAATTGTTATTGTATAGATGTTAACACTCTATACAACTCTAAAACTCTACCAACCTGTAACATTAATTTCTTTACAATTGTTTTAATTTAGGCGTGGGGGATGCAAGTTTTGACAGTAAGTGTATTTATTAAAATAAGATTGCATTGCGAAAAATAATAAGGGAAGGTTTATATAAGTAAGGATCTAAAGTAAATATTTACTTTGAAACAAAAACAAGCTTTGTAAGTAATATTTTTTATTAAATGAGAAATAACAAATTTACATATATTATTAAATATAAATTCCTATTTAATAAATAAAAACTAAAACCCACTACAATAATGTGATAAGACATCTAAGTAAAAAGTCTTTCATTATAAAAATACCTCTAATCAATTTTGTAATGACACAAACTTGGAATATCGATAAAATCAAGGGAAACTGGTAACTTATTCCATGTAAAAAAGGATAAAAATTTATCCTGGGGAGTTAAATTATTCTGTATTATAGAGTGACTAATATGATCAACTTGTGCATACAATCAATAGTTTTAAGTTACATTCAAGTCCCTTGTGATTTTCCAAAAATGACGGGTAGGTCTTAAATTTAGCGGACATCTATTGAAATTTGTCAATGGGTTTACATAGCACAGAGAGCAAAGTGTGATACAGCCCAATCTCATTAAGCAAAAATGTGTTGCCAGAACACACTTTTCAAAGCAAATAACTCTTTGACATAAATTCATTAAGTTGTATCCAATAAGAAGCCAATAAACTTGAATATTGAACAGTGCTAATACCCTTGGGAGGCAACTATTTTCAACTTCTTATTTGGGGGTTACTGTGAGTTGAGTATTTAACACTTAATTTAGAAAACCAAACATAAAATATACAGAAAGTTATTTGTATGATAAGTATTTAGAATCAGTTAAGTTGATACCAAATAAAACTTGCTATATTGTGGGCTGCTTTGTTTTGTGAAATCAAACCCGAATTCTGATTATGTTGTAGAGGAGGGTCTAGAAAAACATAATCTGAACGACAATTGCAGTTCTGAGAATAAGAAAGAGAGAACAGCATGTATCAAGTAATCAACACCCATCATGATTTAGATGTTTGTGAAAGTGAGGATATCAGTGCCGACAATTTTCAATTTCTTTAAATTAAAAAAAATAATAAAACTGTGTCCAATATTGAAATGATAAAAAATATATATTTAAAACATGTATAGGTACATGTTAAACAAAGATCATTTGAAGTTCAGTTAGAATTTCCACAGCCTCCTACTGACTAGGAGAGATAAGGACTAGGACCAAGTGCTTCAAATAGTTTGCATGTCAATCTGCAAAGAAATACAGAAGTACAAGGATTATTTGTTTTCTTATGCCTGAAGCCAAGTAAAATTATTTTTAAGATAAGGTTTATTATTGATTGTTTTCATAAAACATTTAATAACCTGTACAGTACAAGGTATTATTAAATGTTTTATGAAAATAGTTAATGATAAATCTTATCTTAAATAATTTTACAGTTACGTTAATTGCTTTATTACAAAAACCAATATTGACAACAAAAGTAAATACCGGTCTCTTGACATCGTTTGCTTAAATGTTGGAATTCCTTGAATCTTTAAACTTTATACCAGTACTTAGTTCACTTTACTTCGGGCATTAGCTATCTTAATCATAAAAAAAAACAAATAATTCTTGTACCATGGCGATCTATGAATACACTATCAGTTTGGTTTAAAATTCTGTGAACTGTTTAAGATGAAAGCGGCTACATATTAGATTTTATGTATGCTAAAAGAAATATAGACTTTGATTCCTAATTAAAATATTACTGGGAATATTTTTATAACTCGAGTGAACCGTGGGGGCTCTTCCTTATAAAGGTTTGACTGTTCCCGATTGGCGATTGTGTAATATAGGATACAAGAAAAAGAAGCCTGATTTTTAGAATTTGATGAAACTCAATGTATATAAAAGAAAGTTAAAAAAATTATAAGTTTTTGTAAGAAAAATGTTCTATTTCCATTTTAAATCCTTAGAATTCTTGTTAATTTCCTTGACCCCGACATGGAAATGATATAAATGGATTGTTTATGGTACACCACATTGAATTAGCTCTGAAATACTGTTTTTGGCACACATGAAAATTTCCAAATTCATCATACAGCAGCTTACAGATGGTGAAAATATCAAGAGCATGGGATGGCACAATTCCAACAGAACGTTATTGCTTGACAATACAACTACCAATGACTAGTGTTCATGTGATACCTCTACACTGGTAATACTGCTGTTTATTTGTACTTAAATTCTCTCTACCCGAAAATTATTACCATGATATCATCTTACAACAGATGAGAAATAAAGAATTTTTTTTATCTCAGTAGCAGTACTCCAAAAACATCGTTTCTTTTTAAATGTTTACAATGTTGATCAAGGTAAGTTTTGACCAACTATCGTCCAAAGAGTATCACAGATTCAGGATAAAGATATGTGTTACAAATAGTTTTCTGCTACCTTATTAGAAAAAGTCTCGAAAATATGGTACATTGAGTATCAAAGTACTTAATAAGAAATATGGAAATATGTTGTACAAAGGTAAAAATTAAATGTAGTTTTAGTAGTAGTATATAAATTCGGAATATAATAAAAAAGGCTCATTATGCAAAAGTTGTCGAAAAAGGTTGTGGAATTGTTGCTATTCATTAATTCACTTAATTAGTTAACCAAAATTCAAAAATATAAGGAAATTCAGTATCATCGTACTTAACTTTTTTTTATTAGCGCCAAATCAGAGAGTGAGCGGAGTGAGCGTTTCCTCTAGATGGTCTGCTTCGCTCCATTTACGGGATTGCTCCGTGTATAAAAATGTACCCAAAATTACAACTGTTAAATAATGTTAACGGTCGTTTTACTAGTGAACAATAGGCAACTTGATACCTCCATAGGCGGTACTGCTGGAAGTCTCCGTCTCTGGCTCAATGTACAAAAAAATTGTATTAGGTTGGTTTCAACCTCATGCATATGTAAGTAATATTGAAGAAGTAAATATGATCAGGTCAGTTTTCAACTTTGTATATATTTCTTGCGAATAACATCATACTTATGGAAGAGTCTGTCTATTTTATAGTTTCCAAATGTTTCAATATAAGAAAATCTACAATTTATTTGAAATTAAAATATTAATGTCAATTGCAAACATTTTAATTTTTTATTGTCTTATAATTGCCACTGAGAACGGGGTCCGACTTAGACCTTGAAACGTTTGGCAACTTTGAAATGTACAGACTAGGGTTGTAACCAATGTTCGTTTTTCCACATTCGTGAATGCAAATATGTTCTCCAATATTCGCGAATACGAACATCGGTTTTTTAAATATGGCGCCAGAAGTATGGAATCTCGAACGGTAAGACATTTTTTGTTTATTTTTAACCTGTTAATTAACCATATCTATATTTCTAGCTATCAAGAAGTGAAAATTGTTATGTTAAAAATAGTAAAACTGAAGTCACAAAAAAACTAAAATTGCATTAAGAAGTTAATGTTTGTGTTTCCATTCATACACTGTAACTAAATTTATGAGATTTAAGGTTGTAACTCATGATATTTTATTTTGTGTTCGAAGTTTATTTTTCTTATATAATCGTTATTTTATTGAGCGAGATCAATTAATTACCTGCCTATAGTTAATATATTTAATTTTTGTTTAGGTAAGTAAGAATGAAATATTATTAAACTGTATTTAATGAATCCTATCTAATGCCAATCATCAAAACTGTCATTACTAGCATGTGTGAAGATTTTATCTAACATATTAATTTTGGAATAAATAAATAAGTCTTGCTGACAATGGCAGGCAAAACAAACTCAATATGGGTGAGTACTATGATATAAAAATTCTAGGCATTCATAAATTGCCGCACTGTGTTATTGGTCTTTTATTGAATGTAAAATGTTTAAAAAATCTTAACAGCGCTAGCAACTGTCTAAAGATATTGAAAGTCTTAACAGTTGTATTGGTAATTTATAAATGATAATTCACTCTTCAATACCGAATTAATTCGCAAAAATCAAAAATCGCATTGATTTGTAAATACGACTGGGATTATTACAAAATATGCATTCGCGAATCGCGAATATTCGTTACATTACAAATACAGACTCTTAGTCAAGTGCGGTGTTATTCCCATAATAAATAAACTCAGTTTGCAACGCTATCGTGAATGATAAAATAAAAAAAAATCAACTTATTAATCCCTACACTATAAAAATTCTGTAAGTTATGGTCGAAACCAAGGTGTATTATTGCACCGTAGTCGAAATCATATACTTAATATTAATATACTGCTAGCTCAGGCTAGAGAAAGTTGCAAACATCAGGGTGCAAACACATATATGTCTATATTGTTTTACTGTACTTCAAGTCTTATACGCACATTTGAAAATGCGTCATTTTTCACTTCTGTGGTTAGGGTTATGCTTTCTCCTTCTCCCTCTTTGATAGTTAGTGGTTTCGAGGTTTCCCCATTACATTTAAAGTCTCTCAACAGGGTCGCAACGGTTGCGCACAACGGGTCAAATACCGGGACATGGTATAATCTGCTCTCTCTTAGTCGGTGACCCTTCCACTTATGTGCGATAGCAATATATTAGTATTAAGTATATGACAGTATATTAGTATTAAGTATATGGACGAAACGTTATGCCACAAAACGCAATTCGGAATCACAAAACATTTAATAACTTTGTATTCTAAGCATTTTACACCATCGAGTCATCTACAGGCTTACCAAAATGGACTACTTATCGCGAATTGAGAGATTTTCTTTACGCTTTGGATACTGAATGAACAGTGTTGCTACAAGTAGCAGTTTAAGCTCTTTATTATTTCATGACATTAAGGCAAGGCGCCAATTGAGACGCGTATAGCGCGTGTGAGGTGACATGACACAAGTGGCGCGACCCGATCGTGTCACACACGTCGCGTGGTGATCCGCTTGGCTACCCAACGGAAAATGAATGAACATTGATATTTCAGCTTTGTCTTCATCTTTTGTGTACCCTTTTTGATACCCTACCGCCTCCTCCTTAAAGTCCCATCTTGCCATTTTTCAAAACACTTGACAATCTGTTCATACGAGCGGCACGAGAAATTGTGTCTCAATACTATACGTTACAAAAGTTAGCGCTGTGCTGTCATGTCACACGCGCTATACACGTCTCAATTTGCGCCTGGCCTTAAATTCTTCAGAATTAATATGAAATATTAGTTTTCTTATTATAAGGTCATAACGTGAATTCAATTTAAATTCGATTCACAAAGAATATTTAGAAAATATCACAGGATAATGATTTTTCACTGGTATATTTTAATCTTAGAGCTTGTACTTCTGAACGTAGCCAACAATGCATAAATATGGTGAAGAAACAGAGGGTAATGAAAGGATAAAATGCTATTTCACTTGATAGATAGCTGCTTACAATGAACTATGTCCAGCATGTAGTTTAAGGGCTCCTTCCACCCTGCAAGTGAGATAACAGTATGCTCTCTTTATTGACCTCACTTTCTAGCCTTGTCATATTTGTGCATTGCAGGTTATCTCCATAAGTATATGCAGGGTTAAATTTAAAAGAATTTGTAGAAACGTCATATCCTCACAACTTTTTGCCTTTATATTTTAAATGATGTTCGAAAATGTATGGTAACCAAATTTGAAAAAATGATGTTTGATAATGTAAAAAAGTGTGTTCATAAGTGGGACTTAGACGAAAATCTGACAACACTGGTAGCACTCGAAAACAGCGACACAACGTGTTGTGTGTTGTCGAATTGCTTTTTGCGTTTTATGATATAACGTACCATAACGAGTTACAGAATCCCACTGCAGATGTAGCTGGTGAATAAAAAGTCAGTTCCAAAGCAGGTAATTTTTTTCAGAAAAATAACTCTAAAATTTGAATTAGACCCACAAAAAATATTTCACGAATTGCTTCCACAGCGGACAGATTCGATTTATAGAGATTCTACTATAACAAAAAAGTTTTAATTGGCCTGAAGTTATGAGTATACCCTTCTGACTGACTATTCCTTTGATTTGAATCTTGAACTTATACATTTTCACTTTTAAGTTTCCAGACAGTGAAGAATATAGATATCTTCACACCATAATCTTTATTTTAATAAGGATATTGAGTTTTAGAGATACGATCGCACAAGAGAGTGATTACATTTAGAAATAAGGGTTTGTCAGTCTCTAATTTCTTCATAACTAAACTCGAAAACGTGGGACTTGAATGATTTTTGAAAACTAATAAGGTGAAAAAATTCTTGGAGACATATGCATTTGTGTTACCTCAAACTGTGCCCACAAATCACTCAGGAAACACCAAAAACCTAGTTAATGTTATCGCTAGAATATTTTGAAATGATATCGAGAAAACAATACAAAATCTTAAAAAATTACACCTATCACCACCTTGATTCCAGACTAATCATTGTTTACAAATAATAGTTGATACAAATACAATTTAGTTATTCACAACTCAATAAATATTCGATAAAGCGAAATCACTGGCTTTGTGCCGAAGGAGCAGTAACCTGCAAAGGGGCAAGCCTGCAAGTGAAACTGACTATTGTTAACAATGCTTGTTGTATAAAAGATGGCGTTGCCGGTTTATTTGCCATCGATTCAAAAAGCAAGCGCAGCTCGCGGAACATGTTCCTTGTGTAGGGGTTCCTTCGTGATGCATATCGTTGTATCAGGAATTGGTAATATGTAAAAGGTGTCAGCAATCCAACTCTTCCACTAAAAAAAAAGAGATAAAAATAATTAATAAAATAGCACTATCTAAAAAAAAGAGATAAAATGGTTCTGGTCTCGGATAATTAATAAAATAGCTTTTTATGTTCCAGCTAAAATATTAAGGCACTTCCGGTTATCTACAACAAATGGAACACCCTGTAAATTATTGTATTTCTGAAGAGTATTGTGATTCTGAAATCCTTTGCCTTGATAATTTTTAGTTTCAAGGTTTGTCTTTCTAAAATATGGAGGGTAGAGGTAATCTGGGAGCACAGACACGAAAATAAGAGGTACTTTGTGCATGGAAAAGTGTCAGCATCGTCAAAAGTTGCATGACGGTTTAAGGATTAGGTTCGAAATGGCGCTGATGTAGGTAACCCCAGAGATGGGGTTAAACAAGGGTGGAGCCGTTTTCCAATCCAACAATCACTAAACTTTCTATTTAAATATCGCCGAACTCTTCTGTCATAATGAATTGAAGAGCCGTCTAGTTGAAGTTTTCTTATGTTTAATGGAAGAATATTTCTTAAGAGATCAAGGAATTTAGCTCCATTCATTGTCCCATCAAAAAAGAAATATAACGTTACCGCCAACAATACCAGCCCACATTTTACTGAGATGTTGTTTTAAAATATCCTTAGTTACGAAAAAAGAAAACAACAAAGGTCTGCCTCTAACATTAATATATTATATTCTTTAGTTATTCTTGTACTTTATAACCCTTACCCCTTTCTACACTATCACAGATTGCATTATCAGCCATCTGGTCACTTTTTAAATGTTGGTATTTATATGCTTTCAGCGTTGCATTCACCTAATGACATTTCTTCTGTTTTTGCTTGAACCCCATAATAATAATTTTTAAGTTTGTCATCCTTGTCTTTATCCATCCATATTGGCTGCCGATTTATTAAAAGAATTTGAATATTTGGATTTTTGTGGGGTCATGGCCAATAATTAAGTATAGCAAAATGATATTTCAATAAAAAAATATACTGTGTGGTTTTATGAAAAAAAGTTTTTCCACAATGCTAGATAATGTCCAACTTTTTTCACAGATTTGGAAGCACTGTTACCCTTCAACGAACATGTTCTATTTGCAATTATGAAGGTAAAATGTGAATTTCAAAAAACATTTGGAATTCATAGGGTATTATACATGAATTAGTATTAAAATTACTCTCAGATTTACATATTTTATATATATATATATATATATATATATATATATATATATATATATATATATATATATATATACTAAACGTGAATAATATTCGAACATGGAATATTCGATGCCAATATATATCGTATTCGAATATAAACGAAAAGAAACCGATTAACATTTGTAACTCGAATAAATTTTCGAACATCCATTATTCGATGTCAATAAGGGCTATATAACCCATTCTATGGCCATACAACAAATGCCTTATGTGGTACATATTCGAATATAACTGAAACATATTGATAATTTTTAATTCAATTATTATTAGAGCATCCAATATTCGATGCCAATAAGGGCTATATACCGATTCTGTGGCCATACAACAAATGCCCTATGTCGTAAATATTCGATATCAATACGGTCTATGCATCCATTCTGTAACCTTACAACAGTATGTTTTATTTCACTGAAATAGCATAATATTCGGATCCTAAAAATGAAGTAATACGCACCTATTATTTATTTATAAGGTTCTTAATAACTACAACACAGTTTTATTCAAAAATAAATTGTTTGTTGACTTGTATACCCGGTCATAACCTATTTAACCAACATAAGATCAAGCAAAATTGTAAAATGTCAAAATCCGACAAACAAATGCGATCACTGCCGGAAAGCATCGAGTGTACCAGATGGTCTATAATGCTGCATGCATGAAGACGGGCGGAAAAATTCTCAGTTTCACTTTAATAATCCGAATGCAAAATGTCAAACGTTTTGAATTTCGGATTAGGATTATTATCTGATGGTTGTTTCTTTGTTTTTGTAGTACAGTATTATATTAATGGAATCAGAGTTGTTAGATTATTGGGCAAAAATCGTCATCATCATTACAAAAAGATGTTGTTGCAACTTTACGTTTATAAAGGAAATTGATTGGTAAAAATCACAAACTATTTTCATTTATTTGTAGAAGTTCGTTATGATTTTAACATGCATAGAGGAGTACTTTTAATGTGAATTATTCTTTTGGCACAATGGATAATTCAGGTTGTACCTCAGAAGCACTTGACATATGATCGGAATATTGAGGGTAGCCTAGAATAATCATTTTCTGATCCTGATATCGTTATTACTTGTAGTATCTTTTCGATCGGACTAACATTGGAGTTTCATTCCATTTTCGCCAGTGTTTTTATTTAAATTCCCTAACCATCACTATAGGATAACCTATAAACCTTTTTAGTTGTCAATTTGATCTTTGTCCGTTTTCTCTTTGCATCGTGGTCCATGTAATCTTCATTTCATTTTGCTTGATTAGTTGATTAATTTGATATTTAAGTTAATTAATTAATCTGTTGCACTGCATTGTAATTATTCTCTTTTCACACATTCACATACTATTAAGACATTGCTTGCGTAAATGTGTGTAAATCTTCAGCTTTTTCACGCTGAGGGTAATTGCAAAGAGTTTAAATGCTCCCACATGCACAATAAATTTAGACGCTTAAGGCAATTTACGGAGTATTTCGAATACTCACATCCATAATCCTATTTGTTATGAGAACTTTTATTAGATTGCAATTATGATACATATAGAGTTTAATCCACTGAATTGCAAAGACCAACACACCAAATCGTTTGCTATCTTTAAACACACGCGGTTCAAGTTTCATTAGGCTTTTTGGTTTTCCAGCTCGTCAATTGTTATTTTAAATTCGCTAAAGACATACAACGGAATTTCATCACAATCCAGTGTTATCATAAAACAAATTTCAAATCATTGGAAAAACTATAACACTACATTCTAGCTCGTTTATTGCAGTTGGTTGAGAATTGTGATAGCGGGTAGCATAATTTGGATCCTTCTTGCATAGGGAAACGCTCCTTCCCATATGTAAAAAGAATCACTGCAGTAACGACATCTATCCTTCCTTCCTCGACTGTTTGCCCTTGGAAGTACATTTAGTGAAGCACGGTACTGTGAATCCCTGAAGAAAGTACGGAGTGCGATACAGAACAAAAGACTAATAATGAAGGGAATGTACTAGTTGCAAGCAAATTCCTTCTCCCGCATAACCGACAGCACCATTAAACTCTTGAATTCCTTCCGTTGAGACATCGTCAACCAATCAGCCACAGTTTTGATCTAGCTGACATTAATTTACAACTTCTATCCTTCCTAAAAATGTTTCTGGGAGTTCATAGTACCACGCAACAAAGGCTTACATAACTTATGACTCCCATATTGCAATGAGATCGAAGGCGACTACTTCGAAAAATAGAAGATTACAGCGATGGAGTCAACAAAACAAGAAAACCAAAGTAAAAAACTCTTTAAACCTGCAAGAAACCTTTGTATTTGTTGTTGTACCACATATTTCCTAAAAAATCCCTTGTATCTTTTAAATAAATTTCCAATATTTTTTTCTATTTACTTTCATTTTTTCACTCACAAATACCTGTCAAAATAATAGATGGTACACATAGATACCACTACTCCTGACTAACCCAATTAATTTAAAAGAGATCTGTTCATGAAATTATATAACTCACTCAGCTTGTTTTTGGAAACTGATACTAAAATATCCAAAAATTAACTTTTTCGAATGCTATCCCGAAAGATTTAAAATAGCACAATAACTAATGTGGTGAAATATGCAAGACTTTCAAATATGCCATTAATAGACCACTAAAATCATGTAATACTAAAAGTAAAATATTTCCGATAAAAGAAAAAACATATACTTACGTAAAAATGAGTAGGATGGTGCATGGCATTAAAACAATTTCCGAAAAAGCTACCAGTCTTAGTATATTGAGTGACTGGAATTCAACTAATGAGATTAAAAATCTAGCTCCCCACCAAGAGTTCTGTCCAATAGTCTGAAAATTTTAATTTCATCAGGTACAAGTCCAATACATTTTTCTGCAAATTTACAATAAGTTCTCTATCTATAGAATTTATTATCATATGTTTAAACTAACTGCTCAATTTCAAGTATAATTAAGATCTTATATATGTAAGAGCTGAGTACATATTTCTTAAATTCTCTTAATTGTTGTAAAATGTTTAAACTAAATTCCCAATTTCAACTATAATTTAGATCTTATTTATAAGAATTGTTTTTAAGCACAGCTATATTTCTTAAATTATTAATTATCTTTACTCTAGATGAAGAATATTTTTTCAGATAGGTTAAATCCTAGTTTAGATGCAAACTATCATGAAGGTGAAAAAAATGAAAACGACGTTTTAAAATAACATTGTAAAAGTATATTACTTGCACACCTATAAAATGTAACGTTTTATGATTTTGTTTTTCTATAGTGATTAACTGAGTGGGAACATATTTAATGTTATATGCGTAACTATTTTTAATAGCAATAAAACACCCATTTTATTCAATACCAGGAACGGATTAAATCTTAATCACTGTCAACTAGTTTATTTTAAAGATGAATATGTTCAAACAAGCCATTTTTTTAAATTGTTCGGAGTATCTAACGGGACAAAAATTTCGGCATTCCGACGAACCTTAATTATTTTAAATAGCATTAGCGATCATGTAACACCAAACCTAAAAGACTATAGATATCTGATTTCAAGAATATATCAAAATAACGGCTTACGTGAATTCTGAAGAGTATTAGTAAAAATGTATGGAGTTTCAACTGTCTTATTGATGAGTTGCAACAATAAAGATTCCACATTCTAGTTTAGTTCAAACTGTTCACCATTAATCTGTTATCAGAAGTATAAAACGTTTAGTGCTTCTTCTACAAGAATCTGAAATATTTCTCTAGGAATACTGATACAATTTCCTAGAGTTCTGTAGCCACGTCACCTATATATAGTTTGTTGAGAAAATCTAATGCGGTAAGATCTGCTGATTTTGATGGCCAATCTATAGGACCCTGTTGTCCAATCCAACGTCCAAAAAAAACCGTGTTGTCTTTCATGATCGTAACCGCTATCTCCATTTCTTCCACGAGTACTGGTATTTCCTCTATCGTCATCTATAATTTAAGAGTTTCGGAAGCTTATGTTTCTAACTGGTATAGTGATGTTTCCTTCTATTAATGTGGTTACTTGTCTGTGGACTAATATTCGGGAAAGGTCCCGAATATTTGTGGTTCCTCATCGTTCCGATAATTCAATTCTTAGGTACATGTTCCACCAGTTTCAAGTTGTAAAATTTTATGACCTCCGGAGTTTGGTATATTTTAGTCATCAAATGTCTGTTGCGCTTTAAAATTTCTTTTTATTCTATAGTGATGCCTTTATTTTAGAACTTAGTTTGCAGCATTCGTCGATATTCTATGGAACGGGAATCCTGCTCTGGTAGTTGTTTCAGTAGATGGTGGTATTGGAGATTGCCTGATTCAGGTGTTATTATTTGTTGTTTTTTTTTCTTCTGACTTCACATATGATATTGATATCCCATTCAATTTTGCTGTCTCTTTTCACTCTATAATTCTAGCTAGCACTGCCGGTCAGTTATACAGGGTGTCCCAGATTCTGTGAGCAATCTCCTAGTTTCAGCTAGAACACAAACAAATAACATCACAAGTTCCCCCTAGGGAGATACAAGCCCCCAAAGTACGCCCACGAATATATTTTTTAATGACTTGACATACTTGTGTATGTAATTTAAGTATTTTTCAATTTCATGGACACTGAAAAAGGTTCCTTAAAACAAACTAACATTCAAACATTTGGCTTATTTAATTTGCCACCGACGTAGTAGCTATAACAACGTTTGCGGATCCAGGGGGGCTAAGGCATCAAGGTTTGTTATGGTTTATACATGTGCAGGTTTAAATAAGAATTCCTTTGTGTCTATCTCAATTAGCAATGGAGTTTTTTTTTAATTTTTATTTGTTGAAATGAAATGAATATGCCAACATACATTTAATGTATGTATGTATGTATGTATGTAATGGTTAATAGATTCTAATAGGAAAACTACAATATCATACTTTTTGAATAGTAATAGGAGTGAAATGGTTTCTCAGCAACACGTAATTGTGGAATTCACATGGTCACCGCGAGGATGCTGACGTGGTATTCCTTCAAAAAGTTCTCAGATATTGTCTGCCCAAAATCGACAGTTGTTGAAATTCTTAAACAGGAACACTCACATCTAAAGTCCATCCATTTGCTCCTGTAGTCTTCCCATGAAGGGTCCTACATGAGCCCAGAAACAATGTAAATTTCATCCATTCAATTTTTAAATGGATAACTATACTCCTATAATTTGCATTTATGGGCAGGCAAAAATCCTGGTGCTTCTATAATATGGCATCACCAGTACCTATTTTGCACTTCCCGAACACTAAAAAGGCATGTTAGAAACCTGACTTAAACCCTTCAGAGCAAAAATTTATAAACTTTAATTTATGCCAAGGAACCCATGGTGGCTCTACATACATAATATTTAACAAGGAACAAAAAAAACTATTTATTTTATTGACATCAAACAAGAGTGTATTATTTTATTTCAATGTTCAAGGTAATTAAAAATATGTGTATGTGTATGTCTTTAACATACAGGGTGTAAAACTAGTAAGTTCCTTGCAAACTAAATCAATCAAATATTTAAATGTGGATTTGAATAATTATGGTATCTTAAAAGATATAAAATAAATTAGAGACATACTTTGAGGTCCTGTATCACCAAAGGCAGGCAGAACTTATATTATTTTGTGTTCTTACTGAAACTGGTAGATTGTCTACATCTTCTATTACAACCTGTATATAGTTGTAGTGTAGTCAAAATTTTCGCTTCCCCCATAATTCATGAGGTACAAAATTTTTCCAATGTGGGCCTGTTTACCTACTAGGGGTACAATTCCATAAGTAACGGGTTCATAAACCTAACCTAACCAATATGCCTCAATGTAGATTAATAAGGAACAAATTTATTTTCAAAATATTTTTAGCCATTCTGTTTCAGAAATTAAATTAATTAATACTTGAATGAATAGTATCTAGGTAAACTGCTACCTTCATTTTCAAGTTATCTCTGGAAATATAAATCACACTCCTCATACTCTCAGTAATAGTTTACAAATAATATTAATAATTAGATTTGAACTATTTCTCATTCAAAATAAATTAAAATACTTACATCCAATAGAGTCAGGGAATAACTGGCAGCATGTAGAGTACAAAACAGTACTACTGGTAGTATTACCACTGAATACAAATTAAGGAAAATATTTTCTTTAAATGCATTATAAAATAATATATCTATACAGAGTGTGACACTTATTAGTTTAATACTATTTTCACCTTTATGGAAAATAATAAAAACATGAAACACAAACTGTTTAAAATTGCATTATTATATCATATTGATATATAAATGTTCCAATGAAAGACAATATAATGTTTCTGGGCATGATCTGTCATCATTTGCACTAACTGCAAAGGATTGAAATCTATATATTTGTGTGCTTCCAAAGTGTGTTTCCTTGGAATTTGATCTGTATGATATCTAAACGTCTTTTACAAACCAATTATGATAACTGTGAATCATGTCCCAAAATATACTTATTGTCTTGAATTTAGATTACTATATTTTTTAAATTTACAATAGACTGCTGGAAATAACACAGTATAGAGCAATCCATAAATTATGTCACACAATTCTTAAGATTTATAGACCCTCTTCTTCCCCTATGCCACATTCATAAAGTGGTCATATATTAGATAGAAAAAAAAATATGAAAAATTATTTCTTAAAAGATTTGAATTTGAGATATAAAATTGAAAATAACTGAACCCCCTAGTCACAGTTTTGATGCAATTCAGAAACTCCACCCTACTCCTCAGTTTGAGATAATTTATGGATGTTCCCTAAGAACAAACATAACATTTGTATTTTTACTTTGGTGGTATTTATTTATTAATATTTTCATTAACTATTATTTGATTGAAGATGTCTTCTGGCTAGCAGGTAATGTCACTCACATAGTTAGCAACAATCAAAGTATATATGAAAAACCAATAAGTGAAAAATTTTGTCATCAACTCATGCGGGTTCTACTCTACTTGATGCCTATTATCATCAAATGCTAGTGTAAACAACAACCCATTTTGGCACCGCCTCTTTAAATTTTTACAGGTTGATCAAAGATGTATATTTTATATAGTGGGTTGACAGTTTAAATGTGAAAATAACAGCTATTAGATCAAATGTTCTATCAAAAAATTTTAAAAAGTAGGTTAAGGAATTTTGCAATCAATATTTGGACAAATTGTTGTGTTCTCAGTCATTTTAAGGGCTCAGTACCAAATTTTGAGCAAAATGTTAAATAACACAATACTGAAGTAACATATCTTCTTCAGATTTTAGCATAATTTAGTGAAAAAGTTAAACTACCATTGAAATTTAATTAAAAAGACAGAATAAAGATATTGAGCATAATTTCTAATGATATCAGAACTCTTTAAACAGCAAGTGAAAAAAAATAGCTTTGTAGCAAAGGTGCTAAGCTCTAGCATAATTATTCAGAGACTCCTGAGTTTAACTTTCACCCAATTGAACATTTTAAACATTTTTCATTAAATTATTTAAAAAAAAAATATTGAAATCCTTAAATCACTTATATAAAATAATTTCCCCTAACCTAATCATTCTGCATACTACAGCTATTATATTATTAATTTTTGTACAAATTTCATAGTCATTTTAAATGAGTGACAATATAATTAAATAGTTTGATTTTGAATTAAAAAATCCCTAGTCTACTTTTTAAAATTTAATCTAGTAGGACTTTCATTTCAGATTTAACATTTAAATTTTTGCATAAAATAGACATATATATGGCTTTTAATTTAAAAAAAGTCATGACAAAATTAGTCAATTAATAAAGATATTAGTGGATTTCACCAGTCATACTATATATATTAAGGACCAGCTGTGCAAGCAAGAGTGATCAAGAGTAAACTGCTCGCTCTTGCATTGTCAAGTACTTGTTCTCAGAGTATTCTTAAAAACAAAGCACCTGTCAGGAATGATAATAATACAGAGTTACAATATTTAAGGGTGGAAGAATTCTCTTTATGATTAAAATACAATAAATATGATAATGGTCTTGCTCCCTCAGTTGATCTGAAATTGTCTTTACATTATGATGAAAAAATGTACATCAGTTTTTGTACATATCTATAAAGTTTTATTTCTATTAATTTTTAACAAGTTGACCATGAAATTATCTATCTGTATCTCAAATAGCTGTTTATTACTTGCTTTCCAAACACTTTTTTAGAAATTATCATATCTATAAAGCAATAAAATGTTCCAAACATTACTACTTATTTGAGTTGATTAAGTATATAAAAGGGTATTACTAATTATTTGAAATAGTTAAAAGGATACATGGAAAAGGCAATCCATATAAGAAAATCAGTGAATAAAATAAATAGTGAAAACTATCTTCCGATATGACTTGGGCAAGGAATTCTCTAGTAAACTGTACACCACCTAACCTTTGATGTAATCTGAATGCACTTATTGCTGCATTTGCTATCAGGACTTTGTAGTAATAATTTTGGGCATTTCTAGAACAAAAAAATATGACCTATTAATATAAAAATCTCCTTAGATATAACTAGCCACAGCCTTGTATAATTACTTGAAATTATTATTACATTAATAATGTCATAAATTGCACTCTATATATGTGACCCTGATAACTAAAAAAGTATTGATAATTAAGACACTAATACAAAGTGCAATGTTATTAGATAATTGGCAATTAATATGCTTACCCAAAAATTGGTATGAAATATAGGAAAGCAAACAAAACTGCTGCAACCCTTAATGCCCATAATCCACAATCTATTTTATGAGTGATTATGTGCAATTTTAAAGCATCATAGTTTCTGCTAGGAGGAGGCCTACTTTCATTCGTGGTGGTATTATCACTCATCTTCAATTTTTTACTGCTATGTAAACGACACACTTAACCAAAACCTGTTTTATTATAGAAAATTAAAAATACTTTAAAACTGGTGCATTTATATGTCTTAAAATGGTTATCTCAATGTTTTTTATGAAAAATATAATATTATCAAATAAAATAATTTATAAAATTTCTTTAAAACTTCTCAGAAGGAAATTTATACAAACTCACCTTTTTGACACGATGAATACGATTGAAACTGACAGTTCACAGTCCAAACAGATGACATTAGACATTATTAATTTCATAGAATGGCAAATAATTCCATATTATTTACTTTACTGTTTTGTGTTGTGAACATTTTGTGTTAAGAATTCTATTTAATTAAATTTATAAGTATAGATTTTTTTGGATTTAACCGACTAAATAATAGATAGATTAATAGTTGATTTTCTAACAGTATTTTGCGAATTTCGTTTTTATTATTTACTTATACTGGGCTATTATTTTTATATGTCCCAAACAAGCCATGCCAAAAATTATTCAGGAAGTAATTTAAGAAAGAGATTTTATAATTGCATTTAACATAGTATACTTGAGAGCATTTTCATTTTTCCTGAAAAAGTAACTTGTAAAGTAAGCTCAATGAAACATTGAATTATCTGCAGGGGCGTACCGAGGGGCAGGGGAGTTCTCCCCCCTGGACCTGAAAACCTTGCCGTGAGTCATTAAACCTTCCCATAAATTTGATGACTTGTCGCACCCTGGACCAAAAAAAATATCTGAATTGTCCCTCTCTCTAGGACAATTTTTTCCCGATTTACCCCATTCTAGGACATTTTTTTTTCTAATTAGGTCCTTGCTAAACCAAAAGCTGAGTAGACCCCTGATTAACTGAATTATTTGTAAAACGTAATATGATTAACAAAGGCAGAGACTTTTCTTTAGTTTTTGAGTAAATAACCAAATTACCGCACTCGAAAACACCCTTATTTCTCCGTCTTTAACCCAATTTTCTCCAGAACTACTGGATGGAAATGATGGAAATTTGGTATTAGTGTGTAGTTGGGTGACCTGATCCGGAGAACGTATGGTAGAGGAATGGTGTACTAGTTGATCCTCAGGAGGTAAGATGATCCTTGACGATTGCGCATATAGACACTAGACAGTAAACGCCAAGTTGAATTCGTTGGCAAAACATAGCCCTACATTGGCCTACATACCCACTCGCCTCAGTCAATTTGTACTAGAGGCGTTAGTATCGTTAGTGATACATCGGATTTTATGGAAAACAATATAAATTTTGACCAGTTAATATAATACAAGGTTAACTTCAAGCTTATGTTAGTTTTAGTAAAGACTATTAATTACAAAACTGTTGTGATTAAGCTTTCTATACTTAATTTTGGCTTTTTGACAATAGCGGCGTGCCAGTTAATATAATACAAGGTTAACTTCAAGCTTATGCTAGTTTTAGTAAAGACTATTAATTACAATGACTGTTGTGATTATAGCTTTCTAATACGCTTAATTTTGGCTTTAAGGTAACCCGCCCCCACAATAGAAATTTCAATTTTGAAAAAAGCTTGAAAGTAGAGGTGTCATTCTGCAAAGCCTCTATTCTCATTTTTATAGGTTATATTAGCAAACAGACAAAAAACATTGAATATAGGGGTGGGGGAAGTTGAGGGTGGCTTGTTTTAATATTTACAATCGTCACAAGTAAGAATTTTTCAATCGCTCTCTTTCGATGTTGTATACCCAAAATCCACAAATTAAAGGAAAAACGAGAAACCATATAAATATATTAGTAAACAGACTTCCTTGATATAATAAAATGAACAAATACTGTATAAAAGTTTTTTTAGATGATTCTTTCATCATCTGTCAGAGTGACAGTTACTATCGATAATAATTATTGTTAGGTTCCCCTCAACAACCGATTCCCCCCCATCGAACACATTTCTACCAAATTTTGACATTTTTGCTAACAAATTTCATATTAACAGACATTTAATAAAAAATGAAAAAACGTTGTAGAATGATACCTCTACTTTCAACATCTCTACTGAATTAATTTGACGATCCATCGCATGGAGACACACTGCAAGATAGTGACTAAAAACTTCAGATCGCAATATCAAAAACGAATAAACCGATAGCGCCTGGTTTATCACGCTAAGGGAGATATCAATACTATCATCCCATAAGCCCACTACACTTCGATAGTGACGGAGTTATGATAATATAAAGAAAAACGCTAAATTTTCAGTATTTTTTGTGTTTCCCTATTACTAAAGATCTTTCGGATCGACCCTGGGCTCATTTCATTGGTATTTCCTGCTTTACAATTCATGTGACACCATTGAGATTGTTTCTTATTTTTCATTTTATAAACATGCAACGAAAAAAAATGCAATTTTTTGGTTTCAACTGTTTATAATAAAGTAAAAAAACATAGTTGCGAGTGGAAAAGGTAGCAAAACACCACTACAAATCATTCTTAAGTACAGTATTATTATTTTTTGCAGGAAAAAACTCTATTGATTGGTCTCACTGGAAAAATGAATGAACAACAACTCCGGTAGACTAGTGACTGTTTCAAATTGCACAAAATTTTGGCAAGGCTTACTTAAAAGCTGCCATCCCCACAAATGTAATAAATGGATTCGATAAAGTCAGAAATGTACGTTTGCCTCGAACAACTGAAAATGAATTGGATGAAGAATATATGGACATATCGCACTCGGAAAGGGTTAATGTAGACACAGAGGCTCAAACCAAATTGGTAGAATATTGGCAAGGTCCATGTTAGCTGGAAAGACCTCTTGTTGGTTTGGATACCCAGCAGCTGCTCCTTTCTAATCTTTCTAAATTTACGGCTGTATTTTTCGTAGTGGGCATATATACGGATATTTCAAATATACTAGAACGAAATATCTTAAACATTTCATGTCTGAAATATTTTCTAAAAATGTTTCTGAAATATCCCTATATTAACGACTAAAAATCTTTTGAAATAATTTATGACATATTTCTGTCCTGGAAATAGGACTATTTCACAAATATTTAAGTGGAATACTTCTTAGGATATTTTATTATTATTACTGAACTTGCCAAACACCCAAATAATTTGTATACGAAACATCCTGCATTAGCGAAATTTGGAATTTACGAATATAGTCCTACGGCCCAGGTAGTAATAAATACGTATGTTGATGCCAAATCATAAATTAAATTATGACTCCACTTTGTCCCAGATGTGCATTGGAGGTATACCATCGTTTTATAATTAGTTAGATATAATTAATAAATAAATCATATTAATAGGCTAATTTTTGTCTTTTAAAAACCTCTGAGAATTTATTGTGCTTTATTACTTGCCGTTTCGTTAATTCATGATGTGAGTTAATTTTTTTAAACTTGTTTTAGTGACCTATTCTTAGTTCTTGCTTTATGTATTTTATTCTTTTATCTGTTCCTTTGTAATTAAAATTCCCCCTAGATACCTATAGTTCTTACCTGTTGTTATGGTTTTCTTCTTTCCTTGATGTACGCTATTGCTGCCTTTTGCCTATGCCTGGTGACGCTCATGAAGACAGGTGTAATCTTAACGAAAAAATTTAATGCGTAGATAAAAACAACAAACAAATAACAAAAGACCAACCTGGGACAGATGATTGAGAGGGTATACATTAACAAATACAAATAAACAATTTATGATATATTATATTAATGAAATGAACGTCCTAAAAAACTTATAATATCTAATAAACTCACAGAACAACTTTTGTGATACCTGGAACACTCTTTTTCTTTTCGTCCAGTGGTCTCAGCTTCAGAATAATCCGGAGACAGTCCATAATTTCTCGAGGTGGACGGCCTATAACAAAATAATTATTTAGCTGTAAGTTATTTCTAAAAAAATATATTTAATTAAATAAAAGTAATTAGTTCCTTATAGACTGACAAGAAGATAGTTACAAAAAAACCTAGTCCACCAGTTAAAATAATACCTAATAATCGTGCATTAATCATCAGACCCTGTGAGCTCAATATAATTACTGAACAATAAAAAGTATGCGCGAATTCAATTGGATATGTAAAACGAATGGCATAATATGTTTTAGAAAACTGTGTTTGGAGCCAAGCCTCAGAAATGCATATATATTATATAATAATATAAACAGCTTCATAAATTAAATAATTTCTGTTATTAATTATTAAAGCTATCTATACGCCATTTTACACACATATTTTTCAGGTTTGGCACCAACTTCAAACACAGGTTTATAGAACATATTATACCTTTCATTTTAAATATCCAATTGAATTTATTTTTTACTTTTTTAGTGTCATTATTATTAGTATGCATTGAAGTCGGTATATTTTTAAATGCTATTTATTTATTGGTTTTTAAAGATATAATGTGATAACTGGATGTATTTTATAATTGTTACGAACTTTGTTTTGTAACTTTAAATTCCAAGCATCCTGTATAAATATAACACTTTATATTCGAACCACTCTGTATAGCGACTGCCTGTGGGCCACCATATAGATACCTTTTGTTTTATTTTTGTAAACCACCTACTATAACTTTATTTCTATTCCGCCCTATATCTCAACACTCGTATACATACAATACCGTGTAGGGTATCCAATAAATCATTTCTTTTTCTAATTTTTTTTATCACCCCGAATAGCTACAATTAAGCTGCATAACTATAATTATACTCCAGCATATATGTCAACCACCCTGTATATGCATCTGCAATGGCGACCAATGGAACATTTTTTGAACCACCCTGTTTGACTATAATTCCCCTCTACCCTACACTCCAAACATCCTGTATTTGTAACTGCTAAGGGGCTACCCTACAGGTATAACATTCTTTTACCATTTTTTAAACCAGCCTGTATAACAATTGTTCTATTCCGCTCCTTCTTTCAACTATCATATGTAATCAACTGCTTATGTGTTACCTGATACAATTTTTTTTTAGCTTTTTTTCTTATCACCCTGTATAACTATAATTTCTCTCTACTCCAATCTATATTCTAACCCCCTGTATATGCAGCTGCTTAAGGACCACCCAATAAACATTTAGTTTCTAACGTATTTTTAACCATCCGGTATAATTATAATTCTACAACGTCTGATATTTCAACAAATATATATAAGCATATTAAACTGCTTATTAACATATTTTTTGAACCATCTTCTACAATGCTAAACTTGTATAACGGTAATGATACTAATGGTACGAAATGATAACAGCACAGAGAACTCACCTTCATGTGTGCCTCAAATTAACATGCGACTCTTTTGTTGTCACCCATCTAAAAAGCGTCAATTTTTTTGCTTTATTTTTCTTTAAAAATATTAATTAACTTTAATTCATGACTAGTTTCGATATTGCCAAAAGAAATGGTAGATACTTCACTATTATGGAAAATTCTTCTTTTTGACAAACCTCGTAAACAGTTATTGATAAATGTGATATGTGATGATTTTGTGTTAGGTGTTAGACTATGCAATTTTTTATGGGGAATAACATAATTATTTTCTCAATATTATTAATAAGAAAATTTTATAAACGATTCTAACTTAAGTGCACACTATATATATGCAGACAAATTGAAAACATACATACAATACAATACAATATTTTGATGAAATTCCAATCTTTTTTCAATTAATTTCATCCTAGATTTCGAATAAGATTAATTAAAATCTTTTAATACCTCCGCATTCGCCATATATTATGATATATTAAGAATCCTGTTACAAGATTTTGAAAATGGACCATTCATTCTATGCCAATGAAAAAAAAAATGAAAAAATATGGGAGCAATCTGGAAGTCTATTCTATTAAATGAAAAATAATGATCGAAAACGGTTCATAGTTGCCCGAGAACTGAGGTAACAAATTAAAAAAAAATACAACCGAATTGAGAACCTCCTCCTTCAGTGAAGTATGTTAAAAAAGACCTTTGATTCAGTTCCACATGATTGGCTCATTCAGGTACTGAAACCCTATAAAGTAAACTGTATTGTTAAGTTTTTAGAATATGTCATGTCTACCTGTCAAACCAAAATCTTTCTGAATGAAGCCGACTGTTCGATACAAACTGATCTTATTCCAATCAGAAGGGGTATATTTCAGGGAGACCCTCTTAGCCCACTGTGAACAAATTTGGGTTCAGCCTCAAACACAACAACGCACAAGCATTAAATAATAATGTGGTCAGGCGCACTATGACCTGAGACATGGCATCTCAATTGACTCCATGCCAGAAGGTCAGACTTATACCTTGGAATAAAGAAGACTCAATAAATTAATAACTCAACCTTGAAAAAGGACCTAATAACAGAGTTTTATAGAAGGGTAAGACGACTGTTGAAAACCAATCATTTTTGTGGAAATGATTAAGCATATTAGAAATTTGTTGATCTAGTTGCTGGGCAATATTTGCCAATTCTCTTCCTCATTCAGACCGTGGCAATGTTGTACATTCAAAAGAGCTCTTTAGGTGGTGATATTGAGCTTTTGTTAGTAGAACTCGAACTTACCGTTGTAATTGTTCAATCTTAGTCTTGCAGCAATTAACTATATCGAAGGAGATTTTACTGTCAAGTTTGGTCTTTAACAGTAGTCTTACCCTTCTATAAAACTCTGTTATTACGTCCTTTTTAACGGTGGAGTTATTAATTTATTGAGTCTACTTTATTCCAAGGTATAAGTCTGACCTTCCCCCATTGGGTGAATTGAGATGCCATTTCTCAGGTCATAGCGCGCCTGACTACATTATTATTTAATGCTTGTGCGCTGTTGTGTTTGAGACTGAACCCTAATTTGGTCGAGTTCAATTTATGTGCCTTAGAGGGAATGTCAAGAAGTTGGGATAATAATACTCGGATAATAATATGAGTAATCTTCCTGTGACATATTATTGTGTTTTTCTGGTTTTTAGGCTGTAGCTTTTTAGACAAGGTGTGTCCGAATCCCCAGCCCTCTTATCACCAACATGTGGCATGCTATCATGAACGTGACCTCACCGTGGTACTCCAGATAACCTAAACCCAGATAAATTGTTTAAAAACGAGACCATTCCATGCGAGTTATGAGGAAGAAATGGTTGTAGTTGCTATTGTTTTTATTCCGACACGGGTTGTAATATCAACGTCAATAATAATGAATAGTAGAACAGTAATATAGCAGTCCTGGAAAGTACATTTGTCTACAACTTCAGAGGCATCTGACTATATGAGGATGAAATTGCATTTCGGGATTTCAACAGAGGCGTATCTTCATTATTTTCATGGGGGGGGAGGGAGGAGCAAGAAAAATAGAATACTTTGTAGGCACACATCTTTTAACTTTTTCCTCCACTTTTTCATAAGTGCAAAAAATACTGGATAAAAAAGCTGAATGTCCCGTATCACCAATATTTATCTATTGACACAAGATGCCTAGTTTCCTTACTCATGGTACAACAACTACTATCAAAGGTCAATTTTAAATAGGGCCCAACCAAATAGTTGCCTCAAAAATGCAAAATTTCATAAGCAGTTTCGAATTTTTTAGATATTATTATTTATTTAAGACCTGATGTGTCAGATAACTAGTCATTAGGCTTAGGTTAAAAGACAAAAATTGGAATCACTTTATGTTGATGACGAGAGCTTTTCATAGTTCTGGCTATTTATTTTTGGATTATCATTATAATAGCATTGACATCCCACGGGAACATTCACTTAGACCGTTACCAAATGGCATTTGAAATAGTCTGCTGCAGCAGCAGATGAAACGTTAGGTAGAAAATCTTACAGACCACACTCAATAAGCCTGGAAAAACTATTTTATGAATATTTTAACTTTATTTAACTTACGTTAATACAATGTGAAGAATATCTCCAAGTAAACCGTTTCCCTTGTCAAACGAGTAAGTAGATACTTCACAAATAGTTCTCAATAGACAAGGTTTTCCAGGATAGCCGCTTCTAAAACAGAAAATATTATTAACTAAATCGTAACTGTAAAGTCTTACTCACGATTGTATTTTGGTTTCCACTGCGTCATATACCGCCTGCCTGTCAATAGTTCTGGAAACAAGTGGTGGGTAATCGTAAGAGGTTTCATTCGAAGGTGTAGAGTAAATTGCTTCAAAGAACCAACCAAGGTAGGTTTGCCTTCCTGGAAGATCAATGGGAAATACTGTAGCTGCGTAAAGCTAGAAAAAATGAGGATGTTGATAAATTTTATGGGAATTTTGTGAATAATCACTACCATTCTTATAGAACAGTCAGTATATTTCAAAACACTAAGGGCTCGGTCAGGCTTGCGAGCGATTTATTGTAAGAGGTAAATCGTAGACGACTGTACGACAAAATTTTATTTGAAACTTGTTGCATGTCATTGGGGTGGCCATACTCAAAAAGTCCCTTGGTGAGAATTCGCTTAGCGACTAAGCGTGTCGCTCTGTTTTCAATTCGGTTTGTTTTTTAAGCGATTTTCGGTGGATTTCGTCTTGGAATTGCACTGAGTGGAGATTCATGGTTCACACGATGTCGTGTTTTAAAGAAATATGGTAGTTTTTTTATAATACCTCTTATAGTTTTATTTAATAGTACTTCAAATGTGTCTGGGTATTTACCCAATTGTATAAGTAACATTCTCCGTAGGCTTTTCTCTACCTGTTGATGGGATGTACTGATGTACCATTTCTTTTGCACAAAGGGTCTATATACAGGGTATTCCATCTCAAACGAGCCATCTTGAATATCTTGGTTATTTTCAAAAGTATTGCAATAAGAAAAAACAGGTCGATTTTTGTTTCGAGGGGAAAATTTTTTTAGGTGAATTAGCGCTTGCGCGCATTCAACATAAACAAGCCATTTCAATGATCTTGAGATTTGAGATAGGGAAAATAGGTGTTATCGTAAATCATTTGAAAGCCGTTTTTACGGACTATACAGTCGTAATAATTTTTTTTATTGCAATTTGTGTACATGTAATAATAAAAGAGTATTAAAAAACGAATTACATTACAATACAATGACTCTAAAACAAATGTTCAAAGTGTCTTCCCTTGACTTCCATACAATAGTACAACCTTGACTGAAAGCCGTCTCTGAATGGTTCAGAGTAGTCGGTGTTATCTGACGTCACTCCGCTATAATTCAGTGACGTATTTCGTCCAAATTCTCAGGCTGAGTCATAAGAATTTTAGATTTAACATATCTCCACAAAAAAAATCCGAAGGGTTCAGATCAGGTGGTCGGACAGGCCATTCTTTAGGACCTTTTCTTCCAATCCAGCGACCAGAGTATTCCAAATCGAGGTATTTACGAACTGGTGGGACGTAGTGTAAACTACAATTGAAAAAGAATAACAAGATGCGTAGGAAAGCAAAAATGTATAGAAAACTTTAGTTAGTTAAAATTTCCTCCTGTAATTTAGTTTCTGATTTCTCGTCATCCAGTTTCCACTATTAGTGCAAGTCCCCAGGCTTCAAAAATGCTGGTCGGTTGAATGGGAAGTGAGAAAGTTGAAAGGAAAAAAAAAAAGACAAATATATAGATATAAATAAAAAATAAAAAGTAAACCCAAGAACCAAAAAAGCAGAAAAACAAAAGTTAAAACATATTAAATAAATAAATAACGACACAAATCACCCCCAGAATACGAGAATATAAAACAAACAATAAAAAATTCAAATAAAGCAAACTACATTAATCAAACCCAATCTACAAAAAGTCTCTGCAGTCTGTAAATGACATCCAAAACAGCCTCAGTCCTATGTGGGCCCTAAGTACAGTGTTACTTCCGTTACATCGATGGTCGTTGGAAGCCAGATGCCAACACTAAGTCACCGAAGGACCGAAGTCACCGAAGTGTGCCATTAGCAGGTCTGAGTCAAACCCATCACTACTTCCTGGACAGTCACCCCTGGATTTCCTTCTATTCTTAACATCTCTGCTTAAAAGTAATCACTGTCACTATTAGAGCGTTTCTCACATGCAAATATTTCACTTAACTGCTTCATTTCTTAAGAGTCGATCACTTCTACAAGCCTCTATGTATGGGAGCGCTAGTGAGAATCACAGAAGTTTTCACAACTTTGAATTAGAAATATATAAATTAATCTTCTAAAACACAAGAAAACTTTTCACACTCACCAAACTTTTATTAAACACATTTTCTTTACTACTATCAAACGTGGGCTGTCCCGCCATCTTAAGACTCTATGTTAGGGATTTTATTAACCAAATTCTAACATTACTATATTTTTAGATATTCAAAATTACCATTTTTTATATAAATTTAAGTCATCAAGATTTATCCTTCTTAGCAGTTTTCTTAATTGGCCGTAATATCTACTCAATTGGTGAAATTCAACTCGATATACTATGTCGTATCACCTAGGCCTGCGCCGCTGATGACGTCTGCCACAGTTGCAGATGAAACGTTTGGAAGAAATTCTAAGGTTAGGCGCAAATTAAGACGCGTATAGCGTGTGTGACATGACACAGCACAGCGCGAACTTTTGTAACGTATGGTATTGAATGGAACAGCGCAAATTGGCAACAAAGTGCTGCGAGGCACGTCTACAGTCAGGCGCGTCGCGCTGTAGTTAAGATACAGTTTCTCGTGCCGCGTATGTGAACAGATTGTCAAGTGTTTTGAAAAATGACAAGATGAGATGTTAATAGAGGGTATCAAAAAGACTACTGCGATACAAAAGATACTAATTATATGAAGACAAACCTGAAATATCAAACTTATTCGTTCGTGAATATTACATTTTCCGACGCAGTTCGTAACCAATTACTTAGGAAAATGCCCGAATCACGAACGAAAAAAATGTATTTTTCAGTTTTGTCTTCATATAATTATCATCATTTGTATAGTAGAACTGCTTTTGATACCTTACTGCCTCTATTAAAGTCTGATCTTGCCATTTCTCAAAACACTTGACAATCTGTTCACACGCGCGTTTTCTTGTATTAGGATGTATGTATGGAAATTATTTACTAATATTAACATCAATCAAATAAAATATTACTGGTTGATTTTTTATCAGTATTCCTGACTTAAAAGTTCTATATATCTTTTCAGATTTTGAATTAAAAAATCCCTAGCGTACTTTTCAGTTAAAAATTTTAATTCAGTAGACCCTTCCTATGAGATTTAAATATTAATTTGAAATCGCTGCAAAGAATAAACATTTATGTCAGTTGCCAAGGGCTTACACTGTTTACATATGACTTACCCCCATAGTAGATCCACTAATAAACTGGGGTTTGAAGAAATTGGGTGAACTATAATAAGTACTACTACTCTGTGATTTTATTTTAATCACCAACAGCAAAAACACAATAAGGGCAGCACAACAGTCCATCTTAAATCCGCGTAAACTATCAAAAACCAACAATTAAGCACCGAAAATACAGGAGGTTACAATATTGAACACATAATAATCTTGACTAATACACTGCCGAATACAGGTTCTAAGTAATGAATGTTGATATAACTGATCTCTTGTGCTGTGTTAACTGAAACCATAAATAGGCGGCTGTTGATCTAGTTAGTTTTCAAGACTTCGATTACGCCGAATTTCTTCGCATATTAACAAACTCAAAATTAACGAAAATCAAATTCTGTGAAATTATAAGTACGTCATAATCATGAGAGATGTAAAGAAATGAAAAAAAATTATATCCATATATCTATATTGGTGACTTACATGTATTAATGAAAACTTGAGAATAAAGGAAATGAAAATGCCTGTACCATGATTTAAAGGCTAGTTGGGAGATGATTACAAAGATTAAATTCAACTACAGCTGAGCATTGTTATTTTGTTGAAACAATAAAAATATATATATCTACTTTTTTAAATTGACGATTTGTAGGAAATAAATAATTCGGTTAATTTTGAGTAGGACCTGCATATTAAGGGTTCCAAAGCAATTTTGAAATTTGTTATAACCTAAGTAAATCATAGTATACGTTTATTTTCTAATTTGAACAATAAACCTTTTTTCAGAACTGTGGACTCAATAGATGTGGAGATAAATGGTGAATCGGCCGATTCTTTACATTGAACAATTACGGAAACATAATTTTAATGACCCCATATCCCCTAAATGAGCAAAAATATGGAAATCGTGATTTCATTGCATCTAGAATATACGAATAAAACAGTTCAGAGTCAGTGCCTTTTTGACAATGGGCCTTATGTATTACTTTTTTCAAGTCATTCAGTACATTCAAAAGGACTACTAAGTACTAATCATATGTAGTAATATAAACTTACATCAATTCCCCTAACATGCACTTATTGCTAATAGGAAAATAAAAAGATAAAATTTTTCGTAATTTTGTTTTTAAAAATATTTTTGTTATAATTTTGTTTTGTTATGTAATATTTATAATATCCCCCTCACTCCTTTGTCAGCAAAAGCAAGGAAACATTGAACCTCCCGGGTAATCCAACTTACGTAATACATGAACGTCCCATTTTTAATAATACCTTGTAAACATTTTAAGCGTCCTTTTTCTAAGTAAAAACCAAAAATGCCACTTTTTGGCTGTTTTATTTATTAGAAAAATTCCATGGGCTAATATGCTATGACAGTTATTTTTTCTCATAACAAAATCTCTTTCTAGGTAATTTTGAAATGATTTTCGAGGAGGTCCTTGAATATTCTGTTTATTCAGTGGGGCTTTTCTCTTTTTTTCTATGACAGATAAGTATTTCGAATTTGTAATAGAGACAAAATGTAGTAGGGCAAATTCCATCGATTATTGGTTATATTGTAATGGAAAAGTCTTCTTCATAGATGTGCTGAGAGAAATAAACTTCTATACAACATAATCAACTAATTTTCCTGTGAAGAAATAGGTATACTGTATATTGTGTATACGTAGGTTAGTAAAATTTGTGAGAATACTTACAAACAAGATTAACAAAGTAAAATACGGTTAAAAATACATTAAAACTAAATTGTTAACTAAATGCACTATTTCCATACCAAAAGTAGCTTATAATTAAAATCTCTAATCGGATGATTATTTATAGAAAGATTCTCAAATTACCTATATGTGACTCCAACTATAATCGTGAATTCTATACTATCAAACAAAACGCTACGCTAAAATTGTTGACCAGCCAAAATCAATTGTCCATAAGAACTGCCAAAAAGCTCATAGATAGGTCGTTAACATTTCACGGTAACATATCTTATAGGATACTCAACCCTATCAAACTAAAGCGAAATATTTCCTTCAAGATCTAAAATACCATGGGGAACTTCATTTTGAACAACAAACTCTACCGATATTATGAGTTGCAGTGAAACATGTGGATCTTTTTACATTGGTACGACTAACAGATCCTTCAAGATACGATTAAGAGGACATCTTAGAACTCTTCGAGCTGCCCGCATTTTGTGAAACATCTTTTGGAGAACAACCATAATGTTGACCAGAAAAATGTGATGAACATTTTCCACCGAGCTAATAAAGGATTAACATTTTTGAACAAACTAAAATATTAAGATCACACAATAATCAACGATATCAAGGTACAAATATACTTCAATATGACTTCAACTAATCATATTTTTTGCCTGTAAATTCATTATAATTTGCCACCTTTCTTTCGTGTTTGGAAACGATTAAAGTAAACCACAGCTTTCTATAAGCAACTTTTGAATATTGATCATAGAGGTCAGTACTTATTCTTAATTTTCTTTTATTGTTTTTAGTTCTGCAAATATAATTTAAATTTTAATAAAAGCATATTCTCTTTTAACACGTAATCTACCAAAACGGGATCTTAATTTTAAGGCTTGTTTTACTTCTGAATTAGTGCTTTTAGTTAATAATTTTATATAATGTATTTTTGACAGTATTTTATTTTGTTCATGTATATCTAAAGTATTCAAAAGTTTACTGCAGATTTCGTTTTATTTTAATTATTTTGCAATTTTGAACTTGTTAATGTTAGTTTTAGACGTCAAAACTAGTCGCATTTAATAAATTTGTTCAAAGATTTTGAGTTTGGGACCTGACGTTGGCAATCACGATGACGAGCTAATTTGTGTTTTCAGCTACTTTAAGTAGTTGTTCCGCGCTATTAATTCTCCGATGTTCCTCAACCAGGAGATTTGTTTCCTTCCTACGCCCCTGCGGCCTTCTATTTTGCCCTTCATTATAAGTTGAAGGATCGGGTAACGATTCCCTCTGAGAACATGGCCAAGGTATGCCAGCTTTCAGCATTTAACCGTTGTCAAAAGTTCACGAACTGCATTCGCCCTGTCTAACACTGTCTCATTTCTTTGTATGGCCACCCATGGTACTCTTAGCATTCGTCTATGTAACCACATTTCAAATGCTTCTAGGTGGTTGATTATGGCAGCTTTCTGTGTCCAGATTTCAGCTTCGTACAACATCACAGACCAAATGTAACATTTAATCATTCTTTGTCTCAACTGAAGGTTCAGGCCGCCGTTAAAAAACAGTGATCTCAGCTTCTGGAATGTTGTACGGGCCGATTCAATCCTGGATCTAATTTTCTTGTTCTGGTCCAGTTGCTCGGTGATGTAGCATCCGAGGTATTTAAAATTTGATAATACTCTCTCAACGTTCTGTTCATTTATCTGTAGTGAGGCGTTGAGGTGTGGCTGGCGTTTAAAGACCATTAACTTTATATTAGTAATATTTATATTCAGTCCCATTTCCTGCCCCACTGCATTAACAGAATTTATGAGATTTTGGAGACCCTGGAGATCATCGCATAGAATAGCAGTATCATCAGCATATAGAATGGTGTTAATCAGCTCACCGTTGATTCTTTTTCATATAAAGCCTCTTTAAAGACTTTGCCGGAATATAAGTTAAACAACCGGAGGCAGAATGCATCCTTATCGAACGGCTCGTTGGATTTGACGTTCAACTTTAAATCTTCCATTGATTCGAACGGCTTCTTAATTATACGTAAGTCTTTTCCATCAACACCAGTGTCTCTCAATATATTTATAAGCTTTTCGGGTTGCACTCTGTCGAAGGCCTCTTCATAATCAATAAAACTCACGAAAACATCCTACCGTTGGTCGCGACATTTTTTGAGAATAATATTCAGAGTAAACATTGCTCCCCTGGTACCAGAAGCATTTCTAAAACCGAACTGCATCTCATCTAAATCATTTTCGCATTTGTTTTTTATTCGAGCGTGTATAATGTTGAGGAACACCTTTAGTGTGTGACTCATCAGGCTTATTAGTCTGTGATCGTTACACCTCCGTCTTGTTGCTTTTTGGCAATTGTTATAAATACAGATTTCTGCCATTCTTCTGGTATTTCTCCTGTGTTATATAATATATCATTAAAAAGTTTAACTAAGATCTCAATGTTTTCTCCTTGATAATTTGAAGGGGTTCTACTGGAATGTTATCAGGTCCCGTTGCAGTTTTGTTTTTGCAGATTTTATATTAAATAGGACTTCAGATTTTAAGATTTCCGGCCCTTCATCGTCACCTATAACAGTCATCGTGAGCGGTATGTTGTCTTTAAATAGATCATATATATTTTGGCGCCATGCATTAAGAACTTCTTCTTCATCTATAATGGTTTTGCTTGTATTGTTCATTTATATATGTTAAAGGTATCTTTTTCCACTTCTTCCATTTCATTGCATCTATCCGCCATCCACTTTTATTTTGCAGTCCTGATTGTGTTCTTTATTTCTTTTTTTAAATTCCTCTGTGTTGTTTTTGCATTTTCGCCTTTCTTCCATGAGATCTCTTCGTTGGTTTGGTTTTGTTTGCTGAGTTCATTTCATTTCAGTGATGTGCTCTTGAAACATTTTCAACGTTTCGTTTACCTTATTGCTGTTTATTACTGTCATTGTGTCGAATCTGTGGGTTCAGTTCATTTCCTAGTTTATTAGTGTCCACATCGTTTATGAAAAATTTTGTTTTTTTGTTGTTTTGTTTACTTCCTAACCTTAATTTTTATGTTGGCGACTAGTGGGTCCGATCCTGTGTCTGCACTCGGATAAATGATGATCTGGTTTCTTATTATGTTTCCAGCATATTCGCCTGGGGCGGACCATGTATGTAGTCTTCCTTTGTGTAGTTTGTACCATGTATTCGTTATAAACATGTTATGTTCTAGAGCGAATTCGTACACTCTGTCGCCGTCCTCGTTATTCTATTTCATATCTCGGACCTTTGCCTATTTTCGGATTGAAATCTCCCATAATAAGATTGATTTCATTTGGTTTAAAGTGATTAAGCACTTCACCCAGAAAAAATAAATCCAAAGATGCCACAATTATCCTTCAGAAAATAACTATTATCTTTTTGTTTATAAGGATAACCTGTATTAGGTATTTTTCCAATTCTGGTTTTATGGGTATACCAACTCCATTTCTGTACTGAGTTTCGCTGTCTTCGCTGCCTGAGTAGTATAGAATGTCTTCGTCATGTCTGCATGTTCCGGAACCTAGCCAACGCAATTCGCTGATTCCCATAATCGTTGTTTCCATCCGTTTACCCTATTGGATACGATTATCAAACTTACCAGCAGCATAGAGGCTTCTGACGTTCCATGTGCCGATTCTTAGTTTGGACTTTGCTACTTTGAGCCGGGAGATTCTTAGCACTCATCTAAGAGCTGCTCGGGACTAGAGGCCGGAGCTTCTGTGTTTCTCGCTATAGAATATCCTGGGGTAAAGTTTAGCAGCGTGGTTTTCCCGTTACCTTCACTGCTTTATGTTCAGCCGCGCCTAACATGGAAAACAGTCGCTGTTTGCTACCGCCCACTCTAAGTCAGGCGCTGCAAGTTCACCATATCTGGCTATCCTCATTTAGTTTAGCCTGCAGGTCGATGCAGTTGCTAAGTGAGAATTGGGAGCCCTGTGGGGAGCAGTCATCGCCGACTACTCAACGACTATGAAAGGTACTACCTCTACAGCGCAACCCCATATACCCCCATACCTAGTATCATGCTATTTAAATTTTATTCTTTCATCAAAATCTTATATTAATTTTATTCTAGACTGCTCTCAGTCGTGTATGTATGCTTTACCCTTTGCGGACGAAATTTTTTATTCGAAATTTTCGGTTTATCCTAGTTAATTTACTTTTTATGCTACTAACAGGAATCCTTGTCGAAATTAATTCTGTATATTAAAACTTCTTCTTTGAAATAAACAGCGACAAAAATCATTTGCCTGAATATACGACTTATTATACAAGAAATCAACAGGATTACTACAGAAACTTTCCAGAGCAAATAGAGGAGTAGACGATCGACAAGTTCAGTTTCAGTAGTGAATCAACTGAAACTCGAGTGACTGATACGTTACGAAATGTACCTATATAGCGGAAAATAAGCAGTATTTATTATGAAATAAAGAAAATAAATTTTTGGTGTTAATATATTGTTTTGAAACCATGGGAAAGAAAACCATTTTTCTTATTGGAGAGGTACAATGCCACATATAATCTAAAATAATAATAATCGTATTAATAAACAAGAAATGATGGAGGTATACAAATAATGACTTTGTACAATGCCATCTAGATTATTTATAGGGTTCCGACTTTGACTTGGACCGCATAAGCGTTCTTTGTCATGGATGGGAATATGCACGCATGAGTCATATTAATATCTATTCTTTTATTTTTTTTTTCTAGATTTTTTTTGGTTTCTAGTACTGCAAGGAAATCTATTTCAATTTGGTTTAAGATTTTCGTTAGTTTTTTGTGTAAGATTCCTTAGCCATTCCAGTTGATATTTTTATTTGTTCTCTTGTTATCTTCCCTATTTCTGAGACTTCTTTGGGCCCTACAACTACATAAACTTACTAGCTACAGTCCGTAAACTCTATAGTATATGGACCGTGCTTACTAGCCACCTACCCAACCCTCTGACTTGTAAGGCCAGGGGTTTTGTTTTAGAGGTTTCTTTCTTTAACCGAGGTTTTCCAATTTTTAGGTGGTCGATATGGATACAACCCAGGTGAAGTTTAACCGATCTGTGGTCTACCCAGTGCCTACTGGTAATTTACACTAATAACATCACACATCACTAATGATGTACTTGAGCACAAAATTAAATTGCTTTTCATTAAAGTAAGCTTATAATAATATTGTGAATCAGCTGTTCTGTTTAAATTTGATGTAAATGAAAGTTCTAGAAAAGTGAAAGTGAATATTAGTTGTATAATTTTAAATTGAACCCATGGACTATATAACAATACTTATACTGAAGCACAAGAATTTGGAATTTTGAGCGGCTATGATTTTAAAATTTCTCTGACAGTGAAATGTATAAATGAATGGCACTCTAGACAAAACTTTTTTGAATTTGAGCACAGCTGTTTTATGTTTAGGAATAGAAAATTTGATTTTATTTGGTATTATAAATGAATATCATTGTTTGATATGAATTTATTTTGAATTTTTATTGATATCATGACACTGACATTTAAGAATCCATGAACAAAATTACCTAGGTGGTGAATATGGGATAGGGATATGGGATATTCTGTCATATTTTCCTAAATAAAAAATATGGCGTCAACAGATATAATTTTTTTTTCTGTTTAATATTGATCGGCCTGTCTAATAGATGAAGAGCCAGCGACCCAGTTTTCATGACGTGTATGATTCAAGATAACATTTTACATAGTGGTGTAAATAGCATAGATGAGCATATAAAAAATGTGTAATTTTTTTGCCAATTGTCAACAAAACTATTCGATAGTTTAGCTGGCTTAAAGGTAAATTTTAAATAAGGCAGACACTTTTGGGGGGAGGGGGGTTAATATCTAACCATACTACCCAGAGTTGCATTTTTAAATCAAAATCAAATGTCATTGATTCACCCTGAAGTTTTAGTAGATGCTTTGTTGTATATATTTATCAATCAATCAAAAAAATTATTTAGGTACTAAATAGTTAATTAATTGTTAATGTTATAACATAACTATATTTATATTTGAAAGTGCTTAATCACGTAGAATTAAACTTTCTCTATAGATATTGATAATAGTCAATTCAGTCAAATAAAAGTCATAAGCAATGAAAAAATAAATTTAAAACGTCATAAGCAATGAAAAATCTTACGTAATTTATGGATATTAAGCCACGAGTAGCAAAGAATGTCTAAGGACTTACGTAAATTGCTGTATATTCCATAGGTCAACCCCTGACCAGGTCATACATCTTAGAATTGTGAGTTTTTCATAACGGGTCTGACCTAGACCCCGAAACGTTTGGAATATACAGCAATTTTTTTTTCTTTAATGTGGTGTTATTTCCCAAGAAGTACTTAGACATTGAAAAATATGCCACATATCGTTCAGAAAACTAGCTAGCTAACTAGCAATAGTTAGCTGTACCGGCTATACAGAACATAATGTAATCAAATAATATTGCAGTGGGTACACGTTAATATCCATGATTAATATAATATAATAACACTGTCCGATAAAAATGGAATGTGTTTCTTGTATGATTTGTTAAAAGAAAAATGGTGAGAATGTTGATTGATTTTTCGAAACTACTAAACAAAAATGTCAAATCGTTTCAAACATTCGCCTGTATCATAATTCGCCAATGGTACTCGAATTTCACAAGTTTAATTCAATAGAATTTCCTACCTCATCATCATTAATTTGTATTAAATATTAAATTTCGTGACTTGTGGTGTTATATCCCAGGAAGTGCTTAAACATTAATAAAATACACTGTATATTTAATTTATTTTGGATTGTACATTGCAAGTTACAAAAATATATCATGCCTATGTTTGGTAATTAATATTAGAATACATTACGTGGGTTCAAAATTAATTTAACACAGACATTCACGCTCACTTTCGATGACATTATTTTCACAAAAATTAATCCATTATTTATTTACACCAGCTGATTTATATCGATACATTTCACACGGCATATAAACTAATATAAACTGAACTAAACTACACGAAACGTACAACGTCCTTTTATAATTAGCATGGAATTTTCTCGTATTTTCAATGGTTATTTCGTTGTTATAGGAAAATTAAAAAATATTAACGTTAACAAATACATAGTTGAAGACGCGAGATGTAAGACCGACATCTAGGATTTTCAAAGGAATGACACCTCGAAGAGAGTATAAATACATAGTTCTCATATTTATAAAATGAATTGTTTACAAGATATTAACAAAAATATATAAAAAATTCTCATTTCCCCCTTTATTTCCGAAACCACACTACCTAGTATGCGAGTCCAACTCGCCCTTGACCAAATTATTATTACTTCAGCCGGCTATGTTTACGTTTTGATTTGGTCAGAATGATTAATTTCGAAGGTTTGTGAATTTTTCCATGGGCAGCGTAAAATGATATACATAACAATATTGATAAAGGTACAATAATTTTAAAATCAATATCACTAGAGATATATTATTCGAATCAATATTGTAAAAAGTTTTCAAATGTAAAAAATCGTTTAATATTCAGTAGGCTGCTATATCTAACAATCACTAATGACAGGGAAACCTAAATTACTCTTAATTTGCTTGTTCACGTTTAAATAAAATACGTTTATATGTAAAACAAATGATTTATTTTGTTATATAGTGATAGCGTGGCGTCGATAAGATGATTACTCAACCTGAGATATGCACAATATATAATAATAATTATCCAGAAAAACTTATAACTCATTCCACACTAAGCAAAATTAAAAAAAAAACTGTTTAGGGAGTCTAGTACCGTAGTGGTTCTAGATTTCCGAGGATCCTAAAGTAAACACTTCAAAATATCAAATAATGAAGACTTATAACAAATTCTTTGCATAAACAAATTCAGTTTTCTGAGTAGGTTTTCATTTTTTTATCCCTGTTATGTTATACACTAAAATTATCCTACTAACAACCTCAGGTGTATAGTCAAGTTAATAGGTTTTTTTGTGAAGTTAGTCAATTTGACAGAAAGTGATTGGCAAAAAAATTTTACTGCCCCCTTAGAAACACACGTTGCCTCCTAAAAATCCGGTGAAGGTTGCATGATTAATACAACCGAAAAGCTTGCTTTTGATCTGTCCTCCGACACCCTTAGGAAAAATCCCCAGCTGCGCCCATGATTTTAACTTTTTATTGTTGTAGCAGTACTGAACACTCTGGAATAGTTTGGAAGTGATTATTGTATTTTAATTAAGCTCCCCGCAATGATGTCTGCCTGTCTGGAATAATTTCACATTGATATTCAAGTGGAGATTGTATGTTCCATGTCATATTTTCTCTCGAATTCTGGTTTAATATTTGTAGCTCAAAAGTGGGGTGTAAAGTTTAGTTCAGCCCGGAAGTCCTGAGTGGCTGACCTTGATGTATATAGTTAGTACATATCAACTACAATTAAGATAACTAAATAATTCAATTATTTAAGTTTTCTTGGGATAACACCAATTGAATTAAAAAAGCTGTATATCGAAAGAAAGTCGATTCTGACTTCGTTGTCAATGGGTTTAAAATAATCAAGAAAATGCCACAAATAACATTTAGAAGACAATTAAATAATTCAAGTTAATGTACTTACAATGATAAAATCAATACATATTATTAAACTTTTTTACCTGTTATGTATGGAATTAGGGATAATTTACGAAAAATTATATTATATTAACCTTTTTTCTGATCAATAAATATGAATTTGTTGTCAAATTTGTTCGCCAAGAATCTGTGACTAAATGTGTTATATAAATGTATCAGAACACGTGTTCAGTGACCAGTGGTAGCCTAGAGTACGACCACGACTACACCGGTGAAATATTCATCTATAGTTTGCTAACTATTAAACCCTGGCAAAAGTGTCTGACTTTTTGTAAATATTAGTAAATATATACAACAAAGTATCTACTAAAATTTCAGAGTGAATCAATCACTTTTGATTTTAATTTAAAAAATGCAACTTTGGAGTAGTATAGTTAGTTATTAACCCTCTCAAAAGTGTTTGCCTTATTTGTAATTTAACTCGAAGCCAGCTAAACTGTCAAATAGTTTTTGTTGACCTCTGAATCAAACATATTTTTTGGCAAAAATTTTTTAGGCAACCTACTCATCTATGCTATCTACACCACTATGTATAATGTTAGCATGAATCAAACACTTCATGAATAATTTGGTCAAGTGCGAGTTGGACTCGCATACTAAGGGTTCCGTACCACCTTCACGATTCGATACAATGTAGCTGAATCAAAGTATATCTTTTTCTAATATTCCAGTTTGAGAATGAGTTCATTTTCTTATATTTACCCTAATATCTTTCAACGGAAGCGTTTTGAATGTATAAAAAATACACTTTTTTTTATTTTCCACACATGGACTTTTTATTTTATCTGCTACATGATTCGCTAGATTTTTCTAAAAATATGTATTTAATTTTCTAATTTGGCACCCAAAATTATCATTAGAGTTTTATTTTACTAATAAACTTTCAGGGAAGCCTTTTATAAATAATCTACTATCTGAATTTTAAGATCTGTAGATTGGAAGATAAAAGGGAAAATGGGTCAAGTTTTAAATAATAACAAATTATTTACAAATACAAATAAAATATATTTTTCAAAATTTTAGATTGTGTAGTTTCTAAAGGGGGAATGAGTCGATGTTTAATATATAAAAATTAAAATAAATATATTTGTAATTCTCATGAACGTTTAAAAAAAATTATTTACATTTTAATTTTATAATTGTCCCCCAAAATTAATATTAGGGGTATCTCTTTATTTTTTTTGTAAAGTTCAAATAAGGCCATATTAGCCTAATTTTTTTCTTATAGATCGGTTATAAAACGGGGGAATGAGTAATTTTCTTATATTTTTCTTAATATCCTTTAAACAATTTATTTTAAAAATATGAAAAAAATACATTTGTATTCCTCTTTCATTTGATGTATTGCATAATGCGTTTAAAAAATGTATTTTTTATTTTCTATTTAATTCTATAATTTGTATTTTTCCTTTACACAAAAAAAATTTAGGTCTTATAGTTTGGGGAATAAGGGGGAATTTGTATTTTTTTATATTTTTATTAATATATTTTAAAATATTGATTTTAAAAATATGAAAAAAATATATTTGTATTGGTCGCAATGACCCCTTTGATTTGATATATTACGTGATGCGTTAGAAATAATTTTAATTTTTCATTTAATGCCCTAAAATTAATATTAGGAGTTTCTCCTTATTTTTCCAGTAAAGTTCAGGTGAGGCCCTACATCTCTAATTTTTTTTCAAAATTTGGCGGCTTATAGTTTCGGAGATAAGGGGGGGGGGAATGGATAAACTTTTTTATATTTCTGTTAATATCTTTTAAATTATTTATTTTAAAAATTTGAAAAAAATATATTTGTTGTCGCCATAACGAGCCCTTCATTTGATATATTACCTTATGCTTAAGAAAAAAATTTAATTTTATATTTTCCATTTAATTCTGTAATTTGCCTCCCAAAATTAATAGTGGAGGCTTCTCCTTATTTTTCCAGGCTTATAGTTTCGGAGATAAGGTAGAGGGAATGTGTAATTTTTTTACATTTTTGTTAATATCTTTTAAATTATTTATTTTAAAAATATGAAAACAAAATATTTGTTTTCGCCATAACGAGCCCATTCATTTGATATATTACATGATGCGTTAGAAACAATTTTAATTTTATATTTTCCATTTAATTATGTAATTTGCCCCCCAAAATTAATAGTAGATGTTTCTCCTTATTTTCCAGTAAAATTCCCATGAGGCCCTATATCTCTAATTTTTTTCATAATTTTACGTTTTATAGTTTCGAAGATAAGGGGGGGGATTGTCGATTTTTTAGTTTTCCCCCCAGAAGTACCCTTAAAATCAAAATTCCTTCATTTACGATATCTACTCCTGATCGGGTCAGCAAACTATACACTGGTACCAAATTTCAACATTTTCCGTCCAGTAGTTTAGGAGAAAATTGCTGTGATGTAAAAGAATTAGAAATCCGGATTGACATTATAAGGGAATCCGTATATTATATATACCAAACCCTAAAAATGGATCACTAGCTCACCTACTAGATTTTAAAGACTGAAAAGCATACTTTTAAATTGAACTGGCAGACAATAAAAAAGCCAAAAGAATAGTAATTTACGAGGGGTGTTCAAAAAGATTTGATAATTAATTACAATGTTTCTTTTAGATTGTTAAAAATGGCCGCATTGTACATTTCCGTCTTGAGGGATGACCCCTATCCAGGTGAATTAATTTCATAGGCTCCTGATATTCTTCAAGGAGGGATTTTCTGTCATGTATTTGGCAACATACGTATAACTCATGGATTCTATTGAGTTCATATGTCATTAGAAATGTTGTGCCTATTTTTGAATTTCGTAATACCACGCGTTATTTGTGATTTCTATTAGACACATAAAGAAAATCGTTTTTCGAGTTGTTTTTAAATTCGTTAGCATGTTTACATAATTAATTTGCTCATGTTACTCGAGTAATTTTGAGTTATTTGTTCTGCAATCACCATGATCTTTTTGACTTGCAGTTGAAATATTATGTGCTATATTCATTAAATGTGTTAAGGACACATAATTTATTAAAAATGGTGCAATATTCTTGCTGCGTAGGTAAGATATTAAAAATAACAGTGTGCTAAATAATCTTAATATTATTATATTGATATGTATTACTTTTTACTTTTTGAATAATTTTAATAAATTGTTTATTACCAAGGAAAAATGAAATGCTTATGGGGGACGAACTTTTACTAAATATTGTAATGTTTTTATTTACACACACGGGTTCAGTTCAGTTCTTGGATTTATTTAAAAACACAGTCCAACTCATTCTAATTTATTTCCACTACTTTTAACACAATTTATATTCACAGAAACTATTTACAATTTATCTTAACTAGGCAATACGACAAACGAAAACTGAAATGAATGCTATCACTAGCTGTCTATATTTATATATTTCTCTTGGAATTGTCTGGTAAGTCAACGAACCATCGGGAAAATATACACTGCGTCTTCATATATCCAACGATTTTTTTATGAATAATAATTAATAATAAATTTGGATGGTCTAAAACTTATACTGTAATCAATACATGTCACTTTTTAACTGTAGATGAGGTTTTTCAGCAAATAGGAATTTTGCTTCAAAGTGAAGTACCTTTATTTTTGTTAATATCTAAAATTATTATTAAATAGAAGTAATTAGAATTCAAAACTGCATCTAATTATCTCATTGCACTAAAAACTGTATTGTAATGTTTTTATTTTCACACACGGGTTCTGTTCAGTTCTTGGATTTATTTAAAAACACAGTCCAAGTCACTCTAATTTATTTCCACTAATTTAACACAGAAACTATTTACATTTTATTTTAACTATACAATACGACCGTCGAAAACTGAATGACTCCTATCGCCAGCTGTCCATATTTATATATTTCTCTTGGACTTGTCTGGTATGTCAACGAACCATCGGAAAATTTCTTTCATGTGTTCTGGAAACTTCAAGGGAAGTCCCAGTAACGGCAGCGGTCGGCCTGTTGAGAGACAAACATTTCGGATTCCCAGAAGTATCGGAATAATGTCCCTTCCACGAATTGGTTGATGGCCGATTGCACCAGCTGTCGAATGAATTCTCGTAACAATATTATACAAAGAGAGAGGGAGCATCTCTAAAGTTTTACGACATTGTATACCGTGGGCTATTGCACCAAAAATATTTAGTCTAAGGGTAAACTCATAAAAGTTGCTTTTACATCTTGGAATTAAGAATTCTTTTTTTTCTTACGTGTAATACACATTGGGTATACGTATAGGTAGAGTGCGTATAAGAAGAGTGTTGCCAAGGTACAGGCTAAATGCTGTTTGGTTCCGCCATTTTTTCATTGATTTCCGGTTTACTATAGCAACGGGAGAACAGACGTTTAGGCCGGGCACAGACCTACCGTTTCTGTTCTGGTCTTATTAGAACAGAACAGAAAATAATTGTAACGGAAGGCTAGAACCTACAGATCAGGAACAGCAAGAGCGCTCGGTCAGCAAGCAACTGGCCAGCGTCGCCGGTCAGAACGTTCTCACCGTTAAGAAAGAGGCATGGGTTACGTACTAACTCCATATATCGGCATACACAGCCTGGTTACAACCTGGCGCCGGCGATTTTACCACAGTTCTCCTACAACTGTGCTTTTGATCTGTTTCACAGTACATTGTTTTAGGCAGATGTCCTTATATAAAGTTTTGCATATTCCTCTTTCAACATGCACTAGATCAAGTTTTTCTCTGATTTCTCACACTTGCATTAACTTGCCTTCTACTCACGATTTGTAGATCTTCTAGCACTCCGGTACTAAATAAAATAAGTTAAAATAAAACTGCAAAAAGAAAAAAGTAAAAATTTAAAAACATAAATAAAGAGACAGGAAACATTGGAGAATTAGAAAATTACAGTACTGTTACAACTCTCAATTTTTAAATGTTCAAATATTTTAAAAGTTACTTTTGGATTCTAGACCACCAAATACATTGACATATACTATCATCAAAATAATTGATATACGAAGGGTCTTAGTAAAATAAGGTTCGCTATGCCGCCGAGACACAATGCGATATGCTGGGAGAAATCTGGCAAACTGTTTTACTCATCAGCTGTCCCTCTCTATATCCATACCACTCGTGCCTCGCTACTTCCAACAGTGCCGGCCCACAGATCATTGCCGGCCTAGCCGTATGATCTGTGGGCCTAGCTGCTTTCGAAGATGGAGCTCGCTATCGCTGTTACTACCAGATACGAAATTCGTGCTGTGATACGTTTTTTAAATGCAAAATAGATTTCACCTATTAAAATTCATCGTCGGTTAATCGAAGTTTATGTAAGACTTCTCCATGATAACGCTCGACCTCATGTCTCACGTCAAACTCAAGAACTGCTGACAAATTTTGGCTGGACTATTTTGCCCTATCCCCCTACAGCCCGGACCTAGTCCCAAGTGATTATCACTTATTCCCAAGATTAAAGGAACACTAGGGTGGCCTACGCTTCAGTACCGATGATGAAGTCAAGGAAGAGGTTATTCGATTCCTCAAAGGATTGGCGAACCGAATTCTACAACATGGGGATAGAAAAGTTGGAGCATCATCTGCAAAAGTGTTTAGACAGAAACAGCGATTATATGGAAAAATAGCGTAAGTTTTAAGCTTTACATTGATGTATAACTCTAAGTAAAAATATATAGCTATTTATTTTAAAAAAAATCATGGAAAACTTATTTTACTACTACCCCTCGTATATATATCACATCCCTGATGCAAAATTATTCTTCTATCCCAAGCGATATTAACAAATAACGAGAAAACTTCTTAAATTTAGTACGTTTTTAACGCTCTTATAATGGATGACTTCAGATTGCTCAGATTATGGTAACAAAAACCATCTATCCGAATAAACAAACTCCGACAAAAAGTAGTTCCTAAACGCACAAATGCTCATAGAAATTATTACTGAAAATTCCATGCTGACCCAGAAAAGAAGAAATTATACACGTTAGAGAGATAGGATCACTCAGGAAATGTTCAACAAAGACTGAGATAGTATTTAAAGGATGACGTACAGTAGAGTGGAGTTCAGTAGACAGCGACATATTGTAAGATCTGATATGGAATTGTGATACAGTGTAAGAAGAGTAGTTAGTGAAACAAATACAGACTTAAAAAAAGGTAACTTAACTAAAAAGCTAAAAATATTTTTTTCTGTCACAATTAAATACTTTTTCTGAAGTTCGTGCGAGGTTGAAGAGCAAAGTTGTAAAGTACAACTCATAATTGTCCTTCTCAAATTATTGTCACTTTAACTTGGCCGACTTCAGAAAAAGTGATGATCAAATCCCTTGTAAGTGATAGAAAACAAAATAGTCCTGATTGACTGTCACAAAGTAACGGCTACCACCATCGAATTTTTCAGAAAAAGTATTTAATTGTTACAGAAGAAAATAATTTTTTGCTTTTTAGTTAAATTATTTATTTGAAGTAAGTTTTGGTGTTTTTTTAATGTATTTATTTTACACCTTTTTAGTGATGTAATGACTTTATTGGATGCAGTTTTCAAATCTAATTAACTTATTCGATATTGCCAAAAATAAGTTATTTTACTATTAGGCAAAATTCAACATTTTGACCAATCTTGTTTACTGCCGAATAAGATAGAATAATTTGTTTTCGAAATGTTTATAAGTATGAAGAAAGTTTTGTATATGATTCCAACTTAGGTGGAACCACAATACTGTAGACGATTTGAAAATCTCCAACTTTTTTAGGATAGTTTAATTATCAGACATTTGATTTAATTCCAATTATATTCATTTAATAGTCTCTTCTATGAGAAATTTTATAATAAATCAGTTACTTCGTTAAAAAGTATACATTCATTACACAATTTTTAGTGATATAGCCTAATTGGAGGCAGTTTTCAGTTCTAATAAACTTTGATAATTTGAGATATTACAAAAAATAAAGGTACATACTTCACTTTTAAGAAAAACTGATATTTTTTGTCAAACCTAGTGTACAGAAAAGTGACATGAATATTTATTATACAATTTATAATGATATAGTATGATTAGATGTAGTTTTTAATTCTAATTACTTCAGTTTGATAACAATTTTAGATTTTATCAAAATTAAAGGTGCTTCACTTTTAAGCAAAATTCTTATTTGCTGACAAACCTTATATCCCTACAGTTGAAAAAGTGGCATGTAATGATTACATTATACGTTTCAGACAATGCAAATATTTTTCGGAAAAATATGTTTTTCTCTAAATATTATTCAAGTTTTCCATTTGATTCCAACTATGGAGACACACAGTATATAGAAACCAATTGATTAGCTGACATTTATTTTGATTTAATTCCAATCTATTTTCAATTTATTATACACCGGGTTCCGAACAGAGACATTCCCAGTTTTTGATACTATTGCCTCCACCAAAGGTTACTACTATCTATATATAAATAGGCAAAGACAAAACGATTAGGTACCATTTTCTCCTCTGTCTCTCAACCGATTTTCTTCATTTTTGTTTTGTTTAGTAGCTACTGACAACCTTCAGTGCAGAATGCTAATATTAATTTATAATATTGATTCATTCATTAAATAAAATATAATAAAAATTCATTATTTACGTCCATAATGTCCACGCCAAACAACTGAATGTGCCGCCGCCGCCCGACTCAAAACATTGAGTAATTATATATAGAGGGACCAATGCTGTTATATACTTAGAGTACTTCTGGAAGTGGCATGCAAGCGTTGTTATTGTTTAGTGGTAAAGTAATCGTTGTATATTATAATTATACAGGGCGATTCCAGATATGTTAGGAATCATTTTTTTCGTGGGTAGCACATAAGCAGTTGCATATATAGGTGTTTAAAATATAGAGTAGAGTGCAATTATAAATAATAAAATAATTATATAGGTAAGCCCATTAGCGGTTGAATTTATAGGGTTCTTGGAATAGAAGGCGCAGTAGAATTACAGTTATACAGGGTGGTGCAAAAAATATACAGAGATGTATATACAGGGTGGTGGAAATGGAAATGCAACATTTCGTAACCCATAAGCAGTTGTGTATATAGGGAAGATGAAATATAGGGTTAGAGGAATTATAGATATACAGGATGTTGATAAAAAATGTTAGAAAAGGAAATGATTTATAGAGTAGCCCACGAAGAGTTCCATATATATGATGATTGAAATATAGGTCGCAGTAGAATTATAGTTACAGAAGATAGTTAAAAATTTCATAAACAAAAAGAGTAAATACGGTGGCTCATAGGCAGTGGCATATACAGAATGGTTTACCGGGTGGTTCAAAAATGTTAAAAAATATGATGCGTGGTTCATGAGCAGTTGCATATACAGGGTGGTGGAAATATATAATGAGATGGAATTATTATAATGAGGATTTTAATAAATGTTAGAGAACTGAGTGCAATTATAGCTATACAGGGAGGTTAGAAAAAATAAATATGTAGGGTAGCCCATTAGCGGTTGAATTGTTGTCATATTAAATTAAGAATTACGAATTTGAACACAAATAAAGTCCTATGAATTATATCTGAAAAAAACTTGAATTTCATTACTTATTTATAGAAGCGAGATGTAAGACCGACATCTAGGATTTTCGAGGAAACTATCACACAGAGGTTCCAATCTGGATCCGTTCCGTGTAATTGCTGTTCTCCCTAAAGTTCAAGGATAGAATGTCACGATAAAATTTTCAGGTTACTTAACCTGCCAGAGATATTGACACAATTGGTCGAATTTCGACCACTGGGCGACAGCTAGTATAAGATAAATCGCTTAAAAAGTTGTTGTAGATTGTCTAAAAAACGGTTTCGAATAATCGGTAAACATACATTAAGAAAATTAAAAAATACATACAGACGAATTGAGAACCTCGTTCTTTTTGAAGTCGCTTACAAATAAAGGTTTTTTTTTCGGTGTAATTAAATTGTTTGAATCCACGAAGTTAGCAATGTTATCTATTTAACTTATTAATTATTTCATATTTACCAGCTTCGTTCTTAACAAAATTTTAAAGTTCAGGAGACAAACGATACCCAGTGTAAAAAAACTATGAGTAGAGACATGCGAAATACGTTTTCATTTGGTTTGTTTTTCACACAAAAAAACTGGGACACTGTGTCAAAAATCATATCTCTACTAAGTACATTGCAAATCGTTGAAAAGAGGGCACCGCCTGAATTCAATTCAATCCTTAGTTAAATATCTTTATAATCGTTATTAAGTAAATATAAAACAAATAGATTTAATCAAATTAATAATAATAAAGTTTTTTCATTATTCTTATTTCAAGTAGTATACTTTGTGGATATATTGTGTAAGCATTTAATACCTGGAATTTACTATTACAATATGTCAGTATGAAGGTATGCATAACTACGGGAAAGATTGATGTGAAAAGACTTTTATCAACTAATTCACATCTGATAACATTATTGTTTGAAATAGTTGAACTTCCTTATTCTCCGCCTGTTGCAGTGTGTTTGGGTGTAAAGTTAAACGGTAAGTAGCTAATTGTAGATTTACAGAGCTTTAGTAACTATATGAATCACATAATAACGGTTATTATTAAATAAATATTAATTCTGTCACGAATTGTTAATGATTGATCCCAAGAAAAAACCCTGTATATAGAATCTAATTGATGCAGTCAGTTCGAGAATGTTCATGACAGTTTTTGTATCTGGCATGGAAGAATCAAGAGTTTAATAGAAAAATCGAAAACGACAAAACTATCTGTAAGGTCTGGAAACAATTTTGTTTAGTCTGAAAATCCGAATATAATTCTTAATCGGAAATTAGAGATTGTAAGTTGTGTTGTATTGTGGGAATTGGTGTTTTTAATCGACGTTAATAAAAGACACCAGTCAATAGAGATTTTTAGGTGACATAAAATTCACCAGCAAACCACATAAGTCATCACGTAAATAATAGTCATAACTGACATAATTTTAACAGCAAACTCGTAGAAGTAAATTATTTGGCGTTAAAAACCCCAAAAAATATGGGGTATTTTCGTTTTTTGCTTAAAGTGTAAAAAGTAATGCTCTGTTCATAATGCCATCAATATAAAAATTGTAGAGAATCCGAAAATCTTCAAAATGAGTGTTTATAAATTTTGATCGTAGCATTTTTCATAAATAAAAGCTGGAAAAACCAATGTAAAGTGAGTGATTTAAAAAAAAATCTTAACTTGGTTGTAATAGCAGCTGTAGGAAATGCTGTGGAACCTTTGGTGTGTCACAAATGTAAAAACACAGTTTTCCACCCTAACACCAAACCTTTATTTTAAACACTCAACGCCGTTTCGACAAGTCTAAGTTGTCATCATCAAGGAGTAAACCAAACTCAGCTGGAACCGTAATCTGCCTCCGAGTCATAGCTTATACGAGGGCTGCCTTTATATTTCGGAATTGGACAACCCTAGTGTTGCAATCTGACAACTGACAGCTCTATCGTAAAGTTTGACATTTTTGAGGTTATACGTACTCAGAATGTTTTGACATACGAGCGCTATGTGTTGTTTACAGTAACTTAAAGGATTCATCTCGACCAAAAAATGGAATTAAATCGTGAACATTTTCGTGCGATTATTTTTTACAACTTCGACGTGGATTAAGTCAGCAAGAGTGCATGGATGAACTTAATTTAATTGTTGGCGATGAAACTCCATCAAGGACCACTGTTTATCGATGGTATGGTGAATTCAATCGAGGACGTTGTTCACTCCAAGACGAATTTCGTGAAGGTCGTCCAAAAACAGTTGTTGTTCCGGAAACCATTGATGCTGTGCGCGAACTGATATTGCAAGATCATCATGTGACCTATCGTGAGATTGAGTCAACCTTACACATTAGTGGGACCAGCATACATTCAATATTGCATAAACATATGAATGTAAAAAAAATTTGTTCGTGTTGGATCCCACACAATTAGTCAATCGTTCAAAAAAAGGCCCGTGTAGATTGGTCGAAAGAAAAGCGCAAAAAATACGATCGCGGTGCTTCAAAACACGTTTATGACATAGTGATAGGTGGTGAATCGTGGATTTACGCGTATGAGCCCGAAAGTAAACAGCAGTCGACTGTATGGGTGTTTCAAGATGAGCCGAATCCAACAAAAGTTGTTCGCGCACGAAGCACTTCCAATGATCGCCTGTTTTTTTGGAAAAACTGGACATGTCGCAACCGTACCACTAGAACAACGCAGAACAGTCAATTCTGAGTGGTACACAACCATTTGTTTGCCAGTTGTCTTCCAAGAAATGAGGAAAACCAACCGCCGAAGACGGATCGCTCTTCACCACGACAATGCGAGCTCTCACACATCGGCTCAAACAACTGCATTTTTGACCACTCAAAACATCGATTTGATGAGTCATCCGCCGTATAGTCCTGACTTGTCACCAAATGACTTCTTTTTATTCCCGTACGTAAAAAACAAACTGAGAGGTCAATGTTTTTCGACACCTGAAGAAGCGGTTGCTGGGTTTAGAATGCATGTTTTGGAGATACCTCAATCAGAGTGGAAAAAGTGCTTCGACAATTGGTTCAAACGCATGCAAAAGTGTATAGATCTTCATGGGGAATATTTTGAAAAACAATAAAGCGATTTTCGATGATTAATATTTGTTTTTGTTCTCTAATCCCGAAATATAATAGGCAGCCCTCGTAACGTTGAGATTAATAACGCTGCAGATCGATATTGTAAATTAAGTAGATCTTGCAGAATTACAATTTAAATAATTTGTAGAAATATTTTGAAGGACGTATCGTATTAACCACAATAGTTCGATAGCGGTATGCAAAATATATTTTGAAAGCTTATAAAATGCACTTCACTTCGTATATTCTGTCATAGTGCCGTAAAATGTATTAACACTGCTTTTGAAATTTGGCTTCGATATTTAGACAGTGGCGAATCCAATCAATGGAAAAAAGTCATTTAATTAATCTCAGTAAACTGTATACAGGTAAGCATTAACTTAATAAACCAATGAAAAATAGACCAATATGAACAGGTAATAGTTATGTAAATAAAAACGTAATGTTACGAGAATTCATCCGACAGCTGGTGCAATCGGCCATCAACCAGTTCATGGAAGGCACATTATTCCGATAAATTCTGGGAACCCGAAATGTTTGTCTCTCAACCGGCGGACCGCTGCCGTTACTGGGAGTTCCTTTAAAGCTTCCAGAACATGAAAGAGTTTCCCGATGGTTCGTGGACGTACCAGACAATTCCAAGATAAATATAAAAATAAGAAACAGCTGGGATGGAGGCATTCATTTTTCGTCTTTCGTATTGTACAGTTAAGATAAAATGTAAATAGTAGTTTCTGTGAATATAAATTTGTGTTAAAGTAGTGGAAATAAATTAGAGTGAGTTGGACTGTGTTTTTAAATAATTCCAAGAACTAAACAGAACCAGTATGTGAAAATAAAAACGTTTCAGTACTAAACTGCTGAGATAAAACATATAATAATACAATCTTAATTCTAGATCCGTCCATGTGCCTTGATAGGTATTGTCAGTGCACCGGTGGCTGTCGCATATTCGTACATTTAATGAAATGTTGACTGTTATTTTAAACCAACTTCTCGGCATTATAGCGAAAAACAAAGATAGACAAATTGAAGTGGAATTTATGAACGGACTAGTCTGGTTAATACGGTGGGATGTGCAAAATAGTTCTCTAAATTATTTAAATTCGAATTGTTCAAAAACTACTTAATCAATTGTATCCATCGTGAGCTCATATAAACTTAATATCATAAACTATGGTTTTGACGATGACTAATATTCCAGAATTAGTTATCAGAAAGTTATACATTTTTGAAAAAAAACCAATTTTGACCAGTTTACTCGGTAAAAAAAATCCAATCAGGATGTATAAACACTCATTACTTTTCATTATATAAGCAAAAAACAAAATAAATTCGTATTTTGCGGGTTTTTATTATTTAAATCCTTTACTTCTACGAGTTTGCTGCTAAAATATTAGCAATAATTGTCTATAAACTATTACTGACGTGATGGTATAAGCAAATTGCTGTTATTTTTATCTCAGAAAATGAGTTAAATTTTGCTGTATATACTGGTTTACAAGTAATCCGTCACATTTAGACGTCACAAATTTAGGATAAGAAACGGTCATTTAAATAATAGTGAAATCAAGAGCAAAAGAAAAAAATAGATAAATTAGGGAAAGAGATTTTGACCAAATTAGTGCTGAACTAGAACAGAAAATGAATGAGCAAGAACCATAAATAAAAGTTCAGCAAAATCTATATACAATATTCCATATAACATTGTTCTGGAAGGTTTGTTTGTGCAAGTATCGCGTAAAAACTACCGATAGATTGAAGAAACTTTTTTATAAAAAAGCCTATAAGGCTTAAAAAGTTTATCTCGGTATATTGACGGAGGCTTATGATATAGCAAAAAACCTCAACGTTGTTAAATAACATAATCATTGTTGGTACCATCGAAGTAATACTTAAAGATAAAATGCGTAAGATATAGTCTCCTGTACAAATGGAATCGTAACGTAACGTAAGAGAAAGCAAACCTAGTGGACCTATCTGTCTTTGTCTAGAGCTGCAAGCAATAGCTAGACGTCACTTGACTGACGTAAAGAAGCCCCAATCAGAGGCGAGCTTACACAGAGGTAGATGCATCCACTTGGTTTCCTTATTATCTCACCGCAGTTACGTTTTTCTCGTGGCCTGACGTACTCTATGTTATAAATATTCCCTCTATAATTGGTACAGTATCAATGATGAATCGATTAGGTTGATGTATATGAAAATTGTTTTGATAGGCTGAGGGGGTTCTCAATGCAGCTGAACTTTCGTTTGTTTATATTACGTGATATCTTCGTTGAGTAATTTTCTCCTAAACTACTGGACGAAAAAGGTTGAAATTTGGTTTCAGTGTATAGTTTGGTGACCCGATCAGGAGTGCATATCGCAAATGAAGAAATATTGATTTCAGAGGTACTTCTGGGGGAAAAAACTAAAAAAATCGAGCGTTCCCCCCTTATCTTTGAAATTTTAATAAGTAAAATTTCGAAAAAAAAAAAATAGAGATATAGGGCCTCACCTAAATTTTACAAATTACAGAATTCATTGGAAAATATAAAATTAACACTGTTTGTAACACATCATGTAATATATCAAATGAAAGAGCTCATTATGGCGAAAACAAATATATTTTTTTCATATTTTTAAATAAATTATTTTAAAGATATTAAACAATTAAAAATTTTTACCCATTCCCCCTATCTTATCTCTAAAACTATAAAACGTAAAAATTTGAAAAAAATGGGGATATAGGACCTTACCTGAACTTTCCTGAAAAAATAAGGAGAAATCCCTAATATTAATTTTAGGGAGCAAATTACGGCATTAAATAGAAAACATATAATTAAAATTATTTCTAACGCATCATGTAATATATCAAATCAAAGGAGTCATTATAAAGAATACAAATATATTTTTTTTGTATTTTTAAAATGAATATTTTAAAATATATTAACAAAAATATTTTTAAAATTTACCCATGCCCCCCTTTATTCCCCAAACTATAAGATCTAAAAATTTTGTTTACAGGAAAAATACGAAGATATCCCTAATATTAATTTTGGGGGCCAAATTATAGAATTAAACGGAAAATAAAAAAAATATTTTTTAACGCATCATGCAATACCTACATCAAATGAAAGGTCTGATGATGAGGAATACAAATATATGTTTTTCATATTTTTAAAAATTAATTGTTTACAAGATATTAACAAAAAAATATAAAAAAATCTCATTTCCGGCTTTATTTCCGAAATCATACTACCTAAAATTTTGAAAATAATTATTGGTACTGGGGCTCACATGAAATTTGTAAGAAAAATTAGTAGAAAACCCCAAATTTAATTTTGGGGACACATTATAGAATTAAATGGAAAATAAAAATTAATTTTTTAAACGCATCCTGTAATATATCAAATATATCATATTTTTAAATCATTTGTTTAAAAGATATTAACAAGAATATTAAACATCGACTTAATTCCCACTTTAGAAACTACGCCATCTCAAATTTTGAAAAATATGTTTTATTTGTATTTTTAAATAATTTGTCTAAAAGATTTAATAATTTATTATTTAAAACTTTTCCTCTTTGTCTTCCCATATACAGAGCCTAAAATTCAGACGGTAGATTATAAAAGGCTTCCCTGAAAGTTTATTAGTAAAATAAAACTCAAATGTTAATTTTGGGGGCCGAATTCGAAAATTAAATATATATTTTTATGAAAATCAAGCGAATCATCTTGCAGATAAAATAAAAAGTCTATGTGTGGAAAATAAAAGTGTATATTTTTTATAAAGTTAAAATGTTCACTTGATATTACGGTAGATATAAGAAAATGCACTCATTCCCTGCTTGTCTGAAACTTGAATATTAGAATCTTGAAGGTGAGACGGAACCCCTAGTATGCGAGATCAACTCGCACTTGACCAAATTATTTTGTAAGTAGTAGTAGTAAATAATGTCTTAAACGAGATACATTGTGTAACAGTACACGATTTTAGGTTACAACTTATGGGCATACGTATACAGACTGTAGCTGTACACTGAGATGTATATATACAGGGTAAAGCATCTGTGAATACAAGGTGACAGAATACATGATATAATTTTACATGGTATATTAGCATGTTTTCTCTTCCAATAACTGTTGGCGTTGGAGAATTTCGAAGTTGCCAGTACAAAGAGAATCGAAGCACGCCCTTTGATATTTGTCGGCAATGATCATGCTCTTCCTTTGCCCACAGTGTTTGGGCGGGAAGCCGGTACACAGGATATTAGTAAACAGGGTGTAAGTCTACAGGCTGTGAGTGAACAGAGTCTAACCATGTAAGATACACTTATGTAGTGTAGAGGTATACAGGGTGCAGTATATGTAGGAATATATAGAGTGTTAGTATACAAAGTGTTAGTATCCATAGTGTAAGTGTAGAGAATATTGGTATGCAAGGTGAAACTTTTGTAGCAGTATACAGGGTGTAAGTTTACAGAATGTTAACATACACATACGACGTGTACGTATGCGTAATATTAAAATCATCCCTAGCAGTGGGATATATAGAGTATAAGGATATAGGATATATATGTACATGTGAAGTTACCGTATGTCGGGAGCCCGGTTTTCAGTTTCAGAAATTGTTAGAAGTTACTGATTAATTTTAGTGATTTCGTCGTGGGAAAATTTTGAAGGTCAAGCCTATTGATATACAGGGTGTAAACGGTTTGAGTGCAAAGATTTTGAGAATCAATACTTCAGGTCAAAACAAATCAAAAAGCTTTATAACATTTTCAGAAATAAACTATAGTTTTGCCAAAAAAAAATGAAAAAGTTAGAAGTTCTGTAGCCTTTATTACAGTGAATAATAGATTATTTCCGGCTTCAAAATGATTGTAAAGCTTGATATGTAAATACTCAATAGCGTATACACCTTTAATAACTGTATTAACAAAGAAAATTATTATTTAAACTCTAAATATTCTGTTATAATTTGCCCTACGTTTCTCCGATCAGATGTGGCAACATAGCATATACTCAGTACTACAGCTGGCCGCTGCCATGAATGCTTTTTTGCTGCCCGGTTCTTTTAAGAAAGTGAAAGTGATTTTTGCGTGACATTCGACATAGCGTAAGTTATTTGATTTTCATTTTAAAATATAAATTGGAAAAATAAATAAAATCTGTTGTGAATTGTGAGTTCGAGTGTATTATTTTGTGACAAACAGTGACAATCATACAATTAGGTAAAGACCTGACATGCTATTAATTTGTGGGGAAAGCAAATGTAATAACAAGAATTTTGAATTTTGAATATTTACTATAAATAATCCGTTTGCTCGCCAGAGCTCTATCATAATGACATCCTGCAGGTCAAAGGATATTATTTGTCTAAGATAAGTAATATTAATTTCTTAGTAACAATTATTTCTCGAAGAATTTAACACATAAAAGAACTACATATAAGAAATGTTTTGTTTAATATAGTTTGTATCGCATTATTTTTGTATCATAATGTAAACAACTTTGTATCCTCCCTTCTTCAACTTGATGCATAAAATAAATCGCCAAATATAAATATAGATATTAAATTTTTGAAAATAATATTTCCTAAAATTTTATGTACCTAAATAAATCTAACGGCACTTGAAACTATGAAATTATGTAATACAAAAAAAATAACAGGTGTTCCTTTTTTGTGGTGACTCATTCCTTTATTATTCACGCTACAAGCAAATCTGGTTTTTAGCGCGACGTTGCCACATTGACAATAATTTACTTAACATGTATTTCAAATTTTCTTGCTTATTAAGGCCTTTAGACCATAGTGTTATAAGAGATTTTTGTTTTGTTTGGTGGGTACTATCTGCACCTAAAATATATGCAGTCAAACTATTTACACACTGTATATTAACAATGACCATGCACTTTCTTTAGTAATAAACAGAGTTATAAGTCAACAGGGTTTTAGTAAATAGAGAGTAAGTATACATGTTGAGTACATAGTGCATAAGGAAATAATGAAATGGTCAAAAAAGGGAAAGAGAGAGAGAGAGAGAGAGAGAGGGAGGAAAGAGAGAGAGAGTATGAATACATTTAGAATAATAAAAACTACTGTTAGTCGAAGAAATAAAGCAGTGCACTGTTGATTTTTTGTCATTATAATAGATCGAGATGGGTTTTGTGCGTTCGATTCGTGAAAGCGTATACAAACATTGTGACGTTATGTGATTAATGAATTTGGAAATTTAATAGAGGGGAAACATATATATTTTTATAAGTGCATCTCGAACTGGTGATTGATAAAAAAAACTCGGTATATGATAGAAAGGAGTTCAATTTAGTTCCTCATTTTTCTATCTATTTGAAGTCTCTCAAAACAAATAGGAAGGGCGCCAAACATTACGATCATTCCTGCCAGTTTTTATCGTGGCAATGAAACACGTCGTGCCAAAACTGAACGTAGAAACTCGACGATTCGTCGTTTGATCTGTAGATTCGTCTTCAGACTGCTGTCATCACACACATACACACATCGGTTTTGACTAAGAAGTCCCGTCAAAACTGAATTACGAACAGTTTAAACTTAAACCGACGATAAAACACAATGGGATGGGAATCGTAGTGTGTGGAGTTCTTAATATTAGCAATCGTTTCCAGAGTACCACCGCGAAATATAGAGATATCGATACATTTCACTTTTAAATTAAAGCTGAGGTAACTGAGATTAATGCAAAATCATTTATCAAGCCATCTTCTCTTATTCTAGGAGTGGAAATAAGGGGTGAAAGGGTGCACATTTGAATAATCGACAATGTGGTTCATTTGTTTATGGTATACCTCAAAGAAAAATATAGCTATTACACTTTTTAAATTTTAGACCAATCTAGATTAAGGAAACTTTTTCAGAATGCCACCATTTCCTAAATTGGGGGTGGCAATGCGAGGAAAGAGAATGAAAACGTGAAAAATACCGAAAAATATTGTATAGGGTTTTCGTGGATGCTGAACTCCATTCCGACAACGATTTTGTCACAATTCACCACTATGGGGATTATCGTTATTATTACCCGATGTAGCGCTGGAAATAAGGGATGAGAGGGTTAAAACACGAAAAATGTTATTATGGAGTTTTGTGGTAAGTCAGAACGAATGAACCACCATTTTGGAAATCCATGATCACATTCGTTGTGGGTTTGGATTTATGTTAAGAATGAACTAGATAATTTTGAATACCAAAAAGGAGATACATTATGTCCCCATTACCACACTTATTTTTTCTGAGTTCTTTGAAAAAATAAAAAACCCAGAGATGCCACAATTATCATTCAGAAAACAACCACACTTATTTCTGCAAAGACGCAGATTAATTATTTACAAAAGAATTCAAACTAATGCATTTACTTTTACTCACTTGGCTATTACTTTTAGCCTTAAAAAGACAAATGGTGTCAAGAGATAGATAAAAAGAAAACTAAAAAGCTAAATTGATAAAAATAAATATCACTTTTCCACCGCTAGAATGGGGACATTATAGGTACCTACTCCTAAATATTTTCCACGGTATGAAAAGATGAACGCAAATGTTTTTGGAATTCTGTTCAGGCGGCCACCAAAACCCAATACAATATTTTTCCACGATTTTTTTAAGATGGATGAACCATTTCCACCCAAAATTTAGGAGGGCATTTTATAAATATGTATTGGTTGCCCTACAATATACAATACAATATGACATTCCGAAAAGATAGACCATACAGACAAGCATATGGGAGGAGATAAGCAAATTCTCGATCAACCGAGGATATTTAATAGGCAGTTAGAGGTTTTAGTGGATGGCATCCTAAGTACATCATTGCTGTATTAGTCATCGTTGTTTTGAATAAGTATTGTATTTGTTTTGTTAAAATAAAGACGGTTGTACTGAGTAAAACTTTTATATTTTTCTTTGAGATATACCATAACAGAATAAAATAAGATCGTTTATTAAAATGTGTACCCTTTCAACCCTCAATTCCATCCCTAGGACAGCGAATGATGACTTTGTAAATAACTTTCCAATATTATCTACGACATAATTTTCAATTTAAAAAAAAAACATTTGTCCCTATTTTCTATCCTCCAAAAAATAGGTGAAAAGAGGGGTGATAGGGTGAAAACGTGAAAAAAACCCAAAAAATACTGTTTAGTGATTAATTGGACGCTGACCACGCAACTGTGGAGATCGTTTATCGATATCATTTTTCTCTAAAGGCATCAAAAAGGGTTGTATAATTTAATCTAATCTCTCAAAATGCAATACAAAAATTTTCTTTGGCAAGAACAATAATTATATAAGGTTTTGTTAATAGGTACCCAAAAAATGTCGGTTCATAAAAAAACATGAAAGATAAAAAATACGAATGTAACACATTGCCTCTGATCATTTAGCACATATTTCAAAAACAATTATCCCTTAAAATGGCAAACATAAAAAATTATTAACCCAACTAAACATTGTCGAAAAATATTCAAAATAATTGACTGAAAACTCACTTAAGAGATTTGTCAACGATTTTTGTACTCTCTTCGAGGTGTCATTCCTTTGTACGCAAGACAATATATATTACATATAATATACATTGTTTCTGGTCAGGGAACCTTCATCAGTTGCGCTTCCCACAATTGAATGTCCTCTCGAACACTTCTTTATGTATTTGAAACATTTCGTTAAATTTGAAGACGCGAGATGTAAGACCGATATCTAGGATTTTACACGGGACGGCTCCAGATTCGGAACCTCTGTATGCTGATTCTCTAGAAAATCCTAGATGTCGGTCTTACATCTCGCGTCTTCAAACGATTTTTGTTTTGTTTTTTCACTCCCATACCCCCGTTTTCATTCCTATAGAGAAAAATGATAACGATAAATGATCTCAACAGTGGAAAATGATAACGAGATGGTTTTTAGAACAGTGGTCAACGTCCAATGAATCACTAAACAGTATTTTTTGGGGATATTTCGCGTTTTCACCCCTCACCCGTATTTTCACCTATACTTTTAGGAGAATAGCTTTGCAATAAATAATTTTCTAATCTATATTCATAAGCCTACAATTTAAAACAACAGTTGTATAAACATCCCTGTTTCTCTTTGCGATATACCATAACAGAAAGAAAAAAAAGTTATAATTTTGAAATGGGCACCATTTCAACCCTCATTTGCACCCCAATAATAGTGGATGATGACATTCTAAATAATTTTCCCTTAATAATGTAAGGTTCAATAAAAAAAATGTTTCGATATCTCTATTTTTGCTCAAGATTTCCGTTAAAAATAATGCCATTTGGCCCATAGTGCGGCGGGTGACTTTAATCTTTACATAGAATAAAACAAAGTCGCTTCCTTCTGCACCGTCTCTGCCTCTGTACGGTTAGATCATCACCTCAGTGCTATATTCGCTCGGCGACTATTACATTCCAGACTACATTAGGTCAGTTAGTTAGAGCATCTTGTTATTATTGCCAAGGTTCGATCCTCAGTTGGCCCACTTTTTTATATCTAAATATATTGTTTGATTCATTGAAATTTTTGTGGGAAGTCGGGCAAGTTTAGATTCAGACTTCGACCCCGTAGGTGGCGCTGCGATTTTTTGAAGTATTTCCAATTTTAATGAAATTTTTGTGTATGTTTAAGTGGGTTAGATTTACAATTTAACCCGGTAGGGGGCGCCGCAATCGGGGTGTAGGATTTTTTAATTCCTCATAAACGCTTGGTCTGATTTTGATGAAACTTTTTGTGCGGGTTTGAATGGGCACCTGGACGGTTTAGATTGACAAATGCACCCGGTAGATGCGCTGCGATTGGGTTGATGGAATTGTTTTTTTTTAATATTTGCATGAACCTTAAACGCCAATTTTTCTATTCCGTGACGCACCAGCTAATTTACAATAAGTATGGATATAGAAATATTTACACAAGTATATAAATTATGAAACGAACAAAAATTCTAAACTTTCCCTAGTTTTTATCAACTCGTGAAAAGTTAAGCTTTTCAGAATGCTATTAATTGACTTGTTTTTGCCATCCCCTTCAGATCTCATCTATATTTCTTTTTCAAATCATCATGACAGGTGAGTATTGAATACGAAAACAAAACCGATCTAAATGAATTGTTTAGCACCATTAGATCCAGATTTGATAATAAATCTAACAATTGTTAATCTGAATGCTTAACAAAATAGAAGAATGTTGGGTGCGTCACGTGGGTTAAGTTTAAACAATAAAATAATGGCAGGCCAAAGCGTCGAGCGTCTGTTATCCAGCGACCGACCTGTGGTACCCACCACCACCGCCGTTCGAACTTGACTTGGTGTATTTGTTGTAACACCTTATTAGTGCGCGCTTTTGAACCGCGTCTCTTTCATCAAACACTCCATCAAATTATTCTGTTCCGTCTGCAACACCTTCTTGCGAATATTGCTGAAAACAAACGACCGCGCTTTCACTGTTACTTAAAATCAACCTTCTCTTTTTTTCTTTTCAGTTTGCATTGTTTTATTCATTTGTTTGATATGCACTGATGAGTTCATACACGTGAGAACACAAGTACCTGAAGGTTTTGACAAGTTTTTTGAGTTTTTTGTTGTGGTGAAAATTCAACAACGGAAAAATGGTTCATCGAAACGGAATTGATATAATAACTGAGAAAGCTACTCGGCCATCTAGTCCAGATAACAACAGAGGAGGACTTCTAGGTAAGATGGCCCTTCTTTAATTTTTTTAACCTGGTAAAAGTAAAACAAAATATTTGGCTTCAATTGTAAGACGATTATCAATCTATTTTTAAATTTAAGGTTGGTGTAGATAGAATTGGCGGCTAATTAACTGTATTTTTTAGTATCATATCTTTGTACGGTGTTGAAATAAATGCTAAATTTTGCTATATGATCAATAATTTTGCGCATCTCTCACTTGCCTAAAAATAAAGTGTTTTTCGACTATGCCTTAAAAGAAATTTTGTTTTTTTCGGTTTTTCTTCGAGAGGAACTCATTTAATTTTATTGATTAATAAAATATTGTATTTTCATTTGTTATCAAACTTTTACCAACTGTTATGGTTGTGTAAACTATTTTCTTATTATGGTTGATTGGGAAATTATACCGCATTTGAGGACAAAGGCTGTTTATTACAAAAAAATCAAAAGTGTCAAAGTATTAATCTTGAATCGTTGTCAATGACATTAAAATCTGAATAAGTTATAAATTTTAAATTGAAATTAAGATCGTTTTTACATGACATAACTAAGGAAATTTGTTGTTTTTTAAATATACATGGAAGCACAAAAAATTTATACATAATAGTCAAGATGCTTTCGAATTGGAAGAACTTGAAAGAGTTTATAAGTGGCGCTTCTAGGAGCGCCTTTGAAGGCTACAGTTTCAGTCATATTAAAAAGAAAAAGTAATAGGGTATAGTAGGTATAGGTATAGTTTATCAATAGTGGGCCTGATAACCAAAACTTCTTATTAGGAGTTTAATCAAAATGTTAATTCTACGATCAACTGTTGGAATTTTTTCAAACGTTCGTAGGTGATCCTTTGTAGAAGAATAGAAAAGGGGCCGGCAGCAAACCGGGGCAGCAAGCAACTACCCTACACCTGAACTTATTAAACGAGCTGAGACAGAAGGCAAGAATGGCAGAAGAATGATTTTCGAATGGATAAGAAATAAACAAATGAAAAAATTGTATAATATAGAGGGTCCACCTATAAAGATTTGAGACAATGTAATAGCGGCATTGGCGTCATAAGGGAAACCTGGGAAAAACTTATGGAAATTATTAATTTTACCCTTATTTATAGGCAATCAGATACGATTCTATGGGAACAGAAGAGATACAATCGCCCTCATGAACAGATTTAAATCAGACTCTTTGAATTTGCGTTTTGTGTTATGTTCTTCTTTGTATAGTACCTATTGTTGAATTGCCAAATTGTATTTGATGGTCTAGATTCCAAGCATGTTTGTATATTTTAGATGTATTTTTTGTGGTCATTTATTCGTACATTTAGGGTCGATATGTTTCTCCAATGTAAAATCTTTTACATTCTCAAGAAATTTTGTAAATGCAATTGTTGAGGTTTGGAGTTGTGTTTGTTGGTTTTGTTTCGATATAATTGATTTTAACGTATTGTTCTTGTTTTGAATGTTGTTTTGACTTGAAATCTGTTATCTAGTCTCTTCAATCGTTCTGACAGACCCTGTATATAAGGTATAGTTGTTATTGTAATATAGTTGCCTTGAGTTCCAGTATTACTTATTTGGTTTCCATTCTCAACGTTTGTTTTTATGTTCAATTCTGTTTAAGTCTTGTGTAGAGGTTGTTTCCAGCACAAAACCAAACAAAATATGTCCTTAGTTATGTCACGTAAAATCTAGCTTCCAATTTCAAAGTTATATTTTATTCAGATTTTGATGCCACTGACAACCAAGTCAGATTAAGACGTTTGCATTTTTGTAATAGACGACCATTTTTTGTGGTGCGTTGTTATTTTCGAAACAAAAAATTAAAAGAAACTAGAATATTCCACAAATAAGCTTCAGAAAACAATTAAAAACTATTTTTTTGTGTCTTAGTGAATTGTTAAAAGTTATATATTGATTCCTGGGAAAGCAAGGATTACTTTATAATAAATTAAATAAATAAATTAGCCGGCATTAGTTGTGAAAGTATTCGTTTTTTGACGACTAGTAATTTTTATGTTTGTGTGTCCCATTCTCATTCTCTGTTGTTGACTGTAAATTATTTGCCATTGCTTTAGTGGTCCTCAAGGTTGTGTTGTGCTAACAAGCTTGTTACACATGTTTTTTAGTTGATTTGGTTTAATCCGGTCCACCTTTGCCAAACCATTTGTTTTTCCTTATACTTACCCCCTTTATGTTTATCTTACCCGAGAATGCTTGTATTATTCCATCTAGTCCTTTAATTAATCTTAAAATGTTATTTTTACTTTGTTTATTTGTTCTCTTGTTTTCTTTTTTCTTTGTCTCTGTTGGGATCGATTTTAAAATCTACTTTTTAGTGCAGTTCATAGTGGCGCATTCGTTTGCAAATTTGTTTTAATTCTTATTTTTTTAAATGTCCGGAAGGTCTTCTTGATTATAAAAGTGTAAAGTGATACTTGATATCTTTTGACGGTATTGTTTAAACAACGAAAAACTATATAGCTTAGAAAAAATGCATTTTTTGCAATTAATTAATTTTTTTATTATTCTTTACAATATTTCGAATTCCTCACACCCATCATCGTATCTCCAACCCATTAATTGTTATGAATTTTTTAAAATTGGAAATCGCCGAAATTCCAAATTTTCTTGAATTAAATAATATACCTCAAAAATTGAAATGCGATAATTTTCAATTTTTTATCAAAAATTTCAACTATATTAAACAAAATAGCCTAAACAGATTTTAAAAATTTTGTGTAGTTCTATGTTCTAATATAAAATTTTTACACTAAATTATATGAGAAACAGTAACGTTATTTTTTTAAACGTATTACCACTGAAAAACCGCTGAAAAATTTTACAAGTGCGTCGTCTACCTTTCTCTTACTCATCTTATACATCGAGATGAGAGTGAGATAAAGATACTACTCTCTCAAAAGTGCATGCGCGTAGGAACCATATTGTTATAATGTAAAAAAACCTTAGAAGTAAACCAAATTTTTAAAATCTATATAGGCTATTTTGTTCAATATAGTTGAAATTTTTGATAAAAAACTAAAAATTAAAGCATTTCAATTTTTAAGGTATATTATTTAATTCAAGAAAATTAGGAATTTCGGCGATTTCCAATTTAAAAAATTCATAACAATTAATGGGCAGGAGATACGATGATGGGTGTGAGGACTTTTTTCATTCAAAATATTGTAAAGAATATAAAAAAATAATTAATTGCAAAAAATACATTTTTTCTAGGCTATATAGTTTTTCATTGTTTAAACAATACCGTCAATACCTCCCGGACATTATATAAAAAAATGTGAATTAAAACAATTTTGCAAACGAATGCGCCCCTATGCTCTGGTCTATATACTATAAATGTTTTTCAATCGGGTAAAGGTTTTTACCTATCCCCTGCTCATTTATACAGTTCATTATTGATTGTCATAAATTTGTTTTTCTATAAAAAATCTATAATTAATACATATATAGGAACAAATAATTTCTTACATTTTAAACGACTTCAAAAAAGGTTCTCAGTTCATCTGTATGTTTTTCTGATGTGTTCAGCAATAACTCAAAACCGGTTCAAGACTTTTGTAGCGTTTAAACTGGAATCTGTTAAGGACGGTCACGGAGTGGTCCACGATTTTCTTAATGACATATCTTTTTAGAAAATCAGCAAAAAATTGTCCTAGCATAGTAACCTTTAGTGAAAGCGATAATTATGGATGTCCTGCCCTTCTATGCTGTAACATCTTGCCTTTACATTAAAAAACGAAAACGGAATGAAATGAGTCAATTGATGGGATTTTACCATACACTATGAAGCCAGTGATGACTCAGTACATTCGTACCATAGATTTTGGATTGACTGAAACCACTCGAACGTAAGCGACATAATTATCAAAACCTCATTTTTATATACATGAATATAGGAAAAATATAGATCCCATGCATATAAGGAGAATTTGGATGAGTATTTATCAATATGATTATAATATAATACAGGGATGTCATAATTGTCGGGCTACCGACAGGGACACCCCTGAGGTACCCGTTTCCATAAAACACTAAAGTTAGTTTGTTGACAGTCATAGCTTTGTTGTAAAATAATTTCATAATCTATTTAAAAAATTTAAATTTGATGTTTTTTGTGGATGTGCCTCTACCAGATCTAAAACAATACAAAGTAATGGACGACTCAGTTTAATAAAGCTAAATAGAACCTTAGCTTCCGTTCTTCTCTGGCTTTCCCTCTCCTCTTTACCTGACTTCAGTGGCCTCTTTATCTTCCTTGTTAAATCATACTTTTCTAATATTTTAGTTTTTTGGAGCAATTGCTTGCCAAATTTTATATAAATAAAGCGAATTGCACTCATCTGTCCACTGAGCTTCAATTACTAGATCACAGTTCAGCATGCTCATTGTGCGATAGAATGGAGTACAAGTATTGGCACATTTTTAGAGGATTAGGTTTTTTTCTGTCTCTTCTGTCTTTATGAAACAGTATAACCATTTATGATGCATATCTGTTATTTTCCATTCTTCACTTGTTTGATTTACTCATAAATTGAATTCGTAAAGAATTTACATATTTCAATAAATATGCAAAAGTTTTTCAACAAGTTCAAATTCTGGTACTTACTGGAATAGCATCCGTGAAAATATATCATATTACTTCAGTGGAACTGACCACTTTGCCAAATAATTAATACCAACGTTGAAAAAGTTAACCGGGTTTTCCCTAATGTGCTTCAAATTGTTGATCGACCAGGATAAATGACCCGGTATACCGAGACATATGGCAGCCCTACTTTAGACCATCTATTTCTATTAATGCCCCATAGCGTAAAGAGCGCATAAATAAATATGCATTACTAATTTCTATATTAGAATCATTAAGAAAATTTAATCTTAATGTATATCTTCATATTAAAATAATTGGTCCTTTGTGATAATCGTAGCAAGATAAAAATTTGGGAAGGGGGCTTAATTACTTTAGAATTTTTTTGTAGGTGGATGGAGTGGATTAGGACCACAAAATTTACTTTTTATTCATGTATTTTCCGTACTTAAGAAATGTATAGAATAAATATTTTTTTGTGAAACTAATAGTTCATTCCTTAGAATTGAATCTTCAATCCCAAATTTCGGAGGGCGGAGTTTTACAACACCTCCCCCCGCTTGCTACTGCCGTGTGCTTCGTGGTATTGCATCTTTTGGGTCTCTAGTTTATATTGTTATATTGTATTGTTTCTAAAAATATAGTTATATGCTATAATATCTACTGCGGGTTTTGACAACTGTCGATTTCTTACGGTTCGGTGTCCTCATATGTTAAAACTCAATTACTTATAGATATTTTAACAAACCAGCTATAAAAAGTTTAAAATTTCAAAATTGTACACATTTTTATTTAACAACAGAAAATTATTTCCTTGTAAAGAAAAGTAATTTAGTTAGGTGTCACTTTATTGCTACTGTACGAGTACAATAATTTTATCGCTTATAATGTTATTGTTTTCTAAAAAGTTTCCATTACATTTTATGCTTCATTGTTTTCGTAATTTTTAATGAATGGCAAACTGAATTTCACTATTATTTCCCATCAGTTGATACAAAAACATCGTGTTCTTAATTTAAAACAAAATATGCTCTGTTGCCATTAAAGTCAGTAATTTTTATAAGTTACGACAGAAAAAATGTAGGTTATTTGTTTAGCCAATTTATATAAAAGATAAATACTTATCTAAATAAATATAACACACTTTCTGTAAGCTGTAAGATGTCGTTTCAAAAACGTGGGTTTTTATAACTCTCACTAAAAACCCAGGATCGTAAAAACACAAGTAACTTTATTTTCATATTTATATGAAAAATTACAAATGACAACAGTAGTGTTTTAACATTACATTTTACAAATCATAACGCAAGACAATGCATTGTTTATGAGCAAGACCCCTCATCAGATGCGACATCTTGAAGAGACCAAATTTTACGCAAAGTGATTACTACGTAAAGCTATTCTAAACATTCTCATTGATTTCTGGAAACATCTAAGGCGTTAAATTGATTTTGGTTTCTCATAAATATTAACACATGCACGGCAATTGTTCCCCTGGTAAGCATTGATCTTGTTATTATTAAAATTTGTAGGTATCCATAGATCCCCGTGCAATTAATATTAAATTGGTATGATAAACTACTCATTTCCGAGTGTGAATAGAAGTCACTGATCTAAAGAGAACATCGAGTTTTATAGCTAAAAATTATAGTAAAATTGAGTAATAAGGATCTTCGATGTGGGTCAGTTTTAGAAATAAATAAAATTCTTTCAATTCATTTTAAGAACTTTATGTGTTCATATCTTTTCCGAAAATCTTAGTTTCAGTAATATCGCTTAGAAACTCAAATAAGCAAATAAAAAGTTCCATAATATTTTTTTCGAGTTGGAGGGAAAACTGGGATTATGTCAACGTAAACGCTATGTAAGCGTGACCCTGACTTTTTATGAAATGGATACGATTAGGAAGGAAATCCTATGTTTACCAATACCCTTTTCTCGGATGAGGCAATTTTTACCCTACTTGGAACGGTCAGGAAGCAAAATCCCCAATTGCAAAAGTATACTTTAAAGTACCTTTGGGCTATGGGCCAGGATAACTGGACCATATTTTTGTGAGGTGGCATTAACTGGGCGATTTACTTGAATTTTTTTACAAAATGTTTTAATACCTGAACAAACACAACTTTTCCTGGCATTAATAGAAACATATGGTTTCAACCACATTATGCATCAGCATTACCAGCTTATCTGAATCAAGTTTTTCCGCATCGATGGATCGGTAGACGTGGTGAAATTGAATTGCCACCCCGTACTTCCGATTTGATTTCCCTGGATTATTTTTTGTAGGGCTATTTAAAATAAAAAAATTACAAAAGTAAACCAAGTAGTATGGATGACTTAAAATCAGAATAAGGCAAGAAGAGCAGAGATATTGAAAAAAGTTTTCGAATAATTGTATTTTCTTGTCTAGAGTATCATAATTGTATATATTGTAAATTACTTTAAACTTTATTCCTTTTTACGGTATCATTAATTATTTTACAAATTAAACATATGAAACTTGATTTTTCTTATTACCAATCTCCAAAAATCAAAAAGTCCTATATTGCTGAACAAAAATTTAAAAAAAACTTTTAAACGCCGTATCACAAACTACCCCCTTTCATCTATTTTTTTAAAGGGTAATTATTACCCTAAGGGGATTGAAGGGGCGGGTGAATAATTTTATTCAAAAAGTCTAGTTCCATATATAAATCTGTTTTAGTATTTTTCATTTATATTCATAATTACGTAGAAAATTAATTTATCCATTGCTTCAATTTGACAAATAAATAAACTTTATGTGGCAATGACAACAAATTTTTGAAAATTGAACAGCTTCCAATCAGAACTGTAAAACAAGTGACAATAGTGTCGAGTGCATTGACACATACTCTTTATCAGTACCATGCGTAATTACATAGCCATTAATAAATTTCGGCACATTTAAAAGCATATTTCATTCTAAAACAATTAGGTTATTAACAGTAAATTCAATTTAATTCCATTCACGTCGACCACGGAGAAGTTTGTAGAATTATTTGTATCAAAATAGGTAGGCAACTTATACAGATTAATCAAACAAAAAAAAACACTATGGTTATTGTTATAAAATATTAAGCAGTTTGCATCTGATAAGTTGTGTATATAGTTTATCTTAATCTCAAGGGAGTTAATCAAGAGAATGCATTATGTTATCTTGATAATTCTAATGCCATCCATTAATAATAAAAAATATAACTGATATGATTAAGTCTAACAAGCATAAATTAGTAGGTAAGCAATGTTTTGACCGTACTCAAAAAAAAAGAAAATTATTTACATTGGTTTGCGAAAACATTTTTGATGGTCTTTTTAGCATTATAGGTAATTATTATTAGTTGCCACGGCTGGCTCGGACGTAGTCTAATCTGAAGGTCCAATTTTCGGTGATTTTTTCCAACATTTGTGGCCATATGTCGTCAATAACGCGGCGAATGTTGTCCTCCAAGTGGTCAATCGTTTCGGGATTATCGGCGTAGACTAGCGACTTCACGTATCCCCACAGAAAATAGTCAAGCGGCGTTAAATCGCACTATCTTGGAGGCGAATTCACGGGTCCGAAACGTGAAACTAGGCGGTTACCAAATGTTTCTTTCAATAAATCAATTGTGGCACGAGCTGTGTGACATGTTGCCCCGTCTTGTTGAAACCACAGCTCGTGTGCATCATGATTGTTCAATTGATGAACGAAAAAGTTTGTAATCATGGCTCTATAGCCATCACTATTGACTTAACGTTCTGACCAGCATCGTTTTTAAAGAAGTACGGACCAATTATTCCACCAGCCCATAAAGCACACCAAACAGTCAGTTTTTCTGGATGTAACGGGGTCTCAACATGAACTTGAGGATTATCATCACTCCAAATACGGCAGTTTTGTTTATTGACGTATCCATTCAACTAAAAGTGAGCTTCATCGCTAAACAAAATTGGCTTATGAAAATCGGGATCAAAGGCAATCTTGTTTTGGGCCCATTCACCGAATGTACGCCTTGCTAGGTGATCGTGTGGCTTCAATTCTTGCACGAGTTGAATTTTGTAAGCACGCAAACCAAGATCTTTCGGCAAAATCTTCCATAAAGTGGATGGACACATTTCCAATTCCTGTGCACGATGGCGGATAGACTGATTCGGGTTTTCCTCTATGCTACGCTCTACAGCTGCAATGGATTCTTCTGTACGCACTGTACGACATCTCCGTAGATGCGTATTATCATTTAGTGTAAACGTGGTGCGAAAACGTTGCATAGTTAATCGAATTAATTGCTCTGATGGATGATTATATTGACTGTAAAATGAACGTAGTGCGCGATACGTATTGCGAACAGAACCTTGATTTTCAAAATAAATTTGCACAATTTGAAAGGGTTGATCAGGCGTCAGTCTATTCATAATGAAATCCTAAACCAAACTAAACATTTGACAGCTGACAAGATGGCCGCCAACTTAAAGTTCTATACCTCTAAAAAACACCCTTTATATATATTATATATAATTATTCGGTACAGATTAATCCATGAGCATACATAAAAAGACTCTAACGAATTGATAACCTCTTCCTCTTTTGAGTCGGTCAAAAGATCTTTTTGATGGTAACAGTAATACTGTTACAAAACGATGCGTTCTATGTATGAAAGGACTACTTGATATGAAATGTAACCCTTATTATTTGGTACCTTTTTAACAACAAAAACACCAATAAATGAATAACATTTTAGTTGAGCTATTATAGGCTCAACTTCGCTAATTTCTTGTTTAAATAATTTAACATAAGATCAGTTTTCCAAGAATAGGCCCTACAACACTGGCAGTTTTAGGAAAATACTTAAGAATTAAACTATACAAAACCTTTTTGGAAAGGCCAAATTACCTCAAGGGGTTCTATAATATTTAAAATGCACCATTGAAAAGTAAAAAGAGTTGTAAACATCATTGTTCCCAGTTTCCTAATTTCACTCAAAATCTATATATAAATATGCAAAGACAAAACGGTTAGGTACCATTTTCTCCTCTGTCTCTCAACCGATTTGCTTTATTTTTGTTTGGTTTAGTAGCTACAGACGAACTTCAGTGCAGAATGCTAAAATTAATTTATAATATTGCTTCAATAATTAAATAATAAAAAAATCATTATTTACATACATACTATCAATGCCAGACCGTGCTGCCAGATTGCTTGGAGAGAAAATCATAAGATAGGTTGACTCCAATGTGAAAGATAAACTAAATTAAATGTAAAACTAAAAGTTTTGACCCTTAGCGAAACTTATCCCAAATAGTCATGCTATTGAAATAGAACCAACGAAAAATTATAATACATAATAATCGCCGTTTATTGGGCGCTCGCAAGTTTTTCAGTTTGCAACTTTTATTATTGCATTTTAAATATGGTTTGTCAACTAAAATCGGAATTATGTTGCACCTCATGAATTTATTTCTGATATCTTCTTTATTTTAACCTTAGCTTAGCCATCTGCCGGAATTTGGTTTAGATCTTGACATTTCATTACTTTTGTCGTGATCAGCTTGAAAGTTTTCAATTCAGTAAGACAAGATTTCAAAGTATTTTCAAGGTTTCAATTTCAATTCACAGAAAAAAAATCTCAAAAATAGGTGTATTTAACTATTATTAATTAACAGTATGTGATTCCTATTTCTTTTTATTTTCTACATAAAACAGAAATAGTCATGGGTTACTACGTTGGTAAGTAAATTTTTTATATTAAAAATCATACTGAAAATTAATGTTTTGTGACAATGTGTGTTTTATAGTGAATTAATTTTACATTACATGGTCCCATTGCTGCAAAGTTCTGACTATTAAAAACATTTTAAAGTTTTGTTTGAATATATTAGGTTAAGTTATTATTTATTCTAGAGTAAAATATATTTTCTTTACATATATATTACCTTTGAAATCGTACACTGCTGGCTTTAAAATTTACAACCTAAATGTTCAAAAAATTTAAAATCCAAAGCGCTCTCCAGGACAACAGAAACCACTGCGTAATTATATATTCTAGGTTGGTTTTCAAATGATAAACACGGTAGTGGCTGGGTAACGCTCTTTCAGACCAAGTGATGACCATCTTTTACTATTTTTGAAGTTGCCTATAGGTCAATAGGAAAATATTTAGTGTTGTACATTATAGATCACTATTGATTTTTCGGACAAGTAGTACTAACTTTCGTAGAAAATTATATTTGTAATATTTTGTTGTGATTATAATTCTGTCATTAATATAATATAATTTTCACAATATTCCGAAAGTGTTGTGCAACAAATCAACAATCAGCGGATAATGGAAATGTCATTAAATATTAGAATTTTCATTGGGTTGTTTGTCATCTCTATTTTTAAAATCGGAAACGGAAACATTTAGGTTACAAAAAAAATCCGCCGATAATTAGATCGAACATTTTGCATAGACATATTTATGTAAAAATAATCCTACAATTATACACATTAATAAAAAAATATTTCTTGAATTATTTCTATAAATGTAATCCAAATGATTAGGATAGGATGATTAGGGATAGCAAAGGCCTGGCCTACTTTTCTAATTTCGCCTCAACTCTATATCTTATACAGACAAAATAACGTCAATAATGTTCAACTCATAATTTTATTGAATTGGGGTCGAATTTCCACTGGGCGACCGCTAGTTTGAATTAATGTATTAATTTTTTAAATGTGGTCCTTGTGCCTGCTGACTAAACTAGCCTGTGAAATTCAATTCACACATTTATATTTATGGGGGATATTAGCACAAACGTCTCTTATTCGGTTTTTAGGTCCATCTGATGATTCCAGTTTCTTAACGAACACTTTCTACATTAAATATCGCCACAAAAAATCGAGAGTCGCAGGTGCACAGCTAGCCTTTTGATAAGACCTGGTCTACCAATCCATCTTTTACAATATTTCTTTTAGCCAATATCGAACCAGTGTAAAATAATGTTCCGGAACGCCATCTTGTTTAAATACGACTTGCATATTAAACTCGTTAGTATTGGCATTTACTATTTCTTCAATTATTTTTTCATCCAGAAATATTGGCTCTATAATACACGTCCAGTTCATTGAAATTCCTTCACTAATTCTCTTGGGTACTTTCTGATTATAGGATTGTTAGGTTAGGTTAAACATTCGCTCTGCTTCCTGAAAGTCAAGGCGGACTACTACTGCATAAACAAAAATTGGTTCAGTTTTTTTCATCCAATAGACGGTATACCAAAATTCTCTTCTTTTCGTAAATGCTTACTTGTAATATCCATAAAGCTGCTATGCACTATTTTTTGCTATTTTTGTATTGCTCTATTTTTTTGACCAAACAAAATAGCGTTGAATAGAGAGTAAAATATCTTTCAAATAAGACTGCTCTTTCCATTTGAAAAAAAGTTGATAGTTCTCGTTTGGCACTGGGTAATGTGGTACATGTCAATTTTACTTTTTTTGATATCGATATCTTGTATTTTTGTTATTTAATTCAGGAATTTATGTTTACATTTTTACATTGTAGTCATTTTTACATTGTAGTCATTAATATTACCAAAAAATTAACGTGAGCATGTTTGACCCCTGTCTGAGCAGAAGGGGTAACGACTGCGACTATTGGGTTCATCGAGCCCTCACTACCGTCTCACATTTATCCTCACTGTCGTTTTTTCCAGTTGACTCATTTCATACCATCGTCGATTCCCAATATGAATGAATACGTTACTATACGTTTTTGGTACATATAGTGCTTTCAAAAGTACCTAACGAATAAATTCATTAGTTCTGAAGGTGACAGTTTTTCGAAAAAATCCTCTGACACTGCGATTTTGTTTACAACAAAGGCGCTTTGTGACATACGACTCTCATTTGTGAGTAAACTTTATTCGAGATATGACAATTTTTTTAAATGGCGTCACTCAATTTCGAACATGCTAATTGAACATCGTCAAAAATATGATAATATTAGCAAGATTATTTTTTTAAATTTATTGATTTTTTAAAGCAAATCTTGCACTTGTGCACCGTTTTCTACCTAATAGTAACCAAAATCATTAATAAATTCTTGTTGAAGATGGTCAATAACTTCAGGAGGTATATGATGTATCGATAAAATGTATTAGACAAGCAAGGTCGCCTCGAAGACACTGCAAATATCTTGCACCACTCAGGTTCACGTCAAGTAAATTAGCATCCAGAATTCTACTTTGGGTTATGCCGCACAACACATTTACTTTCTGAAGATGTTGGGTGCGATACTCTATCATTCGGCGGGGATTGGTGGTACCGCAATAACTGTAGTTTTGCCAGAAAAAAAATACGTTTTTTACGATCAAAGTCGTCATCAGATAACTCATAAACAAGTCATACCTTATAAGTGTGATACTTTGCTTTCTTCACAATTTCGTGAACTGTAGACGCTGCTATATTGAAATTAGCAGCCACTTGATTAAGTGTTGATTGTCTTGTATTGCCAACAAAACGTTAAATTGATCTTCTTCTGATTTTGAGAGTCGACAAGATCGAACATCTCCAAAGTTACGGTATTTACACTCAATATTGATTACCATGCTTTAGCTATTGGGATGCCGACTAGGATGAGTCTCATTGAACAATTCAACTTCTTGTTGTTGGGTGTGCATCTTGTCGCCAAATCCGATCATGAAGAGAATTTTAATTCGTTCTCGTTCAGTTAATTTCACCATTTTTTTTAATTAAAAAAAATGAGGTCACTACTCAATAAACAGTTCAAAAACCAAAAGATATGAAATCGATAACAAATATAAATTAGTAGGTCGAAATTGGTTAACGCCATTTTAAAAAATTGTCGATGACGTCATATCTCGAATAATGATTACGTCACAAATAAGGGTCGTATGTCAAAAAGAAGTGTCAGAGGGTTTTTTCGAAAATTCATCACTTTCAGAAATAATGAATTCATTCGTTATTTTTCGAATACACTATATATACCTAAATTTTATGCAAATAATCTGATTAAAAACAGGAACAATAACAACAGAACAGTTTAGTGTGGTGAAAGGGAAAAAATCATTAGATATGTATGTGATGGCAAAAAATAAATATTCATATTCATTATCTTAACAATTTCATATAATTTGTTTATTGGAAACACAATTTCGGTGCAGACTACAGTTATTTATACTTTTATAAGGTATAAATTAAGTGTTGTCTGAAATTGACTAACAAAGAGTACTAAACAGATGAAATCTGGAAGTTAGATTTGATAAATATAAAACTGTAAGAATCTTTTAGGCGCAAAGTGAAAGTATATGCGACAGTATCAATTATAACTCTCGAAGGGATCTCGAAAGTTCTGCTTTAGATCCAGCACATCTTAACTGATTTAACGTTTTCAATTTACGATTTATTACACATTCTACAACATTTCTCAATCTGCATGTTTAATACAGACCTTTCACGAGAAGATTCCTTTGGAATGTGCTTGATTTTCAAGTCAATTAATTTTCCGAATAGATACCGTGAATCATTTTCTGTGTAGTGTGTGTGTTTTGATGCGTTCACCTTATACCTTATTGGGACAGTGAATGATTAAGTCAATTAGATTTGCAAAGCCGCACTTCAGTGTTTCCGGTGTAATAAAAAACGGTGAGGTGACAGTTAATTATGATTAATTAAATTCATTTCTACATACAATTCAGTTGCTAAGTTTATTTTAGCTCATTTTATCTCATTATTCTGTTATAAATTAATTGTCCTGTTCTCGCATTGTTTATTTTGATGAGATTAGTTAATTATTCGCCTTTAGCCTTATGTGCGTATAACGTCGGTTGTTAGTTCCGAAGGCAGTTCAATATTCAATTGTCATACTTCTTGGTTGAAGAGTTAGTTGTCGTTTTGTCGTTTTCTTCCATAATAGAAAGAGTAAATTTATGTTTTATTAACCGACTTCAAAAAAGGAGAAAGTTCTCAACTCGTCTTATGTAATTAGATAGTTTAAACTGTATTATCTATAATCCTATTTTGTTCTAAGCCGAGAAGAGCTTAACTCGAAAGCACTATCCAACTCACATTGAATGATACTGGATTGAATTATTCTGAAACTGTTAAAATTTTAGGTTTGATTATGGATAGTTCACTTAAGATTTCGAGATCATGTTAAACTTCTACTGAAAAAATGTTACATACGTCTAAGACTCTTGTAGATTAATAGGTATATAATAAATTATAAAATACGTAAAAACTCTATGAGTCATTAGTTATGTCAATACTTAATTTTTGTATTATTGTTTACTACCCCTGTTTGGATGTTTCTTCGAAAAGGAGACTACAGGACGTTCAAAATTGTTGCTGTAGATACGTGTGTAATCTCCGCAAATATGATAGGGTGTCGGCTAAGATTTGTGAACTAAATTGGCTGAAAGTCCAAAATAATTTTAATTTTCTTTTTCTAACCTTTTTGTACAGATTGGTAAAGACTAAGTTACCTGAATACCTTTTCAAAAAGATATACAGACAATATGTTCACAACAGATTGATAAGACATAGCTTAACACTCACAATGCCTCACCATCGGACCGCACTGTTCCAGCGAAGTTTTACCTACAATGCGGTGAAACTATTTAATAAAAATTACGCCCATGTTTCATTGCCACTATCTTCATTTTGTAAATTAATTAAAATGCAACTATTGTAGGGATAGTAAAAACAGATTTTATAAGCTTTTTGTGATTTCTCTATTTAATGTTTCTTTCTGTGATATGTCTTAGTGTTATAAGTTTCCTACAAGGTTAAGAGTCAGAGTAGCTTTAAGCTAATCTTCGCCTTGTAGGGGCAAAGCTTTATATTCTATTTTGTTTTCTTTTATACATATTTTTTGTAACCTGTTTTCCATACTTCATACTTTAATGTAAATGCTTGTGTGCTTTGCTAATAAAGACGATTTATTATTATTATTATATTAAGGATCTCCATGTGATCTCATATTTTTTTCAATTACATGGCATATAGCGTTTATTTAGAAAATTTGAAAATTTGTTATATTACAATACAATTTGGCGAAGGCGACAGATTAAATGTTAATAGAAATCTGGAATTAAATTAATTGAAAATAAAGTGGAATTAAATAAAAACACATGTTAATTAACCAACAACAACATGAAGATTCTCAATTCATCTGTATACACAGTGTGTTGACATTAATTGGAATCAAATGGAAAACTTTCTTGTTAATAATATTTAGAAAAAAAGTTTTTCTTTTAATAACGATTTGCCATGTCTGAAACTTGAACCTAAATAATCACATGTTATTTTTTTCAACTATATACGAATTTATGAAAAAAAAAATCAATTTTGGTTAAAAGTCTAGTACCTTATTTTTGATCATATCGAAAATTATTATTAAACTGAGTTAACCAGAATTAAAAACTGCATCCTATTATGCTTTATCACTACAAATTGTAAAATAAATAATATAAATTAAAAAAAAACTCAAAAATTGCTTTCTCTATATAATTTGACAGAGTGTTAAAGGAATATAATTAAAATTAAATTAAAAGGAATAAAAATTAATATACTTTAAAAAATTATGGAGGTTCTCAGTTACTCTGCATATACAGTATGTTCACGTAGACTGGAATCATATTGAAAACTCTTTTGTTACGTATTAATATTTAGGTAAAAAGTAACTAAAATATTTAATGTCACTTTATTCAGTAGTAAACGAGGTAGGTTAAAAGGTATAAATGTTGTCTAATCATCGAAAAATTGAATGAGATTTGACAACCCAATTATGTCATATCACTAAGAATTGTAAAAGAAATAAAGTTTTTAAAAAAACAAAAACCGACTTCAAAAAGTACCTACAAGAGTAACTTAACTAAAAAGCAAAAAATAGACTAAATTGTATTCGTTAGAGTTTTTATTAACTTTTTGACTGTATATAGGTAATCCATAATGGTGAAGTCTAAGTGAAATCTGTTGCCAGGGACGGATCCAGACACGTGCTCCGGGGAACGATTTCGTGCTTCTGGGGGAGGGGGCGATTTCATGCCTCAGGGTGGGCAATCCTTTATTAAATTAACCTAAATGTAATTTTAAACCGAGATTTATTGGGCTATTATATTAAAAATAGTCGTTCTGGGGTTTAAACCGATAGAAGTCACCTTCTTCTAGGCTCTTGGAGCTAAGATTACCTCATTTTAATATTAAATTTACTAACTTTGAGGCCATCCGGAGTGGGGATCGCCCCCCTAGTTGGATCTGCCCATGACTGTTGTTAGTAATACTTTGAGACAACAGACTTATGAGTCTATACTTACTAAGTTTCTATATGTTACTGTTTTGTTAATAAGCATGGCCTTCGGATTCTTACCTGGATTCTTAAATTGGTCTCGTCAGTAGGAAGCTGTAAATATTGGGGTGTTATGCCATCTGATCTGGCAGATTTGTGGTTTTTAACATCGATGATAATGTCGAGGAGCCAAATTCCGTATGTTTATTCTTGTCCTTCAGTTTAGTTTTGATATAATATTGTTAGTTTATATGAGTAATATGTTTCTATTATCTTTAAAATTTGCTGTCTATCTATTAGTTCTTCGTTATATTTAAGTGAGATCATTACTTTCTTTCCAAGGCTGAGGAGTTATTGACTTCTGCTCATCCTACTATATTATTATCATTATTCACTCTTAATTTTTATCATTTCTCGAACAATATTTTCGTGCTGTTGCTTATTTTTTATAACTTTCTTTGGTTCTGGTAGCTCAGCAATACCTTCCTTAATGATTTACGTGAGTTCGTTGACTTTTCGGGTAATGTTATTTATTATTGTGTATTTTTAGGGTTCCGTATATACAATATACGGATACCCTTATACCATATCACTCAGGATTTCTGCCTCTGTCACATCACAGCCATTTTCTCCTAAACTACTGGACGGAAAAGTTTGAAATTTGATATCAATGTATAGTTTGGTGACCCGATCAGGAGTAATTATCGTAAAAGAAAAAATTTTGATTTTAGGGGTACTTCTGGGGGGAAAAACTAAAAAAATCGACCGTCCCCCCCTGATCTCCGAAACTACTGAGCCTAAAATTTTGAAAAAAATAAGAAATATAGAGCGTTGCCCGAACTTTACAGGAAAATTAAGGAGAAACCATTAATATTAAATTGGGGGCAAATTATAGACGCATCATGAAATATATCAAATGAAAGGTCTCATTCTGAGGAACACAAATATATATATTTTTTTCATATTTAAAAAATATATATTTAAAAGATATTAACGAAAATATACCAAAATTTACCCATTCCCCCCCCCTTATCACCGAAACTATAAAACGAGTTTTGAAAAAATAGATTTATAACCTGAAGTTTTAAAGAGAAACCTCTACTTTTAATTTTGGGGGCCAATTTGAAATGGAAAATATAAAATTAAAATTGTTTCTAACCCATCATGTCATTACGACGGATATTAACAAAAATATAAAAAAATTTACCCATTCCCCCCCTTATCTCCGAAACCATAAGCTGGAAAATTTTGAAAAAAATGGAGGCATAGCCCTTCACCTGAACTTTACTGGAAAAATAAGGAGAAACCCATAATATTTATTTTGGGGGGGCAAATTATAGAATTAAATGGAAAATTAAAATTGTTTCTAACCCATCATGTTATATATCAAATGAAAGGGCTCATTACGACGTAAACAAATATATTTTTTCATATTTTTAAAATAAATTATTAAAATATATTAACTATTCCCCCCCTTATCTCCGAAACCATAAGCTGGAAAATTTGGAAAAAAAATAGAGGTATAGCCCCTCACCTGAACTTTACTGGAAAAATAAGGAGAAACCCCTAATATTTATTGGGGGGGGGCAAATTATAGAATTAAATGGAAAATTAAAATTAAAATTGTTTCTAATCCATCATGTAATTTATCAAATGAAAGGGCTCATTACGACGTAAACAAATATATTTTTTCATATTTTTAAAATAAATTCATTAAAAGATATTAACAAAAATATAAAAAAATTAATTCCCCCCCCTATCTTCGAAACCATAAGCTGGAAAATTTTGAAAAAAATAGAGGTATAGCCCCTCACCTGAACTGGAAAAATAAGGAGAAACGCCTAATATTTATTTGGGGGGGGGGCAAATTATAAAATTCAATGGAAAATTAAAATTGTTTCTAACCCATCATGTTATATATCAAATGAAAGGGCTCATTATGACGAAAACAAATATATTTTTTCATATTTTTAAAATAAATTAATTAAAAGATATTATCAAAAATAGAAAAAAATTTACCCATCTCCCCTATCTCCGAAACCATAAGCTGGAAAATTTTGAAAAAACAATGGAGGTATAGCCCTTTCCTGAACTTTACTGGAAAAATAAGGTAAAACAACCCCTAATATTTTTTTTGGGTGGCAAATTATAGAATTAAATGGAAAATAAAAATTTGTAATTGTTTCTAACGGGTCATGTAATATATCAAATCCCAGGGCTCATTATGACGAATACAAATTTATTTTTTTTTAATTTTTTTAAAACGAATATTTTAAAAAAATATTCCCCAAACTCTAAGACCTCATTTTTTTTTGTTTATAGGAAAAATATGAAAAAATCCCTAATCCTATTATTTGGCCTCCAAATAATAGAATTAAACGGAAAAATATTAGAAAACCCCCATGGTAATTTTAAGGACAAATTATACAATTAAATGGAAAATAAAGATTCAATTTTCAAACGCATCATGTAATATATCAGATAAAAGGCTCATTATGTGAATTACAAATATATCATATTTTTAAATCATTTGTATAAAAGATATTAACAAAAATATTAAACATCGACTTAATTCCCACTTTAGAAACTACACTATTTAGAATTTGAAAATATATTTTATTTATATTTTTAAATAATTTGAATAACAGATTTAATAATTTATAATTTAAACTTTGACCTATTTTGCGGTTTTTTTTTCAATCTACAGAGCCTCAAAACTCAGACAGTAGATTATAAAAGGCATCTCTGAAAGTTTATTAGTAAAATAAAATTCTAATGTTACTTTTTGGGGGCGAAATTAGAAAATTAAATACATATGCATTATGATAAAAATCAAGCGAATCCTAAAGCAGATAAAATAAAAAGTCTATGTGTGGAAAATCAAAGTGTATATTTTTATAAATTTAAAACGCTTCCTTTAAAAGATATAAGGCTAAATATAAGAAAATGCACTTCATTCCCTGCTTGTCTGAAACTGGAATATTAGAATCTTGAAGGTGGTACGGAACCCTAAGTACTTGACCAAATTATTGTAGCAATTGACAATATTTAGTGCAGAATGATAAAATTTATTTATTTAGGATATCACGTAAGTATTTTCCTTGCATATTCTTCTTCGAGTTATCTTAAATGCTTCAATTCTCTTGCCTGCTTTGTCCATGGTTTTTGGCTGTTAATGTTTACCAGTATTTTACGTCTCACTAATGTTCATTACTAGTATTTTCATTATCATTGGTACATTCTCGACTAGCGCATTTAAAATTTAGGCTTTTTTGTCCCACATGCAATGAGGTTAATTATATAATGATAATTTTATGATATACTCCTAGAAAATCTAATTAACATTTTTGCTTAAATTAATTAAAGGAGGTATTGAAGTGAAGAACCGAAACATGTAAACCGTTTTTTTTAATTCCCAAAATGAACTGACTGTACCTATATTGAAAATAAAGATTCATTTTATGATGGTGATTTTCTTCTATTAAATATTTTCTTCTGTTGCAGGTAAGATTCGTAAGCTAGACAACTGTTAATTGGTGAGTGAACAGAAATTGCTAAAAATTAATGACAGTTTTTACGCTTAAGCAAGTGTTTGCTGGTTTTTAAAATAAATGTATGATAGTCAAAGTAAATTATTGAGCAGTTAGTAATAACCTTGAGAGGTAAGTTTTATTTATAGGATTCAATGCAAAAAGGAATCTTACACTGTATATTTTTGCTGAATCATACGTCAGGGTGGAATTTTAAAAGAATTTAACCCGTTTCATCTGTACATTTTTTTACATTGTTTTAGTAGAAGGGTTGTTGTTAATTAAACAGCTCAACAAATTAAAAAAAAATACTAACAGGCTCACTTGTTCTGTATGTATTTTGAACATGAATTCGTTGAAATTTTTTCTCCTACAGGATACGAATTTTTGTATTTTGCAAAAAAACTTTAAAAATGACATTTTCCAGTATATTAACTGCCCAAGTTCACATAGTCAGGAATTTTTAAATAAATCCAAAGTCCATTTTACGGTATGTAAACAAAGATTAAAAAAATATATCCTAATATTTGTGTTATTATTATTTAAATAATTTGCTACTAAGAATTCCTGTTAGAATCAAGTCAGTTATTGCCTAGAAATTACGAGGGTGAATCAAATATGAACCGGACTTTTGTTTTAAAAATTTTATTGGTACGATCAATACAAATTTTAATACATATTATTTTTCTACATAGTCTTCTCTCTTATGTATACATTTTCCCAATGAATCGGAAGTTTTTTAATACCTTTCTCAAAGAATGAAACTGGTCGTGTCGATAACAAGTGCGCACAAAGTTTCTACACCTTCGTTGTCCTCAAAAGTTCTTCTTTAAGTGGCCCAAACATGTTAGTCACATGGCGACAAATCAGGACTGTAATCAACAATGCATTTTGTCAATTTTCCTTGGTCAATGCAGCTGTATGTGGCCGAGCGTTGTCATGCAACAGAATCCATTATCCCGCCTCTTTTGCCGAAGGCAAGATTACGGTATATACGGCGTTCGTGCAGAAAACGATCAGCAGTACGCCTTCAATCAGCTCACGAAAAAATTGATGCTTGTCGTGTGAGACGGCGTGCATAGGCTCATCGTATCTGAAAACTTTTTGTGCCAGTCGTACACTTGGGTCCTTTGTTATTTATTCGACGCAAAATTTCAGACGGTCTAATAATTTGCTACTAACGTATCCACCTCTTGCTCTGACATGATGTTATCGAACGCCTCGCCACCGACGTCGAGACGTCACGCCACTCGAATTACCTACAGGGCTAGAGTCCGGTTCAATTTGATTACGTATTATCGAAATGTTAAATTTTTATCCTAAAATGCCTTCAGGTTTGCTCTGTAGATTGGTATACATAAGTATGAAAAAATCCACGTTCTTAGAAAAAATTACAAGTTTTATTAAAAAAATTATAAACATAGAAGAAACCGTGCGTTTATTAAATTATAGACGTATAAACACAAAGTTTTGTAGTCTAACAGCAAACCTTTTTTTGGCAATTTTGGGAGGCATTGATTAAAAACGTCGAATATTGACAACAGTCACATTTTATCTTTAGAACATGTTAGTGTTGGCTGGTACTATTAATTTTATGAGCTATTTTTATGACCTGACTTATAACAGTTCCAAATAATTCTTAACTAAATTGTGCTATAACATATTTGCAAGGAACAGTCATTTAATCGCATTAATTGCGACTGTTTCGGAATTTTTTGCAACAAATTCCTGTACAGCTACGTGCCATTATTTGTAGGAATAACAAAAAAGATAACTTAAAAATTTTACTATGTCGACCTTGAGAAAGACTAACAATCGTTGTAATAATTTCCTTTAATCGCAATTTCAACGATTCGGAGACAGAAAAAGTGTGATAAAGAAAGCATTAAAATTGTTGATAAGAAATTTAAGCCGATTTTAAACTTGTAGAATTAAGGAGATGCTTGTTTTTTTAGATAAATGTCTAAATGCCAGACGTCAAACTGGTTTTTGGTAGTTGTAAAAGAATTGCTTCAGGATGTATTCACGTGCTTGTAACAATTTGAAGACGGACTTTTACGTCAAACCTCTTCAAGATTTTTTATTAACAACTTGCGGTTATATACAATGAGGTCGTTGATGTAGCTAATAAATGGTTAACTAATATATTATGAAATAACGGGATGTTGAATTCGTACATTTGTTTTGTTGCCTTACGTGTTCGATAAAATCTTACTGAACTCTGTTCTCGTTTTTTTTCTCTCTATAACATTGTTTCTATAGGTTTTAGAGAAAACGTTTTTTGACGATAGTTGTTTAGAATAAAATGTTTTGTGATGATGATATTTTTCGAAAATCCTGGGGTTTTGTCGGAAAATGGATTTATTTTCAAAATATGAATTTTTTAAGTTAAAAACTCTGAAAAAAAGAAATCTGAAATACTCCGAATGGATTAGACCAAATTAAATAAATTTTTGCTAAATGGGAAATAGATCTGTTTATGTAGGAATGGGTTGTACACAATATCTATAATAATTCTGTATATGCGCCATGCAAAAATTTGTGGAAAACTATTTACAAACAATTAGTTTAAAAAACGATATTTTTTCAGTTTTTCTTCTGCAGCTTCTTTGCTATCAGCAGCAGAAAAAAAATCTTAACAAACGTTCGTAAGACTAAAATTTTCTATAATGTTGGTCTCATTAGATTTTTGAAAAAAACTTATTTTCTGATAAATTGGGATTTTTTCGAAAAAAAAAAGAGATATTTTAAAATGCAACTGCAAGATCTGAAATAAAGAAGAAAAATCTTTAAATCTGTTTGAGCACATAATTTAGGATACCTTTATTCTGGACAATTGTCAAAATGAGTTTTGTAAATATTTAAAATACTGTTTTAAAGCGTTTTTTGTTAAGATCCCTATAAACATTTTAATTTTCTGGAGTCATTTTTATAATTTTTTAAGTAAACAAAATGGATTTTCGAATGCGGATATTAAAGGGCTCGGTCGCTCAGGTACACGTAGTGTTAAAGTAGAACACTTCACGTATTATTGACTCAAATTAGTTCAATTAATTTTTGTCAGTCAACAATTATGATATCCTTAGTCAAGATTAACACGCTCTAATTATTGGTTTTCATTATAGAAGATTTTGTAAAAGCACAAATTAAATGTCTTTTAAAAAAAAATTTATTAAGGTTCTGGTTTGTCAAATTCTGTAAAGTGGTGCAAAATATACCTAAACAAATCTCGTTTTACCCATTGTACATCATAAAGGCATTCACCTTTACATACACAACAAATTTTAAAAGTTTTCCATTTTTGATCTATTATATCAGGTTTGGCAGCTACTGCAATTTTCTGGTTTTTTAAGAGATAAATTAATTTTTGCTCGTGTACTGCACCGATAGAGACCGACTTGGATCATAATTATCTACTGTAAAAAATCTGTCATTTTCAAGAGATGGGATAAAACTGGAGTTACTCTTACATTACATTTTTGGAGAAAATATAAGCATTTTCCAAATTGCATGCCATCATCTCAATCCAAATGACTTTTGTTATATATATTCTCTACAGTCCTCGGGAACGTGGTGATAGAGGGAAACGGAAAAAGGCATTTTTTTTAATTTTACGTCTACGAATTCAAGGGCTATAGCTACTTTAAAATTAACGTAGACGTTGTCGAGTATTTCTGTTGTTTATTTTTATTGGTTTCTATTTGAACTTATGGCCTTTTATTGTATGCTTCTACTTATTTTTCCTAGCCGAGCCGCTTTTCCCATACCTATGTGTTTCAATTACTTCTGTATTTGGTACTTCGTCCTCATCCTCAATGGTATCTTTTATTGACCCTTCCTCTATTTTTGTGTACTTTTTTAAGGGGAATAGCAGTTTATCTATTTTTTTCTGAGTTCTTTGGGAATAACACCACATAAACTTGAAAGTCTGTATATTTCAAAAGTCCAAACGTTTCAAAGTCTAAATCAGACCCCGTTTTCAATGTATTAACACAAAATGAACAAGAAATTAGAAAATTAAAGAAATTAAAAGGATTCGCAACAAACAAATATCGTAATCACAATTTGACATTAATCTTTGACAATAAAACTGCTGTAACTAAGGGAATTTACTGCAAATTTGATATATACAGGGTAGCACAAAATGTTTTAAAGATCATGTGAAATAACAAAGCTTCTTTCAAATTGGAAGAATTTGAAACAGTTATCTTTAGAATTTCATGTATCGTTCCTAGGTATACACCTTTATATACCTTTGTTATAAGATAGTGCATTTGCCAAAAATGAAAGCAAAGAAATTCTGATGTTCCCGATATCTCATTAAAGTCATAAGGGAAAACCTAGGAAAAACCTTATGAACTATCCCGACATAGGGTTGTTCAAAACGATATTACCATTATTAATTTCATTCTTGATTATTGGCAACCAGGGACGGCTATACATTCGCTTTCATTTAATACAATTAAAGCAGATTCTTTCAGCTTTCGTTTTGTGTTGTGTTCTTCTTTGTGTAATATGGTTGAATTTGGAAATTTTATGTTATGACCAAGGTTCCAGGCATGTTCACAAATTTTTGACTTTTCGAATTGTCGTTTTTTTATACAATTTTTGTGTTTATTTATTTGAACATTTATGGGCCTAGAGATTCTTGGCAGGTATCGATTTTATGTTCTGTGCTTCCACATTTCTTGCACATCTTCGATCTGTCTTTATTCAGACAATTCCTTGCAGCCTGGCCGGTTTCCCAGCATCTGAAGCAGGTTTCTATGTTTATTTTATCTTTTATTTGGGCTACTATTACTCCTATCTTTATCTCTTTTAGCTGCCTTAGCTTATCGCTTGCTTCCGGTGTTCTTATCATTGTTGCCATCTGCAGGCCACGATTTTGTAGTCTTAAAGCTTTCACTAAGATCTCATTTCCCATTTTGTCACCGATCTTGGTTTTAAACGCCTTTCAGACTTCTCCAATCTCCATAGTGATATCAAGATTTATAATACTCACAGCATCTCTTTTTTCTCCCGCAAACGTTTATTTTGATGTCTTTAGGCTTTTATTAAAGTATTCCCATTTTTACTTTGCATGATTGTTTTTATTCTATTTGTGCTTTCAGTAGCTTTTATTTTTTCTTTTACTGACTTTACTAGATCGGCATAGGTCCCTCCCCCTACCGCTTACAGTTACCGATTCCTCATTGTTATCTCTGGATTTCTCTTTTTAGCTTTTTTAGTATGTAGCACAACCTCTCTTTGGTAATCATAGAAGGTCCATTCCTTCTTTCCTTCCTTCCATTCCTTTATACTACAAAATCCCTCCCTCTACGTTGCATATTAGCTTATTCTGCTCTTCTCTCTACTCTTCCATACCTATACTTATTGTGTCCTGGGTTGTTTTGCAATTAATTTCTTATAGCCCCACTTTCTTCTTTCGCTGTGCATTTATAAGCGTGGGCGATTCTCCTGTTATCCTCTTCATGAATCTTGTAATCTAATGTTTATTTACATCCGTATTATCCCCTTGTCTCCGTCGGTTTCTGTTAGGTTTGAATACACCGTTCTTCTTCGGAACGTTCTTTCGGCCACTTTTTAGGGTTCCGTATATACAATATACGGATACCCTTATAATATCACTCCGGATTTCTGCCTCTGTCACATCACAGCAATTTTCTCCTAAACTAGTGGACGGAAGAGGTTGAAATTTGGTACCAATGTATAGTTTGGTGAGCCGATCAGGAGTACTTATCCTAAAAAATTTTGGGGGTACTTTTGCGGGGAAAAACTAAAAAAATCGACCGTTCCCCCCTGATCTCCGAAACTACTGAGCCTAAAACAAGAACACAAATACATTTTTTTCATATTTAAAAAAATGTACCCATTCCCCCCTCTCTTATTTCTGAAACTATAAATCGTAAAGTTTTGCAAAAAATTAGAGGTATAGGGTCCGACCTGAAGTTTACTGGAAAAATAAAGAGAAACCTCTACTTTTAATTTTGGGGGGCAAATACAGAATTAAATGGAAAATATAAAATTAAAATTATTTCTAACGCATCATGTTATATATCAAATAAAAGGGCACATTATGGCGAAAACAAACATATTTTTTTCATGTTTTTAAAATAAATAAATTATAAGATATTAACAAAAATTTTGAAAAATAATCCTGAACTTTACTGTAAAAATAAGGAGCGCCCTTTAATATTCATTTTGGGGGGCAAATTATAGATTTAAATGGAAAATAAATAATTATAATTGTTTCTAACGGATCAAGTAATATATCAAAACACAGGACTCATTATCAGGAATACACCTACATATTTTTAATTTTTTTAAAAATGAATATTTTAAAATAGAATTAAAAAAAAATTTTAAAAATATTTAAAAAAATTACCCATTCCCCCCTTTATTCCCCAAACTATAAGACCTAATTTTTTTTGTTTACAGGAAAAATACGAAGAAATCCCTAATAATAATATTGGGGGCCAAATTATAAAATTAAACGGAAAATAAAAAAATATTTTTTAACGCATTATGCAATACATCAAATGAAAGGGCTCATTATGAGGAATACAAATATATATTTTTCATATTTTTAAAATTAATTGTTTACAAGATATTAACATAAAGATATAAAAAATTCTCAATTCTCGCTTTATTTCCAAAACCATACTTCCTAAAATTTTGAAAATAATTAGGGGTACTGGGGCTCACTTGAAATTTATAAGAGAAATTATTAGAAAACCCCCATAGTAATTTTAGGGACATCTTATACAATTAAATGGAAAATAAAAATTCAATTTTCAAACGTATCATGTAATATATGAGATAAAAGGCTCATTATGTGAATTACAGATATATGACATTTTTAAATCATTTGTTTAAAATATATTAACAAAAATATTAAATATCGACTTAATTCCCACTTTAGAAACTACACTAGTTAAATTTTGAAGAATATATTTTATTTGTATTTTTAAATAATTTGAATAATACATTTAATGATTTATAATTTAAAACTTGACCTATATTGCCCTTTATCTTCCAGTCTACAGAGCCTCAAAATTCAGACAGTAGATTATAAAAGGCTTCCCTGAAAGTGTATTAGTAAAACAAAACTCTAATGTTAATTTTTGGGGGCCAAATTAGAAAATTAAATACATATGTAATCTTATAAAAATCAAGCGAATCCTGAAGCAGATAAAATAAAAAGTCTATGTGTGGAAAATGGAAGTGTATATCCTTTAAAAATAATAAAACGCTTCGTTTAAAAGATGCATGTCTGAAACTGGAATATTAGAATCTTGAAGGTGGTACGGAACCCTTAGCATGCGAGTCCAACATGCACTTGACCAAATTATTTCCAATCATATCTTTTAGCTCGTTTTATTTAACTTCTTGCCCATTTGTTCTCTTATATTTCTGTCCATGATCTCTTACTGTCTCTGTGACATCTGTTTGTGTTTTTCTATCTCTCTCGTTGCGATTTCTTTTAGTGTCTTTTATTTTTCATTACGCCTCATAAATGAGGTTTGTTGTATAGTGTCAGTCATGAGATGGCTAGTTAGACTTTTCAGTCTACCAGCAATCTCTTTAATCTCAACATTGGTATTTTTGTTTTCCCATATGACTTTTGAGAGTTCGCTTGTTGCTCTATCTATTTTCCTTATCAAGTCTCGAGCCATAATCATTAGCTGTTTATCTTTCTCTATATTTCCAGCCTCTCTATTCATCTGTCTCATATTCTCTTTGTTCGCTTTTTCTTCTTTTTGATATTTGTCTTTCGTCATCCCATCTGAAGTCTTCTTGATAATGTTTATTAGTTTCCTCTCGTCATCTTCAGAGGAAACTAATAAAGGAAATATAGCCTGTCTGTTTCTTCTTGTATGCCTACTCTATCTTTACTTTATCCGACTCATTTCGTTGTATTCGCATTTCGTCTTCCTTAAAAACTTCATACATTATATCCGTCAATATTCGTCCCACGAGTATGCTGCGAATATTTTCAGAAATAAGCACAACTCATATATATTGATTTTCAATTAAGAGTCTTGAAATCAGCTCATAATTCTAATCACCATACCGTGCCTTAACAATTAAACGATTGTACTTTTTATTAATTTTTCTATTTTTATACGATGAATATCTGAAATGCTATTTTTATTTATAGCCAAATTTCCAAAACATTAATCGCTAAATTAACGATAAACAATTATACACATCATCATGTTTTAATTTTTTAAGAGGGTGACGTAATGTTTGCGTGCCTAAACATTTGTTGCTAAATTATATGTGAAATCAATTGCTAACTTTCGATTTTTGGAATCATTATCGCAGCTCGTATTTATTAGTGTTATTATGACAAACACGTAACATTTTCCTGGAATTTATACATAAGAATAGCGATCCGCCCGGCTACGCACGAGTAGCAAAGCATATATGCCTAAATTTTTTTGTCATGACATCACTTAATGCGCCTTTTTGAAATTTCTGGAAAAATACATTTTCGAAAATCCATGAACAGCAATGATGTTGAAATCAGGTGCTTACATCTATAAGTTATGATTGAGCAATGCGTTTTCCGCAAATAATTACCAATTAATTAAGCAAATACAATTTTTATTATGTTTTTGAAAAGTCACAAACACTCCCAAAATTACGAAATTTGCAAGATTAAACACCCCGCATAATTAAATCAGAATTAAAAATTTGTTAACATTACTTGTTATGCGATGTACCTTCTTCAGGAAAAACAACAGCTGTGGAATTTTTTGTAATTGAAAATGCTACTTTTGCTAGGATATCATTACAGATTTACGTACATTTGTAATGTATGTGAATGAAACTGGTAGGCTTTGGAATAATTAAAAGATTCACAACTTCTGATTTATTGACAAATAAATAAATTTATTATTGTTTATACAAAAGAGATGTTTCTGAAGTTAAAGTGAATTTTCCAGTTATGCAAAAATGACTTCTTCATTAACAGACATCTTGTAATTTATGGCAAGGTAGCACAGGAAGACAAACTTTCCGCATTTAAGACCATATTTGAAAACCGGTTCTCTAAAATCACCAAATTCGAATCTGAACGCAGAAGATGTCGGCGTTCCGTTCAATTTAAAGAAGTAGCTAACTTACAATAAAAACAAGAAATTGCCTAGGGGTTTTGTTACCAGGAATTAATTTTGAAATTAAAGCCCGATAGACAATTTTCACGCATTGTTCTATTCACAGAAAAGCTAAAATAAATTTTGACAGCTTTAATGTTCGAGACTAATCTCAATGTGCTCCTTGGATTGGACGTGGAGATCTACCGTCATCTGACATAAGTCCTTTGGACTTTTATGTCTAGAGCGTTCGTAGTAAATTGTTAATTTGATAATATCCATTTTCATCAAAACGGATTGATTTATTAAAAATAAATTTAGTTTTAAATAGTCTCATTGGTGACATTGTTTCGACCTCTGAAAACTGCTGCTCACATCAAACTATTTTTATTTTAAATTCTACTTTTCCACCTAAGTTTACTTTCAATTTCTGTAACACTCTGTAGTCACTGGGGACCAAGTCTGAAGTGTATAGTGGTTTTTCCATCAACGGGAAACCTGCTTGATTCATATGTCTGTGAGCTTTTCCTTATGGTATAGCAATTTCGTATTTTTTTCTTCAACACACTCATCGCGAACAAATAATGAACAAACTTACACATTCAAATTTCCCAAAAACAATGACAGCATCAGCTTCCCAGTTGATGTAACCATCTTGAGTTTATAAACTGGCGGATTCTTAGGTGGCCATACTTTACTTAGCAATTTGTTTCAGGATCGTAAATGTAGACTCACGATTACTCCACAGCAACAACCCTGTGAACAAGATTCTTTGTAATTTCCAAATGATTGTTCAGGAAGTCTTTGATTAATTTACCAGGGCATTAAGATTTTTTTTTGCTGCAACAGATAAGTATTTGAAATTTGTAAATGGTAAACGTAAGGTAATTTCGAAAAATCGTCCGGAATACTGGTTCTCTGTACAGAATTTCACCCTTATTGATATTCTAAGATTAAGAGATGTATGCAATATAAGCAAGCAGTATTCTTGTATATTCTATCGTCCCCAAATACAGATAAGTATTCTTTGAAATACATTATATTATTCAATATACTGTCACTGAACTTCAGTACACTTGCTACAGTGAACTACTAATTTATGAACTCCACCCTAAAGTGAGAAACCTGAAAGCTGTCGAAATAGGCAACCAAGGCTGCTCTTATCCCTTTGTTCTAGTTTAAACGTATGCATATGGGAAGCACTAGAAGTCAGAAAGAGCCAAATCTGGTGAATAGCGTGGTTATTCCCACTTTAATTCAGTGAATGTTTTTTGAATTGTGTACCGTCTCAAACAGCTTTTTTGGACATCCTTTAAATAGATCAAGGCGCATATGACAACGTTTAAACAACAATGTTTACGTTTTGTTTTGGAGCTACACCTACCAAAAATAAGATTTTTATTACTGCAATTCAATTGTTTCTACCTCAAGGTTGAACAACTTTAAATACACGTGTTCTTAAATAAGTAACATCAATTTATAAATAATTTGGTCAAGTGCGAGTTGGACTCGCATACTTAGGGTTCCGTACCACCTTCAAGATTCTAATATTCCAGTTTCAGACAAGCAGGGAATGAGTGCATTTTCTTATATTTACACTTATATCTGTTAAAGGAAGCGTTTTAAATTTATAAAAAATATACACTTTGATTTTCCACACATAGACTTTTCATTTTATCTGCTTCAGGATTCGCTTGAAATTTATCAGAATACATATGTATTTAATTTTGTAATTTGCCCCTAAAAATTAACATTAGCGTTTTATTTTATTAATAAACTTTCAGAGAAGTCTTTTATAATCTACTGTCTGAGTTTTGAGGCTCTGTAGATTGGAAGATAAAGGGCAAAATAGGTCAAGTTTTAAATTATAAATTATTAAATCTGTTATTCAAATTATTAAAAAATACAAATAAAATATATTTTTCAAAATTTAAATAGTGTAGTTTCTAAAGTGGGAATTATGTCGATGTTTAATATTTTTGTTAATATCTTTTAAACAAATGATTTAAAAATATGATATATTTGTAATTCACATAATGAGCCTTTTATCTGATATATTACATGATGATTTGAAAATTGAATCTTTATTTTCCATTTAATTGCATAATTTGTCCCTAAAATTACTATGAGGGTTTTCTAATAATTTATTTTCCGTTTAATTCTATTATTTGGGGACCAAATTTTGGTCTATTTTCGTTAATATCTTTTTAAATATATATTTTTTTAAATATGAAAAAAAAATATTTGTGTTCCTCAGAATGAGACCTTTCATTTATATATTTCATGATGCGTTTGAATTTTTTTTTTATTTTTAAATTTTTATTTAATTCTATAATTTGCCCCTCAAAATTAATATTAATGGTTTCTCCTTATTTTTCTTGTAAACTTCGGGCAACGTTCTATATTTCCTATTTTTTTCAAAATTTTAGGCTCAGTAGTTTCTGAGATCAGGGGGGGAACGGTCGATTTTTTTAGTTTTTCCCCCCAAAAGTACCCCTAAAATCAAAATTTCTTCATTTACGATATGTACTCCTGATCGGGTCACCAAACTATACATTGATACCAAATTTCAACCTCTTCCGTCCAGTAGTTTAGGAGATAATTGCTGTGATGTGACAGAGGTAGAAATCCGGAGTGATATTATAAGGATATCCGTATATTGTATATACTGAACCCTAAAAATATAACGACGAACCAAATAGCGAACGACAAAAACTTATTGAACAACATTTTTTATGTATCTTTAAAAAGTAATTAATACACAAAACGATAAAACAATGGTAGATGTGTAATTAGCCTTACTAGACATATACATATATCTAAATGACCAATATAATGAAAGCCACATAAGGTTTGCGTTACTACACCGAGATTCAGATAGTAAGTTGTAAAATTTAAATTAAAGCAGGTTTTCTTACATTTAATTGATAAAAATCAAAACCACAGGAAATAACAATTTCCTACACCTTTTACAGTTAGCATCAGAGTAATTTCTTGCTTAATTGGTAAGCAGTAAATGAACTTGTCCTTGTGTTGAAGATGTTCCTGTGGTTGAATAAATGAAATTGAGGTCTTGGTTTAATCCTCGTCTATCGCCGTTTCACGGTCACAGTCACTAAGAATACATTTCGTACAAAAAGCACGTACAAGATACAAAAAAACTAGTATTCCTTTTCAGAATGAAAGTCATGTTCGTCTTAATCAATATTACGAAAAAAATTAATCATAGCATGGTGGATAGACGCACTTATTAAAACAATTAAAAAAGGTAACTTTAATATTGTTGTAAAGTCCGTGGGTTCAATTTAAAATTATAAAACTAATATTCACTTTCACTTTTCTAGAAACTTTTATTTACATCGAATATACAACAGCTGATTCAAATATCACAATAGCAATTTTACATATAAGCTCTTCATACAACCAACTGAACTCGCGATCGTGGCGTGCTTCCTTTATAAAACCAGCGTCGAATTCTCCAGTAAAAATCATCATCACTCCTACAGGTGCCGAGTCTTTTCGAGAACCATTTTTTATCTCAAAGCGTTTGTTGTCGTAGTGAAATGAAACAGGGTCGGCTTTGGGTAAATTTCGTAACAATATTTTTCTTTACAGTAACTTCAAGAATTTCTACATTATTAATTGATTTGCAACAAGTACCCAAAATAAAAACATTATTAGGGTTCCGTACATCCAATTTAACCTTAAAAAACCAGTTCCGTCTTTTACATCACAGCAATTTTCTCCGAAACTACGGGACGGAGAAGGTTGAAATTTGATAACACTATATAGTTTGATAACATGCTTAGGAGTACATTTCGTAAATGAATGAATAAATTTTGACTTTCGGGGTACTTCTGAGTAGCACAAACATATTTTTTCATATTTTATAAATAATTAGCTCAAAAGGTATTAATAAAAATATACAAAAATGTACCCATTCCCCCTTTATCTCAGATACTATAAGACATAAAATTTTAGAAAAAATACAGATATAGATAGATAAATATAGGGCCTCTCCTGAACTTTAGAGGAAAAATAAGAAGAAATCCCTAATTTTGCGGGGCAAATTACAGAATTAAATGAAAAACATAAAATTAAAATTGTTTCAAAAGCATCATGTAAATATCAAATTAAAGGGGTCTTTATGAGGAATACAAGTATATTTTTTACTGTTTTTAAAATAAATTGCTTAAAACATCTGAACAAAAATATAAAAAAATTACCAATTCCCCCCTTTATTTCCGAAACTATAAGACTTAAAGTTTTGAAAAAAAAATATAGGTATAACAATAAAGTGTACGGCAAACTTCCGGAGAAAACGACCATGGTACCTTAAGGCTTAAGTTGCTTAATTTTGCATGGAGTTTTTGGAATAAATTGTACAGCTTGTAGTTTTATGAAATAAAGATAATTTAGGATTTTTTGTAACATTAAGGGGACGGTATTGAGTGTCTAGGGATGGTAGATGTACTAGTTAAGAGCTGTAAATTAGCAACAATTTGGGCCCTCAAGATGACCCTCATATCTCTTTTCTTCCGAAGATATGAGTAACGGACTTAATTTCTAAGCGTTGTTTCTGGGAAAATGCTACAGCAATAAATATGTTTTGCCGCAATAAATTAGCAATAACTTAGTAAAATTTATGAGCTACGGTTTATTTGTGGAGGATAACATTATACTAAATGCTGAATATCGCCCCGCTGTAATTGTAAGCTCAAACCAGAGGTGCATTGATTTTAACAGAAATTGAGCGGTTCAGTGATAGGCTTGGGGGGTCACTTGAATTGCAGATTACACACTTGTCTCATCATTAAGCAATAGTGGCCAGATTTCAGTATTAAATATACTTAATTTTTATAACATTTATCATTAATTTTTACTAATTATTTTCGGCTAATGAAAAATTGATTTTTAACCGACTCCAAAAAGAAGGAGGTTAAATTGTTGTGAACCGATTTGAATAATTATGAATTTTTCTTTAATAGAGTGTACATCCGGATTGGTGAAACTTCAAATTAGAGAAAATAATTGTATTTGTAAAGGGATGAAATTTGGGATTGAACACACACTGCATGGAAATTGACCAATATATCTAACATATTGGTTGATTTTTCCATACCCCTTACCCAATTGTATAGTTTTTTAAATTGCGTTCAATTAAGGAAGATCCCGAGATGATCTCATATTTCTATGATTTGTAACAAACAGTTGTTCAGAATCGTCGAAAAATTCAATATTTCTATCAATAATACCATGTAAGTGACGTAATTGATATTTCCTCATAAATATTTTACTTCCAACGTAATAGTGCGGGAACTGTAAACATTTCGCGAATTTGAAAATTTTCTAAATATCTACATCTCAAGCATATTTTCGGCTCCTTAAATCAACCAGTACCAAGCTCATTTTCTTTGATACATATGAAATATCGATATTCTTCAAAAATTTTAAATTTTTCGAAGACGGTGCTTTTGGTGTCACCGACACACATTAGAATATTCAGGGACAACATATGTCAAACTCTAAACTGCTATTCGGTGCGATTACACAGTGTGTTTAGTATAGCAAAAAAACAATGTTAAAAGCAATAGTAATAAAACATTTTTTAAAAAAATATAACGAACTTCCACCTATAACTAAAAAGCTGAAAATAAAATACAAGTCTAGCAAATAAATAACATTCAATGTTGTTAGGTACTTACCCACATAGTAAAAAATGTAAACATTTAAAGGTGCTCATTTTGTACCAATTAATTACCTACCAATCTAGTATATTTTTGAAGTCGGTGCCAAACAAATCTAAAATCCTACATTGCGTATCTATCTAGTACTTCAAACTTGATTGTTGCTTGGCACCGACTTCAAAAATATACTAGATTGGTAGGTAATTAATTTCTAAAGAATAATGTTTACATGTTTTACTTTCTGGTAGGTACGTAACAACATTAAATGTGTTATTTATTTGCTAGAGTTGTATTTTATTTTCAGCTTTTTAGTTATAGGTGGAAGTCGGTTATATTTGTTTAAAAAATGTTTTATTTTCAATTTTTTAGTTTTTTTGAACTCCGGTAGTTTTGATTCTTTATTTTTTATTTTGTATGTATAACCTTAATAGGTAGGACCAGGTAACATCGAAAGCCCCTACATTACACAATAATAGATTTTTATTTAAATTGACAGGTAAAAGTTTACGAACAAAATGTACTAATACGCGTTAACTTAAAAAGCCAAAATATGCCTTATGGACCACGCCATGTAACCTTTATCAACTTTTTTTGACAACCCTGTATAACTATAGATACTTCCGCTTCACCCTATGTATCAACCATCCTGTATATACGACTGCCTACGGAGTCAAATCCGTCCTATATTTCAACCATCGTATAAGTTCTTGTGGGCTACCCTATAAATTATTTCATTTTTAACATTTTGCATTATCACCGTGTATAACATTAATTCCTGTTCACACTATATGCAATTTCTTATAGGCTATGAAATAAATAATTTCTTTAATCACATTGTATAAATATAATTCAACTCAAGCATATATTTCAAACATATTGTAAATGATTTGTTTATGGCCACATCATATAACAATTTTTTAATCACAAAATATAATTTTAATTCCACATTTTTTCCAACATTTTTAGACCACCAAACGTCCACTCCACCCTATATTCCAACCATCCTGTCTATAAGGCTGCCTATGGACCACCATAATGTTCTACTCCATCCTATATTTCAATCATCATATATGTGCAACTTCTTCTATCACTTTACTGTGTGATTTTATTTGCTAGAACTAAACACCCTGTGTATAATCGCGTCAAATAGCAGTTGCGAGCTTGACTTTTGTTGTCAAAGAATTTTCTATTAGGCCGGGAGAATGTGACACCAAAAGCACCGTCTTAGCAAAATAGAAAAATTTTCATTGAAATAGGTATTTGCCTGGTATACAAACAAAACGAGCTTGGTACTCATTGATTTAAGGAGCCGAAAATACTATGCTTTACTACCTATATGCTTGAGATGTACATAGAAAATTTTCAAATTCGCAATCAAAACTTTCAGTGCCTACAATTCCCGCACTATTACCTTGAAATTAAAATATTTATGAGGAAATATCCGTTACGTCACTTCGATGAAATTTTTGATAAGAATATTGGAATTTTCAGCGATTTTCTGCAAAACTGCAAGTTGCACGTCACGGAAAAGTATATGAGATCACCTAGGGATCTTCTTTAATAGATTACATGTTAAAAAACTATACACATCCATAAGCGGTTTTTGAACAATATGTTAGGGATATTGGTCGATTTCCATACACGGATGTGTTCATTCACAATTTTTAACACTTTACCAATAGAATTCTTTTCCCAAATTTGAAGTTTCACTAATCCGGATATATACTGTATTAAACAAAACCATATTCATTCAAAACGATTCACAATAGAAGAAAAAATCAGGTAAAATTCATACAAAAAAAAACCGCGATGAATTGATAACCTCCTCCTTTTTGGAAATAGGTTAATAACAATTAATTTTATTAAACACATTTTTGGCTTATTAAATCAAGGCGTCGCAAATTCATTTTGTTCGTAAAAATTCATTTTGTCGTATAACTTAATTAATTTAAAAAAATTAACAGATTTAAAAAAAATAACTAAAAAGTTGAAAATAAATAATTTTTTCTAAAAAAAATATTAACCGACTTCCAAGTAGATCTAAACTGTTGAAAATAATGTACAAAACATAGCACTGAACAATAAATAACACATTTACTATAGTTAGTTGTTGTACCTACACACAATGTAAAAAATGTAACCAATAAAAGGTGCACATTCTATACAAATTAATTACATAGGTAATATATTTTTGAAGTCGCTGCCAAGCAAAAATCAAGTTTGATGAAGTAGTAAATAGATAGCAATGCAGAATTTTAGGTTTGCTTGGGACCGAAATATATTAAATATATCTAGTATAGGTAGATAATTAATTTGTATAGAATGAGCACATTTTATTATTATTTTTTAATTTTGTGTGCAGGTACCTAACAACGGTGAATGTGTTATTTATTGTCTAGTGTTATACTTATTAGTTCTACTTGGAAGTCTGTTAATATGTAAAAAATATTTTATTACTTAAAATCTGAAAGATAAACTTTTTGTATAGTACTTTTTATTCATTAAAAATTGCAAAATTTAAAATATTCAATAATTGTGTCTGTGAATTTAAGCGACAAGAAAATCTAAGACATGATAATACAAACATTTATAAATATTTTTTGATTAATTAACTATTAACAGCAGGGTTTGCGGTTTCTGCGGCATCATTATGTAGAGTATGATAAGTGAGCTTAATTCACCTGATAAATCGTACAAATTGTCAGTCATTCAAGTGAATTAAAATTATTACAAAATATTTCACAATGTTTACGAAAGCGTTTTTAGTGGAATGTAGACATTTAGGATTACTGGTATTAATTATTATTACCATGCTAAATCTTGGTAATAAAAAGAACAAATAGCTTGATTATGTTAGATCAGGAAATCAATAACATAAGCGGATGGATTTTGACATTGTATGCGCTAACTGAAAGTTCAAACTTTATTAGACAATCAAAATATCAGTGCGTACGTACATCTGTGAAGTGTAATAAAAATAAATCCGGTTGTTTTTATAGTAGTTCAATTCGATATTTTTTGAAAAAAAAGGCTAAAAAGATTCTAAATTTCTTATTGTTCACTTAGGTATTCTGTTCCCACTTCTTTTCTGTAACAGATAAATATTTGATATCTGTAATGGAAGTAAAGACTCGTAAGGGCAATTTCCCGAAAGTGCCCTTACATTTCTGATTGTCCTTTGCACAAAAACTTCCTCACAGGAGAATTACATCTCTACAATATGTTTAACTAGTCTTCCGGTATACAGATAGGTATCTTATACAGGGTGAGTTTTTTTTTATGACCAGTATGGGGATCTCGGAAACTAGCCGAGATAGAGCAATGGTTAAATTGGGAAAGATTGCAGTTTTACTGGCCCAATTTAATGACACTTTCGATTTTTGTAAAAACTCATGGCTTACTAGATATTTTGAAAAAACGAAATTCTGTCGATTTAGTCAAATCCCTCTAGCTCTTTTGTTTTTGATTTTATAAAAAAAGTGTAAATATCACAATTGAAGGGAATTGTATCCCGAATATGATTGTCATATCCTCGTTTGCGTGACAGCTCTCGTTTTCGAGATATGACACAAACTTATCTTTTTTTGAATGGAAACCATAGTCGGCTATGACCTCAAAAAATCGGACATTTTTAGAGCTTTTCAACGATATAATACTCGATATAGTTATTCATAAAAATAACGGAGTTATTAATGCTTTTCTCTCTTATTTTCACTTTTAACTTAGGTAGCCATGAAAAAGATTGTTTTCACTTTAACGTTTTCTCATTTGAGAGTAACTCCATTAGTAGTGCTGAACTGACAGTCGATATTGACAAGTTTTCGTGATAAAATGGAATATTCAAACGAAGAAAAACTGAATATGATGGAATGTTATATCATATGTCATAAAAATTCAGTTCGTGCCGCTGAGGAATACTTTCATAGATATTTTAATCGTCGTCAATCTGCTCTATGTACATTTAAGAGGCTTTACGATAGTTTACACAGATATGGATCTTTTACTAAACCAGCAAAGGAACGTAATCAAATTAACGAAGCAGCACAAATAAATGTTTTGGCAATGGTAAATCAAAATCCATCTACATCAACTCGTGAGATTGCGGCAGAAGCTGGCACATCTCAACGAACTGTAGCTAAGGTACTGAAAGCGCACAAGTTCCACCCATACAAACTTTCAGTTTCTCAAACTTTTCATGCTGGTGACGAATATCGACGTATTTTGTGTTGTACATGGTTTAGAGACCTGTGCCTTAACAATCCACAATTTGCATTAAAGGTGTTATGGTCAGATGAAACTAGATTTACTAACTGCGGTATGGTCAACAGACACAATGAGCATATCTGGGCTAAAGAAAACCCTTCCCATATAGAACAAAGACGACCCCAGATAAAATTTGGTTTTAATGTTTGGTGTGGTATCATAGGGTCTACTATTCTGGGGCCTTTTATCTATGACGAATCACTTACTGGGGAGCGCTACTTGCATTTCTTGAAATACACTTTTCAAGACATGTTGCATAATTTGAATTTGAGAAATCGTTTAGAAATTGAGTGGTTCCAACATGATGGAGCACCTGCTTATAACTCTTTATTAGTAAGACAACACTTAGATAATATCTATCCAAACTCTTGGATAGGAAGAAATGGCCCACGCGAATGGCCACCCCGGTCTCCCGATTTGGCAGTTATAGACTTTTATTTATGGGGTGCGCTAAAAAACAAAGTATACAAAAGAAAGTATGAGACAGTTGGTCACATAAGGGAGGCGGTATTACAAGCGATTGAAGAAATTGATAGGCCGTCTGTGAGGAAAGCGGTAATGTCAATCATAAAAAGTTGCAATTTTTGTCTTAATAACAATGGTGGACTTTTCGAACATAAATTGTAACCATTATTAAGTACTTTAAGTTTTTAGTAAGTACCTACTTATTTAGGTTTTTTCGTTATATCTGATATACCTAATAAAAAAATTGTTCAATGTTTTTTGGAATAGTTATAAATAAATCAATCTATTTCATAGCTAACTACGTTAAAAGTGAAAATAAGAGAGAAAAGCGTCCATAACTCCGTTATTTTTATGAATAACTATATCGAGTATTATATCGTTGAATAGCTCTAAAAATGTTCGATTTTTTGAGGTCAATGGTTTCCATTCAAAAAAAGATAAGTTTGTGTCATATCTCGAAAACTAGAGCTGCCACGCAGGGATACAATTCCCTTCAATTTTGATATTTACACTTTTTTATAAAATCGAAAACAAAGGGGATTTGACTAAATCGACAGAATTTCGTTTTTTCAAAATATCTAGTAATCCGAAATTGGGCCAATAAAACTGCAATCTTTCCCAATTTAACTATTGCTCTATCTCCGCTAGTTTCCGAGATCCCCATACTGATCATCAAAAAAAACTCACCCTGTATACCTCTACTAGCTTTACCCGTGGCATCACCAGCTTATTGCATCGAAAATGATAAACAGCGTTATCTACGATTTTTTTGAGTAACAACTATACGAAACGAATAAGTTATGTATGTGTTCATATAAGTGCGGCACTAGCCTCTATTTTCCGACCTCTAGCAATACATGGACGAAAACTGCATTCAATTTAATTTAATAGTTTTTTTGTGAAGGGTGTACAAACATACAGAGAGACAAGGCATTTTCTGTAGACTTCGCTTTAGATGCAAGTGAACTAGATGTTGATGTTGCTGTCGATGGTATGGATTTCGGAGTAGAAGTCTTCTTTTCTGCTGCGACTTTCTGATGTTTGCTCGTTGCTGTCGTCTTTTGCCCTTTTCCTGACGAAGACGATGCTCCCGAAAAGAATATGTTTTGCTCCCATTTTCTCCTCTGTACCATGTTGACTAAATAAGTTCTATGATGCAACTAAATGTTGCATTTGGCCAAAACAGAGATGTGATCCTGTAAAAAATGTAACAATTTGCCACAATCTTCTCCTTTTTACCGATAGGAAGACTGAAAGTTGGTATTGTGAATAGTCCTTAAAAAAATGCAGGTTAAGACTCGGAAAATATTGTGGAAATTTTGACGATTCTGGTCCTTTATCTTATTTGGCTATACGCAAACCTTAAGCATATAGGGAGAAAATCACATAAAAACATCCTTTATCTGAAAATGGCAAAATTCATTCCCATTCGAGGCAAAAAGGAGACAACATCCTAAGGATATAATTTAAATTTGATATACCGAGTATATTTTACACACTCTGTACAACGAACCCATTAAAATTTTACCAAAAGTGTCATTGAGTGAAATAGTGATGTTAATGCGAGGTGACAATAATAAAAAATATGTACAAGGTTAAATATTTATGTAGCAAATCAAACATGGATAATTTTTGTACGGTATACTAAGGCAATATTATTTAACAATGTAGCGTAATTAGTTTAAAGTTTTGAAATGTATTCACAGGTAATAGTAATGTCCGTATCTTATACAAACAGTCAATATTATTATAACGCTACAAAATCAAATTTCTTGTTCAATTGTGTTAACTCTTGAAGCTCTTGAAGGGGGCGTTCGCCCCTGTCATACCTGCTCAGTTATGTATCACAGTAAGCAAAAACTTTTTAAAGAATTGAACAAATTTATTTTATACAGCAACTTTTCCAATGGTTTAATTCCGAAACATTTACATGAAACCCCGTTCAGGGAAAAGTGATACTATAATCTGAAAACTGGATTCGTCCCCATAAGGTTTCTTTCGTAACATTGGTCACTCGGTGCCTTGATTTCCAAAAGTGGTCTCTTCAATGTAGAGATAATTGCAAGATATGCGATAGATATAATTCTGCGATACCCCGGAAGCATTCGATATGGTTACCATACTCCGCTTATGAAAATTAGCTTGATTCCATACCCGTGTTCAATTCAAGTGTTTTGAATAACTCTCTGATAATGAGTCTTGAACTTTTGACTCCGTTGAGTAGTGTTTTTTAGGTTTAGAGTGTGAGTGTGAGTGACAGGACGGTGAATGTGGTAGTGTAAAAGGGCAACATAGCCTTTCGTATCATAACAGTATGCTTTAGCAAAGTCAAGCTCACGTTAGAGCCTATGAAGACTTTGCGGGACGCAATGATATAGTATTCCAAGACTAAAAGAAGGTTAGGCCAGCTCGATCATACAGGTATCTGCAACGAGCTTGTCAGGAGGGCTTAGCTTCTGTTCTCAGCTCAGTTGTGGCAAACTAGAGTACTCCGCAGTGAACAAAGTTATTAATATCGGACGTAAAAGTGTGAATAGACTGCCTCACAGGCAGTCAAATTACTATGATGTTACTCAGATGCTTTCCAGACGTAGTTGTTTTCGGTAATACTTAATGAGGTTTCATTTAGGTGATGCTGAGGTATGTGTGTACTGTAGAGAAGTAGATACTATGGACCACATCTTCTTTCGCTGCGAGTGGTGAGGGGAGTATCGAGCGAGTATGGAGGGCGCGATTGGATGCACCATAACGGCGGGAAATGTGGTGGAATGTATGATAGAAAGTGGTAGAAATTGAAGAATAGTTGCAGATTTCCCGGCCATAGAGGTAATTGAGAAGGAACGTAAAGAGCGAGAGGTGATTCAAATAAGGGAAGTGATAGGATAGGTCGGGGAATGTTCTTCAGACGGTTCTGTGGATCTTTGGGTTACAGACAAATGAGCAAACAGGTGGTTTTAGTGAGTAGGACTCCATTTAATGGATGGTTATGATTGGTACAGACATTCAAAAAACCTCTGCTGTTGTCCGTCTCCGTAATGCTAAGCAATGAATTTCTCGTGGAAGTGCCTGATCCAGAGTTTTTCAGTTCCTGTTCTACCGAACTATTTTATGTAGATGTTGATTGTTGGTGGTGGATCTTCTTGTATGAAGAACCGGACTTTGTTCTAAGAATTAGAGTTCTTAAGAAAATATTGTAACAAATTCATAATTGTTATGGTCCAAGTTCCATGAATTTTCTGATTTTATATTCCTTGAATTCTTACTGTGTTTTACTTTCCAAATATTGAGTGATTGGTAGAAAAAAAATTGTGATGATTTACTGTGATTTTGTGTCAGTTTTCCCTTTCTTTCTTGTGTGATATATTGTGCTTAAAGTTAATGTAAAATTTCTGAAATCGCTGACCAACGGAACTTTATATATTGTTTCTTTTTTAAGTTTTTTGGGAAAACAACACCAAAATGGAGAACAAAATGCTGTATATTTAAAAAATCACCAAGAAAATTTCTTAATTATACATAAACAGGGAAACAGAAAAATTACAACTATCTTATGTAATAGTCAAGCTGCTTTAAAATTGGAAGAATGTATACGTAGTGCTTTTAGGGGAGACTAAGTATAAGATTATTATATTAAGATTAAATGATTGACAAAAATGCTATCAAAGAAATCTGTTGCTTCAGTAATCTCATTAACGTCATAAAAGCGGTACAATTGTCCTCATTTAACAGAATTAAGGCAGGCGCTCTTTTAATTTTTATTTTGTGTTGTGTTCTTTCTTTAGTTGTATTGATGGCCCCAAGCATCTTCACCACTACTCGATTTTCGAATTGTTGGTTCTTTTGTAATTTTTTAGGGTTCCTTATATACAATATACGGATACCCTTATAATATCACTCAGGATTTCTCTGTCACATCACAGCAATTTTCTCCTCAACTACTGGACGGAAGAGGTTGAAATTTGGTATCAATGTATAGTTTGATGACCCGATCAGGAATACATATCGTAAATGAAGAAATTTTGATTTTAGGGGCACTTCTGGGGGGAAAAACATAAAAAGTCGACCGTTCCCCCCCTGATCTCCGAAACTACTGAGCCTAAAATTTTGAAAGCAATAGGAAATATAGAACGTTGCCCGAACTTTACAGGAAAAATAAGGAGAAACCATTAATATTAATTTTGGGGGGCAAATTATAGATTTAAATAAGAATTTAAAAATTAAAAAAAATTCAAACGCATCATGTAATATAACAAATGAAAGGTCTCATTCTGAGGAACACAAATATATTTTGTTCATATTTAAAAAAATATATTAACGAAAATATACCAAAATTTACCCATCCCCCCCCTTATCTCTGAAACTATAAAAGGTAAAGTTTTGAAAAAAATGAGAGGTATAGGTTCTGACCTGAAGTTTACTGGAAAAATAAGGAGAAACATTTACTTTTAATTTTGGGGGGCAAATTACAGAATTAAATGGAAAACATAAAATTAAAATTGTTTCTAACCCATCATGTTATACATCAAATGAAAGGGCTCATTACAACGAAAACAAATATATTTTTTTCATATTTTTAAAATAAATTAATTAAAAGATATTAACAAAAATATAAAAAAAATTTACCCATTCCCCCCCCCGTATCTCCGTAACCATAAGCTGGGAAATTTTGAAAAAAAATGGAGGTATAGCCCCTCACCTGAACTTAGTGGGAAAATAAGGTGAAACCCCTAATATTCATTTTGGGGGGCAAATTATAGAATTAAATGGAAAATAAAAAATTATAATTGTTTCTAACGGGTCATGTAATATATCAAATCACAGGGCTCATTATGACTAATACAAATATATTTTTTTAATTTTTTTAAAATGAATATTTTAAAATATATTAAAAAAATATTTTAAAAAAATTACCCATTCTCCCCGTTATTCCCTAAACTATGAGACCTCAATTTTTTTGTTTATAAGAAAAATATGAAAAAAAAATCCTAATTTCTATTATTTGGGGGCCATAACGAAAAATAAATTATTAGAAAACCCCCATAGTAATTTTAGGGACAAATTATACAATTAAATGGAAAATAAATATTCAATTTTCAAACGCTTCATGTAATGTATCAGATAAAAGGCTCATTATATGAATTACAAATATATCATATTTTTAAATCATTTGTTTAAAAGATATTAACAAAAATATTAAACATCGACTTAATTCCCACTTTAGAAACTACACTATTTAAATTTTGTAAAATATATTTTATTTGTATTTTTTAATAATTTGAATAACAGATTTAATAATTTATAATTTAAAACTTGACCTATTTTGCCCTTTATCTTTCAATCTACAGAGTCTCAAAACTCAGACAGTAGATTATAAAAGACTTCTCTGAAAGTTTATTAATAAAATAAAACTCTAATGTTAATTTTTAGGGGCCAAATTAGAAAGTTAAATACAAATACATATGTATTGTGATAAAAATCAAGCGAATCCTAAAGCAGATAAAGTAAAAAGTCTATGTGTGGAAAATCAAAGTGTATATTTTTTATAAATTTAAAACGCTTCCTGCAAAAGATATTAGGGCAAATATAAGAAAATGCACTCATTCCCTGCTTGTCTGAAACTGGAATATTAGAATCTTGAAGGTGGTACGGAACCCTAAGTATGCGAGTCCAACTCACACTTGACCTAATTATATATTCTTTATTCGTTACATTTGGTTTTTGTAAAATCAAATCTTGAATTTTGTATTGTTTTATATATTTTTTAATGAAATTATCTGACGTTTATATTAGGAAGTTGAAAAATCTGAGATTATGAGGGATAAGTCATAGCAATGTATCATGTATCACACACGCAAACCATGTATTGTATAAAATTCATTTTCATTCGCATATCCGGTGCACTTTTGAAGGATAAAATATATGTTGATCATCGCGAAATGTTTCATTCGTACTTGTTTAGTATTGACACAAACTTATCTTGCACACTCTTTGGCTATTAAGCTATATGTCTTTTGGACGGAAAATTCTAAGTGGATTTTATTGTCGGACAAGGTTAAATATTTAATAATTTCCATAAAACAACAGTCTCGAATTGAGGTTGTGGATAACATTTTAAAATATTTTCATTATAAAATATTCATAATTGTTCGCAGTATTTTGCTATTTTTATATGTACCGAGGTCTTTCAACCAAATATTTTAAGGACACATTCTATAAAGAATAAATATATAAATATGTTCGAAATATAGGTATCCCCGAATATTTCACTATGAGGTAGCACCTACCGGTTTCCAGAATATTGAAAAAAAGTTATTAAGATTGCCATTTTACGAATTCTAACCGATTTCTATGCAACGTTTAATCGATTTAGATACCTTAAACTGTATTCCATTAAGGTGCTTCATGGCTATGCTAGAATCTAATAGGTGGCGTTGTAATGAAGTTAATTACATATTAATATAGAATATTTAAAAACCGAAATAATTCAGATTCATACATAATGTTCGGGGAATGCACAATGTGATTTTGGCAAAAAAATATATTTCGGGGGGTTGACTGGTCTAGCAATTTGTTTTTAATGGAGATGAATGGAATACGACCGCAGATTCTAGTAGATAAAGAAAAGGTATATAAAATAATTTTATGAAAATCGGATGACAACTTTAACACAAAATCTTAGGTTCATACGTATGTCGGGTTTCGGTAGGTAACGCTGTGATCAAGTTAGGTAAAAATTATTTTCTTTTACTGAAATGACTGAAATGACTTCACGACCTACCGAAAACGACATAACAACACTTTTAGAGTCAGTGGGTATATATTTTTTGTGGTGCTTGCTTCTTTACGGGGTGAGTTTTTTTTATGATCAGTATGGGGATCTCGGAAACTGGGGGAGATAGAGCAATGGTTAAATTGGGAAAGATTTGCAGTTTTACTGGCCCAATTTAATGACATGTTCGGATTTTTGTAAAAAGTCATGAGCTTTTCAACGATATAATACTCGATATAGTTATTCATAAAAATATCGGAGTTATGGATGCTTTTCTCCCTTATTTTCACTTTTAACGTAGGTAGCCATGAAATAGATTGATTTATTAATAACTATTCCAAAAAACATTGAACGTTATATTATATTAGGGATATCAGATATAACGAAAAAACTAAATAAGTAGGAACTTACTAAAAACTAAGAAATTAAAGTACATAATGATGATTACAATTTATGTTCGAAAAGTCCACCATTGTTATTTAGACAAAAATTGCATCTTTTTAAGATTGACATTACCGCTTTCCTCACAGACCGCCTATCAATTTCTTCAATTGCTTGTAATACCGCCTTCTTTAGGTCACCAACTGTCTCATACTTTCTTTTGTATACTTTGTTTTTTAGCGCATCCCATAAATAGAAGTATATAACTGCCAAATCGGGAGACCGGGCTGGAAATTCGCGTGGGCCATTTCTTCCTATCCAAGAGTTTGGATAGATATTATCTAAATGTTGTCTTACTAATAACGAGTTATTAGCAGGTGCTCCATCATGTTGGAACCACTTAATTGCTAAACGAGTTCTCAAATTCAAATTATGCAACATGTCTTGAAAAGTGTATTGCAAGAAATGCAAGTAGCGCTCCCCAGTAAGTGATTCGTCATAGATAAAAGGCCCCAGAATAGTAGACCCTATGATACCACACCAAACATTAATACCAAATTTTATCTGGGGTCGTCTTTGTTCTACATGGAAAGGTTTTTTTTAGACCGGATATGCTCATTGTGTCTATTGAACATACCGCAGTTAGTAAATCTAGTTTCATCTGACCATAACACCTTTAATGGAAACTGTGGATTGTGAAGGCACAAGTCTCTAAACCATGTACAAAACAAAATATGTCGATGTTCGTTACCAGCATGCTAAGTTTGAGAAACTGAAAGTTTGTACGGGTGGAACTTGTGCGCTTTCAGTACCTTAACTACAGTTCGTTGAGATGTGCCAGCTTCTGCCCCAATCTCACGAGTTGATGTAGATGGATTTTGATTTACCATTGCCAAAACATTTATTTGTGCTGCTTCGTTAATTTGATTACGTTCCTTTGGTGGTTTAGTAAAAGATCCATATCTGCGTAAACTATCGTAAAGCCTCTTAAATGTACATTGAGCAGGTTGACGACGATTAAAATATCTATGAAAGTATTCCTCAGCTGCACGAACTGAATTTTTATGGCATATGATATAACATTCCACCATATTCAGTTTTTCTTCGTTAGAATATTCCATTTTATCACGAAAACTTGTCAATATCGACTGTCAGTTCACCCCTACTAATGGAATTACTCTCAAATGAGGAAACGTCAAAGTGAAAACAATCTTTTTATGGCTACCTCGTTAAAAGTGAAAATAAGAGAGAAGAGCATTCATAACTCCGTTATTTTTATGAATAACTATATCGCGTATTATATCGTTGAAAAGCTCTAAAAATGTCCGATTTTTTGAGGATATAGCCAACTCGGGTTTCCATTCAAAAAAGATAAGTTTGTGTCATATCTCGAAAACGAGAGCTGTCACGCAAACGAGGACATGACAATCGTATTCGGGATACAATTCCCTTCAATTTTGATATTTACATTTTTTTTATAAAATTCAAAAACAAAGGAGCTAAGGATTTGCTAAATCGACAGATTTCATTTTTTTCAAAATTTAGTAGCCATGATTCCTACAAAAATCCGAAAGTGTCATTAAATTGGGCCAGTAAAACTGCAAATCTTTCCCAGTTTAACCATTGCTCTATCTTCGCTAGTTTCCGAGATCTCCATACTGATCATCAAAAAAAAACTCACCCTGTATAAAACTGTTCTTCTTAAACCAAGTACACATTGGAAGATTACCACATTTACAAAGAATAAGACATTTTTCCGATGACAAAGCAAGGTTGTGTTTTAAGAAGGTACAGCTTTTACTTCACAGTGTCTTTGACAAACTCATAAATTATACTTTTGTATAATTATATCACTTACTGTCAATTTAAAGTAATTAATAATTTTATGGAGATAATTTATTTACAGTAAACAGTCATTATTTTCATTATACATTTCATGCATAACGTGTTTGATTACAGTACTAAACAGTTATTGATTATTAAAATCTGACCGACACACTCATACTATTACCAAGTAGTTGGTGGATAGGAAGTGTTATAATCATGCAAGAATTTTATAATCGTGATAATTAGTCAAGGGGTAATTTTGCTAATTTAATTCGAAAAAATCAGAATAACAAGAAACATGCAATAATCGGAAATCGATTAAAATTTGGGTTGGTTTTTACAAAGCTAATAATCATAATTAATGCCCAGAAGCAAGCAAAACATCTAATTAACATATGCTCAGTTTGTTCTTTGGAATTTTCTCTCCTACCGTTTTCTGTAATAGTAAAGTATTAGAAATTTGTATCTGATTCGAAGTTAGCGTGGCAATTTCGAAAAATCTTTGGGATTACTGAGTATTTCTTGAGAATATGGTGCCTCACTCGAAGTTTGCAAGAAAAATAAAACAAAAAGCTTAATATTCATTGTGGCATAAAAAGAATTTTTTCCATATTTTAAAAATAATTTGTCATTTTTTCTCATTCTGGTATCTTTTGGTTTCTCAAACTTCGTAAATGCTAATACTTAGATTCAGAAGCCAACTACTCCGGGAATGCTTCAGGGGGTTTAATCCAAATCTATTAAAGTTAAATGTTAAACATTCTGCGATTTTCAATAATTTGTTTTATCGTGAATACTCCGTTAATTGTTGATCTTTTCTTCCTAATTCTCATTTGCTTTTAATTAACCGACTTGAAAAAGAAGGAGGTTCTTAGTTTAGTTTATTTATTGGTAAAGTATTACATCTGTGTGTTTTTACAAGTCAAATCGTATTAAATATTACAAAAGCCTAAAATACAAAAGCCTATATAAAATGTTATTAAAATGGTAAGAAAATAAAATGTCCTATGTACTAATATATAGACAACACTGTACATTATAGAGGCAAACAGATTAAAAATTTACACATTGAAATCACTTCCTAAGTACTCCTTGGTTTAAAATATAATTTTTTACTCAAAGCTAATAATCATAATTAATGCCATAATAGTCAGAATTCTCGTTCGTTGCAATCTGTGGTAGCTGAGAACCAATTCTCCTCCTTTCCTTGTTGAATAGGAGTGAATACATCTAGACAAAACACTTAAAAGTGCAAGGTAGGGTAAGTAGTTTTAGCCCCACAAAGCTATCTCTACAACACTCGGTATTTTAAGCCTGCAATAATTCTGTTGTAACTTAAAAATTTGAGCAGAGCACGGTGGAATCGCGTAGGACATATTGGAGCTAAAGTATCCATGATACGCTGTCAGTAATGTGCCCCTAGATACATTTTTTGACAGGCTCCTTATGTAATTTGGAGCTAAGGAAATTAACAAAGTATTAGAGAACTTCACTGGTCCATCACTCTCTAGAGTCGATGGTGAAGATTGTAATGTAAAATTAATGTACTGGGTCTTACTAATGTTGAGACTAAGCCTATTGGCTAAAAACCAATTCTCTATTTCACGCTGTTTGATTTCAGTCCACTGCAATATTGGGTCTGAAGGTTGATAGCGCAGCAATGTTGTGGTATCATCAGCAAACAGGATTATCAGGTGATTCTGAGTATATGAGAAATCTTACGCCATGCTGATCCTGCGATTCGCGGATGAGTCTCACATACTGTTCTCTTGCTTCGAGTGAGTAATACTGTCGAATCAAAGTTGTAGTGAGACAGCTTTTTGTAAAGAATTTCAAAACTTATACAATCGAAAATCCAGGAAACGAAAAGCTTAATATCCATTAATCATTGTGGCATAAAATAGAATTCAAAGTAGTTAATCATTTTCCATATTTTAAAAGGCCTGTAATTATAATTTGTCATTTTGAGAACAGAAGGAAATATGCTTTTCTCATTCTGGTATCTTTGAGATATTTAAGGATTCTAGAGTTAATGTCATAACAGTCTCTGCTACCACCTGTCGAAATTTTATCTGAAACCAATTCTGAGTAAAATTTGAAGCTATCTCCAATGTATTGATTTGTATACTTAGGAGGGAAAAGATTTTTAATCACTCTGACACAAAGAAATAGACCTGGGCTTAGTGAGACTTTCCAACTATGAGATTTTATTATACTCCACATGGGAATGCTTAGCAATGAAATCATGGGGGTTTATCCAGTTTTTTGTAATAAAATCAAAATTATATAAAGTTAAATAAGGGATTCAGTTAATTTTAGGGCCTTGTTTGTTCCGAACCATTTTCGTTTTTGTGGCATTCTGCGACTTTAAAAAAACTGCAGAACTGATCCTCCACACTTTTGGTATTTGTCCAGTTTATCGTGAATACTCCGTATAAGTTTGTGGTGATCAGTAACCCGGAATTTGCCCTTCCTAGAATTCTGAAGTTAACATTTGCGTTTTGAAGTTAACTGTTGGAAACAAATCATAGGAATTAAAAAAGAAGTTGAGATAGTCAGCCTCCTTGCAGTTCCGCCGTTCATAATGCACATTGAAGTCGCCAATGACTATAATGTTCTCTTAACCGACTTCCAAAAGGAGAAGGTTCTCAATTCCTGTATATCTATGTTTTTTTTGTTTGTTCAGCGCAAACGGCTCAAGGAATTTCGACGATTTATACTGCATCCTGTTCCGGGAGATCGCGAAGTGGTCTCATATTTTTTTCATTAACATAGCTTGTGCCGTTTTTTAGAAAAAAGGGAAAAACTTTTTTAACGACATTCTTATACAATAAGTTTTGGTTAAGTTGCTGGTATTAACTGTTCGGAACTTTGAGTAAATTGTAAATAAATTGAATTAATCAAAATAAATGTCAGTTAATATGTATATACAGTGTGCATTCATAAATCAAACGATTTCTTTTTATTAATAATTTTAAAAGAAAAAGTTATTCTTCATAAACCGATTTGCATGGTCTCAAACGTAAACAATAATCATTTCATGGCACTTTTTTAACTGTATACGAGGTTTGTCATCAAATAGGAATTTAGATTACAAATTAAAGTATCATTATATTTGTTAATATCTAAAATTGTTATCAAATAGAAGTAATTAGAATTAAAAACTGCATCTACTTATGTTATTGCATTATAAATTGTATAATAAGTATTTATGTAACTTTTCCAACTATATACTAGCCTTCAAAAACTATATCAATTTTGTTTAAAAGTGAGGTACCGTTATTTTTTTATAATATCTCAAATTATAATCAAAGTTTATAAGAATTGAAAACTGCATCCAATTGTATTATTAAAAATTGTAATACATTGAAAGTTAATTGGAAATAAATCGAAATAAATGTCAGTAAATCAACTTCAAGGTGGAGGTTCTCAGTTGGTTTCTATATACAGTGTGTCTTCATAAGTTGGATTCAACGGGAAACGTTCTTATGAATATTATTTGGAGAAAAAGTTATTCTTCATAAAAGTATTTGCATGGTCAGAAACGTATACTGTGATCATTAAATGTCACTTTTTCAACTGTATACGAGGTTTGTCGGCAAATAAGAATTTTGATTAAACGTAAAATACCTCTATACGAGTATATAAGATTTTTATCAAACAGGGGTAATAAGAATTATAAAATACATCTAATTATGCCACATCACTAAAAAATGTATAATAGTCACTTCTCCAAATTGTGTACTTGGTTTGATAAAGAATATAAATTTACTTAAGTTAAGTACCTTTATTTTTAATAATAACTCAAATTGTTATCAGACAAAGTTCATTAGAATTGAAAACTACGTCCTAATATGCTATATCAATTAAAAGTGTAAAACGATTTATTATAAGATGCCGCGCAGAGGATACTATTAAATGAATGTCAGTATAATTAACAGACCTAAAGAATGATGATACTCAGATCCTCTACAATATAGAGGATCCACCTAAGTTAGAATCATATACAAAATTTTCTTAATACATATACATATGTACGAAATAACTTATTCTATTCAACAGTAAACGAGGTTGGTCAAGCTAATAAATGATGCTTAAAAGTAAAATACTTTATTTTAGTCAATATCGAAAAAGCTAATTCAATCAACTAAAAATTGTAGAATAAATACATTTTAAAAAAACAAAAACTAACTTAAAAAATTAACTTAAAAGCATTAAATAATTTTTTGCTACAACAATTAAGTACTTTTTCTAAAGTCGGTGCCAATTTGAACAGCGACGTTGCGAAGTACAACTATAAATGTACTTAACAAAATAGTTTTTTAGTTAATTTTTTTTAATCGGTTTTTGTTTATAAATGTATTTATTCATTAAATGTTTCGTTATGACTTGAAGTCTATTAAGTATCTTATCATATATTTGTATGTTGTTCAATACTCTTATTAATCTGTAGTTGTTCTTTTTCTTTTTGAGCAGTCTCCATCAGTGATAATTTCCTTATTCCTTCAATTTGTCATTCATCAGCACCTGACCCAATCCAGATATGACGTCTTGCGGGTTTTAATCCCCTGGTAGAGCTCGCCTTCGGTTCTTCATAACATGTGTACGATTTCCAAAGGATTCTAAGCATTCGCGGAATGTTCACATCACGAAAGCCTCTATCTTATTAATCACAGCAGGAATTTTTAGTTACTACACTCGTATAAAAATCACTCCTACGTCTGCCTGTCTGTCACAGTTTATTCTCTCAGAAATTCATCATCATCATATAGCAGCTTGTTCCTTCACTGCTATACATAAGCCTGTCTTAATCTAAACCATTTTGCTCGGTTTTGGGTACCTTGATTCCAGTTTGAAGACATCCTTTTCAAATTGTCCGTCCATCGAGTCAGCGGCCGTCCCCTGTTTCTGTGTGCTTCGTCTCTGGGACGTCATTCTTCGTTCATCTATTGACGACATTCTTGCGACGTGACCAGCCCATTTCGATTTCAGTTATGTGATTTTTTAAATTGCATCCGTTACTTTTGTTCCTCTACGTAGTTCTTCATTTCGTATTTTATTTTGCAATATCATTCCCAACATGGTCCTCTCCATGGCTCGTTGAGTTATTCTGATTTTGTTGACAGTTTTATGTGTGAATGTCAAGGTTTCCGAACCAGACGTCAACACCGGGAGAAATAATTGATCGAACAGTTTTTGTTTGAGACAACTGATTTGAATACATATCTCAGCCTTCCAAAGGTATCCCAGGTCAGTCCTATCCCTCTGTTTAGTTCGCAGGTTTCATTCGGATCTCGTGTCCCAGATATTATATGTAAGATGTGATGTATTCAATTTATTTTCCTTCTAGCATGAGGTTACAGCTGGGGACTAAATTTTTCATTAATTGGGTCTTGGCCATGTTGATTTTTAAGCTTACTTTCTGGGAAGTTGTGGATAGTTCGAAGACCCTTTCATTTGCCTTGTCTATTCGATCTGAGATCAACACTATATGGTCTACTGAAAAGTTTAGGGGATATTGTGTCACCCCTTTCGATCTTGAACCAATCTGTTCCGCGTGTATTCTTACTTTTGCAGGTACCAGCTCTTATATGTGTCGCAGATTATGCGACAGTTTGCGTACCTTAGCATATGTTTATATGTTGCTCAACAAGCTTCTTAATCTGTAGTTGTTCCTTTTCTTTTTCAGCCGTCTCCGTGAAAATTGGCACATTGTCGAATGTTTCTCATCTATGATAATTTGTTTTTCGTAACATGTGTACAATTTCCAGTGGATTCTACGCATTCTACGGAATGTTTACATCTCGAAAATTTGTAGTTTCTACACGCACGTGTGCGTGCCAGGAGGTCATAGTAGAAATGAAGGAATTCTTATGTTTGGGAGTTGTTCTAGAAAGATTTTTTTTTAAATCTACCATCTTCGCCTTTATCAGCGAAAATATCGAGCTCAAAATTTTGAAAAAATTAGGCAATGTAAAGTGTTTCCCAAAGTTTACAAAGAAAAATAAAGCTAAATTCCTAATATTAATTTTGAGGGGAAAATTATAGAATTAAGTGAAGAATAAAAATTTAACTTTTTTCAAACGCATCATGTAATAAATCAGATGAAAGGGTTCGTAACGAGGAATGGAAATATATATATTTTTCATATTTTTGGAGTACTTCGTTTAAAAGATATTAAAAAATAACCCATTCCACCTTTGTCACCAAAACAACTGAACAAAAAATTTGGGATAATAAAACATTTTTTTAAAAAATATAACCGACTTCAACCTATAACTAAAAAGCTAAAAATAATTATAACAAAATACAACTTTAGCAAATAAATAACACATTCAATGTTGTTAGGTACTTACCCAGGAAGTAAAAAAGTAAACATTAAAAGGTGCTCATTCTGTACAAATTAATTACCTACCAATCTAGTACATTTTTGAAGTCGGTGCCAAGCAAATCTAAAATCCTTCATTGCGTACTTATCTACTACTTCATCAAACTTGATTGTTGCTTGGCACCGACTTCAAAAATATACTAGATTAGTAGGTAATTAGATAGTTTTCGGCGATTTTCTGCAAAAATGCAAGTTTCACGTAGCAGAAAAGTATATAAGATCACCTAGGGATCTTCCTTAATAGATAAAACGTTAAAAAACTATACACATCTATAAAGAGTTTTTGAAAAATGGAAGTTTTTATTCAAGCGCATCCGTAAAGTATACAGCTCGCAATAAAAAAACCATCATATTTTATTTCCAGAAGTCCTTAGTGCCCTTAATATAAATATGAATGGAAAATGGTCGGAATAGGACAATAAAACTGGCTATTAAATGCTTGCGGACATATAAGGAAATTTTTGGGTTCTCAACTTTTGCCAAATTGACATAATTGCTATAAATGTCTTTCAATTCTCTTCAACGGAGATTTCAGTACAGCCCTGATGAAGCTTTCTCCTATCAAACATATTTTACTTATATTTTTAATTTTTTTTTATTTAGTAATTTAGTATTTTAAATTTGATCCATCCTCCTCTTTATCTCCGACATAACTGTGCATAACATTTAGAACAAAAGATTAAATTGGGCCACGCAGAAAGTTTGTTGGTGAAATAAATAATTTTGAGAGTCAAATTAGAAAAGCTAATAAATATTATTATAAAAATCAATCGCATCATGTAGCAGATCAAATGAAAGCATAGCATTGCATATTTTTTTGTAAATTTAAAACGCTTAGTTTAAAAGACATTTAGGAAACTTAAAGTAGAAACTTACAATATATATTCTGATTTATCTAGCTGATAAAAAATCTGAAATGGGGGTACGGATTCCTTAGTATGCAAGTCCAATTCACACTTAACAAAATTAGATTATCTTGTAATTTCTCATATGTGTCATTAGAAGAAAACCAATGTTATGTTACAAGGTGAAAATTTTTTCGACAATAAATGCATTCGGAATGCCTCGCAATCATATTTTATATTAAAATATTCCAATAACTGAACAGGATTATAAATTCAAGCTTTCGATTTTCAGAACAAAAAAAATACGATTATACGTTCAATTTTTTATGCGTGTCCTGTATGTACCCTCTTATTATCTTTTTGATGAGTTGCCGAACGTTCGGTATTGAATAATTCATAACACAATAACGCAGTTGCTCGGTATCAGCAAACAGCTGAAGATGTGCTTGGTATCCTAAATTATTAATTATCATGTTTCCGAAGCTTGCTACTTTTTTAGATATTAATCAGTTATTACGAAAACCCGAGTAAATTTCAGTAGCATGGACACAGTTCAGTGTTATCGTGTATCGCCACAACATAATTTACAATATTATTATAAAATCTGAACACGAAGAAACAGTTTGTTTGTTGCTAATTATTGTCACTTATATTTTACCTGACTATACAAGGTCGAAAGGACACACCAGTTTCTAAAGTACATGTTTTGAACTCGATTTTTGTAAGAATGCGAATACCGAAATTTTTCGTCCATGATTAAGGTTTCGAGTTGTCAGTTAAAAGTTATAGAAACCAAAATGAGTGAAGTACGTTTGAAAAGTTTTAATTTAACTTCAGTATTTAAGAATTTACTAAACTGTTTAAGAGATGTAAGATGGATTTCATCGTTGTGCATTTTTGAATCTCTGAACTTTTTTCTGTAAAATTACCTATTTTAAAGGACTAGTTATTGTCAAAAATAGTTTCTCCAAATTTACAAAGCCTATACATTTAAGTGAAGATAGTACCTATAATAACCACCAAATGAAGCAAAAAACTTTTACAATAACACTAGCTGGTCCGCGCCGGCTTCCCACGGAATACGGAAGTTGATGTTTTACTTTAATGCAAATGTTGTAAAATAAATTCCTAGAGACTGATCGCAGCACCCCTATAGGGTTAAATTGTAAATCTGACCCACTCAAATACACAATCGTCCCAACCGTTTAGGAGGAATTCAGAAATTCATTCACACAACCTGATCGCAATGCCACCTGGTCCTAGCGTAAATTTATACCTTTCAGGAACCCACTCAAATAGCCACAGAAAACTTTCAATGAACCATAATATATAATTTAGATATAAGAAACCGGTTCCTCTGGGGATCGAACCGGAGACATTTGCATTATTTGTAAGATACTCTAATCAACTGAGCTAATGTGCTCTCGCATGTGACGGCTGAGCGATTATAGCATATAGCAGCGACGCGTTGATTAAACAATTATCATCATATTTAAACAAATTAACACAAAACAATAATAAACTATCCGGATAAACCTTCCTCTTGAATCACTCTGTCCATTGATGAAAACCGCATTAAAACCAGATGCGTGGTTAAAAAGCAAAAAGCGACTTTTATACTATGTAAAGATTCCCTACATTGTTTAATAATTAAGTTAAATACATGCGACCACGTCGCTTCGACTACAAAAAATGTTTTGTATTGAATTTTTTATTAAAATGGTTTGTTGAGCATTAGATTTGTTAGGGTAAATAAAACATGAACTATTTGTAATTCACAAATTTCTTTTCTCTACCAAGTTAAAGAACAGAAAAATAAACAACTATTTACATATGATATAGAAATAATTCCACACGAAGTCATTTGAAACGATCTAGTTTAGTAGTTAAATTATTCAGAAACACATTAATTTATTAAAATATTATTTTGTTTGATATATGTTCTTACACAGTAAATAAACACCAGAGTTATTATTTTCAATTCAAAAACTGCACCAAACTGCACGGCTTAAACCAATTTTGGTAAAATTTGAGCATTTCCCACTATAAAAAAACTTTTTAGACTGAAGAATCAAATTGATAGAGTAAGCAATTGAACACTGGTACAGATTCAAAAGCTTGTTTTTACCTGAGGTACTTTATTTTTTTTTTGCCAAAGGTAAAAGTCTAGATGCGTACAATCAGGAAATCTTTCCAATCAATAAACCAGCCCAGCTAATCGTTCCCTAACTTTTGGTTTATAATAATAAGTGGGTTATTACGTAATACTAGTTCCTATTGAAAGTATAAGTTTTCACTTTGCAGCAGTTGAATAAATTCCAGATATATCTCTAGATGTCGCGCTACACTCAAAGATATAGGGATCGATAAACTATATATCTAAAACACTAACCTAAACATTAACACTCTTTCAGCCTTGATTTTCTAGGCTAATGTAAAAAAGAGTTCCAACTATCTTGCAAAGACGACCAATCGAACGAATGAAAGTATTGTTGAATAACACTTTTAGTAATTATTTCAATAACAAATCATTTCGATATTTACAAATTGTGCTAACTTTGATATATATGCTAAACTAATATTAAGTAAACAAAATATAAATGAAGCTTCTGGTGGACTTTCATCCAAATGTTTCACCTGCAACTGCGGCAGTCATCTTTAACAGTGCAGGTGTAGGTGGTACCTCGTAGAATGCTCGAATTGAAAACGATTACAGGGGAACTGGTATTTAATCCTTCCTGTGGGAGTCCGGTTTGCCCTGATTGACCAGTAGCCATCGAGGGGGTGGGGACTTTAAGTGTCATCGATTGGTAAGCCCTACTTACTATCACTGGAATCAGAAATGTTACGAACAAGTTGATGTAGTCCAGTCTTTCAAAGCCAACGCTATCTTCAAGCTGTCTATCATGTTGGTTCCGTTACTTTGGTGACGTCTTTGTGAATCGGAACCACGGGGAAAATTCACTGGTGGCATACAATTATGAATTGAATTCTCCATGAAATAAAGAGAGTAATGGGCAACTAGATTTTATATATGTTTTGGTTTTGAAGAATAAGGATGACTACAATATATACCGGAAATCTACTAATGCAGATTCTACTCACAAATATTCCAATCATCATTTCAATATAAGAGGACTGTAATCATTCACTCGTCGACCGTACATTCTGTGTCTGTGAACAATGTCTAATAGAAAACTTCTCTATTTATATAGTGCATTGCAGGATAATAGTTACAAGGGGCACATTGGTCCTTTAGATCAAGACTAAAATCCAATCAGGCGAAAAATCAACAACCACTTTAGGAACACCTTATTTTCCATGTATAAAAGAATACAACTGATTGCATTAAGAAACAGTTTAGAAGAACTGTTGTTAAACCCACTCAACAACTTCGCCACATGCTACGAACTCAGTGACCCATGAGGCAATTTACTGAATACCCGGTTAAGATGTATGACCTTGTTTTGATTTTTGAGTCAACGCATCCGTATGATCATATTTCAACTTCAGAAAGTGAAAATGGCTCACTTTTGACATGTTTAACATCATTTAAACAATGATGAAAGAAATTAACACAATTTTGGAATCATGAAGAAATATGACGCGTTTTTTAAAGTTCCTGGAATGTTTGAGCATAGTGGCCCATTTAGATTTTCAGCCACAGGTCCCAGGAAGCCTTAATGGTTACTAGTGAGAAATTAAAAATAATTCATTCCCGTGTTTAATACCGAAATGAGAACTGATAAATATACCTCAACTTCTTACTAATCAAAAATGCAATTAACATAATTGACAACAAGTTAGTAACGAAAAAAGTAAACAATAATGATTCAAAAACATATATACTTGGGAGTCAATTTCTTTTTGTCATACAAAGTAATTATCTTTATTAATTCATTTTCCAGTAGGGAATACAGTTATTTTTGAAGAGGAAAAACGAAAACAGTATTTACTGCTGCAACCTTGAGTTACGGTATATATTATTGCATTTGTTACGGATCGATTAAAATGTTGAAATTTTTTACTCATAGCCTTGATTTAAATTAAGGAAACAAAATCGAATGCTTCTGTTTTCCTCGAAATCAATGCATACTTTAAACTGTATTATGAAGAAATTCACTAGCACCAGGACAAATTTAAAATTTCTCGGCCAGGTAATTATATCTGTAAAACAGTATATGAAATACAAAGTGTCACCCTGAAAGGTGCTGCTAAACTATTAAAACAATATAGATATAAATACAGAAATATGCATTACTCTTTTCAAAATGCTACATTCTGATACATGGGCGTCACCAGTTTTTGGTTTTTTTGATTTGTAAACTTCCCAGGTTTTAGGATAAACGGGACGGGTGACAAATTGGCGAGTTTTTGACCTGGAGCCTGTTTCATAATCAACTTGTAACTTGTAGTTTTGTAACTTGTAGAATTTGTTTTGTGCACGACGAAGTTTTCATTTCGAATACTAATATTTTAGATTTTCAAGCTATAACTTGTAGAATAATTTTGCTGAATTACGAAACGATATTCTACAAGTTACAAAAGTTACAAGTTGATTATGAAACAGGCCCTAGTGAGAGGGATATCAGAAATTTCCTGCCAGATAAATATAAAACAGAAATATGCGTGTACTACATTATGTAATATAAATTTTACAACGGAGGGTTGTAAAAGGAAATCCAGGGGAGGCAACTGCCTCCCTCCTCCTAGCAGGGCCGGATACAGAGATTAGCGTCGTGAGGTCGATGTCGTGTCTTAGAGGGGGCTATCTTTTAAGTAGGGGGTCGACCTTTCTATGACTTTTCCCACTTGTTGTAACCCACAGAAATTATTTTATTTGAAGCTCTGAGATGTAAGATTTTTCCCTTGAGGATCTCAGAGGACGATCGCTCCCTTGCTGACTTTCCATCGCCCGTTCTAGATCCTCACCTTGCCCTTGGCCAAGGGTAGTAGAAATTGTTTGATAGATGTAAAGTTTTCCAAACGCATACGTCACTGATGTTGCTCAGGGCACGCGTTAGAAACAGGTGTCAAAATGTGGGCTATGAACTAAATTTCTCCTTATTTTCGAAATTATGGCCATATAAAAATTTAAAAAAAAACAATAGTTAATACTCCTCAATATTCATTAAAAGTCTGATAATAATAATTCACTTTTCAGTTAATATTTTGTTTTTTTCCTGAATACGATTCGAAACTATATTTTCATAAACACCTGAAAATGTCATATTAACCTCCAAACTTCCGGTGAAGATGGTGGGACAGCCACACGTGTAAATAGCTAGTTAGATTTAAAAATTATATTAAATAGGTAAGAATTAGCCTTTAATATGAAATAGTATTAGAAATTACTGATTAATCAAAAGTGCTAATTATCCTCACGAAAAAGTGCCAGTTTATGACTGTGAACATTGCCTACTTAAAAACGGTTTTAGAAGTGAAAGACGCTCAAAACGTGAAAATAGTTTATAAGTGAATTAGTTATATATAGACGCTAGGAAGAGGGAGAAGGGATAAAAAGAAAGAAGAGTTTAGTTAAGCAGGAAGTCCAGGAGTGGCTGTCCCGGAAGAATAAGTTTTTGTTTTATTGTTTATTGAAATTGCTAACAAAGAGGAGAGGAGAGAGAATTATGCACCTCTTCTAACACTAGGCTGGCTAAATGCTTATCAGCGAAAGCCATAAACCAACCAACCCAACAACCATCATATTAACCTCCAATATCACAAAACGTAATTTCTAATAAATATCTGAAGTTTGATTACATATTACACATACTATATAAATATTTGTTTCACTGAATACACAACTGTTAAAAATATAATAGAAACTAATGAAACAATACAAAGAAACACTTTAACTCTCAATGGACATGTGATAATAACATTAAGTAGGCGGGGCCAATTCGCTGTCAGAATGTATTCGAAATTGTTTAACATCGATCAAGCAATCTTGGCCCCTGGCTACCGATGCCTACGCTCTGCTATTATCACGTAGTCTTGCGTTCGTAATTGTCTTCAATCAAACTAATATTAAAGATATTTAGAAATTCCCAATTTTCGATACACACCTAATCTGAACTTAGATTGTCTCACAGACACTTACATGTCAATCATATGTTTGTTCGCAGACGCCAGTGGCTAATGGGTTTTGTTCGTACACGCCAGTTGCCAAAAGTCCAAAGTTTTAAAAAATTATCCATGAATCAACTGTTGGCACAGCCAACTTCCGAGATCGCACATTTTTTCAAAGCGTTGGAATTATTGGCGGATACTGCAGTTGGCTGCTTCTTCTTACTTATTGAGATACCCTGCGATGCGTAAATATCGTGACAAGACTAGAACGAGAGGTCAATAAAGAGTCCAACATGTTATCTCACTTGGTGGTGATCTGTGGAAGCAGCTCCTAAGCAAGTGAAATAGCCTCTATCGACCTCGCTTTCTAGACTTATCACTATATTTTTGCATTGCAGGCTTCAAACAATTTAAGCTCTAAGGTTAGCTGTGTGATTCGTGGAGAATTTTTCAAACGTTTAGATTTATTGGTAACTGGTCTCTGAGAAAATACTATTCTCATAGGTTTTATGTCAACTTTTGGTTGTCTACATTTAGGAGCAGATTTAATATTTCGTGACACTATTGCTATAAAATAGAACTATAGGTATAAACCATTACTTTAAAAACTAAGTAACTATCGCATTGCTACTTATATTTAATTATTGAGGGTAGGAGGATAATGTATCGACGATTTTGACTTATTCTTAAATCAACGTTGATTTCTGTTATAATATAACAAACAGGTACTATTCTATACCATTCAGCATTTGAAATACTTATATTTTCAAGATCCACTGTAGAAACGTGAACCTATTTATCAAAAAAAAGTTGATAATTACTTTGGTTTCTTTTAGAACGTAGTGAAACTGCAAATAAAAACGCTAACTTACTAACCACCGTAGAGCCCTGTACCGAAATAAATCAAGAGCTACTATAGTCACATGGGCCTATTTACCAAAAAAAACTTAATTATAGGAAGATAAGTGATATTGTTGGAAAAAGCCCACTTTGGGAACCTAATGTGTTTTGATTGAAGTCCACTTGTGGATTTACAAAGCTGCCCTGATAATGGAAAAAACATTAAAAACATTTTTTTATTGTGTATTAGGGAATACACTTCATAATTCTAAACATATTACAATAGAAACAGATACATTCCCACAGGTTACGCCTATTTAAAATCCATACGATTACGAGATGCACTAAAATTCCATTAATTGCAATAAAGAAAAGTTATTATATAGAACACAAATGGCAAGAAATGGAGGACGCCCAAAAATATATCAGAATTCGGAGTGAAAATAAAAAATTCGTGCCTAAAGCAATTGAAAAAATCAGAACGCCATCGGTACATTTACTTCAATATCATAAAAAATATCCAATCAAATAAGAAGTAAAGAGAAATGAACACAGAAAACATTAAAAACATTTTCAAAGGAAATACCAATCTGAAAATTGTAGGAAGGAAAGACATGAAAACTGATATACCTACACCAAATCAAAAACTAAGATGGCGCCATAGTGACGAATTACATAGAAAAACTAACAATTACTGATATTGATTATTCTATAAACTATTTTGAATTCCATACTTGACAAAAATCACTACACTCGATATCTCAATACTAAACCAGGAATCAGAAGACTTTCTTGAGACCCACTTTCAGTAACGGGAGGTATCAATTAAATGAAGGTAAAATAACACAAAGATGGAATGATCATTATTTGGAATCATTATTCCAGTCATACTACCTAGTAGACCATGAGCCCCAACAGAGATTTAAAATGGAATGGGGCTGGTCATTTGGGTATGATGTCAGGTATCCGATAGAAAACAAACTATAAAAACTGGGGACATTAGTGCACGGCCGTCCAGAAGATAAAGAGACTCGAATAAAATTGGCAGTTAGTTGAAAGGGCAGTAATTAAGAATCTGAAATAAAATTCCGTAGAAAACTTTGATGACAATAGAAATTCTTCTGAATTTTGGATACTCCATTTCTATAAATAATAAATGGCCAAATATAGTGTTTGATTAAAGATTAATGCATTATACCACAAATTCTTAGAGATGACTTGTACTCATTAGGGATAGATGGAGGAAGGCGCTAACCCCCTCCCCAAGCATCTGAGTTGTACGCTTTTTAGTGTTTATTTTGCTAAAATCTACCCTTAGCGGGATCAAGCCTCTCCCCAAATGAGGTTAAGCTCTCCCCAATACTGGATCCGTCATCTCTTGTACTGTTAAAAATTGTTCTCATTAATTTTCAATGTTAAATAAAAAAAAGTTGTATGATGTACTCTATATGCGACACATGATTTCTGACGTATTTTCTCTTCCTGATCACGATTCCGATGTCAGAATTTGGCCCACGTGACAATTTTTTTTTAACCCAGCAGATAACTCAAACTTTTGGATTTTTTCATATTTTCTGAGGTTAATCAAAATATCACCAGCAGGCCAAATTCATCAGAATTGGTGATCAGAAGGCAAAAGTACAGATAACTTTTTTTTCTTGTGTGCAGCTGTATTTAATACATTCTACAAGCAACTCCTAAAACCCATTAGTCTAGCTAGCAATTAGCAGTTTTTTTAAACGACTTCCATACGAAGGTTTTATTACGACTGTTTTTTTTTATACTACCATTAGAAAAATTATCTGAAAACTGTACTAAAGAAGTGGTCTGTTACGTCTCAGACATATAATGAATTAAAAATATTTTAATTACAATTTGCATTAACTAATCTGATAGTCTGTATTGCAATTCTTATTTATATAAAAAATTTTAATTATTAATTAATAAATAAATCATTAGAGGAAATGAGTCATACTTCATATAAATCACATAATAAAATGATTATTGTCGCCAGCTTCGAGAATTGTCTGGTAAGATATGAGAATGTAAATTACGATGAAATTATGAAGAATGTGTTAAAAAGATTGCTTGCGTGAACTCTAACAATAAATTATTCAATTAATCAATTATTTAGTTTTGTTACTGACTTCCTTCTCGCTGATTTGATTCAAGGATGAAGGCGATGACTCCCTAATGAAATGATAAGATATGGAAGTGTCTTTGTACTATACTTAACTTATATTTAAATAATAGTAGTCCTTCACGGATGAAAAAATGTGTACACCGGAAAGAACAGGAAACCCATATATTTATAACAAATCAATGCAACCAAAAAGTCATAACTTCCCAAAAAATTTACTTGGAAAGTCAAATTGTAAAATGCTAATTTCGTCATTGCGAACTTTTTAATTCATAAAAATACAAACTATCGTTTAGAAAACAATTAAAATAATCAATTTCACCAAATTATGAAAATTCAGAGTAAAAGCAGTTCTGTCACGCACCTTCGGGTAAAATTCACTAAGCCCCAGAAATACTAGGTATCAAAAGGATTTAGCTCTGTGGGAGCCCTTGCCAAGTTATCACTCCCATAATTGGCCTCCTGGCGGCAATTTTCCATAAATTTTCTGACCCTACAGACTATTCCGAACGGCTTTTTGCATCAGTTGGTAAAGATGTTTGTCCAGATAGAGGTATTTTAAAATGTTTAATAGATGCTTTGGGTCTACTCCTCTTGATGACGTAACAATTGGTACAGTTCGTATGTTTTTCGTTTCCCATTGTTTCTTTATTTGAACTACCAAATTCCTGTATTTGGTTGTTTTTGAGCCTCCTTAATATTTTTAAATTAGCTATATCAAATAAAGTTGTGTTTGCACGAACTTTATTTTTGTCTGATCTATTCTGAGCAACAGTTCGATCAGTCAGTACCGTGCAGTCCCAATACAGCTTGCAGTTCTTATTTTCTAAAACATAATTGCTTTTGTATTTATAATAGTGTATTCTTACAGAATGTGATAGTTAAAGTTTCAGTGCTAATTCCTGGTTCAGTATTTTTGCCACAGCATCATGCCAATCTTTGCATTCAGTAGCAGTAAAAGACAACCTCCTGTGATATTCTAGATTGTTTCTGATGTTTAGCAACTATATCTGCCTCTGTCGTTGTTGATAAAATTATATTTAACGATGTACTTCTGGTAGTTCTTAGATTGAGTTACTTGATTTTGGATTGCCAGTAAAAAAAGATCAACCAATAGTTAGGCGCTGAACTGTCGATATAATCTTAGTTGACGTAATTTATATGTCTTTCATGAAGCGCTTTTTTTTCACTTAAGCAATTTCTGATCAGTTCACTGGTCATGTAATTGGAGTTGTTGTTCTGCCAGTCACAGTGGTATTGAGTCATCAAACTGGCATATGTATTCGTTGACCTAGTTGCGTGCCTATATCTGCCAATCCTGTTCGTCCATCACACTATCGTAATGTTGTACATTCGACAAAGCTATTTGGATGGTGATTTTGGTTTTTTTAGTAGAACTGGAACTTTCCGTTGTAATTGTTCAACCTCAGTCTTGCATTAGTGAACTATACCAAACGAGTAGTTGAGCACCAAACACGCGTAGGTGTTAAATGCATCTAACAGATTTTTAGTGTTAAGTTGGGCTTTTTCGGGAAAGCTAACTGGAATTTAAGAAAATGAACTACATTAACCAGGCACCGCACAGTGACAAATCGTTAAAAGAGTTGTACCGTCACGTATGTAATACTCATAGCAAAAACATAAAACTAACATAAAATGGACAACTAATTCTGTTATACTAGTTACGAAAAAAATTCTTAGATTTCTAATGTTGTATGTAGAACCAGATTAAGTATTTTTATTTAAATTTTTTGTTGACCCATGCACACTATATTTATATAATTAAAACAAAATCATATTTTTTAATAAACTGACTGTTTATACTGCAGTTAAATATTAAATAAAACGAGAAGTGAAGTAACACAAAGATACTTAAACAGTTTATGGGCTATTACAAATTCGATTGCAGTGGTCCAAATAAAAGAAACTAACTAAGACAGGTGTAAAACGATTTTCTACTTTACAAATAACATATTTGCGAGAATCTTTGCCTTTTAGGTCTGGTTCACTTTGTTGCTACGATAATTTACCGGGCCCTCCAGTGAATTAAGCAATTTTAACAAGAATTTCTCACCATAAGTGTCTCTTTGAATTCTAAATTCTTCAACATTGAACGTCCTAAATCTCAAAAACCTTCTGTGATCTGTTTGGACTGTTACATTTCCATGTAGCCGTAGCATTGATCCCGCAGTATGCAGAATCCGCAGTATATCTTTGAGAGGGCAACCATTTTGTAACAACATCTTTACTCAATAAATATCTATCAGTACCTATTATTTGCTAATTGCTCATCTTGTTCACGTCTAGTTGCTGTTCTATTTCGGATCACATTACTAGAAAATTATGTAAGTTTTAACTGTTTACACTCTCTAAAACACGAAGAAACACAATACTTACTTTAACTACACTCTTGATACACTGGGGCACAATGTGTTGACCGACGACCGCTTTGGCTAACTGGTAAAAAGCAAATAATATATGCACTTAATTTTCCTTGATACCGCGTTATCTATGAAGTATACCTGGAACCAAAAAGGGCACACAAGCTATTGAAATTTCGGATTTCTTTGAAATATACAGTTTACTTTGGGTGGGGTTTGTCATAAAAAGTTCAACTAAACTGAGTACCGTTTCCATTTTCAAATATCTGTTAAAAAAGATAAATACGTGATTTAAATTGCATTATTTTGATCTGAGGTTCCTCTTGTCAACGTTTTTGTCTTCAGATTTCAGATGTATAATTTTCTTAAAAATTCTAATTATTGTCCCTTACAATTTACATCTTTATCGTATAATAGGTAAACTACTTTGAGTCATTGACGAAAGTTTCATATAATGCCTTGCCAAATTAATACTACTGTCACTTTTCACCTATTTTAAGGCATTTTAAGTTCTTCTGTTGTAATTACCGAATCATTTTGATTTAACTTAGGATATTGAAATTTCATTTAATCCATAATAAATATAAAATGGCAGATACACATTTACTTCAGCAAAATAAAAGTAACTATTAAATGCCAATTACGCAAAAGAAAATAACTAGTTGTCACCGGAAGAATAAGAGCTGGCTATGTTATCATATTTTCAGTATTACTGCACATATGTCATTGAGAATATGAGTCATCATTTGGTGTGTAATGAATGAACACTTTAAGTTTCAAAGAAATACTTAGGTTGTGGTCAAGTGCCTAAATGCATGCTAAAAAGTTATTTACGCATTCAAGAGGATACATGATCTAATATTAATCATTACCTAAATGTACGTGCTACCGCAAAATGTAAACAGATCAAAATATTCATTCAAAAATAAACAAAGTACGTGACTAAGAAATAAATAAATGATTTGGTTTTCTTTAGAAAGCAATTGTTACTCTTTATAGTTACCGTTCTGTAGATATGCCGTCAGGCTGTGTGTTAATATTAGTTCTTATTGCCTATTTGTGTTATTATTTATGAGTTACCGTCTGTTTATCTTCTGGAAACCAAAATATGATGACGTTCGCCATTTCTATTAACATGTTGACTACGGCTTTTTGTTCACTACTCCCACTTAGTCGATGACAAGTGTATTCGACTAGTTACGGAACTTGGTCTTCAGGGACATCTGGGTCTGATCTCATGATTCTCCTCCTTTGATCCATTTCTGAACATAGACCTCCCTCATTCTTTGCCATTTATCTTATGCTTCGTTTCAAATTTAAGAACATTTCAAGATACAGCATTATCCAATTACTTGCCGAAAAATTTGTCTGCAGGTAAATTTACATTCCTCTGGTTGAACGAAATTACGTTCTAGCAACTGAGTTTTGGTTCTACTTCAGTGTTGAAAAGAGAAATGTCAAAGTACAACCACTGCCGACAAAGGGAGAACCAAAGTTATAACCGCTGCATATCGGCTTCTGACAGCAGGATTGAAATTAAGTCGTAATTTTGTTTTAACTCGTCCGGAACATCTTCTTTACCATACATTCTTATTGATGCTATTAAGTTCTTAGTTACGACAAGCGAATCTACCTTTCGAAACCTAATAAAAATAAATTCACCCTTGTTGTCAGGATGAGTAGGTTCTCAATTCGTCTGTATCTACCTTTTTTTATTTTTTTATGTGTGTTCATTGATTACTCGAAAACGACTCAAGGAATTTCGGCCGTTATACTTTATTTTTTTCAATAACATAGCTTGTACAGTTTTTTAGGAAATCGCCAAAAAACTTTTTAATCGACTTTCTTATAAAGTAACTTGGGGTATAATAAATTGAAAAGAAATTGGATTAATCAAAATAAATGTCAGTTAATCAACTTCAAGGTGAAGATTCTCAATTAGTCTGTATATACAGTGTTTTTGTTTATGAATAATATTAAGAGAAAAAGCTATTCTTCATAAACAGATTTGCATGGTCTAAAACTCATACTACTGACTAGGTTTTTCAGCAAATAGGAATAACATTAAATTGTTATCAAATAGAAGTAATTAGAATTAAAAACTGCATCTAATTATCTCATTGCACTAAAAACTGTATAATAAGTATGTATGTAACTTTTTCAACTATATACAAAACTGCATCCAATTATGCTGTATCACTAAAAATTGAAAGTACACTGGAATTAAATCGAAATAAATGTCAGGTAATAAACTTCAATATGTAGGTTCTCAGTTGGTCTCTATATACAGTGTGTCTTCATAAGTTGAATTCAAACTATTATTACATGTTACTTTTTTAACTGTATACGAGGTTTGTCAGCAAATATAAATTTTGCTTTAAAGTAAAATACCTTTATTTTGGATAATATCTGAAAGTCTTATCAAACAGGAGTATGTAGAATTATGAAATGCATCTAATTATGCCACATCACTAAAAATCGTATAATAAATATTCATGTCACTTTTTCAAATTGTATGCTATTTCACAAAGAATATAAATGTTGTTTAATTAAGTACCTTTATTTTTAATAATAACTCAAATTGTTACCAAACAAAGTTTATTAGAATTGAAAACTACGTCCTATTATTGTATATCACTTAAAACTGTATAATGATTTATTATAAGATTCCGCTGAGAATTCAATGCATGTCAATGTAATTAGCAGACGTAAAAAATGATGATACTCAAATCGTCTAAAAACACTCTATTCTATTCAACAGTAAACGAGGTTAAAATAAAAAATGTTGTTTATAAATAAAATACCTTATTTTAGGCAATATCGAAAAAGTTAATTAAAATTGAAGTCTGCATACAATTAAGCCATTACATCACTAAAAATTGTAAAATAAATACTTAAAAAAAAACAAAAACCGACTTCAAAAAAGTAACTCAACTAAAATGCATGAAATATTTTTTCACTGGCAATTAAATACTTTTTTTGAAGTCGAATACTAAGGGTTCCGTACCACCTTCAAGATTCGCTTGATTTTTATAAGAATACATATGTATTTAGTTTTCTAATTTGGCCCCCAAAAATTAACATTAGAGTTTTATTTTACTAATAAACTTTCAGGGAAGCCTTTTATAATCTACTGTCTGAATTTTGAGGCTCTATAGATTGGAAGATAAACGGCAAAATGATCAGGTTTTAAATTATAAATTATTAAATCTGTTATTCAAATTATTTAAAAATACAAATAAAATATATTTTTCAAAATTTAAATAGTGTAGTTACTAAAATGAGAATTAAGTCGATGTTCAATATTTTTGCTAATAATTAATATCTTTTAAACAAATGATTTAAAAATATGATATATTTGTAATTCATATAATAAGCCTTTTATTTGATATATTACATGAAGCGTTTGAAAATTTAATTTAAATTTTCCATTTAATTCTATAATTTGTCCCTAAAATTACTACGGAGATTTTCTAATAATTCTTCTCATAAATTTCAAGTGAGCCCCATTGCCCCTAATTATTTTCAAAATTTTACGTAGTTAATATCTTGTAAACAATTAATTTTAAAAATGAAAAAAATTATATTTGTATTCCTCATAATGAGCCCCTTCATTTGATATATTGCATGATGCGTTAAAAAAATATTTTTTATTTTCCGTTTATTTCTATAATTTGGCCCCCAATATTAATAGTAAAGATTTTTTTCCTGTAAATAAAAACATGTAGGTCTTATAGTTTAGGTAATAAAGGGGGAATGGGTAATTTTTTAAGGTTTTATTTTATTTATTTTTATTTTAAAATATTTATTTAAAAAATAATAAAAAAATATATTTGTATTAGTCATAATGAGTGATTTGATATATTACATGCTCCGTTAGAAACAAGTTTAATTTTTAATTTTCCATTTAATTCTATAATTTGCCCCCCAAAATGAATATTAGGGGTTTCTCCTTATTTTTCCAGTAAAGTTCAGGTGAGGCGCTATACCTCTATTTTTTTCAAAATTTTGCAGCTTATGGTTTCGGAGATATTTTTCCAGTAAACTTCAGGTCAGACTCTATACCTCTAATTTTTTTCAAAACTTTAGGTTTTATAGTTTTGGTGATAAGGGGGGGAGGGGAATGGGTCAATTTTGGATTTATTTTCGTTAATATCTTTTAAATTATTTTTTTAAATTTTTTTATATGAAAAAAATATATTTGTGTTCCTCAGAATGAGACCTTTTATTTGATGTATTACGTGATACGTTTAAAAAAAAATAATTTTTAAATTTTCATTTAATTCTATAATTTGCCCCCGAAATTAATATTAATGGTTTCTCCTTTTTCTTGTAAAGTTCGGGCAACGTTCTATATTTCCTATTTTTTCAAAATTTAAGGCTCAGTAGTTTCGGAGATCAGGGGGGGGGAACGGTCGATTTTTTTAGTTTTTCACCCAGAAGTACCCCTTCTTTTGCGATATGTACTCCTGATGGGGTCACCAAACTATACATTGATACCAAATTTCAACCTCTTCCGTTCAGTAGTTTTGGAGAAAATTGCTGTGATGTGACAGAGGCATCCGGAGTGATATTATAAGGGTATCCGTATATTGTTTATACGGAACCCTAAAAAGTATATAAAAAAATATTTCATGCTTTTTAGTTGATTTACTCTTTTTGAAGTCGGTTGTTTGTTTTTATGTATTTATTTATCGAAAAATTGGGAAATGGTATTTTTTATCAATTGAATTATTTGTCGGTATCGAAGAAACTACTTTTGTAATTGCAGTAATAAAACATCATCTAGTGTTTCCTTACATTTCAAGAAAGGGTACAACATCAACTCGGGTGGCTTGACGAGCCGGCTCGCGCGCCGTCAGAACCCCAGTTATGATTTTCTAATTATTTTCAACTTTTTGGTTGCTTTTTTAATGAGTCAACTTTCTGACCTATTACTGTCAAACAATTCACATTCAGAATATTATAAAAAAGCCTATCGTAAAGAGACGAAAGCAAAAACTCTTACTAACTGCTATTGATAAACGATTTTCCCCTATTTTTGAGAATTAAACGTTAAAACAATATTTTATTTTCAGGTAAGTTCTGAGTCCATCTGGGTTACCACAAAATTCAGGCATTTGCTCGATAAGGGGGTTTGTATGTAACAAATCATATAGTCAGTACTGAATTATTGTTTATAGACTATTTTTTAACCGACTTCCAAAAAGGAGAAGGTTATCAATTCGTCGCGTATTTTTTTCGCTTTTTTTTGTATGTATGTTACCTGATTTCTTCTCCTGTGGTGTACCGTTTTGAATGAATATGGTCTTGTTTAATAGAGTATATATCCGGATTGGTGAAACTTCAAATTTTGGAAAAGAATTCTATTGGTAAAGTGATAAAATTTGTGAATTGAACACATGCGTGCATGGAAATCGACCAATATCCCTAATATTTTAGTCGATTTGTCGATAACTCCTTACGGATGTGTATAGATTTTTAACGTTTAATCTATTAAGGAAGATCTTTAGGTGATCTCATATACTTTTCTGCGACGTGCAACTTGCAGTTTTGCAGAAAATAGCTGAAAATTGCAAAATTCTTTTCAAAAATTTCATCGAAATGACATAACGGACATTTCCTCATAAATATTTTAATTCCAACGTAATAGTGCGGTAATTTTAGGCACAGGAAGTTTTAATTGCGAATTTGAAAATTTTCTATGTACATCTCAAGCATATAGGTAGTAAAGCATAGTATTTTCGGTTTCTTAAATTAATGAGTACCAAGCTCGTTTTGTTTGTATACAAGGCAAATACCTATTTAAATGCAAATTTTTCCATTGTGCGAAGACGGTGCTTTTGGTTGCCACATTTTCCCGGCCTAATAGAAAATTCAGTGACAACACATGTCAAACTTTAAACTGCTATTTGATGCGTTTATAGACACGGTGTTTAGTTATTGCAAACAAAATCACAAAGTAAAGTGGTAGAAGGAGTTGCATTTATATGAAGATTGAAATATAGGACGGACTAGAATGATAGTGGTCCGTAGGCAACCGTATATACAGGATGGTTGGAATATAAGGTGGACTGCACGTTTGGTGGTATAAAAATGTTGGAAAAAATGTTAAATTAAAATTATATATGATGTGGACATAAGCAAATCATATACAGGATGGTTGAAATATATGCTGGAGTGGCATTATATTTATACAGTGTGATTAAAAAATTATTTGTTTTATAGCCATAAGAACTTGCATAAAGTGTGAAGAAATTAATGGTACACAGGGCGATAATATAAAATGTTTAAAATGAAATAATTTATGGGGTAGCCAACAAGGAGTTATATACTATGGTTGAAATATAGGACGGATTTGACTCGGTAAATATGGGATGGATTCAACTCCGTCCTATAGTTTACAGAAGGCAGCTAACAAATTTATGCTTGTCCGTGGGCAGTCGTATGTACAGGATGGTTGGTATATAGGTTGGAGTGGAATTATCTATAGTTATACAGGGTTGTCGAAAAAAGTTGAAAAAAAGTTACATGGCGCAGTCCCTAAGGTATAAATATATTTTGGGCTTATTAAGTCAACACGTACTAGTACATTTTGTTCGTAAAGATTTACCTGTCAATTTAAATGAGAAAGTATCATTGTGTAATGTTGAGGCTTTCGATGTTACCTGGTTCTGTCTATTAAGGTTATACATACAAAATAAAAAATAAAGAATGAAAACTACCTGAGTTCAAAAAAAAAACTAAAAAATTGAAAATAAAACATTTAAAAAAATATATAACCGACTTCTACCTATAACTAAAAAGCTAAAAATAATTATAACAAAATACAACTCTAGCAAATAAATAACACATTCAATGTTGTTAGGTACCTACCCAGGAAGTAAAAAATGTAAATATTAAAAGGTGCTCATTCTATACAAATTAATTACCTACCAATCTAGTATATTTTTGAAGTCGGTGCCAAGCAAATCTAAAATCCTTCATTGCATACTTATCTACAAATTCATCAAACTTGACTGTTGCTTGGCACCGACTTCAAAAATATACTAGATTGGTAGGTAATTAATTTGTACAGAATGAGCACCTTTTAATCTTTACATTTTTTACTTTCTGGGTAGGTACCTAACAACATTCAATGTGTTATTTATTTGCTAGAGTTGTATTTTGTTATAATTATTTTTAGTTTTTAGTTATAGATTGAAGTCGGTTATATATATGTTTTATTGTAATTTAAGATCTCATTGCACCGTTACTATGTCCATATGCTTTTATACTGTAGGGAACTTAGCATTATTTTAATACCATTTTTACAAAAAAAATCCACAGATGTTTGAATGGTTTTTCTTGAAGAAGGTAGGCCGCGTAACACAAAAAAAGTTTTGTTAACAAATTTTTACTTAGTTAAGTATACTAGGTGTTTAAAATAGCAAAAACCCTAATTTTGGCAGTTTTTGTGACTTCTCAGCAACAGAGTAAAAATTTAAAGAATCAAAGATGTTGATCGATAGGATTGGTTAATTAATAAATGAGTTATATACGAGGGTAAATCAAATATAAAAGGTAATTTTGCTATCCTGCTTAGAATGCACTTTCGAGCTAGATTATGTTGTTTGGAGTAGATGTTTGGTTTATGGACACTGGGGAACCAGCCGGGTACGCGCGTATGCTTGGCTTTGTCCTTAATACCTATTGTATGATGTGTGGTCAGTACAGAATACAGCCATGACTAAACAAGAGTTACATTCGTCTGTTATGCAGCAAATTATCATAAAGTTTTAAACCAGTGAAAGTGTTAAAGCCTCAGAAATTTTAACTCATTTGAAGGCACAGTTTGGATATAGTACACTGTCTCAGAATCGTGTGTATATGTGGGTGAGAAAATTTAAGGGTGTACGAGAATGATAACCATGATCGACGCACAAGGACACACCTTACAGCTGACAATGTCAATAGTGTTCGACAGCTATTGAACGTGAGCGCCGATTACCCGTGGGGGAATTTCCTCAGAATTGGGTGTCAGCTATGGAAGTGTTCATTCAATTATCATTGATCAACTTGGCTTCAGAAAAAATTGTGCTGATGGGTTCCGAGGTTTTTGACTATAAACTAAACATCGTTGAAAGACTTCTAAATAGATTTCAGCGTGAAGGAAAGGCCTTTTTGAAGCGCATCGTATAAAGTGGCGAAAAAAGAATAAAATTCAAAAATTGTCTCTCATCTGGAAAAGTCCTTGCCACGATTTTGTTTGACTCTAAGGAAATATACTGATTGATTTTCTACGTGACCAAATTTGAAACAAAAAACAAGGAATACTGCAAGAAATGGGCTGAGAAGCTACCCACCCTCCGTATAGCCCTGACTTGCCTCTGTACTGAAAGAATCACCGGGAGGAAAGCGATTTGGAATATATGAAGAAGTTGAGGGGCACATGCGCAGTTGGCTTGCCACTGGCCCTCAAACATTCTATGAAAAGAGAATACTGAAACTCCCAACTCTCGGTGGAAAAAGTGTGTAGATCACGCAGGAGGGTATATTGAAAAATGCTAAATCAATCATTTCTGTATAATGTTATTCAATAAATGTATGAAAAAAATTCCGTTGGTATATGATTTAACCTCGTAATTGTTTTGCTGACAATTCCCAGGGTTTGAATCAAAGTCAATCGCAGTATCACAATTAATTTATTCCACAATTTTAAAAGGAAAAAACTTTAGAAAGGAAATAATGAGTCAGAAAATAGAAAATCAAAGTCCACAATGTAGTTATGGCAAATCATTAATATTAATGTGTCGTTATGAACTATGAAGTTAGTTAACTAATAAATAAATTTAAAAAGTTTATAATTATTCCTTAAAACATCATCTATAAAAATGGTATGATGTATTTTTTTGTAAAAATGGTTATATCAACAAATAGAAATGTAACATTTCAATGAACAAATTATGATATGCCACCGTTTTTCGTCCCTTGGCTATCAGCAAACAATTTGACAGTTGGCATTGCATTTGTATTAGGGAAAGAAAAAGCGATTTGAAATGAATGTCAGTTCGAACGCAGTAGTAAAATGAAGGGAAGGTGCTTCTCCCACCAGTACATTTTATTTAATTCCGAATACCAAAATGCAGGCTTTCAAGCTGAATTTACAGACAATAAAATAAAACTGAAAGAAAAATAATTTATAAGGGATGGTACTCAAAGAACTAATAATTAATATGTTCCTTTCAGATGGTTAAAATATTAATTTAGCTCAAAATGAGAGCATTGTAAACTTCACGTAAAATCAAAAGCCCTGGAAAAAAATTCAGATTTGCAAGAAAACCGTCTGAGTGGTAATTTTGAGATTACCAGTTATTTACCTCGTAGAAATGAAAAATTTCAACGCATCTTATGCAATAACTGTGGACGATTGAAAATTGCATATGGTTTACAGCTTTTTTCCAAATAACTCAATAACTACGTAAAATTACGTATAAAACAAACTTAGTTTCGACCCTAGAACTTTTCATTCAGTTCTTGAAAAGTTACAAAAACTGGTAAAATTGCGATTTATGCAACTTTAAACACTCCCTATAATTAATTAAGGAATAAAAATTTGTTAACAACAGTTTTTATGTGTTATGCTATATACATTCTTCGAGAAAAGCCAATCAAATATCTGTGTAATTTTTTTGCACTTTAAAATACTAACTTCTCTAGAGTATTTAGTTAAGATATAATTTTAATAGGTGATTGATATTAGATGAACACGTTTCTGACAGGTAGTCACAATATTTAATTATTTTTAATAAAAAAATTCAATTATTTTTTTACACAATTTCGTGCATAACTTTATTTTAATGTATTAAGTATCAAATTAAAGTTATTTTTTTATATAGAATGGAATATTGTTGCCTATTTTTAAAAGTGGTAGCAAGTAGCGTTTGTCGATAATAAAATATACATTTTTTGTTTTTTTTTATTTCTTTCTTGTATCTCGCATCCGCCATCTTGGATATGCTATTTTGAATTTTGCAAATCTGACTACGAATTCGTGATCAGAGATACTAAAAACCACCCTAAACCAATTTATGTAATTGGCAATTATTTTCAAAAATTTAATTTTATACGGTTTCTCCAGATCATTACTTTGTAAAAAATAATCTGATTTTAAAAAATGAGGTGTTAAAAGATTGGCAAAAAGAGGCCTTTAAAAAGAGGTATCACATGATATCCCCTTTGCATTTAAACTTGCAGAAGTGATATTGAAACTGCAGGCTAACTGATACTTGTAAAATGTAAATAAAAATTAACGTTTTTTTTTAGTTTTTTTCTTTCAAAGATATTTAAAAAGTTATTTTGGATTACTAATTTTGAAATGAAAGCCCTGTACTTTAATTTTAAATAATGTTACATCAAATCAATTGACTAATAATGATTTTAGAAGGGTGAAACCAGTCAAAAGGGGTCAGATTATATGTTAGTTGATTAAGAAAAATTTTGTAACCACAATAAATTTAAATTTAATATTTAAAATCTATTAACTACTTTAATGGATATTTAAGGCTTAAGTTAAGTAACTACAAAATTTTCTTTTAAAAACTAACTGAAAATCACTGAAACTGATATAAAGGGCTTTTTAGGTAATTATAGTTAAAAATTAGGAACTTTTTCATAAAAAGTTCGGTGTTCATTTTAATTGATTCGAATTATAGGTGCGGTAAAAATAAGAAATGAAATAGTACAGATGGCAACATATTATTATTTATTGTGAAATTTTTTTGTCCCCTAAAGTCAGTAGCTTATATGCAAAACGTAACATGTCCGCTCTTAATCAGTTTACAAAAATTGTTTTTTTATGTAAAGGATATAAAAATAGATAAAAATTTAAGTATTTTGGTGGATTAATCGTAAAAGAATGTATTAAAATATTGACCAAGTCTTCCAAGTAAAACAAAACAATATTGTAGGTTTTATTAAACAAAAACCTTTGAACTTGTAAATTTATGCTCAGAAAGTATGGACTTTTTAAGTCTTGACCCCATTTTATTATGGACTTGATAAGTTTTGGCAAAAAAAATATTAAGTACTGAAACAAGTTATTTTATTTGAGAAGTCAGATACTAGAAACTGAAAATCTTTAAGTATGAATGTGGATTCCTCTTCGAAACAGTCACAACCTTCTTTGTCTTGGGTCCTCTCTCTTTCTTTCTTTTTCAAGGCACGGAAAAATCGTTTATTTCTATGGGCTGAGTACTCCTAAAGAAATAAATTTTGCAACTAACCCAACAAACAAATCAAAAATAGAACTACTAACCTTTTTCGCCAAGTCATTTTTGGCAAAAATAACGAAAAACACCCACGAACAGTGGTGTATCCAAGGGAGGGGCTAAGAGGCGCAGGCAAGTAAAAATGTAATTAAAAAAAATCATAAGATTCATTCAGTTTTGCAGTAAACAGAGAATAACCGAATCTAGAATCAATGGAACTTGTTCACTTTTGTTGTAAAAGGTTTAAAGTAACATATGGAATTATGTTCATAATTTTGCTTTCTGTTAGTGTTTGGTTGGTATTAGTTATTATTAGTCATTTATAGTTTTATTTATAAAACCTTCTAGATACTGATTTTAAAGTAGATGTTCCTTGATAATGTTGACTTCTGTGTTAAATATTTCCGTGGATGAAGGTATGCTTTTTACTAGATCATAGCGGCACTTTACAACACATTTCTTTACATTCAAGTTAAAATTCAAATATCTATTTTCAAAATTATTTATAAATGGTTACACTCAAAGAAATATAGGATAATTTTTAATACAGAAAAACCCTTTTAATTGTTCAAAATTATGAACATCATATCCTATAAAGTAGTAAGAGAAAAGATTATCATTTTGATCAAAATGGAGAAAACTAATGTAATAAATGGATCTACATTTAGAACGCATTGTATAACTTAAACTATAAATATATTTCCTACATTTAAAAGCACAATGGTTAAATTTTTTTAAATCGTTATCTAGCACAAGTAATTTCTAAATGTACCACAGGATATGGATTTTCCGAAAATTATTAACCACGAAGCATTGAATGAAAAAGTTTATTAATTTTTTGTTCAAACAAACATACAATGAAAGAGATTTCGTCGCGGGAAAAATGGGACTGTACGTTAATTAACAATTAACGACTGTGCTTCCTCGTTATCTCTTTACTTTCATTAGCGAATGAGGTTGGCTTGGCGTGATATGCGAATTACCGACTGCACGATGATTCACTGGCCATCTACAAATATTTGATGTGTTTATAATTCTCGAACTCCACAATTCCAAGTTTGCGTTAATTTAAATTTAAAATTGTGACTAACAAGCATAGGTTTCTTAAAAAGTGGCAGGAAGCTTCCAAATTTCCTGTTAGTTCATTTTTTTGTTTTTGAAGCAAAAGCTTGTTAAAGGAGGCACACACTTACGAAAATAGATGAATATGGTATTGAAATGCAAAAATTGAATTTGTCTCGAGACTTCGTTCTGACCGACACTTTTTTGACTATGAAATACACATACACTTAGTTCTCTGTATGAGAAAGAGGGGTCAGATTATACATATTAAGAGTCTCTTCATTTATATAAAATCAATAAATTTTAGTAAATGAACAAATATAACATCGAAGCAATATACAATACGATCAGACAAATTCAAATTTTCTGTTTGCCATATTTTCTTGGCATAGGTACGTCAGAACTCAGAATATCATAATAATTTATATTTAAAACGAACTGACTTCAGCTGACCTAAAATAAAAACCTGTTAGAAACCGTGTGTGAAAATCACTATTTTCAGACATATCTCCTTTTTTAACTGATTTGAGGTACAATTCTATTGAATATTTTAGCGTATTCTCTCTCTCTCTCTCTTTCTTTCTTTCTTTCTCCCTCTCTAATTTGTATTCTTTTTCTATATTGCAACAATCCTGATATCTTTAAAACCACCCTGTATAAGTGTAAATTCTCTCCACACTATTCACTGCTTCTATTTTTCTATTGTTTAAATTATTCCTGTATACTTATGATTTTACTTCGCCCCATATGTCTAGTATTCCTTTTATGCAACTGCTCATCGTGTACCTTTATAACAAAATTCACATTTTTTTAACCACATTTTATGACTGTAACTTTACTCTACCATTTATTTCAACCACAAGGTATTTGCACCCATGTCTATAATTATATTATACCCCGTTCTATAATTCAAATATCTTAACTGCTTACTTAACCTTACTTCAAACACCTTGTATAAGCAACTACTTATCTTCCACACAATATATTTTTTTAAACGCCCTGTAATTCTACTCCACCTTATATTTCACCCATCCTGTATATTCAACTGCTTCTAATATTTTTTGAACCCTTCTGTATAACTGTAATTATATTCCGTCCTATAACCCAAATATCCACACCGTATAACTATGGTTTTGCTCCACTCTTATTTCAACCACCTTGTATACGCAACTACTTAGTGCCACCCAATACAATATTTTTTTAACTACTCTGTATAGCTAATTCAATTCCACCTTATATTTTAACCATCCTATGTGTGCAACTGCTTATGTACCACTAATATCACATGCACTCACGCACACACATACAACCGAATACCATATAGTTAATAAGTTAACTTCGTCTCTAAAACAACCTGACTTCAAATGAATCAAAATGAAAACCATTACAAACACCCTGTACGATACACTTTCATGGCATATCTTGACATTTAAACTAGATATTTATGATGAAAATTGAGGTTTACAGTTGTTTTGCACATATTTTTCCGATTTTCAGAAAAATGGTATGTTTTTAGAATACAATTTATAATATTCAAATTGCTTGAACCGTTTTAGGAAAATCGCGAAGATTCATTGAAATTCACTGAAGTGTAGTCCCCTATTTACTTTTTTTTCTGATTTTCTGGAAAACCGTAAATCTCATGTTGTAGACAATTATATGGTACCTTTCTATAATGTTCCTTAATATAATGCAAAGATATGTAAAATATATTTTTCCCTAAATATCTATGAGATTTTCTAAAAACTTTTGGCGTCGTGTTTAAAGTCCATCTTCTTGCTAATTTAATGTATTTCTACGAGTACTTTTTTAATATATATTAGATTAAAGTATATTACAACAGCTATGTTGAAGAATAGTATGGAGATTGATTGATATTTAAGAAATATCTACTTAAATACTGTTCTTATAATTAAAGTGTCAGAATATTAAATAAGTGAAGTACATTTGAATTATTATAGTTCAACCAATTTTATATTTTTATTAAAAATAAACTTACACGTTAAATTTCGTGGGTTCAATTAAAATTTAAAAACTAATATTCTCTTTCACTTTTCTAGAACTTCTATTTACATCAAATTATACAGAACAGCTGATCACAATAACATTTCTACATAAGCTCTTCGTCGCACTAACTGCCGCGATTTTGGGTCGGTCATTTTAAAACCAGCATCGACAATTCTCGTATAATCATTTCGAGAACAATTTTTTGTCCTAGGAGCGATTGGTGTCGTACTGAAATGAAACAGGGTCGGCTTTGGGTAAATTTCGTAACAATATGTTCCTATGCACTTGTATTTAAATTAAGAACTAAATTACACATTAAGATTTATATTTCAGTCATAATAAAAAAGTGACAATTATTTTAATTAATGAAGAATGACACAAAGAAAGAGAAACAGACACAGCGAGATAACGAGATACTGGAAGTATATTTCGTAAGAAGCTTTCGCTTCTATCGTTCAGTCTCAAATTACTGCCGCTCTTTTTATTTTTTCGCTAATTTTCAATTTCTTGTCATATTCTCGGACTGACTGCTTAACCGAGAAATGAAGATTCTGTTGTGATGTTTGTGAATATTTTCCAGAAATTGAAATGGTAGGTTATGTCTTGGAGGGGAGGGGGCAGATCGCCAGATCTAGAACATACAAATCAGTTTTTTTTAAAATTGAGCTTTTATTTCATATGCCAATGATAATGTCTGGACTGTCCTTCCTCCTGCTTGGCGCCGGCCTTCTTGTGAAGGTTCTACTATATGAAATAGAAATAATAAATTGCATTTATTTTTTAAGAGTTTTTAATAAATCAAACACGACAGTGAATTATCACATAACCTTTCTTCATCAATATTCAATTTAAATCTCAATATATATCAGAAAATATTTATTAGCAGATCATATTTCTAGGATGTTATACACAAACTGTTAATAAAAGAAGACTCCAAAATAACAAATGTACTAAGTCATTTTAATATTGAACAAAACGTTAGGTCAACGAGAAAATGCAAATCTGACTTTAATCATAGCCCCAATAATTGGTCTTTAATTGGTCATAAATGGTCAGACAATTTTGGAACTTAGCTTAAAAATGCAGTTTTGGGGAAAAAATTAGCACACCAATTTCACTACACAAATCTTAAAAGCACTGTTTTATTTGGGTGCCATGGAGTTTAATTGATTGACTACTTTGATCACCTGTAGTTCAGGAGCAAACCTGATTTGCATCTCATAATTGTACAATAAAATGTTAACACCACAATTTGAACAATATGGTATAAATAAGTAACCTAAATGTGTCAAACTTGGTCATAATTGGTTAAAAGTTCCCCATTCATCTAGAAAATAATAACAACTCATGTATAGAAGTAATTCAAAATGATTTTAATTGGTCACAATAGTATCAATTGGTCAATGCATTCTGAAAATTGGTCAACGAACTTTACGTAATAATCAATTAAATTCTTGGCTAACTGCGTTTACCAAACACCCAAATTATTTATTGTATTACGTTTATTTCCTCGTTAAAGAGAATTTCACCAAGAGCAAAGCTGTTTTACACAAAATTCACAATTGATTAATTGATCAGCGTAATCTGTATATCGTGAGCCCTGAATCAAGGCCAAAAATCCATTCCATTCTTCCCAATTGTTGGGTTTTTCGAGAATCATTATTGCTTTTGAACTATCGTCAATCAAATGTGTAGTTACTTATCAATTAAATTCCATGTCTTTTGAATGAAACACGTCTGAGATCTGTATAGTGAATTTGGCGTGCTAACTTTGTTAAATAGCTGAATCCAAAACTGGCCATATCTCAAAATTCTCTGACTATTTATAACCAATTAGTGACCAATTTATTTTGGTTACTTTTTTAGTAAATCTTTGCATTTACCTGTGCCAGCAGCTTTGATCTCTCAACAATTCCTCCCATTTACGGCAACGCACTCGGGCATTTTGTGCATCCTTGGAATCATTTTTTACTATTGAAAGGCTGACGCTACGTGAATCAAGGTATGAATTTTTGAAATGCATATTTCAGGGCTTGGCGACTTTCAAATATTATATAAGCATAACTCTCTGTATAAACGAAAATAAGAAAATCGTGAATCCTCCCCCCACAGAACGATAAGTTGATAGACTTAGTCATCTAATTCAGATCTTAAATGATCTTAAATTACATCAATTACCTTTCTCTCTCATTTATGTCTAATAGGAATAATAGAAATCGAAACAACTGTAGTCAAAGTAATTATATTAATTTAAATTATGAACAAAGTTTTCGAAACAGCATTATTTTGTAATATTGTTTTCTTATGTATGAGTTATAATATTCTCCTCACCCCCTTTTTCAGTAAAAGTAAGGAACATTGGAGCTCCTCAGTGCCTAAGCCTGCATATGTAACACTTCAAAGCCCACTTTTTAAGTTTTTCTTGTAAAAATCTTATGTGATTATTATTAAAAATTTAAAGCTGTAACTCTACGATTTTTCACATTTTGTGCAAAACCTCATATTTAATTATAGTCCCATCAAAAAAAAATTCTACTTGCTTGTCATATTTTGTAGTGACGCATTTGTTTATTACGATAATCCTTAATCTACAATTACAAAGCTAAAATTGTTTGGGGACCACTGCAGTAATTTATGAACACAAAGGGGTCCCAATCCCAATAGTAGGCTTGTAACTAAATGGAATAAATTACATACTACATACATAAAGTTGTTAATTATCTTAAAATTACGATCGATAACAAATGGGTAACTAATGTAGAATTATAAGTACACAAGTATAAAATCAACAGTAAGTAGTTTATTTTTTCAATATATTCTAAAAAATCAAAAGAATTCAGAGAAAACGCTATGGCCTAAATTCGCAAGACAGTTGACAAAGATCATTAATTCTTGGAATAGAAAACCAAATGGATGACGGATTCATGAGGTAATAGGTACCAATGTGCCATGCCAATTGTCGTTTCGGGCCTCTGTCACGTTGCCAGATGTCCTAAATATTTTATCTCCAAAAACGTATTATATCTGTCAACCGGTTGATACATTCCATATTCTATATTCAAAAAAACAAATCGATGTTATTCGAAAGATAAAATGTTTACTTATTATCGATTTTGAGATTTAATTGATTTGTATTAGCAGGACTTACTTTAAAGGAAATTTCAGAAGGCCATAAATCTGGGCTCCTAGGGCCCGGTTAATATGCATTCTTCCTGAAATCACTTTATCGGGAAATAATTGGTGAACAGCTTCAATAGCTGGTTTGATTTGTGAAATGTTACACCATCTTGTTGAAAGCAAGTTTCTAAGTAAACCGTTGAAACTAAGATAGAGAAAGAACATTCATGGTAATTAATCGTTCATTTTGATCCTCCTGTTATACCATTAACATCTTGACGCTATGCTGTAGGCGTAAATTCTCTCTGCGTGATTTTATTATTTTTTTTATTAAAATTAATATTAACATCATCCCTGAATAAAATTAAACATTTTCCTCGTCTTGTTGACAAAATTATTAGCTGCATTTTATGTGTACTTTTACCGTAGCACCAGCAGCCCCAAAAATTCCAATTTACCTATTCATGTTTTTGGGAAGATTCTGAATAATAAATATTTTATTATATTTTATCACTAGGGATGGTTGTGCAACCATACATGCCAAGAATAATAGTGGTTTCCTAACCAAGAGGTTATTATTTTTTTGTTTATAGTTGTATAATTTTTAACTGATGTGTTGATTGTGAATTTTGAGGATTTTTATGTCTAAAAATGCAACAGTGTGTCTTTGGAAAATATGTATTCCCGAGTAATCCCGGGGATTTTAAAAATCACAAAATTCAGTGCCAGATATTGCACCTTCTGAATAATATTTTGTGTATCAGTCGTGTTGGTTAGGGAACCATACACACCAACAATAATATTATAATATGGGTTGCATAACCAATAGGGTCTTATTAGTTTAGTTTACAATCTCACTTCTTATGGTGTCCTGTCAATAAGAATTTGTAACTTTAATATTATTAAAATAAATGAGTAATATTTGCATGTAATCCCGTTCTCGAAAACGAGCTTAATGCGTTAAAACTCAAATGTACTTATTTGGAGATTAATATGACAGAAGATTAGAATGTTAAAAAAATTCTATACAAGCTAATCTGATTTGTAGACAGCTAAATTTCTTTAAAGTCGTGATGTACGAAAAGATATATGTATTCACATAATGGAAAACAGAAGATATGCTGATATTGAAGAAATTTAAGATTGAGAGACTTAGATATCTAGAAGTTGAACAGTATTTTTGGGAAAATTGTTATTCTTGAGTACATTTTAAATTTTATAGATATCAGATCAATATGACAATCTGCATTATTATAGTCCGAGAGCCAGTGACAGAATTGAACGACCAATTTCATCTCTTTCAATACTTCGTGGAATGCTTTCTTTAGCAATCCCATGAGTACCGTGAACGTCAGCTTTAGTACTTTGGGTGAGTTGGGGCAAAGTTTTGGGCCCCAAAACCCGTAAACAAAATTTCCCCCGACATACGGCCAGCTGACGCTTTTTTTCTTTAAATAACAATTTTTTTTTGTATTTTATCAACGTTCGTATCAGCAGCTGACGTGGCATCTACCATGTTGCAGCCAGCTGACGTTTTTTGTTTCTTTAGAGTATTGTTCCAACTGTTGTTTGACACATTTTCAACCAGAAGGAAATCAATTAAAATAATTTTTACGAGAGTGGAGCGCTCCCATGCCTCAACCCACCCACCATGGGCTAGCTGACGTTCGCGGTGCTTCACGGGATAACTAAATAAAGCTTTTCACAAAGTATTGGCCGAGAGGAAATGATTGACCTCAAAATGTCTCCTGGACTATTAGTTATCTGTCAGCTTGGTTAGGCAACCGTATGAAATTACGAAGTAATGTAATTTTGGTCTCGTAAGTAATACGCATGAGTACTACTGTGTTGCATTGATTAATGATTTGTAATTTTATTAGGATTATTAAAAAAAACAAAATAGTTAATAGAAATTCATGTTTTATTATTTTATTTAGTGTAAGGAAATGACGTTCATTGGCGGTGATAAATTAAATTGATTTAAGAAAATAGTCCTGTACTATTTTCGATATTTTTCTATTTCAAATTTTTGTAACCTAACAAACTAGTGTATCATCTTCTCCAAATAAATACTATAATTTTTATATAAATGTGTGGGTATTAATTTATAATGTAAGGAAATCTTTTAATAGCATATGACGAATTGAATACGTAAATGATAAAATTTTATAGATATTGGTTTGATATAAGGTATCATAAGCCGTATAAATAATCCTTTTACGTTCACTCTGATATAACAAATATAATTTAATTTATGGCATTTTAAATTTCTTGTCAAATGCACCAAAATATGCATCTGCATTCTACTCCCTTATTCATATTTTCATATTTATTTGACTTATTCCGTAGATGGTTCCAATAATTTTTTGCAAAATTTGACAAATTATCCGGCCTCTTAGATGATTGTAATTATGATTTTTTTGGAGGAATGATCCACACTTGCAGAAAAGTGTGTATATTTCAAATCTTCCAAACATTGCAGTGCCTCTATCGGACCCCGTTCCTAATGGACATAATAAAATAATGAAATTTAAAAAACTTCGTAAATTGGAAAGTGTATAATTTTACAGTAGAATGTTTTAAATATCTAATGACTAAAAAACAAGATTTTATTTCTATATGGATTAATTTTTTAACTATGAGAGTGTCATTTAGGAACTCTATAAAGTAGAGATGGAGATAACCGTTACTTCTTAGTAATCGTTATTAATCGTTACTTCGGTACTGGGTACTCGTTACTTGCATTCGTTACTTCGGTACATCGTTACTTTCAGTATGTTGGATAATCGAACATATAACGTCAGTAATCAATACGTAATCGTTTCTAATTCTCTAAGTATTTACTACTATTAATAATTTTAGTTTTCAATACAATTTTAGGTTATGAAGGCACCATTACGTTTTATAACTCATTTAATATACAAATATATATAAAACACCGTTTGAATAACATAACTGCATAAACTGTACAAAATTTAAATTAATAAACTACATTTGAAATAAAAAACAGTGTTCGATTCTCGCTTTAGGAAAAATAAACAAATATAAGTGAAATGTTCTGTTATCCTACTTACTATCTGAACAATAATAATCAGATTAAAAAAGCTTTGATTGGCATTGAGGAATGCATTTTTTAGCATTTTCACCTTTTAAGCGATTTCTTTGTTCTATCTGCCTTTTAAAAAACTCTCTCTGATGGCCAGAGGTAGCAATAAAACATATTTTTTGGTATTTGGGCTATATAAGAATAAATTGCTGATCTTCTTTTCCCCCAGGTTTTACTAGAAAAGTCTTCACTTCTATAATGCCTGAACCCTAGGATCACTTTTAAGTTGTGTTTTTAGCCCATATCAGATCTTTTTCAATCAGTATTCATATCAAAACCCCCTCGACTTGTAAATTAAATAACATGGCAACATCATTCTCTAGTTTTTTTTTGTTCCTTGAGTGCTTTATCTAGCATAATTTTTTTGATTTAATATCGAGAAATCTTTTATTAGTTGACATAAATAATGTTCTATTAGTAAATTTCTTTCGTATGTATTAGTACTTTGTTGAATTTATTTCAGAGCTATTGTTAGTCCTACAATTATAATAAGTTTCGAGTCGGGTTACTCTTTTTTCAGCACTTATTTCAGACTTCTGTGTTCCAAGGGTTTTAAAATATGGAAATACTAACTTTCCACCCCTATGGCCTATCCGGCCTGTTGATCTTCAAAACATAGCTCGCGGGTATGTGAAGCAAAAATACACTCTGCTATTGCACTTTTTTGCATTCACGAAATATTATAATTAAATTATAATTTCATAATAAATAATAATAATAATTAACCTCATTGTTGCTCCAGGGCCCTCACAACTTTGAACGCGGAAGTGAATGTTAACACTAGGATTAGATAGTGATGATATAGTGTGATATATTTTTTCATTTCCTATTGTTTTTTTTATCGGTGGTGAAATAAGAGAATTAATCTGATGCATTTAATAAAAATAAATAAATTTTACGAGTTTAGTTTTATAGTAATTACATTTTGAGAACAGTGCAAAGTATTAAAATGTATGATAAATATAATAATATCTTTCAAATTTATTGTTTTATATTTGACACATGAAGAAAATGAATATATCTAATCATGGAATTAATAAAAGCACTAAATAAAAGATTTATTAGGTACAATTTCCATATCCAGCAAATACAAATTGAAGTCATTTATTGATCATAAGCCCTCATGATAACTGAATAAATCACTTTTATTAATTTATTTACACTGCAGTATCAATGTCAGTGTCAACTTCCAAAAATATTTATATGGCCTCAATATAAAGAAAATATTATTATAGGGGTTATATTACTAATTCGGGATGCTTTTATGTTAATCGTAATTATCCGTAATAATCCTGAGTATTGGCAACGTTGGGTATAAAGCCGGCGATGGCGGTAAAATAACACAGCTTGCGCAGATCAACGGAGGTAAAGCAATCGCTAAATTCCGCTCATAAAAATTAGTTCCGTTGTTCGTTGTTAGTGCTAAAAGAGTAATTTACATACTTCGTTTTTAATTAATTTATCAAAAGTGTATGAAAAGGCTGCTAAAATTCAATTCGTTTAAAATTAGTACAGTGCTTTGCGATTCACGTGCAGTGATCGGGTGACTCAACAGTTAGAAACCGGCATCTGAATCGATATCAACTTTTCGAAGTTAAGTTTGTTGGCGATAGAAATAGCAAAAACTACTTCCTACCAACACTCTCATTATTTTTTCGGTCGTTCCGGCGTGATATATAATGTTCGATTATGAATTTTTTCTTGATACAATTCCACTATAACGTTTTCACGCTGATTTTCACAAGAAAACGACAAAGATTGAAGAATAGCGTGTAATTTTTTCCCTTGTTTTGTTTCGATTTTTTTATTGAGAGTACAAATATTTATTAAGTATTGTGAGAGTATCAGTATTTTGGGGAATTATTTTTAAAACGAGAGAAAGATAATTAGTTGTATCTGTTAGTCGCGATATATATTTTTAGTTCCTATCTATAATTAACTTAAGAAAAAATGAACGGAATTCAAAGAAACGGGAATACTTATCCCGAAACTAGGTATACGAGTGTGTTTCTGCATGAGAACGGTGACGTCTTGAGGAAAAAGAAAAAAGGTAAGATTTTATTACAGATTACAATAATATTTTGGAAATTTGTTAATAAAACATTTCCAAAATATGTATACTTGTGCAACACTAATGTTGATGTGTTGAGGATAATTATATATGAACATATTTTTTAATATTCTGCATATACAGAATGTGTAAAAAAAGCATGTGACAATTCTCGGCTGAAACCGTTATTCAAAAATGAGAAAAACTTGATATACTTAAACGCAAGTCCGGTAATGCTTCGGTTTTCAAGATACAGGGTGTTAAACAATAATATACACCACAGGCTCGTTTGTTATTCATATCACTGAAAATACAACGTGTTCGCCTCCTATTTTCTTATCTTGCCTTGTTTTGAAAGTTGTCAAAACGTTTTTTATAATTTGTAATATATGCGAAAATGCCAAATAAATAAGTAGGCTTTGGAATAAGTTAAAGATTGAGAAGTTTCTGATCTAGTTATTGACAAATATATTATTGCTTATAAGTAAAAACACTTGTGAAGTTAACGTTGTTCTACAAAAAATACTTTTACAAGTTAGGCATTGGTCAAATGAACTGCAAATGCCCTTAAAAAACATTCTGATTAAAGTCAAACGGTCAAATTGGGTGAGGGACACAGAAGATATTGCCATACCGTTCAAGATGAAGAAGCTATTTTGAATGATGTTCAAAATGACACGAAATGCAACAAACTAGTTGGGCATATAAGCCTCCTCTGAGTTCAAGACCGCACTTGAACAACAATTGTGTCCAAATCGTTTTACCACAGTTATTTCATAGGAAATTTGTTCCAACGAAAGAATTTTGTCCATGGTTTTTAAAGAATATATATATTGTACTACTCACAAATGAAGCATTATTTACCAAAAAAGGTATAATAGATTTACACAATTTACAAACTCACACATTGGGCCGATTTTTTTTTAGAGTAGCCAATTCAAAATACTAATTTTTCATCATTGTATGGGCTGACAGTATTGATTACGAAATAATTGGAACTGAGGTTCTATTTCATAGGCTTTGCTTCTATCTTCACATTTTGTAGCCGATTTCAATCTCAATAAAGCATTCAATGGCCGTTGGGATGAACGTTTCTGTTATTTGGTCACCTGTTCACCTGATATAAGACTTTTAGATTTTTATTTCTGGGGGCATTCGCAGGAAATTTATAAAACGACTGACTGTTTGTAACCTAGTGCTAAAATACTTACGTTGTAGGCTACAGGTCTGCAATGAGGTCGATGAACATCTTTTGGAACATTTTTTAGTTGTTAATTATTATTAAGGTTTCAAAATATAAATATTATGAAAAGACGTTTCGTATTTTTTTTAAACGGGTTTATTTATTGAAAATATTTAACACCCTGTATCTTCAAATCTAAATATTGCCGGGCCTACATTTATATCAACGTTCTTTGATCTTATTTGGATGGCAAATCTCCAACACATATTTTTTGCATATTAAATTTATGATATTAATTTTCTAATCATATATCTATTTTTGATATGACAGTTGTTATTTATATAAGCGTGGATTATATAAACCCAATATAGATTTTTTTCTTTCTTGTAAAACTGTATTTTTGGTTCATTTTCTCGTTAATTAAAATGATTTTAAAATACATTTATGATAGGTGACAAAATATAAATATGACTTTTGTTCCATGACGTTAATCAGGGAAAACCATAAAATAGTTATCAATGTCTATACAATTTGTCAGTTTTCAACGAATTTAGGCAATGTATAAAACAACTATTAAACCACTCATTTCAGTTCGATGAAGCTACTGTAAATTACAGAAAAATTAGGTACTAGTTATTATCAGCTGCATTGTAAACTGGGCAAACTTTTGTGGATGATACATTTGGCCATTGGCTAAGTTCACAACTGGCTTCAGTTGTAATTAGTCCATCCATTCCAGGGGCGGCTAAGGGTCTTAAGTCCTCCCCAAACTCATCTAAGTTGTATGCTTTTTTACTGTTTACTTTGCTAAAACTTACCTTCAGCGAGGTTAAGCCCCCCCTCCAAACGACAATCCTGGATCCACTGAGTTCATTGAATTCAAAAACGATACTAGAACTGAAACTTGAATTAATTATTTAAAAAGAAATGAGAGAAAAAGGGGAGTAAATATGTACAATTTAGGACAAAAGTCGTCCAAAAAACTTATAATATGTGTATAATAGTTTTTTAAATAACTTCTAAATTAAATTCATGTTTGGCCCTTAAAATAATTTAATACTGTTATTGTGGTTACCTATACAAAAATCACATATTGTTTTGCACTGAAATACATTCATGAAAATGGTTTCTTATATACAAAATCTTCTATTATATCTTTATATTCTAATATCATACTAAATTTATTACCAAAGGACTATTCTCGTAGTAACTTATATATTCAGGAAAGTTTCTTTTGATGAGAATGGGATCAGGTAGTGTCTTCAACTCTGACCTCTGTAAGTAGAATAATATCCGTCCGACGTAGGATAGTAGGTAGCGCCTGGGTCTACTGATTTAATTTTAGAAAATTAGAATTAAATCATCTTTTTCACAATCTCGTTTACATGAGAAGACAACTTCTTCAAAATCAGAGTAAGCTACTATCTTAAACGCTGACATTTAAAGTAAAATAAATTGTGCCAGATCAATTTTAGAAAAATCAAATTTGCTTAGGTTTGTCATGTATTTCCTTGAATAAAAACATCCAGATTTGACCTCATTAAATGGTTGTGATAGAATTCTGCAAGATTTTTGCATTTATCTATTAACAGGTTAGAATCCTAGAAAGAAAGTTAACACATTACTTAATTTTCTTATATGATTCCCAACGTAGCTGTATCTGACGGTCCTTCCAGAAGAATACTTTGTGTTCTGCTAATTAATAGTTAGCATTTGGTGGGTGCTCTACTGATATAATCAGCAGATCGGCAGATCAGCAAAAGATCATTCTATATCTCCAGTAGGAGAAGGATATCCTAATTGCCTATTTTTTTGTAAACTATCAAATATGGTTTCTGCTAGATGTTTGTTGTTTTTAATAATCAATGTTAAATCTGATTTCAGAGAAAGATTTCAGAATATCTAACCTAAACATTCTGTCATAATATAGAATCTAAAATTCATTGAAAATGTGGCAAATGGGATAAAAATAGCAAACTCACATTTATCATTTATTCTTTTCTAAAGACCAGAATACTTTCCAGCTATAATGAACACAGTTCGAAATCACTACTTCTTGTGTCACTTTTCGAATCGCCGGCTTGGTCTTGTGGCTAGTGTTTTTCCACCTTCAAGAATCCAAAAGTCGGATGTACTTTTTGCAATCATCTAAAAGATTATGAAAAACAACGACATGATCTAACCCACTGGGTCGCAAAAGTTTTTGTCTTTCGCGAAAATCTTGTGTACGATTTTGTAGAAAACATCAATAAGACTTTAATGTTCCTTTGTGCCTATGTCATATAAAACAAAACATTTTGGAATGTTTCATTAAAATAGTTTTGAAAATTGTATTTCAGTTTGCATGAAGTGAAAAAATAACTTAATTATTTTCATTTGATTACTATACTAGAAATAACATTACAGACAGATTCAGTTTTAAGTTTCATACTTAATTGTAAAGAAATATGTTGATATAAAATCGTCATAAATAAAATCCAAGTTTTTTTGGATCTTTAGCAATTAATTAGCAATAGTTAATTTAGGACTTTGTGTAACATCAAGGAGGTGACAGTTAGGAAAATCATAGATAAATTACCAATAAAATCACCCTCTTTGAGTTCCAGGAATCTGCCTGCTGGCATAGTTTCAGTTGTCATTGCCTTTATTTCTAGGAAAAGAGTGGAACAATAAATATTGTTTTTTGGTTGTAAATTAGCAACAAATTATGAGCTGGTAGCTTCATATACATGAGAAAATATTCTGTGACAGACTGAAAAGTGTTCCTACAAGGTTTCCATTTTTTCATCGGATGTAGGAAACTCTGAAAATGGGCACTTGGGACAGTAACGTAGTAAACGTTTGAAACATTCTAATAATAGTCCGGGAGCCGGTGTCATCAAAAAAAAATTGATAATTAACAATTATACGAACAAAATGAGCTTGGTACGTGTTAATTTATTTAGCCGAAAGTATGTTAAAATCTGTATAAAAAAAGTTTTACCATCAACGCGTATCTCAAAGAATTGTACTGTATTCCACAGGAAATTTGTTTATTTTTTTACTTTTTTTAGCCGAAAAGGCATAGCATACCTATTTAAAGGGTGAAAGAGAGTGTATAATTTTACCATTACCGCGTGGACACTTTTTGTTATTTCTCTTGTTTTAATGTGATTTAAAAAATATCTTGGTAGGCATGTCTAAAAACTGCAGTAAGTATTGGAATACCAATTTTATTTCATGGGCTTCCTTTACATTATTTTTAAAAATCATTAAGTTCAATAAATTTATTTTGGAGTATGAGGATATATTTGATAAACGGAATTAAGTAAAATAATTATTTAGTTTATTTATATTTAAAAAATAATCAATATTTTAAACAAATAAATAAGTAAAATCAAAGAATTTTTATTAATATTAGGAATATGGGTAGGAAAATCACACACAACAATATTACGATATTGTTTTATTTTAGTCCTCTCGATATGAAATCCACTATTCAACTGACTATTAAGAAAATATATAAAAACTTATAGGGATCGTTCCTTCACGGAACTTTATATCAATGTTTATTTATGTTACACATAATGCATGTATCGAGTGAGAAGTGCTCAGACATCATAAAGCGATCACTGACTGTGTGTGACATCATCAATGAAGGCTTTATTTTTGAATATTAATTACACTAACAAATGATAAACTCAACACTCCCCCTCAAAAATAAAATGTTCATTTTCATATTATCATAAATTTCCATTTTTTACTTTAAAAGGACAAAAACAATATCTCTATCTTTGTATCTATATTTGTATCTGGGGAGTAATTTTCAGCCCAACATTTGTTGCTAAAGTGGATCAGGGAAAAACCCCAATAAAAACCTGATCAGGCCGTTAATTTAATTAATCTTATTCTTAGAGCAATAGTCGATCATTCCAAGTTTCAACCGTATTTCCTGGAATTTGGGAGCAGGAATCTGTTTCGTGAAGTTGTCTGCTAACTGTTGACCTGTGCAAATATATTTCAAATTAATGAAGTTATTCTCGATTTGATTTCTGGTAAAATGGTACTTTATGTCAATATGTTTTGAACGTTTGTGATCTACAGGATTGTTTGCTATTGAGATACAACTGTTGTTATCTTCATAAATTACTATTGGTTTTGTTATGACCAATTTAATACTTTGCAGTAAAGATTTCAACCACAGAGCTTCTTTCACGCCTTCAAAGACCGCCATGTATTCTGCTTCTGTTGATGAAGTTGCAACAGAATTTTGACTTTTTGTATTCCAGCAAATTAAATAACTTTCAAACAACTTAAACAAATATCCTGTAGAACTTTTCCGATCAATTTCGTTACTACCCCAATCAGCGTCTACATAGCCAATTAATAGATCACTATAATTATTATTTCGTTTGTATATTAATTTAAGTTTAATGGTCCCTTTTATATATCGTAATACTCTTTTTAGGCTTTGCCATAATTCTTTATTATTTTTGTTTTGATAACGACTTAATAAATTTATGGCGGTGCTTAAGTCAGGCCTTGTACATATTGTAACATAAAGTAAAGAACCAATTAGATTACGACAAGGGGCTTCATAATATTCGTCAGAGTTCAATTCATTATAGTTTATTTTGACTGGAAGTGGTGTGTTTACAGATTTACATTCACTCATGTTGAATTTGTTGAGAACTGATTTTAAATACCCGCATTGATCCAAAGATATCTCATTGTCATTTCTTTCAATGTTCATACCTAAAAAGAATTTAATTTCTTGTAAATCAACTATATGAAACTGCTCTTTTAAAAAGTTTTTAAAACTTAACATTGTATCCATGTTACCAGAAATAATTACCAAATCATCAACGTATAATATTACGTATACATTTTCAGTCAAGTGACCTTTATCTAAGAAATATAAACATCGGTCCCCAGACGAACTCATAAAATTATATTTCTTTAACAGATCATCAAAATGCTGAAACCAGCATCTTGCCGACTGTTTTAAGCCATATATTGCCTTGTTTAATTTACATACTAAATTTTTGTTTTCAATTTCTATTCCTTCGGGAACTGACATGTATATTTCCTCTTTTAATATTCCATTTAAAAATGCGGTTTTTACGTCCATTTGATGTATGAATAGTTTATACTGATTAGCTAGAGCCAAAAGTATTCTTAAAGTAGTTATGCGCGCCACTGGTGCGAATGTTTCGGTATAATCAAATAAATATTGTTGAGTAAAACCTTTTGCTACTAAACGGGCTTTATATTTTGATGGATTTCCATCTTTGTTACTTTTAATAGTAAAGACCCATTTACAATTGACAATGTTTTTATGCATGGGCTTGGGTACTAAAGTCCATGTATTATTTTTTATTAGAGAGTTAATTTCATCTTTCATGGCTTCCACCCATTTATTTTTATCATCCCTATTATTTAATTCTTGGTAACAAGACGGGGTTTTGAAAACTGATTGTTGAGCACATGTAAATAATTCGATATCATTTTCATTATATGATATTTTAGGATTGTTTTTAATTCTATCACTACGTCTAAGTTCAGTCGTAGTTTGGACCTCGTTATCGATTTTAGCATTCTTTCCGAGGTCAGTTGGCACTGGAGCCTCAGTTTGAATATCTGTGTTGTTAATTCTGAGTTCAGTAAAAACTGGAGTCTCAGATGAAAACTTGGTGTTTTTATTTCTGAGTTCAATCGAAATTGGAGTCTCAGATTTATGTTTTAATTGATGTATATCAATTTTATTGGTGGGTTTTTTATATTCACCCACTTTTAATTCTTCTTCATTACTTGAAGACTTTGACACCAATTTATTAGTTACTTTCAAATTTTGATTATCAAAATTTGATTCAACACTTTCGCCAAAATCGATTTTAGGTCTTGAGATATTAAAATTTATTTCGTCAAATATGACGTCACGTGCTAGAAGGAATTTATTTGTGCAAACGTTTAATATTTTATAACCATTAGGTTCATACCCAACCATTATGCCTTTTATTGACTTTTGATCAAATTTGCCTTTTTTATTTTTATTATGAACATATGCGGTTGATCCGAAAACTTTTAAATGGTCTAATCTCGGCTTTTTATTGTGCCAGAGTTCAAAAGGCGTTTTGTCTTGTGAAAGTGCTTTAGTGGGAGTTAAATTTAAGAGATACGTAGCCGTCAAAATTGCTTCACCCCAAAAGCATGTACCTAAATTTGCACCGTGTACCATGGCTCTAGCTTTTTCTGTTAGGGTTCTGTTCATTCTCTCTGCTACTGAATTTTTTTGGGGGAGTATATGGCACTGTTTAATGATACGATATTCCTTTTTCAACACAAAAAGCTTTCATTTCATTTTAAATATACTCACGACCATTATCGCAATAAAAATTTACAATTTTTGAATTAAAAAGAACTTCACTTTTAGTGACGAAATCTTTAATAACTTTAAATACCTCATATTTATATGTTAATAGGTACGCTACCGTGTAGTGTGTAAACTCATCAATGAATGTTATGAAATAATTTTGATTGTTTATTGTTGGAGGAGTAATAGGACCACAAATATCTGAGTGTATTATGTATAATGGCCTGTTAATATGCGATTTATCCTTTCGTTTAGAAAATGCTAGACGTGCTTGTTTTCCATTTATACAAGCTTCACATAGATCATAACTTGGTTGAATATTATTCAATTTATCAATGTTTTGTGCCAATTTTTTAGATTTAATTTCTATGAATTTATTTTTGCTTATATGACCTAAGCGTTCATGCCAAATTTTATAGTTTTCAGTAGCAGAATTAATGACAACATTTACTTGTTCATGCATGTTGTTTTTTAGTAGTTTAAATTTTACACATACTAAATTGTTCAGAGACTCACCCTTAATTACCGCCTTACCGTCCTTTTCAATTAGAACTTGCCCATTTTCTTTGAAGATAACTGTCATTCCAGCTTCTTGGATACGTCGTACGGACAACAAGTTGTAAGGTACGTCAGGAACGTACAGGACGTTTCTGAGGGTTCCTTGGAGTCCTAGATTGGTTTTTACCTCTATATTGCCTCTGAGAGATGAAGTGATGAAGGTATTATTTTTAGCAACAGAAATCTTAACTGGTATCTTCAATTTTTCAGCAGTAGTGAAATGCAACTTTTCATTGACGATGTGATCAGTAGCTCCTGAATACAAATATTATTTCATATTTTGTAAATAATATCTTGTTCTGGAGAATACTGCTGTTGATCATAAAAGCAAAACTCTGCTCTGGGTCTTGAGTGGTTTTAACAACTTGAAGAATTCTTTGTTCATTTTGAGATCTCTTATAAAAATAGCAATCTTTTTTAAGGTGATTTGTCCTACCACAATGGTCACATTTTCTGTAGTTTCCACTATTATTTTTGTTGAATTTAGACTGATAATTGTGGTTATGTTTAAATTGTTTTCGTTTTTGAAAACTACGGTTGCGATGCGTTGAAAAGTTTCTGTTTTTCTTCTGGGATTGAAAAAATGTTGATTGATTTTTCCGGGTTTCACTTTGAAGCACTTTAGTACTTGTGTCAATGATTTCATGTTTCAACTTTGTTTCATGATCCAATAAACGTGTTTTGACAAAAGCAAGGGTTAGGTTATCTTCCGACAATGTTTGAATAGCTGTTATAATGCCATCATATGACGATGGTAATGTTAATAATAGATGAGCTACCTTACCCATTTCTGTCAAAACTGAGCCCGCCGCAGCTAACTCGATGATCATCTCATCGAATTTGATGAAGTGCTCTAATAGAGAAATGCGTTCCTCTAATTTGAAGCTTAATAATTTCTTTTGGACTGCCAGTTGCGTTGCTAAGCTTTTTCGTTCATAAATTTCATCCAGTTTCCTTAATATGTCTTTTGCAGTGTCTCCATCTTGAACCATTCCTATCATGGTGTCACTTAAATATTCAATAATGCACCCTTTTGCACATATTTCCATTTTCTCCAATTGTCTGTTAGTTCTTCGGGGGCTGGTTCCTGTAAAACCAGAAGAGCATCCTGCTCTTCAATTAGGGCTTTTATGCGAAATTTCCAGATCGAATAATGATTTCCATTAAACTGCTTAATGTTGCGCTTCACTTGCTTAGCACCTTCCATTGTTCTTTTTTTTATTACCAACTTTGTCTTTTAATCACTTTATACGGAACACAATAAATACACAATGAGTTAAGTAGTTATACGTTAGTTTATTTCACGTTAACTGGGACCCATAACCTATTAGGAATATGGGTAGGAAAATCACACACAACAATATTACGATATTGTTTTATTTTAGTCCTCTCGATATGAAATCCACTATTCAACTGACTATTAAGAAAATATATAAAAACTTATAGGGATTGTTCCTTCACGGAACTTTATATCAATGTTTATTTATGTTACACATAATGCATGTATCGAGTGAGAAGTGCTCAGACATCATAAAGCGATCACTGACTGTGTGTGACATCATCAATGAAGGCTTTATTTTTGAATATTAATTACACTAACAAATGATAAACTCAACAATTAATAACCATTAGAATTATTATCTTCACTAATATATTGAATATTATCGAGATTTGTTGTGATAATGTTTTCCAGCATGGTGGAATACAGCTGGAATTAAAACTAATCATGCCTTTGTAGAAGTCTTCTTTATCCCTTGTACTCGCAAAGAATTTTCAAAAAATAATTCGAATCTTGTAGCATTGACATCACTATTTCATATGTTGTACATTTCATTAGCGAATTTTTTGTATCTTAATCATTTTATCTTTATCCGCGATGTCTTGTATATTTGCAAATTTTCCTAAAAGATTTTGATATTCATCACTTTGCACTAAAAGGTGAAACCGCTTTATTTTTCCTTTGCGAAGGAAAGCTGCTATACATATAATCGCAGCCTGTAAAGGCATGAAAGCCTGGCAATGCTCTATAAAGTGATGAACCTATTTTTTCTAAAACAGGGTACAATTTATATAATTTATTTCTCTACGCTTTAAGGGGTTGAGAGGAATGTTGTAGATTTTAAAACTCTTCTCTAATTATGCAGTAGAAACGGAGTTAATAAAAATATGATAATAGTAATTGTCTTAAAAGTATTAGTTCCAAAATAAAATTATTAGATTTAGTAATTTTTATAATTAATTTTACCCTCTCTCACCCCCTTTAAGTAGGTATGCTAGCCCCTTGGGCTAAAAAAATTAGTAAACTTTTTTTGTTTCAAATAAACAAATTGCCTATCGAATACAGTACAATTCTTTGAGATCCGCTATGATGGTAAAACACTTTGTTCATATAATTGTTAATTATCGTATTTTATAAAAAAATTCAAATGCTCCTCGCCTATAGTATAATGGTTAATAAATAATTGGGTCAGAAATTACAAATATAACATACGCGTTGACATTTTTGTTGAACCAAAATAATTATTTGGCCCATTACGAATTAATATTTCTTCCTTATAATAACTTATAATTACTTCGTTATTAAAATGCATTGTTGCACTTATTACTGAAATGCAATTTCCTACTGATCATTGGTTTCAGTGAAAGTCAATTATTTCGTTTCATTGGGTGAATTTAAAAGGAAACATTTCGTATTCAACACAATATTGTTTCAAGATTCTTAGTTTAGAAAAAGTTAGTTAGTTTATTTTAGTTTATTTAATATTGCATAATATTAGTAATAACCACATAAAAATGTGATAATTATCCCAAACGTTTTTGAGAATTTATTTCAACAAATGTATATTCTCACTGTTTTTATTACGAGGTAAATTCACTCTTTCCATGCAAATATTAATTGAATTGCCTTGAAGCATATTTATGTTCATCAGCAAAAAAACGGTGCCACGATATGTGCCAAATAACAAATATATAGTGATACTTTGCTAAGCTAAGTATTTAGTCAATATTTAGCCCACCTAATCCACTATTTCCTCTGTCATTTTATCTTTGTTCGCATATTGCGAACTCTCTCAAATCATCATTTTATAAGTTCGTTAATCTCTGTAACGGTACTGAGCAAATTTGATTTATCTATGAGATCGACTTTGATCCTGTTCTCATTTGAAATGAGCAGTTGTAACGAATGATTGTTTCAGATCGAATTTAAGATTTATAAATCATAATTAAAAAAAGAGTTGTATCGTTGAATTCGTTTCGCTATTTATTGTGTATTAAATAACAGCACAATGAAATAAATTTAACTACATTTTAGAGTAACTAAATGAGAAAAAAATCAAAAACCAAAACCTGCTTAAAAAGTAACTTAGAAGCAATTTTTTCCTGCAATGATTGAATACTTATTTATCGATATCTAGGATTTTCAGAAAAAACTAGTTCACAGAGACTCCAAATCGGGAGTTGTGCGTCCTAGGATACAAATAGAATTTGTAGGTTAACTAAAACCCATCAAGGTCTTACTAAATGTCATTAAAAAGTATAGATAATCTTGTAAGGTCTTATTTGACTGGCAGCAAACAATTGCACAATTTCATGGACCTACGGAACTAGAAACTACTTTGTGTTTCCACAGGGCAATGTTCTAGGTCCTCTCCTATTCAAATCAATACAACAAGTGCGTTTATTTAAGCTTCTCGGTGTCCACATTGATTTGGGCCTAAATTGGAAAGGACATGTATGATAAGTGTTGCATTTTTCAAACTTTGAATATCATTTACGATATGCGGTGATATTTTGGAGAACTTCTTCAATTTCCGAAATAATATTTAGTATTCAAAAATACGTTGCTTTTATGGTTTCCATATTGATGCCACTAGATGTAATTATAATTTTTACAACATGACATACATAGACTTCAATTATATAAATCTGATTCTTTTTACATGACTACTATTATTTTTAATAAAATGAGACTAGTTTAAAAAACATATTGAACAACAAAACTTTTCTATCGTTAGTGAAAAATATGTTACTAGAAAATGTATTTTATTTTTTAATTGTATCAAATTTTTCCCCATTGTAAGGCTAAGTTTGACTTATCCTATATTATATTTCTTATCTCCAGGATTAAAAAACTTCTATTCTATTCTATCACCACAATTATGATACTATTTCTTTGAGATTTACAATCCATAGAACGCAAACCAATACTATGTTTCTAGTCTAGGACCTTCCTCAGTTGCGCCTCACTAAACTGATTGAAATCGAAAAGATAATATCACTTATTGCCAATTTAATACTGGTAGTTACCTAAATTTCATCATCCCCATCCTCAAGTTTAAACTGACTCATTTCACAAATCTTTCTTACAGTTTTTTTTTTGGACTCTCATTCGTCTATAGCCTAGAGTGAAAGTTGCGATAAGGAACTGCGTTCCAAAAATCACGGTTTTGTTATTAAAAAGTACGAAATAATGTAATTTATTTAAAATATTTTCTTACGATATCTGAATTTTACCCTTGGCATTTTATCTTCTTTACGCCTTAAACGCAAAAATATATTTTTTATTCAATATATTATGTGTTAATAATAGACTTGTCACTTCGTAATGTGCAATTACTTTGCCAAAAAACGTGTCCGCTTTGGTTACGTTTCTTTGAGAGGTATGCACTTTTAATTAATTTTGACACGCCGTACTTTTTAGTGGGATAGTTAATAAAACTATGTTTTTAGTGTTTCTAACCTATAATTTATTTAATATTACTGATGAACACTATAATTACAAATTAGTTTCCGAAATAATAAAACAAATGTACTTCTACATATTATTTAATATTTCAGTTACATTTTCTTTAAAAGTCATTTTACAAAATCAACTCACTGTATTTATTTTTAACTGTGCAATTGTTAAAGACCGAATTTAGCTTCATCCATACAATGACGTCATAAGACAAACATTTTAATTTTAAATTTTAGAACTGTGCCTTTTTTCATAGTTATTTTGCCATTGAAAAAGGAGAGAAACGTTTGGAAATATACAGTCATTTCGTGTATCGTAGTGTTATTTCCCAAAAAGTCTTTAAACATTGAAAAAATATGCCACAACTACAAACAATACTTGTTTAAGTTACAACAGCAAAATCAGGTCGTATTTACCTAAACTTAATCAACTTAAATTCACTAGACTTAGTTGGAAACCTTGTGGTTTCCAAAGAATAGTACCAGAATGTTGAAGTGAAGATACAGAAAAAAAATTAAAAGTTTATCTACCAAGGATACAGAAGACATGTAAGATGGAATAGAGAAGTAAATAAACTAGTTAAACCACAAAAAAAGAAATATTGCTTAAAACTTGTTCAAGAATGAACAACTACCTAGGTTCAGTAGAATGTAGAGAAGCATAGAAAGTACTTAAAAACTTAAGAACGAATACAAGAAATAACACAATAATCAAAACTTTAGCAATAAAAACAGGGTTCAGTATCAAAAGAAAGTATTGAGGGAAGTAAACGTGAATTCCTAAATGACGATAAGGACACAGGCCGCATCATGCTTGAAGAAATAGACAAAATCACCCCACATGAGATAAAAACAGGCAATAAAAGACATGAAAAGTGGAAAAGATGACAAGAGAAAATATCCAGTTTTGCGGAGGGGGATTAGAATTACTTTTCCTATGACCTCTTAGTCATAACTGTAAATGCAAATGCAGTGAATAATAATTTGCTTTATTTCGGGGGAGTTGGGGGTGAGATCTTTTACTTTATCTCCAGAACAAAAAGGTGCATAAGGACAGCCAACAGACATTTAAATGCCAAGACACGACCATGTAGGTACCTTGGAGTCATATTCCACAAAAAACTAAATTGGAAAGCTTAGAGTATTTACGATAAAAAGAAGAAAAGGACTTACAAAACGTACGTACAATCTAGGAGTGCTTAAATTTGTTATTTTGGCCCGTTATAGGAAACATCAAACTTTATTATGTTCAGCCAGAGAGAAGTTCCTGTAATTAACACACTTTTATTAGGTTGACCTGTATGTATGTATCTATGTAACGGAAAATTTCAACGTAATTTTCACCAACTTAAAGAAGTCTGATTAACTTGAAAATTTGCACACTTGTCAAGGCCCGATGATAATACAATTCTTTAACTTGAATTTTCACGTTTGTTGTCTTTTTGTCACTGTTCTTGCCTAAATGACAAATTCGTCTATTTTAAGGCTGCGTTTGCCATCTAGTTGGCAGTAGTATTTATAAGTGGTAGGCGGACACTAGATTTCTCTTCTTTGAGTGCCAACCCGTCAGCTGATGTTAGTAACCAACTTGGTTATCCTTACTTTATTCACGACAGAGCAAAACAATTCCGATGTTGCTATTCCCTCCCAAGTACGTAAATGGCTGAGCCAAGAGATTCTTCTTGTTTCCGGACCCCTTCTGCCAAATACTTTACATTGCCGAACAAACTGCAATAGTTCGTATCTATCTCTATTTCTCATAACACGGCCAACATGTTCTAGTTTCCGCCTTTTGATGGTATTGAGTATTTGTTCGTTTTTGTCAATTCTATCCAACACATCCACGTTAGTAACGTTTTGGGTCCAGGGTATCTTTAGGATACGCTTGTATAGCGACATCTCAAACGTTTCTAGTTTTTTGAAATGCCATTTGCCAGAGTTCATGTCTCCGCTACATAGTAAAGAACTAGAAATACGTAGCAGCTTAAAAACCTGATTTTGGTTTTCAGATTGAGAAATTGTTAGACTTTCCGACTTTTTAAAGAAATATAGTTTTGTTTGTATTCGTAGATTAAGTATTATAATTTTCTCGGCTATGAGAAGTTGCAGTTTCGTTGGCTACTAATTTCTCGTCTGAAACCTCAGAATTTGCCGTGATTCACTTGTTCTCCCTTTTAAAGTCCCTCTACAGTTTCAAGCTGCAATCATGCTTTTTAAAACAACTTGAATGAGCATCACGCTTTCAAGAGTGTCAGAAAAAGATGCGGGATATTGTTCAGATTTAAGAAAACATTTTATCAAATTGGGTGAATTTTCGAGGTGATGAGTTTTATTTGTTTCATTTTCCACGTTTTTATGTACGTAAGGATTTTTATTTAACATTTTTTCGTGAGATGAAGATAAATTTAATATAAATTTAGTTTCATAGTCACTTCCTGGTTTGAAACAGAGTGTTTATTGTTTTAATTCTAATTCCAGTTGAAAATGCTTAAGAGAGTCCATCATGTTAAGCTATATATTTAAACTACGAACTTACAATTATATCCTGTAAATATCCTTTCATTGACTCAATAAACCGCAGTAATCAACTACGGTTAATTGTGGGGTCATATAATCAAATTAAAGCACACATATTTATAACGGATTATGATTTTAAGATATATAGAGGTTTTATCTGATGTTTCAGAATTAGCTTTTTCGAAATGAAATAAAAATAACCTGCCAAAGTCCATAATTCATCCCGTTTTTATGAGATTGAAGGAATCTGCTTGACGTTTGTAGCGTTGCTGACGTCAAGTGAGATCATTTATTGAGGGGCAATTGAATTTCTGTGTTGCATTAGGGTTTCGTTCTAAAAATATGCGTATCATCTTCTCTTGGAGAGATAAAGTTAATCCTTAAATAGAACCATATTTGCTTGGTTTATGATTCATCGTAATAATAATTTTTGTACTGCTGACTGATATTCTTCAGAAGGCTGTAAACATATCTTATATATTAAGTAAACGTTTCTAATATATTAATGGACTGTTCTGTTCTTATTTTTAAATCATCCAACAGGATCCACAAATATTTGGAATGCATACAAGAATAGATCAATAAGCTTCAGATAACATATGGCACTAAGTATTTTTGATTTATATCATTAGTACTAGTAACAGGTTTGTACATGTGAGTTTGGAACAGCTATAAAGTATAGGGTGTTGTATTTCAAATATATTATAATTATAATGTAAAACGCCATGTAGAAAAAATTAAATAGTTTAAAAGCAGAGACATTTAAGTCCAGTATTATAATTCGCTCTACCACATTTTTTAACAGGAAAATCTTGATTTATTTGGGCCATCTTTGTCTCGAATAATAAAAAAAATGAAATTTCCGAAAACTATCAATTTTAGGAATAGGAATTAGTGAGTTGGTCTGTACCTCCGGTATAACCGGAAGTGCATTATTTTTAAAAACATATATATTATAGTAGGGGAGCCCACGTAGCTAAATCGGGATTTATTCGAGCGTCATAGAGACCTATTGGATTGCGAAGCTTAGATGATAAGGAAAAAAAAATGTCATATAATGTATACCTTTTTATCGGTGGGGGGAGCGGCTATAAATTTTCAAAAATGTAAAAAAAACTGTTGCGTGGACATACTCGAGCGCGTCAGATATTGATAGCATCCGTGTCCTATGTACTTTTAAAAATTTACTATGTTAATCTGATTGTTTCCATGATGTGGGTGGTCGTACGTAAGGGTTGAAAATGAAAAAAAAAATTTAATCGAGCGCGTCAGATTTTTTAAGGGGGTGTTGAGTGAACCTAAAAAAACTCTTGTTTAATAATCTGACGATTTGGATGTGACGCCAACTCGCGGCCATTATTAGAATGTGCAAAAAAAATCGCCATTTTGAAATACTCTAGCGCGTCAGATTAAGATATATATGGTTCATATATATGGTCTGAACGTGCTGTCTCATAATCTGACGATTACCTGGAGGGATTCGCCAAATCTGTCAATTAAAAATTTTTTTTTATTTTTTTAAATCATTAAACTTAATTTTTATTGAAAAGCTCAGGAAATAGCATGCAAATAAAAAAATTATGTTTTTTTAAGTAGAATACTTGTATTTATAAGAAAATAATTATAACAAGGTAAAACGTTGGAAATGTGTTGTAAACAACATCATGCCACGAACTAGTCTGTGTGATCAGCTGTTATGGCGTCATGGCAACAGAAACCAGAGTGGGGACGGAGTGAGCGAAAAATAAATAGAGAAAGAGTGAGAGAAGAATAGAAATGCGGAGAGGGGAATATAGGCATCACGTAGCTGCACGCATTAAACTTTATCGATGAATTTTTATTACTTCGGCTTGCGGAAATCGTCAGATTATATATTTTTCGTGATTCTTGAATTATTCCCTTTAAAATAAACAAAAATTTAACCACGCTCGAGAATGTCGAGATGACGTTTTTTTTACAACTTTGTTGCCCTCCCCCTTCTCTACGTCACTCTCGAATTGTCAGATTAGTGGAATATACACGTTTTGCCATGTAACTAACTCACCCTACCTTAATCTGACGCGCTTGATAATTTCAGATGATCAATTTTTTTTACTAATCTGATCCTTTATCCTTGACGGGCGGCACTATATATAGGGCTAATGTTTGGTGGAAATACTTAACCAGGTACAAGGTATCCCCCTGAATATTAATCTGCTGCGCTTGACTAAATCCCGAAATCCCCGCTTGGGCTCCCCTACTATTAGTATATCTGTCCTAAGACAGGTATCAACATAACCTTCTCCAAAGTCCACGATCATGGACATGTTGTTTTATTTCATCGTAAGTACGACTTTTCATGATGTCAGTGAGCATTCCATTCTTTGGTCTCCTTCTACTTTTAATACCTTGAATTACCCCTTCCATTATTCTCCATTGAATACAATTTTTCTTTAAAAAGTTCCGATTCAGTTAGCTTTCCTTATTTTTATAGTTTGCATTATTAATCTATCATCCTGTACTCTTCTCAAGACTTCTTATTTTGTCTTCCAATTGATGTTTTCCATTCTCCGCATTTCAAAACTCTCAAGGTATTTTTCTTCTCTTTGTCTTGTCTATGTTTCTGATCCGTATAAAACCACACTACAGATATAGCTTTTCGCGAATCTTTTTCTCAGCTTCATAGGAATTTTTCTTTGTGTTAACAGGTCCTTTACTTTGACAAATGATGTTTTGCGCATGGCTATTCTGCTCCTGATTTCTTCAGTGCAACTTCCAGTTAAATTTATTATTCTTCCCAAATAGTTAAATTTACTTACTAGTTCCACTTGTTGCCCTTCCAGCATAATCCTCACATATGCTGCATTTCCCACTCGCATTACCTTTGTTTTTTCAATATTTATCTTCATATCATACTTCTTCCCAATTTCGCTTATTTTCCAAACCATATTGTGCATTTCTGTAAGGACTGCTTAGTCATGAGCAAAGGTACTTAATATTTTTCGTTGTCTACAATAATCCCAGCAGTCTTTCAATGCTTCGTTTACCAAATTTTCAGTTTATAAACTGAATACTACCGGTGACATACAACAACCTTCTCTCATTCCTCGTCCTATAATTATTTCTTTGGTTTCTTCATTTTCCATCTCCACCAATACTTTTTGTAAAGCTATCGAATGAGGCTTCGGTGTTTCCAGTTAACTTCAATATCCTTCAGTATTTTAAAGTATATTTCAATCCAATCGGTCACACATTAGTTAATAACAAGTTAATAAAACACACATAACATTCTGAAACACCCTATCAACAGTATCCTTGTTATTATTTTGGTTTAAAAAATACTATATTTAAAAACAGCATTATTCAAAACCTACTGTTTCAAAATTTTACATTTCACCTTCAACTGCACTATCATTAATACTCTTCGTGCCACGCCGTGTATATGAAAATATGGTTACTTACAGGTAACGTTGAAGAGAAATAGGCTGTCAAAACTTGTTTATGATATTTTTTGTTCATTTGCTATTCTGTTGATTTGGTATTATTATATTACCAAATTCTGTTTTTATTATATATTTTGCAGAGGCTAACATTTTCATATTCATACTTTTAAGATTTTTTATATTGTTGACATTTTTTGCATTTTTGGCATCTTGCACTTTCCTGTTGTAGACATGTTTTATACTTTGGAATTTTTTAAAATTTTCATGTGAAGGGTTTGAACACCACGTTTGATACAAGGAATTTACCCAGAAACTGTTTCTAAAATCTCGCGAAGAAATTATCATCTTCTGCAAAATGACAAATCCCGTCTTTATTCATTTATAAAACCTTTTTATAACTATTTTTACTTACACATAAAGTAAAAAATATAAACAATAAAAATGCTCATTCTATAAATTAACCTAACCTATGACACTATCCTATCGAAATTTTTCAATCCATTGAACTCTAGATAATATATATATTGCTTCCAGTCGAGAACCTTCATCAGTTACGCTCCCCTCAACTGACTGAAATCTCGAGTAATTATTTATGTATTTAGTACATATAACAAACTCGTAGATGTCGAAATTCATTTCGCGATAAAATATTAACCTAACCTATCTATGTACTATATATTTAGTCGGTACTAAACAGCAATCAAGTTTGATGAAGTAATAGATATGCAATGCTGGATTTTAGCTTTTATTGTTCACATTTTTTTCTGTTTTGCCCCTTTCTATGACAAGTCGTAGCCATAGGCATTAGGCACAGTAGTAATATTTAGATATTTGCTATTGTGAAAGTATTTTACATGACATTACTATTCGTAAGAAATAAAGTTTACTACTAGTATGTATGATAAATTTTTAGAGTTTACTCAATGGAGATTTATGAAATTAACAATTCTTCTTAAAGAAATAGTACATTTATGATTTTTTATCAACTCATAGAAATGTGTATGAATACTATGGGTGGAATTAGAGTTACATATATATCTGGTATCTGTAAATTAATCTCTGTGATTGTAAACCGTATAATATCTTTTTTACTCACCGTGGATCTTTGTTTAGTTTAGTACATTAAGCTTTGAAATTCGAAATCTCAATATCTTTTAATCGGTTTGTGTCTATTTGCTCTTTTCCCTTGTACAATTGGAATATAGTAATATTTTTTAACATAACATAAACCCTTCCGTAAAATATGATGTGTTAACAGAAAGGCTGAAATGAAATTTGCCAGCTTTAACTACAGTGCAATATGTGCACGTCATTATGTGTATTTGAGAACATTACTTAAGCGAATGATTTTTTGTATATTTTTATTTTTATATTGGTACGAATAGCCAGAAATAAATTTGGTGATGCTAGGTGCTGGTTGAATAATGTTAAACTCGTGACGCTGATGTCAAATGAAAAAAGTAATGGCCAAAATTTTCAACGGCATAAAAAATAACAGTACGACATGAAACAACTATCTATTTTTGGTTAATCATTTTGGCATTTGACCATTTCTTAATTAGTAATGCCAATCCATTTGTAACTTTAGTTAACATTTGAAGTGTTTGAAACTAATTTTTTAAACTGTTAAGAACCGTTAATTTCAAATATGAGCTTTTTCTTTATTTGTTTATTTATTTATTTACTTATTTATTACACGCAATTAGCATTTGCAATATATGTACTCAATGATATAAGTTATTATCTGTAAGATTACATATTTCATAACATCTTTTTTGAATTTATTGTCAGTGTAGTTAAAGAAATTTGCTTATGTGATACGTCATTTGCTAGTTTAAAGATTCTGTTTCTAGGCCTGCTGATGATATAGTTCCACTTGACGTTTTGTATAAGCAACAGGCGATTTTTCCCTTAGTTCGGAGCTCGGTATAGCGAAACACACATTTCACGCGAATCAATAATTTCGAATTGCTCTTTATTTCCTCATTGTTGACTCTGATCCCTTTGTATTTCATTGTTTCAATAGAATTCAGCAATTTTCTTTTGATTGACTCGATTTTGCCCATATATGTATTGTAATATGAACAACATATTCCATTCTAACAATGTCTTTATTAATATGTTGTTGAAAGGCTTTACACATTCGTGTTAGACATCCTAGATTTTTCTTTGCTTTCATTATAACTCCACTTACATGTATGTCTAAGTTTAATCTGTTACCAGTGATGATCCATTTGTCTGGTAAGTTGTTTTAATCCCTTCAACATTATTTAGGTTTTGATTCTTTTATGACATTTATGTCCATTATGAGGAATTTTGGTTCTAAATGTGAAAACTGAAGGAAGTCAAGTTCTGCAGTATATGTTCAAAATTCAAATCTGCCAAGTCTAGTAGCGGTTCCGGGGGGTGATAGGGGTCATGACCCACCCAATCGTACACATCCAATTGACAAATCTCTGTCAATAAAACAAAATAGGAAAATTAAATCAAAAATAGATTTTCAAAATATTTTGAAAATACGCAACCCCCTGCTTAAGTCAATTAAGTTCAAAATCCCTTATGTCAGTTCTTCCAGTACACTCTACATGGTTCCCTTCTCGCTGGTCTAGGCTATTGGTTATCTCGAACACAGTTTTAAAAAAGTCGAATAAGTTACCTACATGTCCTATATCTGTATCATTTAAAGCAACTCGGTCACCCCATACAAATGTAGATGAAATGTTTTGGTAAGATATCCATTTTTCCATTTTTTAAATAGTTCCAGAATTCTTTCGATTGTTGCTAATACTAAGCTCCACACAATAACAATTATATTAGCAACTAGCATAGCAAGGTGAGTAGGTCTGAGCCTACAGTTACAAATTTGAGGACTGAATTCCCTCACAGGCACATTTCATGCCATTTGCGTGAAGAAATATATTCTAGAGATTTTCAAACTAACTTTGTACCAGAAACTGTATCTTCGTTTCTCCAAAAACAGTGTTTGCTTATCCCAAGTGGATATAGCTTTTCGTATGGCATTTTGTACTATGTGTGCTCTAATGTGCATTGAGTCGGAATTATGAACAAAATTACTTACAACGATATCATCGATGATTTTGCTAACATGATTGATTGGTTGTACATCTGGTTGGTTGCTCAGAAATAAACCAACAAATTGTTTCTTGTGCAATTTCAAGCAACTAGTTGGATTGTCAAAATTATAATTTAAATTTACACATTTCCCCAATTTTAATTTCTTTAATATATTGTACTTGCTCAATCTTCCGTTTTGTTCTATACTTGTTAAACCATATTGCCATATTAAATTCATCGATTTATATCACTTTTTCCTGCAAACATTTTATGTTCCTACAAAATATATTAATTCTATGTGACCTTGACAAAATAAATTCTGCTGGCACTTTTCTAATAGCTTGCGGATCGTATTTGTACCATGAAATTCTATATCAAGTCATCCGACCGGAACGTTTATTAAACACGTATTTTTGTTGAGAGTCGCGATGGAATTTCAATGAATTTATTAGTTGTGGAGAGTTTTTTGAAGGGTAGAAACACGATATGGCTAGTTTAGTTTATTTTTCTAAAACTTCATGTATGTCTTATAATAGTTACAATATAGGATTTCAATTTCCTTCCGTTTTTTCCGATAATACGGTAATTAAATAAGAAAAATATTCAGATAATATAAAGCCAGGTTCCTTTACAATTCCACTAAGAAATTACTTATCCACTAAGAAAGTTCCACGCAAAACAGCCCAGACACTCATATGAAGTTATTGAAATTTAAATCTTCGTCCCAGTATTCTGAATATCGGGATTATCTACCAAACAATTTTGTTTAAACGATCTGGTCCCCTCGAAAAAATATAAAAGTCACAGGGTGTTAGATCTGGGATGTACCGGGCATGTAGTAACGTAAGCATATCTTTTAACGCATTTTGATCTTGATGCAGCTTTCTATTTCCTCCAATTTGGTCAAATATTATAAAACTTTTGCATTGAATTTCAGAGGATAAAAATAGTTTTTATTATTAATATTCGAACCACTATTGCCAAGTCCTTTTAACCTCCATCCTTCTCAAAGGAGGTTGATAAGTGTTTTGGAGTAGAATACAGTAGAGATTAAGAACGGGAAATATTGTGCAAACTTGAAATATTCCTGTCCTTAATCTTACTTGGCCATTTGCAAACCTTATGCCATTTTTTGTGAACTACTCTCAACTTTCAGTTTTCTATGCCTGGTTGCATCATTCAATTCATTTAGTCAACATGACAGAGGCGAGAAAATCGGAGCAAAAAATTTTTATTTTTTGGTTTTTCCCATGTTAACCATGAGGTTCTTTCGTAAATTTCGTCGATAGCATTCAACAATAACCGTCATTTCAATCCCCTTCGAGTCAAAATCGAGAAAATGGGGACCAAAATCTGCGCTGACGGTCTATAAGATTTCATGGTGAAACGGCAAACGACTAACCATAAATTATATTTCAAGTAACAGTGTTGCCAAGTAGAAGAAACAAACCTCCAAAACCACGCTATGTTAGGGTTCTGTTTGTATTTGATTGCCATTGAGTTAAATGTTCATTTATACTAATATCCAATACTCTAAATGTTTGTCCAATATAACATGTGCTACTATGGTTGAACATTTTATTAGTTTCAGAATTAACATTAACATATCGGCAATAAAATCTATTTTTATTATTTTAATATTATTGTAGGCGAATAGATAATATTGTAAATGTTTCTCCAAAATATATATTTTGTTTTTAAAAGACTGATAGAAAGCAAATTGAAATGTCACAAGTAACTTGATGGTATATGTAGAATTGGGACTAGTAAACAACCAGTAAACGGGGCTTATAGATTCTAAAAGTCCTGCTCTTAGATATTAATTGATCTCGCACGAACTCTAAATACTCATCATATTTTAAAAGAATTCTCGTATTGTTTCAGGATGGTTCGGCACGCGACACTTGGTGACCTTTATGTTATTTTTGGGAATGGCGAACGCTTACATCATGAGAACAAATATGTCTGTGGCTATCGTTGCTATGGTCAACCATTCCGCCATTGAAGATCCCCACAATCAGCATGGAGTTACAGTGGATGATGAATGCGGAATTGTAACTGATGGAAATTCCACTAAGGTAAGTTAATCTTAAGATTAAGATTAAATGATGATTAAAGGAAATATATTTACTTTAAGGAACACCTAAATATGATACGTTTGTTATGTCCTACAAATATTGTACCTATTATGCTTATATACAATGTGGAACAGCCAAATGGAATAAATTCGATGACGAATAAAGGAGGGCGTGTTGGGAAAAACGCTTGAACATATCGATTTGTATTTTTAAATTATATAGGGTGTGTCATGTGACAGTGACCAATACCAACTTTCTTATCTTAAATGCAAGATCCTATTTATTATTTATTTTTTTGGATTCTCCAGAAAATTTTAGACATAATTCATGTACAATGTCCTACACCTATCTTCAACTGTTTCGGAAATATTAAGTGTTTTCAGATTTATTACGAAAGTTAACATTAAAAACAAGGAAATTATTTTATTTCACAAATTCGCTACATTACACTAAAAACCTAATAAGTAAAACTGATTATTTCTTAATAATATAAAAAACAAAAAACCATTAATGTCAATGTAGGAAATGTTCAAAATTCTCGCCGCTAAAGTCTTGGCAACATGGTATAGTAATGTCTTCTAAGGTTACTCAACATGTCAGGCGTGACTGATCTAATCACAAGCGTAATTCGTCTTTTTAGGTCATGTAAGTTGAAGGGTTTAGTTGTATATACAGTACTTTTGACAGATCCCCACAAAAAGTAGTCCAATGGCTTCAGATCGTGGAGTTCGTGCTGGCCGTTCTATCAATCCGCGCCTCCTAATCCACCGATTTCGAGAAATACGGTTCAGGTACTGCCAGACGTTGATTTCGTGATGGGGCGGTGCTCCATCTTGCTGAAACCATATTGTAGGAACTTGTGGGTTTACTGGATCAGGATATAAGTTTGTCAAAGTTGGCACGACATATGTTTCTCTGTCATCCAGTGATGATTCTCATTAGACGAATAGCAGCAATTTTGACGATTAACATGACCGTGAAGTATAAATGTGCGCTTATCACAAAAAAGAACATCTTTTAATTGAATCACATTGTTATCTAACCTTGCCATCATTTGTTCACAGAAATACGTTCTCGTATCGAAATCTATCGAAATCGTCTTCCATGAGCTCCTAAGTCGGCATCATTTTATAGGGATGCATTTTACTTGCCTTGAAAGCTGTTTAACTTAATACATGATTATTAGAATTTTTCAAAATATTTCTCATGTCAACTTAAATGTCATAAATCAAACTTTCAATTTGCAATTTACATTTTCAATAAATATTTTAAATCCATTGACAACGAAGTCAGAATCGACTTTGAAACGTTTGGTATTTTCTTTCAATATACAGCTTTTTATTTTGATGTTGTGTTATTTCCCAAGAAAACATAAAAATAAGCAAGTTAACTAATTTATGGGAAGCATCAAAGGCTAACGCAAGGTTTTCATGGCCAAGGGGGCATGTGCCCACCTCCTCGATACGCCCATGGTGAAGTTATTCATTCGTATTTGTTTATTTAAAAAAGATGCTAGACGACAAGAAATGACATTTTCCTGTACTCAAGCAATAACTAATTATGAACATTATTTTCAGGCCTCTGTTTCGGACGGAGACTTTCCATGGCCAACTGATCTACAAGGTTACATATTGAGTTCGTTTTTTTATGGCTATGTTCTGACTCAAATACCATTCGGAATACTGGCGAAACGCTACGGCAACATCTACTTTTTGGGAATCGGAATGCTGATAAATTCAGTCTTCGGTTTGTTGGTACCATTTGCCGCATACAAAGGACTATGGTGGCTGATTGTAGTGAGGTTTATTCAAGGTCTGGGTGAGGTGAGTAGGCAATTCTAACGAGTACAAAGTGAGAGCAAATATATTTTTGATCGGAAAATAGTTGAGAAAAAAATACGTCGCGTGATTGTCAGACAAAAATATTATCTAACTCTCACTTTTGTACCTGGCATCGGTTTTCAATTGTACTTTCTGGCCAGGGTCCTATTGTCCCATGCACACACGCACTTCTGGCAAAATGGATTCCCCCAAACGAGAGAAGTCGAATGGGAGCTTTTGTTTACGCAGGTATTACATTCTGATGGCAAATATCAAAAATCAATAGAATAAAATGTAGAAATTTTACGATAAGATTTAGAATGTGGGTATGTAGCTCTTCTGTTGTGACTTTATTCATTTATAGAAATTTAGTAGTAATTTTCAAATTTGTAATTCTTGTTTTTAAATGTTTTGTTTCACCAAATATCGCAAGTAAAACAACTTGTAAATATAACATATTAATATTGAATTTAGTTTAAAAACAGGAATTAACGAGAGCATACAAAGCTCGATCAAAATTTTTATACTCTTATTCAATACAAATAATAGAGTCATAATGAATCTGAAGGTTGGACGAAAGTTGTGTTGATTATTATCCCATTTTCAAGACTGAATGCTAAAAATAGCTTTGTGTACATTTATAACTATTTCTAGCATCAAAATTTTTCAAAGTACATACATTTTTTATTGAAAAATCTTATAAAAAATACATAATATTATCAGTCAGTTCACTGTGTATTTATGTTGATTGATTTTTTATAATATATTTAAGTCTAAAAGTATGCTTAGTTCCCAAAAAATTACTCTTTTCGAAATTTAGAAGGTTGCATTTATCTTGGAACAATTTCTTTATGAAGCAAAACCATTACCAATATTACATTATATCTATACCTATATATACGTACCTTAATATATTTTCTGTCTAATTGTTTCTTCTTCTTCGAAGATGCCTCTTTCGAGACGGTCGAATAAAATAAATTATACAATACAAAAAAATGTATTATATAGCGTTAAAAAATGTGCACACTGATTTTGTAAATCCGAGTACATCGACTTTTTACAGAAATTTACAACTAGATCCAATATGTATCGAATGTCAAAGACAAAAATTGTTTCATTTCGCAACTAGAACAAGCCTTTATAAACTTTTAAATAAATTTCGTAAAATAATGCTGATATTCAAGGGCGTACCCAGCTTTTGGTCTAGGGAGGGGCTAATTTGGAAAAAAATTGTCCTAGAGGGGTGCAAATCGGACAAAAATGTCCTAGAAAGAGGGACAATTCAGAAAATTTTTTGGTCCAGGGGGGGCAAGACAGCAAATTTATGGAAAGGTTTAATGGTTCACAGCAGGTTTTTCAGGTCCGGGGGGGGGCAGCTGCCCCCCTCGATACGCACATGGCTGATAACGTTTCTACTTTCAATTATAACCGTTTTAATAACAAATTGCAGATCTTAAAAAATAGATAAATACTAACCCTAAGCAGATATATAAAAGTAGCAAAATTGGATGACGTTATATATACTTTACGTCTATCTTAAATTTGAGAACAATAAAATTATAACTTACGAAAACAAAATAGGGAATTCCTGATTTGGAGTCATATATAAGTAGTTCACGAGAAAAAATGTGTCGCATGACAGTTGATAGGAACTTTGTACGTTGGTTCGAAAATCAAACAATATCTTGACTAATGTAGGATCACCCGCGGTCGGTCCGGAAACAAATTAATAACACCAACAAAATCTCATATTTTGTGGCTAAAATTCAAAGTAATAAGGAAACATGTTAAAAAATATAAAAAATGTAAAAAACTGCGGTCATATTTAATTCCGTAATGATTCATATTTTGTTAAGCTAACTTATTTCGAGACTTAATAGCTCATACAGTTCGCAAACTTCTCAGAAGACATATTTCAGGAGAATTACTTCTTTATACATTACTTCCATGAAATTTCAACGTTTTAAGCAACACACCCCAGTAAAGCTTTATTATTTTTCAGACTTGATGGACAAACATCATAGCAAATCCAATTTGCTTGAATTAGCTTACATTCGTATCTGAGACTAGTCCATATAAACGGACAGACTTTAATGTATATAGTATATATTAGTTTAGAGTATAGATATCCATTTAAATATTTGTTGTGTGACATTCGTGATTTTCTGCTAAATTTGAAGAATTTTTATTGGAAATGGTTATGCTTTAATTCATCGGAATATATATCAGAGTTAAATTTAAAAACCAATGAACAGTTGCAAATCATTTATATGGGAACTGATTATACTTAGTTTATAACAAATGTATTTCAAATCTTTTCTTTTCATCTTCTAGGTGCACAATTTGGAACTGTAATCTCAATGCCCTTGAGCGGACTTTTGTCAGAATGTAGATATGGTTGGCCATCTATATTTTATGTTTTCGGCGTTGTTGGAACTGTTTGGTGTATTTTCTTCTTGATTTTTGTCCACGAAGACCCACAAAGTAACGCCAAAATGAATGCAGAAGAAAGGTTGTATATACAGAAAGAACTCGGAAGTAAAATCGGATTACCGGTTAGTTCTTATATTTTAACATTTTTAACACCTAAACCGGTTTTGAACATTTTTGTTTTTTAATTAGATTCCACCTATTCCATGGTTGTCAATACTGAAATCTGTACCTTTCTGGGCCATTCTTCTCGCTCATATGGGTCATAACTATGGTTATGAGACGCTGATGACAGAATTACCAACTTATATGAAACAAGTTCATCATTTCAGTATTAAAGATGTAAGTCAATTTTTTTTATATTAACGGAATTTTTTTATATTTTTTGTGTTCTTTTTTATATTTTGTTACAAATTATAGTTTGTTGCATTACAACTTTATTTTTTTTATTTAATTTCTTGAAATACAGATGCAAATTTAGTATTAAAACTAAACTTGAACTAAGTGTTCCTTACTTTTAATTGCTTTGATGTTTACAAGATTTGAAAATACATATTGAAATTGTATTCCTTTTTTGAGCTTTTTGTATTTTTTAGAACGGCATGCTTTCGTCTTTACCGTATTTAGCCATGTGGATTTTTTCGATCTTCATTAGTCATGTGGCCGACTGGATGCTTACCAAACCATATTTCACCATTACGATTGTAAGAAAAATTATCAACGGCATAGGTAAGTACCGAATATTATGTCATATTTGTTCTGAAAACAAATTATGATAAAACTATTTGCGTTATTCATTTGTATAGATTTAATTATGGGTTTTTGGTTTATTACTATGACAGTTGCTGTAAGTAGTCATGCAATTGCCAGAAGTCTGAGTCATTTTCGTGTGAAATAGTAAAACCGCAAAAAAATCAATTAACTTTTATTTATATAAAATTTCAATTATTGCGTGAAATATATAACATTGTTACACAGAACTCATATAACTCTGTGTAAGACTTTTTTGTGATACTCTCTTCGAGGTGTCAATATCTCTGACAGGTGAACTAACCTGAAAATTTTATTGTGACATTCTGTCCTAGGAGTTAAGGGAGAACAGTAATTACACGGAACGGCTCCAGATTCGGAACCTCTGTGTACTGATTCTCTTGAAAATCCTAGATGTCGGTCTTACATCTCGCGTCTTCAAACTTTTTTGTGATGTCTACAAAGGTGTCATTAAGGGTTAATACCTCTAGAAAATTAAAATATTCTCGAAATTTCGGACTTTTTGGGAGTCTAGTTAACTCTGAATAACTCTTTCAAAAAGTCCTAAATAAGACTTGACAGAGTTTTCGAGTATTATTGACACTTTTTTAGACTTGTCACGGAAAAGCCTTATGCAGATTTTTGTACCTTCATTATGAGATTTTTTCAAGAAAATATTTCTACCAGAGTTTGTAATCGAAAGTTTGGGGTGCCTATTAGTACACCAAAGTTCAATAAATATTTCCAAATTAAATAATATTTTTTTTATTAAAAAATGTTCAGTCAGAGTCAAATACATTGAAACGCTATTTATTTCTTGTACCTTCATCCATTCTGCTTCCATACTGTATCTTGTGTTTTCAAAGCGTCAAACTCAACCAAATGTTAATCATATATTTCAAATAATGTCCTATGCGGCGTTGCCTTTCGGAACTCAAAATACATTTGAGTTGTTTTTGTACTGTTCCTATCAAATTTCTAATAAAAGCTTAACGTATTCATTTCTGAGAATCATTGTGGTAGAACCTATATGTACTAAAAATGCAAAAACACAGTTTTGCACCCTAACACCAAACTTTTATTTTAAACACTCAACGTCATTTCAACAACTAAGTTGTCATCATCAAGGAGTAAACCAAACCAAGTGTTTAATAAAGGTTTGGTGTTAGGGTGCAAAACTGTGTTTTTACATTTGTGACACACCAAAGGTTCCACAGCATTTCCATTTCTACATATACTATAATTTCCTTTGATAAGTACTGTTTATACAAGAAAATTCTTCAGTGGAGTCACAGTCAACTAGGTTATATTTATTTTTCATTTAATATTTGTGCTTTTATGAAAGCAAATTATAACAAGTTGTATATTATTGCAATCAAAATGAAATGCACTATTTCAATGTGGAAAAATCTTAAGTGGCGTCTATAAGAAAAACAAGGGTGATGATTCTAACCCAAAAATGACATCTAATGGCAAATCTGTAAAGCTCGTCATATAGCTGAAAAAAGTGATAATGAAAATGTGTTTTTGGATTTGCGTTTCCACTTCGAATAACGCTACAAAAAAATAAAAACAAAATCACCAATTTTCTGTTTTTTTCGCATATCTTCGAAAGAGAAAATTAAAATAAAAGACAATTCTCTAAATTACGCAATTTTTTCCCCATCTAAACTTCTTCTTTCTCTTTTGTAGTTTCTCCTGTGGAGAAGCTCGGTTTGAATTACCCTGTATGTACATGTTCTAACATGTCTTATGACGCCCCATTCACAGAGCAGTGCCCCAAAGTAGAGTAATTTTGAATATATGCGAGAATACCCCTTTCCAATGCAAACAAAATCATTACAGTCGGGTAACATAAAGAAATATTCGCCTCCCTCCTTACAACGTACAAAAAATCAGCGAAGTCATTTAAAACTTAACCAAACTCAGATGGGACCAATATCCAATTAAAAATATTTATAAATTGCTTTACATGGTAAACAATTATCGCTGAACATCAAAAAACAATTCCAAAAAAGCCCAAATGAAAGTAAAAAGACAATTATATTGTGAAGAGTTTGACGAATTAAATCATTATGTAATTTCATCAATAGATTAATAATGACAATAGAAACAGAAACCTTTTAATGGCAAACAATAAAATCTCATTACTTCAATGACACCAAATTTTGATTTAGATATTAGATGACTGAATACATGTCAAGAGGAAATTCTTTAAAAGAACAAAATTTAAATTTATGAATTAAAGGTGACTAACAAGAGTTAAACTGCAAAATGCCACAGCAATTTGGGGAAATATTGCAGGTACAAGTTAATGGAATCGTTGTCACTCAATTAATCCAACTGGAATTAGATATTAATGAGATAACTACTGGTGTCTAGTTACGAAACAAAATGTTAATGCCAAAATTTATAATGTTCGAGACAAATTATATCCCAAAACGTCGAAACCAAAAACAATCATATCGAAGATTACGTCTAACTTGATATTGAAACTCGCAAAAACATACTGTAAGGAAATCGTCCAGGTAGAGGCCCTGAAATCCAGACAGAATTACGGCCCAGTGAGGCACAGCTACATAAAGAACAGCAATGAAGCTTTTGGTACTTCGAAAATTGAAGTTGAGGGCAGTTTCATTTGATTATGGAAACTAGATGGAAGGCACAAATGAAAAAAATATTTAAGTCGATGACAGGAGGAACTGACACCAGAGTAGAATGAATCTACTGGGAAGACGCAAGCATTTCAAAAGGGACTGCAGAGTTAGGCTGCCTCAACACACGCCATTCCGACAGAGCCAATTTAATGCTAATCCTCCACGGTCCTCTGCATAGTAATCAAATGTGGATTCTGAAAATATAGCCAATTGCCTCTTTTGTCGAATCCAGAGTCTTGACCAATTGCCGACAACTCCAATTGATATCCATCTGTTAATACAGGGTGAGGCAGAAGTAGAACTGCAGTTAGTTTCAAAAACATCATTTAAGTCTCTCTTTCTCTACAGTCCAATAATTTTATAACAATTTTATTTGTTTTTTTCTTCGTATTTTATATTTACTGCTACTACCAAATCTTCTTATTATCCATTGTTCTTTAGTTTTTTAGTAGACGCGTAATAATAATAGTTGCTAATAAATAAAACTGTGACTCATTACAGTGCAAACTAGTAAACACTTTTCTTCAAATATAATATTTAATAATAATATTTGGATTTGTGAGCAGGCAGCATTAAAAATTTACAATAATAAACAAACAAAACGTGCTGATGGTTTGTTATTGAAAAATAATTCTATTATTGTTATTAACTGTTTTTGCATTTTCTTAGTAATTTCATACATGTGCATTTACATTCCAGGTCAGTATGGTCCTGCTGTCGCTTTAATTGCTGTTTCGTACACTGGTTGCGACAAATGGTTAACAGTAGCGCTTTTAACAATCGGCGTTGGATTAAACGGTGGTATTTATTCTGGATTTAAGGTCAACCATCTCGATATATCACCTCAATTCGCTGGAATTCTGATGTCATTCACCAACTGCCTTGCCAATCTAGCTGGTTTATTGGCTCCGATTTATGCTGGACATGTCGTTGTTGGAGTCGTAAGTAGTGTTATCAATGCTTATCATCAGAATACGAAAGCAGTTTAATAGAATAACATTTTGTATAGTGTTTTAATTTGCATGTGCAAATCTACTACCTTTTAAGGATAATGCCACAATTTTAATAAACAATCTAACACTATATAAAACTAAAAGAGGTTGTACAGTTGTACTGAGTGGTGTAATGAGTAAAGATATGAGATTTAAAGGTACATATTTTTTTAGTTAAATTTAACTTTTTAATGCCATAAGTCGTGGATAAAAACTAAATTTCTGGGCAATACTAACCTACCTCAAAATATTTCAATCAATTTTGGTATTTTAATTTTTAAAGTTAGATTTCATTATATTTGTTATTAAAATAGATATACCTTTTTTTTTCATTCTTTTTCACCAGTCATAATTAACACACCATTGTTTTACTGTTACAGATCTTTAAAATGAATTAAATTAAACAAAATTTATAGAACTGGAACTAATACTAAGTCTTTATTGCACCTAAACATTTGTATGATAAAAAACAGGACAATTGAAAAAATCAAAAATTAATTTCTCTGACCTAATGCAGTAGATGTTCCTTGTATCCTTCGTCTGCTTCTAATTACTGCATTCATAGACCTTGTCATGCTAGAAATTTTATGTGGAGAGATATTGCAACATGAATATCTATCTCCTACCTTTAGTCAACCATGTTCACATCCATCAAGAGATTTTAACAGTCTTCAACACTCCAATGTTAATAATTTCTAGCTAAATGCAGTCTTTCAACATTGTTTTGTCTAACTGCTCAATATATCATAACATTATCAGCAGTTTTCGTGAATATTCTTAGAAAACGACCATCTATTACACTACTTGTAATAATTTCACTACCTTTGAAATAACCACTTTACTTTAAATCATCTAATCATAAAACTTATGCTTTAAATGTCTCTTCTTGTCTGTTGAGTAACATAACGCATCGAGTAAACCTTCACTCAATAAATTTGAGGCTCTTTGAGCCTGCTTTATTATCCAGTTTTGTTAGCGATTCATTTTGCACTCAAAAAACAACATTTTTAGAACACTCCAACTACAAATTATTGGTAACAATAGAAATTGCAACCCAGTCATTAGAGAATTTTAAGTGACATAAAGTTTACGAGCAAACAAACCGCTTATGCCATCGCTTAAGAATAGTTTATGAGCCGTAACTGACAAAATTTTAACAACAAACTCGTAAAAGTAAATTATTTGAACATTAAAACAGAATATATTTAAGATTTTTTTTACTTATATTGTGAAAAGTGATGAAGGAATTATATAACTTTCCTAAGTTGTAGACAATAAGAACATTATGAAACTGAAGTTGGAAAATTAATTATCATCTAAATCAGGGTCGGAAACCTTTTTCGGACGGCACGCGATTTTTTAAATGTTTTTTTATGCGGGTCGCAGATTCAAATGTAACTTAAATAGTGCTCAAATACCAGTATAAATATTATTAAAAATAAATATAGAAAAGAAAAACATTTTTATTGACATGCTATAATAACAATAATGTCAGAGAACAGAACTTTTACAATACTTACGTCGTATTCTCTGGGGACTGGGGATTAAACTGGCTAAGTAAAATAGTTTTCCCACTAGGCTTCTGTTAGCGCGCATTTTTGTCAGTAGCCACATTTCGGCACGCTGACTCTGTTAGTTTATTGATTTTTTCTAAAATTATATTGGTGCTTTGGCGGGCCGCGCAAAAAGTTGCAAAGGGCCACCGACCCCTGATCTAAATGATTGCTTATGACGTTGAAATTAATTGGGTTCAAGATTGATACCTTTCATTTAGTAGATTTTGCACAATTAAAATATAAGAATTATATAGAAATATTTTGCAGAACGTACCGTATTAACCAAGATGGTTCGATCGAAATATACAAAAAATATTTTGAAAACACATAAAATGCACTTCACTGTGTATATCTTGGATTTTCGTTATAGTGCCGTAAAATGTATTAATAAGAAAGCTTCAACGACCTATCCTTACATTTCCTAAGATATCTTGACAGTGGCGCACCCAACCAGTGGACATAACTAATAAATAAATAAATAACATAAAACAAACCAATCAAAAATATACCAGTATACACAGATAATAGGAAAATAAAAAATTAATGAACTGCGGAGAAAATCATAATACTATTCTTCATAATTTTCATTTTGTGTCTCTCCTGAACAAAATCCTGGATCCGTCCCTTTATTATCCTGTATAGTGACAGCCCCTATCCATTCCACTAAGGCTATGTCTAATGTAAACGCGATTTGCGCGGTACTTTGCTTCAGTATGACAGCCTCAAACTATCAAACATATAAAAAGCAGTCATGGGGTCCATACGAGAAATTAAATTCGTGTGATTGTAGCGATTTTATGTTGTTGTATCGCTCAGATAGTTTGTTTTCGCCATTTTCTCATACTTAGTGTTATGTGGAGTTATGAAAAGCTTTCTAGAGAATTTTCCGAAAAAAAAATTTCACCAGGGCCATATGCAATCTTTTTGACGAATAGTAATATTCCACGTTTAATTACCAGAAGAGTGTTAATTTTTGAAAAAAATCCAGTTTTTGTGACTTTTCTTAGTGAACAATGCTCCGATTAGGAAGCATATTAATATAGATTTCATATGTTTTACAACTTTTCCATTGACCATAAGAGCCTTTCATCACTTTTCATAATATAAGCAAAAAAAAACAAAAGAAATCGATATATTTGCGAGTTTTTAGTATTTAAGTATGTTACTGGTAAGATTTTGCTGTTAAAAGCTTATCAACTATTCCCTATAAAATGTTACTGACATTATGGTACAAGCAAATGGTTGTTAAATTTTATGGTCCAAAATACTGGTCTATTTTGCTCGATAAGTAGAACTAGAAATACTTTCTGTCATGGGTAAAGGTAAATCATAATTTGAAACATATAACAAATATAATTATAATATCCTATAAGTAATGAGAAAAATAATTAATACATTTTTATCGTTTAAAAAAGAGCCAGTGCTCATTTGAAGTTAAATTTTATGTTAAATCATGTATGGACTACCCTTGAAATCATGGTGCCAGGCATTGTTTTTTGTTCTATTGATTATTATAATATACTATAATCCCAATATCTTAACGAGTGTAGTGTTGACGCAGGAAAATAGAGGTACATCTTAATGATTAAATCAGTGTAATCATATTGGTCCTTATTTCATTGAGGACTAGAATTACAATTTTTATTTGGCGAATACTATAAATATTCGTTTTATTTTTTTCTAAGCAATCTTTTTCTAACATGCACCCCTTTATTTCAGCCAAGTATCGCAAAATGGAGGACAGTCTTCATAACAGCAGGTTGCGTTTACGCAGGCTGCTGCACGTTCTACGTCATATTCGGTTCCGGTGTTCGACAACCCTGGGATCAACCTCCTGAAGAAACCGAACGTAAAAAAGATCCGGAACAACCACAAATGATGACGACTGCCACATAGGGATTGACGTCGTCACTTTTTTTAACTATGTGTACATAATTCCATCAATATTGTTTTCGTAAAAAGTAGGATGACTTTTTTTGTAACTCTTTGTTTTTGCATAAACGTGTGTTTCTTATAACTATATTTTAGGAACGCGCAAACGAGGCAGGCACCGAACGGATATTAAGGATTTTAATTGTCTTTGTTATGTATTGAAAAAAAAAGGATAGTGATAAAAAGATGAGTGATATTCAAATGATTTTTTTACATTATTATGTTAACAGATTGATTATTGTTGACAACTTTTCCATGTTAAGAATATGTTATTGGTCTTATTAACTTGGTGAAATAAAAGATCAAAATATGGATTCTTTATGTTTATTTAATCCCATTAGTGAGGGGTATGTACTTATAATTATACAGGGTGGCACACAAGTATGTAAAACCCTGAATATCTAATCAGGAATGCATTTTTTGGAAAAATATTAAATACAAACATGGAGGTACTGAGGGGTGGGCAGATCCCCGTGGACTTGAAAACCTCTCATGAGTCATTAAGTCTTCCCATAAAATTGGTGACTTTGCTCCCTGGACCAAAAAAATTCTGTAATGTCCCTCTCTCTAGGATATTTTTTGCGATTTGCATCACCTCTAATACCTTTTTTTGCTATTTTTGCCCCTCCCTAAACCAAAACCTGGGCGCGCCCGTGAATACAAATATTTTAGGATTTATGCCTATTTAGCTATTCAATGGTGACCTTGGATTTGACCATGACCATGAAGGACATTTCAAGGTGTAATTATTTTTTTAAGTGGGAAACCGTATTTATTATTGCGGATATGGATAGAGCAGAAAATTTTACGTTATAATACCATCTTTTCTTTTCGAAAATTCGTACTCCAAGATGGCTGAAATTTTTATTTAAATCAATTTACGCCAAATTTAGTTATTTGGAGGTGATAACTCTTACATCGACCAATTATATCTCAGAATTCATCAAACTGAATTTTAATACACATAAATTACATGTCTTGACAAATCCGTAATAAATAAAAGAGCCAAATTTGATTTAGTTGCTTAACAGGGGGTCGCTAATTTCGAATTTGAAATCACTTTTTAGAATTCATACTCCAAGAGGGCGGACCAGTTTTTTAAAAAATCAGTCAATTTTCACCTAATTTTGCATGGGAATCATAAAAATCGTCCAAAATTTGGAAAACCAAACACTGAATCAACAGAGCGCCAAATGACAGTTTCTCATTCATTTGTCATAGAGTCGAAATTAATTATTCAAATAATAAATCGACTTTATTAAACATAATATTACATTAACATCAATTTTAGACTCACTGGATTGGATAATCAGAGGGCGAAGTCTAGCCATAGGCTACCATACTTAACCCTGAATTATTTAGGAACTAAAGGATTAATTAAATGGCTTAAAATTAAATTTCTGATAAAGGTTATTATAATATGAAGACGGCTTAAAGTAACGGGAAAGGCGGGAAAATAAAATTACTTCACGATATAGCTAATGTGAACTGGACTGTCTATTCAATAAGAAGGTTTTAAATTTAGCTTTGAAATTAGAGCGGCTGTAATCTTTTAATTTGTCTGGAAGTGAATTGTATAGCATAATGGCATTATAGATAAAACTTTTTTGAACATAGCTGTTTTATGTTTAGGAATAGAAAATTTGTGTTTATTTCTGGTATTAAGGTTATGGATACAAGTATTTGATTGAAATTTATTTTTAATGTTAGTTGATACTTCAACGTATCATTTAATAAACCATGCACAAAATTACCAAGGTGACTAAGTCTTCTGTTCTCCATGTTTAACCAACGTATTTCATTAATTTTATGAGATATTCTGTCATACTTTCTTAAACAAAATATAAGACGACAACAGGTATTCTGTATTTTTTGAATTCTATATGTTCAGTTTGTCTCAGGTAAGGACCATAAAGAAAGTCAGCGTAATTAAACTTAGAAAGAACTAGCGACTCACACAACATCTTTTTGAGCTTAAAACTCAAAATGTGTCTATTGGAATAAATTTGTTTCATAGAAATATATTGACTTTTGCACCAGGTTTTTTACGTGATCAATAAATTTTAAATCGGAATCTTTAGAATACCAAGATTACTTGCTGAGTCACTAACCTGAAGGGTTTGATCTGATATTTTAATGTTGAAGTTAGCTTTAAAGTTTCCTTACTTGTCTTCTTACCAAATAACAATAGTTTAGATTTAAGTGGATTGAGACTCAGCGCATGGTCTTCAGAAAGAGTTTTGATGACTTCTAGGTCTTGATTAATAGCAAGCGCTGTTTCCTGATAATTGTCGATATGAAAATGACAATAGAGTTGTGTGTCATCAGCAAAGGCTTGTAGTTTACAATATTTCGTAGATTTGAGCAGATCAGATGTATATATAATAAACATAAGGGACCCAAAATTGACCCCTGTGGTACCCTGACAGAACCTGACAGACATCTGAAAAATTGTCACTTACCTGAACTTTCTGAGTTCTGTTAGAAATATGATTTAATTAGACCTAATGAGTTAGTATCACATCCATAATATTTAAGTTTACTCAAAAGAAGACGATGGTCAATCGTATCAAACGCTTTAGAAAAGTCAAGTACACAAGAGCACTTTCCAGGCCATGGTCATACGCTTCTGTTATGTCGTCGAATACTGACGTAAGAGCGGCAACTGTACTATGTTTTTCACGAAAACCGTTTTGGTTGTCCGGAAGTATATTGTTAGTATTAAAATAAGTGTAGAGCTGAGAGTATAAAACCTTTTCCATAATTTTTGACATTGTAGGTAGGATTGATATAATTCGAAGGTCATTAAATGATTCAGGTTTTTTTAACTTTGGTAACGGTTTTCCAATGCTACTTTTCCATGAGTCGGGAAAGTAATTATTATTTCGATACAGCTATTTATGATATTTGTTATGAAAGGGTCGATAAAGGACTACAAATTTTGAGCATTTCAGAAGTAATTCCGTCAGAGCCCGAGAGTTAGTCTTAATACTGTGTAGAGATTTATTAATTGTATCCACAGTACACATACTAAAAGAAAAGGTCTTGGTAGAATCAAATGGTTACCTCATAATAATTAATTTTTAATACATTTATATGAGACATTTTGGAAAAACTGAGCAAAATATTTATTTATTTTATTGGATCAGACAGATTTAGAGGTAATGAGTACTAAGAGTAGGACGCACATTTAATAGGTCAAGTGCTTTCCAAGTTAATCTGGATTATTGTGCCTGGAAATAAAGCTAAGATAGGCCCTCTTTCAGCCCTGACCGTAGCTACTGTGAAGTACGCAGCTCTTTATATCTCTCCCAGTCAGTGCCAGCCTTAGTACGTTTAAATTTTTGTAAGGCTTTGTCCCTTTCTTTCATGATAATTTTAAGATTCTGCGTCAGCCAAGGAGTTATGGGCTAGTTACTCGGATCACTTTAATCGGCGCATGTGTATCAAAGGCTGCATTTATTAAGTCATTAAAATTTTGACTTTTTTGTCTATATTTTTTCATAAACAAGATTCATCCAAGGTAATAATTTCAGATCACGCAAAAATCACTTAAACAAAGTTCTTAAAACATCGGTATGTAACCCATTTGGGTTCCATTTTTGTATATTTTAAATTAATTCAGCAAATACGAGCCTATGGTCAGAGAAATGTCAGCCGACTGCGTGCCACACACTACAACCAAGTTTGGGTCACTAACAAATATAGGATCTATAAGCCTGCTGGTTTTTTGTGTGATTCGTGTAGGTTCGTTAAGAATTTGCTTAAGGTTATAAGATTCAAAGCAACTCATGACAGGATTACTTATTTCAAAAAGTTTACATTGAAGTCACCCAAACATATGATGTGAGCAAATTTTGTAGTAATATCACTTAAATGTTATCAAAATCATTAATAGCCAAGTTAAGATTACTTTTTGGTGGTCTATAAAATTTGCAACTGCCATTGTAATGGATTTTATTTAATACTTAAGATAATCATTTCCAGGTTACTTGATAAATCAAAGTCAAAGGTAATTAGTTCAGAGTGAAAAATATTCTTAACATAAGCTCCCACACCACCACCTCTGTCGTTCCTATTCACAGTATAAAGTTATAATCAGGTATTGAAAAAACACTAGGATCTTGATTATTAGTTAACCAGGTTTCTGTAACCATGATTACATCAAAGTTGTCAATTACTAAAGTTTTAAAATCATTAAAGCCAGTATGAATAGAGCGCAAATTAATGTGAGCAAAACGCATTATGGTTAGTCCCAAGTCACAGAGCATCACCAAACATAAATTAATATACAGTACTAAATGCTAAACAAGCCAGTAAATATTATAGGCTAAAATCCAATAAAAAAACCTGCAAAAGTAATTTAAGGAGCCCGCCTTCCCAGAAAAGTGATTTATAAGAGGTGTTTACTTATAAAAAATGAAGTAATAATAGAAGATACACACATTGCTTAAGCAGCTTAATGTTACAGATAACATATACATAACTTTTAACATAGAATGCTAAAAAAAAAAAAAATAAATAAACATTGTAACCATGCCTACCCCAATATTTATTAAAGAAATGAAAAATTTAATTTTAGTATAATAATTTTTGAAGGACGAAAGAGTATCATTACCAGTAAATAATAAAGGGATTAAAGTTATTGTCGTCCAAACATATGGTCATTTAAAATTTTAATTTATAGTATTTGAAAATCGATATAACTCAAAAACTAAATTGTGTGGTATTATTAACTCAGAAACCTAATAGAAATTTAAAATGATTATGTTGTTTACAAAGCTGTATTAATTAATCATCACTTACAAAAGCAAAAAATATGTGAAGAAAAAATATAAATATAAGTTAGAAAACTGATTTTTAGTAAAAGCAAGTAGTGTACGTACATTTTAGTTAAACAATTTATCAATATCCTCTTGATTTCTAATGATATGCACCACACTATTGATTTTAACGTAAACAGAACCATTAAAACACCATGCGATTTTGTTCAAAAATTTTTTCACAGCTGCTGTTAGCAGCCTGACACGGAACTGAGTTAGATCTTCCTTGATGTGTATGTTTGTTGACTTTAGGTTTTTTCGGTTTTTCAAAACCTCTGAAAGTACCAAATCATTTGAAAATTTGATAATAACCGCAGGTGGCTTGTCACTTGGATTTTTTGAAGACACTCGACGGCAAGATATGATTTGACTGTCATGCATATTATTCACCTGCATTTTCTTGAATAAATCGAGCATTTTGCTATGTATATTCTCATTTTCCGTCTTGGGAATACCAAACACCCTAATGTTAAGGGATCTCGATGATTGTTCTAGATTATCTAAAGTTTGAAACATTTTATTATTGGCAATTTTTAGATCTGCAATTTCTTTTTCTAGTTCTCGGATTGTTTCATCCTGCTTTTTTAGTCTCTCCTCAATTTTTATTACAATATTTTGTGAGACCTTATCTATGATTTCCTGAAGAAAGTTGTCGGAAAATATTCCCTTAATATTTTCGAGGTCAGATCTTGATAGTACCATTTTAACCTCACATTTAATAGACTTGGAAACAACTAATAAAACGTTCAATATGCACTAGAGCAAGTTATTTTCGAATAGCACTAAATCGATACACTTAAACTTGTATTTTATCGATTTAAGGCACCAAAGAATTTGATTCGAAGTTAAAAAACGCCAATTTATTTCAGCTGCTTAAACTCGTGTTCACTCATACAGCGCTATTTTGCGAATATTATGCGAATAAATAAACTAAATAATGTTCTTTAAATTTTACGTTCCTAAATACCTTCATCGAGAAATAAATTAAAATGACCTGGTACTGTGAGTTATTGTATACGCTGACAGTATACCTGATACGATAAAGGAGTGCGACTGAATTTTTTTATGTCCGTCTAGGAATCTGCTATAGTGGCTTGATGGAGAAATTTTGAACACAGGTTATTGCAAACCTCCTTATCTTGCCAAGACGGGCTATTTCGTTGCCTTAACGGACTGGGACAATTCGACTTGTCTTGACTGATGTCTGGATCAGCTATTTGGTCCTGGATGCACTGTTCCGTTGTCCAGTCTTCATTGGCCTGCACTCGAATCTGTCTGATGGAGATACCCTCTCGCTGTTCCGTCTCCAGACAATGTCCGCATTCTGCTCTACAGTGTCTTCTGGATAGGGCATCGGCATTATTGTGCAAACGGCCGGCACGGTGTTCCACCATGAAATCGTATTGTAATTTCTCCATCCACCTGGCCAGTTGTCCTTCCGGTGTCTTCATGTCGAGCAACAATTGAAGGTGGCATGATCTGTTCGGATTAAGAAATGACGACCATAGAGGTATTTGCGGAAATAGTCTACAGCCCTACAGCAAGAAGTTCTTTTCTGGTAACGCAATAATTTCTTTCCGGTTTCGTGAATCCACGGCTGTAGTACTCGATCACCCTCTTTTCACCATCTTGCACCTCGGATACGCCCCTGGAGTTCAGAAAGATTAGAAAGGAGCGGCTACTGGGTATCCAAACCAACAGGAAGTCTTTCCAACTAAGATAGACGTTGACAATCTTCTACCAATTTGGTTTGACCCTCTGTGTCTATATTAACTGGCGTCATTTCCGAGTGCTATGTGTCCAGACCTTCTTTATCCAACTCATTTTCAGTTGTTCGGGGCAAACGGACATTTCTGACTTTATCGAATTCATTGATTGGATTTGTGGGTATTGCAACTTTAAGTCTCGCCAAAATTCTTTGCAATTTGAAACACTGTCACTAGTCTACAGGAGTTGTTCATTCATTTTCCAGTGATGAGTTGTAATAAGTACTCAAGGGATACATGACACTGACATTCAATTGGTGAAGCGTGTGTGAGCAGTGTGGTGGAATTTATTCAGCATTCCATATTTACAATCCAGATATATCCAAAATTAAAAAAATGTAGCTTTGTTATAAGCAGTTTGTAATATAACAGTCAAGGTAGATGATCCCCCGGGTAAATTTTGTACACAAGGAAGGGAATCATTTTACCCTAAGCTCAACTTCTATATTCAATGTTTTCTAACATAACCTATAGGTCTAAGTACTTCTTGGGAAATAACACCACAGTTAAGAAAATTGCTGTATATTCCAAAATTTTCTTAAGTGTGGTGTTATTTCCCAAGAAGTACTTAGACATTGAAAAATATGCCACAAATATCATTCAGGAAATAACCTATAGGCACGCCTCTATTGTCGGGTTACTCTAAAGTCAAAATTAAGCGTATTGGAAAGCTATAGTCACAGCAGACATTGCAATTAATAGTGTTTACTAAAACTAATATAAGCTTAAAGTCAACCTTATATTATATGAACTGGTCAGAATTTAACGCCTCCAGTACAAATTGACTGAGGCGAGTGGGTATGTGGGGCTATGTTTTGACAAGGAATTCAACTTGATGGCGTTTACTATCTATGCGCAATCGAAAAGGATCATCTTATCTCTTCGGGTCAACTCGTACACCTTTCCGTTATAGTAATAAAAGTTAATCAACTTTATTAACTGAAATATTTTCTTCAGTTTCAACAGTCAGCTTCATAGATAAATTGTCTTTTTTTCCTGTAGATCTAATATCAATTTTAATTTCAGCAGATATTTTGAGTTACATTGAAGATTTTCTGCAATCTCATTAGTAGCAGTTTTCAATTCGTCATCCCTGGATTGTTTATAATTTGTCATTTTTTAATAGTTGCAAATATCTTTACATGTTCATAGTTACAGATTTCAGTAACTCAATTATAGAATTGACGTGATCACTAAATGAAAAATATTACCTCGTTTCGCGATTGCGAATCCTCCAAATTTTCAAATTAAACCACCCTACTTAACTATAAATCCCCCAATTCCGAATATATTTCACGCAAACTGCAAGTACTTATGGGCGACCCTATATTTTATTCGACATTTTTTAATCACCTTGAATAACTGAAACCCTACTTCACCTTAAATTACAACCGTCCTATATATGCTGCTGTATATTTGTCACCCAATATAACTTTTTCAACACCTGACTATAACTCTTCTCTACCCTATATTTCTGCTATGCAACTGCTTATGGTCTACGCTGTATAACAATTATTTCTGATATTTTGTGAACCACCTTTTAAAGTATTATTTCTCTTTACCCTATATTTTAATCACCCTTTATATGCAGCTTTTTCTAACATTGTGTTAAACACATTCTAATACTATAATCTTGCTTCTCCCCATATTTCAGATATTCCATATAGAAGAATACAATTGTTCATGGTCTACCCTATATAACAATAATTTTTTAACTTTTTTAGATCCACCCTGATGGAAATACCGGTGGAACCCTTGGTGTGTCACAAATTTAAATACAGTTTTGCACCCTAACACCAAACTTTTATTTAAACACTCACCCAAAGTGGAACTGCTTATTGGCCACCTTATATAACAATTTTTCAAATTTTTTTTAACCGCTTTGTATAACTAAGTCTACTTCCATCTACATTAAAACCATCGTGTATACACTGGTGTCAATTTGTCAAACATTACAATACTTATTTTTGAACCACCCCGTATAACCATAATTTTACTCTACAATATATTTCAACCACCCTGTTGTGCATTTCAGATGCAGATGTGCTTAGGGGCCACCAAATATAACATATTTTAAACACTTAACTATAACTCTGATCCACTCACTACCTTATAGATGCAACTGCTTGTGGACTACGCTATATAACTATTTTTGAACCACAATAGAAAGTATAATTTTGAATCATACCGTATCCACGATCCATGTTTCAGATATTACATATATGCAACAGCTCATGTATTTAAACCACCCCTTAAAATATGCAGCTTTTTCTAACATTGGGCATGTATATAACAATTTTTTCAATCATACCGTATGCACTATATATAATTTTACTTCTCCACCCTATAATCCAACTATCCTATCTTCTCAACTTATTATGAACTATGCTATTTCACAATTTTTCCTCATATTTTTTCAACGACATTTTAAAGTATAATTTCTCTCCACACTTCATTCTAACCTTGTTTGAGTCACACTGTATAACTATAACTGTACTGCGCTCCATATGTCTGGTACTCCATAAATGTAACTGCTATATAACAAAAATTTTCTAGCATTTTTTAACCACCCTGTATAATTATAACTCTACACCACCCTATATTTCAACAACCTTTTATATGCAAGTACTTATTTGCCACCCTTGAATCCTTAGAATCCTACCCCACCCTATACTTCAACCATCTGGTAAATGGAACAGCTTGTAGACCATTACATTATTTATTTTTTAAACCCACCTATATAGCTGTAATTTATACTCCGCGACATATTTCACCCATCCTACATATGCAACTGCTTGTGGACATAAAACAAGTTTTTAACCACAACATTTAAACTATAATTCCACTCCATATTTTATTTCTAACACCCTGTATAAACAGCTCTTTCTAACTAACAGCTTATTATGAACATAATTCAAAGATCCTAACTGCTTATGTAACACATTTTTTTCTAAGATTTTTTATCCAAACTGTACCTATAAATATTCTACCCCTTTTCACCCACTTGGTATAAGGAACTGTTTATGGCCCAATCAATATAACTTTTTTAGACCACCCCGTATAACTAATTCCACTCTCCCTTATTTCAACCACATTGTATATATGCAGCTGCTTATAAGCCACCAAATATAACTTTTTTTTAGATTTTTGAAATCCATTTAATTCTACTCCGCTCTAAGTTTCCTATAATACACAGAACACCCTGTAAAATTACGCTCGTTATATCAATTGATTTGTGTTAAATCGAAACATGTTGCATTGGCACACTCTGAATTTTGAATAAAAGCTAAGCCAGTATCTAATATTTTGTGCGTGCGGTGAAACCAATTGAGTAATTGTATTACCCAACATGGTAGAAGTTTTTTCGCTATATCTGTCAATTTAGGGAGATAAAATGTGTACCAGATTTTAAGTCAAACTATAGGCTTTGCAACAAAAAAAGATTCAGCAAAATCAGTTCAGTAGTTTTTACATGATGCCCGAACAAACAAACAAACAGCCAAACTTACAATTTTATAATATATAGATTCCGGAAGGAATCAGTTTTACTTAACAACTCACAATTAGTGCCTAGTTACGCAACTGTGCAGTTTAATTTGTTTTTAATTTAAAAGTAGGCCTACTTTTCTAGAAGTGTCGAAAAAAAAAAATTCTATATTGCGGATTTTAACCTAATATGCACGACAAAAATAGGTTTTCGTTTTCAAATATTTCAAGCATAATATATCCTTGCAGTTTTACAATACAATTATACTGCAAACTTGTTTGTACATCACATATTTCCATAATTACTACAAATAGAATAAAATTTAAAAGATAAAAATTATTAACAGTGACAACAGACATTAATAATATTCTAATTTACTGTTAGTTTACATTGGACATATTAACAACTGCTTTGTAAAATAATTTTATTGAACGCTGCTGTACGGGTTGCATATAACTTTGAAGTAAATTAAACTAATAAAATTCATAAATAATATTGATACATAGATGAATTCGTGGGCGTCCGCATAATTTTTTTCCAAGGTACCGGAGTCACCGAGATAATGCATTCATAATGGCAAGTGGGACCTTGGCTTAAACGGTCAGTGAGATTCAAACTTGAATCATACCAACAAACTGATGTATTCCATATAAATTGTAGCTAAAATTTGTAAAGGGTCTAAAAGTACTATTTTGGAAAAATCGTCAAAACAACAGGCAATTGAAGCCAATAAAATAGGAGTTTATATTGATGTAAAAATATGAGTGAAAAAATCCTTATAATGAACCAATAGCTGTACTACTTGTAACAATATTAACAAAATTCAACATCAGAATAGCAATTTAAGAATACCTCGAATGCACCAAGAGATTTTATTCTGAATATCAGGCAGACCAATTCAGGAGGTATAATTGCCTCTCTAATGATTTAGACAAAATTCGTCTAAGTAGAAATGAGGATTAATACTAAAATTGAGTGGAATGTTGATGTATAAATTCTTGTACATTATCAAAATTTTGAGACATGCTTCTCCATTCGTTATTGAAGACATGGTCCAATTGAGTAATTATCAATGATACTAAGCTACAGATTTAATCAAAATTGATGTTGAAAAGTAATTGAATTAGCAATAAATAAAAATTCAATTAAGAACAGCCTCCTCTGGCACCAGAAATTGCTTCATAAGATATTGATGAATATGTCTGAAGATGCTATATTCCATTTCAATTAGTTGCATGTGCATTTGTTCCATTTGCATTTGAACATTTTGTATACATAGTGTATCCACAGTGCATTTATCAGGATAAATAACAGAAATTATAAAAAGCTTTGGCCAGGTCTTTCTGGTAGCAGTTGTTTGAAGAACTCTGTATATATATTTAAGAAAAAGTCAACATTATAAACAACATTTTATTATAACCATAATATTAACTATTCTTCAAGACTCTGTGCTACATCTCTTGCTCTCCTCAATTTAGTCTGATAATCCTCATTATCATTTTCTTCCTCAGCTTTATCTTCTTGATCAATAATTTTCAATGCTTCTGCTAATATTACTTTTCTGGTAGCTCCTCTTGAACCATTAAAATACTCAAGAGTAATGGTCCAAAACTCTTCTGGGATTTTATTGACATCAAACAGATTTTGTTGCAACCATATTTGTTTCAGTTTTTCAAATTTCCATTCATTTCTGGCATGCTTCCATTTTGAAAGGTAATTCAAAACACTTTGCTGCATTTTTAAGTCAGCTTTGCTTTTCTTTTCTTCTATTAATTTTGCATATTTTTTTCGTTTTATTGATCTTTTAGATTCACTTTGTGGTACATTTGTAGCTTCAGAACTGGGTTCTTTGACTTCACTTTCATTTGCTGAATCATCACTATCAGTATTTTCTTGACTTTCATTTTCTTCTGGTGAATTAGTTGAAGATATTTCATTGTTGTCATTTTCTAATTTATGCAGTCTTATAGATTTCTTCTTTTTTTGCCCAGTGTCAGGATCTCTAGTATGTTTATGTTTCTTTATTTTTGTACTTAGCGTAGACTCTTCCTCAATGTGTTGTGAATTTTTCCTTTTTTTAGACTTTTCTAGTTTTGCTTCAGGACTGTCAGTATGTAATGCTGTAGTGATAGGAATCTCTTTGTCTAGCTTTTTCTTCTTTTTAACTTTCAATTTTTGATGATCATTTTTGTCATTGTCTCCTGGAACTTCCGTTTGTGAATTATTCAGAATTTCTGTTTCAATTTTATCTTGATATTTTTTCTTTTTATCTCTTTTCCTTTTTATACTAATATTCTCCAGTTCTGTAGTATGTTTAACTGGCTTATTATATTCTTGTTCCTTCAATCCATTCAGTATATTCATCGCGTCTTCTTTTTTAATAATTTCATCTTCGAAGAACACAATGCCTTTAGCTTTCTTTTTGTGTCCTATTTTCCCCATATTTAACTATTTGCAATACTAAAATGCTTCATAAACAATAACATAACCTATTTTCATAAAGTTGTCAAGTGCACATGTATTTGACATTTGACTGTTTTATAACCACAAAAGAGTATACTCTTTTGCACGGAAAGACGAAATTTTATTTTTCATGTTTCTTGATTGAATAGAGAGGGATTTTCAAATTTGGTTCAATATGATGACTTTCATTTGCAAATTGCATAGTATGATTATTCTTTTTATATATTTTTTAATATTTCTTATAAGAAAAATAGTAGCATAATTAATAGTTGTTTCCTGAAAGTATATTCAGTTAATGTTTAAGCACTTTTTGGAAAATAGCACCACGATATTTCAAATTACTGTATATTTCCAAACGCTTCGGGGTCTAGCTCAGACCATTGATACATTTACTTAGTGGTCAGACCCTGTTGTCAGTGGCAAAGAAACTATGTAATAATTTTGTGAAATGCAAGTTGGACTCGCATACTAAGGGTTCCGTACCGCCTTTGGGATTTGATATAATGTAGGTGAATCAAAGTATGTATTTTTCTAATATTTCGGTTTTAGACAAGCAAGGACTGAGAGGATTTTCTTATATTTATCTTAATGTCTTTTAAACTCTACGTTTAAAAAAATATATACAGATTTAATGGGTAAATTTTTGTATATTTTTGTTAATATCTTTTAAACTAATTATTTATAAAATGTGAAAAAAATATATTTCTGTTCCTTAGAATGAGGGCACCTTTCATTCGATGTATTATGTAATGCGTTAAACAAATATATTTTAGTTTTTCATTTAATTCTATAATTTGCCCCCTAAAATTAGGGGAGGTTCTCCTTATTTTTCCTGTAAACTTTGAGCAATGATTTGCATTCCTTATTTTTTTCACAATTGTAGGCTCAATGGTTTCGGAGATAAGGGGGCGAATCGTCAATTTTTTTAAATTTTCCCCCCAGAATTACCCCTAAAATGAAAATTTCTTATGCCCACCGATAGCTTACGAATTACGATTACTTACGAACCCGCACTGAGGCAGCGTGGTAAGGTATGCCTCATATCCCCTATAAAATTCTAAAAATACTCTTCACCTTCTCAACCATTCGAGACAATTCTTCCCACTAAAAGACCTTAAGCTCTTTCTTCATCTGTTTTCTCAAGACCTTAAGTGTCTCCAATCAGCTCTTCGGCTCTTCTCTTCATTAATGCATTTGTTCGCGCGTATATTTCTTATTCTATGTAATCTTAAAATGATTTTTACTCATTTTATGTCAATTGAAAATAATACCATACAATTAATTAATAATGACATAATATTAAAACCAGCATAATTGTTCTCGGTTTTAAACCCGAGAACATTGGATTCGCAGCCTTGCGCTTTAGACACTGGGCCACTCGTTTTTGGTGGAAATAAAAGCTCCGGATGTATATAATACATCAGACCCTCTATTGAGTACTTTGTTTATTACGATATCAAAACGATGTAAACAAAGGATATGTTTTGCTTAATGTGTATCCTTCTATGAGTCAATATTCGTTGATATTAGGAAAGTTTAATGCCAAGTTGCCTTTTTGTGTGGTATTATTTTTAATTTCTGACGTATGAGACTTATCACAAAGAGAGAATTGGAGTGTTTATTAGAACGAAAGCCAATTTTGTGCAGTTATTCTATATTACTTGGATGTTATATTGGTTTATTTCCTATTTATTATTGATTTGCTATAAAATTATTATTCAGAAATCTTAATATAAAATGTTTACTACATAATATGAAGCTAGTCAATACATTTATTTAATCGCAAATTTAATGGTGTTCTTTCTGATGTCTGACGTATGTCAAGTCTCTAATTTAATTCTCGCAAAGAGAGAATTGGAGTTTTTATTAGAACGAATAGCAAATTTTGTGCAGGTATTGTTTATTAGTTTATTACAGAGAACTTGAATTGGATGGGCATTTCAAGCCAGTGTACAGTGTCGGTCGGTCGGGTTGGGTCGGGTCGGGACCGGATGAGTCGGGTCGTGTCGAAACAAATGAAATTTAAAGTTATGCATTTCATTCCCTTGCTTATTTCGCTTCAAAAATAATGTGAACGTATGGTCCAGGAGTCTCAACTTTTGAGGTACTGCCTTAGATCATGTACCTTTTAGATATAACCTGTCATGCATAAAATTGTGGCAATGCTAGAAAGAGAGGGCAATAGAGACAGTAAGAGGCTATTTCACTTAGTTGGAGAAGCAGCCAATGCACAACATGCTCATCGTATTTCATTGGAAACAGCTTCCAACCGAGTGAAATAGCCTCTTGCCCTCTCTATTGCCCTCTCGCTCTTTAGTCTTACCACGACATTTGTGCATGACAGGCTATATCTAGAAGGTACATGATCTAAGGATACTGCATAGTAAAATTGTAATAACTGTGAGACTACAGCAGCTATCTTTAAGAAATATGGTACACGTCTTCTATGCATCAAGATTAATTTTCATAAAAATGTATTATTTCTATCAGTGGCATTTATACGAGTTCTGCAATGAGTATTTTCGAGAAAATTTCAAATAAAAATTATCTGAGCTGAGTCGATATCTAGATTTTCTTTTTTCCCACGGAAAAATAAAAATTGTTTTAATTCAGGGTCAAATAAAAAAACTGAGGCAGTAAATGTTTGGTGGAAACCGTTTGTGCATTGGCTGAAAAAAAAATATGAGATAAAATTTGCCCAAAAATTAATAAAAATTCTAAAAATAAATTTTTGCTATCAGATTAAAACAATGAAATTAAAATTGCGTTATATGGCAAAACCGACTAATAACTTTTCAACACATTATTCTATTTATCTTGCGAATCAATTGTTAAAGAAGTGTTGCCTTAAAGTAAGTTGTTGGTGTTAAAACCATCAAAGAACGTAATTTCTAAATCCGCTGTTTAAGTCACAATTTTTGTGTACAGAGGGATAATTTTTTTTCGGACCTTTGATTGTCGGTTTTATTTGCATTTTCTCGAAGAACTACCTGGGGTGCTTGAAGATTTGCCGATAGCACTAAGAAATCGAATATACTACATGCACGATGGATTTCTTATTCATTTCAGTGCAATTGTCCAAAATCATTTAGATATAGGCCAGCAAGATCCCCGATCTCAATATTTTGGAATTTTTAGAGGGCTCCTCAAACTCTAGTGTACAAAACATTATGGTTTCCTAGTGTGAAGTCGTGTGTAAGTCGAGAATAATTGAATGAAAACGCAATTTCATGCATACAAGGGATGAATTATACCTATAAAGTGGCACGTAAACGTACCTTCAAGTTGTGGAAACTTGTTTGTACAAACAATTTAGTTGTACAAGTGTGTGTCCTACACAGTTCGTTTTGTTGATATCGGATACAAATATCTATAAGTTTGCACACACTTATTTGAACGTGTAGGTATTTGATTTAAACATTCTTGTCAACTTGTTCAAAATACAAAATAGGTAGTTTAGACGTAAGGATTTGTTTTTACTAATAAGATTGTGTGACATGTTTCTTCAACTATGTATGAAGGTATAGTAATGTTTTTAAAAAGAGATATGAGACTCAAGTGCGCTGCCTAGAAGTGCACACAATTTGTTTGTAGATGTGTATAGAAAAAGAAAATGTGCAGCTATTAAAATTACCCAAAGTGACACAAAACGAAAAGGATTATGGTCCAAAAATTGATACACGAAGAGAGGGCAGTTTTCCGATATGAATTTACTAACCGAATTACGAGTTTCTGAAAAGTCACATTTAAAAAATTATTTACTTATGGATGGTAAACAATTTAACATGATTTTGAAATGTATCGAGTCACAAATTAAAAAACAGGATACAATGAGAGAAGCAAACTGCAACATTAGGTTTTCTGGCTACAGAAAGTTCTTACGAGGATTTAAAATTCAGTTGTGCCATATCTCCACAGTCCTTACGAATAATTATTATTGAAACATGTTTATTACTATATTCTTTAGTTTTTATTTTCCACAGACAAGAAACTCTCTGTACAATTCAAGAATTTCGGTTATAAATTGTTTAGAAAAATTTCTTAAGTCAGTCAGTTATCTTATTTTAATGGCATACGAAGCGCACTACCCTTTAAACTAAATGTTTTCACTCGTCTCCTATCCATAGACGCTGCTAGTTGTTTATACAAACGTATCTATCGTACAAACAAAAAATCAAACGCCGCAGTTTCTGAATTTTGGTTAGAATGCTTGATTTGCGCAAACATTCTGTTCAACTACACGTCTTTCACAAACGTATTTGCGCAAACTAAATTATAAAGATGTTGTTGCATGTAGTAATATGTTTGTACAAACAAATGCATTTGTATAAAATCAATTCATTTGCAGTTAATTTTTCGTATTTAAACTTGATTGTACAAACATAACTTTCAAACATGATGGAATAATGTAGGGATAAATAATATTGGCACATACATATTTTAGAAAACTTGTTGGATGTTATTTGTATGACAGTATAGGTGACGAACATTATTTGTATGTACAAACAAGTATGGCAAACTTCCTGCTACGTTTAGGGCAGCCTTAAGATCACTTTCAACAATTTTTATAATCAATGTTAGAATTGTTAATAAACAACTTAATATTTTCTAAAAATAAAAAAAGGATCCTGTTTCTGCAAGCTGAAATTCAAACGTGGTAATTATTGTCAGATGAAAGTTTTTATATTTTTCTTAAAGTAAAATCAGTTACTTATTTCTGAATTAAATAAAAATTTTAATCAACTATCTTACCATCTTGATAAACAATAAAGAACGATTTCCACCCAACAATCACCGCATCCAATTTTTAGCAATTAGGCGCTGTGTTTCGTACCAAATTATTATAATTAGCTTCCATTCATTCGAACTGTATGTTTTCTTTATATTTGCCAGATGTTTAAGGGTTTTTTCCCAAAGATTTTTTGAACTATTTAAATCTTTAAAATTATATAGCCATGGTTAAATTACAGCTATTCAATAAAGCTTTTAAGCTTTACTAAAAACAATATTTGCATGTTTTGTATTGAGTATTAGAATAGGTTTATGAAATGATTTGTTATATTTCTAAACCCTGCTATATAGTTTATTTAGTTAGGTACGGCTTCCTCACCTCTATAATCTTTTATTTGTAACTTAAGAATTATAAAGATATAATAACTTTGATAAAGGATGGGGAAAACCCAAGCGTCTGAAGCTGAACCTGTACGGATTATCGGTATTTCAGGGCGTGATATTTACCGAAATATTGAATTGCATCTCAAGGGTGAAATTTCCGATTTGTTACCGCCCTGTAATTAAAATATTGTTATGATTGGGGGAGCTCCCACTCTCCCTATCGTAATTGTATCAATGTAGGTGCTAGTGTTCGTTTATTTTTAAGTTAAGTTCTGTGGTTAAGTTAAAGTAAAAACCTCTAAGAAGCAAGCTCACTGCTTAATTCTTAGATATCTAGTATCCGTCATCCATTTAATATAATAAATTGTGAATTGTTAGTTTAGAAAAAGTTTAATTTTATTTCAACAAGTACCGAACGCGATTAACGTCTTGTTTGGTAAGTTGGCGTTTTATACGAGAACGGCAACAAACGCGCTGAAGTAAAACGATTTTTATTTTTTTAAGCAAAACCATTCCCCCTAAACCCCAAATCGAGTTAGGTTAAATTGAAAAAAAAATGTATTTTCTAAAATAGGGCCTATTCAAAATTTACAGATAAAATAAAGTGAAAGTCATAATATCAATTAATAATACGGAAATAGGAGTATAGAGACTTATTCAATTTTACTGGAAAAATAAAGTGCAAATTGTAATATTAATTTTTGGAGGAAAATTTTAAAATCAAATAAAAATTCAATTTTTTTTAGGCGCCTCATGTAATATATCCAATATGTATTTTTCATATTTCGAAAACAAAATTTTCATTAAATATTTACGAAAATATGCAAAATCGACTCATTGCCCTCTTTCTTTATCTTCGAACAGGGGCGGATTCAGCCCCGGAAGCATGAAATAGGGCAATTTCATGCTTCGGGGGGGGGGGATCTTGTACTAAATATACTTAAATAGAATTTTAAGATTTCTAGGGGTATTATATTAAAAATAGTCGTTCTGAGGTTTAAACCCATAGAAGTTACCTTCTTCTAGGCTCTTGGAGTTAAGATTACCACGTTTTAATATTAAATTTATTAACTTTGACACTTGACGACCTAAAATTTTGAAAAAATAGGAATTTTTTATTTTACAGTAACGATAAAGTAGGATTTTCACTTATTAATGTGGGCAAATTACAACACTAAATAGAAATGTAATATTTTTAAGTGCATCATGTAATATATCAAATGAAAGGGCTGGATATGAGGAATACTAATAAGTATTTTACATATTTGGAAAATAACCTGTTCAATAAATATTAATTAAAATAAACAAAAATCGACTTATTCCCACTCCTTTTTTCTCCGATACTACTGAGTCTAAAATTGTATAGGTTGGCCTATTAAACATACACAATTTTTACCAGTCAACCGGCGAACGATGAAAAACACCAGTATGTTGTTAATTTTTGTGCTGTAATGTGGTTTCAGGACGATGGAGCTCCTGCTCAATTTTGCACGAAATGTGGCGCTATACCTGAATGAAACTTTTCCGCATAGATGCAGCCGAAGGTTAGGTATCGGGCAATAGTCTTCACGATCATTTGACCTAAACCCGATTGATTAGATATTATTATTTGGGGTTATTACAAAAAAGCTGTTTGTGAAACAAAAAATCATGATTAGTTTTAAACTAATGGACTCAACATGAGTAATATTTTTTAAGCAGAGACTTCGTTCGAATCTTGCAATTAATTGTTTTGCGAATAAAATGATTTTACAAATAATTCTAATATTGTGAATCATATATCTCATTTGGAAAATACATTATAGTTTTAATCTCTACCTTAAAAAATGATGAGAAATAACATTTTTGGCCAAAATTGTAATAATTAATGTTATTGTTAGAGAGCTGGCGGAAAAAGAGTAAAATTTTGATAGCTTTTGCACTGCTTGAAATAAAATAATTTTGTTTTAAATTTAGCAGGGTCTACTTTACCACCTCTATTTGAAATACTGTATATAGGGTAATTCAAATTTAACCATCACCATTGGAATCTCGGAAACTACAGGAGATACGAAAAAGTTGTTTAATTATTAACTTGCAAGTTGAAGCTCATATCCGATGAATTGTAAATGTGGCAAAAAATGTAACAAAAGGGGTATGATATAGGCCTTTTCATCAGGTGATTGCGCAAGCGCTGCAGCCATTTTGAAATAGCCGTAATTTAAAAGTTTCGTACTGTTTTAGTTAACAATGGCTGGGAATGCAATAATATCTCTGCCAAATAATAAATTACTTGAAGAATTAATTGATGGTGCTTCACTTATTTATAACTCTGTGGAAGCACATAGCTGTGAGCAATTAAAAAGATGGTTAAAATGTCACGGACGTTCACAGCAAGGAAAAAAAAGTGTGCTGGTTGAGAGGTTAGGTATCAATACTTGTATTTACTCTTGTAAAAAATCAGAAAAAATAAATAAAAATCATGATTTCATTCGAATTTGCATGTAAAAGCACCTTAATTAATATAAAAATTAACAAATATAACTAATGTCATAATAAAATATTTATAAAATCAACATGACATTTAAAAAGGAGTTGAAAATTCTAAGACTAAAATAATGTTCATATATGCAAGCTAAATTCAATAATTGTCATTAGTTATATCTTATAATTAATTAAATCGAAGATGTATTCAATAAAAAATAAGTATGTTGTATATAAAATATTAAATATTATTTTCAGGGTAAAAATTGGTATAAGAAATAATATACCTGTCGATCCAAATGTTGATAAAGGATCAGGACACTTATTTTGTTCACTTGGACCACTTTCTCCAGAAAAATGCAATGAACAAATATAAGTGTCCTTAGTAACATCATCAATAGATTTAAATCCTCTGTCACTTCGGCCACATTTTTTCACCACGAATCACATTAAGAACATTTTTGACATGTTTTAATATGTATTTTTTTGGATGACTTAATTACTTTCTTGCGATATTCCAGGCAAGGCTTTGGAAAGTTTATAAAATAATAGGTATTTGTTTTAAAAGATTTATACCGTGTATCACTTTTGCATACTCCATAACAACACCGCTTTGTTGTACCTTTTCGTACAGACAACATAATTATAGTTTACAGCAAAATTGCTGTATTGAATCCTGACACTTACTACTTTACTTTTATTACTTTTTTAAATCATAAACACATTTATAATAGTATTTATTAATTTTAAGTTTTAGTACGTGGGCACTTTAACACGTTTGTTTACAAATAACAGTACGAAAAAAATGGCTGATGCGAACGCATGCGCACTGAAAATGAAAAGGCCTATTAATAGCGGTCTTTCTGACATATGTCAAGTCCGTAATGCAATATATCGCAAAGAGAAAGCAAATTTTGTTGACGTTTTCTATATTAATTGGATGTTATATTAGTTTATTTCTTATATATTATTGATATTCTATAAAAGAAGAAACTCATAATGTGTTAATTTTAGGGGTCTCTGTTTTTTACACAGTGAACTGAATTGTATGGGTATTTCCAGATCAATGTAGTGTGTGGTGTCGGTGTCCGAGTCGTTGTCGGTGTCGAAACAAATGAAATTTCAAGTTATCCAATTCATTCCTTTGCTCATCTATTTTCATATGTGTAAATATTGGCCCACGACAAGAAGCTTTCCCTTCAACAAATATCACCTTAGTTGACCTTGACTCCATCGAAGAACTTGTCAAACGAACACATACTTTTAGTTTCACCAATGAAGAAAAAAGAGATATGTTATGAGTTTATCACTAATTTGATAGATATAGTATGAAAACAGCTCAAAGAACATTTTAAAATTTTATTCGAACATTAAGTACAATACTTATAATAAAATATGTTAAAAAATATTATAAGAAGTACTCAACTTGACGACCTTCCTCTGTGACACATAAATGAGAAATTGTAAGGTCGGAAAACTTTGTCGGCAGTTGCCTTTCCGGAACTCAAAATTAATTTTTCTTCATTAGTGCAACTCATTTCTGGCTGCCATAATTACCCCCCGAGGAGGCAGGAAGTGAGAGCCTTCCAAATCCTCGGGTTGTAGCACGGGGGAGGAGGGGAGGTTTGTCAACGATCTACCCAGCGCTTCCCAGTGGCTCATAGGGTAAATCCAGGGGCTACACGAGCTCGCTGGTAAGGTGATGAATAAGGTCCTACAATGGGTGCCGAATAATCGCTCGCGGATCATGTGGAGCTGTCTGCGTGTGTCTGCTAACCGTGCCCCCGGGTTGGGTGGCATTAGGGGGGTGGGGAAGAGGTGGGAACGGGATGGGAAAGGGTGGGAGGGGGAGCCCGAGTAAACCTCACTAAAGAATCCGCAAGGTAAGGTGTTATGCGACCCGTGCCGATGCATGGATGACCATGCGTAGTAGGTTGCGAACGGAGCCTCAGGAAAACCGGGAGAAATTCCTGAGTAAGTAGCCTTAGCCCGGTAAGGGCGCACTGCCAGACCGGACGATTAATTCGATCCTATTGTTGGTAACTAGATGGATTATAATATTGATGACGATTCTTGTGACGTTTTAAATGTAACGATTTTAGACAATAACGGTGAAGACAAGCGCGACGGAACGGATAAAAGTATCGAAAACCGAGTGGATAGATTGAGGAATAGTCCGAAAAGGGCTCAATTAGAAGTGTCCTCGATTATGAGAAAGGGGAACGTGGGACATGGACCTCCTTAGATCGAGTAAAAGGAAACGAACGGGAGGATCGGAGACGGACTTAGATGATATATTTCTCCAGAGGATGGAGACGCCGGTTGAGGAGGAGGAGGCGTGCTAAGCCTAATATCAAAGATATTGATGTGGTAACGCGGAATCTATCGCGATTAATCTGCGATAATGTTAATACAAAACGGGAAATTAAGGAGGCCGTAAGGCGCTTACGAAGTCTCACGAGCACACTATGACGAAATACAGTCAGTTATATTTAACAGGGGCGGGAAACCCGCGAACTAGTTAGGGGCTAGCATATCTCTAGCGGAAGAGATAAGGGATGCGACGGAGGGCGGTCTTATAGCTAAGGCCATAGACAAGGCTGTAATCATTGAGGACATTCGGGACGTCTGCCAGCGTAAATGGTAAAAAAACTTATACAAGAATGTTAGGAATGTTGAAGGTCCTACAGGATAGGGGGATAACAAATATGGCGGTCTTCATGGACAGCGCCCGTGGGGATAGGGTGTTAAGTAAGGCTGCCAAGGCGCGGTACCCGGCGATTATCGAGGAGGCAGCGGCGATGCCGGACGGTGCTGGGTACGAGTATGCCTTTATCGTGTATGCTGTCTACGTCGAGAAAAATATTCATTCTTTCGACGGGGGATGTAGGGGGGACTGAAGGGATTACGGAATAGCATCTGAATATACTCAAAAGTTTAAGACCGATCTGGGCAGAAAAAGATTGGCTATCGCTCTGGAGGAAGGGTTGTCGGAATAGGTAAGTAATAAGCTGCTGCAAATCATTTTCTGTAACACGGAAATTATGATTACAGTTTATAGACCGGCTACGCCACCAAACGTGGCGGAACGGGGCGGGGGGCTAAAATGGTGACGATTAAGGAACAACGGGCACCGAAACCGCGAAAATGGGACAAGGAGAACGTGGTGTTTGTCAAGGTAATAGAAGGAAAAACATTCGGGAATACGGTGAGACATTTGAAACAAAATGTAGATGTCAAGTCGCTGGGGATCAAAGTTAAGGACATTCGCGAATTAAGAAAGGGGAGCTCTTACTCGTCACCTAGAAGGGACAATCCGAAAAGTTGGCGGAGAAACTGACGAGCAGTCTAGGAAAGAGCGGGTTTAGAATGAGGGTCTCAGTGAGAAGGGAAATCTTGATTAGGGGACTAGATACTTCGGTGACAGCCGGAGATGTGGACAGAGCTACGGGCTATCGAAGGGGTTGGGGTGGGATCAAATTTTGATATAAATATCTCAAAGGTTTTGGGGGGAGGCAAACAACTACTGGGAGACTGGATGGTGGGAGTGCGGATATTGTATTGAAGAGAGGTAGGGGAAAGTAGGGTGGATGGAGTGCATCGTCAGCCCCAGGGTCTGGTTGCAGAAATGTTATCGGTACTGGGGCTTCGGGCACACTGCAGGAAAATGCGAGAGTGTTGATAGAAGTGACTGCTATTACAACTGTGGGGTGAAAGGAAACAAAGCTGGGGAGTGTGGTAGGACACAACTGGATGTAAGGAGTATAGAAAGTTGTTGGCGAATGCGGAGAGGGTGTGAGGAAACGCGAGCGTGAGTGAATTAAATATTTGCAGATAAATGTGGGATGTGCGGGGGCATCTCACGACTAGCGGTCGAAATGGTCATGCGGATTGGTGTGGATGTACTTGTCGTTATTGAGCTGAATGTGAGGCACGCAAGCGGGGATAAGTGTAGATGAGGATTTGTGTGGGGGTAGTGGTTACAGAATTGTAACCTCTAGATTGAAAGCGAGAACAAGCGCGTTTGACCTGCACCAAGAGGAGAAGATAGCTGCAGACTTGTTTCCCAGCGTCACGTGAGAGAAGGAGGAGTTTGACCGCCTGGAAGGGGGTAGGTTACGTCCCTTCACGGAGGAAGAACTGGGGGTTGCATGTGGCAGGTTTAGGTTTAGGAAAGTGCCTGGACCTGATGGGGTGGTGGCGAAGACAACCAGGGCGTAGACTGCATACGACCCGCTTGGTTTTCTCAGGGTGTTTATCAAGCTGTAGGAAGGATAGTGATTCTCGAAAACATGGAGGAGAGGGACTTATCCTTTAGGGTTATAAGGTGGAGGATGGCCGGCAGAAATACAGGTTTATCACTTTGTTGGATGTCCTGGGCAAGCTCTACGAGCTTCTCATCAGGGCGAGAATGGAGGAGGAACTGGATGCGGCTGGTCATCTGGCAGACACTACGTATGGGTTTCGGAAGGTCAGGTCAACGGTTCAGGCGGTCAGCAAGGTGCTGAAGCTTGCCTGTGACACCGGGTATGCAAGGACCGCTGTTGTTAACGTTGACGTCGAGAACGCGTTTAACACAGCCAGATGGGAGATGATCATAGAGGGGATGTATGAGGTAGGTTTCAGCGAGGGGTTGACCAATGCAATTAAAGAGTACTTGGGTGATTGCGGTAGGGGATACTAAGGTCGAGTTGACCCAGGAGGTTCCAGAGGAGTCGATACTCGGACCTACACTGGGAACGTGCTGTATGACTCGGTCCTCAGGGTGGCATTACCGGTGGATGTGTGAGTCTGACGTTTGCTGACAACTTGTCGGTGGTAGTGAGGGCCAGCAGCGCGAATGAGTTTATAGATAAAGGGAATGTTGCATTCGGGAGGTTAAGGGGGTGGTTTAAGGCTAACCACCTCAAAGTTGCCCTCCGCAAGTCTGAGTTTGTGGTGCTTAGAGGGCCATTCTCCTGGGGAGGGATGGAGATTACACCTAGCAAACATGTCAAATATTTAGGGTTGGTCAGCGATAAGAAACTGATATGGTACAAACACTTTAGGCGTACGCGCAAAAAAACTGTAGGTTGATGCCGAACCTCGGCAGAGTAGGTGAGCGGTACCCTGTAGTCTGCTACGTCGGTGATGTTGTATGACTCACCTGTGCGGTCTAGAGTGATGAAAGTAGGCACGTATCGGAGCAAGTATAGGGTGCTCTACAGGCAGATGTTACGTGGGTGGAGTGCGCCTACCGAACGGTATCGTAAGTGGGACTGTGCGTCATCATGGGGCATCTTCCTGCAGAGCTGGAGGTGGATGAGAGGAGGAGAGTATTCGAAAGGGTGGAAACGGTGGGAATAGAAAGACGGTGATCATGGAAGGGAGAGAGAGATTATGTAATGTCTGGGCGAGTGAGTGGGAGTCGAAAACGGCGGTGGGGCAGTGGACGAAACGGCTAGTCCCAGACATTCGTGTGTGATTGGACTGTCCTCACATGCAATGCAATTACTAACTGATGTAGATTTTTCGGAGGACGGAGATCACTTTTCTTCTACTTCTCAGACAATATCTGATGAAAAGTGCATAAATGTGCAAGACTGGATTAACAGAATTCCAACAAATACAGACTCTTTGCCAACATTCGGAGTTAACACCAATATGAAAAAAGTAATCCTGACATCAGGTTTTTGAATGCTTGAGGTGGCTGGAATACAGTGAGATTGCGGAGAGTGAGTTGGGGTGCGCTATGAGGTTTAGCAATGTCGTGGGTATAATGATAGAAAGAGAGAGGGATTGGAGAGTAGTTGGGGACTTTTTGGCAGCGGTGGACAAGGAGAAGGAGCGCGAGGAGAGAGAGAGAGAGATTTTGGACATTTAGTTAGGCTACAAAAAGCCGCTGAACCCGAAGAATACCGTACCGCGTTCCTGCTGTGATGCCCGGGATCCACGGATGTTCGTCCTGACGATCTCGGGTGCTTTTAGACGGCTATGGAGGTGTTTTTAGTGTTTTTAGGGGGTCGAACCCCACACGACAGTACGCAACAGGAGCGGCTGTTAGTTCGGTTGGCGAATTTCACCTCCCTTGAATAAAAAGTGCAAATCATTGCTTTTGAAAATGTGTGTACGACTCTAATTTCGTTTACTAATACTTCGGCGGAGTCAAGGCCAACTAAGGTAATATTTCTGTTTATTTAAATATTTAAATATTTGTGCTTTGAACAAAGCAAATTATGACAAGTTGTATATTACTGAAATCAGAATTTATGGCACTATTTTTCTGTGGAGAAATCTAATGTGACGTCCATAAGAATAAAAAAATTGATGATGTTAGCGAATAACGAAACATCAGATTGTAAATCTGAAAAGGTCATCGTATAACTGAAACAAGATGGCAATGAAAATATGTTATTTGTTTTTCGTTTCCTCGTCAAATAGAATTTTCTCATTTTTTTGGATATCGGAAGGAAGTATTCAGAAATTATAAATTAAAATAATTTGGTCAAGTGCGAGTTGAACTCGCATATTAAGGATTCCGTACCACCTTTGATATAATTACAGTAAATCATAGTATATATTTTTCTATTACTTTAGTTTCTTTTAAATTAAGCGGTTTAAATTTATAAAAAAATACACATTTATTTCCTACACAGAGATTTTTTTTATTTTACCTGCTACATGATCGCTTGATTTCTTGATGAAAATATTTATTTAATTTACTAATTTGGCCCCAAAATTAATATTCGGGTCTAATTTTACTAATAAACTTTCAGTGAATCCCTATATAATCTATTGACTGAATTTCAGGCTCAGTAGATTGGAAGATAAAGGGAAACTGGTCCAAGTTTTAAATAATACAATATTGAATCATTTAGACAAATTATCTTAAAAATACAAATAAAATATATTTAAAAAATTTAGATCGTGCAGTCTCTGAGCTAAAGGGGGAATAAGTCGATGTTTAATATTTTTGTTAATATCTTTTAAACAAATGATTTTAAAAATATGCAAATAATATATTTGCATTTCTCATAATGAACCTTTTTATTTGATATATTACATGACGCCTTTGATAGAAAATATATTATTTTTCATTTAATTCTATAATTTGCCCCTAAAATTAATCTTGAGGTTTTCTACTAATTTTTCTTATAAAGCTCAAGTGGGGCTCTGTACCCCTAATTATTTTCAAAATTTTCAGTGGTATGGTTTTGGAAATAAAGGGGAAATGAGATTTTTTCCATATTTTTGTTAATATCTCGTAAACAATTAATTTTAAAAATATATTTGTAGTATATGAGCCCTTTCTTTGATGCATTGAATTATGCGTTTAAAAAAAATATATATATTTTTCTTTTCTGTTTAATTCTATAATTTGCCCCATATAATTAATATTAGAGGTATCTCTTTATTTTTTTAGGTCTTATAGTTTCGAAAATAAAGAGGGAATGGGTACATCTTATATATTTTTGTTCATATATTTTATAACAGTAATTTTAAAATTATGAAAAAAAAAATGTATTCGACATAATGAGCCCTTTGATCTGATATATTGCATGATGCGTTAGAAATAATTTTAATTTTATATTTTTCATTTAATTCTGTAATTTGCCCCCAAAATTAATTTTAGGAGTTTCTCCTTATTTTTCCAGAAGAGTTCAGGTGAGGCCCTTCATTTCTATTTCTTTTTTAAATTTTTATGTTTTATAATTTCGAAGATAGGGGGAATGGGTATTTTTTTATATTTTTGTTAATATCTTATAAATAATTTATTTTAAAAATATGAAAATAATATGTTTGTATTAGTTATAATGATCTCTTTGATTTGATATATTACATGATTTTTTAGAAATAATTTTAATTTTATATGTTTCATGTAATTCTGTAATTTCTTATTTTTTCGGTAAAATTTTACGGCATAGGTAAGGGGGGATGGATATTTTTTAATATTTTTGTTAATATATTTTAAATAATTTATTTTAAAAATATGAAAGAAATATATTTGTTTTCGTTATAATGAGCCCCTTCATTTGATATACCTATTACATGATCCGTTAGAAACAATGTTAATTTTATATTTTCCATTTAATCCTGTAATTTGCCCCCCCCCGAAATTAATAGTAGAAGTTTGCCCTTATTATGCGGTAAAATTCGGGTGAGGTCCTATCTCTCTATTTTTTTTTAACATTTTACGTCTTCCTAAGGGAGATAAGGAGGGAAGTAAATTGTTGTATATTTGTGTTAATATATTTTAAACTAATTAATTTTAAAATACAAAAAAATATCCTCAGAATGAGCCCTTTCTTAGATGATGCGTTTGAAAAAATTTTAATTATTCATTTAATTCTATATTTTGCCCCCCAAAATTAAAACTAATGGTTTCTCCTTATTTTTTTTGTAAACTTCAGGCTACGTCCTATATTCCCCTATTTTTTCAAAACGGTTGATATTTTAAGTTATTCCCCCCAGAAGTACCCCTAAAATCAAAAATTCTTTATTTATATGTACTCCTAATCGGGTCACCAAACTATACACTGATACCAAATTTCCACCTTTTCCGTCCAGTAGTTTAGGAGAAAATTGCTGTGATGTGAAGGAGGTAGAAATCCGGAGTGATATTATGTTGTATGCACTAAATTATTATGTCTGTAGTTTCTGAGATCCCAATGGTGCGAGGCGGTTTTGAATTACCATGGTGTAGAAACTTACATTAATACAGTATTACAATAATAACACAGATTGAATCTCTTCACCAGCTTTTTTAATTACCACTGTACCGTGGATACATTTGTTTGTGTACCCCATTTATACACAGTTTATTTACCGTGTGCAAAAGGCAAGAGATCAGTATCACGTTCAACGGTGTTCTCACTGTGTTTATGTGTGTACACCGCCGCGCCAGCACAAAGCCGCTAGAGAATGATTAAAAAATTGAATTCTGAAAGCAATGATATACGATTGAAGCCATTTGGTACTGTATGGTACTATATAATTATGTAGATATTATCCATTGAAAGACTCTTTCAGAATAATATTATAACATGCAATGGTGGTATAATGAAAATGTATTATTTATAATGTTCTAAAAATAGACAAATGGGTTCATTTATTGTTTGCTCAGTGTATTTACCTACAAACTTCGGTCAAACAGATAAATACGAAATTTCCGTTACGCCACTGTAGTCGTTAGCTTGGTGAGTCTACGAAATACGAATTTAAGTTGGGTTGGCTTGACGCCTGACGTCAAATGGTTGCCTTGATTGTTTAACTTAACCTCATTTTGCCTCTGCCAAATCCAAGGTATCCAAATAATTTTAAGTAAATCATTGTTATGTAGTGTTAAATATCGCCTTCCCATTATACGTTTTGGGTTCCACAACGTCAAACGAGCTTTCGAGGAGAAGAATCTGTATGAAAACGTAAATATTTTTCATGTTATTGACTCCCCAGAGGATCTCAAAGTTGATCTGCCTAATTTCCATTCGGATACACCGACTGAATGCCATTAAATTAACTCTTTTGACATTTTTTCATGCTATTAACAATAGGAGGTATAATAAAAGTACGTAATCATTAAATAAATTATGTTAATTGCTTGTTTGTGCACTACTTAAATAGGAAATTTAATTTGTTGAATATTCTTTGGGTTTGCTTATAGTGTTGATGCTTTATAAACAAACTTACTTTTTAACTAAAAACTGATGTACCAGTGATGAGATTTTGCATAGAGGAAACATGGAAGGAGAAAATGAATTTGAGGGGTCAACTTGGTGAGTTTTTCTAGGTCACATTAGTGGAGTTATAATTAGTGATTTTATTTTTTCGAATTCAAGCTCCCCTGAACCTGGAGATGAATCTCAAGGGGTTAGCTTTGAAGAAATGTTGATTGCTGCAGTTCAAGAAAGAGAAGTACTATGGGATACAACTTTGCCAGTGGTAGTAAGAAGTAAAAATGCTAGGGATCAAGCATGGTTGGAGATCAAAGATTTCTTCAAAGGTAGGAAATTCTTTACACAGAAACAAGTCACTCCTTCAGTATTATCTTGATTGTTGGTTTTTTTAATGTGTTGAGCAGTTTGAAAATGTTCTTAAGTCCAATGTCAATTGTTTTGTTTGAGTGATAGGGGTGCCACATCATCAAAAATCTGACCCAGCAATTGTTTTTTAATATAAGAAAGTTGTAGCTTATCAACTTAATAGAAAATTAAACAAATTAAAATTTATTAGGTAAATTTGTGTGACATCCTTTTGAGTTTAATTACAAAGCTAATAAATAGCCCGATGAGTGATAATTGCATTCATTTTGAAATCTTAGATTGACGATCAGTTTTATGTATATGTATAACATTGATTGAATATAACTGACTTTTAGGGACCCCCAACAAAATCTGATAGATGGAAAATCAATAATTTATAATTTGTATTTGTTTATTAAAAATAGGTTCCACTCCTGAACTGTGAATCCCTTCAATTTGTTTTTCCAATGTTTGGAAAATGTAGAATATTTTTATTTTATATTAAAATAAACACACTTAAGTAATTTTCACTTATATTTATTTGCTATTGATAATATTGTTTCACCAGGTTACTGGCTTCTTCAGTATACAAGTGAAGAAGCCAGTAACCTGGTGAAACAATATTGTCAATAGCAAATAAATATAATCAAAAATTATTTAAGTGTGTTTATTTTAATGTAAAATTAAAATGAATTTTTCCTAAGTAAAGAAACTATCATTAGTTTTATTATTTAACAAGTAACTCTAGGTATTTTCGAAATCACAGTGTTAAATAATTGCCAGTTGAAAAATGAATATAATTTATCACTTGTGTACTCTCCCCACTGCATTTAAGAATTCATAATACTTTGTTACTCACTTTCCCCTAAGGCATTGGCTAGTGGGCGTCTCAAGTAAAATTTTGGGGTTTTGCATTCAAAGACTCAGATTTATTGAATTAACATTAGCTTTGATAAAAATAAAATGTACATTTTATACATTTTTAATATACTATTCAATTCACCAGTCTTCATAAAAATATATTAAAATATTATTGAGTCTAATGTTATATGGTAAGCTTTAATATAAATAATTATTTGAATTTATGTCAGCATATTACAGCTGTTAATACTGAATTAGTTTACTGTGCTACCATCCCACTCAAATGAGATGAATTTGAAGCATGTGTATTAATCATAATAAAGTTATAGGGAACCACCTATTGAAAACTATATCTTATGAATTATCTTTGTATGTTTCTTTTAATATTATTTATAATTTCATATTATTATTTAATTAATTAATAATTTCATATTTAACCATTAAATGCCCTTTTGGAATACAAATGTACACAAATTTTCAATTGCATTAGGTACACCAGACTTTTGGCTACAGAATTATTATTAAACAATCTCTGTCATAAAAATCTTCTCTCCCTTCTCTATATGTGCTTCTATGAGACAGTTGATTGTACTCAATTTGCAATAATTTTTCAAACTATTGAAACTATTGGCAACTGATCTCTATAAACAAAAATAATAATTGTAGCTTTATATGAAAAGTTTATAGGGCAAATTTTACTTTGATTTATAACACTTAATATCTCTGATACTCTATATCACAATATATTAATCACCTTTTAATAAAAAAATGTTAGACCTATCTATCTGTCTGGACAAAGTTTATATAGCAAGATAGCTGTATAATTTTAGATATTTAATTTATTTATATATATATTTATTTATACATTAGCAAATATAAAATAAATTAAAACAAACTGAAACAGAAAAAATAATAAATGCTACAATTTTAAATAAAATAATCTAATGAGATTATAGTTAATAAGAAATTCTTTAACATTTGGTTAGGTTTTATTGCATAATTTACAAGTATTTTCTGTGGTATTGTGATTACTGTCCAAGATCTCTCTAAATGTGCTTTAATGGAAAATAGGATTATAGGAAATAAATGGCAAAAAACAAGTTTCAAAACAAATGACAGAATTGTTGTTGTTAATAATCAAATCTGTTTTAAATTTGTATGTTTTCAGGTCAACACTCTGTTGAAATTTTACAAAAGAAATGGAGGAATCTGAGAGATACTTTTATAAGAGTGAAAGGTGACATTGAGGGCTATGATAGAGGCTTATCAAAAAAGAAAAAAACATGGAAGCATTATGAATCAATGAAATTCCTTCAAAATCAACTAAGAACAAGAATGTAGGTCTTTTATATTAACTTTTTTGCAATTAATTATTGAGAATTAATTTTAGGCCAGCTGGGGGTGTTAAAGCTAGAAACCAAATAGATAAAGCAGAAGCAGAACCTGAATCTCTACATATGTCTCCTGAAAGTGAGTATTTAATTTAAAGAACCACACAATGACATTTTACTTTGGGATTTCTTTGTCAGATTTAGTAGAGCACAAGAGAAATAAACATTGTCTGTAATGTTTTTTTTTATCTTGAGCATGGGCATGATATTGAAAATATGTTTAGTGTATATTTCTCCAAAAACTGGTGTGTCTTTCAGAATAATTAAAGAATATTACTTAATACTATACACTGTATCTTATTGCATTGCTACCATTCTCTAACACTACTAAATAATCATGTCTAATTATTGCCAATCACTCAGTATAAATGCTGTATTAATTCTTGAATATTTTCTCTTTCTTTTTTGACAGATAAATTAGTATGTGGCAATTTAACTGAATGATTTGTTTAATAACTAAGTTCTAAATGATTGTTGAGATCTTTGATTCATTATACCATTCATTGGCATTTTCTCTCCTGAGTCCTTTATTATGTGTTGTGATGTTTTACTTCCAAGGCTGGAGTCATTCTCCATCACTATTTATATTATTTATGAAATATTTTTATTTAATTTTAGCTCCAATGGACACATTTTAGTGTCTGTCAAATATAATGAACAGGCTTTTTGCTTACTGTATACAGATGGTTCTGTTATTATAGTTATTGAGCATTACTTGTGTCCAAGATGAGTTTAGCCTCATTGATTATGCTCCCATTTCAGCTTATTGATTAGAGTTCTTAACGTTCAGTATTGACCCATACAATCTTATGACTGACTGTCCTTAGTAATTGGTTGGTCAACCTTCCATAGTTCTCAATACCCCTACAGTGTATGTATGCCCACAAACACAAGGTATACAAAACACAGAGTTTCTGGAAATTTGTTAATACTCAGTATAATATAAAATTTAAAGATTCAATAATCTATAGACTCTGTGTGTGAAGAATTTACTACAAGTATATTTGATTTCAAATATTAATGTATGTATATGGTCTACATTTTTTATTTATTTAACTATACGGTAAATATGAATTAAAATTGTTTATGCAGGTAAAAATATTGAGCAAACTTGATACAGTTGTTCTATCTGAATTTGCTCCTTAATATTTCCAAATCACTAGAACCAGTTTTGCAGACAAATTATACATTTATTTGTTTTTATAACTTGATTAGAAATTATTTAAAATGTGTTATTACTGAAAAATAAAATGATCTTTGTAATAATATAAATCAATTTAATATTTTTTGAATGTCAACTTTCTTCATTTGTTTTAATATTTAATTTAACATTTGTTCCTATTTCTGTAGCAAAGATCCTTCATTTTAACTTGTTTGATAAAATACATGTTTCCCTGATTGTGTGTTCCTTTGACATACACATTCAGTAAGAATATACAGAGGGGTGATATTCTCATAACAAAAAATACATATTTTTGTAATTTATTGAACTTCTCAATTCTTTTTGAGATATCTGTACCTGCATGGATGGTTAAATTTATAATTTAAAATCTTTCATTTGTTTTAAAAGCTATTTAGTATAGGTGTCTTGGGGTACTTGTTTTCTTACATTCAGCAGTTTCTTTGGATTTTTTTATGTTTTGCTGTAGTGTTCCTAGATTGTGATTTATCATTAAGTACTCATCTTCTAAACATACTATGATAGATTGTCCTTTAGCATAAATGAGCATCAGTTTATCTCTCAAATGGGGGGCTAGATCAATTTTATACTTTAAAAATGAATCACTGTAATATTTGTTCCTATAAAAATATTCTGTGTCAGGAATATTTGTAAAAGGCTCATTTTTTTTCATTCTCTAGCATCACCATTAAGAGACAATTGTTGAGATATTCAGTCAAATGTAAGTTAATGTATAAATGATTGTCTTTCTTTTCAGTAGATCAGGGGCGGATCCAGACACGTGCTTCCAGGGAGGTAATTTCATGCTTCCCTGTACTAAATTTACCTAAACATAAATATAAACGCAGATTTCTTGGGGTTTTATATTTAATATTGTCATTCTGAGGTTTAAACCCACAGAAGTTACCTTCTTCTAGGCTCTTGGATATAAGATTACCTTCTTTTAATATTAAATTTTGGAATATTGGGTTTCAAGATTCAATTTTAACCAAATAATCATCTTTTTCATGAGAATAAATTTTATATTTATACATTTTTATATATCCTGGATATATATGAATACAAAACAGATTTTGCAGTATCAATCAGTCCACCACCAATCAAAAAAATTATCCAACCCTCCCCCCCGAAAAAATTTTCTGGCTACGGCCTTGGGGGAAATGGTCCCATCGCCCTCTCTTTGGATCCGCCCATGCAGTAGACATCATTAAAAGAATAACACTTTATATTCATAGCAACCAGCCTTCTTGACATTGAAGTATTTACATAACTTCCTAGTGATTAATAAGAGTATCTTCAAAATAATTTTCTTTTGTTTTAGTTCTGAGTTTAAGTATCCTCTTTCTCATTTTCAATAATTTATATCCAGTTCAAGAGGATCTAGCAGCTTCATATACATAAAATTATTTACTACCTTGATAAAAAATAACGTTACTAGTTTCAAGTAGGTTTTCTTGTAGGATTTAATGTCTGAGTCATAATTGACTTGAATTAATAGTCATGTACATGTATTCTAATGTAAATGAATCCTACAGTAGCAGCTATTTCACATATTGAAGTTATTTATCCTGACTTCCATTCCTTTAGGTATTTTTGAACAGATTTGTCAGTACCCGTTTGGTACTAATTATGCCAAATTAATTGATCACAATATAAAATATGTTTTAGGTTAACAAATAGCAAAGTATTCCAACTAAATTATTAATTCGACAATTGACCTACAGTTCAAGCAAAAATAATTTCCTTTTATTATAGTCAACTCCAAAAATTAAAAATATTTTAAATTCTTGGTACTGCTAGTAAACATATGAGTGGGCCTCATTAAATTCATAATGAAATATAGAAATATGTACAGAAGTTTTAAAACCTTATGTTAACAGTTTTTTCATTATGAATAAATAAAGTTTAAGTTTATATTGTGGTAGATAAGTGGAAAATTATTAATATTTAAGAATTAAAGAAGGTTCTTAAAGAGGAGGACATTTCCAATGAATAGTCCCAACTCTCGGGTACGTTATTATTAATAATTTTAATTTAATGTTAAAACTGGAGCTCTGATAATCCAAACCTTGCCTTAACAAGCAAAATGATTTTATACGCTTCTGTTTAAACTGTTAACAACAACGCATACACACATTTTAATGTAGAGTGTGACCTATTTTGAATCGATATCTATGTACACTTTGAAGTTTCAATTAATATTTTTCAAATGACAAGTAATAAAAGTCTATCCTTGAAATTTCCTTGGACTTCCATCGTCTTGAAATGATTGATCTCAACATTTCAATAGCTTTGGATCTGCTATCGTCATCAGGTGATTATTAAAAATATGAGGGCTCACTGGATTTGTAATGACGTTTAAAAAAAGTAAGAAGTACACAATTCCTTCCCTCACATACACAAATAAAAAAAATAATAGTCAAAATATATAGTTTTGTTTTTATTTGCAAATCTGTACTAATATATATGAAGAGGATAATTTTGTTTGTTTGTTGGGGGTAATCTCTGAAAGCAGTGAAACGATTTTAACATTTCTTTCTGTTTTAGAAAGCTTTCCTATTCGCGAGTTAAATAGGCTATAATTTATTTTTGAAGAAATGTTTAATTACGCGATCGCGATGGGGTGTCTAGTATTTTTCCTTAAATTTAATATCTTGGAAACAAAAAGTGATACTAGTGTTTTTCCTTAAATTTAATATCTTGGAAACAAAAAGTGATACAGGCATGAAAATTATACTCTTCTCCCCAAATAACTAAAAATGAGTTTTATCAGTTTGAAACACTCAATGGGGGCAGGTGGGGAAATATTTTTCAAAAAATTACCATTTTTCCAAAACCTAAATACGGCCACGACAATTAAGAAGTTGATTCCTTTATTTAAGTGAAATAATACGTTTATTGCCATTTTGCGAAAATTGAAAAATTGAATAGGGGAAATGGGGTCACTATTGTTTAACACAAAATTCAATATCTTTGAAAAAGAAAGCAATACTGATGTGAATCGTGACATACTTTTCCAAAATAAATGGAAGCAGTTTTCATCAATTTGCGAAAATTCAGTTGTAGTATAACTATTTCTCGTAAACCAAAAATATGATTTTAATTATTTTAATTAATAGAAATTTGATGGGACATAAAGCGAACATTGTATTATTGAAAGGGGGAGGCAAGTTTCAGACACTTGGTATACAGGGTGTTCCTAAATTGGAGGTACAAACGAAAAGGGAAGATTCCTTGAATAGTTTTAGACTAGTTTTAGAGTGTTAAAGTTTGAATTTTTTTCAAGTTTTTTTCTCATAGTATCTGCACTTCACAAGATATTCAAATGAAATTTGGCATAGATATTACAATTAAGAGTTTACACCTTGTGACATGCCAATTTTGATTGCAAATCTACAGGGTGATATTTTTTCGGGAACACTGTCCACTGTTGTCCTTCAGAACTTTTTTTTGGTGAGCCACTGGTCCTTTCAAAAATTGTAAAGAAAAGCTTTGTTGTTATACCAAACTTTATGTTCTCTTGTAGTTTTGTCGTATCTACTACCGGTTTCGAGAAAAAATTTTTGAATGATTCTCTTGAAATCCTCAGAAAATTTCGAATTGTCATAGAAATCTAGTTACCTACCTAGTAGGCTGTGGTGAATGAATAAATTTATTGTTAGTTTTGACACATCAAATTAAACTCCTGTGTTTTGAAAATTAAAGGTGGTTGCATTTTAATATCAAAACATGCCGAATTTTACGAATTCCGAAATGGCTGACATGCATTTCATGTATGGTCTTGCAAATGGTAATTCAAGAGAAGCTAACCGTCTTTACATGGAACGCTATCCCAATAGAGTGATACCTGGTCATCGGATGTTCTCTAATATTCACAGGCGTCTTTCAGAAACTGGATCATTTTCTGCGAAAAATATTAATGCAGGTAGACCACGAAGTGTGAGAACACCACGACTCGAAGAGGCAGTGCTGAACGAAATAGAAGCCAGGAACCAGTACAAGAAAAATTAGTGCTACCTTAAATACAAGTCATCAAGTTGTTTGGCGGATCTTGCGGATTCTTTGCTCTATCCTTATCACATTCAGAGGGTGCAGGCGCTCTTGCCTGGAGATTGTCATCCAAGAATTATTTTTTGTCAGTGGTACCTCAACAGACTATTGAACAATCCTCATTTTGATTGCCAAATCCTATTCACTGATGAAGTCTGTTTCTCAAGGACTTCAATCATAAATTTTCATAATGAACACATATGGGCTGAGGAGAATCCACATGAAATTGCAGAAGCTTATTTTCAAGAGGAATTTTCATTAAATGTGTGGGGTGGTAATATTGGCGATTATTTGATTGGTCCTTTCTTTTTGCCAGGGCGACTTACTGGTCAATCATACAGACATTTTTTAGAGAACGATTTGCCCTTGTTAATGATATACCTCTTATGATGCGACGTGAAATGTGGATCATGCACGACGGTGCTCCTGCTCATTTTTCACTTTTGGCTAGGGAGTATTTGAACGAAAATTATGTAAACAGGTGGATTGGACGAGGTGGACATCAGCCATGGCCTGCCAGATCCCCAGATTTAAATAGTTGAGATTTATTTCTATGGGGTCATCTGAAATCTCTAGTGTACATAACGCCAGTGAATACCGTAGACGAACTGAGAAATCGTATAATAGGCGCGTTTGATACAATTGCAGGAGTGTTTGAAAGTGTTCGATCGTCTATGGGAAGAAGAACAGAAGCTTGTATAAGGGTTAGGACATTTTCAAGAATTGCTGTAGTTTAGTTCCTTTGTTGTTATTTAGTTTTTTTATTATGATTAATTTTTGAGTTGTACGTTTCTTGTAGTAATACATTTTTTTTTGATGATTATACCAGTTTATCGAATTTTTAAGAATCATTGCTAGTTTAATAATTCAAATTTTTTTTCTCGAAATCGGTAGTAGATACGACAAAACTACAAAAGAACATAAGTTTGCTATATTTTACAATTTTTGAAAGTACCAGTGGCTCACCAAAAAAGGCCTGAAGGACAATAGTGGACAGAGTTCCCGAAAAATATCACCCTGTAGATTTGCAATCGAAATTGGCATGTCACAAGGTGTAAACTCTTAATTGTAATATCTATGCCAAATTTCATTTGAATATCTTGTGAAGTGCAGATACTATGAGAAAAAAACTTGAAAAAAATTGAAACTGTAACACTCTGTATCTTGAAAAGGAAACGTTTGCGGACCCACGTTTATAGGACTTTTTCTTCCTAAAACTATTCAAGGAATCTCCCCTTTTCGTTTGTACCTCCAATTTAGGAACACCCTGTATATGCTCTTCTAGAAACTAGAACTCAATTCAATTTCTTAGGGAAAATTACGTACCCGATCATTTTTATGAGGAGTATTTCTTCATTGCATGAAAACTGATAAACTGACTTTTCTTTAAATGAATAGAGATTATTCGACATTTTGTCTATATTAAATTTATGGAGGGGTGGGGATGTAAAGGTGTCAGTGTCGGATTAATCGAAGGGAAATGTAAAAATTGAAAAATGTCGGAATTAAAAAATGTTAAGTGACAAAGATTTTTAAAATTAAAATGAATTCTAAAAAATTAAGAGGAAAAAATCATAAACTAGAAATATTAAAAATATTAAATCAACCAGACATCACAATAATAAAAAATTGTCAAAATTATTTAGTCGAACACCTAAAATAAATAAATTTAAAATGAACAAAAGCCATAGATATAACTAAAATTGTCAACGTCACCGTAAATGTTTTAAACTTTGGATCTGCTATCGTCATCACCTACTTAAGAAGAAAATTTAAATTAATCCAATTTTCAAGGCATACTATAATACTTTTTCATAGTCAAAAACTTTTTTATTAAAAATATATTTAATAATAACCAGGTTATGATGACTTAAAAATCGAAAACTCACTAATTTATCATGCATTTTTCAAAATTATTTTGAATATATATGTTTGATTTAATTTTGGTAATTTTTTATCTACATATTTGACTTGTACGATTTCTAGATTTGTGATAGTGAATTATTCGTTACGATGACATCTCTAATAAATTTCCATTCATGAAGATAAATAAATGATACTGCAACAAGACAGTGTCCCACCACCTTCTTCAACTAAGGTTTGTCAATATTTGAATAAAAATTGTATAAAACCTATGTAAAAACAAATCTATCAACACAAGCGGAGGCCACACGGGTGAGACACAGGCCATCCACCCTCGGCAACTCCTGTCCACACTAGCAGGAAGCAACTGCCGGGTACTATTGCGCCACTGTTTGGAAACTAGTGCTTGTGGCCTCACAATTTTACCATTTAATTTGAAGAGTTGGACATATTTGACGTGATAAAAATTTTGCTATTTGATATGTCAAGTTTTTCGGTTTTTTATTTTAAGTTTTTTGACATGTGTTGTCATTGCCGTTTTGGATGTTTATGTTTTCTACATTTTTGTCATTTTTTAATTTTTTTATATTTTTAACATTTTCTTACATTTTTAACATTCTTGATTTTGACTTTTTTGACATTTTGATTTTTTTGACATTTTAAACGTGTATTCACATTTACGGTGACGTTGACATTTTTAGTTAAATCTATTGGTGTTGGCGTTTTGTTCATTTTAAATTTATCTTATTTTACGTATTTTACTGAGTAATTTTGACAATTTTTTATATTTGTGATGTTTTGTTTATTTAATATTGTTAATATTTCGAGTTTTTGATTTTTTCCTCTTAATTTTTTAGAATCCATTTTAATTTTAAAAATCTTTGTCACTTACCATTTTTTCCTTCCAACATTTTTCAATTTGTATATTTCCCTTCGATTAATCAGACACTGACACCTTTCCATCCCTCTCTATAAATTTAATATAGACAAAATGTTGACGAATATTCTCTATTCATTTAAAGAAAAGCCAGTTTATCAGTTTTCATGCAATGAATAAATTCTCATAAAAATGATCGGGTACGTAATTTTCCCTAAGAAGTTAAATTGAGTTCTGGTTTCTAAGAGAAGAGCATATATACCAACTTTCTGAAACTCGCCTCCCCCTTTCAATAATACAATTTTCGCTAAATGTCCCATCAAATTTTTATTAATTAAAATCATAATATTTTTGGTTTCCGAGAAATAGTCACTATTTCTCGGAAACCACTTGCCCCTTATCCGACAACTGATTTTTCGCAAAATGATTCCATTCATTTTGGAAAAGTATGTCAAGATTCACATCAGTATTGCTTTATTTTTCAAAGATATTGAATTTTGTGTTAGACAATAGTGACGACCCCCCTTTCCTCATTCAATTTTCGCAAAATGACGAATAACTATTATTTCACTTAAAGAAAGGAATCAACTTCTTAACTCTCATGGCCGTATTTAGTTTATTGAAAAATGGTAATTTTTTTAAAAACATTTCCCCACCTGCTCCCATTTTTAGTTATTTTGGGAGAAGAGTATATACCTACATAGATACCAATTTTCAATCCTATATCACATTTTGTTTCCCAAGATATTAAATTTAAGGAAAAACATTCGCGTCATTAAACATTTCTTCAAAAATAAATTATAGCCTATTTTACTCGCGAATAGTATAGTTTTCTAAAACTGAAAAAAAATTTAAATCGGTTCATTACTTTCAGATCTTACCCCCAACAAACAAAGTTATCTTCTTCATATATTAGTATAGATTTGCAAAAAAAAAACAAAATTATCTATTTTGACTACCATCTTTGTTATTTGTGTATGTGCGGGAAGGAATTGTGTACTTCTTACTTTTTTTAAAAGTTATTACAAATACAGTCAACCCTCATATTTTTAATAATAGCCGCAAGAATTGACATTTGTTATTTTGAATGAGACTAGTAGTTCAATAATATCTAAAATTGATCTAATATTAATTATCTGATATTTGCAAAAAACATTAAAACGTAATTCGCTAAAGATACCTGCACCGGCACTTTAGCCACTACCGATTATTGGACCCGCTTCGCTTTTCGCAATAGCCACTAACCTTGAATCGGCGCTATGTCAGTTGTCAATTTAGTTTTGTCGAACCGAGCATTGGCAATCTAATCAGAATGTTGATAAGACGTAAGGCGACGCTTTTATATAGAAAATGTGTATTTTGCCAATAAATTGAATGCAAATATCACTTACAAGTTGATAGAAATCTACTAAAACAAATACTCGAACGACGGTTTCCTAGAAGTCACGTTTTAAAAACGGTATGCATTGATAATACTCGATAATTTGCAATAGCTTCAAAAGTGCTGATTTTTGAAAAAGCAAAAATAACTGATTGTTATGTCATTTTTTTTAGGTTCGAAAATGGCTTTACCAGCTAATTACAAACAGGTTGCCATGCAAATGTCAAGCCCGCAGAGTGCAAACCGTAAGATTTTTCTTGTTTGGTTATAAAATACAATTTTTTTCATTATTACATCTGAAGTTTGGTAGTTTTTTGAAAGCATTGTTGAACATTTTTTTAGTAATACGATTTGACTAGATACGGCTTCAGATCGCATGTGTAAATTGTAAAAATGCTGAACTCAGTTGATTTTTTTTAAGTATCTGCATTCCAAGGTTCATATGATTTTTATTATTAAAAGCATGTTTTTAATTTTTATTTACAAATCTTTATTTAAGTAAGCCTAGTTCACTGTGACTTCCATTAAATATTATCAAAACAACAACCTGTCTTTGTTGGAATTGTTGTTCCTAAAGTTAGGTTATGTTTGTTTCAATTAGCAATTTGCCATTAAATTAAATTCCTGAAATTTTGCAATTTCTGAATTAAACAATGTTATTTAATGAAATTGTATTTCTGATTTTTTTTTCTATGAAAGCCACAGTGATGAATTGTAGTTTAGTGCTCATTGCTTTGTTTGTATTTGTTGTTCAGATTTGCTGACAGCAGGCGCTCCCATGACTTTCAACATTTTGAAAGGTAACTGCCAAATTCCTTTTTATTAACACCCTACAAGTGAAAATTTTGTATAAAATTTTTAAATTAGCTTTGTAGAATTTTACTAAAAACAATGTTTGAAATTGTATCATTTTGTATTATTGTGGTGTTAATTCGAGCAGTTCCACCCATAATTTAGTTGACAACACAGTTTATGTATTTTGTTTCAGTTCATAATTGAATATTTATGACAGGTAAACAATTGAAAGACTCCAAAGAATCTGACTTTACAAATAAGAAACATATTTAATTTTGATTTATCCAATATGTAAGTATATAATACATCTAGAAAAGATGCTTTCCAATGTCCTTTGCCTGCAATATGTCGAAAAAGTTTCAAATTTGACAGTAATAATTAAAATACTGTATTGATTTTCATATTTGGCCATACACCCCAGTTTTATTTTATTCTATTTGACATTGTATATGCTATTGAATAGGTTCTTTAATACCAATTCTGTAATTTTTAAATTAAATTAAAAAAGAATTGTTTAGCTTTAAAATGACATTTATTTTTCCACATAGTCATCATCTTGCTCCACATAGCACTCCAAATGCTGACCCATTTTTCAAATCTGTTCCTAAAGAATTCTTCTGGTTGTTTTCGTATCCAACTGCTTACAGCGGCCTTCACTTCATTATTGGCATATCTGTTTCCCTTAAGGTCCCTTTTTAAAAGAAATTCGTTTCCTTCGCGTCTATAACGTTCCAAAAGTTGTTCACAAGCTTCTTTTCATTGACGTTTATTTTCTTCCGTAAGGAATATTTCTAATATTGTTGAGTGATTCTGCGATCACTTTGAATGAAATTGTCGACGTGAGAACGATGCTCATCATCGCTGGCTGAAATTGGTCGTCCGCTGCGTTGTTCGTCAACGTACCCGGCTCGGAATTTGTACAACAAATCCTTTAATTCTTAAATATTTTGGTTTTCTTATTACTAATACAGCTTATATTTTGGAAAAAATATATTGAATCATTTGATCAACTGTGAAATTACCTGCACAACATGAAAATAATCTATATTCTTGCACTTCAGGTGAAACATGACTTTTATACTACCAGGAACATTATCTGTTTTTTTTATATTTAAATCTCACTGAGAATGGGTGGAATATACTCAGTTAATGTCTCAAAAATAGAGGTAAAGTGATATAATTTGTGAAAGCAATAACTACTAAAGATAAAACAAATTAGGTATTTATTGTCCTATTTAACATGTTTTAATTACCAATGTTTTAAATATATTTCTCAAATATACATTGTTCATAGGCCCTTGAATAAAGACATTTGGTGATTGGTAGCTTTTAAAAGAACTAAATGCTTTTTAGCCTACTCTAAATACATGTGTTTTGCATGAATTAACTCTTAAAGCTCTATTTCTTTCCTACTTGAAATGAATTGTTGAAAAACTTTTAAGTGGTATATTGTTTGGTCAGTATTGAATATAGACAAATTTATAGTATTTTTTTTATATATCTTAGTACATCAACAGGTAATTTTTTGACACCATTCATGAAAGTATATATACTTTGATAAACTAAAATAGTTAATGTTGAATGTTCAGCAGTAAGAAAATAAATATTCTTAACATAATATCCTGAATGAGTTACAAGAAAAATTAGAATCTACTATTCGTCAATCATATAAACACAAAGTTTTGAAACCTAACACCAAACTTTTCTTTTTTCACTCAACGCACGTTTCAACAGTGAAGCTGTCATCATCAGGAGTAAACCAAAACTGTTTAGTTTACTCAGATCCACAGAAAGCTATCAGTAGAATTAAGTGACAAATTATTTACCTATTTTCCATTACACAAAAGTAAAAATATTTGTTAAACATATTTTTTTCAGGAAACATCTTTCAAACATGTATAAACATAAAATTTCTGAAAAAAGATACAGAGAATTTAGGGGGAGAATGTTTTTAAAAACGAATATATATTTGCTCTAACAATTAAGTTTGGTTCAAGAAATAGATATAGAATAGAAATTTAAATAAATGCATCATATAATTGGGAGAGAGCAGAGCTTTCAAGTTATGGATATGCCAAAAGAATTCCCATCAAATACTCAAAAGCTAGTATTAGGCATGTGTATACATTGTAAAATATAAACATTTAATATATATTTAAAACACATTATAATGGTCAATACTAGATCTGATTCTCAACTAAATAAGTTGTAGGAAAGGTTGAAAGTTGTACGAATTTCTTCCTTTAGGAGACTTGAAAAAACTTAAATGTTGCATACAGATATCTTTTGTTTTGACAATTGAATTAATGCTCTGATTTGATGCTCATAACTTGAATCTTAAGAATTTGCTGTATAAAAAGTTTAAAGGATCCCAAACAAGGCAGCTAAAATTGTTCAACAGATTTGTGAAAGATATCGGATATCTACAAGTGATGTGCACCAACGCAAGTTAATTCTAAATTTTTCTTACACTTTTGAAGTTAGTCATAGAGTTAATTAAAATTAAAGTGTGATTAATATGAGAGATAATTTAAAAAGTTGCCATTTCTTAACATTGTGCCCTTGTCTGTGTATTTTTGAGAAATGCTATAACTGATTTTAAATAAAAAATGGATGACTTTGAGTCTGTTCTTATGCATGTTTTTATGTGTAGAGCCAATCTTTAAATTGCAAGAATTATGACTGTTCTAAATAGTAAGGTGCCATTTATTTTAAGTGTTACTTTTTTTAAATCTAATTCTAACATTTATTTTTATAAAAGATTAACTTGTCACTAATTACATTTTACTTACAGTTTCTATGTGTTACATTTACTTTTTCACTGTTCTAGAGTAAAATGTAGTTTAACCCTTTAACGCTTACTCTCTTCGAGGTGTCATTCTTTTTTTCTGATAGGTGAATATAACTTGGAAATTTTATCGTAACATTCTAACCTAGGAGTTACGGGATAACAGCAATTACATGGAACGGCTCCAGATTCGGAACCTCTGTGCTAGTTTTCCCGAAAATCCTAGATGTCGGTCTTTACATCTCGCGTCTACAAACGTTTAACGCTTGCTAGCTACATATATCTTAATTCTTAAGAAATGTTTTTGATGTGAGAAAAATACATGTTTGATTATGAGTTGATAATTTTTCAGAAATAAAAAATTATCAAACATGTATACTTAATTTTTTTTTCTAGAAAAAAGGGCATTTTTCAATATCACAATATTTAAAGATAAACAAATCATCTATTCTAAAAAACAGAAATACAAAAATCAAATTTAAGATTTGAATGCAGATAAATTTGTATTTTCATGAAACATGGCATAAATTAGAAGCATATCTTCTAATTTATCTTTGATCTTTTAATGAGTTAATAGCTTTGCACTGCAATTTGTAAGAGAATGAATGCATTTTATAAAATAAATGAACTAACTATAGATAACTCTGAGATATTAATAAAAGTTTCAACCACCAGTTTTTGATTTCTAAGATGTGGACAACACCATATTTAAAAAAAATTAACAGATTTTCCAGTAGAATTTTCATGAAACATCTACATAAGTAAATTCATCAGCGTCATTCGAAAGAGATCAATATTAAAAAAGTCAAATTTCTGGTACACCAAAAGCTCTCTTTCATATCTAATCAAAGGCATTATATCCTTGTTTAATTTCTTCACTAAAGTGCCTCAAACATGGCTACAACTTACATTTCAGACTTATTTGAAAATTGTTCAAAATGAGCAGTGTTTACTATATATTTAGCAATGAAGTGTATCTTTAGTAGAGCACATTATAAGCGTTAAAGGGTTAAGCAATACTAAATTTGTTGTACAATATAAGTGGTGTGTTTATATACTTTTAGAGAGATTAAGAGCTTCAGGAGGTTCCAGTACTGGATCAAGTGTAAGTGTAATATTAGTTCAGAAAAAAAAATGTGTAAAAATAATATTTTTTCCTGGGTATAGAAAGAAACCAATCCATTTGTTGCCACTCCGAATGGACATCCTGGATATGTTCCTCAGAAAATTGGAAAAAATACAGCTGTAAGTGTGAATTTTTAGTTCTGTTCAAATTCCGATTGTCAGGTATTCAAATATCCAGTTTAGTTTTTGTCCTCCATAATGTTTCTTTTATCTAAGTGTTAATGAATGTGTTATTTAATATGATTATCCCTCAAATTATGAACCAATCTTTATTCTCTAACCATCAGCCTTTTTTGTAATCTAAGATTTTGGTGTTTTATTTATGTATTTCTTAGATTTCTTGACTTTAATTTCAAATGTTTCTGTTTCCATATTACCAAGTAACTTCTAAAGCTTATTTTTAAATATGTAACTGTATCTAATATTGCAATTTTTTGCCTTTTATTGTCTTAAATGTTTTTTCACCCAATATTGCCTCTCAAACAAATTATTCTGTTCTTCTAATAAAAATATAAAGTGTTTTTACTATTTATAAATCATCATTTGTGCATATTTGAATAACTGATAGTTATTAATATTGCACCTGCCTTTGATACTTGTGTCGATTTGTTTTATGTAATTTCAAAGTATTTCTTTATTACACATCGCAATTGGTATTTTTAGAAAAATGAATCAAAAACGCCGAAAGCGCCTAAAGCTCCTGAAAAACCGCTGATGCCTTATATGAGATACAGTCGAAAAGTCTGGGACACCGTCAAAGCTCAACATGCCGATTTAAAATTATGGGAAATCGGCAAAATAATCGGTCAAATGTGGAGAGACTTACCTGACGAAGAGAAAAATGAATATGTCGAGGAATATGAAACTGAAAAGGTAAGGCAGATAATTTTAAAAGTAGTAATAGAAAAAAAATCGCATTTATTTTAAATAGTATTTGATCAGGTTTCCAGGCACATTTCAAATAGTTCAAATTAGACTTTGACAATATCTTTTTCAAGAAAATTTTAATATATTTGTTTGCATTCCAACATTATTATTAGTTTTGGAGGACTGATTCTGAAGTAAATAATTGGGTATTTGACCTAAAATATATAATTATATATGATCATTTTATGTAAATTTTCTTAAGAAATACCCGTTAATTCTGCAATAACAGTATATTAGTATTAATATTAATATATGCCTAAAGTAAGTACGGTGTATGGTTCTATGTTCATATATGAGTTCACAGCTTAGAGCATATTCTGATGGAGATAGCCTGCAATGCACAAATATTATAACATGACTAGACACAGAGGGCAATAAAGAGCATGCTGTTATCTCACTTGAAGCACTAGTCACAATACAATGTAATAAATGTTTGAATTCAAGACCACGTTCGTTCAAAACAGTCAAATACCCAATTTAAGTCCGCACATTGAAAACCTGTTGTAATGGCTACGAATGGCTGGACAACAATTGAAAAAAATATATATTCTGATATGAGAACCAACTTAACTGATACTCAGTAAACGTGGTATTAAAAAACATATTCACGTCATCAAAAAGGGGCTTCCACTTGAGGGTGATAACAGTATATTAGTATTAATATTAATATATGCCTAAAGTAAGTACAGTGTGTGGTTCTGTGTTCATATATGGCTTCACAGCTTTGAGCATATTCAGATGGAGATAGCCTGCAATGCACAAATATTATGACATGACTAGACACAGAGGGCAATAAAGAGCATGCTGTTATCTCACTTGGAGTATATGCTTTAAGCACTAGTCATAATACAATGAAATAAATGTTTGAATTCAAGACCACGTTCGTTTAAAACAGTCAAATACCCAATTTAAGTCCGCACATTGAGAACCTGTTGTAATGGCTACAAATAGCTGGACAACAATTGTAAAAAAATATATATTCAGATATGAGAACCAACTTCACTGATACTCAGTAAACGTGGTAGTAAAATACATAGGTAACACTGAACGTTTTAGATGTGCTGGGTCTGGGTCTATGAAGGAGGTTATTATCCATTTTGATAAATCCCAGTTATAAAGTTTCGAGTTAATATTTCGCCCCCTATTTTCTTCCACCTAATTTAAATGGAACTAATCCCGAGGTAGTCTATCGTGCCACTTTGAATGCACAATTGGATATGTTTTGATAAATAAGCGCTATAAATTGAACGCTAAAAATGTAAGGTATCAGTTTATATTATTTGGTTTTGCATTGTTGGTTGTACTTATAGGCAGGAAACCATATTGTGGACCAGTTCGAGATTGACCAAGCGAAACATTATAATCGATAGACATGGACCTCTCGAACGAAAAGCACTTTCCTATATTTGAGGGCTCTCAATTTTTTGTGGGGATATTTAAAGTTGAAGGTGTGCGTTATGGGCTCGGCTTAATTAGACGCCCTAAAAAATAGAATAAAGGACATTTGTGCTAATATCTCTACTGAGGTATTTATGTCACAAGAACAACATTTTAACCAATTATAGTTAATAGTATCGGGCGAGACAATAAAAGTCTTCAGCCTCCTCAATATGTATGATCGTCAAAAATTTTAATACAAATATAATTCATTCATTTGAAGCACATGTAATTTGAAGCAATCAACTTTCAATAAGAATAATATGAGAGAGTATGCTGTAAACTAATACATACATGGCAGTGAAACACGAATAAAAACAAATGATCGGAGAAAAAGTGCATTAAAGTACAATTCTTAAGCTTCAAAATCTCACATATAATTTTCGATATAGATACCGTGAAAACTAATATATTTCTCTCAGTGTGTAACAAGTGTTTATTTTTTGTTCAGTCTAGAAGTTTTTTCTAAGATGTCATGAATTGAGGACTTGATAGCTGCCTTCACCTTATACTCCGAGGGGTAATGATTTTACAGTTGAGTTCTAGAATAAAAATCTAGCTGCGCAAGGTTGTTGAATCGATTCAAACATCAGGTTTCGCCACTTCACTTGTGCCGTTAAAAAAAGATTATTGGCACAAGGTTACCTTTAATACGACAAACTCGATGTCGGATGTGTTTTAGAGTCCTATGTACTGAGAAGGACTAACCATTGCCCATAGTTCTCATCGGACGTCCTCTGCCTGTTTCTTCAATTGTAACATTTCCAGGCTCACAACAACGAAATTTTATCGTCCACCGATTGAGAGTGTGTCTATCAACAGCGTAGTCACCTTTAAACAAATGAAGATGAGTCCCAGCAGGAGTCACTTTTTCATCATTTAAAAACTCTCTTATCTAGCCTGACATAGCGCTATGATATGTACACGGGATGAATTGAATATCCTACTTGTATAATCTTTTCTTTTCGAAGTCTTATAATCTGAATGTAATAAAACTCAATATAGATAACTTTTATCAATGTACCAAGTAAATGAATCTCCTTGAATAGCAAAAAGGAGATTTTGTGTATAATACTGTTAGATTCAGAAAGTTGTATTATTTTAGGTTGAATATGAAAAATCGCTCAAAACCTATCACAGCTCTCCGGCTTACTTGGCTTTCATGGCTGCTAGAAACAAAGGAAAATCCGGTAAGTTCACTTTCTTAACTAGGTGATCACAAAATATTTAATGTGGTGTTGGGGGTGACAGGAAATTAATTTTTGTTGCTACAGTTTGTTATATATGTGTAAATATTTATGTAATTCATTCAAAAAGCAATTCTAAATATTTGAAATATTAAAAATCATAAATTTTTATATTAACCCTTTATAGGACAACTTTTTCCTTTCACAAAATTCACTACTACTATTGATCAATTTGTATGCAGACATAAAACTGGCTCAAATATGATATATACTTGAAAAAAGATGGTTTTTGAAGTATTTTCTGGGACTGTATTAGCCAATTAAAATTCGATGGCTTCTGTTGAAACCACTTGTTACATTTAACCATAAATACCAAACTTCTTTATTTTATATAATTTATGTAAAGTATAAATATGATTGAACTTTTGATTGAGGTGATCTAAACTAGGTCTAACTTTATAATTTATATAAAAAAATAGGTTTTCACTTTCCTGGAGTATTGGAATTAACATTTAGATGTACATATCGCAAAATATTTTAAAAACATGGAAAAAATTATATAGCTATTCCAGAGATTTGTGCACTGTGATTACTCAAGCAATACTGGGCCGTGCATAATGAACAGCCTTCATTTCTAAGATTGTGGTAGTAAGAACATCTACCCCAATTTGGTGGGCATAAATTTATGTTTTATCAACAATTTCGAGAAGCATGTTGTTTGATAATAAATCCAAAAAATTGATATGAATTTATTATCTCTTCGGGGCCAAAATCAGTATATATATAATTTTGGGGCTTATGTGAACATTTAGCCCAGATTAAGTTTGTTTTATCGAAAGATTTAACATGAATCATTTCATTCTATTCGTTGTTATTAATGTCTCTACATGAAGACCTATCCGTCATTGTTTTGCGTTTGTCTCTATCTCGTAATTTGTTTCTTGTATTGAATGGCCGGAATCAAAACCAAAATTATCTGTAGACTCTGTAATTCTAGTAGCCCGTTTTTCGTCATTTTTATTATTTTGGAACATTAACACATTTTCGGCATCCCTGTCTCCTTCTATGCCAGAATCAATTGTCCTGTCAATTAAGATGCTTTGTCAGAAGTTAGTTTATCTAGATCGAAGCGACTCATTTTCTGAAATAAATGTAGACAAATAACTATTTTTAGGACAAACGTATGTATATCTTTCAAATAAATTAGTTGCATAAAAGTAGATTTTAGGATACTAGCTTTTCGGGATTTTTCAATCCATTGAACGCAAGACAATATATTGTTTCTAGTCGACAACCTTCATCAGTTGCGCTACCCTCAACTGATTCAATTCTCGAATAATTATTTATGTATAGAGTACATATAACTGAATTTAAGAGTTTCAGATTTTCCTGAAACTCCTGGATGTCGGAATTCATTTCGCGATAAAATACTAGATTTTAGTTTATGATAGAAAATTTTGCTTTCATTTGGTTACAGTGACGTAGGCCAAAACTTTGCATTGAATATCCTATCAATAAATATAGGTGGACGACAAAATATGAGATAGGAAAATAAGAGAAAACACAACTCAAAGATAAATCTATTTATGAGCTGGAAATTATCAGTGGCCAGTATAGAGATTTCTCTAAAAACCTACCTAAATGGAAGTGGCTATGTTAGAGACCATCAACCTATAAAGGGTTAACTTGATAATTTTTTTGACAAAGAATTTACTTTAGAAGACGAATTTACAAGTATTCATGTCAAGAAGTATCAATAAATTTAATTAACAGAACTGATGCATTTAAATTATAGAATTTTTAATTTATGTAAACATTTAACTTAAGTATTAATGTCTATATGGGCTTTTGTGTTAAATGACAGTTGTCCTAAAAGGGTAAGAGGTATTTGTATCTGCACTAGGAAGTATACCTGGATGACTTACTCGCTTTTGGCGTTTGCACATATTATCGCAATGGTGGTTTGATAGTCACAGCTTAACGTATATATTGTGTAGAATTTGAATATTTGAGAATACCGGTTCGACTGTAAAAAATCACAGTCCAGTTCGCCCGTGCTCTATTTCAACCCAACAAACTATTGCAGATGTAAAACTTGACATTAAAAAATCATTGTTGCACAAGATTGTGAACCAAAATGTAAATCTTGCAGCCTACAAAATTCAGTTGATTCACAAACTAAACGTTACTGACTATGCTCTCCGATGGAATCTTGCAAATTAAATTCTTTAACGCTTCACAATATTTGGAAATACTCAGTTTAATGACGAAGCGAACAGAACAGCAGCTACTGGTCCAAGGAAAATGCAAGACAAAAACATGAACAACTTTTACATACATTGAAAAGTTGTGTGGGCCGCCATGTCTGACATTGCGCGTTATTTTTTGAAGACTTACAGAGTAAACAGCATTTCGACATATTAAGGGAGCTTTTGGTTCTACAACTGCAGGTGTTTGGAGATTGTAATGTGGAAACATGGTTTCAATAAGATGGGACCCCTTATCACATCTCAATACAGTGGCTTGCTAGCCTTCGACTAGCTTTGATCTAACACCCCTTGATTTTTCTTACGGAGATACCTTAAAAAACTGTAACAACCCACGAACTCTACTGCAGTTAAAGCACAACATCCGCACCGAAATATCCGAAGTTTCCAAAGAGATGTCTAAATGCCAGGTGGCTAATTCCCTCATTCGGTTAGAGTTTCAACATTGTAAGGAAAACATTTGGAAAATATATTCTTCGTCTAAAAAATAAAAAAAGTGTTCTTATTTCTAGTTTTTTTTATAAATACCTATTATCCTATCTGGACACCTTGTATAAAATATATAAATATACATATTTTTGTACATAATGTTTGTTTTTGTGGGCGTCTTCATCTCATTTGTGAATTGTTTTACTAAATTTTCATTATTCGCAGACTAACCGTTCACCCTTTGTGTCATTTTCGAAATAATTAATTTTAGTTACCCAAGGAACCGACGGCGAAACTCACGAAAGATCGAGCAGCTCGGCAAAACAACAAGCAGCAGCCGACAGAAGAATTGAAATTCAACAAGCTGAAGATGAAGAAGGTAAGTCAACTTAATTTCTTCAATTTTATCACATTTAAATAAAATGTTTGCAAACTTAAAAAACACCATCGTCAAATATTGACCTAAAACAAAAACTCAACAAAAAATATGTTTTAAAAAAGTTTTAATTGTAAATAAAAATCAAACGCACATTTTCTCGATAATGACGTACACTGCGCAACAATTTAAGTACCTAGTGGGTATTTTTATTTTTTCTACAATTTTAACATTTTTTTTTAAAAAGAGTTTTAGATATAAGGTCACGAATAGAAGTTGTAGAGAAGATTTCTTGTCTTTTTTCCTTTATGCTGGTGTTATTTCTTCAAAGAAAAAAATGTAGAAATTTGATCTAAACATCTTATGTTTTATTCACATAGAGTGCTTCTAGTGACTTTATCCTCATGTTCTTACTAGCAATACGACTGTTGCGAATTCATAATTATTAGTGGTGGGCATAATCGAATGATATTAAAAATCGATTATTACAACTCGAATGATCTTAATAATAGAATGGTTGCTCGAATGATCGATGACTCGGATGGTACGTATATGATTCTACCGATTCTAGCTTGTATTAGTTTCAAATCCTACGTGTCTCATTTTGTAGGTTTTAAAAATGCGTACGAAACAAACTTGCGCTTTTAAATTTTGTTTAAAAATTATCAAAACTGTCAAAATTACGATTTTTGCAACTTTATAACACTCCGTTTAATTTATTAAGAAATATAATTGGTTAACAACACTTTATATAGGTTATGCGGTGTATCTTCTTCAGGAAAAACGAGACAAACCCTGTGAAGTTGTTTTTCCCGAGACCCCGAGAATAGTATGTCTAACTGCATTGATTATATAGTTATATTTGGTTGTGTTAACTATTGTTACCTTAAATTCATTTCAACAAAGAAATAAATACCTTACTAATCTTTCTTTTGGTTCTGCTACCATGCATAATACTAAATAATTTCTATACAATTTGCAACGATTTTTTTGTTTTAGCCAATAATATTGATTTTTTTTATTCGGCCAAAGGTTGCGGCTAAGGCTGAACAATCGGGTTCGGCCAAAATCTGACCTGTCTGACACTAAAAATATTTATATATAAATAGGCAAAGACAAAACGATTACGTACCATTTTCTCTCTCTCTCTCTCAACCGATTTTCTTCATTTTTGTTTTGTTTAGTAGCTACTGACGACCTTCAGTGCAGAATGCTAATATTAATTTATAATATTGGTTATTTCATTAAATAAAATATAATAAAAATTCACTACTTACGTCCATACTGTCAACGCCAAACAACTGACAGTGCCTATTTGATCTGTGGTGCCGGCCGCCAGACGGTCAAAACTCAAAACATTGAGTAATTATATATGAAGGGAGCCATCGTTAGATATATTCTTAGAGCATGTACTTCTGGAAGTGGCATGCAAGCGTTGTTATTGTTTAGTGGTAAAATAGTCAATGTAGTAGATCAGTATTGATTTTTCGGGCGCGTTGCAGTAACTTTCATATTAAATATTCTGTTTTTAATATGAATTTAATTATTTGATTAATATATTATCACAACCTTCTCGAAGGTGTCGTGTAAAAAAATGTTTAACAGCGGACAATAGAGAATGTATTAAATATTTAAGTTCTCTTAGGGTTGTTGGTCTTCTCTTTTCTTTAATATTCATGAACTTGATTGAAACCGCAAATGACGAAAACTTTTAGGTTGCAACGAACAATCTTCCAATTATTATATCGAATATTTTGCCAGGAGCAGTTCCAGCCAAAAATTTGAGGGGTCATTCATTTGTCAAAAATATTTCGAATACCGATACCTATTTGATTACATTTTCATTTTCTTTTTATTTCAATAGATTTGTCAATATGAGTGAACAATTTTGGTCATTACATCTACTTCACCGATTTCTCCACAACTCCGTTTCTTATAAAAATATAATGTTTACAATTTCATGAAATGGGGTCGAATTTCGACCACTGGGCGACCACTAGTAATTTTTAATAGATTTAATTAATGTCATGTATTCATAAAATATGAATATTGGAACCAAAATTAACAAAAATAATGTTTTAGATCAGGATGATGGTTATTCCGTCAAACACGTCGCCTACGCCAGATACCTACGAAATCATCGTTTGATTAATGAAATATTTTCCGAAAGCGTCGTACCCGATGTGAGATCAGTAGTCACAACAGGTAGGATGCAAGTACTGAAACGACAAGTGCAATCCTTGACTATGCATCAGAAAAAACTTGAAGCTGAATTGCAGCAAATCGAAGAAAAATTCGAAGCCAAAAAGAAGAAATTTGTTGAGAGCAGTGACCAGTTTCAAGATGAATTAAAAAAGGTAAAACATTGACATGGATATATTTTTCCCCCATTTCTTTTACTTTATTTGTGTTAATTTTTAGCATTGCAAGCCGGCTGTAGATGACGACACATTCCAAAAAATGGTTGAAAGGCAATACGAGATTTTGAAAAAAGAAAAGGGCAAAGGTCAAGACGACTCGAAAATTAAACCTGAAGAAAATGGTGTTCAGGAACCTGTCACACATATAAGAGAAAATGGGCCCATAACCAAACCAGAGGTGAGTTTATATGAAAGACTAGCAATTATCCAGGACTTAGTCCACGGCGATAAGTGGAGAATTGGATATATGATAATTTTTTTTGGATTGATTTTTGCCGTACTGAAATGAGTTTTCAAAACTCGTTTTCCATAATTTATATATACAGTGTGAGCCATTTCAACTGGTGCCACAACCCTGGAAATATTAGTTGACCGATTTTGATGGCATTTTTTGTTTCAATTGTAGGGCATTTGGCAAAGATTTCGATGTTTAAATATGAATGGATTGGCCTACTAGATTGAATTTTCTAACCTAAAATTTAAAATTTCGCTTGGTAATCTCAGTATTTCAAAATGTACCAAATTTTGTAACAAAATGTTAAATAATGACGAAGTACCAAATTAGTTTGCCTTTTTAAAATGTCATTTTTTAAAGAAAAAAAGACATTGGTTACTAATTTATTGTTTTCAGAAATGTCATCCATTTTTATTGCACAAAACAGCCACATAAAAATATACAATCAACAATCGCACTCGAAACAAACAAGCCAAAAAGCAGGCATATCTCGTATCAGAAGTAAACAATTTGTTTTTGCAACGCAGTTATTTAAAATATATAGTGTTGTTTATTAAAGTTTTAACATTTAATTTTTTTAAATAATTGATAATCTAATATTATTTATGACTCTCTTATGCTGCAGCTATTATATATTTTTTTGTAAATATACTTATCTTTGCAAGTTATACAAGTTGTTAAAATAAATCAATGTACTTTGAGAACACCCTGTTTATCTTAACCCTTTTTTAGCTTTATTGATGACATAACCTTGTAGTACATTATTTTCACATATATCTAACCATTTGCTCATTACTTTTCTATATAATAAAGCACACAAACAGCTTTTTGTCTTCTGAGTTGAATTATTACAAGTATTGAGATTTCGAATTAAAAACGTATTTAAAAAAAAAAATCAAATTTGACCTATAACACTATGATAATGTAAGTCCAATTTTTATTGCAAACAATTTTAACTGTTCATATAAAACTATAAGAAATGAACACAAATTTATTGTAAGGAGTATTTGTTTTCGTTTTAGCCCATGGATACTTCAGAGGACATGAAGAGTACTCCTGTAAACCAAAGTGCACAACCTATAACGAACGGACACGGTAGTCCTGGTCAAGTTGAAAAGAAGATTCCAAATGAACTGCCTACCTCGACACCATCATATCAACCTCATCATGATCATCAGCCTCCTCATTCCAACGAACTGACACACACAGGTATATTTTTGCAAATTGGTTTTACTAATTCTCAATATGTTTTGTTATGTTATTGTTTGGTTAGTTTTGAAAATTGTTTTAATCCTGCCTAAATTTTAGCACATAGTCCAAATCCAAATGTACATCCTCATCATTCGTCACCACCACATAATTCGTCATCACCACATTCACAACCACCTTTAATACCTGGACCAGGAGGACCACATTTAGGACCCGGAGGGCACCATCCAGGAGCTGTAGGACCACATCCACCACCCGGAGGTCCACACCAAGGGCCTGGAGCACCGCACTCGGGACCTGCGGCCTCACATCCTGGACCGGGAGGGCCGCATCCCGGAGGTCCCCACTCGGGACCCGTAGGTCCACATCCCGCTCCAGCAGGGTCCCATCCACCTCCACAATCGCAACATCCGCCACATACGCAACCACAGAGTGCTCAGAATTTGTCAGTTCATCCTCCTCCTGCTGGATCTGGACCTCAGCAAGGACCTCCTATGCCACCACACCATCAAAATCCAATGATGCCACCTGGACCGCCCGGTCAAATGCCGCAATATCCACAACAGCCATATCCACCTCAAGGTAAGAATCGCCTAATGATGGGTGTAAAGACAAAATCTTAAATATAGTATAAAATAAAAAAAATAGATTTGTTCATAATGTCATATGTGAAATATAGCATACAAAAGGTTATGTTATAATGTACTAGGAAACTGTTTAAAAAATCCGCAGCACTTGCACAACTCATAAAAAGTGTTCTTAACAAATTTTTCTTTCTTCTTAACGGTGGTCTTAAAGGCTTCATATGGTTTTGGTATTTTGAACTTATTGACCAGATACAAGTGTTTTAATCAATTTAAATAATTATTATTATCACTAAATTCTAATCACTCACGAATATCCTATCACTTCTTTGAGCGTTGTTGGTTCGTAAATCTAGAACACTCAGAAAGAAATAATGTTGACTACTAAATCTATCACTGTTATCAACTTATCTCTAACCTATTATTCTCGTGAAATAAAATAAATTTAACATTTTTTCAAACAAGTGAACTTCGTCGGTATTAACATCATTTTTACACAGAAATTAACTTTTCTGTATTTTCGCCATACATAATTCACAATACTAATACAATTAATAAATATTACAACAATGAGTCAAACGTATGTCAGTTATTCCATTACTACTTCTGTTCCTGTCATGCAGCCGCATTTATAGTCCATCATGGTCATGCCATATTTACAGTAACTTAAATGCTCTTTATCTACTTCTCAAAACTATAGTGCTATTGAAATTTCTATTTTTAAGAAACAAAACTAGCTTATTTGTGTTGACTAATTTGTTATATCGCCACTAGCGAATAGCCATGAAGAAATAGCACAATCCAGCCCAAATGAGACTTTGAAAACCGCCTACATATATATTGTTCGCAGGTTAAAATTTTGGCGAAAAAAAAAATGTAACGAAAAAATGTAAAGTATATTATTTTTTTCTTTAAATTTTTGCATTAAAATGCTACTTTCACAAATATACAAAAACAAAAAAGCGCTGAATTTCACGAACATCCTCAATACCGCCTCATTTTTACCACGACATTGAGTCATTATTACCCATAAAGTAATCCTAACCTAAACTGTACTGCATCTAAATGAAATTGGGCGTTTTTTTTCAATATAATTAGCAATTACTTTTGTTTTCGCTGGCGTGCTACTTATTTATGCCCTTCTGATACCTTTGCCCTTAAGTATGAATTTTGCCTTCGATGTTGAAAGTTAAAACCGAAAATTGCTACATTGAATGATGATTTAAGCCATTTGGGTTTTTATGAATCCTAATTTTCAAATACAAAATGTTGCTATTAAAACCAGTCTTTGCCAAAATTCAATTTTATATTTCGAAAATCATTTACTCGTTGTGTAATAATAAAGTTGTAAAAGTAGTGCGGCTGTTCATCTTCTCGAAATTCATTGCTTTACGAATGAATGTTGTTTATTTTTACCTCAAATTTTGGAGAAAAATTAAAAATTTATTAATAAGTATTGCAATTCCTCATTAAATTTTCACTTCCCAATATTATAGGATAGTATTAAAATACCTTTGTGGTAAAAGTAATACCAATAGATTTTTAACTTTTCTAAAAAACTCAATTAATATTGAACTAAGGGAAAATTGCCCTCTATTGGCGACATAGTAAATTAGAATCTCTACAAGTGAGGTAAGTTTTGTTGCTCAAAAAAAAACTCTTCAACAGCACCAATTTTGTTGAAAACTTCACAATCGTTTTGATACAGATAGACATTGATTAATTAAGACATAATAATCTTCAGAGGCAGAGGGACAAATGATTAATGAAAAGAATTGAAATTTTATGTCAGCTTTAAAAAGTATATGTTTTAAAATTCAAGATTTCACCAAGTGCTGGCCATCCTAGAAACTTGAAAATAATTTCCTCGATTCTGTTTTGGCACTTATATATTTTTTACCCCACTGTAAATTTTAGAACACTTACCACTGCGAGCTTTTATAGTAAAGAAATGCGTCACATTAAACAGAAAAGAACTTCCAACGACCATGTATGTAAATTGTTACGAAACTTTTGGAGTATATTACAGTGCTATAACTTTAGAACTTTGCAGTTCTATGTTAGATTTAACTACTATAAAATACTAATAAATGTACGTCTTTCAGGGCCGAATCCGTCACAGCCATCACCTAGACCGCCACATTCGCCTTACCCAAATTATCCTCCACAACAGCAGCAACCGTATCCACCGCACCCACAGGGTTATCCAGGAGGTCCACCACCAGGTAGTCCTGGACAGTATCCACCCCCGCATGGTTATTACCACCACCCGCAGCATTATCCTCAACAGTACGGTCCACCTCCTCCGAGACCCCACCATCCTTATAGTGGTGAACCTCCACATCAGTCTGTTAGCGGTGGTCCTGATGGTCCAGCACCTCCACAGCAAGGCGGATATCACTCACCGTCAGCACAGAGTGAGAGTATGCAACAGAGTCCGGCGACGAGCCACGAAGATGGCGGTGGTTCGACGGGAGAAGATTCTAAGGATGGGAGGTAGGTAAAATATTAATAGCATATAATTTACGAGAAAAACATTTTTTCGTTATGCTTTAGATATAGGGTGTATAATTAGTTCATAAAAATGAGCTCATTTCCTAATTTTTCAACCTAAAATATTTAACATGTTGGCTACTGCCATGACAGTTGGAATCGTCACACTTCTACGAAATATTGATCTATATTGTATTTTTCTGAGTTTTGTAATCGAATAAAATGAACAAAAATGTTAACAGGAAAATTAATTTTGATTGATTAACATTAGAAAATTTGTTGTTTTTAGATATACAGGTAGCACAAAAAATTCTAAAGATCATGAATTATAGTTAATTTTAAATGTCATAAATCAAACTTTCATTTTGCAATCTACATCAATAAATATAAAGGTATTGACAACGAAGTCTGAATAGACTTTGAAACGTTTGGGATTCCTGCAATATACGTCGTTTTATTTCTATTGTGGTGTTATTGTCCAAAAAAACATAAAAGTAATCAAGAATATGTCACAAACAACGTTTAGAAGACAATTTGTTGTATTTGTTGATTTCTTTAAATACTTACATTTTGTTGGTTTTGCTTATAAAAATAGAAACTATAAAGGTTTGAGGTTGCTTGCCAGAAGGATGAGAGATCTTGTCATCAATAAAGATACTTAATATTAATAAAAAAGCAAGGGTGGAGGAACAGTTATTAAGTTCAGAAATGTAATCTTCTACAATAAGTAGGTATCAGCATTTCAAGTACTTTGCACCCTTGAGAAAAAACAATTTGATGGTATTCTACAACTTTAGATATCCTTTTAGAACATCTGTGAGCATGCGTTAATTCAAAGAAATTAGTTATAAAAACATGCAAATATTCTAATTTTGGCAGTTGTTAATTTTAGAGTTGCTTGCCACTCATACCGACGATGTACTCATAAGTCGCCTTTTTTAGGTTTCCCAAACATTGTCTTCAAAAAATACACAAGGCCTTCCTAACAAAAACTCGCCAAGAAAGGTACGGTGATTACTACTTGTCAAAAACTGTGCCACTGGAGAAGGTACAGAAATACTGTGCGGTGATATCTACATTTGTTCGCTATGTTTAAAAGAACGAAAAAGCTACATTTGCTTACAATGCTTTAAATAAATGCACAAAATTTTGAAAATACTATACAATAAGTTCCAAAATGAAGTTTTAAAAGTAGTTGGTTTATTCAAAAAGAGTGTTTCACTGGACTCTCCTACACCACAATACAATTTTTTACTATTTTATCGCGAAATAAATTTCGACATTTGGAAGTTTCAGGAAATTCCTAGATGTCGAAATTCATTTTATTGATAAAATATTAAATTCAGTTGTATGTACTAAATACATCAATTTTTATTCAATTTTTCAATCATTTGAGGGGAGCGCAACTGATGAAGGTTCTTGACTAGAAACAATATATTGTCTTGTGTTCAAGGATTGAAAAATATCGATATGATATATCACCATATTTCTCAAGTGTAACTAGCCTTACGGCCTTTTTAGCACAAGGCTAATGGTCCTGGTCTTTTCGACCTTAACGAGCAGACACAAGTGAATAAAATGTAAAAAATATTCTTATGATCTTTTAACAACCTTCACCTTATGTACAAACTTTTGAATTTAGATGATAAATAAAGCAAGATTCAAAATGAAAAACACATTTAAAAGCATGCATTTATGCATGTCAGCTAAGTCTCACACATATCGATGGCTAAAGTGTAAAACCTCTTAAGTCGAATTTTCTAAATTTTCTGGAGAGACAAAGAACCAATACTTTTTTAACAAGATGTTCCAGTTCTTGCTGCTAGGGTTAATTTATATTATAATAGAACTATTAAAGTGTTAGTATATAGATTTTTGAATACAAAATAGGAAAATTTTACTTACGATGTTTTGCACTTTAGCCATCGATATGTGAATTACCAGTAACGCCCATGGTAGCCAACGAGTTAAAAATAATTTTTAACTCAGGAATTCGTTTGTCGTTTCCGAATCTTGTATTGTTTCAGTAATTAAAGATTTACACTTATCAAAATTTTTGCTAATATATATTTTTTTTGTTTTTCAGGCCCTAAGAATTCACAATGAAGATTATTAGACATGTAACTTTTTTACTACGATTTCTTTATTTATAACCAAATTATTAGTATGTTAAAAAATATACATAATGTAGCTAATGTTTTTTTTTTATTTACTGAAACCTGAAAAAGTTCTCCTCATGTAAGGACAGACTGAAGCTTCTATTGTTCAATATATCACTTCCTTAGTCGTCAAACAAATATTTTTTTGATTTTTCTAAAAATTTTATGAAACAATCAAATTTTATTTTCAAACATCAGTTGTAATTTACAAACGTCCCGACTTTTTTCAAAGTATGCAGCCAGCATCGGTTGTGGAGGGAGAGATGATACAGCCGAGGAACACTCAACATTATAATTTTCAAAAAACTAAAATCCGACTTCAAAAATAAAAAAACTCAAAAATATCAGACGCCGGTAGAAAATTTTTTTCAACAACTCAATCGATATTTTGTAGTCCTAATTATTGAAAACTCATTAATTTTATATTTAACTTGGCGTCGGTTTCAAAATAAGAGAAAATGATTATTTCTTGATTTTCAGTTTACTTTGAGGTTATATTATAATTTGTGATATAATGTACAATATTTAGTGATAGAATGGCATCATTCGTTGTAGTTTTCAGTTCTAATTAACTTCATAACAATTTTCCATTACTTTGCCTAATAATTCCTCCAGACCACAATTCAAAGCAGCAATCAGTGACACGTTTTGGATGCATTGCTTTTTGACGAATCTGTCAGCCACTGACAAGTGGCTATTGTAATGTTCAATTCTTGTGGACGATGACGAATTGACGTCACTGGACTTTCGGCCACTTGACGAACTGCCGTGATCTTTTGTTGTAAAGGACCTCCCGTCGTATATCCCTAACAGTACTTACGAATTATTGATTATTCTTTTCAAAGTAGATGAATTAGGAACATTCTGTCGATCGAATATTGAACCCCTTTACGAATATTGATAATAATGTTTAACACTCAGGCCTTTTTGTTCTAAAGATGTAATGCTCCCTGTTTACAAACTCCCATTGGTCAACTTTCGATTTGCCACTTGTCATAATGATGTTCAAACATGGGGGCAATTCAAATCTTATTGGAAGATCCGTTATAAAGAGCACGCGCAATTATGACTCATCGGTGCCACGGACTAAAAAAAGTGATCATGTTTTCCATCTTTTGTTTTTTTTCACTCATGTGGAATCGATAATAATTTAACAAATATTTAAATGTTATTAGCCTTTGAGACATCACAAACTTCTGTTCTCGAGTTTAAAGGCGAAATTCGCATCAGTTGCGCTACCCGCAAGACAAAAATCACGAAAAATTATGAATTTGAAAATATTTGCTCAAAATAATAATTTATACTTAAAGAAGACCGACTTAAAATAAAAACAGTTTAGAAATCATGTGCAATCAATCACTATTTTCAGACATATCTTTTTTTATCTGATTTAATTAAGGTACAATTCAATTGAAAATTTTACCGTATTCTTATTCTAATTTTTATTCTTTGTCTATATTCTCCAAATATATTTTAACTTTGTTTTTTTTTATTATTTCGACCACTTTCTATAAATGTTACTAATTCACGCTATATTGCATCCACACTCTATATGCTTCTGTGTACTGGTCACTCCTATATAACTTATTGGTCATTTTCTGAATCACCCTGTACAACTAGAGTTCAACTCAACACAATATTACAACGGTCCTGATATCTTTAAAACCACCCTGTATAACAACAAATCCTCTCCACACTATTGATTCTTTCTATTTTTCTATTGTTTAAATTATTCCTGTATACCAATGATTTTACTTCGCCCCATATGTCTAGTATTCCATTTATGCAACTGCTCAAGGTCTTACCCTATTTAACAAAATTCACCTTTTTGAACCACATTTTCTGACTATAAATTTACTGTACCATTTATTTTAATCACCCTATATATGCAATTGCTACTAAATTTTTTTAAACCATGTCTATAATTATACCCCGTCCTACGTCCTATAATTCAAATATCCTAACTGCTTATGCTTATATAACAAATTACACCCTCAATAACAATAATTTTACCCCACCCTTAATTCAAACATCTTGTCTAAGCAACTATTTATGTTCCGAACTACATAACTTTCTTAAACCGCCCTATATAACTGTAATTATACTCCACCTTATATTTCAACCATCCTGTATATTCAAATGCTTCTGACAATTTTTAAAGCCTTTTGTATAACTATAATTATTCTCCGTTCTATAACGCAAATATCCACTCTGTATAACCTTAGTTTTGCTCCAATCTTATTTCAGCCACCTTGTATACGCATATTGTATACATGTGCTACACAATGTTTTTAGAACCACTCTGTACAACTAATTCAACTCCAACTTATATTTCAACCATCCTATGCATACAACTGCTTATGCACGCACGCACACACCTTCAACCCTATTCCTAACAAAAGAGATCGCGGGAATAACACATTTTCGGTTTAATAAGCTAATGGAATATTTTCTGCAATTTCACGCGACTGTAACCTAACTGACTTCAAAAGCATCAAAATTAAAATCATTACAAACACCTTGAACGACATACTTTCATGGCATATCTTGACATTTAAACTAGATATTTATTATGAAAATTTGACATTTACCATGATGTTCACAGTTTTTGTGCATATATTTTCCCGATTTTCAGTAAAATGGTATATTTTACGTTCTAGAAAAATGTACGGAATCAAGCTGGAACATATCTTTGTATAATAAAATTTATAACATACAAATTGCGTGAGCAGTTTTAGAGAAAACAGTGAAGATCTATATATAAATAGGCAAAGACAAAACGGTTAGGTACCATTTTCTCCTCTGTCCCTCAACCGATTTATTTGATTTTTGTTTTGTTTAGTGAATATTGGCGACCTTCAGTGCAGAATGCTAAAATATATTTACAATATTGATTCATTCATTAAATAAAGTAAAATAAAAAATTCATAATTTACGTCCACAGTGCCGCCAGATTGCGTGGAGAGAAAATCGTAAGACGGATTGACTCGAATGAGAAAAACAAACTAAATTAAACGAATAACTAACAAATTTTGTTTGGTCCTGATAGTTATTCTACATTATCATGCTATTGAGAATTCACCCACAAAAATTGATATTATATGATAATGACAATTTATTGGGTACTCGCAAGTTTTTCTAAATATACTTTGTCAACTAAAATCAGAAATTTGTATTGCGTGGTAACTGAACAATTTTTTTCGGATATTATTTTATTATTTTAACATTATACTATTAATTTATATTGTTTCTATTTTAAAGGCTAATAGTTTCATACAATTTAACTAAGATTACAAAGCCTATGGTATAAATACAAATAGTGAAATTCAAGTTATATGGTTAGATCTGACATCATGGCAATGGTTCTAATTACTCGACCAGTTCACGGCCAACTACATTGTAACAGAGTGAATTTCAATTTGACATTTCTTAACAGTTAACCGCTAGGTTAAGGTACCTTCTCAATGCAATCAGAAAATTTTCAATTTCAATGAACTTACAAAAACTGTCAAGAAATAAAGGTATTATTTAACATAAATTAACAGGTGGTGCATTGTATTTCTTAAATGTTTGATATAATCCCCCGACTTTTACGTAAGTAAACTAACTATTGAGAGATTATAAAGCTAATTGATATATTTGATTTCAGATCCTCTCAAGTTGAATATGTTTTTTTTATTTTATGCCATGTGCAAATGAGAATTGAATAAGTATTAGTAATATATTGCTGTTTTATTGGATATAAGATAATCTTTTAAATTAATTTTAACATGTCGTCTAAAATATTAGCAGTCAGTCACAAATTGTTAAATGTTCTTTTAACGAGATGTGATATGCTGCAAATATAGTTTTACTTATTTATCTAACAATATAGTACATATAATGTTTTGTTTATTTAAATATATCTTATTATATGTAATTCTCGCAAACTCCACTATGACAGTCGAAATTTCATATCGGGGTTTTGGCGTCTACAAATTGATTGCTCGGGAAAAATCGTATTACCGAGAAAGAACGAAATTGTGACAATAATTATGACAGCTGAGTTTTGAAATTACAAAAGTTTCAGTACAGGATGATTTGGTAACTTCCAATACAAATTGATGTGTATCTTATAAGAATTTTATCGCTATTTAATATTTTTTAAAGTAAAAATTGCTGCTTAGGCGATTATTGGATGGGTAAAAATTTTGTGTTCTCATGTTCTAAATTGACTGAGATATAAGGCGTTATATATTAAAATTACACAGGGCGATTCCAGATATGTTAGACATTTTTTTTTTTCGTGGGTGGCACACAAGCAGTTGCATATATAGGGTGTTTAAAATATAGAGTAGAGTGCAATTATAACTAATAAAATAATTATATAGGAAAGCCCATTAGTGGGTGGCACACAAGCAGTTGCATATATAGGGTGTTTAAAATATAGAGTAGAGTGCAATTATAATTAATAAAATAATTATATAGGGAAGTCCATTAGCGGTTGAATTTACAGGATTCTTGGAATAGGGGGCGCAATAGAATTACAGTTATACAGAGATGCATATACAGGGTGGCGGAAATGGAAATGCAACATTTCGTAACCCATAAGCAGTAGTATATATAGGGTAGATGAAATATAGGAATTACAGATATACAGGATGATTATAAAAAACGTTAGAAAAGGAAATGATTTATAGAGTAGCCTACGATGAGTTCCATATATATGATGATTGAAATATAGATCGGAGTAGAATATAGTTACAGAAGATAGTTTTCATAAACAAAAAGAGTAAATACGGTGACTTTTAGGCAGTCGCATATACAGAATGGTTTACCATTAATTATTATAATGAGTATTTATATATAAATTATATATAAATGTTAGAGAATTGAGTGCAATTATAGTTATACAGGGTGGTTAGAAAAAACAATTATGTAGGATAGCCCATTAGCGCTTGAATTGTTGTCATATTAAATTAAGAATTACGAATTTGAACAAATAAAGTCCTATTAATTATATCTGAAAAAGAACATGAATTTCGTTACTTATTTGTAAAAGCGAGATGTAAGACCGATATCTAGGATTTTCGAGAAAACTATCACACAGAGGTTCCGAATCTGGATCCGTTCCGTGTAATTGCTGTTCTCCGTTAAGTTCTAGGATAGAATGTCACGATAAAATTTTCGGGGTACTTTACCTGCCAGAGATATTGACACAATTGTCAACCACTGGGCGACAGCTAGTTCATTGAAAATCGCTGAAATCTGGTCCCTTATATACTTTTTTTTTCTGATTTTCTAGAAAGCGGTAAATCTCATGTTATAGATAATTATATGGGACCTTTCGGTAATGTTCCTTAATATAATGTAGTTTAAATCATCAAAATTACCCAAGCCATTTTTAAATAACCGCTGGACATTCATAAAAAAAGTTGTAGACGAATTGATAACCTCTTTTTTGGAAGTCGGTTAATAAGAAGAGACGTCTGTTTTCATTTCGATCTTTCATGCGCATCAGCTCGAAGAAATGTATCATGTTTTTTACATACAAAAAATGTTTCGTAATAACAGTATTAATTAAACGAACTAAAAAATATATATATTATTTGCACCGCACATGTGAAAAAACCCTCAGCAAGTCGAGAAAAAACATTTTTTGTGTGTAAGGTTGCAGTGGAAGTACACTAATCGGCCAAACGTTGAGAATAATTTCTAGCTTGACGAAAATATTAAGACTTACTAGACAATAAATATTTTTTCACACCACTCTAACATGTACCGTATTTACACATTACCACGTAATGTGTTGTGTATGATCTAATGGAATAAAATTTATTGGATTATTATTTTATAAATATAAATCGTTACAGAAATTTCTGAACAATTATTTAACGCGAAATGAATATCGACATCTAGTAGTTAAAAAAAAACAGCCCACAGAGACCACAAATCGGGAGTCTTACTATGTGTAAAGCTGTTTCCTTGTTATTCCTTGGTTCGTTTTTCCTGAAACTCCTAGAGTTCGATATTCACTTCACGTTAAAACATTAAATTCAGTTGCATGGACAAAATACATAAATAATCCTTCAAGATTTCGATCAGTTGATGGAAGCACAACTCATGAAGGTTTCTAAGTAGAAATAATATATTGTCTTGCGTTCAAGGGATTGTAAAATCTCGAAAAGTTGCGAACTTCTTAATAGTTATTCAGAAAGATGAGTTCAATGAGTTAAAAAAATTACGGCAAGTGAATGGGGGAGTAGAAAAACACTCCTAAAATAAGTTAGTTTTATTACATTAAATTTAAAATTACATGGCCACAAAACATATAATAACTACACTAAAAAACTAATCTATTCATCATAGTTACATAAAAGGTACTAAGAGAGAAACATGATTTTTTATAAGAATGATTAGAAATGAATCAAAACACTTTTAAGGTAAATTATTTGAAGGAATTTCTTTGGAAAATTTACATATATTATGCACATTAAACGCGCTTTTTTGTGTGAACTTACTAGTCGAAAATATCTATATTTCTTTAGAAAAGAGTGGGAGAGATAAAGTGAAGTTTGAGTACATTGTTTTTTTATCAAGCAACATTTCCATAAGCCGTCGGCGTTCATATTAACAACAAATGTGAAAAATAAATTTGAGTTTTTTTTTCAGTGTCAAAATATTAATAAAAACTTTACTGTCAACATTATTAATTCATAATAGGTAAAATATAGTTAATATCTTTTTAAATGCTATCTTAAATCTTCATTCATGATCTGTTAAGGGATTTATCTACACACCGGACCTCGAAACATTCTTATATAAACTTTTAGTTACCATACATGAATACACGGTATTACTATCTTTCGAGTATATTCTTTCTTAGCTGATTCCCTTCGTGAATGTCAAAGTATTGCTTGTAACCTGGAATTTTTAAATTTAACGTAACCTTATTAAGTTTTACCACAGCACACATAAAAAAACACCGCGGACACTCTTTAATAAAAAAGATAGCTATACATGTATTCACATAGCGATTATAATTGTGGATAGACTAATAAAATAATGACAATACAGAGTAATTTTTTCCTTTAGGTGTTGGTCCAAGAAAAATTACAGGTCATACCAATTCCCACATTTTTAAAAAATTATAATTAATGTGAAAATTAAGCTCTTATTCTATTGCACAGAAAAACAACCAAAATAGAGAACAAAAAAATATATACCTGTTGGTTTACGACTTTTACCTGGAACTTTTCTTGGAGGATTTTCGGTAGTACTAATAGTGTGTCAAGCTGTTGAAGTATAGTAACAAAAATAAAAAGATTTTGTACAAAAGCTTGTCGATTAACATGCATTTTTTATAATCTAATCTTTTCTTGTATTAAGTATAATTAATATGGAGGGTACCATATACATCTAGCAACTAATCCTGGTTGTAGTGATACACACGTCGTCTCTTGTTTTTAATTTCTATCTAGTATCGCAAAAAATTATTCTTGTTAAAATGAATTATATTGTGTACCTCTACAAAAATGTTACATTACTATATAAACGATTACATTTATAATTATCATGGACTGTCATATGCAAAAATCATTACTTTACTAAATTTTTTCATAATATTTTTGTTCAAAATATTTATATTTTAATATTTTCAATATTTTGCATATGTAGAATTATTATCAAGTTGCTTATTAAGTACATTTCGAAATATAATAATTACAACACAATATCAATAAATGGAATGATAAAAATTCTAGCAGCCTCAATAATATCAAACACAACAAATCAATTTTCAAAACAAAATTAAATATAAAAATAAAAACGAATCGATTTGGATGTACAAGAGTCGTTTCAAGTTTTGCTATACAAACCGGAGGATTGGGCTATTTTTGGCCCGTATAGATTGTTTATGTTTGAACGTGTTTTGTTGTTCCCGAAAGTTGCTTGAATTGATTTTATGTGAATTTGATACGACACTTATAAAACCAAGTCGCTTCGTTTCATCAAAAAGACTGGAATTGCTTATCTGAAAATAAAAACCAACGGTTCAATAACGAAATTAAATAAAAGTTTTTTTTCTCATCCAAGTAAGTAGTAATAATCACTTTTGCACAGATTACTCTTTCACCTCGAAGTATTTATATGTTGGGTTCTCGTAGCCGTTGATTTGCATATTGGCTACGTGTCTTTCTTCTGGAGTGGCTGCTTGGTCGACTTCTACGAAACCTTGACTTTGCGGTGATCGTCCAGTCTTACGTCTGGCTACTGCCACGCCCACCACTATGGCCGCCATGAGGGCCATGCCGGCAAAGGCAAGCGTAAAGTATACGCTCTTGCCATCTTTGCGACCGTACACTTCTCGTCTTACAGAGTATGTCTGAAAATAAAAATTTTTATGATAATGAAAAAGATGAATCACCGTTTAGGACAAAAGTATTTGAAGAGTATGCTATGAGGGATAAGAAGAAATGCGAAAACTCGCGACATTTAATCTAATTAGTGATGGGCATAATCGAATGATATTACTAATCGATTATTATAACACCAGTGATTTTAATAATTGAATGATCCCTCGAATGACCCATCACTCGGATGGTATGTTTACGATTCTAAGGATTCTCGCTTGATTTATTATCAGATCCGTAACCTTTGCTACGTGTCAGCGGCTGCCCCGTGTGTGAACATTTAAATTTAGATAAAATTATACTGTTAAATTTTTCCTAAATATTTATTTAATTTAAAATTTATTTGTAAACGAAGTTATTAATAATTCAAAGAACAGTGTAATATTCCCTAATCTACATGAACAGCCAATTCACCAAATTACTTCGCATTGCAATAATTGCACCATACCCTGAAAAACAGTATTTACATATTTCTGTCCAAGCTACTGCATAAGAGCGAGAACCGAGAACCAACGAAAGTGCCTCTATATGAGCACCGAATGGCAGAAAAGTATTTCTTGATTCGCAATTCGCGAGGAAATCATTCGGATTATAACTCGAATGTAGCATCGCTCGAGCTGTGGTATCGCTCGTCCTCGTCATTCGGATAGTGTTTCGAGTTAAATAATCGATTATTTTTCATACGAATACTTTGATTCCATAATCGGAATACTCGAGTGATTTTCAAATCGAATGGCCGATTATATTTCATTCGAATGATCCCATCACTAAATATAATATGTATATTCTGTGTAGGTACACTGAAGTAACACGGTGTATACAAGTTATATTGATAGTGAACATAGTGAACATTTTTATTTAATTTTCATGGAGGAACTGTCGGTAAGTAGACCAATCAATAGAGATTTTTTCGTGCAAAAAATACTATCAGGATACTGTCTGTGCCATCACATTAAGAATAATTTGTAGTGATATTTTGTTATCTTTTCCACTCGCAACTATGGTTTTTTACTTTATTATAAACAAATGAAACAAGAAAATTGCGTTTTTTTTTCGTTGTATGTTTATAAAATGAAAAATAATAAACTAATCTCAATGGTGTCAACAGGTGAATTGTAAAGCATGGAAATACCAATGAAATGAGCCCAGGATCGATCCGATAAGATCTTTAGTAATAGAGAAAAACAAAAAATACTGGAAAATTTACCGGTTTTCCTTATATTATTATAACTCCGTCACTATCGGAGTTTTAGAACTGGGCTTGTGGGAACTGATAGTAATTTGTATCTACCTTATGCGTGACTAAACCAGGCGCTATCGGTTTATAAGTTTTTGAATAATTGCGATCTGAAGTTTTTAGTCCACTATTCTTGTAGTGTGTCTCCATGCGACATGGATCGTCAAATATCAATTCAGAGTAGAGATGTTGAAAGTAGAGGTATCATTCTACAACTCCTCTATTTTCATTTTTCATTAAATGTCTGTGAAATATACGAAAAATGTTTGCAAAAATGAACAAAATTAGGTGAGCGTATGAATGTGTTCGAGTAGTGGGGGGAACACGGTTGTTGAGGGGAATTGCTAACAATAATTATTGTCGATAGTAACTGTCACTCTGACAGATGGTGAAAGAATTCAATCGTTAAACAAACTTCTTTACAGAGTGATTTGTTCGATTTTATTATATCATATGAGAACTGTTTGTTTATTAATATATTTATATGTAAATGGTTTCTCGGAAATGTTTTTGCTTTAATTTGTGGATTTTGGGTTTACGGAACATGGAAGGAGAGCGGTCTTTAAAAAAATTCTTACTTGTGAGGATTTTAAATATGAAAACGATCTATGTATGTGCCTCTACTATATATTACTATACGCTTCCCCTCAACAACCGTGTTTCCCCTACTCTTTGGATACATTCATCCGCTCGCCCATTTTTGTGATGTTTGCTAACATTTTTCAGATATTTCACAGACATTTAGTAAAAAATGAGAATAGAGGCTTTGTAGAATGACACCTCTACTTTCAACTTTTTTCAAAATTGAAATTTGATTATCTATGACGCATGGGGGCACAATGCAAAAATAGTGAACAGAAAACTTTATATCACAATTGTTCAAAAACTAATAAACCGATAGCGCCTGGTTTTGGCATACATAAAATAGATGTAGATTACTATCAGTTCCTACAAGCCCAGTTCTACAGCTTCTAAAGTGACAAAGATACGATTTTTTTTGAAAAAATCCTCTAGTTTTCAGTATTTTTGGTTTTTCCCTGTTACTAATGATCCAATCGGATCTAGTCTGGGCTCATTTTATTGGTATTTTCATGCTTTACAATTGACCTGTTGACACCATTGAGATTAGTTTATTATTTTTGATTTTATAAACATGCTAAGAAAAAAAAAGTATTTTTTTGCTTCAATTGTTTATAACAAAGTAAAAAACCATAGTTGCGAGTGGAAAACATAGCAAAATATCGCTAGGAATCTTTGTTAATGTGATGGCACAGTCGGTATCCTGATAGTATTTTTTACAAATTATCAGTTAATTTTTGCTCTATTGATTGGTCTAAAGAGGTAAGAGAACACTATAAAAAAATACTAAAACATGAAAAACTACACTTCCAAATTTATAGCAATTTTAATTAGCTTTATTCAAAATCAGTGTCAAATTAATCTAACCATGTAACCACAAATGGTGCAAGTAATACCAGGGGCGGCTCAAGAATGGTCTTGAGGGAGAAAATTGTAATAATAAAACGGGTTAAGAGATTAAGTTTAAAAAGCACAATTATTAACAATAATCGCAGAGACCAGGGGTCAGTAATTTCAATGGATAAAAAACTCTCGGCGAATCAGCTCGTAAGTTTGCTGTACAAACACTCGATTCTCGGAGCAATTTTCAAACCGTTGGAATAATTGACAAAGGGGTCTTCACGAACAAGCTTATAGTTACCAAAGTCTGTACCTATTTGGGAAATAACACCACAGTTTAAAGAAAATGTTGTATATTCCAAACATTTCGGGGTCTAGATCAGACCCCTTTGTCAATGGTTAAGTAACAATTTCTGGATCTCCTTAGAACTTGAATTGGCTCAATCGAAAAAACCTGCAAATTATTAAAGAGAAAGGGAAGGTAAGGGAATGGAGAAGAAAATTTACAAGCGGTAAGGTAAATCATCAAAAAATATATAGAAAACTGCTCAGGAAGCGAGTGCCCGGCTGATATGTTGCTAAAAAACTACTACTGATAATGAGGATGACGATGATCGGTCCCAGATGATGATATCGAGAGGTGCTATCAACTAAAAAGTAATGGAAAGTACAGTCAAAAGGCGAAAGGAGAACAATAGGTACCTACAGATTGTTTTCTGAATGATACTTGTGGCATATTTTTCAATGTCTAAGTGCTTCTTGGGAAATAACACCACAGTTTAAAGAAAATTGTTGTATATTCCAAACGTTTCGGGGTCTAGATCAGAGCCGTTGTCAATGGTTAAGAAACTACGGCTTAAAAAGGCACAATTCTAAGATGTAAATTAAAATATTTGACAATGTGTATTATTTGATTTTTGACGTAAACAATCAAATCGCTTCCTGAGCAGTTTTCTATATATTTTTTGATGATTTACCTTACCGCTTGTAAATTTTCTTTTCCATTCCCTTACCTTCCCTTTCTCTTTAATAATTTGCAGGTTTTTTCGATTGAGCCAATTCAAGTTCTAAGGAGATCCAGAAATTGTTGCAGATTTGGCTGTTTTGCGATCTCATGTAGGAATTTTTCTTCAAGACACTGGAGAAACTATAGCAATTATAAAAGGTTTATTTATCTCTAAGTATTGGTTGATATGTGACACTTCTGCAGGCTGAGTTGTGAGTAACTCATTTGCCGGAATAGATAAAGGAAATGCAACATTAACAGCTCTATTCGAATTAGCTTCCACTACCGCAGTTGCAATATCGGTTTCTGTGAATATATTTCTATCGAAAGGCTAGATTCCTCCAACCTTGAATCCATTAGCAGCAATTGCAGTTGCCTACCATTTTGCTTTGCCATATCGTAAGGAATAAAAGATGCATTTTTGTCTCTGAGAAAGAGATGGACTTTTTCGAACCAAAATATCTGGTAGATAACTGCAGGCACATGCGTATTCTTTTGTCAAATTGTGTGAACACATAAATGTACATTTTCGGCCTTTAATGTGTGGGTATTTGCTGGCTTGTTGGTATAAACATATGTCTTCAGAAATCTCCACAACTAGGAGACAGGAGCAAACTCGTGTAATAAAATTAATATTTATCGAGCGTACGACAAGTGGCACCGTCCTCATAGTTATGATAGCAAAACACTGTTAATGCAATACATTCCTCATCTTCAGGGAAATACGGTCCAATAATTCTAGACCATAATGCACACCAAACGGTGACGCTTTTTTGGTATTATTGCTTTTTGTTGAACCTGTCGTGAATTTTGTAAGTCCGAAATGTGACAATTTTGGTGACTAACAAAGCCATCGGGTGAAAATGGGCTTCACCACTAAAAATCATGTTGTTTGCAAAATTGGCATTCACTTTGCTCAAATATCCAGTGGGTGAACTGCCTTCGTTTTGCTTAGTCTGTTGGCAAAAATTGTTGAGTTAATTGGACTTTGTAGGCGTGCAGATGTAAATCTTTAGTAAGAATACGCTGAAAAATGGCTTTTATAATGTTCATTCTTGTGCACGTTGACGAATCGTTAAGTCTCTGGACTCGGTCATAACCTAGCGAACTGTCGTGATGTGTTGTTGTGAGCTCATGTAGTGTGTTTGACATTACTAACTGAACCAGTAAGAATATTGGAAGCACTTAAGGAATAGTGGCAATCAAAGTTCCATTAAAAATAAAGGTAGAGGTAAAGGATAAAGATAAAGTAATCCGGACAATTAATTAGAAATTTCCCCTACTAAACTTTGTTCCATCACAAACTTCAAATACCGATTTGTTACAGAAAGACAGGGGGGAAAAACCCAATGAACAAAGAGAATAATTAGTGTTTCATATTTGATTTTTCATAAAGTTATATTAGTCCTATTGATAAAAAATGCAGTGTGTGATACATGTTCATGAATTCTTATTAGTTAACGAATATAAATGATTTTGTTTACTATTAACAATTTTTTATAAAAATTAAAAACGCTAAGGAAAGTTATTGAATTCCATAACGTAGGATCTTCTCAAATTATTTTACTATGACATAAATAAATGAAGCGATACTTATGTATTTGTGGAGATGTGTAAAGATATAGCTACGCTACGCTCAAATGCAATTCACTACAACTCCCTTAATTGGTTGGAGATAATTATCGCTTCAAGCGATCGTAAGCAACTGTCAACAAACAATCAAAGATTGATTAGTGCGTTCCCGAATATATCACCACCAAATTCCGTTCCATATATGAGAGCTTCAGAACATAATTGACTTTAATGTAAGGATTATCGCTATAAATTAACATAGCATGCCTCATTGCTGTAATAACTGGTAAAAACAATTAAAAAACATAGGCATCCTCAGAAAGCTCAAAAAAAGAACAAGTTAATTCTCTATTAGTTAAAAGAAGATATGCTGCAATATATAAAAAAACGAGATGCATGAAGACCTTCCTAATAATAATAGACCGGGAGATCTGCATTAGAGGTTCAACCACGATTTTGTGAGTCCTGCCTTCTGGAGTACTGAAAGGTTCTATGAGGTACTTACACTTCATGGGAAAATCCTAGAGTTTCCTAGCGGAACCTTTCCTGTGAAAATCAGATTTTCCAAAACAACAAAAAAATAAAAATAAATATTTTTGTTACATGTTTATATATCGATTTCAACACTTAGACCCATTACTACCCTCCTGCCAAAAATATTTATTGGTAAAATCGATGGTAACGTATCGTTTCATTACCATGCCAATACTCAGAAAATCGTCGCACCACCTACTTTTTTGCATTTTGGAAAATCTAATCTATGAATTGTAAGTACATCATAGAACCTTTTAGTACTCCAGAAGGCAGGACTCAGAAAATCGTGGTTGAACTTCTAATTCAGATCTCTCGGTCTATTATGCTAAGGGCACACCTTATCGCAGAGACAGCTATAGACAGCCGTAATATTATATTGTAATTCGATTTAGTATGTAGGGGATTTTTAAACCACAAAATAAAATATATGACAAAATACATTTCTTTTATTCTCTGTTTATTCACCGAAATATATATTAACAGAAATTGTAATTATTTAGTATATTCAATTACCTAACGGTTTAGAATGAAAAGTTAGGCTTTGTTTTGGTTTTCAACTTTCGCCTATCTGGCAATCATGCATCTAAATCTCATCAACAAAATAAATCACTTACATTACCTACTAATAGAATTCGAGAAATATTCAAAATATCATCACAATCATAAAACCATTCAAAAATAATCCCATTAAGTACCTACTGTCTGAAATGGCCAATTATTATTTCTTAAAACCAAAAATTCCCAAACAACGTCGTTGGCCAAAGTGTAGTCATTTTACAGTTTATGTTTCAGTGTGAGAGGTTTAATAAAGTGAAGTTTCAAAGTGTGTTGTGAGAAAAAGACTAAACGAATGTAGTTGCCGCAAGGTAAGCAACATTTGTATTTATTGAAAAAGCCCCATACAAGTATAGGCGAAACGTCGGAATACTTTGTTTGTTGGTTCAGATATATAAACATATTAATTTGAAAAAATTAAACGGTTTCTAAATCCGGAAAAACAGATATGACTCTAATATGGTGTAATCTATAAATACTGTTGTGTATGTGGGAAATGAAACGGAATTTGTGTTTGGTAAAATAATTATGAAATATTTGCTTCAATTGATTTTAAACATATTTCAGCTCCTCTGTATATAATTTTAGGCATACTGAAGAATTTAGTGAATTAGTAAATGGAATGCTGTGGAACCTTTAGTGTGTCACAAATGTAAAAACACAATTTTGCACCCTAACACCAAACCTTTATTTAAACACTCAACGCCGTTTCAACAACTCCGTTTGGTTTACTCCTTGATGATGACTGATGATTAATCTTGGCATTTCTAGCAAGAAAATCGTTCATAGCATTAAACAACATTTTTACATATTTTGTGTATAACATTTGTTTTCAGCCATATGTTTTGTATAATAATGTATGCTAAAATTGAGTTTGGTTATCGATTTTTCTTGAATAATTTTTCATAAAATTTAAATATCTAAGTACTACGTTTAGTTTCTTGTTTTTTAGCAAAAATTCATATCAAACACATTGTTAGAAAAAATACGTATAAATTTTAATTAAACGCGAAGTATAAATAAATAAACAGAAAAATTTACAGAGTATTTTTACATTTGTAGCATTATAAATTAGATATATACGAATAAAATTTGTTGGACAACAGCTATAATAGTCTAATGAACAAAAACTAAAAAAATTTATAGAAACAACGTTTTCAAATAGATATTGCGCAATAAATAAGGTCAGTACTAAATCTTACTTAAATTTATTTATTTATTTATTTATTGCAAAACTTAGAGTTTCCTTAGCAATTTGTGGTGTACTCCGTCTTCCACCTATGTTGGCACTTTTGATGTTGAAAATGTTGAATCAGTAAAAATAGGTTTCATGAACAATTTAAGCATGTTAATTACGGGTAGATAATTATGATATCCAGAATACAGAACTTAATTGCTCTTTGAATTTGTGAAACAAAAGAGTTTGAATCTTGTAACCGACAAATCTGCATTTAAATTATAGTAACTCTGACACATATAACTTGATGCTTGACGTTAAAGATGACATTTGTTGACAATATTTCAAACTGGTGTTAATTGTTAACGAGAAATAGACATCCTATGTGCATAATACAATATTTTTGGTAAAATTAGAACGTTAGTACAACTTAATTCATTGACCTTACAACAAACAAGGTGAGAATGGAACTTACTGGTTCTCCGTGGCTGATGTCGTGATTCAGTACGTGAGCAACCCTGATGACGTCTTGTCTGTGCATGGATGCAGCTTTAGCGACTTGCTCGACAGCTTCTTGTACTGCAGCATCGTCGACTTCCTTATGATCCGATGTCGATGTTATCGCGTTGCTGCTCAATTCTGGAACCGTGCTGGATGGTGTAGGCAAAGCGGTAGACTGAAAAAACAAGGCAATAAATAATACACGTTTTTTAAAATCACTACAAGAATACTTGGAGACGGTTCGTGACAGTGAGCATATGGTGCGTAATTATTATAAGACGAATAACAATCGGCCTCGTTTGCTTGGGCGTCAAATTCGAATAATGTGAAAATCATATGATAAAAAAAATTGGAAACGCAAGTTTGTATGAAGTGAAACAATTCATTCATCGACGATTATACTAGATACCAAAATAAACAAATCGTTAAAGAAGCTTCAAGAAACTGAAGAAATACGTCATATTCGAGAAGCATGTCACAAAAAATGTCATCTTGAATGTTAAGTGGCGCTATCTACACTGAGCCGATATAGTCACGAACAGTTAGTCATGGTGCAGTCACCGAACCCACAAATGCTGATTTCTTCTCAACAATATTGTTAGTTTTGACTGATGAGTTTTTGTTGTTGATAAAAATAGTTGACGGTAAAAATTTCTAGTTTATTGCTTAGTATGGTAAAAAAGTTTTCAGTCAATTTGAAATGCTAAAAAACTTTATTTATCTGTCCATCACTTATGTAAATAACGTGATAGACTTTCCTTATTTTACTCTTTTTTTTTTCATGCAGCATGCATCCATTTACTTTTCTGAGGTCGTTTCTCCTCTTCATCCTAAATTAAATGCCATATAATAGCCATGCAATTGTCCGAAAGATCGATCCCAAATATATAGTGGCCTTGAATGCATACTTAACAGTCAAAAATATCTGACGAATGTACGTGAATAAAGCCGCTATTATGAGTGAGACTTGACGGTGACGGCTCTATTTCGTGACAGTGACTAATATCTGAAGTGACTGATGTGTGTGAATAGACTTTTAGGTCTCGACAACTGCTTAGAAGGGTATGGTGATTGGGCGTTCAAACGTTTAATAGTGCAAAAATTAAGAAAAATATTTTTCAGTAAGGCTTTTGGTTTAAGCCTGTAAAATAATCTGCGTGTCGATTGTGATATTTTGATTTGATATATCAGCCTAAATGAAACTGTCAAATGTAAGATGTTAAAACGGGGTACCGTGGTAATGAACATGTGCAATTGTGTTAATTTGGAACTGCTATTAAATAAAATGTATGCATATGGAGTAAGGGGGCTAGCACCATCATGGCTTTCAAGCTTTCTAAGAAATCGAAAACAATTAGTCTCATTGCCTTATGATAATGGCTACACAGGGTGGCAGTCTTCTATATCCGACTCTGTTAATGTAAATATGGGAGTATCCCAGGGATCACTCTTGGGCCCTGCTTTTTTCATAAGTTATATCAATGACATTTTGTCAGGGGTCAGCCCTGATTGGACGATATCCTTATTTGCTGACGACTCATCTTTTATTGTTTCTGCCGCAGACAATAATCTTCTTGAAAACAGATGAAATAGTGGGATGGCATCGATTTTCAAATGGTTTAGTCAAACACATTTATATTTAAACAGTAGTAAAACTACATACCTCAGATTTCATACATCTTAAAATAAACAAGACTTAAATCTTGATGTTAGAATTCAAAACGAAAAAATTTGTCATAGTGAAAATTTAGATCATACCATGAGTTGGAGGTACACTGTGACTCGTTGTGATCTAAACTGCATGGATTGGGCTTTGTGGTTCGCAGTTTTAAAAATGTCGTAACACACTCAGCACTCATTCAACTATACACACATTTTTTAAACAGAAATAATTATATAAAAAACAGTGGGGGCGGAGACAGTCTGCGAAAGCCTCTAAGCCGACTAAACATAACGAGATCATTTGACAATTTAGGGATACAATTTTTTAATAAGCTTCCACGAGATATTCAACATTCCTCGTATGTCAATTTTTTTTTTAATAAAGAATTTGTTAATAACGAAAGGACTGTACTCGTTAGAGACTTTGTCAGTTTTTAACTTGCAGTTTAATGTGATTCATTTTGTACAGTAAACGTATTCCACTTTACTTTATTTTGTTATCTTTATTCAGTGTACTTATGTCAAACATTAATAACTGTATATATTTATTGTAAATGTACCTACAATTATTGTGAAAATTGTGATGCTAATGTACGCTCAAGCAACTTGACGGATTCTATACATTGTAAGGAAAGACATATTTGGAAATTGTAGTATTAAACTGATTCAGTCGTGTCTTGGAAATTCATTAAGATAATTAGCTGATATTGATTTCCATTATTTTTTTTTTGAAAAATTGTTCAACGAAGCTTTGCATATATATTTATTAAGAATTATAGAATTTTTTTAAATTTATTTTAAAAGATTTAATTTATCTTTATTTCCCGAAACACTATTGAGATTTTGAGTAATAATATAAATTCGACATAATTGGACTCTGTTTTTTGATTTAGAAAAAAAAACATTGTGTTTCTACATGCTTTGCCGCTTGACAGGTGTAGAACATAGGGCATCAACCACATGATTGCATACTCCTGATTTATTTGTTATATTTGATTTGACGATGGTTTATTTTAAATGCAAGGTTAAAATTTGCTTTTCTTAAAATGACGCTTGTTTTGCCACAATAAACTGCAGTTTTGTGCGAATCGTGAATCTAAAAATTAAAAACGCTCACCATAAGTTTTTCCTCAGGAACACTCTCATCCTCCATATCTTCATCATCGAAGTTGCTAATCTTCTTGCCCAATGCCTCCTCTACCCGTTTCTTCTCTTCTTTCAATTCAGACTTCTCCTTTTTCCTCTGTTCTTTCCTTTCTTTCTCTTGCAACCTTTGCCTTTCCCTTTCAGCTTGTTTGTTGGCGACTTCCGACTTGTATTTATCTAAAATAGCTTGCTCAGCGTCTGCAGTCATAGCTAGTAAAGATCCAGGTGTCTCGTCTTTCGATCTGAGAGCTTGAATGTAATCGTCCATGAGTTGGTAGATTTTGGTTGACAACTCTGGGTATCTAAAAAAGTAACAAAAAATGTTTTAGAGACACAATAAATTATATAAAAACAATTGCAAAATATTCACCTCTTCAGCATCTGCATGCTTTGATTAACACTTCTGTCGATATCTGTTAGCCTTTCAAGAACTCTCGGTTGTTCGCGAGCAGCTGCTTCTATGCTGTTGGCTAAGAGATGGCGGTAATGACTGATGGCATGAGCACGATCCTTGTGGAGAGAGCGAAGGAGTTTTTGTAGGCATTTTTGCACACGATGGGTCTAAAATTGAATAAAATTAACTTCAATATTTGATTCTGGTTAAAATTTGAACAATTTAAATCAATGTTTCATTACTTTAGTACTTATATTGTGATATGTCGACGACGTTAACTAAACGAAGAAAAAAAATAAAAAGAATTCATATTAAAGAGAAAAATTAATACGAATCATCGGGCTGCTAAAATTAAATCTAGAAAGGAGACATGTTGAAACAGTTTGTTATCAAACTCAAACCTATGTAACTCTAAAGACAAAAATTGAAGATGAGTTACAAACGATGACCATCTATTTACTAGGAGACTAGACAGTGTGGAAAAACATTCGAGAAATTTCGAGAACAGTTTAATTCCAATAATACATACACTAGTGAAATACAAACTAATATATCGAGAAAAGTGCGAATGTTGAAAACTGTCAAAATGAAAACATCAAACGCCGATGGTAACATGAGGCTACACAGCCAGATACACAGACGAAATAGAAGTAAAGTCGAAATTATAAATTAATGATAAAAAACTCAATTCTACGGCTTCATAGACAGAATAATGGAGTTAAAATTACTAGAGACTATTATAAAGTAAAACGTTGTTAACGGCGTACCTCCATAGCAACAACGGCGCGTGCAACGTCGGTATACACCATTGTCTGAAAGTTCTGGAACCAACGGGAACATAAATAAGCTGATGTTTGGAACGCACAGAAAGATGCCGTAATTTCTGGACGGCAACAGAATTTTCGAGTTTGAACCACATCATGTATAGGAATTATGAATAAAAGTGATTTGTCAGTTAATGGTTATATATTTTGATGTAGTATTTGAGAGATTAGTTGGAGTTAGAAGTAAATAAAGTGTAGTCAATTGCTTAAAAGGGTTTCTCTAATCATTGGTATTGGTATCTAATCATGTTCGAAAATTTTGTTTTCAGTAGCAGCAGACAAGTCAAAATAAACCGTAATTTTGAAAGTTTTCATTCTGAATACAGAACTTCTTAGTGAGAACTAGATGAAATATGCATTCCGAAGCAAACGCTTTACTGACCTCGTAGCATGTCTCTTACTCTCTTACTAAATCGTAAAGTGTAAGTATTCACATACTATAGAAGAAACTCCAATTTTACGAGGAGCTATTCACATTAGTTGAATAATGTTCGAAACAATGTGCAAAAATACAGTCGGATAATATAATATCTCGATTGGATTTCATTATTTTGAAAAAAGTATCAGACGAAAGTTGTACGGTTTAAGTGGGCTATTAAATGAACCACATTTTGACTTCCCGTCTGGACAGGAAATGACCTTTCCGAAAGGCAAATTCTTTTAAATGGCAGCACCCAATTTTACCATTTTTTCGATGCGACTGACATATTGGCCAGAAATTAATTAAGTCTTTTCGAGTGTATAATTTTGGGACAAGAAAATATCTCAGTTGGATATTATAGTTCCCAATCTCGATAGGAAATGCCTTTCGACCGGAAGTGTTTTTGTAATGTAAGCATCTCATTTTTATTATGGGTTTCGAAAGGAAACTGAAAAAAAAAACAAAACTGTTGTCATTTTTTATGCTTAACCCATATTTTAGATAGGTTTTAATTTCTATTTATCTTTCCAAATCCATGGTAAAAATTGGGTATTTCCATAAAACATTTCCGATCGGAGGTCAGTTCCTTCCAGACCGGAAGTCGTTATATCGGCCTTATGATAGCCCACTTGAAACCTTATGAAACCTTTTTTGCAAATAATGGGATGGACTTGAGATATTTTTTTATTTCCAAACAATATATTGGTAACCATATATAATGGCTAATTTCTGGCCAACATAAGGATCAAACTGAAAAATTGGCAAAAACAAAGTGTTCGCTTTTCCTTTTTTCTTTCCAAATCTACGGTAAAATTGAGTACTTCCATTTAATAAAAACGACTTCTGAACAGAAAAGCTGATCATTTACTATCCAGACCAGTCAGGCAATGGTCAGTTAATAAAATGACTAGGTATTCGGGAATTAGTCAAAAAAGCACCACATCTGGACTTAGACCACATAGTTCTGGTGAGTAACTGGCTATTGCTCTTGGTGGGTGGAAGCGTATTAATCGAGCTGTTTGCTGACATGCGATATTGATACAGAAAGTTTAACAGGCATCTATAATAGACAGAATGTCCTGCATGTTATTCTATCCTTACGTCAATTATTTTCACAGTTGTATAAATTTGAAAATTAAATAAGATTACTTTGTTACAAGAATATTCATATGATAATGGAAAGATATCAGAAATATATTTAAGTTAATACGACTTACATTTGGTGGTACGTCATTTAAAGCTTGTGTATAGCAGGTCATGGCTTCTTTCTTCCTCTGGTTGATATGTGCTAACACTCTTTGTTGATGCATAGCCGCCAGTTGGTGTTTCTCGGCATCACCTTCTTCTTCAAGTGCCTGAACAGTTTGTTGGAACCTCTGTGTCATCCTCTGTTTGAACTCGTCAGCACCTCGAGGATCAGTTTGTCTCATATCTTGATACCTTTCTTCCAAATCAGACCAATCTTTCATTACACGAGTGACTTTTTCGCGATGTGTTTCTTCTAATCTTTCCTGAAAATCAACAGAAACAATTCAATATTTTCTAGTTCCCATGTGAACATAAATGTTTCATACCTGCGCTTCCTTAAAGCTTTCATGTTCATTTCTTGGATCGAAGTGGGTGAAATAAGGATCAGGTGTGGCGACTGTCGTCCTTACAGTCGTTGTAGTTGTTGTAGTTGTTGTTGTGGTGGAAGGTGACGTTTGTTTATAAACTGTTGTAGTACTTGATGGAGTGGTGTCCCAATCGATATCATCATCGTAAATATCATCATCTTCATCATCGTCTTCATCTTCAGCATTAGGGTCGTCAGACAATTCTGTATCGTCAGCTAAATCATCAAGATCATCTTTATCATCCTCATCGGAATCCTCGTCATCGTCGTCGTCGTCAATATTGTCGAAGACTTCCTGTTCTTTTTTGAGGATGGACAGTTCCACGGGTTTTTTGGGTTTGAGATTATCTGGAAACAAAGAAAGTATTTAAAAAAATAAATAATAATGGCACTATTGAATCTATAGGATTCAATACCATTTCGGTAAACTGCTAAAATTAATAGAAATTAGAATACTCGTATATTTAGGATGGTATTCATCAGATTTAAATGCAAGATGATTTAAAACTTGACGTTTTTATAGATGGTAGGCTAAAGCTGCATTACTTGAAAGCTACAGACAAAGCGGCGGGTAAAACTATAAAATTTTGTAAATTTGGCCTATTAATCTACAAAATGTGACGATTTGCGAAGTAGAAGATTTGAAGTTAAAACTATATTTGGCAAAAACTACAAGTAGGTATTTCGGTGTTGATACCTGTTTTAAAAGCTGGAAACAACAGAGATTTGATCATTGAGTACTTTCATATTTAGGGTTCCAGACGATAGATTGGAAGAATGGGTTTCATGGTCTGACCTACTTCTGTCCCTGATTTAAAATCTTTTGACATTTTTTTAAGCTATTCGAAATATATAATCAATGAAACATTTATTTTTAATGATGGCGATCTTCTGGTAACGGTTATGGGCGCTTGCCTACATATCGAATGAATTAACTGAGTAATTCCGAGGGTTTGGGAATCTTCAATAAGCCGTTTGTGTATATTTTTTAAATTCAATAAAATTATAGCAGTATTGATAATTATTTTGTTAGTGTCCTAGGTTCAAGCTTCTCTTCGAGCAAAGAATTTTGATCAACGACTTTAAAAATTAACAATTCAAAAATTAATTCAACACAGACCAACTTTGGTTTCACGATTTGAAATGTTCTTTTGTGTATCAAATTATATTCTAGATATTTTTGGAATTTAATGGATAAATCCTAACTATCCCGAACGTCAAAGTTTCTCTACCAAAAAGATGACATACCTATGTCGAAGTATTCTTGGAACAAAACAAATTTAAGTTTAAAATATTTTAAAATAGAGCTAAACTATAAAGGGAAGGATTTAATAATTAGTTTTCTTATCGAATAACAATATTTTTAAACAATCAAAACCATTTACATACCCTGCTTTTTGCAGTATCGAATAAACATGACATTGAATAATTTTATAGCTGCGCATTTTCGATTGATTTGATAAAATATTTATGTTCGCGAATGAAAATACGCCAACGTTCTCAATAAGCAAATGTTTAAATTTAGCAGTGAACATAAACAGTTTTAATCAATTAACTTTACTATTTAAACTGTGAAGATATTGTTTGTTAAATAAATGTTACATTACGTACGTTGCATATTTGAATTATTTTAGGATGAATATAATATATATATATATATATATATATATATATATATATATATATATATATTTGTTTTTAAGTTTTCGCGGGCACTAAATGTATTAGATGGTTTCCGGGAGTTCATCCGCGTAGTTGATAACTGATCCCTGCCGGGATCGATGGTAAAATGACGACGTTTCGGCAGAGTCACATCTGCCCTCTTCAGGTCGGTTCGCATAATTCTCGTAGCCTTCTGCTTTCGCTTCTAGTTCCAGTATTCGAGTAACTAGAAACGATGTTCCCCGAACATCGATATGTCATGAGCAACCCTACTATAGAATAAGTTTGTATGTTGGTAAATAGAATTTCGAGAAACCGTAAGAAAGCATGGATCATACATAAGGAATCGGATTGCAACTTTAAACAATCATGAAATCACACAAAATTAGTCATACAACTGGCAAAAGCATTTTTAAGATTAAGCTTCCATACCTTGCCGAACATTTCAGGAACAGGAACGCATATGAACAAAAAAAAACTTATCCCTACACTATAATTCATTCTCGAGTCCCAGTGAAAATTGCATGACAAAAAAAACCTTGAAATAGATGAAATACTACAAGTTCTATTTACTTACTATCCACCGATATTATACATATTTAACTCGGGTTATAAAATTCTGTATGAAGGGTATATTTAACTGCTTAGAAAAAGGTATTCGTTACTTCGCTACAAAAAGTTCCAAAGACTCTATGTTACAAGGACTTCAGTATATTGTCTATCTATGAACCTTGAAAAGTAATAAAAAGTAAAAGTAATTCAGAAATCAGAAAACTACTTCGATACTCTGGCTAGCTTTTGAAAAAATCATGGCTGCTTTGTGTTCAAGCAATCTGAGTAATGACATCCTCAAGGCTGTTACTATTACTCAAATCAAACAGATTAACCAAAGGAACTGGTAAGGTGTGTTGAATGATGCTTTGAAGGTGTCAAGGGGAATATTTGCAAGCTACGAACTTATTTGTTAGAACTTGTGTCTTTATTAATATACAGGGTGTGCCATTTTAATCGACGCCCCTGAATATTTTGGTCAGACCGAAAGTCTTAAGAAACCATTTTACGGCCTCCTTGGAACACTGCAACTTTTATTCGAAATATTCATGTGTGTCTATTAAAATTACTTCTCATTTAAACATATTTAACATATTTAAAAAATATAGCTTCCGAACAAAAAGCAACACTACCGGCCCAGACCGGAAGTCGTAATCTGAAGTATTTTATGGCCCCCTTGGAACTTTGCTTTACGAAATATATAGGTGCGTCGATTAAAATGACACACCCAGTATAAAAAATGAATGTTCCGTTAAGATCGAAAAGAAAAAAAAACAAATAGGTTTCTGTTCTAAGCAACTTACTAAACCTCAATAGCACGTCTAATTTTATTTCCGTCAGCATATATATATCAACTCCGCATGCTATACAGCAGAATAGAGCTAGTTTAATCTTAATTGAAACAAGCAACACAATACTACGTCAGGTTAAAATCCTTCAATTATATCTTCTATATACAAAGGATTCTGTCGTATCTTGAATTATTCATTGTTTTGCTAATGCCTGAATGACAATCCTGCTGTGACGTCGAACGAAGAAATACGGAACGTTATGTTGGTTTGAATAAGAAAGCGAGTCCACATTAACGAGAAAACAGCACATAAAAAGGTAATTGTGTGCATCGACCTTGCTGGTGCCATTTTTTATCATTTGAAAGGAAAAATCCCTCGAGGCTCCTTTATGTAATTGAAATTAAAAAATTATAATTAATTATTTCTACATGAAAAACTCGTACATGAAAATTTCGGAAACATTCATTGTTTGTGAGACAGTTGTTGCAGATATAAAACGACGTATTAGACTGGCTTTGGTAGCTTTTAGTTAGGAAGCTTAGCTATATCCCAAAGCACAAAAAAAACGCAATATCTTAACACGAAAGTAATCAACCTTTTCATTCTCCCGGTTTTCTCCTATAGCTCCCGACCATGTACGCTTACAAGGGTAAGTATATGGCTACAAAATGGCCAAAGCGCAGAAATCGATGGAATGACACACATAATATTAAACGATAAAACAAACGAGAGAATTATATGTGTAAAAATACAGTTATGCACACTAACACCAAACCTTTGTTTGAACACTGAAAGACGTTTAAACAACCATAAATTGTCATCATCAAGGAGTCAACCAAACTGTTTGGTGCTTTTACATTTGTACACACCAAAGGTTTTAGAGAATGTCCATTAGAGGGAATTATAAACATACCTAAAGTTAAAGACGTTAGGCATTAGACAAAAGTAGAGATTCGTTCGTTATAACTTTACACAAAAAGTAGATAGATGGAATAAACAGATAATTCACTTAAGACTGGGGGAACATCTAGGGGGAAAAGGAAGATCAGAACTGAGACGGACGAATGATCGCCAAAAGTATGCGGGATCTAGATAGATGAACGACAGGAAAATTTGGTATCATCATAGATTCATCATATATCTTACTGGATACGAATTGGCAGAATAATTTAACGAAGTTCAAAAAGTTGGACTTCCCTTAAATGATTAAAATCGCGAATCATTATTATTATTAGCTCATACATACAAGGGAATTTAATGTTTTATAGCCAAATGAACAAAAACATTCAGCAAGTTTTCCTTGAAACTCCTTTATGTTTATATTCATTTCGCGATAAAATAAAAAAAACATCATTAATAATGTAAAAAGATGATAATAGCTGAGAGTATTATACTTTTTGGAGCAGAAATGTAGGAGATATCTGTTATCAAACAGAAAGCTGTGTATATGGATTCTATATAACAGGTCAAAAGGTCAAAGTGAGAACTCTGCATATGAATGGAGTAACAATCAATATAATGGACACTATCGAAGGTCGAAGTCAAAGTTAAAATGGGTGTTTAAGAAGAAAGTTAAAAGAGTGGTGGAAAGACAGGGTGAAAAAACAATGCAAGACCAAGATTAGGAAGATACAAAAATGTGGAAGGTTGGATGCGCAATATGTCGCATGATGTAATTTAAGAATTAGCATAGTACATATTTATTAGTTGAACATGTCGGGAATATATAAATGTCAAAGTATTCATGAGTTTCCACTTTGCTTGATGCCAACAGGGGAGAAATTTAGTCATGAAGTAAAACAGGTCGATTTTAATATAACGGAAAGAAGAATATCATTGAGATTGAGTGCTGTGCGGGCTGCAACTTTAATCCTATAAAAGTACATACTTATGTAAAATTATGAGCAAATTCATAATGTTCATAAGACTACTCAACAACCAAATCGGGAAAATACTGATAACAGCGATGAAGAAGTGTAAACAGATAAATTAAGTAATCTAGTTTCTACTAAAACTTTTTTATCTGAAACACTTTATTTTAGGGTTGAGATTTTCAGTTGATAAGTTTACTGAGGTTTAGTTCATTTTCAAAAAGCATGAGTTTATCAACTCGTTTTTTTTTGTATGCATGTTACCTGGGTCTTTACCAGTTTATAACCCAATTTCAATGACAATTTATGTAATATATACAATAAACCGTAAACCTCCAAGAAGTGTAATATAATTTTTTTCTCAAATATCCAAGAAAAAAATAATAGCTGACAGGTGATGTTTCTAAAACGATGCACATGGGATGTTTGTTAGTGGAAAACACGAAAGAAGCCGCATTAAAAATGAGCTAAGAAGTTGCAAATAACGAAAAATACGTAACAGTACACAACAACTATTTATGCAGGTAAGTAGATACTGAGTATATATACGCAAAAAACAGATATTTTGAAGTGAGAATTTTCGATTGAAAATTAGGGGGTCCTTCTTCGATATTAAGTCAAATTAAGTTGAAAAAATAAATATTTTAAATAAAAAAAAATATATAGTGTGTTTGGGACATAGAAAGATAAGTTTTCATCAAATTTCGCGAAAGACAATTTTTTTGTAAAAGTTAAAAATAAAAAACCAAAAACTGAATTTTTGAAATAAATTTTGAGGTTATCTGAAAAAAGTGTAAATGCAAAAGTTGTAGATCTTTTTATTACCTACAACTTTGCCATTTAACTTTTTTTCAAACGAATTGTACTTTTGCTGTAAATCGAGATAAACCGTTTTTTTACCCATAAAAACTCACCCCCCTCCACTTCCCGACCTAAGATCGCCGTAAATTATTTTTGATTTAATTGTTGAATTCCCTTCCTTTTCCAATGGATTTCATCCTACTATTTTTATTTGGTTTATAAATTATCGACTCTGGTCTACTAATATTGAAGCTCTTTTGTACATATGTAGTGTTGATTATTTTCAACTTTATAGGGTTTTTGGAATCGTTTAACTATGTTTAGATATTTTATGTAAAGTTTTTTTAGTGTCCCGTTATTTTGTAATATCTTCTAACACACATATTCTTGTAGCAATTATTATTTATCAATTTTTTTTTCATAACTTGGCCTAATTTAAGTACGACCGAGCTTTTATATATGTAATATTTTTATTTTTAAAATGTCTCTAAATATTGTATTTTCCGCATTCTTAACAAGAACTCTTTTACGTTATCTCTAAACTCCACTCAATAAAAAATTCCACGCAGGAACCTTTTATATATCAATCATAGAAGTCCAGACGGACTAGACTAGTTCAAAGACAGGTCAATAACCGTTTTCATTGCGCCGTTAAATATAGTCCAAATTCGGTTAGACCTCTCATAAAGTCACCATCAATAAAATAGTAGGTACCTATTACAAAAGCGACACAAGCAAATCCTATTATATGGCAATCGATACCTTTTAGAGCTTCCGTTCATTGAATTAATATGTTTATACTTACTCCATCGAAACTAGACTGGGAGGGGTACATATATTGAGGCTTCGTATCATTAGCGATTCGCATGTAAATGGTATCCCTTCTAATTGACTTGTCTGAGAAGATTCATTGGAGAGCGAATCTGTATTGGCGTATCGATTCGTTTGATTTGCTTGGTAACGCAGATATGAAATGTTAGGATGGAATATTATTCGAATTTGGTTCAAGAAGAATTTAGTAATACTATAATCATCATTTTGAAATTCTATCAGGTAATTATGACTATATATGTATGTCTAGGCGTAGAGTTTCACGGGTGGAATAATATGTCGAATTTCTTATTCGGGAGTATATCCGTTAATTGTTTTGATTCATGAATATTGCAGACGTTTCGCCAAGGTCAATACGTTGTCAGGTGTACAATGAGAGTTGTTGTGTCCATGCTATGTATTTATAGGCCTTCGTCGGAGGTTGTGGCGACGCGGATTGGTTGAAGTTGGCTCCTTCCCCTCTGCGGTCGTTGGGTCACATGGTCAGTTGTCAGGTTCGCTGTGTGTGTTGCTGGTTCGGGATTCATATTTACTCATTATTGATTTCCAATTGTTGGATAGATTCTCTTTGATTTAGTTGCCCAGGCTATTCTATTTCTACGGCCTATGTCAAAATTGATTATGTGGCTCGTTTGCAATTGACGCTGAAATACAGCAGACGTTGTTTGTTTGTTTCTGACAGCTAGTTTATGTTCTTTCAGTCTAGCACACATTATCCTGTTTGTTTCGCCGACATAACTTTTGTCACAGGTTTCATACGCAGTGCTATATATACCCTGATTTTCTAGTATGATTTTGGGTTTTTGATTTCTCAAAGTTGTGCCTATGGTTTCGTGTGATTTATAAACGGTAGTTATGTTATGCTTTCTTCCTTTTCTTTTATTTGTGTATCTTGTCTATTCATGGGTTTTATTGCTTGTTTGATTGCATGGTGTTGTATACATTTTGTTTAGTAGTTTTTGTATTTGTGAGGAGTGGTGATGGGAGTCTGTATTCAGAATCTATTAGTGTGCGTTGGTTTTCTATAAATGGTGTGTTTTAGGAGTCCAGCCTGAAATTGGGTTAAGTGGACGTCAAGGAAGGACAGCTATTCGTTTTAGAATTATAAGGTGAACTGAATTCTTGGCTGGATAGAATTCAAGACTTGGGTACCCCTTCATTTTGAAAATGAGGAAAAATTGCCTCAAAAACTTCAAATTTAGTATTTTTGTGTTCTTGTGTAAACGGGCTTGGTCTCAACTATGTATATTCTTATTAGCAACATTTCGACAATGAGTATGTTTTTTGGTTGCTATATATTTTTCTTTTATTTTTCAATGCAAAAGATAAATATTGGGAAAAAATGTATTTCAAAACTTTGGGGTCAAAATTGGCCTCACTATAGGGTCTAATAAATAACACTGATATCTGTTAGGGGCTAAACATCGCATTTAGTTTAGACTACGCTTCTTGTATTGTTGTTACTTCAGTGCCATTGGTTTTTATCGTTTGCTGTGTAAACTGATTTTGAACCAGACGACAAAAATGTTTTACAAGAGTGTCTGGATATATGGAATCCTCCAAGGATTGACTAAATCAATGCAATCAGCAACAGGTTAGTGAAATCGTTTAGTCTTTCCATGAGTTAGTGGAAATAGTAAAAAGACATAGTAATTTTAACACAAATTGCCAATATTTAAGGCTATTATCGTCTGCAAAAGAGTCTTTGATTAGGTAGAAAATTGAGCAATCATGAATCGAATAAGTCAAGTAGATACTACATCCCCCAAGCTCTTTATCCTTACGTTGGAAAGAGGATTCAAATAAGCGAAAAAAACTTATGCCACCTGAGGTTTGGTAATAACGATGCACTATTTGTGGATACCAAAACGGGCTCAACGAATATGTGTATATGTTCAAGACAAAGCGTACTAATCACTAATTGTACAGCAAAGATGTTTTGGATGGACAGCATTCAGCAAATTATCTAGAACCATTCTCAAAGAATACGTAGTGAAATATTCGACAAAAGTATACTACCTGTTTTGATTATGGCACTCAAACATAGACTCTAACAAAATAAATAGTCAACAAGTTAAAACTGATACAAAGCGTATTAGAAAAGAGATGATTAGCATTTCCTAGATAGAAAGAAAAACAAATATGTACCTATACCGGGCAAAGATCGCAGACATTATGCAAAATGTGGCGCAGTTGAAATGGGATCTCGACGGACAGGTAGAAATGGCGAAAGATAATTGATCGAATGCAAAATCATACAACAGAGACATAGAGACCTTGGTTGGGGGAGGGGATCTAGATGCAGAACGATTAATAGATGGTATGAAACATTAAATGGGTTCCAAACTGAATAAGATATGAAGAGCACAAGAGCAAGAGAACTGGAGAAAGTTGAGGCAGGTCTATGCTTAACATTAAGTGAAATCAGCGTGAAATAAAGAACAAAGAAAAGATTTTATTTATTCTTTAAAGCCAGTTATCCATATTGAGTTTCTTCTTGGGTAATGCAATTCACCATTTGAATTTCTTATAGGAGAAAACGCTGTAAGGTGAATTTTGACAAAATGTTAGTTATATTCTCGTTTACTATACTCTCCGTTAAAGACTGCCATCCATGTGGTTTAATTGCTAACGAATTTAGGTATTCAATTGTTTTTTCGTAACGAATGTACGTACTTTACACAAAGAATTGGTTGTAAAAAAACATCAATAGAAACACTATACTTGTGTAACTATAGCCATAATTTCATAGTCATTGGTCTATCAATATGCCTGTTGTTAAAGCTTTGTCCATTTATTTTACACAAAAAGACAATAACAATTGATTACTTGTTTCCACTGTTATGCCCTTGATGTATACAAATACACAAGCTGCTACAGTTTTACATCGGCATACGGTGTTGTTTTCAATACGCCTTTGTACTCTGATAATCGTGCATTGCGTTTCATAGGTATCGATTTTCACCAACAACGTTCACATCTATGATAATCAGTGGAATCATTAGGATGCGTGGGTGTTAGTTTCGATTAGCATATTGTTGCTACTAACATTGTTGATAATTATAGCACTCAATGATTACTAAAACTATCGGCTGCAGTATATATCGAGAATGGTTACCAAAATCAGGTTAGAGATCATTCGAGAACAAAACATGACATTCGAAATTTGTCGATATATTTAGACTGTTTGTTGCATTGTTTATTCACGTGACGATTCATTTGTTGACAGCGATTCATGTTACGATATGCGACAGTTGGTAATTATGTTATTCCAATTCACTTTAGTCAGGCATTTTCATTAGGGTATTTAACGAAATTTTGACTAAAATGTATTACAGAAACACGGGGTGAGTAAATAGAAATGTCGTCGTATAAGGCATTGAAGATTTATTAATTCCAAAATTATAAATTTTTAGCACATAAAGGATGTCGTGATGATTTCTAAATTTTGAATACGTTTAAGTTGGGTTCCAGCTACCAGGGGCGGATCCAGGGAGAGCTTCAAGATCATTCAGTTTGACAGAATAGAAAAAGGAATTCTTACATCCACAAGCTTAAAATAAAGTCATTTTTGTGAGTTTAAAGCAACAATTCACTACATATTTCAAATACAACAAACCAATATGTTTTCGTACAAGATCTCCCCCCCTCCCAACATGGCGCATTAATTTTGTTCAAATTGCAATAATAAAACTATATGTCAAGCCACAATTGTAAAATTTAAAATTAGAATGTTTGACAATAATGCATCTCAATAGGATATGTGTATTGTATGTATTCGAATGTAATTTGCTAAAAAATGTAACATACACATTAAAGATTCGTAATATAATTAAAATTAAAGAAAGGTGGTGTTGATTGGATTAGTGCCTATGTTTTAAAAACAATAGCTGACTTGTTGATGATCAGCTAAGTTTAGTTATTAATCTCGATACAATGTGTCCCAGATAAAAGCAACTAAATAGGAAATTTCGAAATGGCAAGACATACAGGGTGGCTTAAATGAGAAAAATGTTGCTCTATTCCAAGTCCAATAAAGTGCTGTATCTAAACAAAAAGTATCTACAGGGTTTTCAAAATATCAAAACACAAAAAATTGCTGTTTTCGAAAAATTGCAATATATTTGCCATCTCGTAAACAAACTTGATGAAATTTGGTAGTTTTCTGCTAGTGACTGGAGTCTAGGCCCTTTAGATTTTTTGCAACCAACTTTGTTATTTCTTATGGCGGTCATACTGAATTTACACGTCATTGAATAGCAAAAAAATAGCAGACCTATCTTTGGATGATGATGAAATGTAAATTATTAAACTCACTTACTTGGCTATGAAACAAAATGCCGTGATTGTTGTCATAGCCATGTACCTCACTGTCAAAACTTTATTATTTATGTGACGGGAATTCATCCGATATTTCGTGGAATCGGCATTCATCTGAAATTTCGTGGAATCCGAAATATCGTTTGTCTGGCGAGTCGAGGCCAGCGGCTGGTGCTATTGAAATTCAGGAAGAATTCGCGAGTCATTTCGAAATTTCTCGACGGCTCTTTGGCATTCTAGAGAATTTCGAGAAGAAATATATAAATACGGAGAGCTGGCGAAGGGTTTCATTTAGTATTTGGTTGCAGTTTAGTAAACAAACAACAGATGTTCAAGATAAATTGTTTATAGTTGTGTAAATATAAATTAAAGTAGTGGAAATAAATTATAGTGAGTTTGACTGTGTTTTAAATAAATTCAAGAATCCGAGGAGTAAATAAAAACATAATATTTATTTGGTTCTATCCGTTACGAATTTAATATTTTTCAAAATAATTGTCATATTTTTTAAGTAACATAGTTATTAGATCATTGTTTCAATAAAATAAATATGCAAAGGTATTTTGAACAAGCTCAATATACTCACAGTATATGTACTTTCAGCGATATCCCGAAAGATCGCAATCATGTTTGTTGATCTTCAGAATGCTTAGAAATAATTTACTTACCTATGGTTCCTTTAAAAAAACCTATTCGAAACAGAGTCAGCAATGAAAATATTGAAAATCATGTTTTACAAGGTATTATCGACAATACTCGTATCTCCCGTCGTCAGATGGAAAATAATATTGAAGTGCCTGAATCGACTGCTCAGAGAATTCTTAAAAAGTGCAAATAAATGTAGAACATACTAGTCAAGGACTTTGAGTTGGTGACTGAGAAAGGTGAAGATTGTTTTGCAATTGGTTCGTATAAAACCCTCAGAAAAATTCTCAATTTCCGTTTAAGGTTCTGTGATCTGATGAAAGCAGATTTACAAATTCCTAGGTAGACACAATAACGTGTATTGTTTTTAAATCGTAAGCTGTGCCATTAAGTGAGGTGGGATTTTAATGTATGGCTAGAAATCAAAAACGGACACGGTCCATTTAATATTTCATATGACAATTTGACTGGCTAAACTTAAAAAAAGTCCCTTTAAGATATAATGAACATGTGGGTGGTCCAGCATTTTCACATAATGCAAGCATGCAATATGGAAATAACTGAATTGGAAATCGAGCTCCGGTAGCCTGGCCTGCTGGCTCGCCGGACCTTACGTCTCTTGATTTTTGCATTTTTTTGGAATAAATAAATTTTATTGTATTACTTATAATACGGTAGAGGAACTTGAGGCAACCTTGTTCGAGCCATTAAAGAAATGCCTAGACAAATGTTTATAGATGTATCCATATCTCTAATTCATTAATAATAATGCTAGTGCTGATTTAATTCAAGGCTTTGTCATCGGTTTTTAGTTTTTTTTGGTTTGAGTTAAATCACAAATATGTAATGTTTTAGTTGTTTGCCTTAGTATCACAAATAAAAGAATGCTTTAATTTGTGTATTACGGCATTTTGTCTTACAGCCAAAAAAGTGAAAAACTGTTTTTAGAATAATTTACATTTTCTGTCATCCAAAAATAGGTCTGTTAAAAATGGTTGAAAAGCCCTTTTTAATTGCTATTCAATGACGTATAAATCCAATATGGCGGGCATAAGAAATAACAAAGTTTGCGATGATTGCAAAAAAATCTAGGCGTAGTCACTAAAACAAAACCACAATGTTTTGTTTTTTCTCGGTATTTTGAAAAGCCCTGTAGATATTTTTAATTTCCATACAGCACCTGATTGGGCCTGGAATAGCGCATCTTTTTTTTCTCTTTAAGCCGCCCTGTATCTCTTGTCGTTTCGTAAATCCCCATGTAGTCGCTTTTACCTGGGAACTTGGTATACGTTTCCATCAGAAGCCACGAAATAGTTCTTTTTGACATCGACTATCGAATAGAAACAATAACCGAATGTCACAAGCCAAGCCCGTAGCTATTTAACAAATTTCGGAATGATTAAAGTGCATCCCGACCAGTTCAATTTAATTTCAAATCGACAAACTGCAACTATTACAAACTCGATTGCGTTCGCTTCCGAAGGCCGCCCCTCATCCAATACTCTGGTAATGCATTCCCTGGACAAACAGATAACTGGTTAACCGTCGCTATCAGTTCGGACCCACAGTAACTTATCACTTACCGTTCGTTGTTCAATAAAACGCTTTCCCTTACCTTTAAAGTGCTTAGGACAGCAAACGAATTCGACTCCGCTGAACAAGGATATGCCGCAAGGAAGCAGCATGGCGAAGGACCTTAACTGCAATCCTTTATCCTGACAGGCGATGCCCGCCGTCGCGTTCCACCGGCCGAACGTCCAGCAATTACTCTGGTTATGGATGTGGTCGAACATGCAGTTCTCCGGCACGAGGAGGGCGTCCGATTGGAAAGGACCCTCTGCAAAGATCAAATATCGATAAGGATATATATTAAGGGCAGTTTGAGCGGCTATAAACTAATTGGTACAGCGGGAACAATTGATGGGTAATTCGAATCACCTTTTAAGGTGGATTCAACTTAATTACTACGTTTATTAGAAATATCCATGTCATTGGTACGGAAATATTAATTTGTAAAATATAAAGCGTGTAAATAGTATGAGTACATATACAGTGACACCATTAAATGGGAAACCTTTTTATTAATAGACCAAGTAAAATTTGACATAGCCACCAGTTTGTACATCGAATTTATACAAAATGATGCCGACAACTTTTAACAAGCTACATTTCATAGATGTTAAAATCGTCATTTTTCAAAAATGGCATTTTAAAAAATTTTACTTCAATAATAAATTTCTATTTTTTTACGTATATGTGTAAAATTTGAGCCACCTAAAATAAAGCTGAACTTTTTCCTTATTTTTAACAAAAAATTAACGTAAGTTGACCAAACCAGAGTTATTGTATTTACTTCAAACGATACATCGCCAAGTACTAATAAGGTTTCCGTCCATTCAATATACGGAAACCCTTATAAGATCACTGCTGATTTCTAAGTCACTCACATCACAGCAATTTTCTCCAAAACTACTGGAAGGAAAAGGTTGCAATTTGGTATCAGTGTATAGTGTTGTGACCCGATTAGGAGTACATATCGTAAAGGAATTTTCGAAACTATTGAGCCTAAAATTTTGAAAAAACTTTTGACCGAAGCTTACAAGGAAAAAAAAGGAAAACCCATAATATTAATGTAATTTAATTACAGGAGTAAATGAGAAATCTATTTTTTAACCAATTCTGTAACACATACAATTAAAGCGCTCAGTCTGAGGATCACAAATATACTTTTTTCAAAATTTTAAAAAGAATTAGTTTAAAAGATATTAACAAAAAATTACACATCCCCCCTTCGCCCTATCTCTGGAACTATGAAACACAAAATTTTGAAAAAAATTGGAGAGGCCTCTCCTGAACTTTATAGGAAAAATAAGGAGAAAACCTAATATTAATTTGAAGATAGGTATTAACAAAAATATAAAACATACCAGTTCCCCCGATTGATTTTCGAAACTATAAGACCTAAAATTTTGAAAAAGGGGTATATGGTCACACTTGAACTTTACAGGAAAAATAAAGAAACCCTTATATTCAGTTTAGGATGCAAATTATAGAATTAAACGGAAAATAAAGAATTATACTTTCTTCAAACGCATCATGTAATATATCAAATTAAAGGGCTCATTATGAGAAATACAAATTTTTCACATTTTAAAAATTAATTTGTTAAATAGATATTAACAAAAAATGATGTAGAAGAAAAAGGCTTGTTGTAAGAAATAAAAGTGTATACTTTTTATAAATTTAAAACAGTGAGTTTAAAAGAAACGACTACACACGTTTCTTATGGAAAATGGTTTCCGGCCAATTTTAATGAAACTTTTCAAAATAATAGTTCTCAACAGGCTGATCAAAAGTCTCAACGGGTTCCAAGCTCTAAAACCACCCCAACACCCCAAAACTACTCTTAAGGATAGGATTATATTGATGGATTTCCTAGCCGAAATTCTAGTGTAGTGGAATCTATAATTACCCAAACCAATATTATGCTCGAGGCTATCATTCTGTAGCTTACTAGTTCTTCCTAGTTGTAGTCTAGTTCGTTATGTACTTTTGATTATAATTACGTGGTCCATCATCTTGCATGGCTCTTCAAACCCCGATATTTATGCCCCCCACTTTGCAACACTACCTTCTTCTACCAAAGGCCGCGAAGTACAGAATTGCCGCCATTTTACGGATTATTTTAAGTCAAGCCCTTTGCCTCTCACATGTGTACAAGTATAAGCGAGCACAAGTAACCCCCCAATGTTCTTAACAATACCCCCGTACTGGGGCCTGAGCATTATGTTTCATCGAGGTCTTATGCGTTACGAAACGTTTTTATGATATACACTTGACCAAATTAATTTTAATAAACTTTTACCTCAGATAGGTACTTTTTAAGAACTTCATACATTCAATCTTAAAATTTTGAAGTTTGTTGAAAACTTCCAATAAGTACGATGGAGATGTGCAACTCAGTATTTCTTTAGGCGTTGTCGAAGAGGAACAAACGACTAACTTGAGAAGCTTAAAGAAATGTAAGTCTTCCTATTGTTGTAATTATTCATATGACTCAAAAACCTATAGGCAGTAAATTTAAAATGCAAAATAAAAATTATTGGAAATATTACTTACTTTTTATAATATATTTATCATAAAAAATAACATATATCTGCATTTATTTAAAATTATATTTGTGAAATATTGGAAGTTTGCAACAGGCATATCAACATTTTAAGATGGAGCTTATGAATTTCTTTAAAAAAATCTAACTAAGAGGTCTATTTAAAAATAGAACTTAAAAAACAACTTTATTCCAGATGGCTGAAATTTTGAACATATAAGTAAAATAAACAGAAATAAATTATTTAAGTAATTTTTTTTGAAAAAATATTAATTCTGACAACTATGAAAACTGGTGGCCAAGACAATTTTTAATGAGGTCTATTAATAAAAAAATTTCCCATATGTTACGGGCTTTAAACTGTATTTTAGATAAAGATAGTACACAGCACCGCTAGGAACGTATAAAGCCACCACCATAAAGCTAGATTTTTTCAGTGACAGTTGTTTTGTGCACTAGTCGTTTCTGCAACAGCTGATTCTTATCTCAGAAGCATTAGAAAGTTAAAATTGGTCTGCAAAGAAGATACAATTAAGAAAAGTCGGGGTTGGGTGGTTTTCTAATTTCAAAAGAGGTGTCAATTAATGACGCTCTGGGCGGCCTTTGATGGCCCTAACCGATGAAAATATTGAAATTCACGAAATCATTCTGAAGGTTCTACTCCATATGATTGAAGAAATTGTTAATCTGTTTGGAGTGACATGGGAAGGTGGTTGCCAAATTAGTGCCAGAGTGCTGACTAACGCTGTCAAGTGAATTCAAATGTCAAAACAATGATGATCTTCCATTCAAAGTTTCTGCTACAGGGTCTGATAGATAACCAGAGTTTTTATTTAGTTTTGGAGAGAGTGAGCAACAGTTTGCAGCGGAAGAGGTCTGATTTGTGGCAACAAATGTGGACTATGAAAATAAATAATCAATAAAGAAATTAAGATTGACATAAACAGCAATAAAGCCCATATATTTGCAATAACACTTAAATATTACAGACATAAGACCTAGATAAGAATCATAGTTGCCAAGAAGCAACAGAGAAATATAAATGAAATAAGCAAGTCATGTGGTAAGACATTACAATAAGCACAATCATTGAAATGAAGGCCTTATTTGGAAAGCAGATCCAAGGAACGCCCCTCATGCTACAAAAGAAATCTATTGGAGTGTTATGAATCAATAACTTACACAGCTTGTCTAAGCTGAAATGAACAATTTGAACATCTAGCAAATGTATTGGAGAAAATATATTTTTTCCTATACCGATTACTTACCTAAACACCTGAATGGCTTCACCCATCTCGCTGTTTTGCATTTGCCTCTCATTTGTGTACCAGTTGTAGAGCCAGCTCTACACCAGGAAGCGATTTTCAGGTAGTGACTGCTTTCAACAATGTTCGTGATATCTCTCTTTGGATATACCTGAAAAAAATTATAATCTATAAGTAACATAATAGACTTTATACTGATAAAATTATGTGAACACTAAACAATCATACGGTATAGTAAAGCCCTGGTCAAAAATTCGAGGAGTGCAGTTTGCAATAAATGGCAAAAACACAGAAATAGAAATATCATTTCTTTTCATTCTGTTGACTTGGGGAGAGTGAGCTCAAAATGGGTGCAGGGGGCTGGAACAATATCACCAAACCTCATGGGGGGAGGGAGAGTTCAATAAAATGTCACTTCAACTTTTCAATTTTTGAATATACATTAGTAGAGTAGATAAGGTTATGTATTACAAAATCAATTTATACTATATTTTCGTGACTATTTTAACTAAGATTACATAACATTTACTAATTATTAACAACATTTTGTAGAACAGATATAATAATTGGCAATAACACTTTAAAAAAAAGTACCTAGTACTTTGCAACTGTCGTGGGCCCAAGATAGCAGATATGCGAACTTTCAAAGTTCATACTAATACTAACATTGAAATATGTCCCTAAGTATCATATATTGAAATTAAGAGTGACTATAATTAGTATTTTTCTGATTTTTTGGGAATAACACCACAATTGCCTGGAATGTCGGAAAGTAATGTGTGTTAAACATTAACAATAATTTGTACAATATGCATAAGTTCTTGTTGTGATTGAAATTCACTATATTTGCTAACGTTATTGATTTTTATGTGGGATATGGCATTGAGTTTTTATTACCTTATCGGGTTTGTATATTATTTCGCAAGCAATACTCTTCAAGCTTTGGTCGCCATCTTGCGCGTCTTTTATGCAGAAAAACTAACGGACGGCCAAAAATGAGCGGTTTGTAGGTTTTAACATATTGACAACATCCAAGTGGATCTAATAGATCAGAAATACTAGGAAGAGAGTATTTATTTATCGTCTACGGTTTGATTATCGGTAATCTACGAACATACGCAATTTTTATTGGTCTGAAACTATTTTTTTGGGTACAACCCAGACAAATCATGCCTTCAGCAGACATTAAAAAAAAATTGAGACTGGATTTCTTTGTGTATATGAGGGGAACGATACGATATCGTTCAGATTTAAATTTTTTAATGACAAAAGTTATTAATTTGTTAAAATTGAATCTCTAAGCCCAAAATTTGAGAGGATGAAGGTATGAACCAACAAATATCTCCAACTGGCTACAGTAGGGCCCTGGGATCTTGGGCTATTACGTACGGTGTAATAAGTCATTCGAACCATACGACTTAAAATGAGTACAATATGTTATCTTTTTTCTTGGGGAAAATAATTTCTATGTTTATCCAGTTATTGTATTTGGTATCATAATATCATAATTAATAAAGAAGAAAAACAACTAAATCGTAACATTTATATTCAAGTGCTCCGTCGAGACGATTTACATTTCCTTATTCCGTTGTCTTCTTTTGACATCCCAATCAACTCGGTTTATATGAAAACAGCAGACACAAGTATAAGTAAATCTAAATGGAAATCATTTCTCGTAAAATATGCAGATGAATTCGTTTCTGTGTCCTTTTGAAATATCGCATGTTCGTCGTACTTATCCCTTTCCCGACAAACAAATTTGAATAATCTCAATTCTAATTTGAAATCGGAAACTTTTATGCGATTTCGCCGTTCTTGGAAGTTTGTCAGATGTCAGGAAGAATCCGATATAGACGGACATTTAATTTGCAAGATTGTCTCGCTCGAATCGTCACCGAAATCTGATAAAATGGGCTTATGGGGAAGAGAGAACGTAAGGTTAGACAACTCACATCGATCATATCGTGCTAGATTGCCGATTTTGTCAGATATTAAATTGGCACTGTTTAAATTCTTCTCCGTTTCCAGTTGTCGCATGTTCTATTTATTAGCATCATTATGGGAAACTGTTACTCCTATTCGAGCTATATACTGAATGTCTCAGAATTAAGTCATAAATCTTTAAATTTTGTACAAAAATCCACTAGTCTTTTAAAGTTAGATAAAAACAATATTCATAGAAAATAATACTAACTGCTATATGGTTCATATTAGTTAGGAGTTTTAGGGAAATGGGCCACAACAGCCTCAAAATTAAGATTTGATTTGTGTTTTAATACTGTGATTCTTAGGTTAGAAAATACAAAATACATATTCACCCGAATTGCACTGAAGCAGCTATTAGTAAATAGAGGAGGCGAGCAGCAATGGTAAGCAAAAGCGTTAGGTTATTCTTGTGAGGTTGAGCTTATATCTATACAGGGTGTTCCTAAATTGGAGGTACAAACGAAAAGGGGAGATTCCTTGAATAGTTTTAGGAAGAAAAAGTCCCATAAACATGGGTCCGCAAACGTTTCGTTTGCAAGATACAGAGTGTTAAAGTTTGATTTTTTTTCAAGTTTTTTTCTCATAGTATCTGCACTTCACAAGATATTCAAATGAAATTTGGCATAGATATTACAATTAAGAGTTTACACCTTGTGACATGCCAATTTCGATTGCAAATCTACAGGGTGATACTTTTTCGGGAACATTGTCCACTGTTGTCCTTCAGAACTTTTTTTGGTGAGCCACTGGTATTTTCAAAAATTGTAAAGAAAAGCTTTGTTGTTATACCAAACTTTATGTTCTGTTGTAGTTTGTCGTATCTACTACCGGTTTCGAGAGAAGAAGAACAGAAGCTTGTATAAGGGTTGGGGGAGGACATTTTCAACAATTGCTGTAGTTTATTTCCTTTGTTGTTATTTAGTTTTTTTATATGATTAATTTTTGAGTTGTACATTTCTTGCAGTAATACATTTTTTTGATGATTATACCAGTTTATCGAATCTTTAAGAATCATTGCTATTTTAATAATTCAAAATTTTTTTCTCGAAATCGGTAGTAGATAAGACAAAACTACAAGAAAACATAAAGTTTGCTATAACAACAAAGCTTTTCTTTACAATTTTTGAAAGTACCAGTAGCTCACCAAAAAAAAGTTCTGAAGGATAACAGTGGACAGTGTTCCCGAAAAAATATCACCCTGTAGATTTGCAATCGAAATTGGCATGTCACAAGGTGTAAACTCTTAATTGTAATATCTATGCCAAATTCCATTTGAATATCTTGTGAAGTGCAGATACTATGAGAAAAAAACTTGAAAAAAATTCAAACTTTAACACTCTGTATCTTGCAAACGAAACGTTTGCGGACCCATGTTTATGGGACTTTTTCTTCCTAAAACCATTCAAGGAATCTCCCCTTTTCGTTTGTACCTCCAATTTAGGAACACCCTGTATATAAATAGGCCAAGACAAAACGATTAGGTACCATTTTCTCCTCTGTCTCTCAACCGATTTTCTTCATTTTTGTTTTGTTAAGTAGCTAGTGACGACCTTCAGTGCAGAATGCTAATATTAATTCATAATATTGGTTCATTCATTAAATAAAATATAATAAAAATTCATTATTTATGTCCATACTGTCAATGTCAAACAACTGACAGTTCCGTCTTCGCCAGACGGTCAAAACTCAAAGCATTGAGTAATTATATTTGGAGGGAGCGAACCATATTTCGAATTCCCCGAAATATCCCGAATTCCGATTTCACGAATTATCGGAGGAATTCCCGTCACAATATTTTAAAGTCGTTCATAACTAAAATTAATAATTGGTATAGACTTTATGAACCTTGTTACCCAAAAATGAAAATCAATATGCCAAATAAACACTTCTGCAACACCACAGCGACCGATCCCATTTTCCATGAAAATTTCATTTTCATCTGTATCGCTTACTTATACCGACGTTTTCCTCTTTCGGCTTATTGTGCCACAATCTTCATTATTTTTTCCGAGCAATCTGTTGAAATTGTCTCATTTTTTTGAACCGTTCCCGAAAGGATTTCTTCATAAAATCTTTTCGTGCAGATAGACAGAGTACACGGTCTCTTCCAATAGTGGTCGGACAATATTTGTCCAAGAAACGATTACGTTGCTTTATCGACGAGGTATATTATTCCTACGTGTCTTCGAGAAAGCAAATCATGTCTCGTAAACCCAATGAGATCCTTTGTGTGTGTGTAACGAAAAACTTTTGGAGTTGAGAACGAAGAGATAGACAGTTAAATAGAGTTGGGGTATATTGTAGGGGAACCCTACTTCATATTAAGTTATAAATTAATATTTTCTGTGAGGGCGATCCCGCAGGAAGTGCAATATGTGCTAAGCAAAGGGTGTTTCTGTTTCATTATGCTACAAAAATTGTAACATTTTGCATATGAATATTTATTAGAATTTATTGCTTTTTATGTCTTATCTCAAAAGAAATATTTCAGTTGTTTTCTTGTATTCAAATCTTTTCGTTTTTAGCAGATGTTTATTGTTGTCACTTCAAAACAATTCTGAGCATTTTAACCAGAATACTAGTAGTTTTTGATTATATCGAAATTTGAAATGTCATGAATTCGCGACCGTCGCCAATTTCTTCATTTAAAGGACCTTAAAAGAGGATGCATTGTGGGCATGAAAAAACTGATTTTCGTTTGAATTAATGTCCATCGATCAACGGTAAGAGTTTGGAGAAAGTGATCCAATGATGAGACTCATGGGCACAGTGCAAGGTATGGATGTCCAAGATTTATTAAAAGGCCATGATTTGTATTATGTCAGACTTCTTGCTTTAGAAATAGACAGAATAATGTATATAAGTGATATAGTTGCAGTTGATACTTTCTAGGCTAAGAGTTAATCGAGAATTGCTTGGAAAGTGGCTAAGGCCTTAGCGATCCTTTTTCTTGCTACCTTTGATACCACAGCATGTCGTATGTTTCAAGGACAAAGGTAGGCTACAGGATAAGTTGATTTCGAGGTGAAAGACGTTAGACTGCTAGACAGCAAAGTGTCATAGTATGGAGCGCTATGTGTGTGGAAAGCATCTCTAGCCTCTCTACAATCGCTAAAACATCACCTGATTTGTCCCCTATCCATTCCATTCCAAGTATAGAATATGGTAGACAGTTTATTGAGATGTCCACCAGAATGACCTCTGACATGCTATAACGAGGATTTGGATGAGTATTCTTCAATATGACATAGATTATTTATCTATCTATTCTATCTATGCTTCAAATTTATGAATACATAAATAACCATAATAGTACGAATATCATAATGTATCTTTATATAATAAAATATTTTGCTCTTCGTGGTGTTTATTTTTTTTTCTCTAGTGTAATTTTGTATTTGTTGCTGCAAAGGTACTACTAGGGACAAGTTGCATAAGTTATAAACAAAATGGGATACAGACCTATACTGAGTTTCATAGAATTCCATAGCTCTAGCTGAAACCGGAGATAAAGCCGGAAATGACTATTAGAGACTTTAATGTATTTTCTACCATGGCAATGTCAATTTTGATTTTCCCAAAAACGTATAGTCAAAATTCGTTTTCAAAGGCGATTGAAACTGTGGCGACGCAGATTTCTTGATTTTCGGAATGGCAAAAAAATGTTGGGACTTAGGTAGGTAGGTATGGAGGAGGGTCTAATAATTCTTTGTTGGCTTTTGTTTTCACCTAGGAACTCTCAAACTGAGGGGTGGCCTATATTTTTGGGTTCATATGAGAAATTCCGGAAATCATCACTACTGATGATGCTTTATTATCAGCTTTTAAAGTTTCCTGCCTTGACGTTGTTTAGAGTTTTTTTAACATCAATTGAATCTAACAACTTTCTGTTCTTCAGGAGACAAATGCGCTACACAAACTGGAACTAGTCTTTTTCACACAATTCTTCATGTAAACTTTTTTGAATTGAGATCTTAGAAATCGCCAATGATGCAGCAATTTCGTAATATGTCATAAGGTATGTTCCCTGGGTGATTGCTGTTTTTGGTGCATCTGTCCTTGAATCGTCCATGCTTCAATTCTCCATACCAACGAAAAAAAAGTGTCGTCTCATATACTTTATTGCCGAAACCTGAAATATTCCGGTGAGTTGTCAATTGTCCATGGCACACTGGTTTAAAGCTAAAGTTGACGAAATAGGCTTATTTTTAAGTAAAACGTCAAAATATCTTATGGAAGATTCATATGCATCGAAAGAGGGCATCAGCTAGAATTTAATAGTAAAAAATAAATATATCACAGGTGCCATTTGAGAAAATAAAGTCATTGGGGTTGGAAATATTTATTTTTGAAATTTGGCTTTTTTCGGTATCCCCTGTATTAGTTAGTAAGTTACATTTGACTGTAGTGTGAGCTAAGTCTCAAGATACCTAAGTCATTAAATATTCAAAATCTATCTATATTTTTTGAGGAATCTGTTATTCCTCATTTAAACAAATCAAAAATCAAATATTATTTCGTACCCTTTTTACAGTCATAAACACGCTTGTGAAACTTCAAATGTAGCTACTAAACAGATCATATGACTTTATTAATCACTTTAACATTGATAATTAAAAATAAATCTACTATATTGCAAAGTGACTGAAGAGATATTGCAACATCGCGATCATATTGTCCTGCCCCTTTTTACATTTAACATTTGTAATGTTTATTTATAGTGAAAAACTCTAGATTTTTAAGTGAGTTATATTGTGCACATTTCTCTCTTCCAAAAATTAATAGCTAACACAATATATATTTCTGAAATATGTCATTAGTGTTTTATTTAACGACACAAATCTAATTCTTGATAATACTATAATAATTATTGAATAAAAATTACAGGTGCCAATTTTGTCATAGCTGACGTTATTTCTCTAGGTTTTTAGGTACTACTTGACGACAAGATGTTGCACATTCACAATAATTCACTTTAAATATATTTTGGATTTTCGTGTTTTTTTAATTGATTTGGTGTATGTCTACTATCTCCACCTAAAATATACCCACTAAAACTATTTACACCCTATATATAGCAGATATGAAAAATTTGAAACGAATTTATTCTAAAAAAATATACACCATTACCTTTCAAATAACAAAGTTTCAAGTTCAAGACTTTAAAACCACCATACCGAAATTTTCAAATATGTAACATGTTTAGATTCCCTGAAACGTTTAACATACCACCTAGTTAGAAGAACCCTGTATGTTGCTTTCTATAATTTTTCCTCAACTCTTGAAATGAAGGAAGCTTCGACAAATAAGTAACATGTTAATTAATGTCTATGCTGCAGGTTTTTAGTTAGTTTGGTATGTTTACATTATTATCCACTCACTAATGTTTACTCAACTGTCATGACAGTCTAGAAGGCACTGTTCAAATATAACTATTAAATATTCACCTGATAAACCTGTTCTGGGATGTATTTTTTATTAGACAAAATGTAGGTACTGTAATTGAGATAAAACTAGACGGCAGTATAAAGTATTTTTATTACATGCCAAATATTTCAGGCTATGCCTTTACAATACTTGGATAGTTTTGTGAACATTTTCATAATCGTGATAGCTGAATTTAAACAGTTGAAGTTAAAACATTATTTAAATACAGGTTGAAAGCTTTTAGAAATTAGATATGCCAAAGAGGTGTGGTATTTCGCAAACAGGTTTGAAATTATTGGCGTTCGGATAAATTTAATAAGATATTTGGAGGGGAAGCTGTTTACATTAAAATGTCTCCACCGCCTGAAAGGATATTGATCATGTTCGTTTCGTGAAAATGGGATTAAATATTAGTCGAGAACTTTTGAAAGGTATTATTAGACGAAAGGCAAAGACATCAAATAAGAGTCGTATTAAAATCTCAGATAGTTGTCATAGGGTGAGAAGATTATTAGGTCGTGGTTACATCGATTAGTTAAATAGCAATGTTCAATGAATGTGAGATAATGTTAAAGGCGAAATCTAAAAATAAAAAATTAGTTACAATTTATATCCAAAACATGCGAGGTTGAAAATGGCCAAACCCATATATTGACACCATGTCTAGAGTGAAATTATAACGATAATTGAGTAAATATAAAACTTTTTATCGTGAAACCAATCTTTGTCTATGCATAAGAGACTATTTGAGGTCATTGTTATAGCCAATCGATGGGATACTGAAGAAAAGGCTATATCGCTCAGTAGGTACTAGAATTACTGAATAGTATTACCGTATAACCAAGGGAAACTTTAATTACTTAATTCCAGTTCCGAAAAAAGATATGCGAATGAACCTTTAAGACAAGTTTATCAGGTGGAGCTCCCGGATCCAAAAGTTTGAAATTTAGCTACATTATAACGATATCAGGTCCACCGCAGTAGAATAATTTCAAAGCGGACTTACAGGCCATATCGAGAAGGCCTGTAGTCTTAGACTGCTAGAACGACAATCAATCCGCGATGGTTAAATCCAATAACAGGTTGTTGGCACCTAGGTCATTATAAGAGACGGTTGTTGGGCTGCCATAATATCCGCCATTCAGAAACAGTTAGATCAATCTTAATCATTCATCAGTCCTCAGGATAGAAAGCAAAACATAGTCATCCAAATATATTCAACTTTGGTGCTGTTATATATCATGCAGTTTTGACCCATCTCCGATCCAGCAAGTTGCACACGACGTCCAGCAGCGAACCAATGCCAATACAGGTTGAGACAGAAGTAGAACTGAGATTAGGCGAATTCAGGCCTTAGTGGCAAATATTCGAGTCGATTTTGTGCTATGCATGCAACACCGGTTCAAGTTTGATCCAAGCGGCAACGAACTACCGTTTTAGAATGAAGAACTCGCATTGCCCAGATCGCCCTATAACCATGGCTTGAGTGAAATTTTCAGTGAAACCACCTCCAGTGATTTACAGTAAGGGGATAGCAACAGCTACAGAGAGGAATTTACGGGTTAGAGAAATGAAAATAGACCTAGGTAAGATAGCGGACAGGACAAAGGACGAAGAAGGAGATTTAGCAATAATAAAGGCATATTAGAAATTAATAAATCGTAGAGAAGAGTGGGTTTTTGGCCTTCGACGACTAGGTTGAAAGCTCAAAAAAGCGGATACTAGGTTCCACGCAACAAGCCTGTTGGTGCAGGGTCTACAGCTGAAATATCCACAAAGAAATGAAAATTGAAATGAAAGAAGTTAGCCTTATATTCAGTGAAACATGTGAGATTTAGACTATCAGATCTAGAAGGAAGGGAAAACTTATGTTACCCCCAATCTTTAGTCTGGTATCAGAAAAACACGTCGAATCGAAACCTTTTAATAGAAATCAAGATGCATGAGATGGCGCTGGAGGTAATGAAACGTCAATACAAATGCTCGAATATCAATATAGGATGAACCATTAATAATGACTGATGTGAATTGTAAAAATGCAGAATATTTAAGAAATTGTTTAAATTTCATGACAATTATGTGTGAAACAAAATATCGGCCAAATGCTCCCCACGGCTTCGGCGACACACCTCCATTCTACGGTCTGTATTTTCATTGACGCCTAAGGCATAATTGTGATTCAATATCTTTAATGTGCCGAGTTATCTCATCCTCTAGCTGTTGTATTGTTCGACGGTGTCAAATCGCATGATCTTGTCAGCCAATAGAATTTTTCGCGCAAAAAGCTACTGTTTTGTTAAAAGTGTGGCAAGTGCACCATCTTGTTGGAACCAGATCCCATTCCGGGAGTTTGTTTTCATCTCGCGATAGCGAAAACCGTTCACGTTAGCTGTCTGGTCGACCTCATTTTTGAAGAAATACGGCCCGATGATGCTGCTAGTCCATAAACGGTACCAAACAGTCTCTTGGATTATCATTTGCTCATATGTGGCAATTCGGCTTATTGATGAATCCACTCAGATGTGTGCCTCACTATTAAAGATGATTTTCTTCAGTCATCCACTTCGGTACATTGACGATCAAGGCCGTAGCCAGGAAATTTTTTCGGGGTGGGTTTTTCTATGAAAAACATGATTAATTGGTTAAAATTGAATTTTGAAACGAAACATTCCAAAATTTCGGGAGGGGGTTTGAACCCCCAGACCCCCCCGCTGGCTACGGGCTTGTTGACGATGCTTCAAATAGTCCGTAGGCTTTAATTTTAAGATAATTGAATCTTATAAGCGTGTAAATTCAAGCCTTTTCTCAAAATTCGCATCAGCCAGGTCTGTGAAATGTGCAATTGTCGAGCACGACGGCGAGTCAAGCTTGATGGCTCTTCTTCCTCAGTTTCGCGAACAGCAGCAATGTTTTCCGCAGTATGAACTCTACGAACACGCTCAGGTGTTTTCATAAATCCTAGAAACTCGGTTTGCTACAATTTAACTACAATTTTCCGATTGTACGCACGGTTGATGGATTATGCACACCAATAAAATCGCGAGGTGCACCATATGTTAGAAAAGTCTTGACGTTTAAGTGTGGTTCACAATTAACATCGGCTCTTAAGGCTGGTTCATCCGTTAGAAAAGGAAGGGTATCATTTGATTCTACGAAATGGTTCCAGTCATCTCTTAATAAAATATGTTGTAATGTTTCAAGAACGTGAGAGACAGTTCAAATTGTAGAAAATAAATAACGAAATGCGATTTTTAAAGATATATTTAATTGAACCCAAGTACAGTATATATCAACTGTACTGTGTTTACAGTGCTTTTGAAAAGTAACGAATACATTCATTATTTTTCAAAGTGGGAATTTTTCGAAAAAATCCTCTGACACGTCGATTTCGTTTTGAACAATGTCGTTATTCGACATATGACGTCAACGACGTCGTCACCCAAAATCGAGCATGTTAATAGAAAGAGCGTGCCATTCTACGTACACATCGCTAAAAATATGATATGATATGAAAAAAGCATTATTTTAAATTTTATTAAGTTTAATGGTAATGATTAAAGTAAATGTGCTACCTTAATTCTCGCTTGTAATTCCTCTAAATTTGCCGGTCGAGTAACGTATATTTGGCACAAAAGTGGACTAGAGGTGTCAAATCTGGCGATCTGACTTATCTAAACAAGCACGGAAAGGTGCTGCATAATGGGGAGGTGCACCGTTTTGTTATTGCTATAAAATGTATGTTATTTCTCGAAAGATCAATTCCTCATTCATAAAAAAATAGTAGTTTAGACATGAGGTCGCCTCGAAGAAACTACAAATATCTAGCACCAGTCACGTTCACGTCAAAGAAATAGGCTCCATGGATGATCCCGCTAGTAGTCAAAGATTAAGCCATACATGGCTCAATACAAGCCAAATTAAGGTGAAATCGCGAAAGGGTAATTAAATCAGTTATGGTTCCTTAGATCGTATCCACATATACTTGGACAACTGTGGTAATTGTAGAGCTAATACATGCAAACAGAGGTCCGACCGGAGACGGAAGAAGCGTACCACACATTCACTTCCTGAGAATGTTAAATGCGATACTTCATCATCCAGGGGGATTGGCGGTAGCTCAATAACGGCATATTTGCCTGTTGACATGGGCGTCCTCATTTGGATAAAAAATTATTAGTTCAGGAATGAAGTTGCTTCCAAGAAACTACAAATATCTTGCACCAGTCACGTTCACGTCAAAGACATAGGCTCCATGATTGATCCTGCTAGTAGTCATATGCTTGTCTCAAAGATTAAGCCATGCATGTCTCAGTACAAGCCAAATTAAGGTGAAACTGCGAAAGGCTTATTAAATCAGTTATGGTTCCTTAGATCGTACCCATACTTGGACAACTGTGATAATTCTAGAGCTAATACATGCAAACACAGCTCCGACCGGAGACGGAAGGTGATCAAAGTCGTCATCAGATAGCTCATGAACAAGTCATACCTTATAAGTATGATACTTTCCTTTCTTTACAAATTTGTGAACTGTGGACGCTGACATATTGAAATAGTAAGCTTTTTCGTTAAGTGTTGAATAATGATTGGCTTGTAATGCCAACAAAACGTTAAGTTGATGGTTTTCTGATTTTGAGGTTCGATCAGATTTAAGTCAATCACGAAAATGTCCAAAGTTAAGGTATTTAGACTCAATATTGCTTATCATTCTTTGGCTAATGGAATGCCAAGCAGGATGAGTTTCCTTGTACAATTCAACTACTTCTTGTTGGGTCGTCATCCTGTCTCCAAATCCGATCAAGCAAAGATTTCAATTCGTTCTCGTTCAGTTAACTTCACTATTTTTTTAATTACAGAATCACTACTCAGTAAAGAGTTGAAACACACTGCTTTTGCCAAACAAAAGGGAAAGAATTCGATAAGAAATGTAAAAACCAAAAAATAGGACTTCAAGTTTTTATCTGATCGTAATGAAAAAAAATTTTTGGTCGCTAAGGTTACTGTCAGAGAACCATAATTTTTGACGATGCGTACATAGAATGACACGTTCTTTCAATTGACATGGTCGAAATTGGGTGACGTGATTTAAAAAAATTAACGTCATATCTCGAATAACGATTACCTCATAAAGTGCGTTTGTTTAAAATAAAATCAACGTGTCAGAGGTATTTTCGAAAAAACTTCACTTTCAGAAGACGTTTTTCGTTTGCTCAATTATTAAAAAAAAGAGTAATTTCCCAACGTTTTTTGAACGTCGAGTTTTACCGCACGTAATAATAATAATAGGTTTATTCCCGCTTTTGCTGGCACTCCACAATTACGGGCATGATGAAACGCAACCGTTTCCATTTAAAACATTGCTTCTATTATTTCGAGTGCCTTCTCATTTCCATTTTCCATCGTAACCGACTGCTCAGTACTCAGTTGTATTTCGGTGCGAGACACACTCCACACGGAGATAATTTTTCGAGAAAAATTTGATATTCAACTTGGCGCTTGTTTGCCAACAACACACACCGTATCGCTGACGACCGCAGCAATTTACCATATTTTGTCCGAAATTTAACATTCCACTCGACCCAGTTAGATAGATGTGTTTCCCCGTTTCTCGTTCGATGCAGAAAGTGAATGACTTCTTACGTTATGAATTTTAATGCAAACGAGAGACTTGCTCGATTCGACTTTCCTCTTTAATGTATTCAGGTTTGAGTTGTTTATTCAGCCGCCATCATAGCGGAATAAATTATTTTGTGCTTCAGTTTCGCGCATTCGAAAAGGTAAAACCAATTAGCGTTTTCGTTTAATAAGGTCTTCATTTTAAGCTCTTGTAGTGATATTTAGACAGGCGGGAGTTTGGCTTAAATGAATGCTCCCAAGGAGTTATCGTGCGATAACAAGAAAATGATGTAGACGTGTAGCATTATGAAATGTCTGTATTGTAGAATAAAAGATGAGTACCAAGGTGGGGTTTAAAAGCATCAATTTACGTTTTAGTTTCAGCGGTTATATTGATTTTTAACTAACATCACAAAATGAGGAGGTTACCGATTCGGTTGTATCTTTGTTACCTCAATTACAAACCAATTTGGATAATTCTTTGCTTTTATGTGAAAGAATATACTTCTAGATTGGTCACACACTTTTTTTTAACGTATACAGTTTTTCAGAAAAATGGAAAAAAGTTATTTTACAATAAAATGTGGCGAAGGCGCCAGTATTAAATGAAAATAAATATCATTATTCAAATCTAGGATGAAATAAAACATTTAAAAAAATATATAACCGACTTTCACCTATAACAACAAAATACAACTCTAGCAAATAAATAACACATTCAATGTTCTTAGGTACCTACCTAGAAAGTAAAAGATGTAAACATTAAAAGGTGCTCATTTTGTACAAATTAATTACCTACCAATCTAGTATATTTTTGAAGTCGGTGCCAAGCAAATCTAATACCTTGCATTGCGTACTTATCTATTACTTCATCGAACTTGATTGTTGCTTGGCACCTACTTTAAAAATATACTACATTGATACGTAATTAATTTGTACAGAATGAGCACTTTTTAATGATTACACTTTTAACTTTCTAGGTAGGTACCTAACAACATTGATGTGTTATTTATTTGCTAGAGTTGTATTTTCGTTATAATTATTTTCAGCGTTTTAGATATAGGTGGAAGTCGGTTATATATATTTTTTAAAATGTTTTATTTTCAACTTTTTAGTTTTTTTTGAACTCGGGTAGTTTTTATTCTTTATTTTTTATTTTGTTTGTATAACCTTAATAGACAGGATCAGGTAACATCGAAAGCCCCAGCTTTACACAATGATATATTTTCATTTAAATTCACAAGTAAATGTTTACGAACAAAATGTACTAGTATGCGTTGACTTAATAAGCCCAAAATATATTTATGCCTCATGGACCCCGCCTTGTAACCTTTTTTCAACTTTTTTTGACAACCTTTTATAACTATAGATAATTCCACTCCCCCTATGGACCAACCATCCTGTATATAAGACTGCCTACGGACAACCATAAATTTGTTAGCTGGCTTCTGTAAATTATAGGATGGAGTAGAATCCATCCCATATTTATGGAGTATATCCGTCCTGTATTTCAACCATCGTATATAAATCCTTGTGGGCTACCCTATAAATTATTTCATTTTTAACATTTTGTATTATCACCCTGTATAACATTAAATCCTCTCCACAATATATGTAATTTCTTCTGGGCTATGAAATTAATAATCTTTTAATCATACTGTAAAAATATAATTCAACTCCAACATATATTTCAACCATCCTGTATATGACTTGTTTTGGATTTTTAGACTACCAAAGGTCCACTCCAGCCTATATTCCTGTATATACAGCTGCCTATGGACCACCATAATGTTTTTAACTGCCTTCTGTAACTATCATTCTACCCCGTCCTATATTTCAATGCAACTCCTTCTATCATTTTACTTTGTGATTTTGTTTGCTATAACTAAACACCCTGTGTATTATTGCACCAAATAGCACTTTAAAGCTTGATTTGTTGTCATTGAATTTTCTTTTAGGCCGCGAGTATGTGACACCAGAAGCACCGTCTTCGCAAAATGGAAAAATTTTCATTTAAATTTACATATCTGCTGGGTATACAAACGAAAAGCTTGGTACTCATTGATTTAAGGAGCCGAAAATACTATGCTTTACTACCTATATGTTTGAGATGTACATAGAAAATTTTCAAATTCGCAGTCAAAACTTCCAGTGCCTACAATTCCTGCACTATTACGTTTCAACTAAAATATTTATGAGGAAATGTCCGTTACGTCACTTCGATGAAATTTTTGATAAGAATTTTGGAATTTTCGGCGATTTTCTGCAAAACTGGAAGTTGCACGTCGCAGTAAAGTATATGAGACAACAATATGTTAGGGTTATTGTTCGATTTCCATGCATGCATGTGATTATTCACAAATTTCATCACTTTCCCAATAGAATTCTGTTCCCAAATTTGAAGATTCACCAATTCGGATATATAATCTATTAAACAAGACCATGTTCATTCAAAACAGTCCACAACAGGAGATGAAATCAGATAACATAAGTCACCCCCTTAAGTTGGAATCATATGGTCTGTCACATAAAACGAAAATGGTAAATTATCCTTGTATTACATATTTGAAACCTGCCACTAATTATCCTTAATATTGTAATATTCTTTCGGTAACAACTAATTTACGATAAACAGTGTCGAAGGAGTGGGTATTAAATGAATGTAATTATACTTATTCGAAATATATGTTCAATGTAATTGGAAGTAAATCAAAATAAATGATAATTAATCGATTTAAAAAAAAGAGGTTTATATCTCGTCTACATTATTCTTCAGATTGAAGTCTTCAAGTCTTCATAGAAAGATCTGCGTGATCTGAAACCAATAATTATATACGAGGTTTGTCAACAAATAAGAAAGTAAGTCACCGTAATTTTTTGCAATAAAGAAAATTGTTTTGAAATGAAGTTTTAACTAGTATTGTAAACTGTATCCAACTATGTCATTATATCTCTAAGAACTGTAAAGGAAGCTTAAAAAAAAACAAACACCAACTTCATCGATTTATAAAAAATTGACCGACTTCAGGGTATAATAACAATGACACTACAAAAGTAAAAAATATTCGATTGGAATTTCTTCTGGGTCTGAAAATTGTATGTTTAATATAGTATAAATAGCTTTATTAATTTATATTGCAGACCTTGCTGGTCATTCGATAAAAATTTCCCTTTAAATCCATTAATTTATGAAAATATTGACAAATAGTGTGGGGGCGGTCTATTGTGTTGAAGCGATTCTCTCAGTCTCACCTCCATTACTTATTGATATGTTCAATTACAATTTTTTTTGATAACTGTTGAGTTTAATTATGGGACATATACAAATAATTATTAGTATTCGATATAGAATTGAAAAATGAAAAACATAGGTGCTTTTTTTCAAATGGAAGTAACCGTATACATGAATTTACTATGTCCGAAGAGTTTTTCCAAAAAAACGTTCCTGTATATTAAAAGAATTATTTCCAGCTTACGTGTCTTCAGATAATTATCAAACACTATCAAACTTAGCTCGAACTGGACAGTTAGAACAAGATGCAGCAAACATTAAATGGCATAAATGAAGTTTGATGGAAAAGGAAAAACTCATAACACTTGAATCAAGCAACACCCTATATCTCCATGAAACATCAATTGGAAGAACAAGAGGGCTAACGTTACTCATCCTTAAGGGATTGACCAACACAAAAATTAGAATTTCATTACCTACTTTAACATTATCACTTTCGAAAATATACTCCAAATAATGTAAGTCTACGCCCTGGCAATAAGCCATTTGGACAAAGAGATCGAAAAACTTTACAACGAAATTAGGTTTACTGGTTACTAATTTTACCCATTTAAGTACATAAACCGCAGTGTTAATGACAAAGTGGGAAAACACATTAGTAAGTATCAATGGTTCACGTTGGGTTTAGTCAACGCAACAAGAGAGAGGAGAGGTATTAGTTCACACACTCACTGAAATTGTACATATTCACTCTGAGAAAAACTCCAAAGAGAAGTGCACTTGGGAAGTTTCAAATGGTGATTAAAAGCTTGTTAGAGCAAACATTGTCCTTATACCAAACTGGAAAAATTCCATATCACCAGGAACAGGCGAACCAACAGCATTTCTAAAAGAGAAGCTACAAAAACAAAAAACTACGCAAATAATACATACAATAAGGAATTGTGAGTAAGTAATAGATGGAACATAACAAAGTAAATAAAACCACAAACTAAACTAAAATGGACTTGTAGAAGACCATAAGAAAGAGGGCATTACAAATGATAAGGAGTATCACTATTTTTTTTTGTAAATTGAAAAAGCTATAAGAGCGCTAAGAAAAGATAACTGATCGCATCCGATCAGTATCATCAGCATCATCAGCAATACATCCGAAAAACAGAAATAAATAAAAGAGTAAAGCACGGTACCAAATACTACAAAGATCTCTACAAAAACTGCACGAAATACATGCCACAAACGTGATGCCATAAGAAACACTAGATATTCTCATGGAGAAATAAATGCAGCGCTCAAAACATGAAGAATGGCAAGACAGCAGCAATTAAAACGAGATATGGAAAGAGAACAGTGTGAATAATAAATAAAACCAAGGTAACTGATGTCAACAGTAGTGTCCCTGAAATAGCAAAAAGCAGGAAATTACAATCTTTGAAACATTATTGGGCAATTGGTGATTCACATGTGTTTGTTAAATGGGGGTGTTAAAACAAGGTTTTAATTGAAAAATGTGTTAGAAAAAAATCTATTTAGAAATGCTTGGATAACCATGAAAAAGCTTCGAATAAAGATAAGGAACTATTAACGAGAGTTGAATGGCATAAAACCACCATAAGGGAAATCATTTTCAAAACGTAAACAAAAGGAAATAAAATCCCATATTGATCAAACGAGACGCTGTCATTAAACCGATTGCTTTTTTATCGTGCCTATTCAGCGATTCCATTGTCCACAATGTTTGTCATTTAATCGGTCTCTTTTTCTCCCCTTTGGGAGAAACTCAATTTATTTGATAAACACTAACATTTACGATGACAACGTAATACTAGCATTTCGAAGAAGAAAAGTTGTCTCGAAACAAAAAAAAAGGTCTGCTCTGTTTGACTCATTAACAATTCAAATTGAATGGGTGGTGAATTCGTTGATCTTCCTTTCGCTTTATTCTATTCGTCACCCTATTCAGAAAAATCTAATAAAGGAAGATTCAAATTCATTGTTTTCGCTTAACAATTAGGTTTCACTCGTTGTCGTCCTACAAAATGAACGAGGTTATCTTATTGTAGGGAACTGTGATGATTTGATTTTTTCTTAAATATCTTCACAGAAAGAATTTACCTTTTGTTGAAAAACAGAGAAATGTGAAAAGCAGTACCAAAGATAGCATTTGTTAATAAAACACTTTCGACTGGAAAGGGAAGATGGCTCTTATACACGACTGAAATATAATAATTCAACAACGAGGTATGTTTAATTGTGGTCTGATTTTTTGAATATTCGATTCTGATAGAAGTAAGTAAAAAGTCAGTTCAGCATTGTGTAAAGAAGTGAATGATTCCGTACGTTGAGAACATGATAATAATTATACATTCTTTAAACACAAATTTCAAGAACCAGTTCGAACCGAAAAATCTATAACAAACTATGTAATAGTAGGGAAAACTAATACAAAAGAAGTACTAGATACGAAAGTGATCAGAAAGTAAGAAATTGGTAACCATCATTACTTAGTAGTCTGCACAATTAATGAACAATCAGAAATAAAATCAAACAACAAAAAGAAATATAACCACAAAATCAAAACACAAGAGAAGAAGATATAAGCAAAAAAACTAAAAATAATAACAAAGATATTAAAGTACTTTGAAGTTTAATGTAAGCAGCAGAATATTAAAAAAACAAATAAGGAGATCTGTCGAAAATCGAGGTATACCAGTATTTTCAATGTGCCGCAAAAGCTTTCTCTGAACCCAAGAACTTAATCACTATTGGCAAAAATGAAATAGATTTTTTCGGGAAGTGTCTGATGGATGCAAAATCATATTTCCCAAACTAATTCCAGGCTTACGTTAAAATTGTCTTTTCTGTGAAGCTTTCTGTCATTTAGTTTAGGTAGAATCAAAATTTTAATAACCATAACATTTCCTCGGCTAGATCAAACCCTCCTATGATGCTATTTGTAAAAAATGGACTCCTCCCAAGAAGTTATTGCAAAATTGTATTGATTCTAGATCATCAATCTCCCTATGCGCCCGATCTTTACCTAGTCGTATAAAAGTCGCCACCTTATCACTGTGATCATTACAGAGCAGCAAAACTTCCTTTTTTTATGCCGCTACTTTATATACATAATGACGTATTTAATTCCGACAATTTCTGGTACTCCCTATTTTATTCCTGTTGTGTTTGGGTATATTTTTCGGTTCACAACCCATTTAAATTGAATTACACAAAAGAGACTTTTATTTTCGTTTTATTTCTTTTGTTTGTTTATTTTTCTTTGGTATTCTTTTCTGTTCTGTTTTTTTTTATTTTCTTTTTGTTTACTTTTGATTTGTTCCCTATTCATTTGTTTTACTTTATTTTTCTATGCTTGCACTTCTTTGGTTTTGTTTTCTTTTGATCTTTTAGTACTGACTAACTTATAAACCAACCCTTTCACCAAATGTTTCTTCTAATTTTTTTTTCTTCTCATATGTATAAACAATCTCATTACGTCTCTAACCAATAAGGTGATCACTTCTGATCGTTTTGTCGATTTCATGAGACAGCAGTGCTTTAGTCCAACAGGACAGCATATTTCATGCCCAATTATACCTAAGAACTGGTAGCCAATCATAGCACACCCCAAAACAAATGTAATTAATCCCATAGCGTTCTTTGAAAATGTCTTATCCTTTTGATTTTCTAACATTGCTAACATTTGATTTGTATATCCAGAAATAAAAATTAATGAGTTGTGTGGAAATATATGAATATATCAAACTGTTTAAAAAATCTCTATACATTGTCGTCGATGTTTAGGGGAGGTATCTGAAATTCTTCGCTAACAGTAGGTACTCCATACAACGTTTTAGTTTCCTCTTCCTTCAGTTGCTGGAATGTAGGGCCATTTTCACTATCAGTTGATTCTTTATTAATTTTCTGTTGATCAGCATTCGAAGATTGTCTGTCTCAAAGATTTTCTCTACATCATTTCAATTTGAAACGAATTGTTTTCCAATAATGTATTAAAAACCAATTATAAACGTTCTGGTAAGTAATACCACTGGCACTGGAGTCCTCGAATTAATAGTAAATATATATTTTTTTAAACAATTTTTTATATTAATTTGAGAATCATTTTTCGACTAGTATTTACCAAAGTTAAGTCAATTAGTATACAGGGTTCTTCAAACGAGTTGGTACGTTAGGAAAACATGTTAAAGATTTGAAATTTACATTATAACCAAGAAGTTACGGGATCACAGAACATACAGGGAACAGGAACAGGGAGCAAATTCGGAACGTCTGTGTGCTAGTTTCCCCGAAAATCCTACATGTCGGTCTTTAGATCTTGCGTCTACATATTTTCAATTGTCACTTCCGGTTGTACAGAAAGTTAACTCTAAGCTAGTTATTTTAAATGGAATGGTATTTTATAGCATCAATTCCTATAAAAATTAACATTCATTTCTACATCACTCCACTCTATATGTCTACGAGAAATAGGATTTGAGATAATTTAAATAGTAGGTAACAAAAATTACAGCAAACGGAGACAGAATTTTGAAATATTTATCATCTCTAGCTGAGAATTAAGGTTCATAATGGACCCAAATTAGGTTCCTAATTAATATGGGGCATTCCGGAGAATATCTAAATTTCAAAAAAAAACAAGAATAAATTAATTTTTTCAACAAATTAACCAAAACCTTAAAACCAAAATTCTTCCTAACACGTTTAGTTCCCTAAAAGGTCTAACGTACTACGTCGTTTAAAGAAACTTGTACACCTGCTGAAAATTTTCAGTATAAAAACACACCATTTTTTATATAACCCCAAGTACCGACACAACGTGTTCACTTTAATAAATATATGTTTTTTTTACCAAAAAACAGCGAAAAATCGTTAGGACTACACAAAATTCTATGAGTGGATGGCAGGGAAACCTACTGACTCTAAGGATTAATAGGAACATTTACCCAAAATTCCAAAGTTTAAAATTTTAAGTAAATATTCTTATTAACTGTAACGATAGATCTTCTAATACCCAATTTAAGCTCTAAAAATACATAGTATAGCCCCGGTTTTTGAATGGCCATATTACCTCACCAGATAACCCTATCATTATGAATAAACTACCGTTGGAAAGTAGAAGAGTTGATCTAGTGATCCCTCATCTCACTTTTCTAAAATTTAAAGTATAAATACATATAAGTATTGAAAATATTAGACAATTCCGTAAAAAAATATTAGGACGAGTCCATTCAAAAAATTGCCAAGGGGTGGTATTATATTCTTATAATATCTTAATGGAAAATTTTAAGTGTTTTTATAAATAACAAAAATAAAAATAAATTGTAAACAACATAGAATTAATACAAAGGTTCTTAGATATTCATCAAATACAAAAATAAATAATGTTAGCACGGTTTTTAAAATAAATAACGAAGTATTGTCAAACAATTAAGGGCTGCAAAGTTCCACATACTATAATATGTTTTAGGCGGCCTATACACCTATAATAATATTGTGCAATATTTTTATTCGGCAATAATATTGAATACCCCTTTGAACCCAAGTTTGTTCAATAATATTCGGCATAAAAATTGACAAGCTATTCGTGTGTGGCGACGAAGTTTTGGCTGCAGCCCTACTGGTGTTTTTGTAGAAACCAGAAGAACTGTTAAATTCTTTTTTAAACCTTTCTTTGTTACTCGAGGAAACATCTCTTTAGCAATAAATCATGAGATACATATTTTTTTGTCCCGGTCATGATAAAGTTTATTTTTTATTTGCCACAAAGCCGGTAAATCTCTATATAATTATACAATGAAACTCCCTTTCCTTATCTGTTACTACACACGGCCATTTTAATACGTGGTCCTATGCTACACGTGACAACTGATCGTCACCGCTCTAAACAGTAAACTAAAAAAAATTGTGCAATATCAACCCTACACGGAGCAAGGAATATTGCGAAATAGAATTTAAGCTCGCTCAAATTTCTGTTCAATCATTGTGCAATTTTCCAATATTACCCCTACACGTTTAATAATATTGTGCAATCATCTATATTGCGCAATATTATTGAAGGTGTATAGGCCGCCTTATTCCTTGCTTCAGTGCTTGATCGCGAAGAGTATTTTCTTAGGTCCTACAATTTTTCTAGTGGTATGTATCATTTTGTTTTTCAATTAGTTGTTTATATGATACGCGGGCTGCCTTTTATATTTCGGGATTGGACAACCCTAGTGTTGCAATCTAACAACTGACAGCTCTATCGTAAAGTTTGACATTTTTTGAGGTTATACGTACTCAGAACGTTTTGACATACGAGCGCTATGTGTTGTTTACAGTAACTTAAAGGATTCATCTAGGCCAAAAAATGGAATTAAATCGTGAACATTTTCGGGCGATTATTGTTTACAACTTTCGATGTGGATTAAGTCAGCAAGAATGCATGGATGAACTTAATTTAATTGTTGGCGATGAAACTCCATCCAGGACCACTGTTTATCGATGGTATGGTGAATTCAATCGAGGTCGTAGTTCACTCCAAGACGAATTTCGTGAAGGTCGTCCAAAAACAGTTGTTGTTCCGGAAACCATTGATGCTGTGCGCGAACTGATATTGCAAGTTCGTCATGTGACCTATCGTGAAATTGAGTCAACCTTACACATTAGTGACACCAGCATACATTCAATATTGCATAAACATTTGAATGTCAAAAAAAAATTGTTCGCGTTGGATCCCACACAATTTGTCAATCGTTCAAAAAAGGCTCGTGTCGATTGGTCGAAAGAAAAGCTCAAAAAATACGATCGCGGTGCTTCAAAACACGTTTATGACATAATGACAGGTGATGAATCCTGGATTTACGCGTATGAGCCCGAAAGTAACAGCAGTCGACTGCATGGGTATTTCAAGATGAGCCGAATCCAACAAAAGTTGTTCGCGCACGAAGCACTTCCAAGCAAATGATCGCCTGTTTTTTCGGAAAAACTGGACATGTCACAACCGTACCACTATGACAACGCAGAACAGTCAACTCTGAGTGGTACACAACCATTTGTTTGCCCGTTGTCTTCCAAGAAATGAGGAAAACCAACCGCCGAAGACGGATCACTTTTCACCACGACAATGCGAGCTCTCACACATCGGCTCAAACAACTGCATTTTTGACCACTCAAAACATCGATTTGATGAGTCATCCGCCGTATAGTCCTGACTTGTCACCAAATGATTTCTGTTTATTCCCGTACGTAAAAAACAAACTGAGAGGTCAACGTTTTTCGACACGTTAAGAAGCGGTTGCTGCGTTCAGAATGCATGTTTTGGAGATACCTCAATCAGAGTGGAAAAAGTGCTTCGACAATTGGTTCAAACGCATGCAAAAGGGTATAGATCTTCTTGGGGGATATTTTGAAAAACAATAAAGCGATTTTCGATGATTAATATTTGTTTTTGTTCTCTAATCCCGAAATATAAAAGGCAGCTATCGTATGTTCTGCGTGTTTCCATAGTTTAGTTGTTGTGAAACCATTGAAATATTTCAAGAAGCAGTTGAATTCATTAACTTCTATTCCGGGGCTTACTTCAATGAAACTATTCTCAGAATATTTAAAGTGTATGCCATTATTTTAAGTAATATTTGGGCAAATTTACAAGACTACTGCATTACATTACTTGTTGTTTTTAGCAGTCAAACATTTATCAAAATCTTTCATCATTAGGATTTGTCAGCAGTTGTTTTCAAGAACACAGTCTTCTTTTCTCGCAATAATAACTCACTCGGTACAATGAGCGAAGTGACTGATGGCCTTCTATTACAAAATGGTTTCTTCTACCTTTACCCAGCTTAATAGTGCAAGTAACAACATTCTCCCTCCAAGTATTCAACAGTGCCGTCATCGGTGAAGTAATTGATTGCTACAGCTTGACGTTGCCTAGCTGGCAACTTCTCGCCTTGCAGCGCCTCCGTCGCGTTCTTTTGTTATCCATATACTATTACATTAATCACCACGTGATATGGTGGCGGTGGTGGTGAAACTTGTCGTTTCCTGGTGCTACTGGATGTGGGATAATCGACGAATTTCCTCCCTGTCGAAAATTCGGTCCCATCAAAACTCGTGGATTGTTTGCTAACAAACATCATATGCGCCGCGGGAGCTTTAATTAACTGAAAATGTCGGCGTTCGACACATACGTGTTCTCGCGTTGTTTACACGTTAGCATACGGGATGAGGTTGATTTCCGAACTAGCTGCTATGAGCATATTAAACAAATCGAAAACGCTCACTGAGAGACCCTTTGTGTTGTCAAACTGTTACGAAATGAGCTGTACTTGATTGATCTAGCTAAAAGGCTTCCGGTGTCACAAAAGTTGTGAATTACCTTTTTCGAATCGCAGAAACCTGGACAATTTAGCGAAATTCGGAAATTGGACACCAATTAAACGAATGCAACTGAATTCGTTTTCCAGTAAAAAAAGTTTATGTCATTTAAATGTGGAAAAGATAGTATCAAATGGTTGCCGAAATATATAAACAGGCCTAGAGAAAAAAAAAACGTATGTCTATGGTAGATAAGCAAGGTAATATACCATAGCTCGAGAGTAGTTATTTTAACCTGTCAGCTCTAATTTACTAACTAATACCATTTTAAATTTCTTATTATTTTATTTCGCCTAGTAAGCATTATTATTAGATGCCCATGTTTTGGACTCGACGTTTTTTATATCGTGAACTGTACATTGAAAAAAAAACAGTGATTTCTCAGTGTAAAATTCGCAAGATACATGTTTATGCTGTTATAAGTTAACATATTGAGGTGCCTTCTAGTATGCAACAGTTATTTTTAGTTCTACTAAGATCACATTTTTGGTATACAGATAAAACATAATTCAGAATTCAGGAGTTAAACAGATTTGGAGAATTTGCCAAATGGCTTAACATAATTGTTTTAGTTCTATGCATTGAACGTAATTAATATTATGTTCTGATCAGGCTATATAAAAAATTGCTACACAATCAGAATTTTTGAGGCAATAAATGGAAACCCTACACAAACGCAAATATTGAAAGACCACTATAGTGATTTATTCATAGAGAATAGAAAAGAATACGCAGACACTAGCTTAAATAATAAATAATTAGAAAAACTCAGTACAGACGAGATTACAGTAGAAGTAAAAAAAATACAAAAAAATGGGAACTAATAAACCACCAGGACCAGGTGATCCTGTCTGTCGAGCAAATAAAACATGCAGCAACAAAAGCATTGGAAGTAATATATATTTGATACATTTTTTAAATTTAAAACTATATAGCACGACTGGACAATCTCCCATATAAATTCAATATATAAGAAAGGTGACACAAATAAATGTGGGAACTATAGAGGTATAAGGATAACTTCAACCATTGGAAGATTGTATAGAAGAATCTTTAAAGCCAGAATACGGAAAGATATCAAGGAAATTGAGGAACATAGTGGCTTTAAGCTGGGAAACTCCTGTACAGATAATATTTACTCTAAGAAATCTAACAGACAACAACATCACAAATGGTAGAGTAACATTCATAGAAGATATTTGACTCAGTATCTCTTAAATACACTAGAGGAACAGTACATTAATAAAGTTTATATGGACATACTAAAAACCATTTATAGACAAAATCAAGCTGTTGTCAAGGTCGAATAACAGAAGTCTGTTTCTTTCCAAGCACCAAAGGGCCGTGAAACAGGGAATACATCTGCAATATACCCACCTCTTTACAGACGACCAAGTAGTAATTGCTGAAGACCAACAAGATTTGGAATACATTCTTAGCAAACTCATAGAAAACTGTAACAAGTGGCTCTTAGAAGTAAATACAGAAAAAAACATAGTATATATGAGGAAGCAGTGGCGGACCAGCCAGGGGGCGCGGGGGCGCTTTGTAAAAATATTAATAATAGGACACATACGATTGTAGATTAATAAGATTAATAAGAGTTAGTTACATGATCGTAATCAGTAGGCAGAGAAGCAATAACTGAAGGGGTATATGTCCAAGTAACAATCCTTGGGAACACATCTTATCACAACTTTCATTTTGCGCCCCTCCCTCAGGACATTTCTAGATCCGCCCCTGTGAGGAAGGGGCAAGATTTAGAATTTTCAAGTGGAGTGAGAAAACCTGTAAAGGAATACGAACATATTGGAGTTATATTCTGTGAGACGGAAGGGATGATAAAGACATAATGAAGAAAATAGATAAATGAAACAATATGTTAAAAGCACATACATCCAATCATGTGGAAAAATTACTTGATAAAAAAAACAGACGATATATACAAAACAGTAACAGAGCCAGTTATGACATATGGGTCAAAGGTGTGGATCATAGATAAAAACATGCGCCAGAAACTATTTTCAGCTGAGGTAGCATTTTGGAGATGATGCGGTAGCTTATTCTATTTGATCACATTAGTAAGGAGAGCATTAGATCAATAATGCTGGCTACAGATATTATTAAAGATACAATAAATGAAAAACAGGTGAAATGGTATGGCCATCTGCACACCCTGAGTGAGAAAATACTGAAAAGTATGAAACTGAACTCCTCCACAAAAAAATAAATGAAGAAGATAAAACTTCGAATAATAAAGCAGAGAACTATAACTTAATTTCGTATTCAAGTTATAAGAGAAATTTGACAATAACGTTCCAAGATTGCAAAAGCTTCACTGATTTTTTTCCCACTTCTGCACACCACTTATTTACTGCTGACATCGTTGCCACTTGACATTTTATTTCTAAGCAAATGACCCCGCACTAGTCTTTATAAATTATGGCTCTTTACGTTAATTTTTTTAAACTTTGCCATTTGATAGTTTTGAACAGTGGATCAATAGTCTCCATGGGCTCAAACTCTGAAAGTCTCTCTGATTTCGAGACCCCCAAAGTTGTTTTTTTTTTCAAATCCAGAAGTTCAAAATTTGGAATGGATAATAAATGAATTAGAAGCATGTTACATTTAGACAACATACTTAAACAACCATTTTTTATTTGTTTGTGTATATTATTTACATATATGTAATACAAAAAGGTGTCGTTGCTGTATTTTGGCTATGTATGGCAAAGGGTAAAAAATCAACTTTCAAATCTCGAAAACAAAATACTTTCAGAGTTTGAACCCATAGAGACTTTTGATCCCCCTGTAAATAATTCTCAAATGGCATAGTTTCAAAAAATTAATAGAAGCGATTTTCCATAAGAATAGTGCGGGGTCCTTTCCTTTTGATTTTGGGAACATTTTAAGGTCAGTAGGAACTAAGTCCGGTGTTCAATCAACTGGACTCTCCCATAATTAGTTGCAGCTATTGCAACACATGAGGGATTTCTGGTATATATCTCCAAAATTATTTTGTGGAAATTCTGTGTTACTATGAGCCAAGACCGGAAGATACAGAGGGTTATCGAACAACTGGAAACATCCATAGTAACAAACTCATCAAAAAATTCTGTAACTAAATTTTTGATTTCAGGAAATCTATATATAAATAGGCAAAGACAAAACGGTTCGGTACCATTTTCTCAACCGATTTACTTTATTTTTGTTTTGTTTAGTAGCTACTGACGACCTTCAGTGCAGAATGCTAATATTAATTTATAATATTGGTTCATTCAGTAGTACCAGACTGTCAAAACTCAAAACATTGAGTAATTATATATGGAGGGAGCGAGCGTTAGATGCTGTTATATTCTTGGAGCATGTACTTCTAGAGGAAGCATGCAATACACAAATATCGTACCAGGAGTAAAATGAGGGGGCAATAGAGAGAGCAAGAGGCTAGAGGCTATCTCACTCGATTGGGAGGTGCAGTCAATGAACTACATACGGTACATAGCTCTTTGGATGCAGCTCTTAATTGAGTGAAATAGCCTTTTGACCTCTCTTTCTAGCCTTGGCATGATATCTGTGCATTGCTGGCTACCGCCAGGAAGTACAAGTTCTATAATTAGATTGGTTGACAGTGACAGGCTAAAGTTCTTTCAGACCATCATGCGAACACTATCTTGCATAGTTCAGCATAAACGTTGTTATTGTTTAGTGGTAAAATACTCAATGTAGTAGATCAGTATTGATTTTTCGGACGCGTTGCAGGAACTTTCATATTAAATATTTAAATAATTAAATATTATTTGATTAATTTATTATTATCACAATCTTCCAGAAGCTGTTGTGTAAAAAATTGTCAGTCAGCGGACAATAGAGAATGTATTGAATATTGAAGTTCTCATAGGATTGTTGGTCATATATTTTCTTTAATATCAATGAAATCGACTGAAACCTCAAATGATGAAAACTTTTAGGTTGCAAAGAACAACCTCCCAATTATTATATCTAACATTTTGCCAGGAGCGGTTTCAGCCAAAAATTTGGGAGGGGGCATTCATTTGTCAAAAATATTTCGAATTCCGATATTTGATTACATTTTTATTTTATTTTTATTTTAATAGATTTGTCACTATGAGTAAACAATTTTGGTCATTACATCTACTTGTCCAATTTCTCCACAACTTTGTTTCTTATAAAAATTTACTTTTTACAATTTCATGAAATAGAGTGGAATTTCGACCACTGGGCGACCACTAGTGTAAATAAATACCAAACATATAAATTAATGATATATAATATAATATTTTTAAATTTTAGAAAATGAACTAAAAAAAATAATATCAGCGTCGAAATGGCAAAGAAGTACAATATGTACTTCACGACTGTATAATCGCAAATTTGACTTGCGTTTCAAAAAGATAGAAAAACTCTTGCAAATTTCCTATCTCTTGAATGTTCTTTCTCCGGTGTACATATACCGAAGTAAAATAAAAGAAATAACACACTTTTCCAGCTAGCGACTTAAAAAAATAACTGTGGAAAATGTAACGCGAGCATAAAGCTCTCTAAAAAGAAACCCATTGTTCATCTTACACAGATAGGGAATTAGCCGACTGAAAAAATAAAGAGATGAGAGTAGAAAGCGAAGAGGTCCTTTTCGGGTCACGGATTAACAAGTCTTTGAAAGGACCCGGAGTTAAATCGCACTAATACCAGATGAAATCCTTAAACAAGTGAAATGGGACTCGTTCAATAATAACGGAAGTAATCCGTATGCTCAACTACTGGAAGTTCGTACCCTTTTCAAGGGAATTTACAAAAATAGGAACGCAGTAAGGGTAGGAATGTCTTTCGTTCAAGTTTAGTTTTAATCCCGAGATTTGGGACGGTCAAAGTTGAAAGTTAATTTAATAAACTTTGGTATTAATATAATAATTAAACTGGGTTCATTAAATTGTTACACGGATCGTTTCAGCGCTCCACATATATTTGGCAAAAAATTTGGATACAATCTGCTAGGGCGATTTGTTAGTCGAATAAATTGTAAATTTTAAGGGTATTTTATTTGCAGGAAAAATATTGATATTTGCTTTAAATGTAAGAGCGATATTTTAATTTCTATAAAGGTATTTGTGAAGTACAGGGTGGCCAAGACAAATGAGCGGCGGTGTCCAGAAGTACAAATATATCTGTAGACAAATTTGAATGGGGAGCTCGAGAGGGGTTCAACAGCCATGTTGTTGTAACGATCATATTGTGTTGCGTTGTAAGTTGTTAATAGTGGTTGTGAATTTATGAATAGGGTTCTCAATAACGCCGTTTTCAGTCGAACAGAGAGTGTTTATTCTTGATAACGATACCAGAATAGGCGTTTTGTGTGCAGTTTCAGACCAACGGATTGTAGGCCCCATTTTCTTTCAAGACACTATGAAGTATATTTAATGGTATTCATGTTCAGCCATTCGTAGCACATCTGACGGAGGAAGAGCAGGAATATGGGTCTTTCGAACAAGATGTTGCCACTGCACATACTTCATAGTTGAAATTTTCGGTGAAGAACGTACAGTGTCCACGGGTTATGGCCTTCCAGATCTACAGATTTGTCTGCTTGTGATTTTTGTTTGTGGGGTAACTAAAGGGTAAATGTACAGTAACAAACATTAGCAAACAGGTAGGAGAAATCACAGCAAATGAACTGCAAGTTTCCTAGAACATGTTGAGACATGCGAATTTGTGCATCGACGTTTCTGTTGAATGTTCAGTATGTTGTAATGCATAACATTGTGTATTTATATTTTAACAAAAATTAATTAGTACTTGTACTTCAACATGCCGGGACTATTTTATATTGGCCACATTATAATATGGATATACTAGAAATTAGTTTTAGTGAATGAATTTCTACTAGTAATTACATTCCAGATTTTTTTATTTAATACACATAGCCCTGCATCGACTACTTAAAACTATTAGCCGGATATACACAGTTAATAATTGCTAAAACAAGATCAATTTTTACATTTTCATTTTATTGTAATTATTTTCTTGTCAGAGCTGTCAGAGGGGTGTCAGTCACTAGGTGATTATTCGGTTCTAGTGCAACTGGACAGATAAAATCTGTTTTTGCTCGAGTCTTGTTATATTTTTTTCGGGGGTAGCTTCGCATATGAAATTTGGACAGGTAATTTAGATGTTTCACAAGAATACTGCTATACTTTTAATTGTATTTTATATGAAATACCATATATTCATAAAATTTAAGGCAAACGGCGGAGTTTTGTTTAAATTTTCTCAAAGATAGGACTTAAAATTGTTTAGCATATTTTCTGAGAACGTTTTTTCTTTTCTCTTAGTTTTTTTGGCTCTATAGGAGCTCATTTAGTGTAAGAAAAGTTGGGGTTACTAAACCTTCAATATCTGGATTGGCCGAGATTCACCTTTTTGGAATGGGGTTGGGAAGGTTAGGTCATTTTCCTATATAGGTTCCTTATCTATGTTTTGGTTAGATTGCTAGGTCTAGGTCTTCCATAAGTTCTGGTAGTTTACTATACAGTTGGATTCTGGACGTAGAGTTCTTTAAAAGCTAAATTTTTTGGCAGTTTATCTTCAACGTATAGATAATATATAAGTGGTGTTATGATGAGTCAGGTTAAATGATCGCTGTATTTTGTAGATGCTGGATGAATATTTGCATTAGAAAATCAATAGCACTGCTTAAGTAGTTTCTGAATGACTGAGACAAGAGAAAAATATTACTTCAATAAGATACTAAGAAAAGAAAAATCAAAGAAAGTGTTTGTATGTTGAACAAATTTGGACATCTTCATGGTAACCTATCCTGTCCAATGAGCAGGAAAAAGGGAACTTCAAAGTTAATTAGTCAATCTATTGAAAATTGCAAAAAAAAACAGGACAACCAATATTGCTTTAAAAATTGAAAAAAACAATGTTCGACAACCACTTTTGAGAAGAAAACGAAACTTGACACCTCTCAGATAAACAAACATATTATACAGGAAAACTAGCTGAATCCAACCAGAGATTCTTTCTATAAGAAGGTAACTAGTGTCTTTGCGATTTTCATAAATTGTTCTTACTATGTTAGGATTCTCAATTAATTAACTTATTTGTTTTTCTGCAATCATTGTGAGGAGGAAAAACCCAATTAAACAGAGTTAGGAACTGTTAGGCAGATATTAGATATGACTAGCCTTTGGGCATTGACAAAATTGTGTGATATGAGAACATTATCGACAATATTTTTTTAAGAGAGATAATTATTTGGTGATTCTTGAAACAAATATGACTCCGATTTTCCAAGGATACATGCTTAACTACATATTACACTATTTATTAACCAAATATTAGCTTTGCGAACCTGAGGGCTCTGAGGTCTGACTCTATAATGTATACAAACATAACATTTATAGGTAGTGAACGATAACGCTATATTGTTATATGAACTAAATAATTTTTCAAACTCTGCGTACATATGCGTTTTGATATCAGTAACAGCAGAGAGCAGATCTCAATTGAAATTGATTCTTACAAATCAAATAAAAGCCTTTTCTTACACTCCAACAAGAAAGATCAAATCTTGTAATATTCTATTACACGGTTCACTGACATTGTTCTGTAGTAAAAAAAGAATCGTGTACCTGCTCTTTCTGTTAGTTCTATTTCGTAATTATCCACTCAGCTTCCAGCGATGTCTCCCTGGAAGGTAATTAAGCTTATGATTGGATAGGATCCTTATTGAAGGAAAACCGTCGAACCGTTATAATAATTTTATCAAACAACCCTATCTTTGGAGTGTAAGGGAATGTCGCGTTTGAAAGAAATTATCTTCCCTTCTTTGATTTTACGAAAATAAACAGATTACCTGAAAATGGGTTATTCTTCGTCAGATTAGGCACATACTTAATACAATTACATTTTTAAGTGAAAGTTGTAAATGAAATGAGGGTTTTATTGATAATTATTCTGTCTGATCGTTGAGATTTTTTCTATTCATGCATTTTTTGTAACAAATTATTACTTAAATTAGACTATTTTCTATTTATGTTCGTAGTTGACCGAGTAAATTTTTTAAGGTAAGAAGGAAAAGGTGGATACTGAAGACCATAACTCAAGATTTGAAGGATGAAAATGTGTAATACTTTATTTCTTTTATTCCTTAGCGTCTTGGAGATCCTGTGGAACCGTTGGTGTCTCACAGATGTATAACGACAAACTTTTGTCCCTTAAGACCAAACATTTATTTTTTCATTCAACGCACGTTTTACATAATAACGAAGCTGTCATCATCAAGGAGTAAACCAAAACGCAAACATACAAACAAAACTCCTAACTCAGTTTCGGTTTACTCCTTGATGACGACAGCTTCGCTGTTGAAAGGGTAGGGTACAAAACTTTGTGTTTATACATCCTTATAGTTTTGAAAAAATATATATTCCTGGCGTATTCGTCATTACGGGTGTACGCACCAGACAGAAAAATTGAAAATATTAAGAGAACAGCTAGAAAAACATATTCCAGTCAATGACCGAATTACTTCATAATTTTGCCAAACATCACCGATTTGAATCAAAATTTGACAGTAGGTTCTGCTTACACCCTATTTCAAAGTTGACCCTGTGCCGATGGTTGGTTTTGCCCTAGGGGTGAACGCCACCCCTTCTTGGGTGTCCAAATTTTGTCTTTGAATATAAGTCGGAAACCGATAGATTGACTAATTTTAAGCAACTTTATTTTAGGTTAATACTTTTTGACATTCGTGATTGAAAATGTCAATTTTTCAACAAAAAATCCCGATTTCAAACGGTTTTTCGAGAATAACTCAAAAATTATGCATTTCCTCGAAAAAAAAAATTCTAAGCAAATGTGTACCTAGTAAAAAAACAAAAAGAATGGTGGGTTTATGATCTCTGTAGATCTAATAATACAAACTAAGTTATAGCTTGTTGAAAGTTGATTCTTATTTGTCAATCAATTTCACAGTGATATAACCCAAAACAATGTTTTTTTTTCAGGGAAGACCTTTTATGAAGTGCTCAAAAAACATTTACTTTCATTTTAGAATCTATAGCCTCAAAACTAGGCGAATTATTACCAAAATAATATTAGTCCCCATTCTTTGGCTCAAATGTGAAAATTACCCCGAAATTAGTTTCCCAATTGAAAATAGTTGTGAGCCCTTTATAATCCCCTCTATTAGGTACTTGCAATATGCTTACGAACTTTAAAAAAAAAATACGCTTAAGGTAGAAAGAGCATTTTGTCAATTTTTGTAAAAAATACCATATTTCAAAATAACTTAAAAGCTACTAACAATAGGCAAAATTTTATACAGAATAACATTTTCAGAAATAAATTACAATTTTATACTTTACAAAATTCTGTGTTTTTTTACAAGCTTCATTTCTGATTAGCATATTTTTTCGATAAAATGCTTTGAGTTATTCGAGAAAAACCATTTGAAAACGTTGTTTTGGATAAAAAACTTCCACCACGAATAAATCGATAGTATTGACTATCTACTACCAACTATCAAATTTTCCTGCAAATCGGTGCTGTTTGGCAAATTATACACTTTCACCGTCTTCATTGATTGGACTACAATGCGAAGCGATTGAGACCAGTTAGAAACCACTATAGATAAAAATGTAGAGACTGCAAGCGCTGTCACTGTACTGATAAGACACAGGGAACATCACTGAGACCATTTCGTCATCACCTTAGAAATTGTCTACCGTAGCAGGAGATGAAACATTAAGAGAAACATCGTACGTCACTATTTTCGATCCCCGTCATCATGTAGGTATAACGCAGGACCATGGTACTCAAGAAAACAAAGAACTTTGCATTATGGAGTTCTAGAGGCAATCTTTTGGCTCCATCTTCAGACTTTAGTTAGCGATGTAAAGCACTCGTCATCATGTGTCAACTTATAATAACAAAAACATACTAGCCCACATTCTACTGCCATACCATTTGCTATGGGACTGGTTCAGTTCCTACATCTTGGCTCCATCATCACATCAGGTCGATTTTGCCATAATATTAATTGGTTGAAGATGGTTTACAAAGAAACCGACAATTTACAAACGAATATAACCAGTTAAATAAACGCTGTTAAAAAAAGTTATAGATAGGTATAGGGAAATATTTACGAAAGTTGCTTGGAAGCAAAATTTAACATATTGAAAGATTATATTAAACTGTCCAGCTTGTGTACATAAACTCATACAATGCGAAATTTCTCTCAAATTCAACGTCTACCTTAGAAGGCACATTGAAAGGACCATGGTAGAAAACAAAGCGTATTTGAATAGACAGCAAGCGTATAGCGTATCTCAATAGGCAGTGCGAAACTAAACCACTTAAGGTTCAGTGGCGATGTTAATATTACATTAAGTTCTTTATGCTACGCTATACAAATTTTCATTTCAAAGGTATTGTAGACTACACTTAATTTTAATTTGTTTCACGCCCAGCAATTTGACTTGCCACCGAACAACCTATTTTCTTGCGAAATCATACGGCGGTGGCGTTTACTTTTCGAAGAGGCGGAAGAACGATAGCTCAAATTTCCTTGAAAAACACCCCGATGCTTTTCATTTAACGCCAATACCGAACTGCGTTCCCCCTAAATATTGATTTGCTTTCAAGAAAACTTCACTTTAATTCGCACTTGTTGCCATTTTCCAAAACTTTGGTTTAATCTAATAAACTTCTGACAAGGGGAGTACGGAAAGGGAGGGAGCAGTATCGTAGTAGAAAAGGGCTGGATTGTCGATTTCTCGTCATCACTTCGAAGGGTTGGTTTGTCGAGAAAGAAACTTTGATCGTAGAGCGAAGAGGCGAGAGAAGTTTCAACTAATGAGCCGGAATGGACGCCGCAATGCCATGTGCGGTTTCAAAATCAATATTTGCAATTGGCACTTTCGAGGGGAAGTTTTCACGAGAGTTTCCATTTCCGGAAACTTTGACGAGAACTCGTTTTGCCCTTCCGGCTCAAAGTGGACAGCTTTTGTACAGATGAGATCGATTCATAATTACTTATCGTTTGGCCTCGAGGAATACAAAAACTTGCATATCGAGGGAGATGATTTTAAGCAGAATTTCAACAAAACGGATTAATGGTTGAAATTATGCTATTGTATACAAATATTGTATTCACTTTCAACACAATTAATTCACTTTTAAAAAAATAAATGGAGAGCCAATAATTCGTCTCACCCTTTTTAACTTTTGGCATGTTAATGTAAGAATTAATGCACTAGACGTAATAATGACTGTTGATATATTGACTGTGAAGGCAGTCGAGTGAGTTCCTAGTTTAAAAGTACTCTCATTCTTAAATCAACTGTAGGATTTCAAAAAAAAATCATCAAAATATGTTGACGAATTTAGCTTTCAACACAGGGTATGTTGATATATGCAGAATCTCCTACACAATGAAACAGTTAATTCTTGTAGACATTTAGTTACCAAATTATAAAATTTATTAAAATGGCATCCTTTATACGAAAAAAACTGTACCAGTTATCATCTTTGATGGGGTTAATTGCATTGGGTATGATTCACAAAAATTCGGGAAACCTGGCATTGGAGCAGATGAGAAAATAATAAGAAAATATAGGTGATTGATGAAACGGTATTAACTCTGAACAACGTACAAGGGAGATGGCCAGTACAATTCGTCAGTCAAGAGTATCCAGATGAGTTGATAGGTAACTTGAATTTTGCCAGATTGTCAATCGAAAGGTCAACAACCTTAATAGCAGATACTGGAGTAATGAAAATCCACAATTAAATGGTTGAGTGGGAATTTTGGTCAATAAGAATGTAAAAATATGGGCCTTTTTAGATAGAAATTTAAAAAGTCCCAATTCTCCAATTATTGGAAGAGAGCATTACTGCGCCTATTAATGACACTGTTACCCAAAACCGCCATGAATTAAATATGACGTTCATGTTTCAACATGATGGTGCCCTGCCGCATTACATTAGACAGGTTAGAAATTACTTAGACAATACTTTTATGGTGGATTTAATTTAACTTTGTTTAAACAAAATTGATCGTCGCTTGAATACGAGTTAATCACGTGTATTGAAAGTTTTAGGAATCTTTTTTTTCTTAACAATAATAATTCTGAAATTGTCCACATCATTACAACTTAAGTAACACTCTCTATATATATATATATATATATATATATATATATATATATATATATATATATATATATATATATATATATATATAAATGAGAAACATTTAGACCATTAAACCACAATTTGAGAAATCTAAATTTTGAGTACATATCTGTGACCTAAGCCATAAAATAGAAATTGACAATTCAACAATAATATACAAAAAAGAACACAACACAAAACGAAAATAAAGAGTCTGTCTTGATTTAGTTAAATGAGAGCAATTGTATTGCTTCTACTGCCGTAGAATTTAGCTGTATCTGGTTGCCGATAATTAAGGGGATAATTAATAATGATAATCTCTTCTTGACCAACCCTATGTCGGAATAATTCATAAAGTTTTTCCTATATTTTCCCTTATTACGTTAATGGGCTCATAGGAAACAACAGACTTTATAGATCGCCCTTTGTTGATGCTACAAAGTCGCCTCTAGTAACCCAACATATTAATTTTAAAGACAACTTATTCAAATTCTTCCAACTTGAAAGCCTTGACTAGAATATATGATTTTCGGATTTTTGTGCTACTCTGAATATATAAAAAGATCAAATTTTCTTAGCTAATATGTAACGAAAATTGTCAATTTCAAATTTATATTTTATTCAGATTCAAATGCATATTGACAAAGAAGTTGGAATAGATCTTTAAAACATTTGGAATTTTTTGACTATACAGCCTTTTCTACCTCTATGTGTTTCCGAAGAAAATCATTAATACAAAGATTAAAAGAAAAAGTTAACTTCAGTATTTTTTATTAAGAAATGTTACGTTACTGATTGTTTTGTCGTAATATACATAGAATAAAAATTGAAAAAATTTTACATTTCAAAATTATTTACTACGTTCATTCATTAAATATCGACATTTTATAATTACAGGGGTTCATATACGAGGGTGAATCAAATATGAACCGGACTTTTGTTTGAAAAATTTTATTGGTACGATCAATACAAATTTTAATACATATTATATTTCTACATAGTCTCCTCTCTTATGTATACATTTTTCCCACCGAATCGGAAGATTTTTAATACCTTTCTCAAAGAATGGAACTGGCGTTGTCGATAACCAATTGCGCACAAACGTTTCTACACCTTCGTTGTCCTCAAAGTGGTGGCCTCCCAGTTCTTCTTTAAGTGGCCCAAACATGTGGTAGTCACATGGCGACAAATCAGGACTGTAAGGCGGGTGTTCAAGGGTTTCCCAATGCATTTTGTTCAATTTTCCTTGAGTCAATGCAGCTGTATGTGGCCGAGCGTTGTCATGCAACAGAATCACACTTCGGGTAGACATATCCCGCCTCTTTTGCCGATGGGCAAGTTTCACTCGTTGGAGTAGTTCGCAGTAATACTCAGCATTAATTGTACGGCGTTCGTGCAGAAAATGGATCAGCAGTACGCCTTCAATCAGCTCACGAATTGCGTAGATATTCGCCTCATGGATGCTTGTCGTGGGACGGCGTGCATGACGCTCATTTTCCACTGTCTCTCGGCCGTCTGAAAACTTTTTGTGCCAGTCGTACACTTGGGTCCTTGAAAGTGTTTCATTGCCGAAGTGCAGATAGTCGACGCAAAATTTCAGACGGTCTAACGCCCTCCCGCGCCAAAAATTTGATAACAACACGTTGCGTAACAGACGTATACACCTCTTGCTCTGACATGATGCTACTAACAGCACATCGACTACGCCTCGCCAAACCGACGAACTCCCCTCTTCTTAACATCCCTTCCTAACATATATCGAGACGTCACGCCACTCGAATTACCTACAGGGCGAGAAACAGAAAAGTCCGGTTCATATTTGATTCACCCTCGTATTATATTGTTATAGTAATAGTTATAAAAATTTAAATATACATGTAAAAAAGATTTCAGGCTTATAAAGTAAAGGAGAAATAAACCGATAGTAAGTTTCCCGTTCCTAGTTATAAAATAATCAGATCACACAATTTTTTTGCTTTTACTAATAAAAATATAAGATTGTAAAATTAATTTGCATAACTTTTTTGAGTATTTTGACAATCTTATTATTCCCACTAATTAACAATCTCTAATCGTTTACAAATAATCTGCCATTTCCTATAAACGATCTTATTCCAACCGGATGTCTCTGTCACAGAGTATACTGTGTTGTGCGAAGGAAATATAGTAGTTTCGTTCTCCTTTTGTGTCATTGCTAGTTATCGACTTATCTGTGCCTTACTTTTGCCACTCATGGAGATAGGAGCTAATGGACGAGTATTATTTAAAATTATTGTAGATCAAGAAACACTTTTATATTGGCAGGGTCAGAAGGATTAATTTGTGGACCACCTGGTTGATTCTGGCAATTTGAATTTATTCTCCCGTCTGAATTAACCCCACAGCAGTAATTAGTCAATAAAATAAAAGCTTAACGTTGTTGTTCTAATAAAACATTAAAAAAAAATATAACCGACTTCCACCTATAACTAAAAAGCTAAAAATAATTATAAGAAAATACAACTCTAGCAAATAAATAACACATTCAATGTTGTTAGGTACCTAGCCAGGAAGTAAAAAATGTAAACATTAAAAGGTGCTCATTCTGTACAAATTAATTACCTACCAATCTAGTATATTTTTGAAGTCGGTGCCTAGCTAATCTGAAATCCTTCATTGCGTACTTATCTAGAACTTCTTCAAAGTTGATTGTTGCTTTTTGTTTGCTATAACTCAATACCCTCTGTATAAACGCAACAAATAGCAGTTTTTAGAGTTTGACATATGTTGTCAGTGAATTTTCTATTAGGCTGGGAGAATGTGACAACCAAAAGCACCGTCTTCGCAAAATGGATAAATTTTTATTTAAATAGGTATTTGCCTGGTATACAAACCAAACAAGCTTGGTACTCACTGATTTAAGGAGCCGAAAATACTATGCTTTGCTACCTATATGCTTGAGATGTACATAGAAAATTTTCAAATTCGCAATTAAAACTTCCAGTGCCTAAAATTCCCGCACTATTAAGTTGGAATTAAAATATTTATAAGGAAATGTCCCTTATGCCATTTAAATTAAATTTTTGATAAGAAAAGTATATGAGATCATCTAGGAATCTTCCTTAATAGATTAAACCCGAAAGAACTATATAAATCTATAAGGAGTTTTCGAAAAATCGACCAATATGTTAGGGATAATGGTCGATTTCCATGCATGTGTTCATTCACAAATTTCATCACATTACCAATAGAATTCTTTTCCAAAATTTGAAGTTTCACCAATCCGGATATATACTCTATTAGACAATACCATATTCATTCAAAACGGTTTATCACAGGAGAAGAAATCAGGTAACATACATACAAAAAAAAAACAAAATACGCGACGAATTGATAACCTCCTCCTTTTTGGAAATCGGTTAAAAATGAGGTGGCTTAGGGCCGGCCCACACACTACGACTACTCGCACAATAAAATGGCAATATAAATCGTTGGACAAAACGTACTATTTATGACGCGTCTATACAGATACATCTTATCGTTCAAACCCCAGTGCAAATTTCGTGCGATTTTCAGTTTCGCGACGATCACCATGGAAGAAGTAATACTATTGTCAATTTATGCTATTTGTATATCAGGAAAATCTCATAATAATACCAAAAAGAGAAATCGGAAAAAAGTGGCCGAGGAAATCGCTTTTAAAGAGGTACGAATTTTCTCACGTTAGATTATTAAACGAAGTTCGTAGTATACCTGATGATGGGCGCAATTACTTGAGAATGGATATGGAAACATATGAGTATAGATTTGTTAAATTTAGTACGCCATACATACAAAAACAAGATACTTGCATGAGAAAAGCGATCTCACCTCATCAAAGGTTAAGTGCCACGAGATTCCTTGCAATCGGAAGGAATATCGAAGAATATCGAATTTACAACTATAATGTTCAAACAAGCATTGAGTGAGATTATATCAGAGACCTGTGAAGCTATTTAGAATGTTTTAAAGATTTTTTTTATTCCGATTACTATAATGTCGGCTTTTGACTTTCCACAAACTAGAAAATCTATGATACAAGTCTATAAATACTCCCAAAAATTCGCGAGAACATTGACAGGTATCAGACATGTTGCTATTTTCAAAAGAACAAACTACCTACTAACGTGAAAAATTCAAGGATAAATTGTCTCGTCCGTCTACATGCAACGACTTGTCTAAACAGTTCTCGTAAATGATGCCCCGATCTTCAGTCTTTCGATTCAATATCTAACCTCATTCCGGTTCGACAAAACGTACGTTTACGGTCCACACATTCCATTTTACTTGATACGGTTTGTCTGATTCGACATGTCGTACAATTAGTCCTAGTGTGTGGACCGGCTCTTAAGGAAACAAGGCTTACAGGAAGATTTTATCCTTTTGTGAAAATGTAAAACTTGACTTTTGTCGTTTTAAGAGAGTCGTGTCAAAACAAATCTCTTTAAGAAAGTCGTTTGCTGACACTCGAAGCCCTTTTTTTTTCAACTTTTGCAACTTTCACTGATTTTTACGCATTCTATTAAAGGTAAGTCTACTGTTATTTAAATTATACAGGGTGAGTTTTTTTTATGATCAGTATGGGGATCTCGGAAACTAGCGGAGATAGAGCGATGGTGAAATTGGGAAGAATTGCAGTTTTACTGGTCCAATTTAATGACACTTTCGGATTTTTGTAAAAAATCATGGCTTACTAGATATTTCGAAAAAACGAAATTCTGTCGATTTAGTCAAATCCCTCTAGCTCCTTTCTTTTTGATTTTATAAAAAAATATCAAAATTGAAGGGAATTGTACCCCGAATATGATTGTCATGTCCTCGTTTGCGTGACAGCTCTCGTTTTCGAGATATGACACAAACTTATATTTTTTTAATGGAAACCATAGTTAGACATTTTTAGAGCTTTTCAACGATATAATACTCGATATAGTTATCCATAAAAATAACGCAGTTATGGGTGCTTTTCTCTCTTATTTTCACTTTTAACGTAAGTAGCCATGAAAAAGATTGTTTTCACTTAGACGTTTCCTCATTTGAGAGTAATTCCATTAGTAGTGCTGAACTGACAGTCGATATTAACAAGTTTTCGTGAAATTTTAACGAAGAAAAACTGAATATGGGGGAATGTTATATCATATGCCATAAAAATTCAGTTTGTGCAGCTGAGAAATACTTTCATAAATATTTTAATCGTCGTCAACCTTCTCTATGTACATTTAAGAGGCTTTACGATAGTTTACGCATTTTGTTTTGTACATGGTTTAGAGACATGTGCCTTGACAATCCACAGTTTCCATTAAAAGTGTTATGGTCAGATGAAACTAGATTTACTAACTGCGGTATGTGTTCAATAGACACAATGAACATATCTGGGCTAAAGAAAACCCTTTCCATGTGGAACAAAGGCGACCCGAGAATTTGGTTTTAATGTTTGGTGTGGTATCATAGGGTCTACTATTCTGGGGCCTTTTATCTATGACGAATCACTTACTGGGGACCGCTACTTGCATTTCTTGCAATACACTTTTCAAGACATGTTGCATATGTTGAATTTGAGAACTCGTTTAGAAACTGAGTGGTTTCAAAATGATGGAGCACCTGCTCATAACTCGTTATTAGTAAGACAACACTTAGATAATATCTATCCAAACTCTTGGATAGGAAGAAAAGGGCCACGCGAATGGCCACCCCGGTCTCCCGATTTGGCAGTTATAGACTTCTATTTATGGGGTGCGCTAAACAACAAAGTATACAAAAGAAAGTATGAGATAGTTGGTGACCTAAGGGAGGCGGTATTACAAGCAACTGAAGAAATTGATAGGCGGTCTGTGAGGTAATGTCAATCTTAAAAAGATGCAATTTTTGTCTAAATAACAATTGTGGACTTTTCGAACATAAATTGTAACCATTATTATGTACTTTAATTTTTAGTAAGTACCTATTTATTTAGTTTTTTCGTTATATCTGATATACCTAATAAAAAAATCGTTCAATGTTTTTTGGAATAGTTATTAATAAATCAATCTATTTCATGGCTAACTACGTTAATAGTGAAAATAAGAGAGAAAAACATCCATAACTCCGTTATTTTTATGAATAACTATATCGATTATTATATCGTTGAAAAGCTCTAAAAATGAGGTCATAACCAACTATGGTTTCCATTAAAATAAAAAGTTTGTGTCATATCTCGAAAACGAGAGCTGTCACGCAAACGAGGACATGAAAATCATATTCGGGATACAATTCACTTCAGTTTTAATATTTACACTTTTTTTTATAAAATCAAAAACAAAGGAGATAGAGGGAATTGACTAAATCAACAGATTTTCGTTTTTTCAAAATATCTAGTGAGCCATGACTTTTTACAAAAATCCGAAAGTGTCATTAAATTGGCTAGTAAAACTGCAAATCTTTCCCAATTTAATTTAAAAACTCACCCTGTATATACAATAGCATTTTCATAGAACATACAGTTAATTAAAATTAATTTTGGGTTTAACAAATTTTCGACTGAATACTGATGATACATGCCATCAAAACTGTACAATTATTATCAATGTCCAAAAAGACCAATGGATTGTTTGTTGCAGTTATTATCTTGCTGACCGAATATTATTAGCAAATAAACAGTGTCATACTAGTGACTTTAGTTAAGGCAGCCACAAACCAAACTCGGCACGGATCAACAAATATATTCAGAGCGGCACAAATAATTCCCCAATTACATACGTTACGTGTTTTGTGTAATTAATGCGCCTTGTGGAGGCCAGCAAATACCCGAAATTAAACGTCGGTCTGTTACACCTTTGTTGGTTTTAGGAATCGAGGGGCGAGCGGAAGAGCCGGGGAAAACTACGACAAACAAAGTTCCCCTTAAAAGTAAGGGAAATCCCCGAAAGCCGTAGCGTTGCTCCGCCGAGAATATGTAACGTGATTCTCTGGTGCCCTTTTCGGATCCCAAAGGGTAAACGACTCCGAGATAAGATGGGAACGCTAACCTTTTAATATCGCTATATCCGAACGGTGGTATATTAAAAATAATTGCACCCAACTGAATCTTCGTTTGTCCGCGGCGCTGAAACTTGCACTAGGTCATGTCTGATGCTCTCTGGAGGATCTTTAAATTTTGATTCGTTCTCTAACATGAAATTGTGTTCTTTACATTTTTAAAAATTACTTTAAAATAAACCTTCGTTGTCCTATAAAAATCCTCTCCCGGCACGACCGTATCATTATTCTAATGTAAAAAAAAATCTGATTTTAAAGATAAATTTCTACAGTGTGTCAAAGTGAGTATGGGATAGCACTGGAATCTCGGAAAACTTAGGAGTTATAATGTTGGTTATATTGGAAAAAAACTGTACAGTTTAAATACCTTTCAGGTAGTGTATGCAATACTGCCTTCAACTGATTTCGATAATAATTTTGGTTTTACTTACTTCTTATATTATATTAACAGCTGTAAATAAATGAGAAGTACTTGAAGCTGAATAAGGTAGCATCTACACATTTGCCATAGGACGTTGTTGAAAAATCATCATAACCTTTGTTAATACTGTCCTGCCTTTTATTTTTAAAGTTTGAGCACTAAAACAAGTGATAGGAATATCTCTAGAAACAGCTTAAACATGTTTTCAAATTGTAGAGCTTTCCTTTCAAATCATTCAACTAAATCTCCACAGTGCGGTACTGACTACTCAAAATTATTTTTCAGAGAAAGACCTTCCTTTTAGTAACTCAAAATACGATCAAAACAAAACCAACAAATGATTATTCAAATACATTGATCATTCAAATGTAAAAATTCAATAAAGTAAAAACTATAGTGTAGTTTGAATATACATAATTTAAGGGCCTATCCCCACGGACGTCTAAAGTAACAAACGGATAAGTCCGTAACTGAATGGGGAACGGGAAGTTGGCCTGCAGACGTGCTGTCGACCGACGGACGATGTCGATTGTATTTTTTCCGTTCGACATTGTAAATTTCGAAAGTTGGTTGGGATTCAATGATGCCATAAACAGATACGTACGCGTTGAGTAAGATATTTTAGAAACAACAGCATTTTTTTCTAAATAATTAGAGATCGTTAGTTAGTGGGAATAGATAGAGGATATTTAAACATCATCTGAATCAGGAAATCATATAAAAAATGTGTGCAGAAAAGTTTATTGTTTAGAAGTTTTGCTTGCTGTGCATATGAACCGGGCCTAAAGGTTCATTTTGTTTAAAAATGGTTGGTCATTTCTTTTTTGAGGAATGTTTGACCTGTTAATGTTTTATCTTTTTTGCCATGGTAATATTTGTGGGGAAATTCAACATAATGTGGCGTTATTTTTATTACAATTTCAATTAAAATCACTGAACAAATTGAATCCCAAAATCTATAGCACATTTTATATTACGCAAGAACCGTTTAAAACACTATGTAGTTTGCAATCTTGCACTTTTTAGGGGATTATGGTGTATAAATTGAAGCAATTAGTATACATTGACTTGCTAACACGGGTTATGGACTAGAGGAGTGAAATTTGATTTCAGCTCAACCCTAATTGGGTATAACCAAATTTGTACCATCTAGATTACAGTTTCACTAAATCCCAAACAAGAACAAAAACTATGTGTACAAATTTGGAATCTACCAAGGACTAAGCCCGGAGATTACGTAAGGCGAATAGCATTTGGTGAATGGTAAACTAGAAAAGTTGTTTGAGAAAGGATTAACATCCAAACTCAGATATTTGTGAAAACCTTGAGATTTCGGAAAAGTTGCAGTTTGCAACAAGTTCATCCGTTTGAACAAATTCTGTTCTTTCTCTTTGAGGAATCACTTCTTGAACGACTAAAATATCAAATTAATGATAAATTACCAGCTCTTGGGCTTCTTCGCCCAACTGATGAGACCCAGAAAGGTCGAAAGCTATAGTGGGATCTTATACCAAAACACAAGGTTAAGGTGAATCCTGTTGACCCAGTTTACTCGCTTAGTGTTACGTTTGACAAAGCAAAGTGTGAAACTCCTTTGGGATTTGCAAATCTCCGCAAAGTTCGCGGCGCGTTGACCCTTTGGACACACAAAGCAAAGTCTTTCGTTCACAAAGAAAGCAAAAGTATTCTTTGGTTCGAAAACCTGTAAAGTTTAGCTTGTTTCGACTTCTGTTCGTCATCTTCAGTCAGGGAAAGACCCTGAGACAAGTAGATATAGTAGATTTTCTTCTGAGAAGTAAATTCACAGAAAAGTTGTTTGAGAAAGGATGAACATCCAAACTCAGATATTTGTGAAAACCTCGAGATTTCGGAAAAGTTGCAGTTTGCAACAAGTTCATCCGTTTGAACAAATTCTGTTCTTTCTCTTTGAGGAATCACTTCTTGAACTACTAAAATATCAAATTAATGATAAATTACCAGCTCTTGGGCTTCTTCGCCCAACTGATGAGACCCAGAAAGGTCGAAAGCTATAGTGGGATCTTATACTAAAACACAAGGTTAAGGTGAATCCTGTTGACCCAGTTTACTCGCTTAGTGTTACGTTTGACAAAGCAAATGGTAAACTAGGCACAGTCAATACTATCAAAATTTTGTTCAATAAAATTTTATTTTCTAATGAAAATTAAATTCCTGGTTAGACAAAACTCCATCGTTTTGGTTTCAGGATAGAGGTCGCGCTCACAATTAGTTAATTGTTAAAGATTTCCTGGCACAAGGATAGGAATGCATTCAGCTGGTTCGTGGCTTGCACGAACGCTGGATCTGACCTGGATGTTTATCTATGGAGATATCTCAAAAATTATTTGCATCAACTTATTTTTGAAAAGAGGAAGAATGGTTTTAAAAGCATAACACCATAAATACACAATAGAGAATTTATATTAAGTCAATAAATGTTTTTTGAGCATTGAAATGTTGAGATTCTTTAAAATAGTTCTACATTGTAGCTGAAAACTAAAAAACATTATTAAACCATTATACATGTAAGATCCCATACTTAAGAGTTACAAATGACTTTACAATTAAAAATAAAAAAACAAGACAGCATTATTAAAGTTGACGATAGCTTTTAGAAATCTTGTTCAGTTTAGAAGCTGACAATGAGAAAGGACTTTTTTAAATAAATGTTCATACTTTTTTTAAGATTAAATTCATGTAAACGTAGAAATATTCAGTATTTTGTTATAACTTTGAGGCCTTATTTTTTTAAGTTCTGAGTTTCCGTAAGTCTTATGCACTTTTCATAGATGTATGGTTTGATGTTAAAATTGGTTTAAATAAGTCTTCTTTTGTGTATTCATCTGTTTAGATAGACTCTGGCATTTTCAGTAAGAATCGTTCATCTGTATCTAACCTGTTAAAGACGACTGTTTTATTGGTTTGTTGTTTTATTTGATTTTTTTAATGGTTACTTTGTCTATTCCTTACGGGTACTGATTTACAGCGCTCAGAGCTCTAGATCTACTTCTGAGTAGACATCAGCTAGTTCTATAGTATGTGTCAAGAGAAATTCAACGAGCCCAAATAAGACAGGGTTCTTTTGTGCAGTTGTGAAGTTCCGATGGCCATGTTCTAGGTCTATGATCAAATCCTGGTCTTTACCTAGAGCTAAAATACTTGATAAGATAAAAGTACTACTAATAAACCATTTTCCTACCATTGTCAAAGAAGCTTCATAACTATGCCAAATTCCTGCTCATCTGGAGGCCAGAACTGCTTGAAAAGGAAAGCAAGTTAAACAAAAGATTACAAAAATAAGATTTTTCATGATTATCTGGCGACTTCAGAACCATTTTGTAACTCAAAACTTATTACCATGCCGTGAAGCTAAGAGAAAATCCGAGGAAGAACAACTTATAGACAGTGCGACAAAGCACAATGCATTTTCTATGAAGCATTTCTTAGAGGAGAGATTTTTGTACATTAAAGTACACAATATGTAGAAGACGTTGGGCAAGGGCAGTAAGTAAGGGAATTAGTAATAAATTTCATTAAAGTATAATCTTCAGATCTTTCTCGGTGTATAACTGAAGCACATCGTATACATCAAACAAAAACTAATTTCTTGTGAATGCAAAGATGTGATAACCAGCAATAGAGAGCAGTATTTATTCATTATCAGTAATTATATTTAAATGTTTTGATTTGCTAAAATCGACATGGATAGTTATCATATCTGTTGCCTTTCAAGGATTAGTTCCCCGTTTCCAATATTACCAACCGAAAAGGGGTAAATTGATATATCCGAAATTGTCTTTGGTAATATTGGTGTGTATTCGTTGTAGAGGGTCTATTGGCAATGCCTCATTGCCTAATCCCTCGACTCAAACATAATTATCTTGTTCTCGGTTCGAAACATGATGTGCTCTATCTGGAATCCAATTAAGTGGGGATTTGGGAAACAGTCCCAAATTTTGGTTTCGTATTATTTAACTTATTTACTTTCACGACTTTTATTAATTTCGCAATATTTGTTTTTACATAAATGAGGTACTACGTTCATAATTTCATTCTGAAAGATTAATTTTGTTTCTGCACAATTTTGTATTTAAGAAAATGAAGATGAAATTATATTCTAAAAAGCATGTCGTAATGGAATTTGTTATAAAATATCGTAAATACTTCCGAAAGGATTATGATTTTTTATAAAAGGTAATGCAGGGTACAACTGACCATGGTGATAGAATTTTAAAAGAACTGAAGAACAAAAAAAGTTTTTATAAAAATATATTGTCAAGCTACCTGTTTGAGGAGTCAGCAGTCTAGTCTCCTGGAATCTTCGCTTGCAATAGATATAGTGTTTAAGTGTCATTAGGCCATTGCATTTCTATAGTTTTGCATTTATGTCATCTAAACCAGAAGCTTTCTTGTTTTTTATAGCTTCAAGTGCTTTGGTCAATTAGTTTAAATCTATTTCATATATTTCCGTATCTTCATCGTTGAGTAATTTACGTTCCATCCACTCCTAATATCTAGTTTATCGTTTTTCGTCCATATATAAGGTTTTCATTACCTTATACGCAAGTTGTTGTCTTAAGTTGTTTTCTGAATGATATTTGTGGCACATTTTTCAATGTCTAAGTACTTCTTGGGAAATAACACCACAGTTTAAAGATAATTGCTGTATATTCCAAACGTTTCGGGGTCTAGGTCAGACCCCTTTGTCAATGGTTAAGAAACTTGGATAAAAAAGGCACAATTCTAAGATGTAAATTAAAATATTTGACATGTGTATTATTTGATTTCTGACGTAACTAAGAGAATTTTATTTGCAATATACAGGGTAGCACAGAAACTTCTAAAGATCATATAATCATAAAGTTCTTTTTAAATTGGAAGAATTTGAAAGGGAGATCTTCAGAATTTTATATGGCGCTCCTAGGTGCGACTTTGTTATAAGATAGTGCATTCGCCAAAAATGCGACCAAAGAACTTTGTTGATTCAGTGATCCCATTAAAATCATAAGAAAAAACCTAGGAAAAAACCTTATGAACTATCCCGATATTGGGTTGTTCACAAGGACATGACCATTAGCTATTTCTTCCTTAATCATCGGCAACCAGGAACGACTGAATTCTACGGAGGTAGTAGCGATACAATCGTTTTCATTTAACAAAATTAAAGCAGATTCTTTTAGTTTTCTTTTGGTGTTGTGTTCTTCTTTGTGTAATATAATTGAATTTTGAAACTGTATTTTATGACCAAGGTCCCAAGCATGTTCACAAATTTTGGATTTTTCAAATTGCAATTTTATGCAATTATGCAATTTTTGTGTTCTTTTTTTTCAACATTCAGAGGTCTAGAGGTTTCTCCAATATAGAATTTATTACATTCACAAGGGATTTTATAAATGCAATTTTTTGTATTTTGAGTTGTGTTATTTGGTTTGGTTCTTGATATAATTGATTTCAGTGTATTTCTTGCTTTAAATGATGTTTTGATATTATATATTTTTCCCACTCTTTTAGTCTTTCTGATAGACCCTGTATGTATGATATAGTTATTGCATTAATGTGAGTCTTGGGAGTCAGTGTTGCTTGGTGAAGTTTGATGTTGGTTGTTAGGGATTGTTTGGTATTCAATTTTGTTTAACTCGTTATTAATAAATTTATTTGGGTAATGATTGGCAGAAAGTACATTTTTATAAACGTTTTTTCTTCATTGAATTTATTGATGTTAGAACAGTTAGTTTTTGCTCTGTCATATAGAGATTTAATGATACCTCTTTTTACTGAATTTGGATGATTAGAGTTAAAGTTGAGATACCTGTTAGTATGAGTCGGTTTTCTGTAAACTTCTGTTTCAAATGTCGATTGTGTTTTGGTTATTAAAATGTCTAAGAATGGTAATTTGTTATTATGTTCAAGCTCTAGTGTAAACTGAATAGTTTGTTCTGTGTTGTTTATGTCGTTAAGTAATGCATGTAAATCCTCAAGATTATGTTCCCAAATAACGAATATGTCATCAACATAACGCCACCAAACCAAAGGTTTAATCTGTTTTGAGAAAATTGTTTGTTCTTCAAATTTTTCCATAAAAATGTTGCTTAAAGAGACATTGTTGTCTTAAGCTTATTTTTGGCATCTTTAGCTTTTTAAGGTTTTATTGGAAAATAACCACTTGAGAAAAAAAGCTAATACATTCCCAAAAATCCAAATGCGTACCCGTCTTAATCTGACTTCGTTGCCCATGGCATTAAAATATGAATCATTAACACAAAAATTTAAAATTGATCGATTTTAAGTCCGACCACTCTGCCTCAAATGCCTATATGCCCATAATTTGAGAAAGATAGATAAATTGTGTCCTTTACCATAATAACATACAACCTTAGTCAATCATTTATGGATACTAAGCCAATCAGCAAGCTTAAATTTACATTTACTAATTTTTAAATAAGTGCGTTGTTATACGCGCCACATCTATATAAGTTTTTGATGTCTTTTAATTTCTATTACTGAGTTCGAATAGAAACGTTAAAATCCGTTACGATAGCTTGAAAACGTGTCTCCATCTGGTTTTGTCATTTGTAACTATGACAATGTTTCATGTGCAAGCTGAACCGCATGGTGACGTCAGGTCATCACCATTTTAACCTAAATATTCATTCTCACGAATTACTAGCTGACCCGGCAGACGTTGTTCAGCCCTTAAATCAGTCAAGCTGCTCAATAGTTCGCCGGTTTAGTAACGTATACTTTGCATTTTAAGTCCCCCATAAAAAAGTAATCTAGTGGTGTCAAATCTGGCGATCTGGCTAGCTACTCAATCAGCCCTCGTATCCGTATTTCAACGACATACGGGAACAGCTCATCTAAATAAATACGATGAGTTCTGCATAATGGCGTACCTTCTTGTTGAAAGAAAATGTCATATCTCGGAAGATCACGTTCCTCATTTGGATATAAATTTATTAGTTCTGGAATAAGGTCCAAATATTTTGCATCAGTTAGGTTCAAGTCAAAGAGGTAGGGCCCAACATTCTTCCTTGGACTATGCCGCATCACATATTCACTTTCTAAGGATGCTGAGTGCGATATTCTATCATCCATCAGCAATTTCGATAGCCCAATAACAACAGTTTTGCCTGTTTTGCCGTTAAAAAAAATTGTGCTTTCTTCACAATTTTGTGAACTGTGTACGCTGCCATATTGTAATTAGATGCCACTTGTTTAAATGTTGAATGATGATTGTCTTGTACTGCCAACAAAAGGTTAAGCTGATCCTTTACTGATTTTGAGGGTCGACCAGATTTAGGTAAATTACGAACAGGTCCAAAATTACAGTATTTAGACTAAATATTGCTCACTATAGTGGAACTAATGGGACGACAACCAGGATCAGTTTCGTTAAACAATTCAACTACTTCTTGTTGGTTAGCATCGTGTCTCCAAGTCTGGTCATGCAAAGGATTTCAATTCGTTCTCGTTCAGTGGATTTCACCATTTTTTTTAAATGACACTACTCAATAAACCGTTCAAACACATACTGTTCTTGCCAAACAAAAGATATGAAATCCTAATTGACAATTTTTTATTTCTCAGGGTCTTTTTCGCTTGGGTTCAAATCTTCAGAGCTTGTTATCTTACAAATATCTGTTTCTCCTCAGGTTCACTTACACTTCTGAAATTATATTTGAGGTTGTACTGAGCTTTCTTTCAATACAGATTGTGTTACAACATAGATCATTCAATTATAGATATTTACTATTCTAAAATTGACTGATTGAATAAATTTTTATAATTTGCTTATTAAACAATGTTTCACTCATATCCTCTCTTCTAGTTGTTGATTCCAAAATTTTGAATACTTTACTTGTACGATTTACCACTCAATTGATATTCTTGTGCTGGTTTGCAATTGGTTTTCCAAATACTTTTGACCATGAATACCATAATCTTCTTTTTATCGATACTTATTTTTCTGACATGGAACATTCTTGTTTTATATGATGGGACATTAACTTCGTTGTCATGGAAATTGAATTTATAAGAACGATTTTTGTACCTATCTGCTCGACGATTGACGACCAAAGAGAGTCTTTCAATGTCAGGCCACCTGCTATTTCCACTTCCGCTTGTAATTATTTTATTAATTTCCAACTGTGATTTAATTCATATTTTCAAAAACATTGAGTTGACATTTCTGTTGCCACCAGTCATTTAACAGGTACTTGTAAAAACACTTTATATCTTTTGAACTATGCTCTAAGCTCTTTCTATTAGTATAAATTTCTTTACTGTTCCATCATTCCTCTTATAACAGTTTTTATAATTTTGACATTTCGATTTTAATATTTACTAAAAAATATATGTATTTAAAACTTGATTTTGATCTAAAATGTGTTATATTCAGTGTTCTCATTAATATGTGATCTATACATGTTCTACAAACTCTACTGTGATTTTACTCTTTTAATGTTTGACCTAATTTATGAGTCCCTGCATAGATTTCTTTATGTAAGTATTAAACTTTTATTTAAAATCTGCATGATATAATATCTAACTTTATATGTTGCTTGCATTTTTTTACATTTTTAGGTTATCTATATTTATAATATGAGATATGAACTATTCAAATTGATTATTTCAGATATATATATATATATATATAAATGAGTTCAAGGTTTTATGTGAAAGTAATAAAAACATTCTCGTTCACTAAGTCGCTGTCAGACAACCGATAATTTTTGATGGTGTGTACGTAGAATGGCACGCTCTTCTCAATTAGCAAGTTGTCAAAATTGGGTGACGCTTTTTTAAAAAATTGTCCATGACATCATAATCCGAATATCGATTACGTCACAAGTAAGGGTTGTATGTCAAAAAGTGCCTTTGTTTAAAACAAAATCGACGTGTGAGAGGATTTTTTTCGAAAAACTCTCACTTTCAGAAATAATGAATTTAAACATTACTTTTCGAAAGCACAGTATACATTTTGTACTTTCACTACAATAAAGTTTTTTTACATTTTTGAGGAAATGACTGCGCATCTAAAAATAGCATTTTTTGGTTTCTATTAATTTTTAAATAATGGTAGAAAATCTTTCGTCTACTGTATCTCATAGCGTGGATCTGTCACTGCCCTACGTGACTCATCGCTAAAGGAAGGAGCACAAATAATTCTTAGTTTAAGAATATTTTCATCAACTTACCTTCTTACAATAGTTGAGTATATCCATCTTGTCTTTGAAGCACGTAGCCTTTGAGTAGAGATCGGAGACCCATTCTCCTTGTTCGGTCATGTATTTGGGATGATAAGCCTCTTGGCCGTGCATTCCGGAATCGCATAACATCGCGACCTGCGGCTCAAAATGGGACACGGCCCCACCGCTGCTTCCCAATCCGCTGCCATTGTCCTGCTGGAAAGCCTGAAATAATAGAGATAAAGTTAGTTTAATTACAGATAAATACGAGTACATTTAAAAACAAGTTTAGTATCTAACTTAAAAATAGTTATATCGTCGTGCTAATGTATATCAGGAGGTTTTTTATATTTTTTGCAGATGATCGAAAGCGAAAATGACGTCATTAACAAAATGAAAAAGATTTGAACTAAAAATATGATAAAAAAGACTGCCGAGTTCAACTCGGAACTTAGCGAAAATTACTTTATGGGATTTACAATTAATACATAATAGAATAGGCTTACCAAATCACAAATTTCTTTAAATGGCCACGACTCTGATATCGTCCATAGAGGAGACTTGTCGCCTTGTTTTAATTATCATTATTATTGAAATCCAGTGAATATACTAATACAAAATTGTGTAGTTAAATATCATATTTGTTACTATACCTACAGAGGTTACCGGTGCGTAAGCCTGTAATATAACTATTACTTAATATTCTTAAAACTTACAGCTAAAACTAAAATGTTTTCAAGATACAAAATTTTATATACATATAAAAACTTCCGTTAAAAACTTCCTCCAATATTTTTTAATACACTTACGTGATTTATATTTAATTAGAGTAAAATCAAGATAGATTGTTCAGAGACCATTGTAATTTATTGTTAAATAATCTAATGGTCAAGATAAGACTTCTTTTTTCGCTACTTTTCTTTTATGTTCGACATTTATAGACTATTAGTTTAAGAAATTGCATGTAACGTATCTACTACTTAATTCCATATAGTGACATAACAGGGACTGAAGTGAGAATCATTGGATTTTTGTTGGACAGTTATTGACTGTTATTTATATATTTTTTAAATTGTTGTGCAACCGTTGCAACAAGTTAAGATTATTATCATAAGCCCCTCCCATTGCCATAATTTCATGGTTGATTATACCATGGAACAGCGCATAATATATCATTCCTAGATTCCAGCAATTTGAAAAAAAATTCTTTGTAAAAAATTGGAAAATATCTTTGTACTATGACATGGTGTTCCGTCGTGTTGGTACCAAAGTGAAAGCTTGATATTTAATGGTGTTCAGAACACTCTGTCTTTTTTGGGTTTAAAAGAGACAACCTTTATATTTACATATGTATATTCTCAATTGCTTGGAAAAAACTCTGCCTTAAGAGCAATCGAGGAGAAGACTCGCTGTTCGCCTCTCGTCCAGTTTGGACCTCGCTAGAAACTCTCAAGGAAAAAAACGTTATCCTATGTGCTCGCTAGTGCATCCCCAAAGTGCGATGCAGCTATTACTCACTTATTGTAAACCCCCTCGTGAGTGCGCAATGCCCAACATTATAAACTCTAGTTGTGCCTAAAAACCCAGGGTTAAGGCAAGAGTTTTCTTATGAAGGGCAATTGAGTTTTTTATCAAAATAGAACCATCTCAAAACTACAGTCCACTTAATCCAATTCACTACAAATGGCAATCCTTCAATAAATTAAAATATCTGAGTATATAAAATATTCAAGTAAATTTGGCTTGCCAAATTTTCACGAAAGAAATACGACCCTAATATTTTTCTGGATAAGACAGAATCATCTACAGCCTCCTCTTGGAACCATGCACAATTTCAATTGTTTCTTGTTTTGTTAATTTAACTGCTATTCAATGTAATAAAATAACCAAACACTTCAACTATCTACTGTCACTACAATGTAATATTATGTTCCCGTAACCACAGCTTGTTCAATTTTTTTCGGCCCACTCAGTTTTTTAGTAATTTTTCTGATACTAGAAAAGTATTTCCGAATTTCTTTATGAAATTTAGTATTTTACTACACCTCGAAATACTCAGGAATAATTCTCTTATGACATTTTGCTCTAAAATTACAATTATGGCTAGTTTTCTTTTTCGGCAATTTTAGTTTTTGGCAACCCTGTACAATAATTTCATAGGAAGCAGAACTATTTATGAAGAGTAGTAACTTTTTTCAGAAAGTGAAAAATAAAAAAGTATTTCTTTTGTATACTAGGGTGTCTGTTATTTCCAAAGTTATCATTTTTGCATCTGCCTCCTGAATTTTCAATTTTTCTCGAAATAAATAATTCAACTAAATTAGCCTTAATTTTTCATATTAACACATTCCATAAATGAAAATATAAAAATGCGACAAAAAGTAATACATATTTTGTTACGAAATTATACAAAATCGGTATTTTTGAAATTCTCTTGACAAAACTTTAACAAACATAACTTAAAATGAAAATGTAAGGGCTTATTTTGAATTGATAATCTATTTTGTGTGAAAGACTAAAAATTAAAGGGCTAATGTAACAAAAAGCACTTAGCACGTTACTGTCTACTGTGAGGAAGCGAGGGTTGAAACAAATTCATTTAAAATTCAGGTGTTGTTTTTTTTTGGAAAAACGCTCGGACATGTAGGTTTTTTTTGGTCTACATTTTTTGTGATGATAAACTCAACTATACAGGTTATTTTTTAATTCTTTCCAAAGTTAAGAAAACAACTGTAAAATAAGGTGTTTGTTGGTTTGAATCTATTTATTTACGTCAGGTTTTTATGATTGTTGGCGGTATTTTAGTCGCATGAATGGAAACCCTTTTTTTAATGCTGGAGTTTTTAACACTTGTATATTTCCATAGAAACCGTACTATAATTTTACTTTAAATAAGTAGTTGTCAAGCGCAGTTGCAAAGTTTTAAAGTATGGCGCGTTTAACTGAAATGCAGCGAATAGAAATTTTGACGATGGTAGGATATGGCGACAGAACTCGAACACAAGCTGAAGTTTGCGAATTGTTTAATATGAAGTACCCGGATCGACCTATTACACGATCGGTAGTTAGTAAAATAGAAAAAAAGCTTCTAGAATTTGGACACAAAAGAGAAAATTACAAAACCAAACACCTTCTGAAAGATACACAATTGAATGTTTTACATAATTTACAAGAAAATCCTCACAAATCCACTAGACAAATAGCCGCAGAACAGACAATAATTAAATTTTCTGTTCTAAAATGCTTGCATAGAAATAAATGGCACCCATACAAAGTTCATTTAGTTCAGGAACTTACTGAAGATCATTTGGACCGGAGAGTAGAATTTTGCGAAATAATGATGGATAGATGCAATACCAACCTGCACTTTTCAAGTAGGTACGATAGTTTTTTCCGACAAGGCAACAATTTGTTTAAATGGTTCAGTAAACAGGCAAAATTTTCGATATTGGGCATCAGAAAAAACACATTGGATTATGGAAAGTCATACGCAGTTTTCCAAGAAACTTAGCGTATGGGCCGGAATTGTAGGTCTTTTTTTTATTGAGGGAACACTTAACTCAGAAAAGTATTTAGACCTATTACAAAATGACATAATACCCTGTTTAACCAGAACTTTACCCGAATGGTGAAAAACCCAATATACTGGTTAACAATTTGAACATTTAATTTGATATGTTGATGTTTTTTTTTCTTCAATTTTGAAATAAATGTAATTTTTTTTAATAATAGTTAATTTTGGATATAGGACATTATACATGAAAAATACTTTGAATTCAATGCAGAATTCAAAAAAAAATAAAAAACAAATGTTTCCATTTGAAAAAATTAAGTTGATGGTCGCAATTTATTTCTGGCCCACCCTGTATTGAGTTTATCATCACAAAAACCGCAGCCCAAAAAAAACCGACGTCTTCGAGTGTTTTCCCAAAAAAACAACACTTGAATTTTAAATGAAGTTGTTCTCACCCAGCGTCCTCACTGTATATTAAAACAATTATAAATTGCAGTCCTTATAATTCTTACACATTTTTCTCTAATACTTTTTCTAAATCTTATAAAAAAGCTACAATTTTATTGTACTTTGATACACGAACTGGTCGCCTTGTTTCCATGAAAAGGAAAAAAATAAAAATTATATATGGAAGGAGCACAATGTGGAGTTTTCTCAAAAGGGCGATAGATTCGCATTTATATGATAATCTATTTCAAACAAACCATTCTTTGTTTTACCCTGGTGACTGCCCGCCAAGGGCGATATTATATATCGTGTTGTAACAGTTACGGGATAATGAATTTCGGGTGTACCATATAATATCCTGGTTTGTAGTGTGCATTGCAGTGGATATTATTACGGGTGAGATAATGTGCCAAGATAATTGCATTCAGAGAGATATTGTATAATAATTAATAGTATTCAGTTTACTCAGATGACCGAATAACTTAAGCCTGAGTGATATTACAGTAATATCACGTCGGTGTTTATCTCTAGCACTCAATGAATAATTTTATTAGAGATGAAATATATTTGGAAAAGTTAATAATGGTATTTGAAAATGGCGAAAATCCAGAACTGAGAGTTGTGTTATACGATTATAATAAATCAAAGAACATAAATACTGAATAAAAGAGAGATTAGAAACCCTGTAGGACTAGACCGTACCAATGAATGTCTTCGAATCGAGAACCTTGAAAGTCCACCATTGTTTATAAAATTGTTGTAAGTATTCAAACAAAGGATTGATAAACATTAAACCTTTGCCGATCAAAATAAGAATATCTTGTTTTTTAACAGAATTGAAACAAGGTTCTCAATTCGGTTGTATTTTTTAAATGCTTGTTATCTCATAACTCCGTCAACTATGAACCGGTTTGGATAATTCTTTTATTATTTAAAAGAATATAATTTCAGTTTGGTCTCTTTATTATTCTAGGACACGAACATGCATGTTGAATTCTATAACAAAATTGGAAGAACTTTATTAGAATATAAAATTGAACGTACTTAACGTTATTTGACTTCTAGGGTGAAAGTATTTGAAAGTGGGATGACAGTAAGTGAAAAGTTTGTCTATACAGTGTGTCTATTTAAGTTGGAAGCATTTTGAAAATTTTCTTCTTATTATTATTTTCATTGTTACTAAGGAAAGCTAATTAGAATTGAAAACTGCATCCAATTATGTTAATATATTTCCAAAAATGGTAAAATGAATAAAATTAAAAAAACACAAAAACCGACTTCAAGACTTAATATGTATTTTTTAGGCTTGACACCAACTTCAAACACGGTTTTAACTGTTTACAAAAAAAATACTAATACTATCGAAACAGCTGTTCACTTCTTTCGCTGCCAATTCAATACACGCCGCAGTTTAAACTGCTCAACTTGCACAGTCGGCTTTAAATAACGGGGTTGAAGATACTAGAATTCGATAGTTATTTCTGATGTACCAAAGTGTGTTCAGGAATCCTATCGAACTCGGTTCTTTCATTAATCAAAGTTTTCTGGGCTGCCGTTTTTTACGCTATTGTGTGTTTTCGTAATTTTCGCACTACTTTTATCAGAATGATTAATTTCTAGAAAATCTCTTAATTTTTGTCGATGTAAAATAAATGTTATAACAATATAATATTTTTTATCTTGAGTTATTAATTTTAGAGAATTTTTTCTCATTTTGTCTAGAAGTTGGTTATTTTTTTTAAGTTAATTATTACGTATATTAAAGTAGTTATTTCTTTAAATTACATATGTGATAAACACACCGATTCCGCTTAAGAGCTTATTCATAAACTTACTTAGTATTTTCTGATAGTATAGATGTGGGACTACCTACATTCGCGACAAAAAAATTATCTATGACACCAAAATAGTGTATCAGAGTACATTAAAAGAAGGATATAAAATAATTTAAATTAATTGAAGACTAGTAATAAAATCTGACGAATCGGGAGAATAAAAATAAACAAAGAAATACAATATGAGCTTATTATTGAATTTTGGATTTAATATTTAGAATTGAGCTCAAGTGGACCTGTCATACGTGCATGTAACATGCAAGAAGTCTAAGAAAATTATGTATGCTTAGATTTTGAAGCAACATTATAGGTAATAAGTTATGATTTGGGGTATAAAAAACCCCTCAAACAATAAAACAAAACAGCACTGTCTCTATCTTCAACACTTTTCGTCATCTATCTTAGAGTTCGCAAAAAATACCCTCAATAGACATAACATAATATATACATATACAGTTAATAACTCCTGCATAAGAAAAAGGGTAGTTGGAAACAAAACCACTATAGACATAAAGGTTAACTTGTAAATAACCAATGACACAACTTTTTAAAACTGACTACCTCCAAATCTTGTAGAGAGTATAATTTGTAAATAAATAACCAAGATGCTGCAGCCCTCTGAAGCAACCAATATAAGTGAGTATAGACTGTGATACCAACAATTCCTATAATCCGGTAGAAAGTCAAGTAGAAATTGTTAATCTAAGGACAACAATATGTGATATAACTGAACAATTTTTGTAAGTAGTAGCACAGCTGATGCGAACAGATAGATAAGAAGTGTCAAGTGTGGACAGTTATTAAATGATTTAAGAACTCCTAGGTAGAATACACAGAGATATATTGCTAGTTTAGGTGAATGAGTTTAAATTTTTAACAGCTTCAAGGTTACCTCCAGTATATATTTTATTCATTTCACATCTTTAATAGTTTAAGATCCATCGAATAATTCCTATATTCATCTCTTATTTACCTGACTTGCAAATTTGATAACTGGTTTTTAATATATTGACTATTACAATAAGGCCACAATTATGTTTCTTCATAATTCAATATTTTGTTATAACAGTTTGCATTTATGGAGCTTCAAAAACGTGCATACATTATCATTGGACTGTTCAACATTTCGAGCATATACTTCTTGAGATGACATAAATGCAATGCATAAATATCGTAACAAGTTTAGAAAGAGAAGGTAATAAAGAGGACATCTTGCTATCTCAGTTGGTGGATTGTGGCACTCAATGAGTACTACATTGGAAGCAGCTTCCAATCGAGTAAAATAGCCTCTTTCTCTATCTGTTCCCTTGTCACGATATTTGTACAATGTAGGCTACCTCCAGAAGTATAAGCTTTAAAGATCAAAATGACCAGGTGTCTCCCGCTGCCATCACGACGTCAGTTCCTCCGTGAGTCAAGGCCCTAGAACACAGTGGTCACTTCCCCTCGGGTCGAAGCATGCCCCGTATTAGACAGCTGCTTGAGGTTCCGTGTGTTCTTCCAGTTGGTGTTTCTACTTCCTTGTTCACCTCTCTCTGGATAAAAGGTAATAAACTGCTATAATTAAGTTATCTCTTCTGTTATCATTATGTAACAAATTTGACTTGCATTTTATTCTAGAATAGTTTCTTTTTCAAGGATTCTAACATTTTCACACACTGGTTTTCCATATATTTTTTCTTGTCTAGTTAAACTAAAACCTCCATTACAATTAAATGACTATTTTTGGCATCTTTCAGCTGTAGTTGTATTTCAAATATTTCCAAAGGTACGCCTGGTCAATGTCCCTGGAAAAATATCTGCAGAAGTTTGTTGAAGTTCTCGAGTTGATGGACAATGCCATAATCAATTTATTAACTATATAATAATGGGTTCTTCAGAGTTTAATTTATGTAAGATCTTGACTCCTAAAAAAATGTGCAAATAAAATTTTGCTTGAAAGTCATTTTTATCTATGTACAAGGTATTTCATTGACTTAACACTTTATTAATGTTAAATATAAATCTGGTTGTTTAACTGTGATGGTTAAATTTGCATTTTTTGGATGTGAATTCTTCTCTTTAACCTAATTTTATTCAAGTAGGTTTGTTCGTAGAAAACTGATTTCTACGAACAAATTACCCGGTCGGTACTAGTGGCTCCCCCAAATTGAAACCATTTTGTGGGCACTTTTTCTTACACAGAGTGTGTCCTCCTTTTACTCAAACCTCCATAGTATTATTGTAATTGCTAGTGAAATTATGATAAGAATGTATGTGCATGAAAATTGGTAAGGTCCTTCAAAATTTAATGTGGAATAACCATAGGCAAACCTCGAAAATATAAAACTCCTTTTGGCAGTCATGTAAAAAATGAAATTGGATTTTTTAAAGTTTCGAAATTGCTATCTAAATGGAATGGCGTTTTTGTTCGATTTATGTTTATACTCAACCCGTTGGTGACTTTCGAGGATTCCAACAGCGCCGACGGTAAATCTTTGTCGCCGATTAGCATAATAACCGGCAGAATTGCAGGAACTAGTGAAAAGCACAAACTGCAATCTCACTAAACGTGCAAAATGTTTCTCGCCACCAATGTACAAACAGTAATGACTTTGTGAAAGCTTAATTATTGCGCGAAATTCTATTTGGATATGCAAAGCTCGACATAGTTTTCAAGGATTTGCGACGAATTTATGCGAGCACGTTCGTCTCTATGCACCGATTTGACATTTGTCTAAAATATATATATTAAATAGTCGCACACTTAAGAATACACGTATACGAACACGTTATTTTTTTGTTAATTAAGAGCTTCAGATTTTAGCTCTAAAATACATGAATAGTTTATCTATTGAAACAATAACAGCGCACACTGTCATTAATTCTGATAATCACTTGTGTAGACAATTAATTTGTGCAAATTTGTTTCATGCACTCAAGCGAGAAGGGCTCGTTAATTGACTGCAGACAGCATTCCAATTAGAATTGGATAGACATCAGTAAAAGAATCATACGTTTGGGCTCCCAAGACGTGTTTCCTTTCTCCTGGGGGACATTTCTTTTGTCAGCAAAGATATGTCACAGGGGGAAGGCCTAACGAAATTGTTACACAATTTGCAGTTATTCCGGAGGGTAATGCTGTTTTAACAGGAAGGAAAGTGGATCTTTCTTTTGATCACAAACAGGCAATAATAAATAAACGAAATCAAACTTGATAGGCGTTTTTATGTAATTCAGAACTATTGTTCGATTTGAACAGAATCAGAGACGAGTTGAATATTAAAGAAAGTGGAATTCGTTTACAGTAACTCTATGGTTAAAAAATATGTAGCCATACATAAATCGAAAGAATTGAGAGTAAATTGTACTGTTCGAGCCTGATTTACGAGACACCAAAATGCACCCCCAAAACAACTCCATAGATAAAAAATTCTCCTAAATAGTGATGGATAAGACTTCAGATTTTCGAGTGTGAACACTTTAGCATTTGCACGGCTCAGTGTGTCAACAGTGTATCGGCACAATTGTGTCAAATAGTTGACATTTTCTAGGCACAGTATAAGTAAACAAGCAATAAAGATTATAAAGATATTATTTTCTTGAAATAAACAAAAATATTTACAATCAATTCTGGATTTAGGAAATCTCTCTTTTTAAATATCCATAATATAGGAAACTATATTTGCGAATATTGAAGTTACCGATGCCTTATTCATTTAAAATAATATCTAGTGTATCAGCGTAACAGCGCATGACTACTGAATTTAGCCTTTTGATGTGTCATATTTCCTAATGGTTTAAATAAGGTGATAAGTATATTTTATTGGAGAAAATATTACAGCAGAAATTCTAAAACATAATTTTACATTCCTGCACGAACTTATGAAAACTCCTTCTCCGAGCACTAATCTAATTGCTATTGTTATAACATAAGCAGTCAAAGTCAGCGGTCTGCGAGAAATTAATCATTCTAAATGAAAACTAAACTTGCGAAAGACGAGTCAAATAAATAAAGTTGATAAGAAAGTGATTCCCGAAGAATTTAACTGGTGACAAAATTTCGGAGGCCCACACTTACACATGAAAATAGATGAGTATGGGAATGAAATGCATAACTAGAAATTGCATTGGATTCGACATGTTCCGACCTACACCACACGCATCCTTGATCTTGAAATATCCATAACCCATAAACATTTCTCTCTGTAAGAAACACGGATTAGGTAATACATTCAGAGTATCTTTTATAGAAAATCAATAAATTATTCTAAACACACAAATAGAACATCCAAGTAATATATAATACCTGCACGAAATTTGTTTTTCATTCTAATAATCGTTCAAATTCTTCCTCTGCTATATATTAAATTAGAGATTTGACATATGACAGAAGAAGAACGAACACCTTGCCATTAAATTTGTATGCTGACTAGCTTCATATTATAAAGTAAACATTTTACGTTAAGACTGATTAATAATTGAAATTCTTATAGAAAATTATTTACCATGGTGTAGTTAAATGGTAGAACGACGGTAATTGTACCGCAATGCTATGCTATTAGGAAAAAATCTAGCACTTTTAAGAAGCAACTACAGAGGGCTTCAGGTGTCTAAACTCAGCAATTTTACTCCTTATGCAGGGTTATTCACCTTATTCGACACGGAATATCACGACTAACCGAATCAATTTAAATCTTTAAACTCCTTTACAAATTAAAATTGTGGAAATTTTAGTTTGTTATTATTCGATGCCATATTTAGGACATTTATAACCACTAAATCCTTACATTTGAATAAAACATTACAATTACTAAAGTCTGTTTACGGGAAACAGTTTGATCTCAAACAATAATTTACATTTAAAAAAGAACCGACTTAACCAACTGGCTTAAAATAAAAACCGTTTGGAAACCCTGTGCAATCAATAATCTTTTTTTTGGCATATTTTTTTAATCTGATTCACGGTAAAATTTTATTGATTATTTTAGCGAATTCTTATCTCACCTCTCTTTCTAATTTGTGTTTTTTTTTAAATTATCCACACATTTTTAAACTTTTTTATTTGTTTTATTACTTGGCCCATTTTCTATGTGTAACTCTAATTCACCCTATATTGCAATTACCCTATATATGCTTCTGTGTATTGGTCACCTAAAATAAATTATTTGTCTATCATTTTCTGAATCACCTTGTACAACTATAATTCAACTCTACATGATGTTGCAACCACCCTGTATAAGTATTAATCCTTTCCATCCTATTGACTCTTTCTTTTTTTCTATTGTTTAAATCATCTATAATTTTACATCACCCAATATGCCAAGCAATGACAAATATCGAAATCACAATTTGACATTAATGTTTAACAATAAAACTGATCTAAGGGAATTTGCTGCAAATTTAATATATACAGGGTAGCACAAAAATTTTAAAGATCAAGTGAAATAACAAAACTTCTTTCAAATTGGAAGAATTTGAAAGAATTATCTTTAATGTGGCGTTCCTACGTACGACTTTTTTATTTCGCCAAAAATGAGACCAAAGAAATTCTGATGTTCCAGAGATCTCATTAAAGACACAAGGGAAAACCTAGGAAAAACCTATCCCGATATAGGGTATTACCATTATTAATTCCATCCTTGATTATTGGCAACCAGGAACGGCTGAATTTTATAGAAGTACTAGCTATACAATCGCTTTCATTTAATAAAATTAAAGTAGACTCTTTCAGCTTTCGTTTTGTGTTGTGTTCTTCTTTGTGTAATATTGTTGAATTTTGAAATTGTATGTTATGATGACCAAGGTTCCAGGGATGTTAAAAAAATTTTGACTTTTCGAAGTGTCGTTTGTTTATATAATTTTTGTGTTCATTTATTCGAACATTTATATGCCTAGAGGTTTCTCCAATATAAAAATTGTTACATTTATAAGATTTGAGTGTATTTTTTGTTTTAATATTAAATCTGTTTCCCACTCTTTTCAGTATGTATGGTATGGTTGTTGTAGTACTGTTGTTATCAAGGGTATTAGTATTGTTTGGGGTAGCTTGGTGTTGAATGTTAGTTATTTTGTGTTCAGTTTAACTAACTCTTTATTAATGAACTTTTTAGGATATATGTTAACAGATAAAATATTAAGACACGAGATGTAAGACCGTATTCAATATCTCTGACAGGTGAAGTAACCTGAAAAATTTTATCGTGACATTCTGTCCTAGGACTTAAGGGAGAACAGCAATTACACGGAACGGCTCCAGATTCGGAACCTCTGTGCACTGATTCTCTTGAAAATCCTAGATGTCGGTCTTACATCTCGCGTCTTAAAATTTAACGAAATGCATCAAATGCATAAAGAAGTGTTCGAGAGGACATTCAATTGTGGGAAGCGCAACTGATGAAGGTTCCCGACCAGAAACAATATATATTATATTTATATATAATATATATTGTCTTGCGTACAAAGGAATGACACCTCGAAGAGAGTAGATAAAATATTGTTGATAAATATTCTTTTTCGATACACTAATGGAATATTTTGTGCCATTTTACTTAAGCCCCATAAATGAAGACCGTTACAAACACCCTGTACGATATACTTTCATGATATATCTTGATATTTAAGATAGATATTTATGATGGAAATTTGACATTTACATTGATGTTTACCGTGTTTTTGCAAATATTTTGACGATTTTCGGTATATTTACGTTATAGATAATTATACGGAATCAAACTGGAACATCTCTTTGTAGAATACAATTTAAAATATTCTAATTGGTTGAGCCGTGTTAGAGAAAACAGTGTAGATTTATTGAAATTCACTGAAATGTAGTGCCTTAATTACTGTTTTTTTCGGATTTTCTGGAAAACCGTAAATCTAACCCTATAGAAAATCATATAGTACCTTTCTCTAATATTCCTTAATAAATCATCAAATTTGACAAAGCCGTCTTTGAATAATCAATGAGCACACATAAAAAAAAACGTGACGACGAAATCATAACTTCCTCTTGTTTGGAAGTCGGTTAAAAATACAACAAATTCAATGGAGAATCCAAGATATTTAGGATATACACTGTTTGAATGTTTTTAATGTATGTTAGATATAAAAAAAATATAACACGTTTTATTCTGCTCACATTTCATCACATTCATAATTGTCAACTCCGTATCTAATCTTCTACTTCTTTCTTTTCGCCAATGCCCATCACGTTTGCACATCTCCAGGGAGCCCTTAAATGATGTTCTTGTACCTCTTCAATTCTAATTTAGAACTACAGCTCCAAGCGATCGTTGTCAACAGCCGTCGCATTGTTGTCAGATCTCAAGTTTGAGGACAACCCTCTTGGAATAATAATTTAGTTTTAGAGGTATTTCACTTAGGTGATATTCAACTGACGTTTCAATAGACATAAACCGCTCTATTCAAGACGCTTTTAATAAGGGAATAAGCAACGTTGATGGATACCTGCATTGTTTCTAAATAGGCGAAGATATCGCTTATACAAGGATGTTACACAAATACAGAATAAATTCCTTGCCTAACCCCTTTTTACAAGGTTTTATTTAACTCGAAATGTTGGCACATAAGCAGTTTCATAATTTGTAAACCATTTTTCAACTTTTTCAACTGATCTTTACCATACTTATGTAAGGATGGTGACAATGCAATATTATGGTACCATCAAGTTGATCTGATGATGGAGCCGGGATGTAGGGACCAAGGCCGTAGTCAGATTTTTTTTTCCATAGGTGATAGACTGATTAGGACTGTAAAATGTATGTTTTTGTTTATGCATTTCTAGGATATATAAAAATATATAAATATAACATCTATTTTTATGAAAAAGATGGTTGACTGGTTAAAATTGAATCTTTAAAGCCAACATTTCAAAAGTTGGGTGGGAAACCTCAGACCTCCCGATATTTACGGCCTTGGTAGTGACTGAAATAATTCGATAACAGTAATAGTCGAAGTTAAGATTAAGTTTTCTAATTATAACATTTTTCTTTGCATGAGGAGGATTTTCACAAATAATGACGGTAGTTTGAAGATGTAGGCGAAAGATTGCCACGGGAACTCCATGGAGGAAAGTGCTAAGATAGTCGTTTGAGTTCATTTGCATTGTTCTCTTGAGTACCTTACATTATATATAATAAGGACGATCTGAAGATGGAGTTGGACGAACGTCAATGGAACTTCTTGATGTCAAATGATCTTAAACCACAAAAAAATCACAAAATATAATTTCTTTCTCCAAACGTTGCTGTGCTAGAGACTTGTCAGCTCTTGCATTCTTTGTATTTTTGTATAGATACAGGGGATACGGGACATTGTGACGAATTAGTATCTTTTAGAATTTGCTCGTTTTTCTCGAATGGTCTTGAGGCTGCTCAATACACGGTCCAAGTTTTGAGATTGAATCCGTCATTTATTCTGTTAAAATGGTTTTGGTTACACAAATGCGGATAGTAAGCTGATGCTCTGGTCAGAACCTCTGTATCTTCAAAAAAGAATATTAAGACGGTATGTTTGGACTTTTCAGTAGTTATCATTGATTTCTTATAAGTAGCTATTAATACTGTCATTTCTTCACATTTTGTCTTTTTTTCCAGTAGCTTTCATGAAGGTGTTAAAGTTTTATCACTCAGTTTTTGTCTTAGATGGAGGTTAGATAGTTATAAAACTTATGAGTTATTTCAGTACTAGCTGTTCTGTTCTGTGAATGGATAATATTGATTTTTGATTTTTAAATATATTTTTAAAAAATTTAACGATAAAATTATCGAGTTAAATTTTTGTCTAAATGATAGAAAAATAGTTTGGTTAGAGAAAATCTTTAAAAACGTTACTAAAAAGCGCCTTGCATTGCCCAGTAAAACAAAAAACAATGATATTGTTAATTAAGGAGTAACACCGTTGAGTATTTTAGATTATATTGATTTTTAAGTTTTGAAAAAAGTATTTTGTAGATCAGTGAGTGCTGTCAGACGTTCTTACTACGCATGTATCGAGCAGCTGTTCGCTACTGCTCAAGGATGGGTCAGCGACAGATTTGAAATTACATGTCTCTGTTATTTTTGGTTGGATCTACCCCTTATTTTGATATAATATTTCTGAAATGTTGTACTTGTACTAAAAAATCGAAAATTTTGATAAATCAAGCCGATGCGAGGCTTCCCACCCACATAAAAAAATTGACCTGCTGAATACGATTCCTCTGCCACGGTAATCCCAGTACTCTTCAGTTTTATAAAATGCTGTCAGAACTTGTCATTTATTATCCTTCAGGCAAAGAGTTACTATTCCGTTAGTACAGTTTTTCATTCATTCTTTACTGAAGTGAAAGCTTCTTAACGGATGCTCCCAACTAAACAAGCAGATTGTCGATAAATGCCATGGATACAGAAAGACACTAAATGAACTCGGCACGTACCAAGCAGAGTAATGGGAAGATGGTACTCATGAAGGGTAGGAATGGAGGAATCTCTCCATTCATGTCCGCCAGATAAATAAAGAGGTATAACAGCCAACTATTTTACAGTGACCATAAGTAATTTGATTTATAGATCTAAATTTAAATTGTGAAATCAGAAAGAGTACTTAAATTTAATTAAAAACTATGTTATACCGTAAAATTTATTAATAGTGAATTAGTAGCAAAATGCTGATAATTGTAGTTAGGAAAGCTGGTTCGACACTTCGGTCAGTCGTTTTTAATCATTTGTATCTTCTAAGAAAATGATGTTGCCACAAACTTAAATTATGAGAAGCAACAATTAAAGTATAATTCTCAATTTTGTTGTAAAATGTTTCTCTTTAATTAATTATTCATTAAATTATACATTTAAGGAATGAGTTAGTTTTTATGCGGTACCGTGTAAACACCAAATATTGTTCTGAATTATTTTACATAAATTCGTTTGTGAAACTTTTCTACAGCGAAACTGCATTTAACGTCGAAACTTGAAACTAACATTGTTTTGTTTTCTTTGTCCGTCTTAACTCACCTCCTTCTTCCTCCTATTGTTTTATAATTTAAAGTATTGAGTTCTATAATTAAAACCAAACATGTGGAAGATACAATAAAACTTTTATAGCGACCACCGAATTGACGATTCCGATCAGCAGTTTCCTCTACCCCGCATTTCCATTTTCCAAGTAAATATTTCAGTCGCAGTTCGAACACGTGTCCGCTGATTTTCCCATCCCCATTGTTTGATAATGAATCCGTTCTGGTACTCAAACATTTAGTTTGCACGTTCGCTAATCAGTTTTCTCAATTAGACACACCGAATTTTTTAGTGGGCGTTCATTAATATTTAAATGATGCCCTCAATTAACTGAAAAATTTTTTAATCTAAATTTATAAGGGGTTTAAACAAATCCGGGATTCGAAAACCACAGACGGATATTAATTTTAGCGATAATGGAACTAACGACTGTATATCTTGCAAGAATCTATTGAATAAAGGATAACCTAAAATGTTCGGCGAACGGATATAATCTTATTTTTCTGGAAATGTCAAGACATTTTATCTATACTATTATAAAATTGTAAGTTTGTCTGTTTGTTTGTTTGTCTCTTTGTTCGGGCATCATGTAAGAACTACTGAACTGATTTTGCTGTATCTTTTTTTGTTGCAAAGCCTATAAAGTTTCACCTAAAATCTGGTAGACATTTTATCTCCCTAAATTGACAGAAACGGTAGATATAGCGAAAAACTTCTACCATGTTGGATAACACAATTACGCTATTGGTTCTACCGCAAGCACCAAATATTACATACTTGAATCAGTTTAGCTTTTATTCAAAATCCGGAATATGCCAATGGACCATGTTTCGATTTAAAAAAGTCAACTGATATATCAACCGTAATTTTACAGGATGTTCCATATAAAGGAAACTTAGTGCGGCTTAGAATGACACGGATTTAAAAATGGGCCTTAAATAGTTGCATATAACAGGTGGTTCATAAACAGTAGAATTATTTATATAGGGAGGATAACAAAACGGTATATTGTTTGGCTCATAAGTAGTTGCATATAAGCAATTAGGATCTTTGAATTATGTCCTTGAGTTATTATAGTATAATTTCAGCTATACAGGTGGATTTAAAAAATATTATAAAGAAATGTTATGATCTACAAGCTATTCCATTTACCGGATGATTGAAATATAGGGTGGAGTAGAATTTTAAGGATACAGGGTGACACAAAAATGTTATATTGGCTGGCAAAAAAGTAGTTGCATATACAAGGTTTTTGAAATATAGGGTGGAGTAGTATTATAATTATACAGGGTGGGTAATAAATGGTAGAAAATTTTTGTTATATATATATGGGATGCAGTAAAGTTAGGTTAAGATTAGAAAAAGTTATAAATGAAGGTAGTTTAAATGAAGTGTGTAGAGAAATTATACTTTATAATATGGTTATAAAAATATGAGGAAAAATTGTGAAATAGCGTGGCTCATAATCAGTTGCACATATAGGATAGTTGAAATATACGGTGGAGAAGTGTTATAGTATTTAAAATAAATTATATTGGTTGACCAATAAGCAGCAGCGTATACAGGGTAGTTGTAATACATACAAGGGTATTTAAAACAAATTGTTATATAGGGTTTATATAATTTTGGTGAAATATATTGGGCATTGATGGATCTATAGTTAAAAAAATGTTATACTGGGTGACCGATAAGTAGTTGTATATTCAAGGTGGTTGCAATAGAAGGTGGAGTAGAATTCTAGTAAAACAAGTGGGATAAATTTTTTTTGTAGGATAGAACATGAGCTGTTGCATATATGCTATATCTGAAACGTGAATCGAAGTAAAATTATAATTATACAGTGTTTTAATGTTAGAAAACGTTGCATATACGGGTGGTTGAAATACAAGATGGAGATAAATTATACTTTGCAGGGTGGTTAAAAAATGGTTATATAGTAGCCTACAAGCAGTTGCGTAGATAAGATAGTGAGTGGAGCAGAGTTATAGTTAAGTGTTTAAAAATGTTATATTTGGTGGACCCTAAGTAAATGAACATCCAGGGTGGTTGAAGTTTTTTGTAGAGTAAAACTATGGTTATACAATATGGTTCAAAAATAAATTATAATGTTTGACTGATTGGCAGCAGTATATACAGGACGGTTTTAATATATATGGAAGTAGAATTATAGTTATACAGGGCGGTTCAAAAATATTTGATTAAAATTGTTATGTAGGGTGGCCAAAAAAAGCAGATGCAGTTTGGGTGAGTGTTTAAATAAAGGTTTGGTATTAGGGTACCAAACTGTGTTTTTACAGTTGTGTCACACCAAGGGTTCCACAGGCATTACCATTAGAGTGGATCAAAAAGTTAAAAAAAATTATTTAGGGCATGAACAGTTGCATCCTACTATATGGAATACCTGAAACATGGGGCGAAGCAAGATTATGGTTTTAGAGTGTAATTAACACAATATTAGAAAATGTTGCATTAAAAGGTGATTAAACTATAGTGTGGAGAGAAATTGGACTTTACAAGGTGGCTAAAAAAATATCAGAAATAATTGTTATAGAGCGTAGATTATAAGCAGTTGCATAGCTGAAATATAGGGTGGAGGAGTAATAAGCAGGTGTTAAAAAAGTTATATTGAGTGAGAAATAAACAGCTGCATATACTGGATGGTTGCACTACGGGGTGAAGTAGAGTTATAGTTATACAAGGTGATTAAGTTGTAGGGTGTTTAAAAAAATTTGGAAAAATTGTTATATAGGATAACCCATATGTTTCAAAGTTATTTCTTTTTGCAAAGACTTGTATATTCCGTATGCGGGTGAAATCGCGGGTAACGGCTGGTTGTAAATATAAAATTATTAGTTTAAAGTAGTTTTGTTGTCATTAATTTTTCAGAATCATAATTTTACGATACAAATTTGAACCATCGCGGGACACCACGCAGAAACTACATATTTTCTGGTTGGTATATTAAAGGAAATATGGCTTATTCCTATGAAATATTTAATATAATTATGACAAAAAGGGTGCAATTTGACAAAGATACTCAAAAATGATTTCATAAATAATAAATTTGAGGCACAAATGGAGACAAATCGGCAAAGAAAATAACTTTTCGTTTGGTTTCCAATTCAAAACAAAACGATATTTTCTGTTTATTAACCGACTTCAAAAAGAAGGAGGTTCTCAATTACGATTACTCGCAAACGGCTCAAGGAATTTCGACCTTTCATACTGCATCCTGTTCAGGGGGATCGCGAAGTGGTCCCATATATTTTTTTCATGCGTTTTAGTTAAATTATTTTAGAAGTCGGTTTTTGTTTTTTAAAAAATGTATTTATGCTGTTAAAGTCATATGACATATATGCTCTATTAATTAATTATTTATGTGCACTGCACGGTACCTTCAAAACTATATGCTCTAAACTCCGATCTAAAGGAAATTAAAAATAGGGTATTTACTCTAAACTCAAATATTAAATTCAGAAGTGTTAAAGTAATATATTTAGTTAATAATATGAACTTGGTCAGCACACAAGTGTAATGGTAACCTGGTAACTGTTACCACAGGTGGTAACGTTGGCCTTTTTTGTGGTGTTCTGACTTCTGACATACGTCAAGTCTCTAATTTAAAATAACGCAAACAGAGAATTAGAAATGTTTATTATAATAAAAAGCAAATATTTTGCTGGTATTGTATATTAATTACATGTTACATTTGTTTATTGACTACAGTTTATTGATTTTTTATAAACGCCAGAGACTCTCAATATATAACCTGGTCCCTGTTTCTTACACAAAAAAAATTTTTAAGGTCAAAGAAGTGTCGGAATAAAATCTTGGAACAAAGTAAAAATAGACTTGTTTGCATTTCATTACCATATTGATCTATTTCCTTATGTGTAAGGGTGGGCCTCCGTTAAGTAACTTACGCTCCATAAATAAGGTAACATCAAAAACAAAATAAAAAAGATTGTTTAAAGAAAAAAATAGTTTGTTTGTATATATGCAACGAAAATTTCAAGACAACGGAAGTCCAAGAAAACTTCGAGGAACGAATTACACTGTCTACCTGTTTCAGACTAACGATGCTAAATTTGTTTTTGTTTAAACAAAATAGTTAGCTAAACGCTGTTGTTTTAATGAAAACAGTACCGTTGAAGCTCCAAAATGGATTGAAATGTGTTACAGAGTGAATAACTATTTGCCGATGGAACGAGGAACACGAGGTCATCCAGCTGAAGTTGCTAGGCCGAGAGGATCCAAAAGATTCTGAAAATTGCTATGTCCGATTATAAAGTGAAGTAGAAAAAATAGTTGTATCAAAATTTGGATATGAAAAGACTTATTTCCAAATATTTGAAGTTGTATACGTTTGATAAAGAGGATTTTTTGAGAAAGCCGACCAAAGCGTTCGATAGCACAACATTAAGAAGGAAAGGTGTACTTGGGTACACACACGAAATTTTGCATTTGCTATCTTCCGAGGGACCAGACAATAAGCAAATAGTACTATATTGACTATATTATATGAAATCAATTGGATGAAGCAATCAACCAGGAAAAGTCTGACAGGGCAAAGAAAAAACTCCTGCTTCACTAAGACCGATCCACAAGTCAGTGAAAATGATCGTGAAACTGAAGGATTTACGATTCGATTTGCTTCCACACACCGAAGTTTATCAGATCTAGTCTCACCTGGCTTGTACTGATTCAGGTATCTCAAACACAAACTCCAGGGAAAAGAGATTTAAGTCCGATGATGAAGATATAACTGAAGCCTATTTTGAGATAAATCATTCTATCAGAGACATCGAAAGTTTAGAAAATTATGAAAGATTGTATCGCTATGAAAGGTGTAAAAATTTGCAATAAATCTGTTTTATGAATTAGTCCCGGATGTGTTAGTACCGGATGTATTAACGGAAAGTAGTGGTAAAAAAATGATAACTCAATTTAATTCTTTCTCCTTTCTAACTAAGCCCCTACGCACTACTTCCTTTACTGTTATTGTTCTATATTCACACGTTGAACGACTCTTAGACACTAGTAAATTCCTAAATTTTACCCGTCGGTAGTTTTAATAAAATATGCGTTTTACTATCGAGCCCTTGTTTCACCATAGAGCACTTGATTATAAAATTTGACACTTCCTTAAAATCAAAAGCAAACCTTCTAATGTTCTGTCCTCCTTTACTCAATTGTTCTTCCATAACCTTTTGATATTATTACAAAGTTCAAGTTATGACGCCGCCTCTTCAAGAAGGGGTCCAAAATTATGCTCCCACGCCAACGACTTCATCCAAAACTACTTAACTGTGTCGAATATCAAATAACACAAAAACGGATACAAAATATAATTTTCGAGAGTTCTCATGAAAAAGCAACAGCCTGGATTGTTAGGGAGAACAATTTCATGCAGTAAAAGAACGTTGAAAATTTTACGAATAGAAAGAAATTTGGACTAAAAACACCAACAACAGTGCCAATTTTGTGGAGTTTCTAAGCAATCAACTTCCAAACGAACGATTTCTTTTGTCAGTAATGTGTATTTCCTTTTAATCGCAGTTTCTAATTTCCGTTCTATTCATTATCAACAAAAACTCCGTTCGGATCGATGAGACCAACACAACAAATGATCGCCGCCGCGAAAAAATCTTTAATAGACGAACCGCTATTGATGAAAACATCGCAATTGGCCATATGTACGCCATGACGAAGAAATACGATACAGTTAATATTGTGAGAAAATACGCATAAACCATTATAAATGAAAGGAAGAAAGCGTAATCGAAGGGGTCACAGAGCAGGAGATGACGTTGGCAAATCCTTTGTCCTGCGAGAACTAATATTTCATTTGACGGCGGCATCGCTAGCGTTAAAACGATTCCGAAGCATTTATGAGCCCGCAGGAGGCGTTCGTTCTTTATTGTTTGCACTTCTTGAACTTCTTGTGTACCCATATGGAATTAATGTTCGCGACGAGAATAAGAATCTGCAGCCGTGCGTATAGTTAAGATCCCCTTTACGAAAAACCATGAAGCAGCTTGGGTCTTTTTACTACGTAATCTGGCTTTTTCTATATAATTCATAGAAAATATTACAAGAGACATTTTAGAAAGTGTTGTAAAGGCGGTAAAAAATTAGCTAATACAGCAGAAAGATATGCTTAAGAACTAGGTAGTAGTATATAGATAAATAGAACTAGAAACAAAGAATGCTACTATTAATTCTTGTTAAGACAGATAACACCCTTATTTGCTAGATTTTACATAACTGAAAGCCTTTACATTCAAAACTTCAAGAAATAATTTGGTCAAGTGCGAGTTGGACTCGCATACTCAGGGTTCGGTACCACCTTCAAGATTCTAATATTCCAGTTTCAGACAAGCAGGGAATGAGTGCATTTTCTTATATTTACCCTTTATATCTTTTAAAGGAAGCGTTTTAAATTTATAAAAAATATTTTTTCTATAATTTGCCCCCCAAAATGAATATTAGGGGTTTCTCCTCATTTTTCCAGTAAAGTTCAGGTGAGGGCTATACTTCCATTTTTTTCAAAATTTTTCAGCTTATGTTTTCGGAGATAAGGGGGGGGATCGGTAAATTTTTTATATTTTTGTTAATATCTTTTAATAAATTTATTTTAAAAATAGGAAAAAAATATATTTGTTTTCGTCATAATGAGCCCTTTCATTTGATATATAACATGATGTGTTAGAAACAATTTTAATTTTATATTTTCCATTTAATTCTATAATTTGCTCCGCAAAATGAATATTAGGGGTTTTTCCTTATTTTTCCAGTAAAGTTCAGGTGAGGGGCTATAATAATAATATATAATTTTCCAGGGTAATTTGCCCCCCAAAATTAGAAGTAGAGGTTTCTCCTTATTTTTCCAGTAAACTTCAGGTCAGAACCTATACCTCTATTTTTTTCAAAACTTTACGTTTTATAGTTTCGGAGATAAGGGGGGCGGGAAGGTTAAATTTTGGTGTATTTTCGTTAATATATTTTTAAATAATTTTTTTTTTAAAATATGAAAAAAATATATTTGTGTTCCTCAGAATGAGACCTTTCATTTGATATATTACATGATGCGTTTGAAATTTTTTTTATTTTAAATTTTTATTTAATTCTATAATTTGCCCCCCAAAATTAATATTAATGGTTATATTTCCTTTTTTTTTCAAAATTTTAGGCTCACTAGTTTCGGTGATCAGGGGACGGGGGAACCCCTAAAATCTATTTTTTTTCTTTTACGATATGTACTCCTGATCGGGTCACCAAACTTTACATTGATACCAAATTTCAACCTTTTCTGTCCAGTAGTTTAGGAGAAAATTGCTGTGATGTGACAGAGGCAGAAATCCGGAGTGATATTATAAGGGTATCCGTATATTGCATATACGGAACCCTAAAAAACGAATGAATTATGGAATAATACACCTGAAGCAATGAATAGAGTCCAATACGTCCAGTATTTACACATTTAGGTGTGGATTTTTTAAAATTTTTACTCGTTTATCCACAAAAAAGTATGGTTCAGTAATGATATCGGCAAACATACCTACTTATATAGTTCAATATAATAGAAATTTCATCTCCTATTACGAACCTTAGGGTGGAGGGTTTTTTATTAGTTTGATTTGTGTACAGGAATGCCACTAAGGTCAATGAATTTTTACAAACGGGACTTCATATTTTTCATTCTGGATTTGTAGGGCTGTAGTATTGGATGACCAAACATGGCCTTTATCATAACCTTGAGGGTCATATCAAAGACAAAATGCATTTTTATAAACGATTACCAGCATTTTTTTTATTCCAGATTCAGAAAGAGCGGAAAATTTTATGTCAAAATTGACCTTGACCGTGACCTTAGCCACGAACATGAACCACGACCAAGGTCAAACAGATTTTTTTAGCCTGGATATGAAGGGGTCGCAGTATTGAACATCTTAAAATGCACCCCCTATAAATCCAGACTAAAAAATGGGAGTTCTCATTTGATAATTTTTTTTGATCTTGAGTGTCATCAAGATCACGACTGAGGTCACAGTTAAGGTCATTTAGGACGTTAACTGTTCAGATCTTTCTGAATGTGAAATAAAAAATGGTGGTCACTGTTAGCTAATCAGGACAAAATGCTAAAACTTAAAAAAAACTCATTCCCTAAGAGTTATTTACGGGTTTCCATAACTTTTGGACCACCCTGTATAAGTCTGTATGTATCAGTGTAAATGCAATCTTTTAACGTATTTTCCCCCACATTCGAGACGCCTGATTAATTAGAAAATTTGCACACATTTTAAGGCCGATGATAATACAATAAGTTGATAACCTGCCTTAATGTCCAGACCAGAATTATTAGGATCAAACAAGCACTAACTTGACAAGATTATCAGAATACCATAAATAAATAAATTTGTGGTAGAATGTGTAACATCTATGCAATAGAATTGCGGCTAATCTAGACGAATTAGATCCATTTTGCAAAATGAGGACTAGGTCTGTTTTTTTTGCAGAAACGGGTTCTGCACCTTACACACGTTGCTTCCTTCAGGTTTTTTTTGAACATTAGATGGGTCGGTGCGGTACAACTGATTGGCCAACTTAGTAACAAGATTTGACATCCTTTCATTTCTTTTTATAGGGTTATCCTAAGTATAAAGTTTATAGGACTGAACTACTAAATTTAGAAGAATTGCGACAAAGAATAACAATAACCGAGACAGATCTTATTTCGACTCAATAGTTAGAAAATGTTACTAAATCTGTTTATAACATTTTTCCAAAGGCTGGAACATAATTTGAACATTTGATAAGTTCCTGTTGGAAATTCACAATGCGTTTACTAGCCGGTTCATAGATGCTTTTCCGAAAGTGTTTCGGACACGATAACCTTGAACTAGCTGGGAAGATTTCCCACAATTTTTGCTCATAACATTATTTCCTAGGTATTGTTTGTAGTTGATTTTGGTATGACATTCAAAGATACCATTTCAAAACTAGACTTTTAAATGACCTTGAAGGACAGTGTAAAAAATTCCAAACAATATTACTAGAATGTTTTTTCTACGACTCATAGTTATCGACTGTTTATGAAAAATGTATTATTGGAGAAAAAAATCATAAATGAAACATTTGTTTTAATACTCTATTAGAATATAGTATACTTTCTTACCAAGCAGTTAAAAGTTTTCATGTTGAACATAAAAGATGAATTTTTGTTCAATAGTGAAATTGATAGAAACTGTGAGAGACTATTGAAAACTTCAAACAATGCTGGAACCTTCAAAAAAAGAGCACGACAATGAATGGTATCCCGTCCACAACGATATGTGTCTACATTATAACTCTAAATGTGCAGACGACAAGAAATGTAATATAAAAAATATAAAAATACAATATGCTACGACAAAGAAAGGAATTTCAGGCAAGTTATATTCCTTTCATCTTGTCATTGTTTAGCACAAGGTAAAAATGCTATAACGAAAAATGTTATTCACTTGAACAAAAATAAGGATAAAAGCTTGGAGTTCTAGAAAATTAGAAGGGTATAACTAAATAGACCGCCTCGTAGACTGAGTTGACAGGTAATTAACTGAACAGGTCACGTTCATATCAATTCTGCCTCGTGGGCTGTACATACTTTGACATTTACTGAATAAATGCAAAAGAAGCAGAGAAAGAAAAATAGTTAGCAAACTGAAATTCGTGATGGCAAACATTTTAACGTAGAATTTAATTGATTTACGTTTTTGAGTTTCGGAAATTACTTAAATAATTGCGAATCTTGGCACATAGATCCGGTATGTTTATGGATTAGTTCGAAATTTAAGAAAACAGCAAAATTTATGCCTCAATTAATAAAGTAAAAAGGGGTGTATATATTGTTATATAAATATCTATTTAACACGGAGCTGTGCAAACCCAATTTAAACAAACAACTTTGGAAATTTTTTACTTTTTGTTCCTTTTGTAACTCAATCCTAAAAGAGATGAAGTAAACATCTGCATGCACTTATCGTAGTGCTTGAAGCTACATGCAAGCTTATAGATATTGATTAGAAACACTTCTTTAACTATATATAATTGTTTTGAATCTATTTATCAGATCAAGAAAAAAAAGTATTTTAACTGACAATTTAATACGTCTTGATGTGGTAAAACCTTTTTGTTCTGGATATAACTAAATTAACAAACATGTGACAGATTGAAATTCTTGCCTTTGCAGTTGAAATTTGCACATTATTTGTTTTTTATAATTTGATTTGTGTTCGAGTGTGTTAAGTTTAACACATACAATGAAATTGTTGCTCGGCAACTTCATATAATTCCCGCTGCTGTTTCATAGAATGTATCAACGTTATGCGGAGAGTACATCCTTTCATAGGTGACGTAGAACCGACAGAAAGCGACAAACAACATCTCATGAGACGGAGTTGTTGTGTCAACAACATGCCATTGCCATTTAAGTGCAACAGTAGGTCTCTGAAGCAGAGCAATTTGCAAAACGCTGCGTTAAAGAGTGTAGTGTTTATGGAGGTTATTCTTGCATGATTTGGGTTGTAATTTCTATGGGGGCACGAAGGTGGTACCTTACGACGACTAGATGTAAAAATGTATTCATACGCACGATACTGCTAGAGAGCACACCACCAGAATTCTGAAAGATACATTACTGAGGTCAGTTTTAGGGTTATGGAATGGGCAGCTTGAATCCGATCGAACATTTATGGGATGAGATAAAACGAAAATTTGTGCTAGTCATCGTACTCCAACTTCCATCCTACATCTAATTAATGCAGTTGAAGTAAAGGGCTTAACATCGCTCAAGAACTTAATTAAGTATATGCCTAAACGAAAGGAAAATGTTATTAGGACATTACTTAAAATAAAGTGTTAATTTAAATAATTGTTAATTAATTAATACTTCTAACTGTTTCCTTAATGATAGCTGTGACATATTTACTTAATGTTTATACATTTTGAGACCAATCGTCAGCTCTGTCAGCGTATGTTTCGTCAAAAAATTAGCGCCTATATACTCTCACACTAACAAGTTTTGACCTTGTAAATCTATAGAATAATGTTCTCGTCTCCAAAACACTTCCTATGGTAAAGGATATAATAATGGAACTACCAACAAATAACATATTTTCAACTAAATGAGGACTTCTTCCAACAAGATTTTGGCCTGTCCCCTGCTTTAAGAAACTCTTTTATGGAAAAATATGATGGACAAACAATTTTCTCAAAACGCATGAAATCTGTAGTTTGGTGGCGTTATGTTGAAGACATATTCTTTATTTGGGAACATGAACCAGTTTACAGACTAACACTAACATACATCTTAACTTTAGCCCTAATCATCTAATTTAGCAAAATATGTACCATCATCTAATCTCTATATGATAGAGCGGAAACCAACTGATCCGATATCAATAAATTTAATGAAGAGCTAACATTTCTAAAAAATGTGTTTCCAGCCAATACTTATATTGAAAAAAAATATTAATAAAGCGTTAAACAAAATCGAATTAAACAATCGCTAATAACCCAGACCGAATTTTCCAAAGCAACTCTGACTCCCAAGATATCACATGAACAGTAGGTTTACAGAAATACCCTAAAATCAATTATATCAAAAACATGATAACACTAACTGGGATGCATCTTAACTTTAGCCCTAATCATTCTAATTTAGCAAAATATGTACCATCATAATATTATTCAAATCATATATGTTCTTTATTGGCCTTGACAAAGTTATCTGACCTAGACTCCGAAACGTTTGGAAAATACAGACTTTTCAACAAGTATATGTGGTGATATTCCTGACAAACTTTAACTATATCCGCACTAATATCACAATGTTAATTGCAAATCAATAAATTTTAAATATTCTAACCTCACGACGAAGCAAACTAGACTAAAGGTGACCCTAAGCGTAGCAGTAAGTTTGTCATACTTGTATGTACATACAAATTTTGTTTGTAACCTATACGGTCATACAAAAACATCAATCAAGTTTGAAGGTTATGTTTGTACAATCAAGTTTTATTACGAAAAAGTAACTACATTTATGAATTGATTTTATAAAAATGAATTATTTTGCACAAACATATTGTTTCTAAAAAATGTGTTTCCAGCCAATACTTATATTCAAAAATTATTTATTATTAAACCGTTAAACAAAGGATCGAATAGCCTAAACAATCGCTAATAACCTGAAGATCGAATTTTCCAAAGCAACTCTGACTCCCAAGATATCGCAGACAAACTTTAAGAAATCAGATAGGAAAATAGCGTATTACATAAATACATGAAATATAATTTACCCCAGTCATGTGTCAATTACTGTATTTACTTATTGGTCATATTCGCATTTTTATACACTCAAAATGCCAGATATGTTTGAATACAAATGTGACACATGACTCACTTACTTACTTAGATGATTTATAATGGGAATCTGAATAACATTGCTCCTGATGTTTCTGAATTTGGCGAATGTTATGCTTCTCTTGCCATGCATAAAACTTCAAGATAATTTGCCACAAACACTACTTTCTCATGCACTACTGTATATCTGAAGCAATGTTAATGGACGGTGCAAATCGACTTATTTGTTCAAATAAAGCAAAAATAGCGAATAAATAAATTTTAAATATTGTAACCTCAAACGACTGCGAAGCACACTAGACTGAAAGGTATGACCAAACTAAGGGTCACCTTTAGTAGCAGTAAGTTTGTCATACTTGTATGTACATACAAATTTTGTTTGTAACCTATACGGTCATACAAAAACATCATTCAAGTATAAAGGTTATGTTTGTACAATCATAAGTTAATTATTACGAAATGAAGTAACTCAGACAGTTCGGTCTGGGTTGTTATGAATTGATTTTATAAAAATGAACTATTTTGCAAAAAACATATTGTAGCACTACATGCTACAACAACTTTATAATGCAGTTTGTGCAAATACGTTTGTGCATACCGTAAAACATGTGTAGTTTAATATGTTTGCGCAAACAAAGTGCTCAAAATTATAAAGTCTGCGGCGTTTGATTTTTTGTTTGTTTGCTAAATGTGTACAAAAAAGGAGCAGCGTCTGGGTTGTGGTTTAGGTATAAGAATGAAAACATTTAGTTAAACGGTAATTCGATTTTGTGACTTGATAGATACAACATGACTGTCCAATGCTAGAACCATAATGTTTACTGCCAGGATTGGGTTGGACTATTTAAAAAACTGTATTAATTCGACCGATTTAAATCATAATAAAATTGATATGTTCAAATCATAATAAAATTGATTGCTGCCTTGGTCTTTGCAAATTTTACTTTTATTATCAGAATGTCTCGTTAATTTGTATACTTGATATTGAGTTTCATAGTTTATGGAAAAAATAAAAAATATTACAGTTAACATTTCCACGGTACTAATTGCTTTTCTTACTATTCAAATGTAACTTTTCAGAAACTCAGAAATTCGGTTAGTAAATTCATATATAACTACCAATCTTTTCGTTTTTTGTCACTTTGAGTAATTATAATAGCTGCATATTTTCTTTTTCTGTACATAACTACATTAGAATTGTGTGCACGTCTAGGAGGCATACTTGTATCTGATATCTGTTTTAAAAAACTTCTGGAAGATATATATTGCAGTTGTTTTCTGAAGGATACTTGTGGCATAATTTTCAATGTCTAAGTGTTTTGGGAAATAACACCACACTTTAAAGGAAATTGCTGTATATTCCAAACGTTTCGGGGTCTAGATCAGACCCCGTTGTCAATGGCTAAGAAACTACGGATTAAAAAGGTACAATTCCAAGATGTAAATTTAAATATTTGACAATGTTTATTATTTGATTTTTGACGTAACTAAGAGAATTTTATTTGTAATATACAGGGTAGCACAGAAATTTCTAAAGATCATATAATCATAAAGTTCCTTTCAAATTGGAAGAATTTGAAAGGCAGATCTTCAGAACTTTATGTGGCGCTCCTAGGTGCGACTTTCTTATAAGAGTGCATTCGCAAAAAATGCGACCAAAGAACTTTGTTGATTCAGTGATCCCATTAAAGTCATAAGAGAAAACCTAGGAAAAACCTTATGAACTATCCCGATATTGGGTTGTTCACAAGGACATGACCATTAGCAATTTCTTCCTTAATCATCGGCAACCAGGAACGACTGAATTCTACGGAGGTAGTAGCGATACAATCGTTTTCATTTAACAAAATTAAAGCAGATTCTTTTAGTTTTCTTTTGGTGTTGTGTTCTTCTTTGTGTAATATGTTCACAAATTTTGGATTTTTCAAATTGTCGTAATTTTATGTAATTTTTGTGTTCGTTTATTCGAACAATCAGAGGTCTAGAGGTTTCTCCAATATAGAATTTATTACATTCACACGGGATTTTATAAATGCAATTTTTTTGTATTTTGAGTTGTGTTATTTCGTTTGGTTTTTGATATAATTGATTTTAGTGTATTTCTTGTTTTAAATGATGTTTTGATATTATATCTGTTTCCCACTCTTTTTAGTCTTTCTGATAGACCCTGTATGTATGGTATAGTTATTGTATTAATGTTATTATCTTGGGAGTCAGTGTTGCTTGGTGAAGTTTGATGTTGGTTGTTAGGGATTGTTTGGTATTCCATTTTGTTTAACTCGTTATTAATCAATTTATTTGGGTAATGATTGGCAGAAAGTATATTTTTTATAAACGTTTTTTCTTAATTGAATTTATTGATATTAGAACAGTTAGTTTTTGCTCTGTCATATAGAGATTTAATGATACCTCTTTTTACTGAACTTGGATGATTAGATTTAAAGTTGAGATACCTGTTAGTATGAGTTGGTTTTCTGTAAACTTCTGTTTCAAATGTCGATTGTGTTTTGGTTATTAAAATGTTTAAGAATGGTAATTTGTTATTCTATTCAAGCTCTAGTGTAAACTGAATAGTTGGTTCTGTGTTGTTTATGTCGTTAAGTAATGCATCTAAATCCTCAAGATTATGTTCCCAAATAACGAATATGTCATCAATATAACGCCACCAAACCAAAGGTTTAATCTGTTTTGAGAAAATTGTTTGTTTTCCCTTATGACTTTAATGGGATCACTGAATCAACAAAGTTCTTTGGTCTCATTTTTGGCGAATGCACTATCTTATAAGAAAGTCGCACCTAGGAGCGCCACATAAAGTTCTGTTTCCAATTTGAAAGGAACTTTATGATTATATGATCTTTAGAAATTTCTGTGCTACCCTGTATATTACAAATAAAATTCTCTTAGTTACGTCAAAAATCAAATAATAAACATTGTCAAATATTTAAATTTACATCTTGGAATTGTACCTTTTTAATCCGTAGTTTCTTAGCCATTGACAACGGGGTCTGATCTAGACCCCGAAACGTTTGGAATATACAGCAATTTCCTTTAAAGTGTGGTGTTATTTCCCAATAAACACTTAGACATATATATTGCAGTTGCACTATACTTTCATACATAGTTGAAGAAACATGTTACACAATCTTATTGGTGAAAACAAATCCTTCCGTCTAAACAACGTATTTTGGACACATTTGACTAGAATGTTTAAATCAAACACCTAGACGATGAAATAAGTGCGTGCAAACTTATAATTTTTGTGTGGAATATTAACCAAATGAACTGTGTAGGGCATACACTTTACAATTAATTTGTTTGTACAAACAAGTTTCAACAACTTGAAGACACGTTTAGGGGCCGCTTAACGTTCAGTTAGCATACACTTTTTATTGGTGTAATCAATAGATTTGGTGGAAAATGTACTTCAAGTAAAAAGTGGGAGTAAGTGTAGATATATCGCATTCTCTCTCGCCGTATTACACAAGTAACCAATAGTCTACTCAAAACAATATCGCGTAACAGTTTTAAATAAAGGGTGTTCCAATTTGAGGTTCATTTTTAAATTTGCCGTCATTTATATTTTTTGTACTAGAATATCATATGTTATTTGACAGATGACAAGTAGGAATATTCCGGTTATTAAAAATGGAGAGCATCGCGTGTTTATTATTAAAAATTATTTTAAATTTGGTGACAGAATATGAAACAGAAAATTGTCCGTCCAATAGGAAGAATTGTTCAAAAATTTCCGGAAACTGGTTCAGTAAAAGATGAAAAAGCAAAACATATCACCATAGTGGACGTTCAGAAGAAAATATTGCAGCTGTCACTACTAGTGACCAACAACATCAATTCGTCATCGTGCACAGCAAATGAACATTCCAGAAACCACTTTATTCAGAATTTTGCACAAAGATCTCATTTAAAGGCTTACAAGATTCAGATAACTGAAGAAATAAAGCCAACTGTCTTTGGTTTACGTCATCAATTCGTTAATTGGGCCATACAACAGAAACTTGAAAATGTAATTTTTTTCAACAAAATCATCTTCAGCGATGAAGCACATTTTGAATTGGGTGGATCTGTTAACAAGCAAAATTGTCGAATCTGGGGTGAAATAGGGATGTCGGAAAAATATCGATATATCGATATTTTTTGTTTTATCGATACTTTTACACGATATAATTTTATTCGATATATCGATATAAAAACCAAGTATCGAAGACTTATCAAAAACGATATTTTTCCGTATGTTTGTTACGTGTTATATACAAAGAGCTTAATACGTAGAGTGAATTAGGTATGGGCGTTACTGTAAGTGGCAGTGTAATAACAATAGAAAGAGAAAGACAATATCAGGGAGCGCTTGCTATGTCTCTACCCTACCAATAGTAGGCGTCACCACTGACACTGACCAATCAGGAACGACACGCTTATTCTCTCTCTCTCTCTTTTTATTGATATTACATGAATTTCGCTACTTCACGTGCTCTACAGTATTAACCTCTTTGGTTTTATAAAATAAATACTAGCTGTTTTCCAATTACTAGAGCACAAAGTGTTTTTGTGTCGCTCTGTGTCGTAATTTTCGGGCGTTAATTGGAACATACTTCATTCTTTATGATAAAGTTTTATGTTTACTTAGTACTTACATAAAACATCCCAAAGACACAGTTATTTCTTGGGCCCATTTGTGCGAGCCAGTGCTGTAATTGGAACACTTAGTGCTCAGCACTGTGCCGCACTGTGCGCAATTGTGCGGTAATTGGAAAACAGCCAATATATTGTCAAACAAGTTGAGATACATGATTTTTGTACAAAAAGATTAGCAGAATTCTTTCAAGTATAATTAATTTAAGTGCTTGAAGTTAAAATTAATTTTAAATATGTTTCTGATGCATGAGGTAGAGGGGGGGTATATATTAGAGTGTATAAATGATCATTAGAACGACATCTAAATTTTCAGAAAATATGAGAAGTAGTAGTATACAGTTAATTTAAACAATATATTACTACCTTAAGTTGTGAAAAAGTCTCAAAATAAAATATTTTTAAATTTGTAATCCAGTCTACCTACCACCTATATAAATTGTTTGCATATAACTTTATCAGATACACTAGTTAAACAAATTACTAAGTATATATATATATATATATATATATATATATAGACTATTGTTCTAAAATAGTACCGATATATCGATATTTTTTTCTCGATATATCAATATCGATATTGATACTTTTAAAAAATATCGATACAATATATATCGATACTTTTTGACAGTTCCGACATCCCTAGGGTGAAACAAATCCACGAGAAATAAGGGGAAGACCGATGCATCCACAAAAAGTAACTGTTTGGTGTGGTTTTTGGGCTGGTGGAGTGATTGATCCATACTTTTTTGAAGACAATGGAAATGCTGTTACTGCGAATGGTGATTGATATCGAACGATGATTACTAAATTTTTGTGGAATGAATTGGAGCATATTGATGTGCAGAATATGTGGTTCCAACAGGACGGTGCAACATGTCATTCAGCAGCAGAAATAATCAATCTTTTGAAATAGAAATTTGGTAATCGATTAATTGCTCGCAGAGGAAACATTAATTGGCCCCCTAGATTTTGCGATCTAACACCTCTAGATTTTTTCCTATGGAACTATTTGAAAGAAAAGGTCTATGCCAACGATACACAAACAATTGATGACCTAAAGGAGAACATTATTGACCTTTTTCAAGTAATTGAACCGCAGTTATGCGAGAAAGTTATCGAACATTTTGGCAAAAGATTCGAAGCTTGTCGTACCGCAGCAAGTGGTCACTTAGATATTGTTTCCATTACTAAACGGAAACAATTGTACTATCATTTGGAATAAAAGATTTGATCATTCTCAAATAATTTGTGTATTTTATTAAAAAATTTAAAATTAACCTCAAATTGGAACACCCTTTATAAATAACTTATTATTTTGTTTGTTCATGTATCACTGAAAACTAATTAGCACACCAAATAGGCCTATAATTTGTAAAAAAAGAACAAAACGAACACTTATAATTTGTCACTTAATATATAAATTGGTACACATTCTAATGCTATATTATTTAAGCACAAATAAATTATTTGCCTGTGATTAAATTTTACTGTTATTCTATATCTGGTAATAAAATTCGTCCATAGTGCTTTGTCGTCAGAAATTCATACAAATTTGACAGGCAAATTTATGACTCAGCACATCCCGAGCCTCGTGTCATTTCTTGTTCAAACAAACATTTATTCATACAAGTTTCGAAAACAAAGCCTTTCGTACGTTGCCGTTTACTTTTGATGCTTCTTTGCGTCATTATTCACCATAGTGCTTCCGGTAGAGCGTGGCAGACATCCATTGTGGCAAGTTTAATTGAATGTTCTATACATATATCGTCATTCGTCTTGTATAATGGTTTCGAAGCTGCGTATAATGAAGCTGAAGATGGAATTTAATGACATGAAACTATCTTATTCTAGCCGAGTTAAGTCGGTTAGTTATATGCCTTCGGAATCGTGAAACGCTACAACATGTAGGCAAACATTCAATTGAGATGTCTCTGGAGATAAAACGCGTTGTTTTGATGCATTTTGTTTTCCTCAAAAGTAATTAGATCTTGAGGGGTGTTAATGTGAGATTATAAACTTGTTGCGTGAGTAAATGAGAAGTTTTCAAGAAGTACAGATTGAAGCTTACTTTATGTTGCTAAGAATTCAACTTTCAGTTCTGTTTATAAGAGTAATTAACGGGTGACTTTTAATGAAGCAAAGTAGAAGAGTTTAATGAACGAAATCGAAGATGATTTTCAGTTGAATTTTGCCCCTATTTAAAAAACCAGACACGAATCATAAACAAAACGAAAGCAGTATATAAAACTACATGTTTTTAGTAACTGGGATTTTGATAATTATAGATTACATCTCTGACTTGAGTAGTAGTAGTAGTATCGGGTGTTTTTTAGTGGTATAGAACTTTCAAATGGAATAAACAAGGATATTTTTTTAAATTGACATGATATTTACTTTATTCTGGCATTATAATTTGAATATGACTTCTTGCATATGACCGCCACGGCTGGCTCGGAAGTAGTCTAACTGGAGGTCCAATTTTCGATGACTTTTTCCAGCATTTGTGGCCGTATATCGGCAATAATGCGGCGAATGTTGTCCTTCAAGTGGTCAATTGTTTCGGGCTTATCGGCGTAGACTAGGGACTTCACGGGTCCGAAACGTGAAACTATGCGGTTACCAAACGTTTCTTTCAATAAATCAATTGTGGCACGAGCTGTGTGACATGTTGCCCCGTCTTGTTGAAACTACAGATCGTGCGTGCATCATGATTGTTCAATTGATGAACGAAAAAGTTAGTAATCATGGCTCTATAGCGTTCACCATTGACTGTAACGTTCTGGTCAGCATCGTTTTTAAAGAGGTACGGACCAATTATTCCACAAGCCCATAAAGCACACACCAAACAGTCAGTTTTTCTGGATGTAACGGTGTCTCAACATGAACTTGAGGATTATCATCACTCCAAATACGGCAGTTTTGTTTATAGACGTATCCATTCAACCAAAAGTGAGCTTCATCGCTAAACAAAATTCGCTTATGAAAATCGGGATCAATGGCAATCTTGTTTTGGGTCCATTCACCGAATGTACGCCTTGCTAGGTGATCGTGTGGCTTCAATTCTTGCACGAGTTGAATTTTGTAGGCACGAAAACCAAGATCTTTCCGCAAAATCTTCCATAAAGTGGATGGACACATATCCAATTCCTGTGCACGATGGCGGATAGATTGATTAGGGTTTTCCTCTATGCTACGCTCTACAGCAGCAATGGATTTTTATGTACGCACTGTACGACATCTCTGTGGATGCATATTATCATTTAGAGTAAACCTGATGCGAAAACTTTGCATAATTAATCGAATTAATTGCTCTGATGGACGATTATGTTGACCGTAAAATGGACGTAGTGCGCGATACGTATTTCGAACAGAACCATGATTTTCAAAATAAATTTGCACAATTTGGACGCGTTGTTCAAGCGTCAGTCTATTCATGATGGAATGCCAAATCAAACTAAACATAAATCACTTGACAGCTGACAAGTTGGCCGCCGGTTAAAAGAGTTCTATACCTCTAAAAAAACACTCTTTACTAGCGAAGTTGAGAGGTATTCGACTTAACAAAAATATTTTTTTAAACTTTCTTATTTTACATAAGTAAGCAGCTCTATATAATTATCCCAGGAAGATACACATCTTTTTTGTATAAAAATCTCTGATATCGAGACTAAATTTTAACTAATGGAAAAGTCGCTTGGGATTAGATCTGAAGTTGATGGTGCTAAGGGCAATGAGTCTTCGATTGGAGCCATTAAGTGTTGCTCCTCAGAAGACGAAATGCCTCATTCCGAAAGGTCAACTTGGAAAGAGATCACCCTCATCTGGAATGAGCATTCTCGAAGGGTTACCTTCAAAGCCAAGGGATGGTGGCGGCACTGCCGACTATACTCCTTAACATCGGAGGTCCGCGAGGGCAAAAAAGAGCATTTCTTTATGTATGTCATGCTCTATGGCGCACCAGTATGGAACAAGGTCATGAGAGTGGGAACATATGCAAGGATGATTCAGGGTACTTATTAGGGTGGTCGTTAAAAATAATTTTTTTTGCGACGCCCCCTCAAAAGCTTCCTTTTCATGAAAAAACACTGGAAAAATTTTATTTTTTTTTAATTCAAAACAACACGAGACTCTAGACGATCTAAAACAACTTTTGGATATGGATATTATCATCTTTTTGGGAATATGTAATGAAAACTACAATTTTATTCAAAATATAAAAAATTATAGAACTCAAATCAATACAAAAAACAATATTTGATCAAAATGGCAATAAATAAAAATTTAAATTTAAAAATTTTCCCCGTTGATTACATACATTAGTACAAACGATATTTTAATACCTAGAATTCTTCACTGCAAGCCTCAAGTAAGTTTCCTTTCGTATTTTTAATCCCTTTTCTTCTATAATCATCTAAAATTTGAATGACGAATTGTTGATGATTATACCCAAAAACTGACTTTGATCGTGTAGAGGCATGTGTTGTTTTGAATTAAAAAAAAAGAAAATGTTCCCAGTGTTTTTTCATAAAAAGGAAGCTTTTGAGGGAGCGTCGCAACAAATTTAATTTCTAACGACTACCTTAGTACCTATAGACGATTTCACTTCTGTAAAAAAAGATTTGGTGAGGAAGATGGGAGGCTAAAAAGGATAAACCGTAATTGATATTTTCCACCATGTCAACTGTGGTGGTGCGAGATGGCAAATTGTCTTGAAGTATTTTTTTTACAAATCTGACCGTTTATCTACACCCTTTGCTTTCAACCTTGTCAAACAATGCAGCTCCAGTCCCATTCTCAGTCAATTGCGGTCTGGGTGGGTTTTTGTTCTCGGTGTATAATTGTATAATGGTGTTTCCAAATGTCATGTACAGTAATTTTTGGTATCAAAACTAAATATTTATTTTACCTAAACTGCAAAATATTCATTCGAGCATGTATTTATTCTTTGTTTAAACACCTCAACCAACGTGCGCAAGTTTCTCAATAAACAGTGTTTGGTATTCACAGTCTGTTATTTGTAAACTTGAGCTAAATATCGCCGGAACCATACATTATTTCCCAAGCTAATCGGCCACATGGTCTAAAATTTCAGAGTCCAACAAAGTGTTTGAATTTTATGTAGGCGTATTGCGTTTCAAATACAACTATTTAATGAGAGCTCGATATTGGATTTTCGTAACTACACTCACGTCAACTCAATCACTCAACAATTGCGTATTCCAAAATGACTCAAATTCTCATTCGCACTTTTAAAAATACTGCAAACACGTTGCTGGGTTTTACTGACGAAAACTGCCATTTTGATATTGAAGTGGGCAACTTTCATACCAACGTTGTATGTTACACAGCAGTCGAATATGCAACATTGTTTTACTTGGCTTACAAGAAAGAGTTCACAGAATTTCCAATGCACAACATGAACTAACGATATTTCGTAAAATTATTGCCGATGTAGTTGCGGTGTAATCGAAAGGCCTGCTCTTTGAGAACCAAATTAACGTTTATATTTGATTCCAAGTAAATAATTTTGAAAATTTAGAGCTTTATTACTTTCTTTGCTTTCTATCCCTGCAATTTATTTCACAAACTATGTGACTGATTGCACACTTAACACACTTTTTTTTAAACGATTACAACTCAATGATAAAACAAACAAATCAAAACACATATCTAGTATCGCTGTTAAAATGAAGATGTTTTAGCGACAGTCGACATTTCTCTTCAGATATAATTGTCGTGTAACCAGAAGCGTAAGCATACCAATATGAGAACAATGTAAATATAGCTAGTAATTATTACAGGTTAACAAGTACCCTAAGTACATGCATTTAACTAATCAGTCTTCATGTCCTGTATGAAACTGGTTCATTACAGATAATTTTCATGTTGTGTCTTTTTTTTCGATGATATTATGAAGTAGACTTCATTACAGTAGAGTTCATTTGGAAGTATGAATCACTTTATATTTAAATTGATATGCAGTAAGATTTGTGAAGGCACTATAATCTTAATTAAAATCAGGAAACTATTCACCTATTATGACAATCTCTTCGGGAAAGTAGAATCACCTCCTTTTGAACAAAAATATATTTTATTGATCCAAAGTGCCTAACGTAAACAAGTATCAGCAATTTTGTGCTAAAAAAATTTCTTACTTTCCCTAAAACACGGATTAATCTATATTTTTCGAACCCCCAAAAAAATCCTACTCCAAAAAGTTGTCTAAGCCTGGTACAGAAAATATATCATCTAAAAAGGTGAATCTCATACATCGACATTTTCACATAGAAAAAGTGACAAAATAAAAAGTAACCTATGATCAGTTTTCGGTTCTATGGTCATCAATCATAAAATTGTTATCTCTGCTGAATGAAAAGCTCCGCAAAAAGGTTATAATAAAAATTTATCAAACAGGAACTAAAATTAAACATTAATTACTTCTTGGAAAATTCCTTTTTTATTTGCCGGATGAACAGGTGCATGAGTGATGTCTATACATTTACATACAACTTTGTGAGTCGAATAACCTTTATTTTATGCTAAATACAAGTATAGCAAATGGTAAATAATTAAAATTGTTGTGGAAGCTGGAAAATACAATTGCTCAACGATCGTGGATTGCTTTTAAATCAACAACGGCTAGGAGCCGACTCTTATAATTTCTAGTCTGTTCTGGAACATATCCGAGTAATTCGCCTCTTTTCATGAAGCATCTTATATCTTTTTCCAGAAGGTGTCTAGTTTCTGATTCGCCCATTGCATTGAAATCTCGTTCTTTTTAATGACTCATTTTTGAGATTAATTCGCTTCAATAAATAAAAAAAAACTGTTCTCAAGATAAGTTTTGTGGTGACATAAATGATTTTTGCAGAATTAAAATTTAAACAATTTAGATGGATATCTGACAAACTGTATCCTATTAACCATACTCTTTCTATTGGAGTGTTACTTGGATGTTTTGAATTCCCTGAAATGAATTTCATATTGTGTATCTTATATTTTGGTTAAAATCCCTTAAAAGTGGTTTAAAACGCTTGTGAAAATTGCATTATACATACAATTACCTGAAAGATGGGGAGCAAAGCGTCAGTCGACTGTCCAGCTGTTTAAGGGGAATCGCATTAGCCTGATTATTATGGGCCAATAATTATTTAGATGTAGAATGTTTTGAATGCGATAAGTTTGTATTCACTTCAATGGATTACTAATACAGTAATGAATAAATCTCATTTTAGATTTTAAAATTTGTGTGTTTATTCAAAATGAGAGTTTATATAATTTACTCCTTTAATAAAATTACTGTTAATATTATGACTGCTAATTGTTTTTCTGAATTAGTAGGTCATAGTCCAGCATGCCAAAAAATAGTGGGTATTAGATTTTATAACATATAACGTTATTATGTGGGATTATAAGATTTTTTAGATGAAAACACAGTTTGATTCAATTGATGAACACTTACGCTCATTTTAAACGTTTTCCGATTCCTTACAACTTTTTCCTTGAGAGTATTACGATTCCTCTGTAAGTTTTCATAACACAAGCAAAAAACAAAACTTTAAATAATTTCCTTTTTCGAGTTTGTTAAAATCAGGTGAATTATAGTCTATTAACTATTAACAATGTGATGGCATAAGCGGTTTGCTGTTGAATTTTATGTCACTTAAACATCTCTATTGACTAGGGTAATAATAGTAGATTCTGTTTAGTTACACATTCTAAGATAGGTAAACATTTTAATTTTAAATTTATCATTATAACTTCCATTGATAAGAGAATCAGACCTAAACGTGGAAACATTTAGTACTTTTAAGACTTTTCTCTCTGGTGGCTATAACCCAGAACTTAAAAAGATAAAATATTTATTCTTCTCCTAGTTCAGATATTATTTTTGTTTTCTAGATTTGTCTCAAGATATTTTCACTCACTTTTGTCTTGTAATCCTAATTATTCGACTTTTTTTATATTGGAAGAACCTCTAGGTTTCTAACCATACGAATAAATGGACATAAGAATTACATAAACATGATATTTTTTTCTGTCACCCCTTAGTAAAATCATTATAAATGTATCGAACAATTGCCTTAAAAAGGCTATAAAATATTTGAGTTTCTGGTCTAACGGTTCAAATCTTAAAAAAATTCTGAATATAGTCTCATTATATTTTATCATAGTTACATTAACAAAGGAAGTGCAGACCAACTTTATGTTGTAATATTATATATTCTCCCGAGAGTATGAAAAACTTCCACATAATAAAACAAATTTGGTAACTCATTTCAGAAGCTGAATTGTTTATCTCTTTTGTAGTTACTTCAGCAAATGCAATTCGGAATAATTGAAATGCTAATGAATACAACTGCATAACCGCAAACACCTTCCAACGTAATTTAGGGCTTGAAAAGTGAAAAAAAAAAACATAGAAACCTAATCTAGAACCGTTTACAATTCCGTTATACAAAACGACTTGAGCCTGGTCCCGACTCGAGCGACCTACGGAACCGAAACTCATTTGCAAGCAACAGCTTAACTTCCAGAGCAAAAATAGTCTCTAAAAGGCCATAACTTCCTCGAGTAATTAAACTAAAAACACAATTCCGGCCGCTAAATACTGCGTACCTAGTCCATAATGTCGGCCAGCTCGGTCAAGTGAACTCTCTAGTCGCCGCCAGCCTTCGATCTATAATCCACGTTCGGAGTAAACACAAAAGGGCTTTATCGGGATGTTTTTAAGGTCCACATTCGGGCTTTAATCGACTCCGCATCCCCAATAGACAGATTCTCTTTTAACCTAAAGTTAAATTACACTCTAGTTAATTAAAGTCTCTGGGTCGACGATAGAGGAAAACCCTTGTATACTCACGGTACAATGAAAAATCTGTACGGGGCGGGTGGATAATGAATTTTCTTGGGAAAGGATTTTAAATATCGGCACGTTTATTTTTCCTGTCGACCACTATTTTTCTTTTCTATGCACACTGGCAAAAAGCATTTGTTTTTTTTTTCGATTCGCCTTTTGACCTAGTTGAAATAAAAGCACCAGATTAAGTTGAATGAAGCATCACGATGGTGCATTTTTAAATAGCAGACGAGTGCTTAAATAAATATGACTGCTAGAAATTAATTTTTCTCTATAGGAAAAAAAATTATATGGTTGAAGAATTGCAAAAATCTTCAAATAGCTGAAAATGTTGAAGTAGTAAATTACACAGTAATATAAAAAAAATATATATTTCAAGAAAACTTTTGCATATTTTTTGCAATGGAAAATGCTTATAGAATCATTCTTGTGTCTGTCCTCTGTCACAGTCTATTTTCTCCCAAACTTCTGAACAAAAATAGCTGAAATTAGAGATAAGGAACATGTAGCATAAAAAATAAACGAATTCTGAGTGGGGTACTTCTGGGGAGGAATGAGCCTAAAATTTGGAAAAAATACGGCCTTACCTAATGTTGACGGGAAAAATAAAACGAACATTATAATATTAATTTTTGAGGAAAATTTTGAAATTAAAAGAAAAATAGATTTTTTTTAAATAGTGTTATGTAATATATTAGATGAAACAGATCGTTATGAGGAATAAAATAATATTTTTGTTTCATATTTTTCAAATAACGGCTTTGAAACGTAAATCCTAATATTAATTTTGAGGGCCAAATTATAAAATAAAATCAAAAATAAAAAAATATATTCTGTCAATATACCAAATGAAAGGGATTGCTATGAAGAATATTATTATATTTTTATAATAATTTGTTGAAAAGATGTTAAACAGAAATCTACCTCCCCTTTATGTTCGAAACTGTTGAGCTCGACATTCTGAAAAGAATGGGAGACCCTACACTTAAAGCTTACAGAAAAAAATAAAGCAACAATTCTGTAATTAATTTGAGTGGGCGAATTATAAAATTAAACAATGAAAATTGTTGTGTTTTCAAGGGCATCACGTAATATATCAAATGAAATGAAAAAAAAAAGATTTACTTGTATTTTTAAACTAATTTGCTTAAAATATATTATGGAAAATATTTAAAAATTTCCCTTGTTCTCTTTATCTATGAAAATACTAAGAATAAAATTTAGAAAAAAGATAATATCGGACCTCACCCAAAAGTTTATACTGAAAATATAGCGTAACTCGTATGATATCTACATTAAGACAAATTTCAAAGTTGGTAAACAATCCTATTATGCGAGTCCAACTTGTACTAAAGGTGTGAAGATGATCTTGAAACCTTTGAATTTTTAAATATGCAGCTTTTTGTTCTTAAACATGAAGTTATTTCCCAGAAAACTATAAAAATAAGACAACTTATACGAAAAGCAGATAATGTGGCTAACTATTCAGGTCAAGAATTCATAATTATATTTGTTGATTTGATTAGGTAAATCCTATGGAAGATGTAACATTAATCTCTTAGGGAAAAATACCAGTAAATGCCAATTTCACATTAAAAAATTTCTCTGGAATATGCATATTGATTGTGTCCAACAACAACGTTATTAAATTCTCACAATATCTTTCAAAATATTATTTTAAGGGGGCACTGAATTTGTATAAGAATAATTTATCAAAATTATGCACCCCAAGACAACTACACGATTTGCAAGTAATTTTTTGCTCAGCTTCCCTTATTCTTTCTATTGTAATAACTAATGATTTGAAGTAAAGTCTCGTGTTGTACTTGTAATACCTGTCATCGGTTTATGTTTCTTGTGATTTATGGCCAGATTTCTTCCCCTACATAAGGGGAAACTTTCAGTGTTATTACAAACCTTTATCTTTGAAACTGCAGGCATGCAGTTGATTAAAATTCACTGTTATAATGACAAAATATCAATAGAAGATCAAGACCAATGAATCAAAAAATATTAAAATACCATCTCAATATTACATTTCATTTACAAAAATATATAAACCTTTAAGTTCAGTCAACTCAGGGTCTTTGATCCAAACATTTTGCATTTAGAGTTTTTCGGTTTGTATGAAGATAACTGAAATAAAACATTTAGTGCCGAAATGTGATATAATTGTGACGATTGCTGTATAATCGCAACCGAGTCTCTGCCTTCACAAACCTTAACCAGGAGTTCTTATATAATTTGTTGAGAAAAAAAATTGGTGCTATAGTAATCAAAGGGTCTACTTTCCATTCTACATTCAAGTTACCTATGAAGAACAATGGGATAATAGACCGTCAGCTGGTAATAGAGTTTGGTGCATTATTTTCTCGCTTCTGCTACGAAGGTGGTTAAAAAGTGTATTATTGTTGAATAAAATTTGCGAGAAAACCGCATGGCAACTCGTTTTTCTGGCTTCTACCATTTGCCTAAATGACAGAAGTGTCCCATGTGGCCAGAGGGTTGATTGAAATAAGTTTGTGACTCTGTAAGGAAAAAAAAGTGGCATAGAGTTTGCGAATGGCCCCGACGATTAAGGAACGGAAAAACTTTATATAATTTTTTTTTGTGAACTACTCTCAATACTAATAATCAATGTTTTATGTCAGACAATTTTAACTTGTCCTTGGGAATACCCCAAGGGAGTGTGCTTGGTCCTGTTTTATTTGTAATATATGTAAATGACATGACATACTTTGTGCCTAATGCTGAGAATCATCTAGTGAGCTATGCTGATGATACAAATATTGTAGTAACAACCTAGCAGAAGCGAGACAATCGGAGCAAAACTTTTTTTTCGGAAAACTCCTATGTTAGACACGCGGTTCTCTCGCAAATTTGGCTTTATTGTATACAACAATAACACACCCTTCAAATATCATTCGAAGCAGAAACAAGAAAATAGTAGACCAAAATCTGTTACCAGCTGATAATAAGTGTGTAAATTTACTAGGTACATGATTTCCTAAATAGCAAATCTGACAAATATACAAGAGACAAACCTGCGAAGAAACATTTCGTTTAGTTTCAAGGTCAAATTATTTTTGACAATACTTAAATAAAACCACAAGACAATATTTTTGTTTTGTTTGTTTATGCTCTTAAATTCGTGCGAAGTATATGTTTTAAGGTTCGTTATTTTAGAGTCCGATATTAAGGAATTTAAAACTAGGGTTTTACTATAAAACTCAAATATTATTCTAAAATGTTACTGTAAAGTGTTTATAATATGCACACGGTTAGCACACAAATGTAATGGCAACTTAGTTACTGCTAACCACAGCTGAAAATCTGTTTCTTTTTTGTGGTGTTCTAATTTCTGACGTATGTCAAGTCAAAACCGCTAAAAGAAAATTTTGTGCTGCTATGGTATATTAATTGGATGTTATGTTTGTTTATTTACTATAATTTGCTGATTTTATATAAACAAAGAGACCTGGTCCCTATTTCTTACATAGAAAACTAAGTTTTATGGGTATTTCAAGGTCAAAGAATTGTCGCCCGGAACGAAGTCTCGAAAGGTATGCATTGCATACATTTCACTATCATAGTCACTTGTTTTCGTATGTGAAAGTGTGGGCCTACGTTAAGAAGCTTTTGCTTCAACGAGCTTTTATTAAATGCACACAAAAAAAATAAACGTCGAATGAATTTGTTGTTTACGAACACTTTATATTATCTCTTACCTCTACTCTCTATGGTACGCGCCGGTGTCGTGAACATATAGCGAAAATACCAAATTAACACACTATGCATGCATAAGAAAGAGCTTGACAATTATTCACAATAAACAACTTTCTTGTCCAGTTTAGTAATTTTTCTTCCACATGGTACAAACCACCCAAAAGTTTTACAGGGGTGAAGTTCTTCCAGTCTTATTTTCAACAGCGGTAACAATTTTTTTTTTTGGAAATCGTTAAAAAAACGTACATACTACGTTTTCAAATCAACAGCTATTGAAACCGCATTTATTTGCGGCATTTCGTCAATAACTTCGTGGTGCTTTATGCTTTCTCTCACAAATAAATCGAATCTTTTCAATTCTTTCCGGTAAAAGAACGGCTCCTTGGTTGTGTGAAATGTGAACCAAGACAATGACTCTTTCAATTCGCTATTTTTCGATCTTACGATTCCTAGAATTCCGATGTGTAGAATCTCGAGTAGATTACTTGCAGCCAGAGAGAAATAAATCCTTTGTAACCGTTAAAGGCCGTAAATCCAATTTCTAATGGGATATTTCCAGTTCCGGTTAAGACGTTTTTGATACTTTATTCCAAGATGAGTTTCTTGGGAAAACAATCGAATTCGTTTCTGTTTCGAATTTTCCACAATATCATCCAAAGGGCATGTAGAAACGGCGTAACTTTTTTCGATCACGCATTTGTAAAAAAGCTTTTTGCTGTTTCCAATAAATAGAGTTTAGAAATTATGTATATGAGTATTTATGAGATTGACTGTATTGTTTCAAGTCAGCTAAATAATTTTAAAATTAATCAACTTTCGACTTTGGTATCGATATCGGCTTAAAAAATGTTTTTCTCAAAGCAAAGTTGAAGTTAGAAGCTGCGGCAGAAATATGTAGGTAGATTTTTCTTTCAGTATGCGAATCACGAATCACATAGACCGTCAGCTGGTGATAGATTTTGGTCCATCATTTAATCGCTTTTACTCGCACAGGGTTGAAAAGTGTGTTATTGTTAAATACAATGAGGAGAAATTTTAAAGAGAACCGCGTGGCTAAGATACCATAAACTCATTTTCTATTTTTTGAAAAAAAAAAGATATTTTGCGGATGTGGTCAAAGCGTTGAGATAAGGACGTGATCCTGTAAGGAAACGTAACAATATGCCACGCATGAAAGTTGAAATCGAGAGTAGTTCACAAAAAAATTGGGATAAGGTTTGCAAGTGGCCAAATAAGTTTAAGAACAGGAATCGTTCAAGTTTCTACCATATTTTCCATTCCTTAATCTCACTTGGCCATTAGCAAAGCTTATGCCAATTATACCCTCTGTATCAATTTGCATTCTTCCGCTTGGTCGAAGCGAGATAATCATGCCATATTGTTAAATTTCCGAACATGATCTCGTCTTTGGACCAAAATCTTTTTTGATGCCAAAAACGTTTCGTTTTGGTAAATTTCACTGTTCATGCGGAAACAGTAAAATTTTGTAAAAAAATTAACTTATTTATAAACGTAACACTATTCTACTATACAAAAAAATAAATAAAAAATAAAATTGTACATTATTTTTAAACAAATTTAGGTAACAATGTTGTCTTTTTTAGTAACGCAGTTGTTTTGCATACAAAATATTACTGTCCCAGAGCATGAGTCTCATGTTATAAAGGGCTATTCTCTGGTACTTTTTCACCGATGGCACTGTAAATTGAATATCGTTGTCAAAGATATAGAATTGGAACTTTATTAGGATACTAATTGTACTTTTATCTAATGTTTGATAAATAAAACTTATTTTACATTGTGTACTCAACAAAGAATAAAATCTTAACTACTCTGCGTTACTATCTGAAAAAATCCTTAAAATAAGTGTATTAAAAATTGGTGTACCTCATCTATTATTATTCTCATACACAGATGTTTAGGTATAGATTTGGAGAGTGACATATTATTTCTTTTTTGTTTTGCCTTTCAGTGCACATTTGCGAAATAATAAAATATTTATTACTGCGTTACTATAATAAAGTTGAATTGGTAAGGCAGTTACTTCAGATCAGGGGCGGATCTAGAAATGTTCTGAGGAAGGGGCGCAAAATTAAAATTGTGATAATAAAACATGTTACCAACGAGTTGTTACTTGGACCCATACTCCTTCAGTTTAACATGTTATTGCTTTTCTGCCTACTGTTTACTATCATGTAACTAACTTTTTCAGTTTATTAATCTACAATCCAGTGTGTACTATTATTAATATTCTTTTCCATTTTTACAAAGCTTCAGGGAGAGCCGCGCGCCCCCCGCGCCCCCTGGCTGGATCCGCCACCGCTTCAGATGTATTTTAAAATTATTAAATGTTTTGTACTACGGTTAAATTACTTCCTATTTTGTAGAAAGAAGCTTCTACAATAAATGGCTATGACACCCGCGGAAAAGCAATGTCGTTAACGGTTTAAGTTAAAGCTGGACTCCGTAAAAAATAAGAAACGACGAGATCGTCAATAAGCTGCACAGCAAATTATGGTGATCATACCGGCTTCCGCACCATTCAGGAACCTCAACTTCACCTAGGTCTAGAAACCGAAACAGAAATGTAATATTTATCAAAAAACTAAAAAGTTAAACAAAGTACAGTCTCATCAGTTTGGAGAGTCACGGAAGAAAGTGCAGTTACACAGAGGCCGCCCGAGAGTGCTTATAGAGGTCATGACCCTTCCTCACCCCTGCCCAAATAGTACAAGACAAATTGATAAAGCTCTTTAGAGAATTACAAGAATTAAATCAAAAAGAGGTTTTCAAAATAATTTTGAGAAATGCGAGAATCCCATACAGTTTTTGGCCGGGACCGTTGCTGTCTCTGATTGACAGTTTCTGAGGTAAAAGAAAAACTGATTCAAAAGGAAAATATCAGATGGTTTTCATGCTTTAGTTTAGAATTAATATTTTGTCGTTATTTTAGTAAAGGTTTTTTTTTAAAGTTTGACTTGTCAACGTAGTAACTCGAACTATGAATTGATTATGTTTCTGATTGTATGGGAGATTAACAGTATTACTGTAGTTTAAAAATGCCATACTAAAGAGTTTAATTGTATAATTTTTCGAACATTTCGAGTATAAATTTCCAAAAATATGGTGTGGTCATCAAAAACATCGCTGTAAATGTCAGTACGTTCTAGATTTAACTATTGCCATGTTATATCAACAAAAGATTATTAACAATTATATTTTTAAATTTTCATAATTTTTCAACAAATCACAGTTCAAATTTAGCATTAAAAAGTATTTTGACTCCTTTATCTGAACACCTTGGCCATATGCAACATTTATGCCTATCGTATTTTTGATGTTTGGCAGAACCAAGAAAATCGGAGCTTTTTATCCTTACCTTTATTCGGAATATGGACGATTTTTTCCTATGTTAGCCAAAAATTTCAACACCAATCGACGCAGAGGTGAGAAAATGGTGACACCAGCTGACTGTCTAATAGTCACTAGTCAATAAACTATTTATTTAGCAGAAACTAGTATAAATTATATTGAAATATAGTATATGTTAATAAGTGAAACCATACTGCATAAGACTGTCACGCAAACGAGGACATGCCAATCATATTTGGGATACAATTCCCTTCTTTTTGATATTTTATTGAAGTTATAAGTGATAGTTATATCATGAAATTGATATCGAAAAATCATTCATTCTTGGCATATGAAATTAAGGTATTTTTGTCCGATTGTTATCGATGATTTTTGTAGTTTAATAAATTAACCATTATCTGCAAATCAGCAAGAAAAACCAAAACAACGTACACTGACAAAACTATTGTGATTTATCGGTAAATTCTTGGCAAACAGTGGCAGGACATTGAATTTTTATCGCAATTATGGGTGTCTAAGTGTAAAAAGAACATTAATGGAGATGTTGCTGTCATTGCGTGCGATAGCTGTAACCGACTTGTGCATAGAGAGTGCTCTGACCTTAATGCTTCTGAACTTAAAGTGATGGATTTGAAAGGGAAGAGACTACTGCGTTTTTACTGTGAAGACTGTCAGGCCGGTGTGAAACTAATTCCAACTTTATTGGCCAAAATTGATAAACTTGAATCAGATTTAAACACTATCAAAAATGAGACTAATAATATAAATTTACAATCTGAAGATAATATTATGAAAGAAATCCATGAACGACAAAAAAGAGCATCTAACATTATGATTTATATTTACCGGAAAAGGTAAAGATTTGGATGATGTCAAATCATTACAGACATAGCTTCAAACAACTCGAGAACATCGAACACATCAATTGTTAGTGACTAGGGTGGGTAAGCCAAATAAAAATGGCGCTCGTCCACTTAAAATAGTTTTTGATAAAATTTCTGATGCAATCAATATACTGAAAAATAAGAAAACTCTCAATGCGCGTTTGAAAATTTATATCGAGCCGGATATGACGTCTTCGCAGCGTGATAAGATGTCAAGTTTGAAGGCAGAACTTCTAGATAGGAAAAACAAAGGAGAAAATGTTGTAATTAAGTATTCCAAAGGTATTCCATTCATCACAACTTTAAACTAGAACTGCCCAACTTCACAGATGACTTGTTATGCATCTACCAAAATGTCAGGGGGTTAAACACCAAATTGGATGAATTTTATTCGTATGTAAGTGATGCAGAATGTGATATAAATTGCCTTAACTGAGACATGGCTTCAACCAACTGTAAGTAACTCTGAATTATTTTCTGGCGATTATTTAGTCCTTAGGAAAGATCGAGACCTTATAACAACTAATCGCAGCACTGGTGGTGGCGTTTTTATTGGCACTGAAAGACACTATTGAATCTACATGTATTGATTTAACCAATATGGATTTAATGTTTAAAGATATTGATTACTTATCTGTAAGTGTAAAATTAAGCACAGTATTTTTTATATTATCATTACTTATATTCCACCATCGATCTCAGTCGATGTTTTTTGTGAATTTCTGGAATATCTTGATGTTTAGATTTTTTACATACTGCAGACATTTTATTTTTTGTGATTTCAATGTACCGAGCTATGTAGACTCTAACCCTAACGATAGAAGTGTGACTGCTTTACATAACTTCATGGATATATTTGCACTACAACAATTTAATAATCTTAGGAATATATCAGGTCGTATTTTAGATCTTGTACTATCAAATAAAGTCTGCATTGTTAGTCTTAATGACCCTCCAATTGTTAAAGAGGATCAGTATCATCCATCTTTATACATTCAATTCAAAGTTGTGGAACATAACACAGTATTTCCAACGAATATAATAAAAAAAGGTACAACTTCAGAAAGGTAATTTTGTTCATTTATATCAACATCTGTGTTGCATCGATTGGACATTCTTGCTACGATATTCTAACGTTAATTCAGCCTTAGATGAATTTTACAAATGTATTTATCTTCTTTTTGATTTGTATGTTCCCATTTTCAAAAATTTTAAACGTAATTTTCCCCCTTGGTTTGATAAAACAATAATTTACAATACCAAATTGAAAGAAAAACTTTTCCGTAAGTACAAACGCACGAAGGATATACAGTTTCTTAATGAATACAGAAATGTAAGATCCCAGGTCAAACGTCAAATAAGTATAGCGTATAAATCATATGTCAGTAATTTAGAAAATTCGGTTCTTATTAACTCACAGAAGTTTTGGTCTTATATTAATCTCAAGAAAAGAACTTCTCGTATTCCTGGCACAATGTTCAATGAAAATCAGTGCTTCCATGATCCACAAGAGATTGTCAATCAGTTTTCAAACTTTTTCAGTAGTGTGTTTGTCTCCACTAGTGACCCTGTTGATGACGACAATAATCAATTTGAAGTCCACTCTACTGATATTCTTAATATCAGCAATATCACTGAAGACGAGATTATTAATGCAGCCAAGAAACTCAAGAATAAAATAACCTCTGGCGCTGATGATATACCATCATTTTTTGTCCGTGATTGTATCTCTATTCTTGCATATCCTTTAAAACTATTATTCAATATGGCACTTGAGACATCGACTTACCCCTGTAGGTGGAAAATAGCCAAGATCATCCCCGTATTCAAGTCAGGCGATAAGTCGCAAATACATAATATCGCCCAATTTCTATTTTATGTAACCTATCTAAAGTCTTTGAATCTGTTTTATGGGGCGCATCTACCCAGCTGTTCAACACTTAATTACGGATTATCAACATGGGTTCATGTGCTGCAGGTCCACCGAAACTAATCTTCTTAATATTACCAACAGCTTTTCAGTGTGTAGATTTTGGAGGGCAGATGGATGTGATCTATACAGACTTCTCAAAGGCTTTTGATAAAATGAATCATAATCGGTTACTACAAAACTAATGTCACAATTTGGATTTTCCCTTGATACTATGAAACTTTGCAAGTCATACATAGAGAATAGGCCGCAGTTTGTTTTTTTTAATGGATATCTCTCTAACAGCTACACCTCCACTTCAGGTGTGCCCCAGGGCTCGAATCTTGGACCACTATTATTCCTCCTTTTTGTGAACGACCTGTGCAATTCTCTGCGTACTAATAAGTTACTCTATGCTGACGATCTTAAAATTTATCTTCCAATAACAACATTGGACGATTGTGCACGATTACAAAATGATCTTTCTAATCTTATTAGATGGTGTAAGAGTAACAAATTACCTTTGAATGTAGCAAAATGTAAAGTTGTCTCATTTAGTAGGAAAAAGACTCAATTAATATATCAGTATAAAGTCAACGACACTATGTTGCTCCGTGATACTACCACTAGAGATTTGGGTGTAATTTTTGACTCCAGTCTCAATTTTATCGATCACATAAACTCAATGATTACTGAAGCTTACAAAATGTATGGGTTTATCATGCGGAACTGTCGAAGCTTTGAAAATGTTGCGGCTTTAAAAACTTTATATTTCAGCTTCATACGTACAAAGCTTGAGTACTGTTGTAACATATGGAGCCCACAGTATAATATTCATATTGTTAGAATTGAAAATATTCAGAGAAAATTCCTAAAATATTTAATGTATAGGGTGGATGGAACGTATCCAACAAGGGGAATAGAATACTCCATATTACTTACAAGATTCAATTTTCAAAGTCTACACTCCAGAAGAGTTGAGAAATCCATAGTCTTAGTTTATAAATTGGTTCGTTGCCTAATTGACTGCCCTGATTTACTGGCTCTCTTGAATTTTATGTGCCACAATACCAAGTGAGGAGTAACATAGCCTTTTACTGTTACAAGTCACGCACAAATTTACTTTTGAATTCACCATTAAATACTATGTGCCATAACTTTAAAAATATCAAATATTTGTGACATTTTTCGTGATTCTCTGTATCACATAAAACATGTAGCTCGTCATACTTTCACTTAGTTCTAAGCCTTTCTCATTTTAAGATTATTAATTTATTGTTATTTATATTTAATTTTAATAGTAACTGTTATTTTGTTAAACTTTTATACTTTTTGTGTTTGGAATGATATGTATATGAATACTATTATAGTGAATTTGTACATTGCTCTGTAATTGGATTGTGAAATCTGTTGGGCAATAAATGCTATAATATCTTAATAAGTGAAACTATGCTTCATAAGAATAAAAAGTTGGATCCAAAATATAAACAATAACTTTATCAAATCTTAGCCTTGTAAGTGTTGATGTAAGACATGCCAATGCTGTTTGTGTACTTCCATACGAAAAGACCTACAATTACAAAAGTTATTATGTAAAATGTTATTATTTAAAAAAAGTACTACAGTTGTTTGAGCTGCTGATTTTTGTACAGACTTATTCAGACTGTTTTCCATTCTCTCCTGTACATCATCTATGACACCTTGTGTTAATACCACGGTGTAAGATTAGAAAGTGGACAGTTTTGTATCGAAAGATGAGATATTAATGAGGATTTCATTTAACAACCATCGATGGCGCCACCATAACACGTGTACCAATAATTTGTTCAAAAGATTTAATAAAATGGAAAATATCGTTAGAATTAAATCTGGATTTCTTAGATACACAAATATGATTAAAATGGTAAATTTGCACAATTTTTAAAATATAACGCTAATACCTCAGGCCATCTGGCGACGAGTGGTTGTTAAAAGCTAAAGAGAAGAAGAAAGGTAACGTGAGTTCAACACAACAATGAAAAATTTTGAATTCAGACCACATATATTGTTGTCTTCTAAACGTTGTTTGTGGCATATTCTTGATTACTTATATGTTTTTTTTCTGGGCAATAACACCACAATAGAAATAAAACGACGTATATTGCAGGAATACCAAACGTTTCAAAGTCTATTCTGACTTCGTTGTCAATGGCTTTATATTTATTGATGTAGATTGCAAAATGAAAAAAAGTTCATAAGGTTTTTCCTAGGTTTTCCCTTATGACGTTAATGGGATCACTTAAACAATATAATTCTTTGATCGCATTTTTGGCGAATGCGCTATCTTATAACAAAGTCGTACCTAGGAACGCCACTTATAAATTCTAAAGACAACTCTTTCAAATTCTTCTAATTTGAAAGCTGGTTAACTATAATTCATGATCTTTAGAATTTTTTGTGCTACCTGTATATCTAAAAACAACAAATTTTCTAATGTCAATTTTAAATGTCACAAATCAAAATTTTCATTTTGCAATCTACATCAATAAATATAAAGCCATTGACAACGAAGTCAGAATAGACTTTGAAACGTTTGGTATTCCTGCAATATACGTCGTTTTATTTCTATTGTGGTGTTATTGCCCAAAAAAAACATAAAAGTAATCACATATATTGTTCTTGAAAAACTCAAACTGCTATACAGAAATATAAAATAAGGGATTTTTTTTTTGTATGCAGTATTTGCTACAATTATGTCTGACTGACAATGTAGTTTTATGATGAAAAAAGTACCAGCAGACTGGTAATGACCTTGAATGATATGCAGCGCCATCTAGTGACTAAAGATTTATATCCTCAATAAGGGAACGCGTCTAGGAAGACGGTCCATCATGTAAGCTTATACCATGGTTAATACCGATACAGCCTTTACAAGTTTACATTTTCGTACACTTCCAGTCTGTAAAACTCTTGACAATTCTATTTCAGTGTTGTGAAAATGTTTCAATAGCAATTTATACATCAGAATATTCAGTAATAAATTTTTCAAAGCAAATATGTCCATCTTTATTTAATTAGCAATACAGAAATATGCCATCACAATAAAAGTGTCTTTTCGCACCCCAAACAGCATTTTGTTGTCTTGCAAAAGATCTTTTTTATACAATCATAAAATCATAAGCCGTAGAGGGAATAATTACGAAGAAATCAAACAATAGCTAAAATCCACCAAAAATCAAAATAACACCGGTGTCATTTTATGTAGTTGACACTCATGTCGAACATTAGAAACAGTGCCGGCAATATACAAACTGAAAAATATTCTGATGTAGCGAATTTGCTGTTGCCAACTCAGTACACTTGATGTTGAGCACTCGGTATATATCTATCGGATAATTTATAAAACGCAGATTTAATAAAACACAAAGTCGAATACAAAACATCGGGTATCTATCTATACACCCCCATAAACCTATTTGAGTATATTTCCATCGTTTAATATCTTTATAAAATTGGATCAGCATAACCGTCGTTTATATATTTCGCAAGTCTTTCCCCAAAAATGAGTTAACATTCTTGAAAATTTTCCCTTTTGTACTATTACAAACACAGCTTTAAGGGATTTACAAAATACAGATTTCCGGATGAATTACTTCAGCGATTGAAAAGTGTTCCTTAATAACTGAAGTTTTGAATGCAAATCGAATCCGACATATTTCTGCAAAGAATTTGTGCCATGTATTGTCGAGGCGTGTATTTATTAGATTCTTTATGGAATCGAAACTATTTTCTAGAAAATAAAATCTGTATAATGTGTCAGAGATGTTTGAAAGACGTTAATAAACTACTATTGAAAATGCAAGAAAGTTATTTCGGTTTTGTAGTGTGAAATTAAACTTTTTATTTGATATGAAGAATAAACTTGAATTAACAATCTCTAGTAATTAATTTTTCAGTTGATGTTTAAATGTGTAGCTTTCAAATATTTTGTATGTTTTAAAGAGAGATTTTTTCAGCAAAAGTCTTTCATTAAATTTTTGTTGAAAACCCTATGGAAGATTTAGAAGACATTTATGCCAGTCATCAGAGCAAAATTAGGGAAATGAAATATACCAAATTCCATCTTGAAACTTGCTTTTGTCTTTTTTTTAAGCCATCAGAAATGTTTTTTTTCCCTTATAACATGAAACATATTGACTATATCCACAATATTTCCAAAGGAGCTTCAACATAATTTTTAGTTAAGCCCTATCAGAATATTTCTTACTGAGCAAATTCAGAAAATTGGCCATTTAGAAACATCATAAATTAAAGAAGCTGATGATCTTTTACGAAATGTTAATTTTGGATACGTTAACCTAATAAAGGTGGATGTTGTAGAATGAGGAGATTTTGAACAATCATTAACAATTTGCACAAGTTTTTTGCATAAATATTAATTTAGATAACGAAATTTGAGAGATGATAAACTGCAACAAGAAGACATTATGATTTTTGTTACTGATATTTTATTAACATTGTTATTTGATGGTTTTTGTAGTTATTTATTTGTAGTACAATTATTGTTCAATTTGTTAATATGATATTTCCTAACTTATAATATTTTATTATTATTAACAACAAAATTCTAGAAAACTTGGAGACTTAGTTTTGTGTTACAGGGTTAATATACCTGTGACTATATTTTTAGGAGCTACGAACTCAGTAAAACAAATTCTAAATAAACCTACTATTAAAAGCAGTCACAATTAAATTACAACAATGAAAGGTATAGGTAATAAAGGATTTTTACTGAGGTGAGCCTTAATAAGTATTTTTCTGTTGATTATATTTACTGTAAAATAAGTCATTCACTAATCTGGTAAGTATTTATGACAGATACTTCTTTTAAAGAGAAGGTAATTCATTCGGTGCTGTAGATTCGATTTGACTATTAGTCTTGCTCTGGTATTGACAACGTCTATTGCGTACAAAGGAATGACACCTCGAAGAGAGTATTCAATATCTCTGACAGGTGAAGTAACCTTAAAAATTTTATTGTGGCATTCTGTCCTAGGAGTTAAGGGAGAACAGCATTTACACGGAACGGCTCCAGATTCGGAACCTCTGTGTGCTGATTCTCTCGAAAATCCTAGATGTCGGTCTTACATCTCGCGTCTTTAAATTTAACGAAATGTATCAAATACATAAAGAAGTGTTCGAGAGGACATTATATTGTGGGAAGCGCGAGTGATGACGGTTCCCTAACCAGAAACACTATATATTACATATATTGTCTTGCGTATAAAGGAATGACACCTCAAACAGAGTATTGTCTATTTAAACCTATTTACTTTATTATTTAATATTAATTAATTGCCTGGTCATTTTGACTTACTAGACATTTGGATTTATTGTAGTAGAACTAGTTCTGTATTATTTGACACTGTCACTAAGAAATCTCTATACACATCATTAGAATCTGCTAAACTGCATTTGATGTATGTAAAATGTGTTGGAGCTAGACTGTACCGTCAGAAATATAAAAAATAAAGGGTTGTCAAAATATATATATTTTCATGTTAACACGTTTTTATTTATAGACCGATTTTAATTAAATTTGACTTAAGAGACACATTGATGGTGTCAGGGTACTGACTTCATATTTGTAAAATCAGTTTTCAAAACTAAATGGCGGTGGGGTCTAACCTTTGGCAAATTTTGAAACATGCCTTTACTTTCTTGGGTCACTGTGTATAAACCAAAAGGTAAGAATTCTTTAAAAAATACCACTAAATTAGGAGAAATATGAAATTAGCGGGTGAATGCCATCAGAGTATCGATACAACGAACAAGTATCGATACTGGTATCCATATCACAAACAAGTATCGAAACATAAATACCCATATAAGTATCGATACCAAAAATACCCGGTATCGAAACCAAAGTATCGATAGTTGTATCAAATCAGTCTTCTCTTATTTTGCAAATCTAAATTGGTGTAATGGCAAATTTCGCCTCGTTGAATACCGCTGATGTTATAATTGAATGCTGCGAAAATAGTGCTAACTAATGACGATAAAATTTGTATTAAAACTTTAATTTTGAGATGATATAGGGTGAGTCAAATCTTGCTACAATTTCTCGCGATAAATATAGTTTTATCAAAAAATTTCGTATAACACAAAACACAAAAGATTGCCAAACGAGAAGGAAGCTGTAATTATTTTGATTTAGTTACTAAAGGCGTGTTACAAAAATATTCAGCGTATTACAATTTGATAGTTACTCCACTATTCATTTAAAGTCCTCCTAATAAATTAAAGCTAGAAGACTATATAATTAGTTTAAAGTAGGAATATCCGAAAAATATGGTTTACTTTTTTACTTAGTTCTTTGGGAATAACACCACATAAACTTGAAAGTCCAAACTGTTCAATGTCGAAATTAGGCCCAGTTTTCAATGTCAAATTTACTAAATTTGTGATTTCAAATCCTTTTAATTTCTTAATTTTCTTCTTCAATTGTGTTAATTAATTACCATTGAAAAGGGGGTCTGATTTAGACCTTGAAAAGTCTGGACTTTTGTAATATACATACTTTATGTGGTGTTAATCCCAAAGAACTCTGAAAAAATAAAAACCAGAGATGCCTCAAATATCTTTCAGAACACAAATATGGTTTACTGAATAAAAAATTTTCATTATAAATCCCTTAAAATGCACAAGACGATATATTTAAACACAAACAAACCTTAAATACCACTAACCGTTTTTTTAGTGAAAGCGACAAGTTCAGTACTCATGTAAAATTATCAGCTACAGCATCAGAAAATTACAAATTGATTTGATTGTTAAGGGCGTACACAGCTTTTGATTTAGGGAGGGGGAAAATTGTCCTAGAAGGTGCAAATCAGAAAAAAATTGTCCTAAACAGAGGGACAAATCAGAAACGACCATGATTGTTATTGAGCAAGGAGTCAAGCTGAACTCGGAAATTGTTATGGTACCGTTTTTACATCGTGCAGCAGGAAATTATAGCAGGATTTGACTTACCCTTCTGAATAAAAACTATTGTTTTCGCAACTGTGGCTAATTCTAAATAGCAGCGGTACCCAACGGAGCGAAATTTATCAATAGGTTACTTGAATTTTCAGTTAAAACATATCTCTCTATAACTTGTCATAGATCAGTATTTTTAGAAGTTTCACTCAGAAATCTTCAAAATTTCAGAACCTTAATTTTAAAGTCATATAGAGTGACCGAAGAATGTACCAGCATGTTTCAAGCTTTGGCAACATGTTTAAACATGTCCGCCAGACTCCATCAATTGTCTCCTTAAACTTATTTGTACAACTCTGTATATAATCCTGTACGTTTTCTGAAATTGCTGTCTCCCCACTTAGAGATGTTCGCCAACATGTCCACTATATTCTATTTATGGCGGCACTTCACTTGGTGTAGCGTATTCGTATATTTGCTATATTTGTCCAAAAACGGCGTTGTGTGGAGAGGCTATTCGGTATTTTTCCTTTATTTGAACAAATACGTCGAATACCGCTAAGAGCAAATACGCCTTACCGTCCACTAGTCGGTTTTCAATACACATCAAAGGAGTCAAATAAGTCAAATATTTTCTTTAGCCGTCCACACTTGGTTTATGCAGTTGCACGAGGCGCTTCGATCGTGATCAACTAGTGTTGTTTTTAATGGCAAAGTAGTGTTTGTGAGAAAATGGAGTGGTCGAACAATAACATTATGAAGTTTCTCGAGTTGAACCAAATGCATCCTTGCATTTGGGTCCCCAAATACACCAGTCACAAAAATAAAAATAAAATAAATGATGCATGGATAGATATCCAAAACAATATGGGACAATCATGCATAATTGCTGATTTAAAGAAAAAGAGGGAATCTTTGATGTCTGCGTTCAGGGGTTATAACACAAAAATGAAGAAATCAGAAACTTCAGGAGCAGGCACGTCTAGCGTAAACAAACCCACATAGTTTGCTTACAAATACATGAATAGTTTTCTGGGAGCCATCTATAAATGCAACCCATCTACGAATACTAAGGTGGGTAAAAAATAAATAAAAATATTTTTCATTAATATTGTTTATTTATCTTTACGGTGTGTCACATTTACTGGTATTCAGACATATTTGGCATGTTTGAGTGTTTTGCGATATGTGTGGATGGCACGTTGGGAATATTTGCGAATACATCAAATATTTGGACGAATGTACCGATACAAAACAAAAATACGCTAACACCAAGTGAAGTGCCGCCATTAGATCAGTTAACGGGTTGTTATCTACAGCAAGTAACACCTTACGAATTCTCATGAATCTAGACGATGAACTGCGGCGCATGTGTCTTATTGATTAGTAAGCCAAATGTAATACCTAATCAAAATAGATCCGATCAGATCTATAAGGATTACTTATAAATTAACAGACTGGCATTTGATGCCAATCACTGTTCTTACTATATTTTGTTCAAAAAAATATTACGCAGCACTTTTTTTAGGGTAACAACGTGAATATTTCGCGTATATAATCCACTTCCTGATTACACTTTCTCTTTGTGTCGCTGAAATAATATTTGCTTTTTGTATTCTGTTGAATAATAAAGGTAATTACGTCACCTCACTTCATAAATCACCTCCTTTATTTGCAGTGAACCTGCCCCCTTTTTTTAATAATGAGTCTTTGTCACGCAAATTTCTTTTTTAGTGTTTACCGTTATAATTAAAACATTAACTGCAAATCTCATCTGTTTCACCCTCTTTCTCTTACACCAATTTGAACGTGGTGCCAAATTGGTCTCGTTAAACGAACTTTTCGAGTGCTTTACAATAAGAGCGATCAATTTGGGAAAGTTTGGCGTTTCTGAAAGGTCCGTTCGGATTCATTAGTCAACCGCACGAAACGAGTAAGATTAACAGCGTTTATATGATAGAAATATCATTTTGTGCTTTGGCTAATGAATAATCGATATCAACCTCGAAACGATGGCTGCTGATGTTATTTTTGGTTTAACGAAGCGCTCAATTCGACCCCGAACCCAAAGAAGGTATTTTATTGGGGTGTAAAATTCGATTTGGTGTCATACCATGTGGAATATATTAGATCGTGGAAAGTGGAAACTCTATTCAAACTCTCTCATCATGAATACGCCAGGCCTGTTTTCCGATGCCGATTTTTATATGGGTGAATTATAAATGTAACCTTGGTGTAACTTAACTCTCGTATAAAGGTCGTTATCGATATGTGCCACTGACTACAAAAGTGATACAATGTTTTTTTTATTACTGACTAGGTACAAATAATTTCTGCAATGAAAACCAGTATGGTGTAGTCGTCGTAAAACTGTATCATTATCGAGATTGATATAGATCTGTGATATGTTTTATTTGGAACATTCGGAACTTTATCTCAAATCGGGATAAGGGACAAGTGATCACATTTTTCAGTTCAGTTGTCCCTTTGACAAGGGAACGGGGAGGACAAGTAATGCTGCCAGCAAAAGTGTGTCGTTTGGACACCAATTTTTTATAAATTAAATCGTTCTATACTTTCCCGTACAACGTAATTTATGGTTGTTACTTTTAAACTTGTATGCCACACAATAAACTATGCTAACAACGCAAGTATTGAATGCTCTGTTATTCAGAAATAACAAATTATTTATTTTACAAATTAAGGGAATGGGCAGCATTCAGCCTAAAAACCGGCACACTTTCATATCATTGCTAAGATGTACATTACCTGTCCTCTCCCTTCCCTTGCCAAAGAGTTGACCACTGTGGTTTTACATATTCAAATAAGTTTTCAACGTTAAAAATAAATTATTCATTTGAAATTTTCTAATACCGGTTTTTTTATTGGCGGTAAACAGGTTGACATTTAGACTTTTTGTGCTCACGCCATTTGAAAATGTTTTTCCGTTTTATATTATACACAGTGTATTACTAAATACACATGAGTATATTTATATATAAATATATTTTGTGTAGCATAATTGGGGTCTGTATGAACATTATGCGAGACGAAATTTTCGAAAATAAAAGCCATTCTTTTTTCATATTATAATCTGCAAATAAGAAAAACTAAAATTCTTTATAATTATATGAATGAATATCTGTGGCAAAATCTCTATTGGATTTATAAGAATTTACCTTAAGCAACATGTCGCCAACTTTGTTCAAATTTCTTTGAAGTTCTTAAATTTTAGAATTCTCCCTTTTTTCATAGTTTCTTTGCCATTGAAAACGGGGTCTGTCTGACCTACATCCCCAAACGTTTGTAAATAGACAGTAATTCCGTGAATTGTGGTGCTATTTCCAAAAATGTAGTTAAACATTGACAAACTATGCCACAACTATCCTTCAGGAAACAAATAAATGCCCACAGATATGGAATCAGAATGATCTTCAAAAGCAACAACACCTTGAGGAGCATGATAACAAAAACGAGGCTGGACGCATCAGCAATACCAAATAACTGTATATACGGCATACCGTATGAATGGGGCAATCTTTACATTGGAGAGACAAAGCGACCGCTGGATATCAGGATTCAGGAACACCGCATAGCTACTCAAAGGGCGGAGGTAACGAAGTCTGGGCTAGCTAATCACGGATGGACCGGATAATAATATCAACTGGGACCAGAGAAAATTCATAGAGACAACATATATAATCTCAAACGAAAATATAATTAGCGAGCCCAGCGTCCAAATTAAAAATATTTGGAGAGCTCTTCTTAGGCCTCTGCCGCCACCCATCGCCGACAACCAACCTCCAGGTACGACGCCCCTGATTGGACCAGAATAGAACTTCGAGGAACGAGTTACATTGTCTACCAACTTCAGACTAAATAAATGTGCAATATTACATGATATTTAATAAGAGCTCAAAAATCTTTTGTAAATAGTACTTGAAGTTCATAAATGAACAACAAGTGTGACACCAGTTTCGACATACTTCGGATCATTTCATTCCGAACCATTTGAATCATTCTCTCTCGTACTCTGACTAGTGTGAATGAATGAACCACTGAGATTTGAGATGTTCCAGTTCCAAAGGATATATTTATACCAGCGTTATGTTTAGAATTATTTGAAACAGTGCGATGATATGTAACAGTCAATTGTAACACTACAGAACTACACATGTCTAATATCGGGTAAAGTTTTATAAATAAATAATATCGTGTTACGCACTAACATCAGGTTAAAGAGCCGAAAATGAAGCTTTTTATAATAATTATTACCACCTCTAATAGTTGCAGATTTGAACTAAAAAAGTGGAGATAATACAAGAAGAAATTGGTGATTAGATATGGAAAGTCTGCGAAATAAAATTCAAAGTATCTGGTTAACCTTACAATAATAATCATAAAGATAATGGTAACAGATCCAAAGCTATAGAGTGGATTCCACAACAAATCGAAGCTTCAATCAAGGGGAGAAAATTAATCAACTTACATTCAGAACAAACAACCCTTTGAACTGACTAATAAGAAACCCCAATTGTTTGTTCTATGCTTTGGTGCTTTTGGAGTTTTATGCTGGCAAGTGATCAACTGATAGGCTCCACCCAATCAGATTCGTCCACCAAGGTTAAATGATCACTTAAACAACTATCATCACGACGCGCTGGTACAGTCTACATATGCCGACAATGTATGGCAAGGTCTTTTGACAACCGTCAAAGATCGGGGACCAACAACCTTATCCTAAAGTTTTCAAATCTTCTCATGAGCAAGTGTCGACATTCCTACTACTCGTATAAATACGGAGGAACTACATAAGATGAAGAACTAGTGATAGAGATGATATAGGAAGAAGGAACAATTTTAACGAAAGTATCACTTCAGTACAGGAACATCATAAGGTGACACAAAACTGGAAAACTTTCAATCAAACAAGTTGGCTTAGGAAAAGAATGTCGCACAAGTGAACGCCTACTGAGAATCTGTGGAGTATAATTTCGAACAAAATCTAGTTTTTTAGTAACAGTTATTATAAATACAAACATATATTTACAACTGGCTAAAATAAACAGAATCACAATCAGTAGAATTGCCTTAAATGGAAATTGTTTCGGCCGATATTGAAAAAGGAACCATAATTCAGTTTCGGTTAGACACTTCAAAAAAGTGGGGATTTATATTGTTAGCTGAGACAAAATCGCTATTTTAATTACTATCTATACTTACAATCGAAACAGAGGGAGAAAGGGCGAGGTAGTCCGTTATATGAAGAAAAGTGTATCTGACAAACTGATTTGATGGGTCTTGCCTAAACCGGTATAACTTGATTTCAAGTGTGTAAACCTCTAAAGGTTAGTAACTCAAGTTTCCTTTTCAATAAGGAAGCATATGTAACTCGGGTTGTCTATGCCTAGGGTTAGTTATACCATTTTCATTAAGTGGATAAACCTTCACCTATTTTCTTGGGCTGCGTTATATGCGGTATAACAGATCATTGATACTTTTAACAGATTCTATATATTTTGGAGATTTGTCCTTCGCCCTTTGCTTATTGGACATCAAACTTTACTCCTATGCTGGAGTACAATAGAATTTGTTTTTGAGTCCAATTTATTAATTCCTGGGTAACCTCAAAGAATTCTTTTATGTTGGTCGCTTTTTGGTACGACTAATTTAGATTTGGTTTCCTTCCCATAAGTACTTTCGCGACTATTAGAATGATTTTAGGGTAATCCTTTTACTCTATATTTCTAACCGACGAGGTCTGTCTGTTGAGCCGTTCTTCTTCATTAAAAGTGGTGCGATCTCTGGGTGTTCGATCAGGTCCGTTTTACATTTTTCTGTAGTCCTATTCCTAGGTATTTAAAAGTAGAAACTTCCGGTTACCAATAAAATCTAATTGCCAACGAACTTTTGGATAGATTTAGTAAAATCTATATTTTATTAGACGCAATTTGGAGAGCTTACTCTTCTAGCAGTTGTTGCAAAATCAAGAGTTCTGCAAGTCAGGAAGAAAAACTCAAGAGGAATTGCATGAAGGACAGTAATAATTAGTGCAAGACCGGAGCGGGATTATTTTTTAAATTTAAATCGCAATGGTCCATCCGATTTGACACCACTTGATTTTTTCTTGAGGGCATATTTTAAGTCGAAAATATTCGCTACCAATTTTAAAGTGCCAAATGGCAGAAAGTCTTTATTTTATCACGAGGTACAAGGTGACCTTGAGCAACTATTTAAAGAAATAGTTTTTAATATTCAAACATCTAGAAAATTAAAATAATTTAAGAATATTCATCTTCATATCTCCAACTGTTGAAGAATTAAGTTGAACTGGGTTACTTTATACCCTTACTATAGGTAGACGAGTTTTAAAGATCAAATTGGGAATAGCAATTTACATAATTTTTCTGTATTTATGCATGCACAATTTTATGGTAATAAATATATACAATATGTTTATATTATAAAAATAAAATGGTAACTGTGTGTGTCATATGTCTGTAACAGATTGGCGTTGGTTGCAGCTATAACTCTTCTCTAAACAGTAATGTATGATATTGCAGGTATATAAACCGCAACGTGCAACGATATTCTCGAATTATTCCCAATTTGTTCCGGTTTTGCTTGTTCCAATCGATGTCGGTTCATAATTTTATTCACTACTATAACATTACTTACAACTGAGCTCTTTGACATTCGTAAAGTGCCGTATATTTCACCTCGAAACCTCTAAATCTGACAAAACCACTACGCTCTCTATGAATAGTTACACTCGAAAAACTTGAACGTAACTGCAATTTATGACTACAAACTTTGAACGGTATTACCGATATTTCACCTTTATACGCCATTACTTTCAAAAATTACACCGTTCAAAACTGAACTCTCGTGAAACAAAAAGGCGTTTTAGGAAAGAGCGAGTCGCTTCTTTCACTTGTTGAACACGTCAGGGATTTTAGAAAATTACTTTGGCAAAACTTTTGTGCTGGTTAGCTGAAAAGTTTTTATTGGGCTCATCATAAGGCCTAGAAGTTTTCGGTTACAAAAAACGAAACCACTTTATAGCTAATTAACATAAAAAATCAACGTCAAGAAACAGGGAAATGCAGTTAGTCTTGTCTCTTCGCACAGGGTTCAAGTTCCGTTAGTGTTATGATATTCTCGAGGTGGCGGGATGAATTATGAAACAAAATGTAATGTGTTTAAATTTCCTAATACACCAATAATTCTGTAATAGAATATATAATAATAAAGTGGATATAAAATATATAAAACACAGATCTAATAATTTACTTAAAACAAGTGATTTATTTAACAGTGAAACAAAATCAACACCAGGATGTTGTAGCCATAACAATATGGCTAATTGTTTTATTAATTACAACTAAAATTGTAAGGAAGAAACAGTGCAAATAGAATAGAATGAATAAGACATGATGAAAGAGGAAGGATGTTAAAATGGTGAGTTAAATCTATTGAAAATAAAAAATCTCAGTACGAAATATTTCATTACTTAGGATAACGGCATACAGTAAAAGAAAATGTGGTAGACCAATAACATTCTAGAGAGACGAAGGGTGAAATCAGTGGCAGGCAGAGAAGACAGGGATAGATGGAAACAAAGGCTACACATTTACCGTTTTGGAATTATGAAGGAGTTTTTGCATTTCAACTTCATAAAGATTTGTTAAATGGTTTGATAACCATTTCAAACACAGTCGATTTCACGCGGATAAATAACATCATCTAATCGCTCACCACCATAAATATTTTGTCAAAGCTTGTAGCAAGTGCTAGCCACTAGGAGCTAGATCGGGACTGGGTAAGATGATGATCAGTCAAATGATGCTATGAACAGCATTATTATGAAGCAAAACTTCCCCTTAACTAGTTTTGCTAAAATCTTCCAACAAGAGTCGGAATTTGTTGCGTTACCATAAAGTCAAGCATCTACAAGTAACGAGGTACTAGATCGGGACTGTGTAGATGATGATCAACCAAATGATGCAATGACGAGCATTATTATGAAGCAAAACTTCCCCTTAATTGGTTTTGCGAATATCTTCCAAGTCTCAGTGTTTACTGCGTTACAGTGAAGCAAAAAATCTACTAGCAACTAACAGCTAGATCGAAGCTGGGTAAGATGGTGACGAGCCAAATGATGCTGTGAACAGCATATTTATGAAGCAAAATTTCCCCTAAAATAGTTTTGCTAAAATCTTCCAACAAGACTCGGTATTTACTGCGTTACCATGAAAAGCCTACAAGTAACTATGCTCTAGATCGGGATTGTGTATATGATGATCAGCCAAATCATGCAATGACGGGGATTATTAAGAAACAAAATACTCTTAGTTTAACTAAGGTACTACAACAGATCTTATTTTTTATTGCGTTACCACGAAGCAAAATCTATAATTAACAAGTTTAATAGAGTTTACAGTAGGACTACAAAACTTTATCAAAATAAACAAATAACTCTAAAAAAATTGTTTTAAAAATGTTTAAAACTTTTTTAAGTGTTCTGTCACAATTCCATAAAGAACAATTTTATTTATTCAACGTAGTTTTTCATGTGCTTTAAAAATAAAAAGAGGGTTAAACGAAATTTATCATCAAAGTAATGAACTTATAACTAAACTTAAAGACGAAGCTAAAGAGGTTCTGCTACTCATAACTACACAAATGAAGTGGAATATCAACAGGTTCTTTCATTTGGTACATCACTGTCAGGGTGGCTGGGACTTACCTGAAAAGAAAAAACAAGCATTAAACAAAATCAAATAGGATTAAATTAACAATAAAATAAACAAGTACAAAATTAATTAGATCTCATTTATGTACAATACATTAATCATAACTAGTAATAAAATTAACATTCTTTGATGAACACTTTTAACACAAGAAACTCCTGGCAGAAACCGTTGAACAATAATTATGAATATCTCGATAATGCGATGTTGCCAAAATTACGAATACAGAGAGAATGTTTATAAATTTTGATAAAAACTTCAGAAAACACTAAATGTAAGTAATTTACGAGAAAAAGAAGAAATATCTATTTTCAGTATATGAAGTTCTCCTTGTTTTGTATCTTAGTGCCCCATAAGGTCATGTACATATTAAGTTGAATTTATCCCTAGCTTTTCAACTACGTTTACGTCTTGATTTTAGTTATATAGATAAACCCAATAAGTGCTATTTGTAATAGGCATACGATCACTTTTACCTCCTGTGTAATTTTAGATTGTATCTTTGTATAAGTCAGTCCATTTTGTATTTTACGATTTAAAAAATGCCGGCACATTATGCGCAGAGTAGCATAAAGTCTGCCGAAACTGAGAATCATGAGAATGAGCCTAGAAATAGATGATTGTGTAATATTTAGTAAAGCAGTCATTGGGTGGAAAATGTTTGGTACTGGACAGGAACTTTACTGCGATCCAGATAGAGGATAAGCTTATTTCAGGGAACCTATTCTGTACACATAAGCTAGACCCAATATCGGGAAGACCTGTGGCTCTTACCTGAATTATTTCCACAACCAAGTATTCCATCTTATATGTAGCACCAAAACTTACGAGCATGCTTGGTATTTGTGGTGTTTTAAATCACTACAAGATGGAGATGTATGACAAGGACTGAGGTGAATCGTGATTATTCTGAATGTATGAACTCAATTTAATGCTAGTGTCTCACACGTCCGTACACGTCCATCGTTCGCGAGGGCGATCACTAACGTTGAAAATTATTAGGATTCAGTTTACCAAATTTACGGGCATTTCAACACACAAATTTTAACGGTTGCTAGGTGTTACACCTCTTAAAAACCTCCAAGGATTGAACTATTGGGTATGCTTTCTTTTTTACGGCATTTGCACATTTTTATTTTATTACTTTTTATTGCACGTTAATCCATTTGGCATGGGAGTTACTGAAATTTCCTACGAGAAAACGACATGAAACCATCGAGGCCTTGCATCGAGGTGCGCTTTTGAGGTTACCGTTACCTTTGGCGGATAGGACTGACGGATCGAAAAACACCTCAATGAATAATATTCATACCCAACGGAAGAAAAATCACACTTTAATGAAGGTTATGAATTCAACGTGGGTGGGTCATCTTTTGCGGATGACGGACGACTAAGACACCAGCATAAGAGTTTTGATAAAGATATGTCATCTAAATGCTCATATTTGGCGGTTTATAACTTTAGGACTCTCTTCAAATGTTGAGTGTAAATTTTAAAAAGTACATAAGCTAGATGTGTACAGCCTCAAAATCGCGTAATTTGTCTTATAGGGGTGCCAACCCCACGAAACTTGACAATTTAATTCAATCCATCTCTATTATGATGTAACATGTTATCTACGGGAGTATTCTGACTGTCTCATTATAAGATTGGCAAACTTTACTGTTGTCAATGGGCAATACTCGAACACTACTGTTCGAGTATTCCCCATGAATGAATGATTGATATTAATTATTCTTCTGATCCAGAAAATATATACATATTCCATCTATCTGAATCTTGATTAAATCTTAGCTGTTAGGTAACCAATATTTTCATGTTCGGCTAACAATAAAGTGAGTAAATTCATACTATTGTGAAGAAAATGTTTAAAGGCTTTCAAGTCTGTCAGTAAAACCCAGGATTTCTCTTAAGAGAAAAATCTTTATTCTTTCACCTTCATGTCTCTCGTGCTTGGCATTCCGGAAGTTGTGTTCAAAGAGGGACGATAAAAGCCGACGTACATGTATACAGCCGTAGGCCAAATTGAATTCATAACCAACTGCATAACAAATTTTATCAAATGTTCTTGTATGAAATATATAAAGAAAGAGATGGATGTTAGCAATTGAATTCCGAATGTATGAATAGAAGAAACTGAGTGACGTTTTCGAGTTCTTTTTGGGTTTATTACGGAAACGGCATTGAAGACATTTTCAAGAGAATGTTTATCATATTTAATTTTTTCTTTTAAGTATATTAATAAATAATAGCTTTGAAGAATTAACCGTAAATTCGACCAATTGTGTCAATATCTCTGGCAGGTTAAGTAACCTGAAAATCGTATCGGGACATTCTATCCGAGGACTTTAGGGAGAACAGCAATTACACGGAACGGATCCAGATTCGGAACCTCTGTGTGATAGTTTCCTCGAAAATCCTAGATGTCGGTCTTACATCTCGCTTCTACAAATAAGTAAAGAAATTCAAGTTTTTTTCAGATATAATTCATAGGACTTTATTTGTGTTCAAATTCGTAATTCTTAATTTAATATGACAACAAAGCAATCGCTAATGGGCTACCCAACATATTTATTTTTTCTAACCTGTCTGTATTGCTATAATTGCACTCAATTCTCAAACATTTATTAAAATCCTCATTATAATAATTCCATCTCATTATATATTTCCACCACCCTGTATATGCAACTGCTCATGGACCACGCATAATATTTTTTAACATTTTTGAACCACCCGATAAACCATTCTGTATATGCCACTGCCTATAAGCCACGGTATTTACCCTTTTTGTTTATGAAATTTTTAACTATCTTCTTTAACTATAATTCTACTCTGACCTATATTTCAATCATCATATATATGGAACTCTTCGTGGGCTACTCTATAAATCATTTCCGTTTCTAACATTTTTTATCATCATCCTGTATATCTATAATTCCTCTCACCCTATATTTCATCTTCCCTAAATATACAACTGCTTATGGATTACGAAATGTTGCATTTCCATTTCCGCCACCCTGTATATGCATCTCTGTATAATATTCTTTGCATCACCCTGTATAACCGTAATTCTACTGCACCTTCTATTCCAAGAACCCTGTAAATTCAACCGCTAATGGGCTTCCCTATATAATTATTTTATTAGTTATAATTGCACTGTACTCTGTATTTTAAACACCCTATATATGCAACTGCTTATGTGCCACCCACGAAAAAATTATTTTGAACGTATCTGGAATCGCCCTGTATAATTATAATATACAACGATTACTTTACCACTAAACAATAACAACTCTTGCATGCCACTTCCAGTAGTACATGCTCTAAGTATAAACAGCATTGATCCCTCTATATATAATTACTCAATGTTTTGAGTCTGGCGGTGGCGGCACGTGGCACATTCAATTGTTTGGCGTTGACATTATGACGTAAATAATGAATTTTTACTATATTTTATTTAATGAATGAACCATTATTATAAATTAATATTAGCATTCTGCACTGAAGGTCGTCAATAGCTACTAAACAAAACAAAAATGAAGAAAATCGGTTGAGAGACAGAGGAGAAAATGGTAACTAATCGTTTTGTCTTAGCCTATTTATATATAGATAAATGTTTTACTGGAAATGCAAGGAGTGTATATCAATATACTCACTGATAAAGAAATAGCCAGAAAGAGATGTTTAAATTTAATAGTTTTGGTAAATCATAGATGCTATAGTAAGAAGTAAATGATCACTATTTGGATAAAAAATACCAAGGAGTTTATTTTTTTTATTAAGTTAATCATGTGTTTGTCCACCACGGTTATCTATACACTCCCCAACACATCTTGGCATTGGGCGAAAGATCGGGGGAACTGACCGGCCATGGCAACATATGCCGAGCATTACCTTGTTGAAATATCGGATCCATGAGCCGATTAAGGTAAGGGAGTACATAAGGCTCCGCTAGCACCCTATACCATAACTCCTATTGTTGGATGTACATGACGCTCAACATCAAACTGAGGTTGGCGTCTTTCTCTTTGACGTCGTCTAACCCCTCTTTGGCCATCACGTCCACACAGCAGAATGGAGATTCATCAGAAAAGAGAACTTGATGCCATTCCACATTCTAATGGTGTCGTTCTCTGCACCACTGTGATCGTTGCCGTCGATGCTCAGCAGTCAGAGGTAGCAGAAGGTAGAGTCCATAATGATGCAGTCCAAAAGACCTTATCCGGCGGGAAACCGTTCTGACACTTACAAAATGACCTTGTTTTTCTAACCACTCATCAGCCAAATTTCGAATTGACTAAAATCGATATCTAAAGGTCGTGTCTTAGACATCGATGATGAACTTACTTTATGCCCCTTTGACGTTCGGTGCCTAGCCTTCTCCGATATTGGGTATTATCAAACCACGCTTGGCAACATCTCTTAACAGTAGTTGGATTTCTGTTCGTGCAGTTAGCGATTTCTCGAAATGAAAACCCCACCACCCGTAAACCAATATTTCGACCTCCTTCAAACTCACTTAGCTGGCAATACATTCGGCGTACACGTACTATAGGCATTTTAGTATTACTAACCATCCATTTTGGATCCCATTAAACAGTTTGTGTTTTTGGTAAATTTTAAGAAATGCAAAAACAACTACAATGTTAATTTTTTTGGAACTTCATCCTTCTTTTGGGGAATTTGTGTGGTGTCTGTTTCGTTTTTCTCCGAAACTGATATTTCATTAATTCCGTCTGGTCTTTTTTTAAATTTATCTGAAATTTTCTTTTCATCTTCTACATTGGTGTTATTATTTTTATCCTTATCACTTTTCTGCATTTCTTTCTTGCCTAGTTTTGGCTTATCTTCTTTGTTACTATTATGGTTGCCATTCAGTATATTACTTCAGATGTTCTCTCTTTTCTGCAACATATAGCAAACCACCAACGCCATGTAGCCTGCCTTGTAACTTAACATGTAGTAGACCAACAAGTCGTCCAACAACTTCTTGTGTTCAATTAAACAGGGTTTGTAGTAATTCTTTGTGTTATCCATGTGTGAGGTTATATCATCCATGTTGTCCATGCTCTTCAAAGACTTGTAAACCAGAGCCTCTTATAAGGTCTGCGTTTTCCTGACATTGCGAAAAAGACTAATAGAGTTAAGAAAAAAAGGCAAGAAACGGCCAGGGAACAAAGAAAACAAAAAACGGCCAGGGAACAAAGAAAACAAAAAACGGCCAGGGAACAAAGAAAACAAGAAACGACCAGGTAACAATTTCATTTGCGAAATTTCTATTATAGAATAGGAGGCCTAGTAAGATTGTTTCAATAATTTTTAGGTAAATTATTTTATAGGAATTAAAAAGTCATTGAGGCATGCGAATTGGTGTATAAACTCTTCTCCTCAAATAACTAGAGTATCCGATAGGAGGAAAGAGCACTATTTCCTTATTAAATCATGACTCATTTTTTTATCAATAGAGGTATAATTCGTCAAGTCAAATTGGGAATATTGATTTTAATGATATATTACCTATTGGATTTAGGCCACAATTAGTAAGTTTTAGTTGCAAATGTTGTCATTGAGTTTATTACTACCCACTTAAGTGTTAATATTGCATTTTACTAATCATTTTGTTTTCTGAATTGTTATCTAAGGCTTTGTCACAAAGAAATATTTTGGAAGTAATGTATAACCTAAAACTTGTAGAGAAATGGCAGGTTTGAATTCCACTGATTACGTTCCTGGCTGGGGGTGCAGAAAGATGTTAAAACGCTATGCAGACAAAATTAGATTGATTCTAACTAAGGCAAGTCTCCCCACCATATCCTACATGGGCTGTTAGAGAATAATTTCAATACAGCAACTGAAATTTGGGGAAATGGTACATGTAAGTGGAAACAAAAAATTTATCGATGCTGGCATCTAGGGAGGTTACTGATATTTCAGACCATCATGCATTGTATCTTGGTCAATAAAACCACTATTCTTAGTAATCCTTTCGATTTCAATTTATACCCTCCGATTGATTGTCTTTTCTTTTAAGTACATCTATTTTTTTATTTAGGTTAAATTTACCACTAGATTATAAAGATGATAAAATAGACCGTTATTTACATTCAATTCTGTTTTTACTCTGTATGCTTTTGTTCTTGTTCTTGTGTATTGTTAGTGTTTAAATGTAATTTCGTATTTTTATATTATAAGATCAATCCATGCATACTATTGTCATACGCTAAATAAAATAATAACTTACATCAATATTTTAGAGTGAAGTAGGTCAAAAACACCATCTAGAATATTATGGATATATTCCATTTTGTCTTTAATTTAAACATTACAGAAGCCAATTATTTGTATTATGTTTAATACGTTCTAATCGGTGATATGGCGTAAACAGATAGACATTGTTTGTAGTTTGCAATGACTATGCATGAAAGACAACACAAATGTATATGTCACAAAATCGGTGACTCTTAGTCATTCAGCTTTTTAGGAAACTATATAAATTGTTACAACTATGCTCTCTTAACATTAAAAAAAATGTTGCGTTGAAATTACTAATTGGAATAAAATTTAGTTCGAATCTTTTAAATTCCATATGAAATTATTACAAAATGAGGTTTTATGGGAAGTTATTCTAATTACTTTTAAAGAAATGCCAGAGAATTTATACACGCTACTCAAGAATTACAGTACCTACATGATATTTTTAAAAGCAATAATACACCAAGTGGTATTATTTACTAAATATTAAGCATTTTGAAAGTAGAATCAGTTAATAGGTAGAACCTTAAACAAAGAGGAAACCTTGTGAAGCAATTGTTCTTTGTACCTGATATAATTCCTAACTTGTTAATTTTCCAATGTTTTAAACTTGTAAATTGCTATCTCAAAATGACCTAATTTCAGCAATTAATTATATTTGCCATTACTGACAGCCATTGTTTACATTAATGAATGATTGGCCATACCTAAACAGAAACTGAACAAAGAAACTTCAATTAAGATTCTCGCTTTGAGAGCTTTAATTACCAAGCAATTTATTGATGAATAAAAAAACTGAGATTTCCCTTACATAAAGAAAATAATTGTTAGAAAGAATCCTTAACAGTTGAATTATTACGAAGCTGTATCATTTAGTTCAGAAAATCTCTATTAGACGACAGCAGTGTAAGAGAAGTGTGGAAGAAAAGTTTAACATACAAGGTGCTTTATAAGAGATTCTAAACAAGCGAGGAGAGCAAGCGTGTAATTCAGCTCACAAATTATTTCTAATTAAAAGAGTAAAATGATAAAAAGGTAAGTTGGGCTAAATATGGTGAAGAGATCAGTGATGGGTATTGAAATGAGACAGATTCAAACAAGTTAATATTTATATCATTACTGTAGCAATATTTACATTCATAAAATAATCTTATAACATTAAAACTATTCGTAAATATTTTCCTATCAATTTTACCGTGATAAGCCTTGTTTCTAACATTATGAGTTAAAAGGTATATGTGGTACATGATACACACTAAAAGTGTTTTTATGACCAGTGTAAATTAGGATCATATTAAACACGTTGCAAATTGTAACGAGAATGCTTGTAACTGACAATTTACGAGTTTTAGCGAAACAAGACCAGAGGGATTTCAAATCCGAAATTGCTTTGTGGTTAATAGTTACCACCGGGCAGATTTTCTAGGTTAGAAAACCCTCCCGAAATCAGTTAATTAAATAAGCCGTTAAGGCAAGTAGGTATAAAAGTCTCTTTTCAGGACTTTATGATACCATTAAATACATTATAAAATCTGATTCCATTATTAGCATTTCTATTACACTTTTATGGTTCCCTATATAAAATATACGGATACCCTTATAATATCACTCCGGATTTCTGCCTCTGTCACATCACAGCAATTTTCTCCTAAACTACTGGACGGAAGTTGTTGAAATTTTGTATCAAGGTATAGTGTGGTGACCCGATCAGGAGTACATATCGTAAAAGAAAGAAATTTTGATTTTAGGTGTACTTCTAGGGGGAAAACTAAAAAAATCGACCGTTCCCCCCTTGATCTCCGAAACAACTGAGCCTATAATTTTGACAAAAATAGGAAATATAGAACGTTGCCCGAACTTTACAGGACAAATAAGGAGAAACCATTAATATTAATTTTGGGGGGCAAATTATAGAATTAAATGAAAATTTAAAAATAAAAAAAATTTTAAACGCATCATGCAATACATCAAATGAAAGGCCCCATTCTGAGGAACACAAATATATTTTTTTCATATTTAAAAAAAATTAGTTAAAAAGATATTAACGAAAATATACCAAAATTTACTCATCCCCCCCCCCTTATCTCCGAAACTATAAAACGTAAAGTTATGAAAAAATTACAGGTATAGGGTCTGACCTGAAGTTTACTGGAAAAATAAGGAGAAACCTCTACTTTTAATTTTGGGGGGCAAATTACAGAATTAAATGGAAAATATAAAATTAAAATTGTTTCTAACCCATCATGCTATATATCAAATGAAAGGACTCATTATGACGAAAACAAATATATTTTGTTCATATTTTTAAAATAAAATAATTAAAAGATATTAACAAAAATATAAAAAAATACCCATTCCCCCCCTTATCTGCGAAACCATAAGCTAGAAAATTTTGAAAAAAAATTGGATGTATAGCCCCTCACCTGAACTTTACTGCAAAAATTAAGAGAAACCACTAATATTAATTTGGGGGGGGGGCAAATTATAGAATTAAATGGAAAATATAAAATTAAAATTGTTTCTAACCCATCATGTTATATATCAAATGAAAAGGCTCATTATGACGAAAACAAATATATTTTCTTCATATTTTTAAAATAAATAAATTAAAAGATATTAACAAAAATATAAAATTTTTTACCCATTCCCACCCCTTATCTCCGAAACCATAAGCTGGAAAATTTTGAAAAAAATGGAGGTATAGCCTCTCACCTGAACCTTACTGGAAAAATAAGGAGAAACTCCTAATATTCATTTTAGGGGGCAAATTATAGAATTAAATTGAAAATAAAAAATTATAATTGTTTCTAACGGATTATGTAATATATCAAATCACAGGGCTCATTATGACGAATACAAATATATATATATATATATATATATATATATATATATATTAATTTTTTAAAATGAATATTTTAAAATATATTAAAAAATGTTAAAAAAAATTACCCATTCCCCCCGTTATTCCCCAAACTATAAGACCTACATTTTTTTGTTCACAGGAAAAATATAAAGAAATCCCTAATATTAATATTGGGGGCCAAATTATAGAATTAAACGGAAAATAAAAAAAATATTTTTTAACGCATCATAAAATGAAAGGGCTCATTATGTGAAATACAAATATATCATATTTTTAAATCATTTGTTTAAAAGATATTAACAAAAATATTAAACATCGACTTAATTCCCACTTTAGAAACTACACTATTTAAATTTTGAAAAATATATTTTATTTGTATTTTTAAATAATTTGAATAACTGATTTAATAATTTAAATTTAAAACTTGACCTATCTTGCCCTTTATCTTCTAATCTATAGAGCCTCAAAACTCAGACAGTAGATTATAAAAGGCTTCTCTGAAAGTTTATTTGTAAAATAAAACTCTAATGTTAATTTTTGGGGGCCTAATTAGAAAATTAAATACATATGTATTCTGATAAAAATCAAGCGAATCCTGAAGCAGATAAAATAAAAAGTCTATGTGTGGAAAATCAAAGTGTACATTTTTTATAAATTTAAAATGCTTCCTTTAAAAGCTAGTAGGGTAAATATAAGAAAATGCACTCATTCCCTGCTTGTCTGAAACTGGAATATTAGAATCTGAAGGTGGTACGGAACCCTTAGTATGCGAGTCCCACTCGCACTTGACCAAATTATTGTATAATTCAAACTAAAATTTGGTAAGGTATCTCCAGTATGATGGCTTTGTATATCAAGTTTATGTTTGTTAGTTTCTCAATATGAACGGAAATGTTGACATTAGTTGTTGAGATTTTTGTTACCAAGATAGCTTTTACCACTACTATGTGTTTTTTCGCTAGTAATTATTTTATTCATATGTGAAAACCCTCTGTCGGTTATGGTGTAAGTACTTACTTACTATGCCTGTTCAACAGAATTCCCACTTTTTTTATTTGAAATCGGTAATGGAGAATGTCTTCCTCATATCTATTCTGATGCTATGTGTGATTTTGATACTGTAAATTATTTTTCGCAAACATAAAAAGTTGTACATCTCAGAGAATATTCAAGAAATAAAATCATAAGGAATTGTTACTGTTAGGAGGATGACTGCCAACTACTCTTTTCAGAGAATTTACCACATATGGTTCCTTATGCTGCCTTTATAGGCAATGAGTTCGTTCTGATGCATGACGCACCTACGTGAAGTCGTTACAGAGTATCAACTAAAGGTAAATATTCCAGTTTTAGGATTTAAACAAAAGAGTTGGTAAATACAACTTCTTAACATCAGGTTTTAGACACTCTGGATACGGTTCCCATTTTATCCTTGGTTCCTTCATGAAATTTCTAGAGTCTTACTACTTCTGGCAGGCAGGTTTTCTTCATCTCATTTATTTATGTGTTCTGTTCTTACATGTTTTTTATTGTATCTAGTTTTGTGCAATTCACTTCCGTGTATTCGTCTTTCTTCGTCTGTTTTGTTCGTATACGACTTTAGGACAACTGTCTGGTTATACAAATTTATTTCCGTGTGTCCCTGTTTTATTTTTATTGTTCTACTAATAATTGTGCAAATATGAGTGGAATTTTTGAGATTTATTTTAGGTAATTTTATCATTGGACATTACGCAGCAAAAATAATTAATTTATTTAATTTGTGCAATGTTGTATTATGTGCCATTATTTTTATTCTTATTCGGTCTTTAGCCGAAAAAGGCGTGATTTAATCTCTCTTTTTGATATTTCCATGCCATATTTTTGGCAGATAACACAGGTCAAACGTTGTATATTATTTTATAACTTCAGTAGAAATACATCTATCAAATTCTACCGCTATAACCGCTCAAACATTAATAAAAGTCACATAAATAATAGATTTCGCAGAAACTAACCTAAGCCACTACATTAAAATTTTAAATTATTAAATTAATTGATCTTACACAAAAATCTACGAAAAACACTTAGACGACTTCTAAATGATATCTTAGATGCTATTTCTGATACAATCTTCAAAATAAAACTTTTATTTTTACTATATATCAGACAGACTATTCAATTTTGTATGAAGCCTCTATTAAATTCCCTGCTCAACATCTCAAATTTAAAGATCTTTAACTACAAACCTAATTGAAGCGTCATAATAAGTTTAGACTGCAGTAAATTAGGGTTTTACCAACGTACATATCCTTTTAAACATCTGTCTTGCTCAAAGAAGCTATCAAATAAAATAAATTAAAATCCAGAAATGCTATTAATTTTGGAATTACTATTGTGAAGGGAATTCATCCGATAATTCGTAGAAGGGGCATTTATCGTCTGATGCATCGAGGTCGGCGGCTTACTTTGATGGAGTTCTCGGAGAATTCCACTCTAGTCTCTTTGCCGTTCTGTAGAATTCCCAGAAGAAATATAAAAATACGGAGAGCTCAAGAAGCATTTACTCAATATTCGACTGTCATATAGTTAATATGAATTGTAAATAGTTCTTTGAATATAAATGGTGTTAAAGCAGTGGAAATAAATTAGAGTGAGTTGGACAGTGTTTATAAATAAATCCAAGAACCCGATTGTGGAAATAAAAACATTACAATACATTAAGTATGCAGTGTATTCTGAAAATAGTGGATAAGCTAAATAAAACTTACACTAGAAATTGTTACGAAAAACGCCGGAATCCCTTGATTTTTATTTTTATTTTAGAGTTTTATTACGTATGCCAATATACATGAAGTTATGGTTTTTTTCATTACCCATTTTTATCTTTCGTTACAGAGCGTTTATTAAATTATTTGCATTCATGGCATGGGCGGATCCGTGGGGGAGGCGATGGGGGCGATGACCTCCACCGAGAGCCTTAAAGTCAGTAAATTTAATATTAAAAAGAGGAAATCCTAACTCCAAGAGCCTAGAAGAAGGTAACTTCTACTGGTTTAAACCTCATAACGACTGTTTAGAGTAATAACCCAAGAAATCTAGGTTTAAAATTTTATTCAGGCAAATTTAGTACAGGTTCGCCCCCCCTGAAGCATGAAATCGCCCCACCGGAAGCCCGTGTCTGATCCGCCCCTGGTTCTATCTTGGGGAAATTCTTGTATAATTTTATATCATAATATGGAACAAATATTACGTTACAGGAACAATAAAATCTCTTCATACTTTTTTTCTATATAAATAGTCCCACTCACAACTCTCTTGCATGGACTGTTAAATTAGCTTTACCCAATGAATTATTATCTTTAGTATGTTGAATCTGAAGAACAGTCATAAGTACAAAATTGTAAGAAAAATTATAACAAAAATATATCGTATTAGTTTTATTCCCCGTAATGAACTTCAATTTTTTTGCCCGCCAGAATCATTTCAGATCTAAAGCTTTAGGCACACTTTTATTTTTGTATAAATTTAATTCTTGAATAGTTTTTCAAAAGAAATTAAACAGTATCATGGTGGCTATTCAGTATTAGAATTACTCGCCAATCATTAACTAAATTCGACTAGAACATTAATTAGTTTATTGTTTTGGTCACCTTTCATCTAATATTTCGATCAAAGGTGTTTTGTTGAGCAGATTTTTCTTTCAAAATTCTTCTTCTTTCCTTGTATTTTTTTTAGCTCAAGTTTTAACCATTGAAAAAGTAAATACCTTAATCTAATCGCATTTTGACGCCACCTGCCGTGAGCCTACAAACCTTCCTATAAATTTGCTGACCAAAATTTTTTCTGATTTTCACCTCTTTCTAAGACATTTTTCTTCCTGATTTGCCCCTCTCTAGGACAACTTTGTTTCTGATTCCTTGGCTTCGAATAATATTTAGCTTATTTCTTTATGTAATTTACTTTGTTAATCTTCAATTCAGACTTAATACTTAATAATTGTGAAAACAATTCACACATACACACATATTTGTTGTGACATTGCTGACAATGATAGAACTTATTTATATCAAATAAATCAAAACAGGGAATATACGACGCACAAAAAGATTCTTAGGCCAAATGCTTTTAAACTACACCGGTCGCCCAGACGACTGTCCATACAAGTAAATGTTCCCCGAAATATCGGTGAAGCAATTCCCAAAAACAATTGTGTTAACACATTTGAATCTGATTGTTTTTCTATTTTCAGACAATTTAAATGTTTTAAATACATCCCTTTAATTAAAAACCATTATACAATTTTTAATGAAAATCAGTTAAAAGATATTTTAAATATTCACTTGATGGGATATCCTACAATAAATTTACAAAAATCGACCAAATAGTTTATTGGGTAAAAAATTAACAAATTATAGTAAATTTAGATAATCCAACCCAAGTTTGATTTATAACGCTAGTAGGTACTGGAAATTTCCATAAAAATAAGTGTACCAAAAACTACAGTCTATGAGAAATATCACCAAATTTTACAATAAGTAAACTCAACTGAGGGTCCTAGTTAAATTCATATTATTTTGCTATTCAATAAAGTAAGAATATTAATTTAATTTTAGATTTAATTTACTGTTATAATAGTATGAAAAATCTTAAGTTTCTGAAATTTGTTTATATGGATTTTTGGTACCATAATAATATTATAGCTACAGAATACGAATTTAATTTATAATTTAACTTAAATAAAGCCTTTGTCTCTATCATCTTAGGGAAAACAGCTAATTCGTAGATTTAAACGATCAACAACAGCAGCAAAGGAGAACAGTGAAAAAGTTGAAATTCAGCGCCAAAAATTTCGCCCAAAATTAGCTTAATATATTATATAATATATTATATAAACCATGTGTCACAGATAAAAGTAACTTCATGTGGATTTCCAAAATGGTAAGAGATACAGGATTGCTTAAATAAGAAAAAAGGTGCACTATTTCAAGTCCAATCAAGTGCTGTGATGAAATTAAAATTATCTACAGGGGTTTTCAAAATATCGAGAAAAAACAAAAAGTGTGGTTTTAGAAAAATTGCAAAATATTCTAAATCTTGTAAATAAATTCAATAAATTTATTTAATTTAATTATTAGTTTTCTATTAGCGACTTCGGTCATCGATTGAGGTTAGATTTCTTGCAACCATAGGGAACTTTGTTATTTATGGTCGTTATATTGGATTTATACGTCATAGAATAGCACATAAACAGAGTTTTTCAAGTATATAAAACAAGCCTTCTAGGGATGAGATAAAATGTAAATTAAAAAAAAAAACAATTAATTGGCTTTGAAACGAAATCCCGTAATTGTTTTTTTTAATTTCCCTAAACAAATAAAAGTATTGTTTTATTTAATATACTAAAGTTAACAACTAAGACATTATATATTTGTGTTTTAACTCGAAACAAAAAATTAAAATAAAAGCCGATCACAAAGTCTTCTTTAAAACAAATTAAGCTGAATGTTGGAAATTTCTACCATTATTATTAAGGCATTTTTCTTATTAACCGATGACGCTGTGTCAACTATCAATGTTTTTTATGTTTTCAATAAAGTTCTTCACAATTTTGCGTATATTTTGAAAAGAAGAATTTTCTTATACTAATTTTTATACATAAAATAAATGAAATAACCTTCATATGTCATTTTGATGGTTAACATATCAGAATAGTAAATCTGTATATTTAATATTGTAAATTTTTTGGACTTTCAAATTATAATTTCCGGCAACAGAGCTTCAATTTTTAACTGTAATATCAATTCCAAGTAAGAGACTGAGCTCTGTTCAAGTACACGGTTGCCAAGCGTTCCACTATAATTTAATTGTAGTAATCCCAATACGTGATTTTAATGTTAAAATATTTATTACTGTTATCTTTTATGCTATTCAATTAAATTCGTACATTATAATGAGGCAGTTGTTTGCTACATGTCTCTTCCTAAAGAAGGGTTGTGAGGAGTAGATGGTGGTTTTAACCAAAAACCAGTATAAACCGTCTTCTAGTATTTGACGAGTAAAAAATTATGGCGGTGGAATTAGGTCGATCCTCTTGAAGTTATAAAATATTTCGCTGGCTAAAAAGTTAAGGTAGTAGATAGAGTAGGTGGTGTAGGGGTAGGTTTAAAAGTAAAAAAAATTATGGCGGTAAAAAATTAGTCAAAAAGTAGTAGAAAATTATGATATACTTTATTTTTGATTCCGTTATAAAGTACCTAATAGATTAATAAAACTAAATTTTAAGGGTGGTAAGGGGTAGGGGGTGTTTTTTGCGATAACCACTATAAACTTTCTTCTAGTACTTGACGAGTAAAAAATTATGGCGGTGGAATTAGGTCGATAGCTGTTTTCCTCTTGAAGTTATAAAATATTTCGCTGGCTTAAACGTTAAGGTAGTAGGGTAGGTGGTAAAGGGGTAGGTTTAGAAGTAAAAAAAAATTATGGCGGTAAAAAATTAGTCAAAAATTAGTAGAAAATTATGCTATACTTAATTTTTGATTTCGTTATAAAGTACCTACTAGATTAATGAAACTAAATTTTAAGGGTGGTAAGGGGTAGGGGGTGTTTTTGGCGATAACCACTATAACCTACTTCTAGTACTTGACAAGTAAAAAATATGGCGGTGGAATTAGGTCGATAGCTGTTTTCCTCTTGAAGTTATAAAATATTCCGCTGGCATAAACGTTAAGGTTGTAGGGTACGTGTATAGGGGCAGGTTTAGAAGTAAAAATTTTTTATGGCAGTAAAAAATTAGTCAAAAAGTAGTAGAAATTTATGATATACTTTATTTTTGATTCCGTTATAAAGTACCTACTAGATTAATGAAACTAAATTTTAAGGGGTAAGGGGTAGGGGGTGTTTTTTGGATAACCACTATAACCCTTCTTCTAGTACTTGACGAGTAAAAAATTATGGCGGTGAAATTAGGTCGATAGCTGTTTTCCTCTTGAAGTTTTAAAATATTCCGCTGGCTTAAACGTTAAGGTAGTAGGGTAGGTGGTATAGGGGTAGGTTTAAAGTAAAAAATTTATATGGCGGTAAAAAATTAGTCAAAAATTAGTAGAAAATTATGATATACTTTATTTTTGATTCCGTTATAAAGTACCTACTAGATTAATGAAACTAAATTTTAAGGGTGGTAAGGGATAGGGGGTGTTTTTGGCGATAACCACTATAAACCTTCTTCTAGTAATTGACGAGTAAAAAATTATGGCGGTGAAATTAGGTCGATAGCTGTTTTCCTCTTGAAGTTATAAAATATTCCGCTGGCATACACGTTAAGGTTGTAGGGTACGTGGTATAGGGGTAGGTTTAGAAGTAAAAAAATTTTATGGCGGTAAAAAATTAGTCAAAAAGTAGTAGAAAATTATGATATATTTTATTTTTGATTCCGTTATAAAGTACCTACTAGATTAATGAAACTAAATTTTAAGGGTGGTAAGGGGTAGGGGGTGTTTTTTTGCGATAACCACTATAAACCTTCTTCTAGTACTTGACGAGTAAAAAATTATGGCGGTGGAATTAGGTCTATAGCTGTTTTCCTCTTGAAGTTATAAACTATTCCGCTAGCTTAAACGTTAAGCTAGCGGGGAAGCTATAACGGGGGTGGGGTTAGGAGTAAAAAAATTTTATGGCGGTAAAAAATTAGTAAAAAATTATGGTATGGATTATTTTAGATTCCGCTATACTGTCCCCGCTAGCTTAACGGACCTTCTTCTCCAGTGCTCAGGGCTAATTTTATTTTACCATTTGTTTATAGGCATAAAAGTCTCAGATATAATATGAGTCCGTCATATTTCCAGACTTTAGCATTAATGCCATCTATACCGTTGCGTTCTGTTTTTGGTAGTTCAAGAGTCCAAATTTGGCTGCAAATAATGTAACAAAACCGGTTTAAAGGGAAATGTCGGATAATAACAGACACTCTGGAGAAAAGAGCTATAGAGAAGAGAGTAAAAACAAAATTAAGAAAGTAGTACGTCTAAAAATGGAAAAGTATATCTAAAATGAGAATGTTAAAGGATTGTATTCATCTGAATCAGTAGGACCAGAATTCACAGATCAAAAAACCGATGACTAGCTGAATGATGAAACTGAGTCATATGGAGAAGGGAATAGCTTTGATTCGGTAGACAAAAAGAACCAAAGAGATGGTGAATTAGTAATGAGCAGTAGTACACACTTATATTTTATTCAACCAAAAACTTGTGACATGTGTCTCGCTTCTTCAGACACACACAAGTTTTGGTTTGTATAAAGTGCAAGTGTGTAATACTGTTTATTATTATTACTAAAAACTTGTGTGTGTTAGAAGAAGTGAAACATTTCTTTTAGTTTGAATAAAGTGTACAATAGTGTATATTACTAATTCACACTGAATTTTAATATTGATTAAGTAAATAAAAAAAAAAACTCCATAAAAAAAGAACCAAACTTAATTTATTACAGTCTTCTCGGCTTTAGTATCAATTCTGACACTATACAAGTGAGATAAATATCAATTTTCGAATAGCCTTTTGAAGTTAAAAATAATTTGTTTCCTTAGAAAACTGCGGCACATTGGTAAATGGATCAAAATTCGATTTTTTGAAATTATAAATGAAATTTTGTTTTCGTATTACACGGAATTTTTATTTCACCTGCTACATCCATTACATTCAATTGTTGTTGGTAATTAAGGCAAACAAGATACGATATTTTATTAGCTACTTTATTACGAACATATTTTTATAAAGCTTAAAGCTAGTTTTTTCAGCAGTTTACAGTTTTTCAAAACTTGTGCTTGTTCTTTGCTTTCAGCTCGCAATTCCGCCAATAGCATATCTTATTTACAGGAGTTATTCTTACAGAATAAGTTTCATTTAATTTATTCTTCTTCAGTGAAGTAAGGTCGGAGAATTTAATCAAAAACCGCATGCAAGAAAACTCCACCAATTTTCTTCAGACTTCCTTCCCGAAACATTTCAATTCAGGCTTTCCACACCGCGAAATAATTAAATACCGAAATTACTAAATGGCTTAGGGTTTTCCCCTAGAAGAGCGAGAGAGGGTGAAGAAAATATTTCTGAGTTTTGAATGGTAATTAAAATGAAATAAAGTACCGAGTGGCTTTCATCATATATATATTCTCTTGGCTTGGCGGCTGCCGGGGTAGAAGCAGCCAGCAGAGTAGTATTCCCACTTGGCTCTGGTTTGTGGCGAACGGTCGACGAGACTGGAAAATCAATACTTGGCCCGGATGAGTCATATTTAGAGTTTCTTACCCTCTCGACTAAAAGCTTTCGGAAACCAGACAGAGCCACATTATATTCCGTGGATGTATTTCCACGTTCTTAGAGAAAACGTTGATTGTATCATAAAATGTGTCGCAAGAAAAGGGGAATTTCTCACTTAACAGTTTAAGTACTTAATCTCATTCGCACTAGCTTATGGGGTGTCAAATTACCGAACTGTCACGGGTTTTTGTTCCGAGTGATTTGACTGCTATAGGCAAAATAAACAAAAACACAAGGAAATGGGATCTAGAGAGCTGGAAAGTTTATTAGAAGCCGGCTAGTACAAGTAATGAAAATACAGTGTGTTTTTGAAATATGAATAGGAGTAGTAAATGAATTATTATGGCAGATATTTTCAGGAATTTTTTTACGTAGTTATTAGCTGGCGTTTTTTTGAATGAGTATGTTAAAATTCACTTTAAAACAAAAATTCATTATACAAACGTTAAAATTCCCTTCAAAAAGAAAATAAATTATACAAATGCGATTTTTTAATACCCCAATTGAAGAGAAATAGACAAGTTTTAATTAAATTACACTATAATGAATTCCCTTACTTCGTACATTATTGAGTCTAAAATTTGGTAAAAAATAGGAAATTTAGAGGCACAAAAAAATCTTAAAGGAAACTTACAAGGAAATTTTTTGCAGTTTTAGAAAATTAAATAAAAACAAGGCCGTAGCAAGAATTTTTTTTTTAGGGAAGTTTGGATAATTTTTTTGCTCGTGATGGACTGATTAGGACTGCAAAATGTATATTTTTGTTCATGTATTTCCAGGATATATAAAATTGTATAAATATAAAATTTATTCTTATGAAAAACATGATTAATTGGTTAAAATTGAATCTTGAGATCAAAAATTCTGCTAAGCGCATCTCGTAATGCGTCAATGAAAGAGTTCGTTATGAGAAATGCACATCTTATATTAGTTTTAAAAATAATTCCAGAAAATGCACGCAAAATCCCCTAAAATTAAAAAAAAAACGAAATATTGAGGCTTACTCATAGTTTATACGAAAACTTAAGGGATATTAAATTTTGTAGATAAAATTAAAGAAAAAAATAAAGCCTTGTTACTTATCAAATGAAAGGGGTCGTTATGAGAAATATAACTTTGTTTTTATAACTTTAAAATCTACAGTTAGAAAGATACTAAATAAAGAAAATAAAAATTTAGGGTCCTCCTTAATAGTTAAAATTAAACAAAGATCTTAAGGATAATATTGCAATCTAAATCTTATCTATCCAAGGAAAAGTTATAAATATATTTGTGATTTTTTAATACTTTTAAAATGCATAGTTCAACAGCTATTAGAGAAAATTAGTCTAAAACAAACTCCTTCCGTATTTTCGAATATACTGAACCTAAAATGTTTAACAAAAACACTAAAAAAACAAATGCATCATGTATGGTTGAAAAGGACTTGATATGAGAAATTTATTATTTATTAAATTTTTAAGGTAAATTTTTAAGATGTATAAGAAAGTCGAGCATTAATTTCCCTTTTTTACATAAAATCCCTGTTTTTATAAAATACGAATAGTTTTCTGAAAAATAGTTGTGGCACCTCTAGGTTGTATTTTTATGATTTCTTAGGAATAACACACTGACTATTTCAAATATTTCAAATGTTTCAGGGTCTAAATCAGACCCCGTTTTCAATGGCAGTAAAATATAAACACAGCTGAATAAAGTAATTAAAAAATATAAAATTCGGAATAACAAATCCATTGTAGTTTTATTTAAAAAATCATAAAACTATAAAATACAAAGATTAATTTGGTGGACACATTATAATTTAACTCCATTATAGGAAACATGGAACTCTTAGTACGAGACTCTCAATTACATTTGACCCATTTTTGAGAAAAAAGTCTTTTAAAAGATTAAGAAGTTCTTCCACTTTCTCTTGTCTCACACGGTACAGTAAAACCTCATTTTTCTCAGTTTGATTCTTTTTTAAACTATGAGAATGTTATTGATTCATATTATTTTTCGCATTCTTATAAATGGTTCAGGTTTGTTGGTTTTATTGATTGTATCGGGTTGTTCTGACAAAACTGTACAAATTGTCTTCTAAATGTTGTTTGTGGCATATTCTTGATTACATTTATGTTTTTTTGGGCAATAACACCACAATCGAAATAAAACGACGTATATTGAAGGAAAACCAAACGTTTCAAAGTCTATTCTGACTTCGTTGTTAAAAAAAGGAATTGGCTATCAAAAGAGCTAATAATAATTTTCACTTCCTGTGCTCATTACTGATATATTCTGTTTATGGACATACAATTGTTTACCTCCTGGCTACAGATATACTTTGTCATTATTTAGAGATCTCTAAACTCAAAAGTTTTTAAAACTCAGATGGGTGGAACTCTTCTTCTACTTACGGTGCTGTTTTGTAGATAATGATATGATCAGTTGCGTGATAAAATGACCTTAAAAAAAGACTTCCTCAGATTTCATTAATAGAAACATTATATCATTTGTTTATTTTATCTAAGCAACTACTTAAGAAGTTGAACTTGTAACAGATTATTTTGTACTTTTTTCAGTTCTCTAAACAATGTATTTACTTTTAGCAATAGACAGGGTTTATGGAATTTTCTCATAGATAACAAAAATGGAACGATTTCATATTATCTGAAACAGGTTATTTGCCGATTATTCAGTGTGACGCCTCGAAGTTTACTATTTCCTGACAACAAAAATATATTAATAAATGTAAAATTTTTTGGGGTGTAACGACAGTCTGACAAAAAAAATTTAATAATAGTCACACTAAGTATTTTAAAGGTTGTAATAATCATTATTGAGTTTTATTACAATATAATTAAAATTGGCAGTATACAGTGAATTAATACATTAATATTATACATTTTATTGAAGAATACAAAACGTCTTACAAAAAATAACTTTCGAAAGTAAACAATTATTAGAATTTTTTTCATTCTTCATTATTTACATCGTCATCAGTGCGGTCTTCAATCTGCACTATCACTTTCAAAATTAATTTTCTCTTCATTATCTTTTCAAACTCAGAATCTGAATGTATTACTATATATATTTTGAGTTCCAGATGAGGGCATTGTGTAAAATCCAAATATAATTTTAATTTGTGTAATATTACATGTTCAAAATCAATAGTTACTCAATAAATACTTTGTTGAAGAAATTCAAAATCGGAAAAGCAATCACTGGATAAATTAAATTTATTAGATATAAAAAAATTATCAATGATTTAAGATAATGGATTTTTAATATATGTATACATACGAACCCAAGGTCCTCGCATAGCTAAATAACTACATTAAGAAATTTTTTTATTCGGTATTACCATGTAAAAGGTAACATTTCACTGTCAGACATTGTTTTACTCATATTCTACACTTAATTTAAAAATAAAAAATTATTGAAAAAAATATTTTACCTAATAAAATTTTTGTTGTCCTGAAAAAACGACAGGTTTCGGAGAAAAAGAAATGTCGGCTGGCCCTATATCAATAATTTTGTCACATATTTAGATAAAGAAACCATGACTAGCACTAGATCAGCTACTGTTCAATATCTGCTTCAAAGCTGATCGATAATTATCTCGACTACAATTTTAATAGGGAAACACGATGAAAGAAAGAGTTTTGTACATAATAAGTCAGTTAATAATTTCGAAAAGATTGTTGAGGAGGTCTTGAATTATTTTTGTCTATTCATGGGTTTTCTCTCCTCCAAATTTTTTCCTGTAACAGATAAGTATTTAAAAAATTGTATATGTAGAACAAAGTGTAGTAAGGCAATTTCGCAAAATTGCCCGGATTACTGGCTGTCTGTACAGAGATTCTTCCTCACAGTTTTTCTGAGAGAAAGAGATGTCTATAAAATGATCAACCAGTATTCCTGTATTTAAGTAATGTATTGTATATTGTGTAATACTTATCTGTGTATGGAGACGTTTCAACTCCGAGTCTGGAGTCGTTGTCAATCGTTTAGTGTTGTTTTCGAGGTTTTTTTCTAAAAAATTTTCGCTTTGATTTTGAATTTATTGTTTGTCAAAAAATTTGACACTGACAATTTGTCGTTTGGCGATCTCTTGACGCTGAGGTTACCGTTTTTTTTGTTCTGTTAGCAGTAAATTCTTCCAGTCCAAATGAAGGTCGGCTGAAGGTGCTCCGATTTCAGTGTTGTTTATCATCATACAGCTGGCTTCTTTAAGTTTTCTCTTTTTTAAATTTTCTTCTTTCAACAAGATCTTTGTTTTATCCCAGTCTATCCTATGGCTGCCGGTGCTCGTTAAAGAAAATCGCAACAACAAACCAGCACAAATAACCATCACACTAATACCAACCAAACACAAACAGACAACCAAATTATGAACATAATTCCATATATCCCAGGTGTATCGGAAAAAATTAAGCGGTTAGGAAATAAATACAGCGTTAAAACTGTTTTTAAAACAAATAATACCTTGCGCTCTATCCTCACACATACCAAACCGTTTAACGCAACCAGAGTTCTAAAAATTGTGTGTACAGTGTTTTGTGTGACTGTGGCCATTCTTATACCGGTGAAACTTCAAGACCTTTAGAAGTAAGGAAAAAAGAACATCAATATAACATTTCCAGAAGACATGTGGACAAATCAAATTTGGCCAATCATGTATTAACGAGCACCGGCAGCCATAGGATAGACTGGGATAAAACAAAGATCTTGTTGAAAGAAGAAAATTTAAAAAAGAGAAAACTTAAAGAAGCCAGCTGTATGATGATAAACAACACTGAAATCGGAGCACCTTCAGCCGACCTTCATTTGGACTGGAAGAATTTACTGCTAACAGAACAAAAAAACGGTAACCTCAGCGTCAAGTGATCGCCAAACGACAAATTGTCAGTGTCAAATTTTTTGACAAACAATAAATTCAAAATCAAAGCGAAAATTTTTTAGAAAAAAAACCTCGAAAACAACACTAAACGATTGACAACGACTCCAGACTCGGAGTTGAAACGTCTCCATACACAGATAAGTATTACACAATATACAATACATTACTTATATACAGGAATACTGGTTGATCATTTTATAGACATCTCTTTCTCTCAGAAAAACTGTGAGGAAGAATCTCTGTACAGACAGCCAGTAATCCGGGCAATTTTGCGAAATTGCCTTACTACACTTTGTTCTACATATACAATTTTTTAAATACTTATCTGTTACAGGAAAAAATTTGGAGGAGAGAAAACCCATGAATAGACAAAATAAGTCAGTTAATATTCGATTGAAAGGTCACATTATTATGTAACTTTTGAAAGTTTATAATAACTCCTCACTAGCAATTTTCAGAAGTGCGATTGCAATGTACATCGAATGCATGTATACACAAGGGAAATTAAACTCTACCTCTTCTGTTTGAAAGTTAAGTGAATAAAAGTTGTTTTATTACAATTCCGCAAGACTTGTGGTTGCAAAACTGTGATGGCGACCACAACTTCAATCACAAAAGCTACTAGATTAAATTTATAAATTTATAAACTTCCGAACATATTTTATTACGTCACATAAAAGTATGGAAGACTGAAAGCTATTTTACTTTAGAGTATGGAGGTTAAAAAAGTAATTTCCTCACCAATGTTTTGCTTTGTCGATGCGAGACTAGCTGGAAAATTTATTTCCGTTAAATACTAACAACTGGGTCGTAAAGGACTGCAAACTTGAAAATATAATGATCTATTACACCCTTTCGTGCTTTCTATTTCAAGGCAGCGAGTAAGATTTCTCACTTTTGATCTGCCCGTTCTAAATCCGTGTCATCTGATATCGCCGCCTGAAATACCTAGAAATTGTAGAGGGAAAAAAGAGAAAGACCAATTAGAAAGACGCGGATGGCTCTTCACAATTTGCACACCATTCTTTTCGTTTTGAGACAATTCAGTAGCTTACACAGCTTTTACCACTTGAGAGGGGATCCTTGAGGATTATAGTTTCAGTAAGACGTTTCCTTGCCACAGATGTCTCTTTGTGTTAGAAAACGCAAGACTTTATATTTTCCCCCTTTGAGTATGTACAGCTGCGAAGTTTGAAATATTAAGTGGAACGAACTAAGGGCGGACGGTGAGTTGAGGTACAAGTGTAGCTGTCGAAGTTCGACGTAAAGGGAGGTCATAAGTCAGGTGTTAAGTGTGACTAGAGTTTCGAAAAAAATGGAAATTTATAACAGTATTGAGAAGTGAGAGCCTATTGTTTTTTTGATAAACTATCTACAGTTCTCATTTCTCATATTAAGTAAGAAAATGCAGTAATATTTTATAGTTTAACGCTTTGTATGAGTATTAAAACGTAAAAATATTGTAATTTACTAAAATAGGGAGTCAAATCTGTGATAGTGCCCGTCATAAATATTTACCAATTTCCTTAAAAGACAATGTGGTACAAAAACAAATTTGTGCTTACAAACATCGAAAACTGTAAACACCGAATTGAAGCCACTAGTGAAATCTTCAGAATTAACTCCTCAAGCAAAAGCAGTGTTAACAAATGATTTCATTCAAGCAATAAAATTTGATAAAAAAAAGATCGTTGTCGTTCGAAGAAATTCCCGGTACAGCAGGTTTGAAAGTGCTCTCAAAATTTTGGGGTGTATTTCCCATGATGAGTACAGAAACGGTGACAACATTTATTCGATATTTTCTGCAAAGAGACAGCAATAAAGAGTCAAAAAGTTGATTTTTAAGAGGTTATTTGAGCAATATGGATCTATTGTGAAGCTTCATGGATTTTTGGAGCGATATTGTTCTTTTGAGCAAACCTGAGCATGCTAATGTTCCTCTAAATTACAAAAGGTCTTTCTATATAAGAAGCTGTTTAGATTCTATTGAAAAATACAGTAAAGAGTAAAGACGGTATGCAAAAACAGGAGCTTTTCTAAAACTAGATGACGATTGGGAACTTGTCAAAACATTAGTTCAAGATTCAGACTTCTCAGAAAGCAAAGAAAGTATCAATAATGAACAAAATAAATTATGTAGTCTACCCTTGACATTATTTTATCTTCATTGCACATTAGAAGCAAAAATAAAAAAATCTTAAGAGTACTTTGGAAGATGTGCCCTGTCTAGATTTGCCCTATGGCAATATTTCAAACCATTATTATTGGTTTTACAAAGTTAAGGTCAGATGTTCACATGCTGAATCAGGTCTTCTTCACAAGCAATCCGTATTACCAAATTTTCAATTTCAGAAATCTCCATATCTAGAAAATTGTTAAGTTGTATTATTTCTTCAATAATTCAGAGTATAGCGGGTTATAAGACTTAAATCCAGAGGTGGTCTCATATAATTTTCTATAACTTGTAACACGCAGTTTTTCAGAAAATAGCCGAAAAAGTCAATATATCAAAAACACCAGCGATCTGTAGAAACTGAAAGTTCTAATTGTCTTCTAAACGTTGTTTGTGGCATATTCTTGATTATTTTTATGTTTTTTTGGGGAATAACACCACAATAGAAATAAAACTACGTATATTGCAGGAATACCAAACGTTTCAAAGTCTATTCGGACTTCGTTGTCAATAAAAGTTCTAATAGCGAATTTAAAAATTTCCCTTGTATATCCTAAACACATATGTAAGTAGTACACTATAGTTTGACTAATTTTATTCAACATATTTTCGGTTCATTAAATCAACCAGTACGAGTCGCACACAATAGAAAATGTAGAAAAAAAGCCCAGAAATCTGAACTGAATTTCAACATTGTTTATTAAAATCAGTTGATGTAAAATGGCAAATTGAATTAAAACAAACTATCCACATTATTAGGTAAGAACCGACAAGATCAACAAAAACTTTTTGAAGATAAAGATTTAAGGAAACGAGGAATATAATCAATAGAAAAAGTTCAAAGGAAGATTAACTGCATTAAAAACAAAGAAAATGATTCGAAATTCAGCAAAAAATGCAGTAAAGGTTTAGTTTAACCTCGAACTTAAGCTGAAATTGAAAAAAATCGAAAATATATGATGAGATATAATCTTCAAGATACAGAAATTACACAAAGATCTGTTTTTGATTGTACTTATTCCTTCTACATGTATAAATGTATAAGAGACAATTCACAAGGATGAGATGATCAGTGGCAATATCGCAGATTGAATCTGTTCTAGAATCAGTCCTACTATAACTAAAGAATAGCAGAGAGATTTTGATGATTTAATTTCTATAAACAGTATGGCAACCATATCTCAACCAAGTTTACCAAGTTGTAATCAGTAAACGTATAAAAAAAAATTAAGCAGACATTCAAGGACTGATACAAAAGCCAGTCTCTCGAGAAAGTTAGAGGGCCTAGCAGAGATTATCAGTGGCATCAGGGACATTGAAATCATACGATGCGTCGAAAATACTCTGATATGAATCTAGAGATAGCCAATGCAATGTTAACCATCCAACCAGATAGTTAACAGTAAGTTCAAACAAACTTGTTTCAAACGTGCTTAATGATATCGACAGAAAATTTTTTAGTCTAAATATTTTAAGAACATTTTAGTCAGTTAAATTTCAAATAACTAGTCATATAGGAAAAAGGTAAATTGTTTCACTCATATTTGTGGAATAATCAAAACTTTTTGGCGAAACGTCAAGAGTTTTTTTTTTGTATATATATTTAGATATTAAGTTACAGGTCATTAAGTTATCATATCAATTAGATGTGTTTTTCTTAAATCCAATTAGATGTCTTGCAACTGTAATTTGGAGCATCGTGGAAGTGGACCACTCGGATTAAGAAGTCATATGAATCAAATCTGAGAAATATTTGAAAGTACTCAGAATATTAGTCAGATATTAATATATCTGGCCCAAAGTGTATAATGTATTTTAACAGAGTTTTTGTTATAAAATTTAAATCCTTTCAGAAAACTGTGAGCAAAACATTCGTCATGCTCTGGGCTTTAATCCTCTTTATTGCCGTCATTAATGTGAAGCTTACAATGTAACCTTTACTGTGTCTGCCTTTAGTCGTTCTGGAGCTATAGCAGAGATCTAAACGGAGTGTAAAAACGTTTTGAATCGTTTCACTAAGATGCGAAGATGTGTTAAAAAGCTGGACGAGATAAAAATCAATAGTCCATAAAAAGGAGATCGGTTCAAAACTTTGGCGACAATCAAAGTTAATACGATTTTCTTTTTGCAAAGTTGAAAATATCTGCAGTCAAAAATCAATAATTCATTCTTCGTTTGTATATTGATTTGAAATTTTTCCATATCTAATTATTTCAATTTATCAGTAAACTAATAATTTAGGTTTCGAATTAATTTTTTATAGCTTCAACATTATCGGTTTTGTTGAGAAAACATCGAGATGGAGATTAAGTTTTGGAAACCGTTTTTATTCTTATTTTTTTCATAAAATATGCCCAAATCTTAGAGTATTGTTGTAATAAAATGTTCCAGGTGTCACAAAAATGTGTATAACGAATTGAAATTCCGGTAGAAAAATATTTTATTACATATGAAACACATATTAACAAAACCTCAGAAAAGCTGTATTGCTGTAAAAAAATAAATATTTTGAAAATGTAAAAGGTACGAGTATGAGGCACAGAAATTCTTAATTATATTTTCAATGCAATCCTTGCATTCATATGACTATTTGTTGTTTCATAGTATGTCTTTTCTTTGGCATAACCCGAAGTACCAAGACGAAACATCCGTTTTTTAAATGCTTTCCGGTAACTGTGCAACTGAACTTTTTGCATGGTATTTGTCTGGTGTCTATTATTATTATTCTCCAATTGCTTTTTATATGGAACCCAGTAAATTTTAACAATGATTTTTTAATTTTTGTCGAAATCATATATGTTATCTTTATACCTTCTCTGTTTATAATTAATGCCAAAGGTTTTCACGGAGATCAAATTCAAGACTAGCTCAAGATAAACAGGTATCTGGTCATTTCACTTCTAGAAGCAATCTTGCTTACAACGCTTGAAGTTACCAAGTAAAATAATAACAATTTTAATCTTTGGCACGAAACAATTGGCAGTGAGTAGGATTTAAATACGGATTTTGAATACACAAACAAAAAAAAATCCAGAGAAGACGACAGACTTCAGTCTGTACATCCCAGAAACCTACAATTTGCTGACAATCGTGAAAGAACACGGACTTGTCACACTACTGGAACCCTATGTTCCAATATTCAACTTAAAAACGTAAGTAATGAATCACCTAAATAGTTTTCTTTGTCTACATAATCAAAAAATTAAATGTATTTTTTTAAATATGTAGTGTCAGGTTTCACCCATTAAAAAAAATGTGAAAAATGTGCAAAAATGTCAGTCAAAGAATATAAAATAATTTGGTCAAGTGCGAGTTGGACTCGCATACTTAGGGTTCCGTACCACCTTCAAGATTCTAATATTCCAGTTTCAGATAAGCAGGAAATGAGTGCATTTTCTTATATTTACCCTTATATCTTTTAAAGGAAGCGTTTTAAATTAATAAAAAATATACACTTTGATTTTCCACACATACACTTTTTATTTTATCTGCTTCAGGATTCGCTTGATTTTTATCAGAATACATGTATTTTTAATCTTCTAATTTGGCCCCCAAAAATTAACATTAGAATTTTATTTTACTAATAAACTTTCAGAGAAGTCTTTTATAATCTACTGTCTGAGTTTTGAGGCTCTGTAGATTGGAAGATAAAGGGCAAAATAGGTCAAGTTTTAAATTATAAATTATTAAATCTGTTATTCAAATTATTAAAAAATACAAATAAAATACATCTTTCAAAATTTAAATAGTGGAGTTTCCAAAGTGGGAATTAAGTCGATGTTTAATATTTTTGTTAATATCTTTTAAACGAATGATTTAAAAATATGATATATTTGTAATTCACATAATGAGCCTTTTATCTGATATATTACATGATGCGTTTGAAAATTGAATCTTTATTTTCCATTTAATTGTATAATTTGTACCTAAAATTACTATGGGGGTTTTCTAATAATTTATTTTCCGTTTAATTATATTATTTGGCCCCCAAATAATAGAATTAGGGATTTTTTCATACTTATCCAATGAACAAAAAAATTTAGGTCTTATAGTTTGGGGAATAACGGGGGAAATGGGTAATTTTTTTAAAATATTTTAAAACATTGATTTAAAAAAAAATTAAAAAAATATATTTGTATTCGTCATAATGAGCCCTGTGATTTGATATATTACCTGACCCGTTAGAAACAATTATAATTTTTTATTTTCCATTTAATTCTATAATTTGCTAATGAATATTAGGGGTTTCTCCTTATTTTCCAGTAAAGTTCAGGTGAGGGGCTATGCTTCCATTTTTTTCAAAATTTTTCAGCTTATGGTTTCGGAGAGGGTAAAATTTTTTATATTTTTGTTAATATCTTTTAATTAATTTATTTTAAAAATATAAAAAAAATATATTTGTTTTCTTCATCATGAGCCCTTTCATTTGATATATAACATGATGGGTTAGAAACAATTTTAATTTTATATTTTCCATTTAATTCTATAATTTGCCCTCCCAAAATGAATATTAGGTATATTTCTTTATTTTTCCAGTAAAGTTCAGGTAAGGAACTAAAACTCCATTTTTTTTCAAAATTGTCCAGCTTATGGTTTCGGAGATAGGGGGGGATGGGTGAATTTTTTTATATTTTTGTTAATATCTTTTAATTAATTTATTTTAAAAATATGAAAAAAATATATTTGTTTTCGTCGTAATGAGCCCTTTCATTTGATATATAACATGATGGGTTAGAGAAAACAATTTTATTTATATTTTTCCATTTAATTCTGTAATTGGCCCCAAAATTAAAAGTAGGTTTTTTTAAATATGAAAAAAAATATATTTGTGTTCCTCAGAATGAGACCTTTAATTTGATATATTACATGATGCGTTTGAAATTTTTTTTATTTTTAAATTTTTATTTAATTCTATAATTTGCCCCCCAAAATTAACATTAATGGTTTCTCCTTAATTTTCATGTAAAGTTCGGGCAACACTCTATATTTCCTATTTTTTTTCAAAATTTTAGGCTCAGTAGTTTCGGAGATCAGGGGGGAACGGTCGATTTTTTTAGTTTTTCCCCCCAGAAGTACGCCTAAAATGAAAATTTTTTCTTTTACGATATGTACTCCTGATCGGGTCACCAAACTATACATTGATACCAAATTTCAACCTGTCCCGTCCAGTAGTTTAGGAGAAAATTACTGTGATGTGACAGAGACAGAAATCCTGAGTGATATTATAAGGGTATCCGTATATTGTATATATATATATACAGACTCTTTGTAGGGATTTTCATTATGATCCTTAACATACCTTACAGAATATACCTATTTTCCGCCTTTCGTTATGTCCGTGTCTCTGTTTCCCTTTCTTTGTGTCATTCTTAGTAATGGATTAAAATTTCAGGAAATTTACAATAATTGTCACTATTTTGTTATGATTCAAGTATTAATCCTAATGTGTTATTTAGTTGTTAATTAACTCCAATGGTAAATATGTAATTTTTGTTTAAAATATTTTTTTTATTTAATTAGTTATAATAATTCCAACCTAATTCACCTATTTAATATGCTGGCAATATTATAACGAGGTCACTTTAAATATAACAGACTAAAATACGGGCACATTATTAGTAGATATTTTATAAAAATCAAAGCATCTCCAGACAATTCTTAAATCAGGGTGGCACTGAAGTAGCAATACCATATTGCTACTTTAAACAGAACGCTAAAAGTTTTTAGAATATCTCATAGGTATTTAGGAACATAGATGTATATCCTTGGTTGAAAAACAGACAAAACCAGTGTCTTGATTCTTTCAATAGAAGCGCCATTCTTGTCTATTCTGGAGCTTGCGATTTAATGATTTCAGCTGGACACTTTTTCAGTTTCATCCCTATATAAGTTTGTCTTTAATATCCATAAACATGAAGAAGTTCTAGTTTGTCATCCTTATTTCTATCACCCGTAAATGTTACCCTTTCTTATGACTTCTGACATATGTAAAATCTCTAATTTAATATATCGCTAACACAGAATGGAAACGTTTATTACGACGAGTAACAAATTTTTGTGCTGGTATTGTATATTAATTGGATGTTATATTTGTTTATTTACTATAATTTATTGATTTCTTATAAATGAAGAGACTCTTAATATACGGACTAGTCCGTGTTTCTTACACGGAGCACTAAGTTGTATCTGTATTTTAAGTTCAGGCAAGTGAGGTGTCCGTTGGAAGTCCGAAACAAATGCAATTTTTGCATTTCACTATCATACTAATCTGTTTTCGTATGTGTAACAGTGAGCCTCTGTTAAAAAGTTTTCGTTTTCAAAAAAAAATTGTTCTGAAAGCGTAAAGCTTAATGATCATCAGCTCGCAACGAAAATATTTTTCAAGTCCTGTCTTGCGTTAGACAGTTCATAAAAAATTTATTCCATTGTAGTTGGAAGTTGTACAAAAACACCAAGAGTTCATTATTCTAACAAATTTCCTATAATTAGGTTAGTTGTTACCCGAACCAATTTACGGGGGTTTCTTCATTACCTCAACTGATGGTCTGTTCCTTTCCATCGAAATTGGATTTCCCGAACGGGGAGATTTCGTGAGAAATAAGCTCGGTATTCAAAGTGGATAACAGAATGAAATTAACACAGAAGAGTTTTTGAGAAAATTAACGTTATGGGATTGGGAAAACGGCAAATATAATTAAAAGTGAAAACTCTCTCTTTGCTATTCGCAAAAGGAAATTTTAATTAACATATCTGTCAGTCACGGCCACGTTTACGTGGTTGTGGCATCAAAAGTATGTAATTTTGATTTGATTCCAGTAAATAAATTCTGCGTTTACAAAATAACAAACACTTGACGAGTCGAGTGCTGTTTTAATTTCACTTCTCCTCCCTTTTTCTTTCTTGAGTTGTTGACGTTTTGAGTGTAGCTTGTTATAAGCTACCCTTCAATTTAGAATGTTGATTTAGAGTAAATAGAGAAATATAATATCTAAAGAGGAAGAGTATTAATAAAACGATTTTTATCAGACAAAAGAAAGAAGGTTATCATTTTTTTTCTGTATGTTTGTTAGCTGATATCTTTTATCAATGGGAAATGTATCGAGAGCGGTTCCATTTTAAATGGGAGGAAAAAATTTCACCCCTAAGCAGATAAAATGTCATGTTTTGATATTAGAGATTTGTTCTATCCACCAAATATCACATTCTCTCTTTGTTAATATAGTAATGAAAAATAATGGTTAAGTCCATTGTCTAGGGAATTATGAATATACCTGAAAAATCCTAAAACAGGACAATTTATATTAGACTACATGTTTGTGATTAAAATTATTTACCTGCCCTTCGAACCCCTAGGGTTATAGTTCTCTGTTCAATATAGTTAAGAAAAAAATAATTTTATTTTGTACGAACAAGTAGCCCCGAGTCAAATACATATTACGATTCAATATTATATTGGTTATCTTTTTGCACAAAGTAAAATCGGTTATTATTATGACGTTTAAGACGAACTTAAATTTATCTTTTGGTGTTTATTTAGAAAATTCTAAACATTAATTTTATTTTTTTAATGATACTTTCTGGAGTGATAAAACAAGGCTTTTTGAAGTATGCAGAATATTTAATGAGACGTATTCTGAACGTCCAATTCCCAGTCTACGGTGAGTGGAATAGAACAAAAAGTCCGTCAATTTCAAACTGTTAAACAGGTTCCCAAATCTGGGAGTTCAAGATTGAATGACGGAAAGAAAGTGGATATATTTTTAAGTGTAGACGAAAACATACAGAAACCTACAAGAGAGATAGCTCTTGATAAACAATAAAACACCAGTATTGAGAATTTTGAAAAAATAGAAATACCATTAATATGAAATAAAACTGGTTCAGGAACTAAATGACCATGATCCTGATCGTAAATTAAAATTTTCTGAAGTGGTTACTAATAGATGCTAATAAAACACGACTTCCCCAAAAATATTCTTTTCATGATGAGGCAACGTTAACCCTACATGGAACGGTCAACACGCAAAATTGTCGGTATTGTAATATGCATAATACTCATTGGATGAGGGACAATCACACTTAGTATCCTACTAAAGAGAACGTTTGGGCTGGTATATCTAATACAATAATTGGTCCATATTTCTTTGAGGGGGTATTAACTGGAGCGAATTTTTAACATGTTTTAACCACAGCTATTAACAGAAATATGGTTTCAACAAGATGGAGCTACACCACATTAAGTAGCAGCACGAATGGATCGCTAGACGCTGTGAAATGGAATGGCCACCCCGTTTTTGTGATCTGACTCTACTGGATTATTTTTTATAGGGCTATTTGAAATCAAACATTTACAAAAGTAAATCAGCTAATATTGATGATTTAAAACACCGAATAAGGCAAGAAATTATTCAAATCATCGCAAATATGTCGAAAAATGTTGTTGAAGAATTTCAATACCATCTTTTCTTTGGTCAAGAATTACGATGCCAAGTTTGAGCATATTACCAAGTCTATAATAATTGTAAATAGTGTTAATTACTCTCTTGGAGGTGTCATGCTTTTGTCCGAAGACAATATATATAATATTAATTGTTTCTGGTTATTAAACTGAAAATTTCATCGTGACATTCTAACCTAGGAATTACGGGTAACAGCAAATTACATGGACGGCTCAGGTTCGGAACCTCTATGTGCTAGTTTCCCCGAAAATCGTAGATGTCGGTCTTTATATCTCGCGTCTTCAAAGTGTTAATTACTTCAAACTTTAGTTCATAAATCCAACAATTAAAAGAAAATGTTTTCCTTATTATCAACGTCCAAAATTATTTTGGCAACTGATACAGCTTCATGTAAATTCTGCCAGACATCATATTACTTATTCTTCAGAGCAGATATAGTTCGGCTATCATATGTATTAAGCTGAGTAATGAAAGTATTGTATCACGTAACGATGACGAATTTGTACTCTGTTTGGAAATTCCCTTATAGTCCGGTCATTATAGTAAGTTCACCTCGGAATTCGAGATACCCAGCTGTAAGTCTGTAAATACTTGACACCCAAAAAGTTGTCTCAAAACCTACATATGGTAGGGTGTACGCAACTATTAAATTTCAAGGTCAAAGGTCACAAAAATCGGTTTTTTGCGCTTTTTTTGTAAATATCTCATTTCCTATGGGTTTTTTGCTATTTGTATTTATTATCAATATTGTAGAATACAAAATTCTCTACAAATTTTGTTTGAAAAAATTTTTCATACGGTGAACCGTTTTCGAGATAGAGGGTGGAGACCGCGCGGTCACAGCATCACTTCAGGTCAACCGGTGCCTCCGGTCAAAAACGCGCCATATATAGTTGATGAACTATCGATAAATCAATGATTATAAATATTTGTCAATTTTTATTAACTATTATATTATATTTTATCATTTTTTCCTAACCTATCCACTTTTTATTCAGTATTAATTTATTTAACAACACTTACCTGCCCATGTAATTGCAGAATTGTTAATGAAAATATAGGAATTATATTTGAATTTAAACCTAATTAATATTAATAACTTCTTACGTGATAAAAAAACAAATAAATTATGAATTTATCTTTTTATTAAAAAATATAGTTCAATACATTTATTTTTATTAAAAGTAAAAAATGGAATAAAGGGTACAAAAACTACAATTTATAATTTTAATCATCTTCTCCTCTTCATCGTCGTCTTCCGGCTGCTGGTAAATTTCAACTGGTCTTCATTATCGTCTTCAACGACATTTGTCTCAAGTTCTTCCTTGATTTCGGGGTCAAAAGTTCCATCTTCGTTAATGTCGCTCTGATATGGTAGAGCATTGAGACAAGCTTGCCCATTACATTGGCCACAAGCTAAAGAGCATTGCAAGCCCGCTTTCCTGCATCCGCATCGCGAACCACAACCACTCTTGCAGTTGCAGAAAATTGTATTTAGCAAATGTTCTGGAGCAGGTGGTAAAATTGTCATGATAGGCTCCAGAAAATCGTTTCGCATTGCCCAACCCCATACCTGGGGTTCCAAATCATGCCTTAACCAAGTTTGAACTTGATAATATACACGTTCGAAATGTTGATGAGCAAGCTGCACTTGTTGGTGGAATATTTGAAAGGTGCACAGGTTTATTAAGTTTTGTAGACTTGACGTAATGCATATAACGAAGATGATCGAGACTTTTCACAGATTTCGGAGCATTATAGACTGCCAATAAGGTTTGAGTTCCACTCTCTAATAATCTCTGGGCCGAACAATTTTCTTCCTCAAATGCTGCAGCTAGTTCATCCAAATTTGTCAGTTTCTCAAAAACTTTTAAAAATGATTTTTTCCCTTTTTAAAAAGCGCAGAAGTTGTGTCACATCCACTTAATGCGTGCAGAAATAAAATATGTGTTTTGGAATGAGGATAATTATCAAAACTTTTAGTCGAGTATATCTCCGTTTTTACATTTCCTTTCCCAACTTTTTTAAAGAAAATTTCTTGTTCGTAAGACAGTGTACGCGCAATTAAAATGACGAGTAAATCAATATCTTGTCCTATTATAACTGCAGTTTTTTCAGACTTTGATTCTTCAATTGCAGTTTCAACAATAAGAACATCCGCATCATCTCTGGCTGCTTGTTTAGTAGTAATATTTGCAGCTTGTAATTTTTTCAAGTAACATATTAATGAGCCTATCTTTGTTTATTTTTATGTTTCTTTGGGGAATAACACCACATAGAAATAAAACTACGTATATTGCAGGAATAGACTTTGAAACGTTTGGTATTCCTGCTATATACGTAGTTTTATTTCTATGTGGTGTTATTCCCCAAAGAAACATAAAAATAATCAAGAACATGCCACAAACAACGCCTATCTTTGTTATTTCGATTTGATAAGAATTTTTCTTGAGTAACTGGTACAACTATTGTTTTATCGAAACAGACTTTATACGTTTTTGAAAGTGCAGCAGTTCTTCTCTGCTGCTCCATAGCTTTTACTTTCTTACTGTAGTCTGAATATCCGTCAAATACAACAATTATTTTGGAACTGTAATGCCTTTGTAAATAATTTATGTATTTAAAATTTACAGATTTTAAAGAAGATGCACTTAATTATTTTCTATTTAAAATGTCATTAGTGTTAATGGGAATTTTATGATTTAAGTTTTTCCCTTAATTTATTTTTTAATTTTAGGAAACGGTGATCAGTATTATTGATTAGATATAGATTAAAGGCATGAAGAAAATGATAAAATATAATATAATAGTTAATAAAAATTGACAAATATTTATAATCATTGATTTATCGATAGTTCATCAACTATATATGGCGCGTTTTTGACCGGAGGCACCGGTTGACCTGAAGTGATGCTGTGACCGCGCGCTTTCCACCCTCTATCTCGAAAACGGTTCACCGTATGAAAAATTTTTTCAAACAAAATTTGTAGAGAATTTTGTATTCTACAATATTTGATTATAAATACAAATAGCAAAAAACCCATAGGAAATGAGATATTTACAAAAAAGCGCAAAAAACGATTTTTGTGACCTTTGACCTTGAAATTTAATAGTTGCGTACACCCTACCATATGTAGGTTTTGAGACAACTTTTAGGGTGTCAATAAACAAGTATTTACAGACTTACAGCTGGGTATCTCGAATTCCGAGATTCTTACCTAATTTAAGCTTAAATGACTGGACTATTACAGAGTTCAGCATTAAAAGTTTTCAGAAATTTGCTAAAAGATAGCTTTTATCAACCTTTCAGTTTAGGCGTTACCTATTTTGGCCTATTTATTTCAAACAACAATCTTCATCTATGTCAAGTCTTTAGAGACCATCTTCGTACAAAAAAAATCAAATCAACCGAGGGTTTTGAAAAGCTAGTAGTTCTTGATAAAACTATTTAAAATATCCACACAATTAAATTGTGGAAACATTCGTTGTAATTAATGTTGGTTTGCCGAATTCAGTCAAGTAAATTTTATTTGTTAGTAACACTAGGTATCAATCAAAATTTAAAGTTGTATCTCAATTGACTATCCTGAATTTGTTTGTTAAGTGTACCAAGTAATGAATAACTTTCGCAATTCCAGAGATAATAGCGAGTTGGGGTTCTCCAATCAAAACAGTTCTGCATCATTAAATCCACCCCGACAACAACAACACAGTAAAATTATCACGGTCATTAAACAAACAGTAAATTATGAATGTAAAATGTGATTTTTATTATGCTACCTTATCAGGTGATAAAAAGTGGCATTAACCGTAGGAAGTTACTACCATCCAGTACCTTACAAACATCACAATTAGATTGTGAATTTTTACTGCTCCCTTATCATTATTGCATTTACATTAATGTCGCAGATGATAGTGAACGCGGTAGAGAGAAGGACGCGTACAAAGAAAGCAAAATATTCCAAAAGAGAGAGATTGACTAAGACACCATAAAAGCACAATTCAACCTAAAAAAATTAAATAAGTGTTAACAATAAGAAAGTAGAACTGAAAAGCGGGTTTAGAAGATACACCGACACCAACTCAGGCAGCTAATAGCTATAACAATCATAAGCCTCAATTTACACTCAACAATGAGTAAGGCTCAAACAGGAATAATTCCTGGTCTGGTGAGGATGAATAAGTGCAATGTCATGTTTTGAGAATGAAATATATATGAAAAGAAAAATCTAACTATATAATTCAAAATTCAAGGTACAATGGCCGTTTTGGTAATTCTCCTTATATACGTTACATGTAAATCTGAATGCTGTAGCTCTGTAGTTATATTCTGCAAAGCAAGTAAACTTTGGTAACACATGTTCGTGAATGATTTTATCAACGACATTTAACATCTGTTAAGTATTTTTTTTTAACTGAGGCTGTATAATTTTAAATGACCTTGAACTCGACATGATACAGATTAAATGACCCCCGAATTGAATTCAGCCACCCAAAAAACCCAGGGTGTACGAGATTTCTTTGTAGGAAACAAAAAACATTGGGTGCTCGTGTATTTGTATGGGAATATCACCAAAATTGCAATTATAGAAAACTATTTATATTTAATTCAGGAAACACCAAACACTTCGGTTCTAGCTCAGACCCCGTTGTCAGTGGTCATAATGAAACTTTGGTGAACAGGCAGAAAACGTAAAATTTAAAATAAAAATTCCACAACCATCATTCCAGCAAAGACCAATTATTGGTCATAACAAGTGTAAGTTTTATCTGTTATTGTTGTAAGCAATCTTGCTTGATTTGTCTAACAAAAAAATATATTTCAAGGACAATGAGTAAATGATGTTCCAATAGCAAACACTAAACATAAATTTTGTATCAATCCAGTTTAACAGAAATAGTATATGAATGGATTATATTCAGATTTAAGTTAGTCAGAATTATAATTTACCCTTGTATCCCTTTGTTAAATATGTTTATAATAGTAACAGGTTGAGTTTAACTTTTATTCGGTCTCTTAATGAATTGTGCATGCTATTTGAATTACGTTTGTCTTTTACATTATTTTCTGGAACAGAAGGCCTCTTGTTAATTCCTATTATGCCTAAGCGCTTTTGATGTTGAAGCAGTGACACTGTTTTGGTGTTTCTACAAAAATGATTTATAAAAATTGTCCTCGGGCTACAGTCTCATAAAACAAGTGCATTTATCGCTGCCATATGCATATATGATAAAACCATTATCAAACAACACATTTTAACAACCCTTTTCTTGGAATTTATTCTACACATTTGATATACAGTGTCAATATCATCTTTAGTTGCATGGGAATATATTTTATACGCATGAACTCATACTTAGTGTGGTTTTTCTAGTCTGTTCATTCTTGATCGTTATTGAGAGTTACTTTCAATGGATATAATACCTACAGTTAGAAAAACTTCAACAATTTTCGAACGATTAGGTTGGTTTTTAGAAAAACTGAAGATTCTTGAGGATGCGGTACTTAGCAAAGTTCCAAATTAATGTGTTTTGCAGGGAAAGAATAATAATATTGATGTTCAGCAAAATAATTAGCAATGCCTTTGACAACACTATAAAGTGCTAAGAAATCTTCAAGTTTTCACTGTTGGAAATGAACTCCCCTAGATTGGCCTAGATAGTATATTGTTTTACTTTATGATATATTGCCGCTTCAAAATTAGGCTTTTGAAGTGAAAGCTTCTTAACGGAGGCCCACACTTACACATATGAAAATAGATCAGCAAGGGAATGAAATGCATAACTTGAAACCTCATTTGTTTAGACCCGAAAGACCGACCGACACTACGTGGCCTCGCTCTTGAAATACCTATCCAATTCAGTTCTCTGTGTAAGAAATAGGGACCAGGTAAATATATTAAGAGTCTCTTCTTTCATAGAAAATCAAAAGATAGGAAATAAACTAATATAACCGGCCAAGTAGTATAGAATATCTGCACACAATTTGCTTTTCGTTCTAATAAACACTCCAATTCTCTCTTTGTGATATATTAAATTGTAGATATGACATACGTCAGAAATTAAAAAGAAGATCACACAAAAAGGCAACTTGGCATTAAATTTTCATATTATCAACGAATATAGACTCAGAAGCATACACATGAAAGCAAAACATGTCCTTTGTTTACATAGTTTTGTTATCGTAATAAATAAAGTACGTTAACCACTGAATAGATGAATTGATATATTCCATACATCCGAAAATTTTATATCGTGTAAAGGACATAAATGAAAAAAGACAAGTGGTCCAGAGTCTAAATCGCACGGCTGCGAATCCAAAGTTCTTTTTTTATTAATTAATTTTATCTTTTAATATTACATAGAATTAGAACTTAAAATTTTTAAATTGTTGCTACTGTTGAATTTATATGTATATAATTTATTGTTTGTAGTGATGTTAGCTAAGTACAAAAAGAATTTTTCTGTGACATTGTGTCTTCAAATACTAATTCAGATGAATAAAACTATTTACAAACCCTTACTCAATATCTAAACTTATATTTCTTTGCAGATATATTTAAATTAAGGATTACATTAGGATTAATACTGGAGTAGTAACAAAATAGTTAATTATTTTAATTAATAATATTTATATCCATTACTAAGAGTGACAAAGAAAGAAAAATATAGACAGTGAGATAACGAAAGAAGGGAAGAATATTTCGTAAGAAGCTTTCGGTTCCATCGTTCAGTCTCAAATGACTGCCGATCTTTTTTTATCCTGCCGGGTACTACGATTACCAAAAGGAAGACAAAATGTCTTACAGCTTATTAAATGCCTTCTAACTTTTGTGACATTACTATGATTTCATGTTTTGACATTAGATTACAGTTTTTGTGATATGTTTCGCAAGCCCATCTCGTCTTTGATTCTTTTTTGTCAAAAAAAACTACTGTCATTTGTACATGCTCAGACTCAGTGGAACATCCAAATAATTTCTATGTGTTTTTTATCGTCATTTTTCCTATGCATAATTAAGAAGATTTCGAATATTTCTGTGTCTTGTGTATACAGTGATGGGCAAATGTGTGGAACCAAGTAAATATCTCTGGAATTATTAGAGATATCAAAATGAAATTTGGAAGGTGGATACTGCAGTAGATTGCCTATTTGTTTCCAAATTTTTTTACAATTTTGAAATTCCTGTTTTACCGCAAGTAATGTCGATTTTAAAATTTGCAATGAAACACCCTGTATAGTATTTTAGTTTCTGATGAAACATTTTATTGCGAATACAAACATATCGGGGTTTGATATTGTTTACTTTAATACCTACCGAGATATTAATAGAAAAGTAACTAAGAAAAGGAAAAATTCGATGGTAACTAAACTCGGTTCAGATTTCATTTACGCCCGATATAAACAAACCGCTCGGTAAGGATTTGTATTTCTATTGGCCAATCTGTGGCATTATACCGTCACAGCCAACAGCACTGCTTGTTCCATAGTCGAATACACGTGCGTTTGTTTAAATCAGGCGCAAAATAAATCTGAATCAAGTTTAGTAGTCCATGAAATTCATTGCAGAAGTGACAGTAGTTGTCAAAATAAGTTATTAGTTTTTTTTATTTGAACGTAAAAAGATTGTATTTTTAATTTCATCGTAAAATGGAATTTGGAAATGGAATGGAATTAAGTGAAAGAGAAAGAATAAAAATATTAATGATTATTGGGTATGGGGAGAGGAAAAGGACGCATCAAGAAGTTTGTGACCTTTTTAACATTGTTCATCCGAATACACAAATATCCCGTTCAGTAGTGACGAAAACTTTGCGAAGGTACACACAAGTGGAACAGTAAGCAATTTACCAAAAAGTGGACGGTTAAAAAGTGCAAGTAATGAAGGTGTAGCTCAAAATGTTGCAATATCTTTGGAAGAAAATCCTCACTTATCCACTACCGACCTCGCCAATAGGCATAGAATTAGCCGTCGTTCAGTAGGAAGGATATTAACGGGAGAAAAAATGATCCATACAAAATTCACCTCGTTTAAGAACTCTCCGAAGACGATTTCGACAGACGTTTGCAATTTTGTGAAACGATGATGGATATTTGTAACCGTGATAATAATTTTATAAGAAATGTGGTGTTTTCAGACGAGGCTATATTTTGTTTAAATGGTACGGTTAATCGACATAACTGCCGTTACTGGTCGCAAAGTAATCCTAATTGGGTACAAGAGGCTTATACACAACATCCCCAAAAATTGAACGTTTGGGCTGGCATTTATAACAACAGAATCGTGGGACCCTTCTTCCTACAAGAAACTTTAAACGGAGATAGGTATTTACAGCTCTTGGAGACACAAGTTATTCCGGCATTGGAGGTAAATGGACAATTACCAAATAATATCTGGTTTCAGCAGGATGGAGCACCACACCATTACGCTCGCATTGTTCGAGATCATTTAGATAGGACATTTCATCACAGATGGATTGGAAGAAGGGGTACTTATGAATGGCCTGCATGAAGTCCCGACCTTAATACACTATACTATTTTCTGTGGGGTTACTTAAAGTCTAAGGTTTATGTTGATAGACCAAATAATTTGCAAGAATTAGCTGCAAGAATAACTCAAGACATCCAGAGAATTACACCAGAAGTAATAACTAATGTTACTAGAGAATTTAAAAACCGACTTGCTTATTGTTAAGAAGTAAACGGTGCTCAGTTTGAACATCTAATACATTAAGTTTAGTTAAGTTTCAATGTTTTGAAAATCACTTAGATTTAGTTAATAATTACGATTATGTATTTCTTTAATGGATTTTTCTTTTCCTTAATTACTTTTCTGTTAATATCTCGGTAGGTACTGAAGTAAACAATATCAAACCCGATATTTTTGTATTCGCAATAAAATGTTTCATCAGAAACTAAAATATTATACAGGGTGTTTCATTGCAAATTTTAAAATCGACATTATTTCCGGTAAAACAGGAAGTTCAAAATTGTAAAAAAAATTGGAAACAAATAAGCAATATACTGCAGTATCCACCTTCCAAATTTCATTTTGATATCTCTAATAATTCCAGAGATATTTGCTTGGTTCCACACATTTGCCCATCACTGTATATGGTAACGCTTTCTTTTTTGAAAATTATTTGACGATACGATTAATTCGCAACATCCGCAGATGGTTTCCCTGCGACGAAGTTTCTTAAATACATCAGTAAGGTATTTTCTTAACGATTTTTTGCCCTAAATTATTGGACGCTGATATAGCAAATATATAAAACTTTACATACATAGATGCCTGTGCCGTGCACGCTTTGCCTAGCTCTTCCTGTTTATTGAACAGTCTTGTAACCTTCAGTTTACACTATTGATAGGCGGTCATGTACTCAAGGAATTCTAAAGCCCCCAGTGAAGCACCCAGTGCACCAGTGGGGGTTAATGTAATAATATATATATATATATATATATATATATATATATATATATATATATACGTATAGGAATATTTTCGACCCAAATAACGAATAAAATGCATATAACTCATATGATTCTGGGGGACTTGATCCCCTCTTAACCGCCCCCACCCTGATCTGACAGTGATGTCTCCCTTTATCTACGCAGACGAAGTTGAGCGCAAAAGTAAAACACTAAAAGTCATAAAATGAATAAGAACATGAATAAGTGGTAGATAAATAACTAACAAAAATGTATCGGATTTGAACATACCCTAATTTTGTTTATTTAGTATTGCCAAGCACTGAAAGAATCAGATTGCAAGGATTATTAAATTCACCCTTAAAAAGTAATGAAACACTTAAATTATCACCGCCATTAAACAAACGCAAAATTGTAAACATAAAATATCATTTTTATTGTGCCATGTTATCACTGGCACAAAACGCAAGAAAAGTCATTGGCATCAAGTACCTTACAAACATCACAATCAGAACGCGCCCCTTTATCACACTCTTATCATTATAGCATTTATAGCGAGGCTCGCAGATGTGACAATTACCTCTTATCTCTTCTCCACCGCCCCTTCAAACAGATCAAAATATCGGCCTGTATACGTTTTGCTTATTACGACTACAAATAAACGTTTCGTTTTCGTTTATACGTGTCCAACGTTTCGTAATCTTCCACTTCGCCACATTTAATATAACCAATTTCTCTTCGTTCGGAGGGAAAATGAAAAGCAATTTTCGCCTTACCAAGTACGCTTTTTCCGCTTTTCATCTTCGAAAATGAACGTTTATAAGTTTTCAGGAGCATCGCTGTGCCGCAGCAGTGAAGTCATAATGAGGAACATTTTGTGTGTGATGTTACTAGAAATACGTTTGTGTTAATCAGCGAGTTGTTTTCTTTTGTTCTTAACGAACGCTTCGGGTTGCCGCTAGTGTGAACTTAATTGTATATCCCAAAGGAATATTGTTGGTATTCATTCTGAAGTTTTTCATTGCTCTGGGCGTATAAGCGTTGTTTCTCATTCAAATATTAATAGCTTTTTCTTCGTGAAACAAGAGTTCACTTTTTGTGTTTAACATGTAAACTTTTAAGAGATTATATTATATTACGGACAAGGTTTATTAAAATAAAATACAGATACGTTCAATATGTGTGCACTGGAAAAACGGGTCTTGGGGAGATAGAAGTTAAACAAGTACGGATTTGTTTTTCTGTTTTTGTTTCACACTTGGACACAGTGCAATAGAAATTTTTGCAAAACTTGAACAGATCAACGGAGACAATATTTTGTGCATGTCAATGTTTTTCGGTGGTTTGTTTAAGGTATTTTTAGAAGAAAGAGAGTCCATGGAGGGTGAACCACGCAGAGAAAGGTCTTCAACTTCAGGAACCGATGAAAATGTAAAAAAACCTCCTGCATCTTGTTCGTTCGGATCCTCTGCTGGTTATCAGAATGATCGGGAAGTAGTTGAATTACAGTATCTCAGTACGACCGAGATACTAAGCTTTAAGGTACGGAATTATACATTTCAGTTAAAAGAAACAAGAATAAGCAAGTCAAAGCTGCTGTTTTCGTTTTTTGATAAAAATATATTATTGTCGAGATTGGAACATTATGATCTCGAACCAAGGCCGTGTGATAACACTATTCAGATCAATTGTGAATAATTTCGAATCAATTTTCAAAGCTACACAGTTTCGCCTGATGTAATCACTTGAATTTAAAAATTAGGTATGTAATTATTTACGGAATTTTTTGCTCTAGGTGGGTAAACAGTGTGCTTACAACATTCCAAAATATATTGCAGGAAACTTCGTGGGTTCAAATTAAATTTTAATACACAGATATTCACTTTCACTTTCTAGAAACTTTATTTTCACATAAAAATCCAATATTTACAACAGCTGATTCCGAAAACAATTTAAATTGAAATAAATAACACGACTATCTAAGCTGAACTAAAACTGAAATGTCCAGCCGTCCTTTTATTAATCCACTACGATTTTGCTCGTAGTTCTCGATGGCCATTCCACTGTTGTTCCAGTGTTTGATGCTAATAGTTTTTGTCTCGGATTGTTGTTTTTACTTCCAGACGGTCAATGTTATTTCATGACTAATTTAGGTATCTCCAGTGGCAGCGAATACAAATTTTATAAAAATCACTTGCTTTTACAACTCACATACACATAAAGTCACAATAAATTACAGCTGCTGTCTTTAAAAATAGATTTTATTTAGAATAATTAAGGTATTTATGCATTGTGAATTATAAAATTTCGCAGATAATTTTCTTACTTGATATTATAATATAATAGTAACTGAAATTTTAAACATCGCCACAATTGTTAACCATCTGTACATGCAAACAAAAGCTATGACTATGCATACCTAATACATACCGCTAAAAGTGCATGTGACTATGCAATCCATATCTTTTATTTTCAGTTAAAACGCATTTCATATAAATTCTTCAACTATTTTTACAGGATAACTTTTAAAGTTCATAACTGAATACCATAACTGACAGACTAGTTGAATTTCGTGGTCGTATCATGCATATTATCGCATTGGCATATTTCGGATCATTTCGAGGCAGATTATATGGTACTTTATTTGTATCATTTTCTCCCGCACTGTAACTGATGCGAAAAACATGAAATATTCCCCAAAAAGATGATTATACAAATACCCAAAAATTGTCTTAGATTTTGAATTTAAAAAGAAAATAAAATTTTCCCAGTGTTTTTTCATCAAAAGGAAGCTTTTGAGGGGGCGTCGCAAAATATTTAAGTTTTAACGACCACCTTATTACACACTGAAGAATGCTTTTAAATTGTCTGAATTATTGAGGTGGTTTGAGAATCAAACTTCACTTATTGACTATTATCAATATTTCACGATGGTGATTATTGTAAATTCTCAATGAATAGCTAAGTGAAAAGTATTAGATAAAGGACTTTTAACAGTAAGATACATGTATGTCTAAGGACGACAATAAAGCGATATTGAACAATTAGCAAAAGATATGGCAAAAATAGAAGATTCGTAACAGCCCTTTGTGAGTAAACTCAGTTTAGTACATCATAAATTCGAACATCTTGTATAAGATTTTATTTCATCACCTTACGTTGCCACATGATTTCAACAGCGGTGTAATAAAGCACCTCAGTACGAAATTTTAATACTTCGTATAAGGTGAGAAACATGAATAAACCATCTGTTATGAATTATTCAACGTATCGAGAGCAAGAGAGAGACTGTAAAGAGACTGAGTATGAATACGTTTAATCTCACAACAAACGAAGAGATTTCTTATTTGCAAAAGTCGACTTTCGTTCTTGTAGGGTCGTGGAAAGATAATGTTTTGCTTCGGAATTTATGTAAGGGTTCTCGTAGGGTTTGTTTTGTTTTCTAATTTTGGAATCTTGAACAGAATTATTTTCTGGAAAATGTTGTTAGAGCGTTCGCTGTTTGGAATTAACATAATAAACAACCAAGAACAGACAACTTAATGACTGTAATAACAAAATAAAACATCTGAGAGCGTGTCAGTTGTGTTGAGAAAATATTCCAGATTTTTTGTTAAACCGTTCAAGAGTAACAGTAACAAGAGACTTCACCACAAGGAGAATCCTCGAGCGTACTTAAATACAATTATTTATTTTTCTGAACGATAATTGTGGCATCTCTGGTTTTTATTTTTTCTGTATATATCAAATTTGCAGTAAATTCCCTTATTAACATCAAGTTGATTGTCAAAAATTAATGTCAAATTTACCGAATTTTCCATTACGAATCCTTTTAATTTTTTAATTTCTTGTTCATTTGTGTTAATACCATTAAAAAGGGGTCTGATTTAGACCTTGCAAATAAAAAACAATTATTTTTGTTGCAAAATATTCTACAGCATAGATCTAATTAATTTTATGTTCTGTGTCAGTAAGGGTACAACCATAATAAACCTATTATCACTGTGGTTTTGATTTTTGAAGTTGGTTAGTGATGGTGCTTTTAATGCATGAGAGTCCTTTGTATCCAAATATAATGAAGATAAAAAAAATAAGTACATTTCTCTGATTTAAATAAATAGTGATGATTTGAGTAATACACTTATTACAAACTTACACTTTATATTAAAAAATTGTGACAATTGTTTCGCGTCCGATGGAGCTTAATCATACAATGGTAGTACCTTAAGAAATTCAATATATATAAGTATTGAATTTCTTAAGGTACTACCATTGTATGATTAAGTTCCATCGGACGCGAAACAATTGTCACAATTTTTTTAAATAAAAATAAGTTTGTAATAAGTGTATTACTCAAATCATCATGAATTTCAACTTCCACCAAGTATCAGCCAACTCAATCCAATGTTTAAATAAATAGTAATTAATAATCGTTATATTCCTATCAATACTAATCGCCCCCAAAATGACAGAAGTATCATTTTTCGTTAAATCTGGTTTTTTAAGGTGGATCTTCAAATTTTAGAGTTTAGAAACACCCAAAAAATTTTATATATCTTAATTTTTGTCTGTTGCTTTTTTTCCACAGCTTTCCAATATAGTATTAAAACACCATATCATAGCATATGTAATTCTTGAGTAAGCCACTGTCAAATTTACTGTCTATTTATTTTTTACCCAATTTACTACGCTGACATTAACTTTTTAATTTTAAAACGAAATAAAGTAAAGTATTTTTTTTGTAATTATTATAATACACACACAATGTTTCATATATGTCCAGATTTAGAATGTTTTTTATTACGAAGATTTCCTCAGACAAAATAATACGGCCAGACTAGAATCTGCATGGTGTTGATGAAAAGCAAGCATTTCTAATATAAGTTTTATGTTAATATACGCCAATAAATGAAAATATTATATTTAAATTGATAACCTAGAAAAGTATGTCCATGAACGTTAGGGAACTACACTTTAATCTGGAAGTTCCTTCATCAGTGGATTCTCTATATACGAATCGTTGGATAGGTCGAGGGCGTCGTAATTTACTGGCCATATTAAGATTTTAAAATTATCGCCTGTACCAGGTCATAAGTCGGAAGGATACATCCGAGATAAAAGAAACAAACTTAAAATGATATTAGCCTCCTTGTGGTTGGAGTTAAGTTCCAACATACCCAGATGGGCGACATTTCCGGAAAACCAAATTAAATTGATGAATATAATGTGGTCCTTAGGATGAGCTCTGAAGCTTTAAGTTTCGCCATTTATATATGAACTCTATGCTCAACAGTGTGTGACTGCAGGTTTAGCAATTTTTCTGGCAAATTGGGGGTCCTGTTCATATGCTACATGTCAAATAGCCGCATTATAATATATGGGAATGTGCTTTGGATTATAGAAATTCCGAGTGACGGTTTTCCTGATTGTGAGATTTTTGACCTTCATCAACAAAATTGGCAAATATTTAAAATTTTCTGAGCTGGAGCTGGTTGAAGTTCGGCAGTTTAGTGGAAAATGACGGCGTTCAATTACTAATTAATAGTAGTAATCACAAATTAAAACTGAGAAGAAAAAATTTACAATCCCAAATTTTTTTGGGCTCACGAATTACTGCTTAACGAATAATTCGGGGAAAATATAAGATCTTTCGTCTATCAAACCTGCCAACAATACCCTGGTTGTTTTAGTGTTTTAGGGACAGAAAATCAGTTTAGAGATCAGAAGAGATTGGTAGCAAGAGCGTCGCCAGCTGCCTCCACCCAGACTTCCCTTACTGATAATTGGAAGTTCGTTATATTTGAAATAAAACATATAGTTATTTATTGTAGTGAGTATTTAGTGTATTAAACGGATATTTCTCACTATAAGTTCTGATTTGCGCGCCTCTACACCAAAAACCTGGCGACCACCTTCAACCCAAAACTGTCGAGAAAACACCATTATGTTCGACATAATTGAAATGTTCAGTGTAGTTTTGAGAAATAGGGCTATTATCCATGAATAAGGAATACGTGGTTAACGAATAAGGCTTTTCCTTGACCAAAACATATTTAAGAGATAGTCTGAAGAGGGCTTGAGAGGGTGCCAAGTTTTTGGCGAGTTCATTCATAGCTAAAATAAAACGAACTGGGGAACCTTTTTAGATCTTTCTTTTGAAAAAGTTAATACAAGAAATCGCTTGAAGAAAAAAACAAGAGGCGAAAAAGTTGAGATCTAAACAGGAAATTTATATTTTTAACTAGCCTAGACAAATCTTTCTATTTGCGTTTTATTATTAACACTTTTATGATCACTAGCTGTCGCCCAGTGGTCGAAATTCGACCAATTGTTTCAATATCTCTGGCAGGTTAAGTAACCTGAAAATTTTATCGTGACATTCTATCCTAGGACTTTAGGGAGAACAGCAATTATACGGAACGGTTCTAGATTCGGAACTTCTGTGTGATAGTTTCCTCGAAAATCCTAGATGTCGGTCTTACATCTCGCTTCTACAAATAAGTAACGAAATTCAAGTTTTTTTCAGATATAATTCATAGGACTTTATTTGTGTTCAAATTCGTAATTCTTAATTTAATATGACAACAATTCAACCGCTAATGCTACCCTACATATTTATTTTTTCTAACCTCCCTGTATAGCTATAATTGCACTTAATTCTCTAACATTTATTAAAATCCTCATTATAATAATTCCATCTCATTATATATTTTCACCACCCTGTATATGCAACTGCTCATGGACCACGCATAATATTTTTTAACATTTTGTACCACCCGGTAAACCATTCTGTATATGCCACTGCCTATGAGCCACCGTATTTACTCTTTTTGTTTATGAAATTTTTAACTATCTTCTGTAACTATACTTCTACTCCGATCTATATTTCAATCATCATATATATGGAACTCTTCGTGGGCTACTCTATATTTTTATATTTTTTTTCCTTTTCTACCATTTTTTATCATCATCCTGTATAAATATAATTCCTCTCACCCTATATTTCATCTTTCCTATATATACAACTGCTTATGGGTTACGAAATGTTGCATTTCCATTTCCGCCACCCTGTATATACATCTCTACATAATATTTTTTGCACCACCCTATATAACTGTAATTGTACTGCGCCTTCTATTCCAAGAACTCTGTAAATTCAATCGCTAATGGGCTTCCCTATATAATTATTTTATTAATTATAATTGCAGTCTACTCTATATTTTAAACACCCTATATATGCAACTGCTTATGTGCCACCCACGAAAAAAATGATTTCTAACATATCTAGAATCGCCCTGTATAATTATAATATACAACGATTACTTTACCAGTAAACAATAACAATGCTTGCATTCTACTTCCAGAAGTACATGCTCTAAGTATATAACAGCATTGGTCCGTCTATATATAATTATTCAATGTTTTGAATCTGGCGGCGGCAGCACATTCAGTTGTTTGGCGTTGACATTATGGACGTAAATAATGAATTTTTATTATATTTTATTTAATGAATGAACCAATATTATAAATTAATATTAGCATTCTGCACTGAAGGTCGTCAGTAGCTACTAAACAAAACAAAAATGAAGAAAATCGGTTGAGAGACAGAGAAGAAAATGGTACCTAATCGTTTTATCTTTGCCTATTTATATATAGATTTTGAAATCGCTGATATTTTTGACATTGGTTTGTGTTGTTGAGACATTTTCGACAAATTTATTCAGATTATTGGAATTTATGTTTTTTATATTTTTGGTGGTTTTGATCTGCCAATCAAGATCGGTTGGCAGATCAAGAGGATTTGATTTTTCCGTACAAATTCCAATATTCCTGTTAACCCCGTTGGGGTTGAATCTCGAAAAAAGTAACCTATGTCTGCTCCTGAAATTCAAACTACCTATCTCCAGACCATTTGTTAATTGGTGTGGATATTTTAAAGTTTTTTATATATCGTTTCTAGACGTTCTTGCTAAAAATATAAATGAGATATTTTCTGGAAGTTCAAAATATCGTATAAATTAATTAACACAGGTACTAAAGTAGGTCAACACCAAATTTTATCAAACTTATTTTTCCTGCATTTACCCCTAGATATGATGTATTTTATCGTGATAAAAAGTATTCAAACCAAATTTTATCAAAATTCACTCAATAGTTTTTGCTTGATGTATTTAGACAGACAAAAATTCGAAAATATTGCAGGTTCAGACAGCCCTGTTACAGTTTGATTATAAGTATAGATTTAGAAAATTCAACTCTATATAAAAGTTAACAAAATAAAATATATTTACAATAATTACTCAGAAGACAATAATTGTAATGCGTTAATATCTCTTTGCTCAACATGTATGTTATAATATTTCTTTCAATGCTTTCTACAGCATATTTCTTGGAATTTTTGCCACTACTGTACCGCATCAAAGATAAAAATTTTGCACATATATCCTTTACTTTGACTCAAAAAACGATTAAAACAGAAAGTAATGACTATGAACATCAGTAATGATAAGATTTGAAAGGTCAGAAAATTTGGCATCAGCTGACGGTCTATAAGCTTGCATAAAGTTGATGAAAATTGTACTTCTGTCCGAAATTATGTAATTCAAAATTAGATATGAAAATAGGATATTAAATTGTAATATATTGTTGTAAAGTCCGTGAGTTCAATTTAAAATTATAAAACTAATATTTACTTTCACTTTTCTAGAACTTTATTTACATTAAAACAGCTGATTCAAATATCACAATACATTCCCATATACGCTAGTCGTCGCGGTATATCTGAACTGCGATCGTGGCGTGCTTCCTTTATAAAACCAGCGTCGAATTCTCCAGTAGCCGAGTCTTTTCGAGAACCACTTTTTTATCTGAAAGCGTTTGTTGTCGTATTGAAATGAAACAGGGTCGGCTTTGGATAAATTTCGTAAGAATATATTGAATTTACGCGTCTTCAAATTTAACGAAATGTATCAAAAACATCAAGAAGTGTTCGAGAGGATATTCAGTTGTAGGAAGCGCAATGATAAAAGAATATATACTATATATTTTGTCATGCATACAAAAGAATGACACTTCGAACACAGTATTTTTTATTTTGGTTATCATATAAGCGTAATGGCGTGATATGAGATCGAAACGCATTATGGTTTAAGAATTTTTTTTTCAAGTACAAGTCGGGCATGCCTATTATACTACCTTTAATATTTGAAGCCTTATATTCCCTATTTATTTTCAAAATTTTAGATTTTGTAGTTAGGGGATGCACCTACAAATTGTCACTGATTACAAAATGCTTTTACTTAGTATATTGAAACTTTGGTTTAAAAATAATTGGGAATTATTAATAGCTTTTAAAAGTCAATTTTTTGTTTACTTTCCATAACAAATTATTCTATTTTATGCATAATTTTGTTAAAATTGATTTAGATATCAAAAAGAATTAGTTTTTTGAAAAATTCTCTTTTGAAATTATTAATATATCATAGATATGAATATTTTGATAAAAGTAAAAGAAATAACATAATCTGAAGGTGGAATTAAATATAATGACCTGCAATTATCATTCAGAAAGATACCTGAGGTAAGTTTTTCACAAATATAAACAATTTAATCGTTCTGGATGATATTTATTGTGCTTGTTTATTAACAAATTTTATTTTGAGGCTGATCTCGTAAGAAAATTGTTCTATCCCTAAGCCTAGAATAAGATGTTTATTATCTATATTTTGTTAAACCATAGTACTAGTCTAATTTTGACACCTATCAGTATGTTGTGGTATCGAGTACTTTTTCTTTAACTTACTGAGTACTTTTTGGTAGGTATAGTATCGAAGAAGTCTTACAAATTTTGAAAACTTTGCTTCCCGGCTCATGTTCTAGTTCAATCATGTCGAACCTTCTAAAAACATTACATTGCGTTGGTATAAGACAATTGCATGAGCAAGTAATCTAGTGTGTATATCTTTAGTAATAAATAAATAATGTAATAAATTTTAAAAATCTCCAGTTTAAACACCAACCAGAAAATATAAAAAAAGTTGTAATGCAAATTAGTCATGTTTCGGTATATATTTATGTAATTATGGATATTTAGCGTTACTTTTCCATGTACATCTTGGACTCATCATTAAAAAACAAACTTTTTTTATTAGCTTTCGTGTAATAAACTTTGTGAATTTACAGATGTTTTCATGTGTTTGTTCTACTGAAGCTGAACTGACATTATTTACTGACATTTACGTCATGATGTGCGGATTCGATATATTTGTTTCGAAACTTTTACGAGTCCGATATATTTTTTTTTTTCGATACTAGTCATAAGTACATTATCGATATTTTCTATTAGATACAGTGTCCCTAGACGCCAGACTGAGAGGAGAGTCCTTGACTCAACGATAATTTGTGTTTGTATATCAATTCGCAACTCTAAGAAATGAATCACTATTGAAATGGTTATTATTGTATTTATATTACCATAGCTTTTATTTATTTACCTATTTCTTTCTTTTGCAACTCTGCGCAGTTTTTGACATTGATTTTCGGAAGCTGAGCAAAATCATAACTTGAGCAATCAATTCATTGAGCAATATGCCAGTTTAAAAAAATAGCGTTATGCTTGATTAGTGAGAGATTTGAATAAATATATATGAACACTGAAGTACGAACCAGTTTTTAGACAACTTACCCAAATACCCAAAGAAAATGAGCAGTCTTCTTACCTGAAATTAAAATAAAGAATTAAATTATTTTGAAAGTTACTGCTGAAATCATGTGATTATACAGAATAAACCAACAAAACTTAAATTTTCAAAAATTTGTTATATAGCTTTTTTTGTGTCTGTCCAAATATACTCATCAAGCCAAATGAGAGATGGTAGGTTAGGGTGCTGGATTATTATTATTTTGAGTTGTAATCAGTCATTTCGTCCTGGATTACTATTATTTTGAGTTGTAATCAGTCATTTCAACGCTACAAAAATAGCAATCACTGGAATAGTTTCTTTATGTTTGACATTATTGAGACGTCATGACGCGTCAAGTCTAAATAATTATTTTCACTTTTATTAAGGTCTGCAGTGTAAAAGCTTTAGAACCTTAGGAGTGTCACAGACGTATAAGCACAAACTTGTGTATCCTCACACCAAACCTTTATTTTCTACACTATACGTCGTTTCAACAGCTAAGCTGTAATCTTCAAAAAGTCAACCTGTTGTGACGTGATATCTTGTTCGTGTAGCTTTTATTCTAGAAGTGCTTGGTATTTTTCGGAACTTTCTTTCAGGTTGTCATAGTCTATGTTTGTTGGTCGCCATTTTATTAAGGACAACTCTTGCTTTGAGACGCCTATGACCGTTTCCTGCCCTGAATGTACTTAATGTGTTTAAATCTTGGACGGTGCTGATGTTGTTTGTCAGGCCAAAGTCAATTTTATTGTTGATTGACTGATTTGAAACTTCCCAGCCCAATTACGCGACATTATAGAAAGTCTTCTTCACATAAGGAAGAGAAAGAAATAGTCACTGCCAACAACACTTGGAGTTGAAACTGCCCTACTTTCCTCATTGACTTACTTTCAAATACTTAGTTGATACACAGAAGCGGATATAAGTGAGGGCCCTAAAAAATACAAAATTCAAATGATCCCACACAAACTAAAAAATCAATAAGAACAGCTTCGGAAATTCAATTAATTTTGTCTATAAAAAATGTTAAAAGAGTTTGCCCTCAGCTTCTGAAAATATTTTATCAAGATGTACCCTCCTTAGGTCCCCATCGGTTATTAATATCTGACAGAAAAACCCTCTTCACCAGAAAGTCTGTACTTTATTGATAGTGAATTTCAATATATTTTCCGGAAGGACCTACTGGGTCGTCACTCGTAATATTTTTTCCAGTAAATTCCTTCCGCTTGCTTAGAACACAGTTCGAGTGTACTATATCTTTCTTCCAAGTCGTTGAGTTTTTGTTCCGAATATCACTCCTCTGGAATTTTTTTATCATAATATGGTCTATTGATTTTTTGTCGATAATCCGTCCGTGGTAATATTATAATAATTTATCTTGGCTAAGAATAAAAAAACGTCAAAATATTATGTAACGTTAGACATCATATGAAAGTTGACTTCCAGATGGCGGACAGACCCACATGTACATCAAATTGAGATTTTGACGATAAAGAAAGTAAAATATAGAAATATGATCGATAGGAAGTAAAATACGATCGTGCAGTAATTATTAATAACTTAGAATTTGTTTACTTTGTCCATTGAGCTGAGTGATGTTCTAAGAAATGAGCAGCATACTTATGATTAGTGTTTATAAAGTTATTCGTTATAACAGATATAGAACGTAAGGATAAAGTTCAAGTTTTGGCTGTTCCGGAAGTATGTATAACTAATTAGTTATGCTTAAATTCAGTTATAGTTACATGATTGTTTTATTATACATTCTTTACAAGACGCTTAAAAAATTCGTTCATTATGAGAATCTAATTATGAGAATCTACTATCTCGAATGATAATTCTTGTATAAGAAGAAGCATATGAAAATTGTATGTAAAAAAATAATAAAAGCATACGCAAAACAACTTGGATTTGGAGCTGTTGGGAGAGACAATTTGGCACCATGGTATTTTATGGTGTATTTTCAATTAGTCAATTAGTAACGGTATAATTTTACAGCAATCTAACAGTTACTGAATCTGTTGGTTCCGTCCAAATCATTGGAGAAGCAAAGGGAATATTACTAGATCTGTATCCTAACACAGCAGAAGTCTTATACACAAGGTCGTACCCAGATTTTGGCTTAGGAAGGGGCATATTAGAAAAAATTTGTCCTAGAGGGACAGGTCCAGGGTCTAGGTTTTACAGGTCCAGGAGAGGATAGATAGATATGTAGGACCAAGGATTAACATTAATTACATATGAATACCACCACTAGCGGATCCAGGGGGTGGGCTAAGGGGCTGAAGCCCCCCCAAAATCATCTGAGTGGTATGTCGTTTTAGTGTTTATTGTGCTAAAATCAACCTTCAGTGACGTCAAGCCTACCCCCAAACGACAATCCTGGATCCGCCCCTGAATACCACAATTGTAGAACAAATAAATGTTTATTATTTATTTATTAATAAAAATATTCCGGCAAATTTTACACTTTCCAGCCACGTTTATAACCCCGAAGAAAATCGGTAAATTCTGTCTAATAAATGATGCTATTCACACATAGATATACTTATAAGGTTTCGATTAATATACCCTCACTCTTGTTTCTTAATGAAATATATATTTTATTTAATATAATGTATTAAAAATAAAACATGATCGGATTGCCGCTAAATATCCTGGCCAGGATATCATTAAATTATAAAATGGAGAAGGTTTTTAATTTGGCTAATATTTTTAAATGGATTTTAATAGTTATTTATCATTAAAGGTTATTTATTTATTTATTTAATAGGTTATAAATCGAGGGTGACCCCATTTAAGATTGAGAAAATAATTCAATCATTAAGAAGATGTAATTTTATACTGAAAACTCAACATGTTTTTTTTATAAGATGAAATATGTTCTTGGCGCATTCACCAAATATAATATTAAATAGCTGCATTATCTGTGCCCCACTTCTCAGATTATTCTTACTTTATATCGCTTTTGCCAGGCTTTGTGAATGCAACCCTTAAGCATAGTTTCCACAACAGGTTCCTTCCATTACCATATAAAATGTTTAAGAATGACAAATAATACCAATAAAGGTTATTCTTTTAAAAAAATTTAATATAGTTGGAGGATTTTGTGATGCAGTAGGTACAAAAGAGTTCCCATTTAGCATACAGGTGGTATTCCGTTTGTGTAGATAGGAAAGATATGATTCATATTATATTGTGATCAATCAGCATAATATACGCCATAGATGGAAAAAAATGAAACGCTATAAATATTTCACAAGACTCAAGAATGTGAATGACGCTGACAACAGTAACTGCTAAAGATAGACTCGGTTACAACAATTGAAGACTCTAGTGAAAGTATTTAATATAGGAACTGGTCTCGATATAAATGTGTACAAGATGAAACACATGATTATAAGCAAGAGTCAAACTCCCTGCTGTAGAATAGAGAAAGTAAGAGTAGTATTCTCTAACACGATATCTATTTTTACGAGTCGATCTCTCAAATTAACCACAAAAATAAAGCTCCTCATGCATTATTCCCATCTTGCTTTCTAGATACTGAATTGATTCGGCCGATACTTGTTGGAAATTTATTATAATAATTAACTGATACTACAATTGCAATTTCCACAATTTACGTTTTTTAAAAAACTGTCCGACGCGTTTCGACTAATGTCTTTGTCAAGGAACTGGACTAACTGGGTATTTCTTGAGGAAGTTGTATTTATATTCAAGGAGTGACCAGGTACTTAATTTTGAACAGGATTATTTAATTTTATTATAGGTAAAAGGATTAACTAAAGAGGTTTATTAAGGGGGAAGTTTATTAATCTCCAATGATTCTAAAAGGTTTAATTTATTGCCTTTATTTTCTGAATGTAATAATTTAAAATTTTCGTCGAAAAGATGATTTTCTGTTACTAAGTTTTTTGATTAATGAAAGAATTACATAGATACGTTTTTTACACGCTCTGCCGCTTTGACCAATATAGGCTTTAGGGCATGACCCAAATGATAATTTATAGACTCCAGATTTATTTTTTGGATGGATTTTTGATTTGTTATTTTTGATACATTTTCCAAAACTATTGTTTGTTTTGAATGTAACGTTAATATTCTGTTTTCTTAAAAAGGATGCTATTTTTAAACTTGGTTTGCCAAAATAGGTTATACTATTATATGAATCATTATTGTTTTTGCTGTCTGGGTAAACTTCTCTTAATGCCTTTTTGTGTTTTTGATTTGCAAGAATATTTTCTATTAATTCGGCCTCAAACCCGTTATTTACTGCTATCTGTTTGATTATGTTTAATTCTTTCTGAAAATTATCTGGTGATTGTTTTATGAAAGTAATCTATGAACCATACTATTGTAAGCGGAAAGTTTTTGTTGATATGGGTGTATAGAAGTGCGGTGAATCGTTAGATCGGTTTGAGATGGCTTGTGAAATATTGAAAACTCGTGTTCGCCATTTACTTTGTTAACTGTTAGATCTAGGAAATTGATTTTATCATCTTGTTCACACTCTATCGTAAATTTAATATTTGGATGGATATTGTTTATAAAATTGAGAAACGTTTCTAGTTGTCTGTTCGTCCCTACGAAACAAGCTAAAATATTGTCTACATATCTATACCAATAAATACAATTTTTAGCCAATACGTTTTGGTGAACTTTGTTTTCAATATTAGCCATGAAGATTTCTGCGAGTATGGAACTCATAGGGTTTCCCATAATCAATCCTTCGTGACTTGTGTAAAAAACATCATTGAATTGAAAATAATTTTGTTTAAGGCATGTTTCTAATGCTAATATATCTGTTTTTATTATTGGGTTAATGTTGTTTTTATCGAATATGTCAGGAAATGATAGTGATAGTGTCTGATAGAGGTATACTGGGGAATAAATTCTGAACGTCAAAAGAAATTAATTTAGCATTAGACAATAGACTAACATTTTTAATTTTCTCTACAAGTTCTAAAGAGTTTTTAACACTGAATTTTGAATGAAAGTTGCAGGAATCTTTAATAACATTTATTAAAACTTTTGAAATTTTATAAGCTGGAGCTGTCATATATGATACCACTGGACGGATAGGGTAATTTTGTTTATGGAGTTTGATTAATGAATATAGTTGTGGCGGTTGAGGGTTCATCTGAATCAGTTTAAATTTTGAAATATCTTGGAATATTGTTGCATTTTGTATTAACGATTTTATTTGCCTTTGAAAAAATTCTGTGGGATCTTTAGTTTGGACCTGATATGTACCTGAATTCAAAAAATTAATTGTTTTGTCTATATAATCGGTGTTTTTTATAGCAATTATTGTATTACCTTTATCCGCGCGGGTGAATATTATGTTGTCTTGTGTCTTTAATTGATTTTACTATTTTATGATCATGCGTATAACAGTTGTCTATAATAAATTCAGATTTTATAATGTTTGCGGAAATATATTTGTTACTAAAATTATCAGAATATTTATTTAAAGCAATCTCTGTTTCTATTCCTAAATTTTCATATGCTTTTGTGGATGAATTGATGTTAATATTGTGTTTCAAACCTTTTTCTAGTAGTGACTGTTCGTAGGAAGTGAATACAGTGTCTGTTAAATTCGTGAATCTATCGAAAAATTTGTGATTTGTATATTTTGTTGCTATCTAGAGATAAATCATAGATTTTAACTCCTCCTATATGTGGCTTTATCATAAACGTCTAAGAATTCTGTGGACCACGTGTATATTGAAGAAGTCTGCTGAAGAATAGAGAAAAAGACCCTGCTACAGAATATGCTGCAAGGAAAGATCCCAGGGAAATGTGAACCAGGTCGACTGGCTAAAAAATCTCAGGACATGGACAACAATGTGACTTTTTCGTGCCGCAACAGACAACATTATAACCGCCAGAATGATTGAAAGCAGCCTGACAAAAAATGCCATAACGACCATAATTTCAAAGTGGTCAAGGAATTTCCATACTTAGGTTCGGGTATCAGCAACGGCAACTGGGTATTAATAGAGTCTTCCATACACTTTCACATTTTATCAAAATGAAACACAAAAGTAAAAATATATGAGACTATAAGGCTAGTATTAAAATACGGGAATGAGACCTGGACTCAAGTAGAAACCAACAAACTACTTGTACTTTAGAGATAGTAATAGTAAAGTGACTGGGGAATTTCCCTGGAAAATTTTTGTCAGTAAATCGATTTGTCTGAAATTTTGAATAGTAGGTTGAAAATAGCATAAAAAAATTGTCCCAAGGGGGTGAAAGCCACCCTCTCTGGGGAATGGAAATTAAAATGGTAAAAATAAGAAAAAGAAGCAGAAATCGGTAGAGAGATGAATTCTAAGTAAAAACTTCTCTATGAATATTTTTCGAAAAACCAATACTTTTTGAGTTATTTTGACTGAAAATGTTCATTTTTCGTCCAAAAAACTATGTTTTTCGGTGTTTTTTCTCGAATAAGTGAAAAAATTGATGCCACACAAAAAAATATTCTCTTAAAGAAAATGAAGCGAATAAGGAAAAGAAAATTTTTGTTATTTATGTAGGGGCGATAGATGTTCAGATGCGACTGGTTGAAGGACGGTTCTGGTCTTCAAAATAATATTGTTATGGTCAAAAAAGTAGCTAATTTATTTTTATTTTTTAAATACTGCAAGAAAACTGATACGTTTCCCACCAGATTTTAAATTAAAGGCTTTTCTACTACAATTTACTTTATTTAGATGCTTGTAAAATATCCTGAACGTTGCAGCGACCTTAAAAAAATATTATTTAATTTCCAAAAAAAATTACATTTTTTTTTTGAAAATAACATGGCAAATAAAGGAAATACAAAAAAATGTTAGAGAGCAAAAATGTAGCATTTTTCTTGTAGAATATTTATTAACCGAGAAATCACGGTTAGAAGGAAGTAGTCGAGAGTGGAGACCATGGTTTTCAAGCACTTTAATCTAAAAAATCTCGAAAACAACGCGTTAAAAAATATTGAAATTCATAGGAGTTGTAGCTGTTACATTCCCTGTAAAATGGATTTTGAATTCTTACGATATCTTTAAAATTAAAGAAAGATATCGTTATAGAACTGCCGTGAATAACAGGATTTAGTATATTCACGCAGTCGCAGACGAAGAAAAAAAGGAGCAAACCAAGCAGCTGTTGAACATCTGCTCATAACGTACAACACTGGGAAATAGTAGTACAAGGAAGAAATATATGCAAAACAGTGGTTAGAGAGGATGGATGGACGGATGGATCTTAGGTAAAATTGAAGATATACACTGTGGAACAATAATGTTGTTCTCGCAATAAGAGTAAATGAGTATAATCACGTCACTACAAAATTCGTGTGTTATTTCTAACATATAAAAAAATGTTGAGGAGGTCTTTGATTATTTTGCGAGTTCATTTGGTGTTTCTCTCCTCAGATCTTTCCTGCAACAGATAAGTAATATATTTATGTTATATTTTGAAGAAGGGTTCATAGATAATAAATAAACATAAATCAAATGTGTGACGGGGAAATGATGATGATATTTTTGTGGTTTTATTATGGGTTTGGGATGGAGACATTTATTGCCAGAACACCATAAAAACTGTATCAAGTGATCACCAACCGCCAACTTTGTCACTGTCAATTTTTTTGGCAAACAAGAAAATTCTATCTAATCGAAAATGTTAGAATAAACCTCCAGCTATAGAACACAGCGATTGACGACTCCAGAGTTGGAGTTGAAACGTTTCCAAACACAGGAATACTGGTTGATCATATTGTAGAATTTCTGTTTAGCTAACCAGTAATCCGGGTAGTTTTTAAAAATTGCCGCATGCACTTGTTCTCCATTTACAATTTTTCAAATATTTATCTGTTATAGAAAAAATCTGTGGAGGAAAACCCCAAACGAACAGGCAAATATTTTTAGGAATTACTCTTAAAAGGATATTTTTTCATGTTTTTAAACTATAATTTTTCATAAGGACTCAGACCTTCTGAGTAATTGCTGGGTGCACGATTTTCCTTAATCACAGTACATAACATAAACTGCTATTCCCTCTATTTTACAGTCAGTCTGTTAAACAAAAAATCGCCGAATACAAAGTGGCCATTAGCCAAATTCCCACTGCAGTACGTGTACATAATCGATTATTTGTTCACAGCAGCCTCGGTGGAGTTTTCAAAAAGTTTTGTAGCTCTCTTTCACTGTCAATTGCATTCGGTAGCAGCCATAGCTCGCACACAATCATTCCAAGTGCACTTTAATGTGACTTGTACACGATTAATTTGCGTCAGAGCGGAGTTCCAACGCCGCTGTGATGCCGCCTAGGCGCTCTAGAGCTGCATGCACGGAATCGATTCAGTCGATCACGCCATCCCGTCGGCAGAAAATAATTAATTCACAGAACAACGCAACAGTACACAGTACACACACACACACACACACAGGTACAGCAGAAAAGCGGAATATTGTGACGGTGTGTGTTTTGCTTCAAGGAAATGACGTGTTTGGAGGAGTAATGGGTTTTTCAGACTTCAAGGTAAATGAACAACTTCAACGTTTGTTAAATTAAGTGCTCCGTAATTTCCGGTAATGCTAAGTCGTGAAGGTTTTTTTTCGTGTTCTGGAACGTTTAATCACAGCGAAAATGTTCCTGGATGTAGTTATTATGCATCGCAAATCAAAAACTGCCAAGATCAAGAAATCCTTTTCAGAATAGTGGTTGTCCCCAGTATCAAAGAACTCAATATTCATTTACATATCTTGGTTAAAAAGTGGAAAAAGAATGAATTTATTTAAAAAAGTAGCGGCTTACAGCTCTGCATAATTTTATGTTCAAGAATTAAGTAAAAAAGATTTTTAAGTTAAACGGTTTTATTAGACAATATTGATTTTAATAATGTACTAAAAGCTAAAAAATAATTCCGTAGGTCCTAGATACCACTCATCACACTACTCTCCTGATCAATCTAGGACATTATTCAGACAAAAAAATAAAATAGTTGGGCGTAACGTAACCTGAGCAAATGGTAAATAGCATTTATAATAATATAGCGGTTGACCTGAGAGAAATTTGATTTTATTGTGTTTTTAATGCCCTAGATTGATGAGGAGAGTGGTGTGATGAGTGGTACCTAGAATCTACCGAATTATTTTTTTGCTTTTAGTAAATTATTAAGATCAATATTGTTTTCATTTTCAATAAAACCATTTAACATAAAAATCTTTTTTATTTAATTTGTTTTCAAGTTTTTAGTTTTTATTTTGGTAGATTATGCTCCTCATTCTACTGTTAATCTAGCCTCACGTTGCTCAGGTGTTTCTGGTTCTACCAGCTGCCTTTGTCTCTCTTCTTTTTGGCTGAGTTGCAATTTCTGTTTATTGTATTTTCTTTTGTTTCATAGTGGACTTTTTTATTATTCTAGTCTTTTATTTGGTACCCATATTGAGGTAGTTGTGAAAAAATATGTAATCCGCCATTTTTTTGTGGCGGCCATCTTGGATTTACAATGATACAAAATGCATTAAATTGTATTGTTGTCACAACTAAATGTGTATGCCGAATATCAGATCAATCCGTCAATTGTGTGAATTGACAAAAAAATATATAATCGCAATTTCTTATATTATAATAGTTAGTACCTACTAACAGTACCTTAAACCATCAAGACGGCGTTCCACCAAGCTGAATTAATAATATTACATATGAGAATACTCAGTTTTAATCCTCTTAATTAAATAGAATAAACTTACTTTTATATGATTGTTCTGAATTTTGTTGGGTCATTTTATTGGTACTGAAAACGGAACTTGATTCAGATGCTAAAAAGTTTCGAACATTTGAAATATACAGACTTTACCCTGTTATTCCCAATCAATTAAAAAATACAAATTAGATTTATGAATATGCATATTGTTACGAAATTTACCAAAGCCGACCCTGTTTCATTTCAGTACGACAACGATCGCTGGGATATAAAAAAAGTTAGAAGGTTCGGACGGGAGAAAAACTTATCTCGATTATAACTCGACAACTGTAAAATTGACACTGGATCTGGATTATACTAGAGAATTCGACGCTCATTTTAAAAGAGAGACCCATCCTTGCAGCAGTTAGTTAGTGGAGCGAAGAACTTATATGTAAAATTGTTGTGATATTTGAATCAGTTGTTGTATATTCGATGTAAATAAAAGTTCTAGAAAAGTGAAAGTGAATATTAGTTTTATAATTTTAAATTGAACCCACGGACTATATTGCAATATGAATATATGCAAAATACTGCAATAATGCTATTTATTTTGTAATTATGATTGTACAAATTTTTATGGAAACATTTTGATAATATTAAATTCTCCCCGGATAGATAATATATTCCCTGTAAAACAATAATAACCTCATTTCTCCTCTTCAATATTTCATTATTCATAAAATGGTGAATGACTTATTTTTTTCCATATATTGAAATTAACCTCTTAATTCTCATATTTGTATTACTTTAGGTTCCCGAAAAATAGTAGTTTTGTCCAACAACATTTGCCTACGTGTTCCCCATGAACTAACTGAATTTTTGTAAAATAATAAAAATTGTTTTCATTTATTTATTTGGGGATTTAAAATACTTTGCAGCAACCAACAATACACTTTTATGTGTCATTTCTTCACTCATCTATCTGTAGACTACTGATAACGGAACATATCTGAAGAAGACTTTCTGTACGAGAAATTGTTCCTACCATACTTTGATCCCGTTACAAATATCAAATACTGTATTTGTTACAGAAAATAAACGAGTAGAGAAAATTCCAATGAACAAAAAAATGAACCTCCTCAAATTGTTGATTATTTCGATATTAATTAATCATTAAATGTTAAGACAAGTAGAAGTAGAAGTAGAACTGATACAAAGACGCTATTATTCACACAAGATCACTTTTTGGACATTTTTTTGTTTTTTCATATATGGTTAGGAGAACATGGTGAAAAGAGCTAAACAGAAATTGATCACTATTGAGTTATTTGAATTCACTGGGCAAAAGTCCGAAAGGGTGTATTCTTGTTAAGATTATGCTGTGACAGAAATCGGGGACAGAAAAAAAACTTACATGTGACTCAAGCTACAGATTTTTTGATTAAAATTAAATTATTCAAATATTCGCGTAACATCTTCCGCTAAAAGCCTCTTTCTTATTGCGAGTTTTTGGTCAAGTAGAAAGAAGTTCAAATTCGCCATAAGAGAAAATTAAACATATTGTGAAATTTATTGGCAGTTCCATAATTTAAAACAAGGCGGACTGATTGGAACTATAAAAAAGGTTGTGATCAGCCTAGAAAAATTGCAGAAACTGACTACAACCAACTAGTACTTAAAAAAGCGATGTGAAGCGCTTCGGGTATTCCATAATACACAGAAGAAAAATACAATAGTAATAATAACATACTAAAAGATTTTGGGATTTTTAATGTTTTCGTGGTTTATTCAATACCAACCAATGATGAGCGTAATTTTATTAACACACTAATCATAGACAAAGTAATCTCTCCCGTGTATTAGTATTTCGTTTAAATTTCATTAGTGTATTACCGGGCATACTTCTGTTTCCTAGATTTCGGTCTTTACATCTCCCGTCTTCAAATTTTGAAAATGATTAGAAATCATATGAAACTTAGTCTTTGTACAAACATTACTGTGTTAACCTAAAGTCAACAAATTCCAAGATCAGAATGAAGAACTAGAATGTGAATGTCTAGAGGGGAGGTGGACTGTGTATATAAACACAATTAGTCTTCTTTTTGTAATCCGATTTTGTTTTTATTAGTAGCGTAAGGTGTATGAAAAACTTGATTAAAAAAATCTGGTCAATTGAGTGAGCTTATTTTTAAATGCCTTATCAATATAAAATTTGTGTAAGGATTTACAAAATGGTGAAAATACATCCATGTATATATATATATATATATATATATATATATATATCTAAAGTTTCAAACAAAAAAAAGCACTCCGGAAGTGCCGGCAGAAGTGAAAACTTCAATATTAACGTTGTGTTTAATTATAAGTACAAAAGTACTATCATTTATGAGGTAGAATACAATATTTATTAAAAACCTACACCGATTATTTATTATTATCTTATTTCATTTATTTTTAGTCGAAATTATTTTTTGGTAAACCTACACCGCAAATGGGCTTATTGTGGTGTCATGAAAATGTAGGTTAATGCTATAAAGTATAAACATATTACAAATATTACATCTATTATGTGTAAATACAGACTCGATCGAAACCTAATGTTATTATTAAAATTGTATTTATTACTATTATTATTATTCGTTTTTTTTTACGTTTTATAGTGCTCAGCTTATAGCTGGTTTTCTTGACGGCAGTTACGGGCTAAAGCCAAGTAAGAGTTTTTCATCTAGTATATTTTTCAGTAGTAAGTACTCACTCATTTTCTTTGACTACTTCATCATCACTTTTTTCATTAATAGATGCACTTTGTTCAATTTCCATAATTTAAACAATTCACATATACGAATACACAACAGTCAAGGCGACAGCTGTCACCATCCTTAGATACGCGTGGCACGCTGTACATAAACACACACGGACATTCGCGCAAGCGCCCTGTGCCGCCTTAACGGAGCAACACACTCAGGCACGGCAGAAAGAGTGGGAGATACTAGTTCCTCTCCCTTCCCCTCGATCTTACGCTTTTTCGATCAGCATCACGTGACCCTGACGCGAGTTTGGAAATTTTTACCCATACAAAAAAAAGTGCTCAGCGCCGCTAAAGAAGTTTTCACTTCAAAAAAAAAAAAAGAAACGAAAATTCATTTAGATTAAGCCAAACAAGCATTCAAAATGTCAAAGTGGATTTATCTGACTTCTCCTGTTTCTCAATTTTTTTGTTGTCCAAAAGTTGTTCCAGGCTCATACTGAACTTGATTTTCAGTGCTTTGCATATTGCTGTGCCTACTATTACATTCAAGTTTTAAAGTGTCTAATATCTACTGTTCTTATTTTCCTTGTCTTCGTCGTCTTGAAAACCAAGATATCAAACGTAAATTTAATTAGACCCTTGAAGCCGATATGCATAAAGATATCCCGGTTCTCCATTTAGCCTATGTTTAATAGATAATCTATCTTCTCACCTGCAATTTATCTCGCCGATAGCGAATCCATTTCCAAATAATTAACTTCCTACCCTTTATCGTGTGTAATGTCACATCAACCATAGTTAATTGCTGTGATACAGCATGTTCTGTGAATCATATAAATATTGTAACACATGTGTTATAATGGGGACCACATACAGTCAGAGAACAAAACTAATCCAGCGATTTATGCTTTCCGAATTAGCAGCGCACGCATTAGCAGAAAATCTGAACCCGAACATTAATGTGTTTACGTTTCGATTTCCTATAGAGCAAGGAACATTAAAATTTAAGGGTTGTTCCGTTCCTAATATGGCTAAATCCCTAAAATATTCTATTTATAGATAATAAATTTACTGGTCAATAAAAATTAACTTTTTGTATTTGATAGGAAAATGTCTATCTGGTTAGGTTAAGAAAAACATTTTAGAAACGATTAGTAGTAGTAGTATAGTAGTATATTTCTAATTATTTTGGGAGATGAGAACACAATTTTTATTAACAAATATCAGGTTAAATATTAAATGCTCAATAAAATAATAATTTTTGGACAAGAAAATATATAACTGATAACAAGAATTATTATTGCATTATTTTTGTTAAGATTTCCAAAACTCACACTTTCATGAAGAGATGTAAGAATTAATGCAGTGTTATGTTAGGCTAGTTATTAAAGTTATTATTAACATATATATTAGATTCAATATTCACTGGTCAACAAAAATAGAATCTTTTTATGTAATAGGAAAATGTGTTAAAAAGACATAAAATAAAATATATAAATGTAAATTTAATTTATTATGGCGTGGTATGTAAAAACTTGAAGTCGTCCGTATAAACAACATCCACCGTAAGTATTTATTTTTGAAAAGGATATACCTACATTGAAAAATGTGTTGTTTATCGCTATCGTAACATTCTTGCTTATTTACTGAACAATAATTTGACTAAGGTTTGGTTTACTCCCTGAAGATGACAGCTTAGCTGTTTGAAACGCCATTGAGTGTAAAAAATAATATATATATATATATATATATATATATATATATATATATATATATATTAACAGGAACCAGCCAAAATGTAGGAAATAATAACAAAAGTACTCTTTTTACTTATGAAGCGCTTTCGAAATATATTTATTTCTTCATCAGTTCATTTCTAAAAGTTACACAATAAAAAAATAGAATAATATATAATAAAATATAAAGACAACTTACTGTAAGTGAGGTTTAAATATTAAAACCAAACATTTCAGAGGATTGAATATTAATATATAATGTAGTTTAAACAACGATCTTGAGGAAAAAACACAATACATTAACTTGACAATTAATTGATAGGTAAGCTGACTGAACATTTTTTTTTATGATGTGAAAGATGAATTTTTGATATGTTGATACTAATTCAAATAGTTTTGTCTTAATTGAATTAAAAAGAGTTATAAAATAGGAAATTCCTCAAAATAGTTTTATGCATATTCATGGTTTAAATAATATTAAGTTGAATTTTGGTTTATTGTATATACAAAATATATATTATAGAAAGGGGTTAATAAAATAAAGCAGTAACAAATGGATTAAAAAATATACTTCAGTTAAGTTATTATAACAGACTATGTCACCAAAATTAGATTATTTTCAATTTCTAATAAATTAAAGTACATTATTTTTGGAGATCTGTCTTTTTATTGATATTACTGTATTGGTTGTTAATATACACCATCTCTAAGAAATTTCTTTTGAAACTAATCCTTTCACAAGCCAAAACTCGAGCATTCTCAAAATCTGGAGAAGGATTTTTGTTTAAACTATGAGTTGCAAGTGCACAACTTTCTTTATTAAGTCTATTGTCATTTCTGTGGGAAGTGATTCTGTGTTTAAGATTTCTAGATGTTTGGCCAATATAAGAGGCTTGACAGTCTGTACAGTCAATTTTGTAGATTACATTAGATTTAAGATTAGTTGGAGTTTTGTCTTTTATTTTGCTAAAAAGAGAATTTAGAGTTTTGATAGATTTTTGTGCAAATGTAATGTTGTCTTCAGTTTTGAAAATGTGTCGGATTTTAGGAGTAATAGTTTTAGAAATGAACTGATGAAGAAATAAATATATTTATAAAGCTCTTCATAAGGAAAAAGAGTACTCTTTTTATTATTTTCTGCGGTTTTGGCTGCTTCCCGTTAACTGCTTTCTGATATATATATATATATATATATATATATATATATATTTGTACTCTTGGTCTTAGGAAACAAACCTTTATTTTTTACACTCAATGCCGTTTCAAACAGCTAAGCGGTCATCTTCAGGGAGTAAACCAAACCTTAGTGAAATTATTGTATATGTATTATGTTTTTAACATTGCTTTGCGCTGGCCATCAAACAAAAATATTTCAAATCTGATTTGACAGTTATAAATATAAGAGATGTTTCCAAATAACAAAATACTTTAATACTTTTTCCTTGTTTAGTAATTATTTAAACCACCCAAAAATGTTCCCGATGAAAAGCTGCCGCCATTCACATATTAGCATATGATGGTATATATGTACCGTTTTGACCAGATTAATTAATTAATTATTAATATAAATATTCCCCTTATAATTATCTCCTGTATTTTGGGTCTGTGATCACCTTTATCGGTACAGTGATAGTCCTATATTTGACACAGTTGCTGATGTAATTTTTGGTGCCGGACAAAAGAAATGTGGACTACAAGCCATTATTCATCATTTTTCCTATTTTTATATTTAATTTTAAAATAACGTCAAAACTTATTCAGGGATATAATAATATTAAAGTATATAATTCGGCTTGATGTTAGAGGAGATAGTAGATCCGATGTCTGCTACTTTGCTTCATTCATTAATAAATATTATTTTAAAACATTATTAAAATAAAATTATTTCGTTTTCAAAAAGCAAGTAACATTCTTTGATAGCAGACTTACTAATTTAAGGTAAAATCTAAATAATTGAATGCTTAAAGAAAGTCGATAGCAGCATACTAAATATAATTTATATTATATATAGTATCTGTTTTTTTCTGGTTCCCAGTTTTCTAGGTTATACAGGTTGATGGAACTGACATTCTCAAATAATCAATTAATACAAGTTACAAATGTGTCCTTGCTTTTGATGAGTCATGTTGCCCTTGTCCTTATGACCTTGACTCAAAAGCATCCAATACTTCTTGTCGAAAATTCATTAGACGATAAGAAGTAAAGAGGTGACAAAACTTTAGAATAAAGTCTTGGGCCAAATTTTGCAAACACTGGCCGGAAGTAATCGGATCTTGCGTACCATTCATATCCGTCTTTGCTATAAAAGGTTGAAAGGCAAAAAATAGAAAAAAATGATAAATCTTTAAAAAGAAATCCGAAGAAGCCTAAAACTGATCATTAGTTAACGGAGCGTATGGAAATCGGAAAACGCATGAACATCGCTGATTGATGATCAACTCCCTCGTCTATCTTTATAAGCCGACAACCGCCGGTGTTCTTTTTTAGATTTGTATGCCGATTGACGAAATTCCTTTCACTACTTCACCTGAGCTTCCACGGGGTATCTACTTCAGAATTAATGAGTTAAATGGGGCCTTAAAGAGACGTATTATCGCGGTTACATGGATGGAACGCTGATTCGACTCAACAGAGTTGTTAGACATCTATATCTATATCAATCTGTAAAAAAATAAAATTTGTTTGTTTGTAGATTTGTAGGGAGTAACCTCTGGAAGTACTGCACTGATTGTGAGTTATCTAAAGTTTTTAATTAAAGTCAATAAATTGGAAACAAAAATAAATAAAAACGATTTTAACATTTTTATAAAAATTCAATTATCCATGGAGGTAAACGGCGAATTGTTTATTGAAAAATATACTATTTTCCTGGATCCAAAAGTAATATATGCATGAGAAGTAAAAGGAAGTGAATGAATAAGTCATTTGTCATTTTGCGAAATTAAATTACTAAATGGGAGGAATGGGGGTCACCATTTCAGAAAATTCAATATCTTCGAGAATAGCAAATAATATTGGTGTGGAACTTGATCTAAAGAAGTCTTCAAACTCAAAATTTGGTAGCCCGCACTCCGTCGGGTAATACCGAAATCCCTTACGAGGCTCGTAATTCCCGACCACTCACTTGCCTCTGACCAATCAGGCCAGACAACACTCTCGCCAGTTGATATAAATATCAGCGCCCCATCACTCGACAGTCCTATTTTCTTCAAGCATACAGAGTATACATTACGCCTGCGTCCCTGAAGATGTCTGAAGCATTTGCGAAAGAAATGTTCGGAAGAAATTCCACTAGACCCCGGCAAACAGCAAATTATTATAATTATTTTCGGAAAAATTCAGTTCTTCCATAAGAGCCAGATAAGGTAAGAAAAATGCTCTAATTTTTGGGAACCGAAAATAATAGAAGTATCAGAAATTTGATATTAATTCTTTGAATTATTAGGGACGTGATATGATATTTTGCGAAAATTGTATTATTGAATGGGGGAGGAGTTTCAATAGTTTTAAAGGAGAAAAAGTGATTAAGGTGTCAAAATTAGCATACTTATATTCTCTTCTCTTTTGGTTAACGAAATACAGCGTCATATTGCCATTATTCACTTTATTGAAATAAATTAGATAATAGTTTTATTTAGATTTGTAACAAACACCAGTAGGTTTTCCTTTGAGGAAAGGTACGAAAATCAACGGTGGTGGCAGTCTGTCTAGATCATATTAAAAAAAAATGTTGATAGGGGATTATATCCTTTCTACCAGAGAGAAATTTTGGAGGGAGGACATCCATACCCCCTTTATCCTCTCGAGTGGATCCGCCACTATGAAAGAATAAATTAATAGAAGGTCTGGAAGAACCATAACCTAATCAGTAAAAGATAAGTTGGAACAGTTAACAACTAGAACGAAGTAGTTTCTAAATCATTGAGGAGGCAAATAGTTATTTTGAATGTACATTTGGGATTTTCACTCCTCACAATAGTTTCTGAAACATCCTGCGGTATATTTGAGTCCTGACTTACGTGAATTTTGAGTTAGGGGGGATTTGACTTGCGGGTGATTTTTCCACGTTTTGAATCCTGTTTTATGGTGGATTTGTTTTACGGTGGATTGATCTACGTTTGGAGACATGTTCTAACTAGGGATTTTTAAAGTTAGAATTCCCTACGTTTTGGTTTTTGAAGTTATTATTTGGTATGGAACCGATTTAACCGTTTAGATGGAAATCAACTGATATCCAGTCGGTGATGAATTAGTTGGAGATATTTGGCTTTGAGTTTCCAGGATCAAGAACACAGTACAGATAATCATGTCAATATCATAAGAGATAGTAAATTTCAGAAACGTTTGATAACGTAAGGTTAATTTGTCGACAGATTATACCATTATCCTTTTTAATCAAATCATTTTGATTAGGTGATTATTGTTGAGTACATTTTTTGTAGATTTCAAGTAGAAATTTTTTTGTAAATATCTAAATTTTCACTGTGATTTTTAAATCAAATTTTTAAATATTCCATAATGTAAATTGCAGATTTTACTCTTTAGCTACATTTATTAGAATGTCCTATTTTTTTAAATAAAATTCTTATCTTGATTTTTTGTACTACATATTTTCTTTTTGATTTTTTTATTAAAATATCTGTATTTACATTTTGCTTATTTTTTCATATACCTTACCTATTGATTGTGAAAGAATTTTTGGAAGCACCACTGAAAGTATTGAATACATAATTTTTTTAATAGAATCAGATTATTAGCAGTTTGTTCATAAGGAACATAACAATATCACTATAGCCGGTGTGAATTACATCATAACCACATAGTATTTTTTGGTTTTTAAGGTTTCAAGCAAATGGCGCCCTGAATAAATTTAAATTTTGTGTTTTACTTTCTTTTGCCCACGCCCAAATGTTCCCGATGAACAGCTGCCGCCTAGCACATGTGAACAAATCCAGGTGGGTTTTATCTTGATTTTTGAGTTTTCCAAATTTAGGATACCAGGTTTGGAAAATGCCTGGAACACTAGTTGCCTTCTTATAGAAAATACCCTCTGGCAGGACCTATTTTCTCACAGTTAATCCTGCGACAGGTTTTTTTCTACGAGAAGGCAACTAGTTTTTCGGGCAGTTTCCACAAACTGCTCCTATATACTACACTTTGATTTTCATTACTTAACTGTATTTTTCAGAAACCATTGTGAAGAGTGAAAATCCCAAATGAACATTCAAAATAACTAGAACGAAATTAGAGCAGTTTTACTTTAAAATTGAAATCTTTCTGCCTCTCATCAGACTAGCTTGACGACTGCATTAGACTTCTTCTTCTTCTTTAACTAGTGTGTCTCGTCCAACACCTCTTCCAACTCCTTCCATCTTGTACAGTCCTGGAGTGTTGTTAACAATCTGTTCCCGGCCACTTATCTGATGTCGTCGAATGTAAATGGATCAGAATTAACTAATTAGTAAGATTTGATAACACACACACACTGACTGGGACAGGTGGTGCTAAATAAAAGTTGGTAAAATAAAAAAATATTTTAAAAGTTACGCCATTTTTCAACGACTAAATATATTTCATCATTTTCAGATCTGACCTCTATCCTACGAACGACCCTAAAAGATTGCCTTCCAACTTTTCTCTTAGAAGTTTATTATATAAGTTATCATAAATTTCCAATCAATAGGAAAAAGGTTTTCATACATATTTTCGAAGCTAAAAAAAACTAACCTATCTCGATTTTCAATTTTATGATGATTTCTCGAATATGGCATGTGAAATAAAACATTATTTAGCATTTATTGCAAGAAATACCTGAATTGCTTTTAGTTTTGTAAACCCAATAAGCACATATAGAGTTTCATATTTTTTTATTCTATGTTTGTCGCTTAACAGCACTGCAGAATTATTAGTCTTGAAACAAGTGTAAGAACTTTATCGGAGTCTTTCAGCTATTTCGTCAAGCACGCCATATACTTTTAGTTTACCTTTCAGAAAGTCTGGCACGGATGATGCCTGCTACACTTAAAATTTAAGGGAAGTTAATTAATTAAAGTAAATAAAGCCTTTTTGAAGTATACAGCGAAAGAGTTACTCTTATTAAAAATTCGAATAGTGATGTTTTCTAAATTAAAAATTTAGTTCTCGCGTTTCTTTTACAGATCCCAAGGCATCTTCGTAGATGAATAATTAATTCTTAAATAAAATTAAGAAATTCAAAGAAGATTAAAGGTCTCGGCAGTATTCAATTAACCCTATTAAAAATTTTAGACGTTCTTATTTTATTTTCGAATAACAAGGTTCAAGAAAAAACTGGCTTGTTTCGTTTAAGGGTGGTATTACATTGTAAAAGATGTGCTTCCCAGTCTTCGTATTGTTTCTATCAAATTTGTAACTAACTCTTAACATATGTCGTTTTTTTCATTTCTGATAGTCACTGTGTTCTAAAGTATATGCAATCGAATTTAGTTTGACAAGTAATTTGGTGGAGTCAAGAGGAACTAAGGTGATATTTCTTTTAATTTAAATATTTGTGTTTTTAAGAAAGCAAATTACAACAAGATGAATAACAATGAAATCAGAATCAAATGCACTAATTTTCTGTGGAAAAATCTAATGTGGTCTCCTTACGAAAAAAAAGTTGGTTATGTTAACCGAAAAATGAAACGTCGGATGGCAAATTTGAAAAGATATAGCTGAAAAAGTGCCGACGAAAATGTGTGGTACAAAAAAAAAAGAAAACAAAATTTCCAATTTTATATTTTTTTCGGATATCTTCGGAAGTATTCGGAAAATTTAAATAAAAAAAAACGGCATTTCTTTAACCACCAAATTACATCCTTTTAAACTTTTTCGTATCTCTTGTAGTTTCCGATATCCCAAAGGTGAGGGTTGAATTTGAAATACCCTGTATATTGCCATAAATAATGAAAAAGTGTTGCATACTTGGTAGTGCCATTAAATTTGTTTTTTTTATATTTCAAGGTGAACTGATTTATTTAAATGGAAACGGCATTTCACCTCGAATCCGGAATGAAGCTTCAGTAACTTCCAGGGTTAGGTATGTCCTTTATGACCCTATAGTTTAAGAGGTCAACTGGAATTTAAATACCTCTCTGAACCTTCCTAGAGTTCATAATATACAAGTCTAGCAAAATGTGGGGAAAATGAGTTCTAACGGTTGGAGAGGTCATTGTTTTTTTGACTGCTAGCCATCAGATCAATTTTATTTTTGCAGCTGTTGTCAACGATGTTAATCAAGATTTCCATATTCCTTTATCTATCATCGTATTTTCAAAATCCTAATCCTAAATAAATATCTTTTATTTTGTGGAAATAATCTTTCCATGTTTCTTTTATTTATTATTAATTTTACGGGTCGTTTATTAGGGATGAAGACATTTAATATTGTAATTACCGGTTTCGAATAATTTTTAGAGTACTCCCAGGTATTAAACTGCACAGTGCAATATGCTTCACAAGACTTGGTGAATGTTGTGAAACGATTTGGGCCAGCATCCATACACAGTTGTATTGACCCAAGAGTTGAAGCCAAACAAACACAGATTTAGTCGCCAGCTTGTTGATCGGGTCGAACACCAGTTGGAAATTATTGGAGCAAATGAATATAAAAGTTTTCCATGAGGTGTATAGCGTAACAGTGTTATTGGATCATAATTGTGTTATTAGACCATAATTCTTTGGAGAGAAGAACAAGCAACCACTACTGGTTCACGTTAGGCGAAATTTTGTAACCAGATACTGAAAACATGTAATTCCAACAGGATGGCATCAGGTGCCATACAGTTGAAGTTCTGTGCTGAGGGAGAAGTTTGGCGGCCAGGTTACCTCATGAGGTGCCGTTGTGAATTGCCGCCCGGTAATGTTATTCAACACACATGGATTTTCTCCTTGAGTTTGAATCACCGTATTGGTCAGTGCGTTCAAAGTGGTGGTGGGCATATGAACAATAATATTAGGAAATTGTCCTACTTGTCACTTCGAGATGAATTAATTTTAGCTAACGTCGAGAAAAATTTAGCAGTTACTTAGTTATTCAATGTTCGAGCACAGAAATTCGAAAAATTTAAGACAAGTACAATATTTACCGGAAGAAAGCGATCTTCAAGATAAGTCGGATTTTTCTGACCCGTCATACTATTACAGCCCAAGACTGATGAATAAATTCAAGAAAATCTTACCAGATGTTAACTATACGAAGGAAAGGAAATGTCCTATATATGTACATGAGTATTCCAAAACCTCTAGTGACAGCACGTACAATAAGCCTTCCTCGAAATCTTTGGAAAAAATATCGTCAAGAAAATCAAAATCTACAAACTCTTAAAGTTCAAAATCGGTTCTGGACAAATTTAAGGTAACTTATTGGGCGTCTTGGAGACCAAATCGAGAAAAAAAAACGTTCGAATAGGCAAAAAAGACAAATTCAACAAAACCGATGCTTACGGGGATACGTCGGATACTTTGGTAAAACATTTTGTTAAAAAAAATTCAAGGACTCTTCTGCATCTGTTGACGATACAGATCACAAATATTACAGCAGGCGATTACAGAGCTCGCGTTTGATCGAGATGAGTTCCCAAGATATTCAAACTGATGATTTAGTAATATTGAAGCAAACTGATCACCAAAGAAACGATGCAATTGAGAATGAGCATCCCAATTCCTCTGAAACAACTGCAATGTTTAAACAAGATATTTGCGACGTGAAAGGTCCGAAACCCACAATATCTAAATAATTTTATTAATTATGGCTAGTTTTGAGGTCTAAACCTTCAACCCATTATCATGTCTAAAGACGCAAGATTAAAAAAGTAAAATATTGTCAAAAAGATATTAAAACAAAATTATTAAATAACTGAAGTAGAATCCCTTCTCAAAAGGTTATGTATGACGCCTTAAAATAATTCAAAATTATATTTGTAGGAGTAAAAAAGAAAACAAACAGAAGTACTAAGTTTAAGCTTCAACGTAAAGCATAAATTAACGTAAATGTTTGTTGTTTTATTTCCTGTGATTTTAAAATTATTGATCTTAATCAAAAATTCCTTACAGTTAGTTAGAATCTGTCAACCATCGACAGCTTTCTATTCCATCATGAAAGCAGTTCTACGATTTTTCAATTGTGTTATTAGACCATAATTCTTTGGAGAGAAGAACAAGCAACCACTACTGGTTCACGTTAGGCGAAATTTTGTAACCAGATACTGAAAACATGTAATTCCAACAGGATGGCATCAGGTGCCATACAGTTGAAGTTCTGTGCTGAGGGAGAAGTTTGGCGGCCAGGTTACCTCATGAGGTGCCGTTGTGAATTGCCGCCCGGTAATGTTATTCAACACACATGGATTTTCTCCTTGAGTTTGAATCACCGTATTGGTCAGTGCGTTCAAAGTGGTGGTGGGCATATGAACAATAATATTAGGAAATTGTCCTACTTGTCACTTCGAGATGAATTAATTTTAGCTAACGTCGAGAAAAATTTAGCAGTTACTTAGTTATTCAATGTTCGAGCACAGAAATTCGAAAAATTTAAGACAAGTACAATATTTACCGGAAGAAAGCGATCTTCAAGATAAGTCGGATTTTTCTGACCCGTCATACTATTACAGCCCAAGACTGATGAATAAATTCAAGAAAATCTTACCAGATGTTAACTATACGAAGGAAAGGAAATGTCCTATATATGTACATGAGTATTCCAAAACCTCTAGTGACAGCACGTACAATAAGCCTTCCTCGAAATCTTTGGAAAAAATATCGTCAAGAAAATCAAAATCTACAAACTCTTAAAGTTCAAAATCGGTTCTGGACAAATTTAAGGTAACTTATTGGGCGTCTTGGAGACCAAATCGAGAAAAAAAAACGTTCGAATAGGCAAAAAAGACAAATTCAACAAAACCGATGCTTACGGGGATACGTCGGATACTTTGGTAAAACATTTTGTTAAAAAAAAATTCAAGGACTCTTCTGCATCTGTTGACGATACAGATCACAAATATTACAGCAGGCGATTACAGAGCTCGCGTTTGATCGAGATGAGTTCCCAAGATATTCAAACTGATGATTTAGTAATATTGAAGCAAACTGATCACCAAAGAAACGATGCAATTGAGAATGAGCATCCCAAATCCTCTGAAACAACTGTAATGTTTAGACAAGATATTTGCGACGTGAAAGGTCCGAAACCCACAATATCTAAATAATTTTATTAATTATGGCTAGTTTTGAGGTCTAAACCTTCAACCCATTATCATGTCTAAAGACGCAAGATTAAAAAAGTAAAATATTGTCAAAAATATATTAAAACTAAATTATTAAATAACTGAAGTAGAATCCCTTCTCAAAAGGTTATGTATGACGCCTTAAAATAATTCAAAATTATATTTGTAGGAGTAAAAAAGAAAACAAACAGAAGTACTAAGTTTAAGCTTCAACGTAAAGCATAAATTAACGTAAATGTTTGTTGTTTTATTTCCTGTGATTTTAAAATTATTGATCTTAATCAAAAATTCCTTACAGTTAGTTAGAATCTGTCAACCATCGACAGCTTTCTATTCCATCATGAAAACAGTTCTACGATTTTTCAAACTAATCGAATTCAAACATTTTCTTTCATTTTATTTAGAGCAACCTTGTAAACGGAATCACATCCACGTCTCCAAGAGTACAATTACGATAAAGGAAAAAAGGCGAAAGGAAAGTCTCGTAAGCCACTATAAACAATACCTGGTTGACTCCGACTGTGTCTCGTGTATCGTTTCTTTGGCATTATATTGCCGTTTTATTGCTTGAAAAGAATTAGCTATTTGATTTATGTCTTTACAGCCTTAACGCCTTATAGTCGCTATATATAAGATTAACGGTTATTTACTTCCGCCAACATCTTTATCGACAACTTTCATTCGATTAATATTGACATTACAAAGCATCGCAAAATGTGTAAATACAAAACATATTCTCTTGATGAAAAAAAAAAGATTTTATAACGTGAATTGTGTAGACTGTTTCACGATCGATTTCGCATAATAAAGTATAGACTGAAACTAGAATTGATGAACAATTACATCGACTAGGTAATATGAAAAAGACATGAGATGTACATTCTTTGTAGTACAAATTCGACTTTAACATACCTTTCAAATAAATAATTATAACGGTACATTTTCTTGCACCAACTGTTTTTTTATAAGCTTACTATCTAATTGTACATGCTTTTGTGCGGGCGAGAGATTGGAATCGAAATGTACCACATATAAAAAAAATATTCTGTCAACTAAATGCAATCTGTAATAACTGTTCACAAACTCGATTTATTCTCGTTTAGTAAGTAGTTGTATTAATGTATTTGATATTTCACTGCTAGGTGATTATTTTGACAATACTTATATTTGAAAGGTTTATATCTAGTGCCTAGGTGACCTAGGTTAGTTCGCGTTTTCAATTTTTCCAGATATTGGTTTATGAAAATACAAATTGTGCCTCCAGGGATAGCGTAAATCAATTTCATTTCATTTATCACCGTCAAGCGCTCTCATTAACCTCTTAAATTTGCAAGGCAATGACCGAAGACGGCTAAAGTCTTCACCTTGCTTTGCTCATTCCTATTCATAGTACTTTTTACTTACATAATATTCACGTAAATTAATGGACAAAAGGGAAATGATCTAATAGCATAAAGTTTGTCAATCACCTTGAATAAGGTTCGGATCTTATCAACTAACAGCTTTAGTTTTCATTTTTTTTAATGTATAATTGTTTGCATAATTCTCATCGCATTGGTATTTTATACAGAGGTTAAAGCTACTCCTGGACATCGCCAGAACAAGTGGAAACTTACCAAGACAGCTGGAAACAATTTAATAACCTTTTATTAAGGTTAAAAATCAACACAAAATGTTTAATTAATATCTTTTCAATACCAATGAATTTATCAAAAAACAATTTAAGCTCTAATCCAAACTTGAATTGAGACATATTCGCTTGAAAGAATATTTCACCGTGCACTAGCCGAAGTGCACGGTGAAACGTATATAGCTTCTATGAGATACGATATAACACCTTAAAGCCTGAGATAGAAGATAGCTAATGCAAACTATATGGAGCAATTGGCTGATTCTCGTACGCCGCACGAAGACAACGACCTGTGCTAATATTGACCGGAGCTATCCGAACGTTTCAATAATTCAAATTTTTGTTTACGTGATTTAATTAGTGGTTGCTTTGTCCTCGTAGTCTATGAAAGAATATTGAATATACAGTGTGTGTGTGTGTGTGTGTGTGTTTACATAACTGTGAAAATGAGTATCAATTTTAACATTGACTATATTAAAAACAATAATAAATCGTTTCAAAACAAATTAGATATAAAATTGGCTGTAGGATTGAGTTGGCTGATACTTGGTGGAAGTTGAAATGCATGATGATTTGAGTAATACACTTTATTTAAAAAATTGTGACAATTGTTTCGATTTTTTAAATAAAGTGTAAGTTTGTAATAAGTGTATTACTCAAATCATCATAAAATTGACTGGTCCACCTAGGCCATATCTTAATTGAAATTTATAATAAAAAGAAATAGTTGTGTGGATGTGATCGCATAAATACATGATTTTGTTTTCCTTGCATTATTTATGGCGGGGAATCAATTTGGACGGAAACAGGAGTGAAGGATTAAAACGTTTCTTAGAAATACGATGTCTCAGGACTGGCTAAATGCTCTTTCTGTGCTTAGTATTGAAAAAAATATATTCAATTAATGCCAGACTTTAATAAAAAGGTCATTGAACATTTCGTTGTCGAAAAAAGTCGACGAATATTTTAAGTAATAAAAAATAAATACAGTATTAGCAAAGCTATAGTTTGTTTTGTTGCATCTTTGAATCCCAATATTTGACCAGTAAAGTGCACCACCAGTTTCATAACCCACCAGCCGCCACTGATTGTTGTTGTCCAGGCGATCCACGAAAAAAAGAATTAGCTATAGAAGTTCTACACTTACTACTACTTAGTTACCCATATCCAAAATAAATAAAAAAGATAAAGAACCCCGAAGAATAACTGCTGAACTCCTAAAGAATGGAACCAGTAAAGTCTGTGAAAACCTTGCGGGTATTTTCATACGATGTATTAACGAATTATCCCAAATGAATGGAAGAAGGCCTGCATTTTATTAATTTACAAGAACTATAGAGAACTTTCAGTGACTAGCACACATATTAAGGTTATATAGAAGAATTATAAGAAAGAAATTGAAAGAGGAATATCAGTTATGAAGATGAAAAGCAAAATGGATTTCGAGTTGGAAGGCCATGCAATGACAAAGCTTTTAGCATAAAACAAGTTTTTGAAAAAAGAATAGTAATTAATTCACCTATACATCTAGTATTATCGTACAACAGAAGAATTTTTGTTAATAATTGGTTAAAACCGACTTGTTGCTTATCTCCCACTTTATGTTATCTATGTTGCAAAAGCCCTAGATCAATGGGAGAATATTCTGATATTGTGCTAAGGAAGGAACAGATGACGTAGACATTCAGGAAAAAACAACAAAACAAGAAAAATATTAAAATGTTTGAATGGCATACTGTGAAGTACAGAAATAAATAGAAGATTAAAAGTTAGAATATAAAGGGTGTTCCAATTTGAGGTTAATTTTTAAATTTGCCGCCATTTATATTTTTTGTACTAAAATATCATATGTTATTTGACAGATGACAAGTAGGAATATTCCGGTTATTAAAACTGGAGAGATTACGATTGAGCAACGCGTGTTTATTATTAAAAAATATTTTAAATTTGATGAAAGTTGTGCAGACGTTGAAAGAAAATTTTGTACAGAACATGGAATGTTACCATTGGAAAAATTGTTCAAAAATTTGTGGAAACTGGTTCAGTAAAAGATGAAAAACCAAAATATATCATCGTAGTGGACGTTCAGAAGAAAATATTGCAGCTGTTACTGCTAATGTTTTTGAACAACTAAAAACATCATTTCGTCATCGTACACAGCAATTAAACATTCCAAAAACCACTTTATTCAGAATTTTGCACAAAGATCTTAATTTAAAGGCTTACAAGATTCAGATAACGCAAGAAATAAAGCCAACTGACTTTGGTTTATGTCGTCAATTCGTTAATTGGGCCATACAACAGAAACTTGAAAATGTGAATTTTTTCAACAAAATCATCTTCAGCTATGATGCACATTTTGAATTGGGTGGATCTGTTAACAAGCAAAATTGTCGAATCTGGTGTGAAGCAAATCCACGAGAAATAATGGAAAGACCGATGCATCCACAAAAAGTAACTGTTTGTTGTGGTTTTTGGGCTGGTGGAGTGATTGGTCCATACTTTTTTGAAGATGACAATGGAAATACTGTGAATGGTGATCCATATCGAACGATGATTACTAACTTTTTGTGGGATGAAGTGGAGCATATTGATGTGCAGAATATGTGGTTCCAACAGGACGGTGCAGAAACAATCAATCTTTTGAAACAGAAATTTGGTAATCGCATAATTGCTCGAAGAGGAAACATTAATTGGCACCCTAGATCTTGCGATCTAACACCTCTAGATTTTTTCCTATGGACCTATTTGAAAGAAAAGTTTTATGCCAACCATCCACAAACAATTGATGACCTAAAGGAGAACTCTATTGACTGTTTTCAAGTAATTGAACCGCAGTTATGCCAGAAAGTTATCGAAAATTTTGGCAAAAGATTAGAAGCTTGTCGAACCGAAACAATTATACTATCATTTGAAATAAAAGATTTGATCACACTCAAATAATTTGTGTACTTTATTAAAAATTAACCTCAAATTGGAACACCCTTTATGATTCAATGATTAAAAGTACACTAACTTACGGCCCCGAAATCTGGAGACTGAAGGAAAATATGAAACGACAGAAGCCACTGAAATGGATGCTCTAAGACGATCGGTCAAAATATCTAAATTAGAGAGGAATCGAAATGAAGTCTTTAAATAACAATGGGAATACAAGAATATATAAAGAAAAAATACAATTTACTTGGTTTGGACACATCCAGAGAATGCTGACAAAAGGTTTACCGAAAAAAATAGTGTACATCACAAAAACGAAAGGAAAGAGGCAGATCAAAAAGGATATGGGTAGACGGAATATGTCGAAGTATGAGTGAAAAAGGTCTTACAAGCCAGTACTGTAAAAACAGAAAGCAATGGCAATTGAGCATCGGACCCTGCTTCTCTAAACCGTAAATAACAGTCAGTAGTAATTCAAATTATTTTTCTAATATGGGGAGCTTTTTACATAATACAATACTTTTACTCTATTATATTTTATATAAATAATGAATTTACCGTTTCTTTAATATAAATTCTGTCTGCAAGAGATTGCTTTTTTCCTGTAATGATAATGATAAGAATGGAATCATTTTTAATTCTAATGAAATTAATTAAATGATTATTATTGTTTGGCGAGTTATATACCTTATAACCATCATCTTTCCATTACATTTAATAATCAAGAGTTTTGAAGGCAATAAAAATCAAAAATAATACTATGTTTAATCGATTTTAAAATAAAACAACTTTTTTTAAATTAAAATTCTAGTTAACATGTTGGCACAATAGTAGATTATATTTTAATTATTACGAAAAAATATTTTTGTGTAAATGGCAAAATTCTAATTTTGCTGTAAATGAATTACTTAATTTTAATTTTTTTTGCAACTGAACTTACCACTTTTACCGGTGATTTTGAAGCTTCGAAAATGTTTTGAGTTATGTTGTTGAGTGATTTTTTCAGATTTGATGTGGAACCTTTGGTGTGTCACAAATGAAAAAACACAGTTTTGCACCCAAACACCAAACTTTTATTTTAAACACTCAACGCCGTTTCAAGAACTCTAAGTTGTCATCATCAAGGAGTAAACTAAACTCCTTGATGATGACAACTTAAAGCTGTTGAAACGGCGTTGAGTGTTTAAAATAAAGGTTTGGTGTTAGGGTGCAAAACTGTGTTTTTTCATCAAAAATGGTATATAGATTTCAGAAGTTAGCATTTAATTTTATCATCTGAGAAACATTACTCCTTAGAAACGCAGTAATAATTATATAAATGAAAGTTTAAATTATCGTAAAAGGTAGTTCCGAAATCAGAAAAAATCACGAATACACCAATCCTGTCTGAACGAATTAATAATAATAAAAAAAGATTTCTGACATCTTGAAAACTGGTTAGCAAGTATGTATTTATCGTACGAGTAGCATCGTAGCTGTCTTGATTAATTGGACGATAGTGATTGATGATGATGCATCAAGTAGAAGAAAGCATGTTCCATTCTGAGAATGATGTTTTACTGTAGTAATTTGACAAGTTGATTTAGCATTCAATAAGAGTTAATACACTCATGAAAAATATTATCAACTCATATAGTCTGTTATTATATTCTACTTAGGTTTCGTATTACGTGCGGAATTAACTTAAGCTTCATATTGAGGTCTGTAATGCACACACTTGGAACATATTGCTGATAACAACTGCTACAATTATACTCATATTAGCCCGCTCATTCCCTTTTGTAAGGTATATTAGGGAGTCATTAGCGTAAAGCTTGAACTTACTAATGTTTGAAAGTTAACAAGGCAGGGAACAGGGGAGTTTAGAACTCGAGTGGAAATACATATAGACGGAGAGTTTCTATTGAGACTTTTCGAAACTGTAACTACGAATACTATATCTAAAAGGACTTCAACGCTAGATATGTGTCAAGAAAATTCTTTTGCTATTCATATGAAGTTATCACATGGGTGGAACTTACATTAATTAAACCTTTTGATCACAATTTACCTACATTTAATGCACTATAACAGCTCAACGACTGCGCCAATTTTGACTTTTCACCTGAAAGTTCATATATAAAGGGTGTCTCAATTTGATGACATTAAAAATCTATAGAAACTATCAAGAGATGGAGTTTAAGAATTTGGATGTATAGATTTTTTACTCAAGTAAAGTTTCTCAATAAATAAAACATTTTTAAGTTCAAGACATTCTGTCATAATTTGAACTAGATCGCTAATATGATAAAAATTAACATCAAGGTGACACCCAATATTGTAAGGTCGAGATCCCAAAAAAATGATTTTATTTAGTAGTTCCGAAGAATTATTATAAATAAGGTAGAACAAACATTTTAAGAAAGTAGGTACACAATCTTCGTAAATTAAAGCAAATTAAAGAAAATTAATTAAATATATTTTTTTGTTAGATGCCCTAGTAAGCAAGAGATAAAATAAAATACTTCATAGAAAAAGGCTTATAAGATGACTATGTTATATTCAATTCCCTGTAGTGGAAAGTTATTATAAGTTTTCAAATAAAATTATTTTAGAAATCTGCTTTGAGCTCTCTATATATACTCGATGAAACTAGTAAAAATCACTGCAATTGTAGAATATAATATTTGAAAAAGTTTAAAGTTCTTACAACGGGCCCATACATTTCCACACCGTTAGAGGAATATGGTTGCTAAAAGTAGGCACCCCAAATATAATTCCTAAATAGTTTACTTTAACAAATTTCGCAAAGATATATATCCGACTTGACCATACAATGTATGGCAGCACACTCCCTCTAAGGCACGCATAGCGTACATTTAGGGAAAAATTCACTAAACCCCAGATATACTACATATCAAAAGGGTTTAGCTCTGTGGGAGCCCTTGCCAGGTTATCAGGCCCGTGGTTGGCGTCGCGGCTGCAGTTTCCCATGAATTCTCGGACCGTTAGGGTTGTTCCTAACAGGACGGCTTTTTGCATCAGTTGGTAAAGATGTTCGTCCAGACCGAGGTATTTCAAATTGTTTAATAGATGTTTTGGGACTACTCCAGTTGTTGACATAACAATTGGTACCGTTCGAGTGTTGTTTATTTTCCATTGTCTCTGTATTTGAAATTCTAAATCCCTATATTTGGCTATTTTTTCAGCCTGCTTAATATTTAAATTATTGTTGTTAGGGATTGCTATGTCAATTAACGTTGTTTTTCTAGATACTTTATCTACCAAAACGATATCTGATCTATTGTGAGCAATAGTCCGATCGGTCAATATCGTCCAGTCCCAGTACAGTTTGTAGTTGTTATTTTCTAAAATAGATTCTGGTTTGTATATATAGTAGGGTGTTCTTACCGACGGGGATAACTCAAGTTTCAGCGCTAGTTCCTGGTGCAGTATTTTTGCCACAGCATCGTGTCGTTCTTTGTATTCAGTTGCAGCAAACGCTTGGCAACCTACTGTGATATGCTGGATAGATTCAGATGTTTGGCAACCATATCTGCATCTGTCGTTGTTGATAGAAGGTTCTTTGACGATGTGCTTTAGATAGTTCTTAGTTGGAATTACTTGATCTTGGAGGGCCAATATAAAGCCTTCCGTTTCAGGAAACATATGACTAGAGATCAACCAGTAGTTTGACGCTGAACCGTCGACATAATCTTGGTTGACGTCATTTATATGTCTTCCATGAAGGGGCTTTTCTTTCCATTTTAGCAGTTTCTGAACACTGGTCTGGTGGTATACTTGAACTTGTTGTTCTGTCAGTCGCAGAGGTGTTGAGTCATCAACCTGACATATGATTCTGTGAAGGTCAGAAAATTCTGCGAGGCTCTGGATATGATTACGCAAATTAGAAATTTGTTGATCACGTAACTTTCCGATATCTGCCAATCCTCTTCCTCCTTCACACCGGGGCAATGTTGTACGTTCGACACAGCTCTTTGGATTGTGATTTTGAGCTTTTGTTAGTAGTACTCGAACTTTCCGTTGTAATTGTTCAATGTCGGTCTTGCACCAGTTAACTATACCGAAAGAGTAACTAAGCACTGAACACGCGTAGGTATTAATAGCCTGAAACAGATTTTTGTTGTTTTGGTCTTCAGCAGTCGTCTTATCCTTCTATAAAACTCTGTTCTTAGGTCCTTTTTCATGGTGGTGTGATCGATTCGTTGAGCCTGCTTTATTCCAAGGTATTTGTAAGTATGGCCTTCCTCCATGGATTCAATTGAGGTGTCATCTCCCATTTCGTAGGGCCCCTGCAGTATTTTGACTTTACCTATATTAATAATTCGGCATTTGTCTATGCCAAATTGCATATGGATGTCACTAGAGAACCCTTATACTATTTTAAGCATATCATGCAGCTGTTGTTTTGTAGCTGCCATCAACTTTCAGTCGTCCATGTATAACAAATGGTTTATCTTTAATGCTTGTATGTTGTTGTGATTGAGACTGAACCCAAAGTTAGTCGAGTTCAGTTTGTGTGAGATATTAATACTAATATTATAAAAGAAGTTTCTTTCAAAATAAAACTGATAACTTTACATTTAGCAATGTATTAGTGTGCAAAAGTTGGCAATGATTGTTATTAGTAATGGCTGAAAATATGTTCAGTCACATACTAAAAACAGATTAGATGATGTGATGATGTAGACGCTACCTTAGTTATTTTAAATAAACCAATTACCCTGAATGATAACATTTCTGCTTTCCATGCAATTTTTTGTCACAGAAAAGTTAGTTCCTGACCTGCTTACTACTGTGAACTTCTTGACCATGTTCACGCAGTTAGAACATCCCACACAGCAGCGCTAATAACAAGAAAAAGGGCTGATTCATTGAACTTCACTTAACACCCTACAATCCTGACTTTTCTTAATGTGATATTCTTGTGTTTGGGTCTCCCAAGGAACAGGTTGAACAGCAAAACTGGTTGGTTACCCGGTTAAAAATGGACTTCGCACCGAATATTGTTTTTTGAATTCTTCGTAAGTATTTAGTGTCGGATATTGTGTCTGGTGGGTTGGTCAATGCGTAGGATATCACTTTAATCGAATGTTTGCAATAATTTTAAATATGGATACATAACATTAGAAACTGAAATTCGCAGCTCATTGACCAAATGACATTAATAAAAACGGCCAAAGGTCTCAAATAGATTAATTGTAATGAATCACGTATTATTGCTGACTTTGAAACAAATGGCAGTATAAGTGAGAACTGGGTTCACTTCAATGACCAAGAAAAAAGTAAAAAAGAATCAACCCGAAAAATAATTGATTGCGGAAGCCGTTACTTTGTGATACTCGATTATATTCATAATGCAAGAAAACAGAATTTAACTTAGTTTTTATATAACTTTTTATTTTCACGTTACTGTGTCTAGTTTCGGCAAGAGGCTATGCCATTATCAAACAAGAGCGAACTGATGAATGGATTACAGATTGTTACAATGTTACAATTTATACACAAATATACAATGTGTGTTACTTAAGTATAATAATGGATTATATTTATGACATGAAAATTGGAAAAACCTATGAAGGTATTATTTTATTACATTGTAAAAAAGTTATTAAATTTTTAGATTACAGACATACTAGTTAAAAATAACGGTGGATTAAAGTATGACAGCCTGCAATTTTGGGAAAACCCACAAAGATATTATTTGAATACTTCGAAGAGGACAGTTTTTTGCAACTCTACCTGGTCATTTAGGATTAAACTCGCGGATCACAAACAAACTTAGTAATCTTTTAGTCAATGCTAAAGACAAAAAAGTTAACAAATATTTAAATTCTGTGGAGTTTATAGGCTTTCATGTTCGGAATGCAACAGTTTTTACATTGGTATGACATGCAGAAATTTCAACAACCGCTACGATGAACATTTTCGATCATTTAGATATAACAAAACAAACTCAACATTTGCAAATCACTGCTTACAAACAGGTCATCCCTTCCCAAAATTAGAGGATACAGAAATTATTCAGGTACACAGTTTTAAAACGATAATTTTAGAATCAGATCAAATTTTCAAGAGTATTAACGACCCTTTATCCTCGAGTTTAATCTTAAATGACCAGGTAGAGTATTCAAATAATATCTTTGTGGGTTTTCCCAAAATTTCAGGCTGCCATTTTACAATGTAATAAAATAATACTTTCATGGGTTTTTCACAATTTTCATGTCATAAATTGTATATTTGTGTATAAATTGTAACATTGTAACAATCTGTAATTCATTCATCAGTTCGCTCTTGTTTGAGAATAGCCTCTTGCCGAAACTAGTCACAGTAACGTGAAAATAAAAAGTTGATATAAAAACTAAGTTAAATACTGTTTTCTTTTATTATGAAAAATAATTGTTGAAATATCTACCAGGAAAATGTTACTCATTTAAAGTCCAACCATTCTGGTATTCAAGAAAATAGTCGAACACTAATATTATACTTTTTTAATGGTACTGATCATGACTACAGAAAAGAACACACAAACGCAGAAAATTGACAAAAGGGCTTTTGTTTTGCTGGCTTTCCACAAAATTCATTATTTACGGTTCGAATTATTTGAACACTTTCTCCTTATTAACCAGATCCTGGCTTCGCTTCACTGTAATCTCCTTCATAAATTAAAATAAGCTCTTTAAATGGAAAATAAACACAGTAGCTTTGATTATAGTACAAGACGAATTTAATTTTAAATGAATACCCCCGTTCGCTGCAAAACAAATATCTTGATTAATAAAATATTTGTTTTTTTTTTGTAATTTTTAATTAGTTGTTTCGCCTCCAGATTTTTTGTAATAAAATTTGTCATAAATGCTGAATTTCGCTTTTTAATTTCTTCCAAGTTGTATCTATTACCGACTGGAATTTCTTTACTTTCTTTCTTGGAAAAAGTTCTTTAATTTATACTCCATGGAAAGAAACAGCCATGGAGTTTTAAGATCACCTCATTATTGGATGTATTTATAATCCTCCAAGTAACATGCAGCAGTACTACTGGAAGTGTTCCCTGGATATGCTTGCTATTGCATACAAATTTCCGAACCTCAGTTCTTTATAACATGCCAAATATTTTATGTCCTAATGCTAAATTTACAATACACTACTTGCCCGAGACCAGTCGATAAAGTCTAAGTGCTCTTGGGAAATAACACCACAGTTTAAAGAAAATTGCTGTATATTCCAAACGTTTCGGGGTCTAGACGAAACTACGGAGTAAAAAGGCACAATTCTAAGATCTAGACCCCGAAACGTTTGGAATATACAGCAAATTTCTTTAAACTGTGGTGTTATTTCCCAAGAAGCATTGAAAAATATGCCACAAGTAACATTCAGAAAACAGTCGATAAAGGTTGATAACTACAAATGTGTATTAATGGGTAGCACGGTCTTCTTTCAGATAGAAAGAACGCAGATTTTTCGATTGAATTAGGTATTTTTGAGTCGATTCTACTTTCATCAGGGGTCCCTCGAGTGTCGACTTGGGCTCTCTGATCATTATTTTCTTGATGAATGATATCACCCAAGTAGTTCTTGCATTGCCATCCGTTGGCGGTTGATCACAAGATCGGGAAATGCTGATCGACACGGTGGATTTTAAAGCCCACAAAGGGCTATGATTTATCTCGAATAACACACTACATCTCATCCTTAAGTGTTAATGAATCTGTAGATTAAAATTATGTATTGCAGTTAAATTTGGTCTATTTATACCGTTAATCATTCCGTTAGAACCTATGACACGTTTTGAAAAGAAGTTGAGTTCAAAATTAGCCAAATTACATATACCTACCATCAACTGTTTACACACATTTGGGCAACGAAATCTCCCAATTATTTAACAGATACTACGGACGTTAACAATCTATTTAGATTCAGAAATGTTGCCTATAATGTACGTAACCAGAAATTCCGGAAACAGAGGTTTAGTTTAATTTGGAGGATCTCATTCTCATTAATTGTTCTGCTGCTAAGATTAGCGAAGAATTGAAAAACAAACGTATTGTGTACCGGCTTTAATTTAGATTAATGTAAAAGCTATAGCACACAAATTGTATATATTTCCTTTTGTTGCATATTACTTCGTTAATAACACGATTATATAATACAAGGGCAGTTTGAGAAGTCAATGTCCATTTGACTAAAATAATATATTTCTTCGACAAATAAACGTTTAATTTCTCAACACTCTTCTTTTAGACTAGCGTTTTTCCAATTTCTGTATTCCTCTCAAATAATAGGTTTCCTTAGGCCTTCAAAATAGGCGATTGTTTCAAAGATGACGTTTTCATTCGACCCAAATCTCTAAATGCCCAGTCATTTCATCAGGTATGATATTAGGAAATAGTCACATGGGGATAAATCTAGAGAACATTCTGGATAGGGTAACACCACGTGGCCCAAATTATGGATTTTTGCCAAGGTGACTAAACACGGATACATTCGTGCATTGATCTGATCGAACAACAGTTTTCCTCCGGCAAATGTGGTCCAAATATTCATGATAAATGTGATATACCGTCTCAGTTGAGATGACTTCAACCTCAGCCATCTCACGAACTTTCATTCTCCCATTATTCCATAGATATTATCGATGATTTCTGGCGTGACGACCTCTTTTGGACGATCTGAACGTTCACGCCATTTGTGCTGGCATGATCACAAAGCAACTCAGTAATCCAAATCGTTCTGATTACTCAGTACAAAAAAATCCATTTTCCTTAGAATTGCCATATTTACTGCTTTCAGTAGCGGTTAAATACAAACTAAATGACGTGGTTGCCCAAATTTTGGCAGTCCCTATAGATGGCAGTGGCGACCCCTTCTCCTCGGAACACTTCACAGATCTTATTTATACTTTACATATATACATTTATAACCTGGAAATACATGAACAAAAAAATAAATTTGTGCCCTTTTAAAAAAAAATTTTTAAAAAATCCCCCACCCTAGCCTTATCAAAAAATATATAGCTTTCACACCATATTTTGTGGTCCATATACACCAAAACATTATTTTTCCTCAAAATGGTAGGAAAATTCACAATTCGGCATTTAAGAAAGTAACTGATCTGCCTTCCTATATTCTATTATTTCAATACTAAAAAGCTCGTTATTCTTTTTATCTACATTCCTACGTCTCTTTCGTATACTCTACATAAGAGGTCTTCAGCCCGTGCTCGTTAAAATAAATAAATAAATAAATTGAACATCTGCATTAGATAACTGACATGTTTACTCAAAACACGGTGCAATTAGTGTAGTTTCACTCGAAATAAAAGTCTCTGACTTTGTTTAGCTTTCTTCCCAAAGTTGAACGTCTAAAGATCGTAAACGTACGATACGGCACGTTAGTCCTATATGGCTCGAAACGAAAAGAAATTAAAGAAACTACAGATGCGATGACTTCGCAGTTATATCAATAAAATATAACGAAATCCGCGACTGAACATTTTAGTAGAGCGCCCTTTTACTGGAGCAGGAAAAAAGAGAGTAATTCGTGTTTAATGGTCTTAATTAAACGCAATGAAGTATTTTATGGTTAAACGGCAATTATGTGGGACGCGTGCAGGGGATAGCTTTTACGTTGTTTTTCGATTACTCGTTCGTAATTAAGTTTCAGCATATATACTCACTTTATGTGTCGGTGTTTCCTTAAAAGTTTTATGGAATTTGCTGCAATCAAGCTGATATGTAACAGTTACAGTAAAAACCACGAAGTATAGATACCCAGGAGTCCGAACGTAATGTTAAATAAATGGTAGCATTTTAGGGGACAGAATGTTTTGCCGGTAGAGCGCGCTACTTTTTAGGAAGTACTCGTTTAAATCCTTACGCGGTTAATCTTGTTGATACTGACAGTCACCTGACAGCTCTGAAAATATTACTTCGATAATCTGCAAAGCTAAAATGTGTGCTATTAGTAAATAAATAAATACAATTAACCAGTAGCAAACAATTTTATTAAAAAATAAATTAATGTTATCAAACAGGTCTTTAAGAATTAAAATTATAGTTCATCTTTTGTCTCTACGTGTTAAACTATTAAACAAACCGTAAGTGAAGTAAAGAATTTAAACATAGTTTCTGCAAATTAAGTAGTAAATATAAATTCAAAAATGGTTAAATACCTATTTATTTCAGTATTACAATGCTTGATAATAGGAAAGTAATTAATTGATTACAATCAAATATATTATTTATAATCGTATTAGTTATAAATAAAAGACGTTTAACATTTAAATACCAAACAATTTAGATTTGACAAATACACTAGTGTATACAATACAATATTTATTAACAACACTGATGTTTAATATTATTTTTAGGTTACTCACTTTCGGAACTTTGAATATACCCACTTTAGCCACATTTTCACTTGCCTTTCGGCCACTGAGGCAATCATGAACAGCACAACACCTTTCCATTTTTTTTTATTAAAACTATTTTTAAACAATTACATTAATATGTTATACTTAGTTTTATAATTTTAATAATTTCGACATTCGACAGCGCGTATTTACGTTTGATAATAATAAAAACATCGGTACGTACGTCCTGAACATTTGCGCAGCTAGTGGCAGAAAAGATAACTATGATCTGGGTTTAATATTGTATACCACAAATACTGCGGAAAAGCCTATACCGTTCGGACTCCTGGTATCTATACTTCGTGGTAAAAACTATGAAGACAATGTTTACTGATGTTGTCTTATCTTAACTCTCGTGTAACACTACCTTTAATATTTTACCGATAATAAACGATTTGCAGCGATCTACCGGTTATACCCTTGGTTGACAGTGGTTATATTTTGACACTGAAAGTAGAACCGAAAGGGATTGTGTAGAAGGCAATTTGGTTCAACCAGAAAACTGTTTTTTTTATATTCATATGAAGGGTGTTTTTTTAGAGGTATAGAACTTTAAGTTGGCAACACTCTTTTAACCGGCGGCCTTTTGTCAGCTGTCAAGTGATTTATGTTTAGTTTGGTTTAGCATTTCATCATGAATAGACTGACGCCTGAACAACGCTTCCAAATTGTGCAAATTTATTTTGAAAATCATGGTTCTGTTCGAAATACGTATCGCGCACTACGTCCATTTTACGGTCAACATAACCGTCCATCAGAGCAATTAATTCGATTAACTATGCAACGTTTTCGCACCACGTTTACTCTAAATGATAATACGCATCCACAAATATGTCGTACAGTGCGTACAGAAAAATTCAGTGCTGCTGTAGAACGTAGCTTAGAGGAAAACCCGAATCAGTCTATCTGCCATCGTGCACAGGAATTGGATGTGTCCATCCACTTTATGGGAGATTTTGCGGAAAGATTTTGGTTTGAGTGCTTACAAAATTCAACTCGTGCTACAAGATCACTTAACAATTTTGCTTAGCGATGAAGCTCACGTCTGGTTGAATGGATACGTCAATAAACAAACCTGCCGTATTTGGAGTGATGATAATCCTCAAGTTCATGTTGAGACACCGTTACATCCAGAAAAACTGACTGTGTGCTGTGCTTTATGGGCTGGTGGAATAATTGGCCCGTACTTCTTTAAAAACGTTCTAGCCAGCATCGCCAGAACGTTACACTCAATGGTGATCGCTATAGAGCCACGATTACTAACTTTTTCGTTCATCAATTGAACAATCATGATGCACACGAGCTGTGGTTTCAACAAGACGGGGCAACATGTCACACAGCTCGTGCCACAATTGATTTATTGAAAGAAACGTATGGTAACCGCATAGTTTCACGTTTCGGACCCATGATTTGGCCTCCAAGATCGTGCGATTTAACGCCGCTTGACTATTTTCTGTGGGGGATGTGAAGTCGCTGATCTACGCCGATAAGCCCGAAACGATTGAGCACTTGGAGGACAAGATTCGTCGCGTTATTGCCGATATACGGCCACAAATGTTGGAAAAAGTCATCGAAAATTGGAACTTCAGATTAGACTACGTCCGAGCCAGCCGTGGCGGTCATATGCCAGAAGTTATATTCAAATTATAATGCCAGAAATTTAATGTCAATTTAAAAAAATCCTTGTTTTATCCCATTTCAAAGTTCTATATCTCTAAAAAAACACCCGTTATAATGTGATTAACTGTCTAGCCCTTGTGGTTATTTAATGGTGGTCAAGTAATTTTGATAAAATGGACCAAAATTTATTATGGTTACATACTTTTTTATTATTTATAAGTATAATTTTTGTTCGCACAATATATAGCCTGCTAACAAGAAACATAAGACATAACTATTCCATTCAAATTGGCTGAGCTATGATGATTTTAGTCGATCAAACATCTAGGTTAGAAATTACGCGGTACAATGTTACTAGGATTAAGAGCTTTACAAATCTTTGAACGCAAGACGATAAATCATGTATAGACAAAATCTTTATAAATTGCACTACCCTTAAAAGACCCAAATATAGTTGATATTATTAGATATTTATAAGCAAACTGAATAGCGTCATCTGAATGCTTATCACGTTAAAACAATAGACTTAGACTTACTACCCATATCGACTGTAGCTAAAAATGAAGATAATAGATGAAATTAGATGTTTAAACACCTACTTTTTACATTCATAACAATCCACAAAGCAACCCGACTGCTATCAGTAATCTTCTTATATTAAGAATGAAGCCCCTTTGCCTCTATAAAATAGAACTTTAGCAAAGGGAATTAATTTTTATGGTGGTTAAGTTTACCGGTATAGTTGAAAGTTTTGGAAACTGTGAGTATTCGAGAGCCAAGTTTTTATGTTCTATAAAACAGTTTTGTGTAGTTTTTCCGTAATAATAATTCATTTAACAATATTTGATCAAATTTCCTGGGTTTGAGGTTAGGTATTCTGGGGTATATGCCATATTTAGGATATGGAACACATTTTGCTAAAGTTTTACCTTAACTAAACTTTAATTTAATTGACTATGGAGATAGTTTCCTTGGATCTGAGGTTAGGTTTTTATGTGTACATATATGATTTGAGTATAAAATCCAACCAGGAGTTATACTGCATCATTCCGAGATTGTGGTTTGTAAAAAATATTTTAAATAAAAATTTAGTTCGAGACTTTGAGTTGAGAATAAATGATGTTGAGGTTAGGTTTTCGAGTGAAATACATTTTTTAGATGAACTATGTTTAACCACGAGATATAATACTTAATATTATCATCATCCAATGAAAATACACGATTTGAGATATTTGTTTATTATTCCTCAATTTACATCGGTTAATTAAAAAATAATAATACATTATAAACACCCCCATAAATTTTTAGAAATATTACCTTTGAGTAGCTGTTTTCTGACTCATCTGGCATTTACATTAGAACTCAAATTTGGGAAATCGTTCAATATACATAAAATATACAAATATCGAATTATTTTCTCAAATTTATACAGAAGAAACCTTGATCTATTAAATAAATATATTATTTTACTTGATTTGGAGTAGCTACAAATGAAATACTTCCAGTGTGTAGTTTATTGCTCTCTCTTTCTAGTCTTGTCACAATATTGTACCATTGTAGGCTACTTTCCGAAGTATATGCTCTAAGTTTTTTGTGGAGTTTGTCATCCTTGCCTCAACCATCCACAAATTTGACCTTTTTTGATTTCCTCTCTAATTTATGCTGAGAGCTTGATACTTCTGGAGGATAGCCTGCAATGCCCATATATCCTGCCATGACTAGAAAGAGAGGGGAATAGAGAGAGCCAGAGGCTATTTAATCCTATTGGGAGTTGCTTCCAATGAGCTACGTCCAGTATGTAGTTCATTGGCTGGATTCCATACACCAAGTCACCAAGTGAGACAAAATGATGTTCCCTTTATTGCTCCCTCTGTGTAGTCTTATCACGATATTTCTGCGTTATAGGATACTTCCAGAAGTATATGCTCTAAGAATTTAAAATATCGCAAACATAAAATTAGAATTATTAGAACGAAAGGCAAATTTTGGGCTGGTATTGTATATTAATTAGGTGTTATTTTTGTTTGTTTACAAGAATTTAATGAGTTTCTTTAAACGAAGAGTTTTTTATATAAACTATTGCCTGTTTCTTACACAGGAATCTTGTATGGGTATTTCAAGAGCAATGCAGAGTGGTGTCGGATCGAAGTCTCGAAACAAATGCAACGATTTTATGTCAATGTGAAAAACGAAATCCAATAAACTTTAAACTGCTCTCGAAATGGCCAAAGACGAAACATCATATGTCTCGTTCTAAAACAACACATTCACTTTGAGATAAAAAGACCCTGGTTAATGCATTTTACAGAGACCTGAAACAAATGGCCGGGACGGTGGACTGGTCATCAAACGCACTTAATCAAATTCCTTCCAATCCGGCGAAAAAAGCTTCCGCACATCAACATCCGACAAATCCAGAAAGAGGCCATTTTCTCCTCCATCTAATCTCCCGGACAGTGTGTTCAATCAATATCAATCTCGAAACACCTTGTAGTAAAAACGTTCCTTCCAACTCATCTACCCATCTATCACATTTATCTCAGAAATGTTGCGAGATAAATCGTCGGATTGCCTCGCTTTCTCGACGTACATCATTGGCGGTGTAGTGTACGCGCGGAAGTGTCAGGATTCAGGAGTGGGTGTCGTAAGATATTGCCGTAATGAAATCAACTTCTAATCAATACCTTCCTCCGGCAGACGCTCCGGTATTTCAGCTCGGAAAAGAAGTATTATATATGTTCATTGGACCAAAAGAAATGGTCGCACATGACCCAGATTGAGTGGCCGATACTCTAATAGACAGAAGATTACGAGAATTCGTTCAGGTGAAGCGAGAGAATATGAAGGTAATGACATATTCAGGCCAAGCGCTCGTCGATAAGAATCCGGAAGGATAAACAGACAAAGAGAGAATATATCAATTAGTTAAGGATATGAAACCAGTTATGTCACAAATTAAAACGTACGACGGTGAGATCATAATTTTTACCATAAATGATAAAAATATATTTGCCTGTGTTTATTTCTGAATGGAAGCTTTTAAGGCAGCCGGGGATAAATTGTGCAAAAACCGTCACCATCAAGTGTCGTTAGATTTTGTCGGTCTACACGGCTATCTCTTACACGCGGAGGAACATACCTCTTTTTACTCCCGTCCTATCTAGCATAGTTTAGCATTTCGTACCCCTGCGACCAAAGTAACGTAACTAAGTTTTTTAGAAATTGCGGAAAACTAACTCCAATTTAAAAATAAGATTCTAGAATGGTATATTAAAATAACACTAGTCAAATTTAGTACCTTAGTAGAACTTAAAATTGCATATATAAAACTTAATATTAAAAGTTAATCCAAATTATAAATATTCTGATTGTCTTCTAAACGTTGTTTGTGGCATATTCTTAATTACTTTTATGTTTTTTTTGGGCATCACAATCGAAATAAAACGACGTATAGTGAAGGAAAACCAAACGTTTCAAAGTCTATTCTGACTTCGTTGTCAATGGCTTTATATTTATTGATGTAAATTGCAATTTTTTTTGCCATTTATATCAATAAATATAAAGCATTTGACAACGAAGTCAATATACGTCGTTTTATTTCGATTGTGGTGTTATTGTCCAAAAAAAAACATAAAAGTAATTATAAATATTATTTTCAAACAACTCGTAATAATGTTTTTTATTATTATTTTGTTCACAAAGTGATTATAGAGCTTTCTTTTCCATATCTATTAAAGGCAATCTCATTTTTTAAATTCCATATGCGCATATGAAGTTTTATAAAAAATGTATGAGGGTGTTCTTCTGCTTTAAGGATTTTTAGGTTATGCCACTTCACTTTTGTTCTAACGACGGTTATGGAAAAGTTATTACTTCATTCTTCTTGTAATAACTTGAGGTCCAAAAAGTCATCGAGTACTTCAGTATCGACATCCGGGTTTTCTAAATTCAGTGAGCCTAGCAGTAAATTCTTTTTGCAGCTGCAAATTAGAAAGTTTCCAGTAATTCACAAAAAAAATTGCAATTTCCTGGCAGCAACTTGCTTCTTGCTTTTTGAACTAGATTCATAAGATTTACCGAAATTTCTCATGGCTTCTTAGTCCTTCCCATTTTTCCTCTGGATCATCGATTTCACTTTCAGATTCAACAAGTTCCTTAGTCCTACGGATATACTACTCGAACCACTGTCAATGCTGGAATCTAGATTATAATCTATTTATCTATTGTCTATCGTCTATGAGGCAGTTTTTGTAAGCTATAGTCCTGGACATTTGTGGAAGAAAAAGCGCGTATAGTGCAAAAATTAATGGAACAAATGCTACACTAATGTATTCTAGAAATAAAGTAACAAAGATATCTCTTATACTTTCCAATACGCTCTCTGAATCCTGATATCACACTCCAGTGAGATAACACTGCATGTAATAAATTAGCTAGTTGTATTGCTTGTCTACAACAATTTATACGGTAGAAAACAAGGTTGTGTGGGTAGATTTCGAGCATTTGCCAAAATAAGGGTTTCATTTGAAGTTATGTTGTTAAAAAAATATAAATAGTGCATCTCAAGAAATATCCGAGAAATTACGCATAAAAAAAACATTCGGTCGTTTACAATTACACCAGACTTAGAGTTGAGAGCTCCACAACAGATAAGGAGGTATACACGTATACAATACATATATTTTCATATACGAAAACTGGTTAATAATGTTATAGAGATTTCTATCTCTCAGAAAAACTTGCTGTTTTCGAAATTTCCAAGCTTCTACATTTTATTTGATATTTCGAAATAGGCAATAACCAAACGGTGTCAGAGAGGAAAAAACTAACTAAATTCTCCTTCCTATTTGTAAGTAATGACACCACTGAAATGTACGGGTGCAATTGATCTATTGCCAACTAAATTTGGAGCTTCTAGAAATTACTTTTAATCAATATCTTCCTCGGTAGAGTCACCAGTCTTTCAGCTCGAAAAACAAGTATTTTATATGTTCGTCAGACCAAAAGAAATGGTCGCACATGACCCAGTTTGAGTAGCTGATCTCTAATAGACAGAAGATTACGAGAATTTGTTCATGTGAAACGAGAGAATATGAAGGTAATGACATATTCAGGCCAGGCGTTCGTCGATGAGACTCCGGAGAGAGAATGTATCAGAAAAGAGTTGGTACGTCCCAAATTAAAATTTACGAGGATGAGGACAAATTCTGGGATCATTAAAAAATGCACTTGCCGATACTTTTTAAAACTGCCGGGGATAATTTCCGAAAAAAATGTCATTTTTTTAATGCGTTGTTGATATTATGTAAAATATTAAATACATAGAATGAAATAAACATTATTCGTCATCTTTGGGAAAACTATAAAATACTTATGGATACATTCTTTAATAAGTTTTAATTTAATCTGTATGAAATGGAGAGTCTGCAAGGATTACAATTCGAAAGATTTAGCTATAATATGGAACGAGATGGTTTTTCACAAATTAAAATGTAAGAACATGACATCATAACTTCCGCTATCAACGAAAACATCACTTGGGAAAAATTGCCTTTATTGAGCCCGCGAATATATATCTAATTTGAAAATAAATAAACGTCTAGAGGGTGATGATAGCAAAGGTCTGTCAGCTTGAGTTTAATAAAACTTTTCGTTTCAATCCTCTATTTAAACATTTATGAAATTTATGGGTTGTAGAGGGAGAAGACGGTTGGTGTCCAATAAATGTGTCAACAAAATGAGAGTTGAGTTACTTAATAAAAACCGGTCTACAAATAAAATAGTTACTGGCAAAGATCTTGTAAATTGGGTGTTTTTAGTTTTTGTTATAACTTTTCAAAAGTTCATTTAAGCTCAAATAAAACTACAGTAGGTGAAAATGACACTTTGGAACTCGTCTAGTTTGAGTTGTTTCTGCAGAGCTTTGAAATGAAAGGTTGTAATCTCTTCGTTGACACATTACATATAATATCAAAAAAAATGTATGAATTAGATGTTGCGGTTTTAGTTCAAGGCTGGTTCAATGCAAGTATATAATTGACAAAGGACCTTTAGCGGAACAATCAATAAACACGTGCCGTCGCCTAAATTAATTCACCAAATAAAGTTTATCACTGACCTTTTAAGTAGAAGCCCTGCAGGTGGTGTTTTCTTGGTTCTTCTTTCTTCAAAAGGCTAGCCCCGCAACGGCAGGAACTGTTTTTTGAGCTTTGTCTGGACAACACGTTACACAAAAAATAGCCACGTAATGTTCATTGATTGAGCAAACAAAAATGTGGATTTAACAACAAATAATGCGCACAAAAGAAACAGAATGAAAGCGGTTTAGCGGTTGTTACGACCGCAACTAATAACTCGCGGAATCGTAACACTATAACAACAAAAAGCGGCCGTCTCTTCAGACGGAATCAAAAGTGTCAGAATAGTTCGGCATACAAAACAGGAATAAAGAATACTGTCTATATTTTACATGCAAAAAACACTTAAAATTAGCATTAGCGCGATGGAAGGTTTTGGAAAAGGTGCAGAAGTTTAAAAATCAATGAAGTAATTCAATCAAATTTAAAACAATACACTAAACAAATTGCGGGAACGCACCAAAATTGTTGGTAAAAAGCTAACCCTCATTGTTTATAAGCAATGCAACCGTGTATTTTTGAAAAAAGTGACTTTCTTGCTTACAAGGTATAATTTATTTATTATTAAAAATATAAAAACATAAGTAATTGTGCAAGAGGTCAAAATTGGTATTATTGTTATATTGATATTATAAACGTTATTATAAACGTCAAAGCAAAAATGCCAATGTTCAAGTTTTTTGCAATATAAATTTTTGTATTTGTTGACCAATTTTTTTAGCTCTTATTCTTAATATTCATTCCTCTATATCTATTTTTTAATCTTCTCTAAAATTTAAACAATTAATATCAAGCCCTTTTTGCAATAAAGTTATTTATTATTTTATATTTATTAAATCTTAATAGACTGATATATTTTGTTCATGTTCAGTTCGGTTTGTTATTAAAACGTGTTTTTTTTGTATTGTCATTTATCTTTTCGCGACTTTACAATCCATTGAATACAAGACAATATATTGTTTTTAGTCGAGAACTTTTATCAGGAGCGCTTTCTTCAACTGACTGATCTCGCATAATTAATTATTTATGCCTTTAGTACATTTAACTGAATTTAATATGTCATCGCCAAATTAATATCGACGTCGTTTCCCTGTCATTCCTAGGATGGAAATCACACAAAAGAAGTCATAGGTTATCTCACCTAGATCAACGCTAATATGATTTTTTCGAGATTTTGCAATCCATTGAACGCAAGATAATATAAATGTTTATAGTTCAACAGTTGAGGGTAGCACAAGGGCTCCCGATTTGGAATCTCTCTAGTTTTGCCTGAAATTGCTAGATGTCTATATTCACTATAAGGCAAATTTTGAAAAGCAATAAAATTCTTTGTCTTTTCTGAGCTTGTTTTCTATACAAAATTAAAAAGCGATCCTCGTATTAACAATTTATGAGTGGGCACTTATATAACGATTCAGAATATCTCAAGTGAGCACTTCAGAAAAACAGATCTCACACTGTTATGTGTATGCTATGCAGATACCACCGAATCGTAACGATACACTAAACTAACCTCGAATATCACTTAGTCGTGTTTTATTTTTCGTTCGTATTTTTTACTGTTTGTGTCTTTGACGGATAGGGCGGAAATAAAACGGAGAGGAAACAAAATATAAAACTAGCTGAGCAGAGGCGAAAAGATAGAGACCCACCGACAGGTTTATCATGTGGACAATTTAAAACAAACAACCGACCGACGTTCGCATCCGAAAGAAATCTACTTTTCCATCAGAACAAACATTTCCCAACTGAAATCGAAATACGAGCAGAGAGGTGGAAAACTTCTCGAGCCTGAAATATTCCAATTCTGGATTTAATGCCGCACACAATAGTCTGCTTTCCGAATGTCATTTCGGCTAGGACCCGAATTTATTTGAACGGTCGAAGGAAGGCCGGCATTATCATACGTTTTCGCCGCCTCCCGTGACATTTTGCGTTGGCTCGGGACACGATTATCGATTCGTGAATATTTCCTGTGTGTGTGTGTCCTCACCCTTTTCCATATTCGTGAGTAATCACCTTTGGCCTTTGGCCCATAATTCATCTCGGCGTAATCCGACCGTGGAGCCTCACGGTTTGCATTTTTAATGCACTAACAGAATTGGGGTCTCATCTGCGGCTTCTTATCGCTCGATAATGGAGAGATATTACATATTGAAAACGATATATTAGGGCTATCGGTTTTTGCTGGTTTCGAAAATTTAGAATTTAGCTGAACCATAAAAGTCTTAACATGAAGAGATTATGAACGAAAATTAGGCGTTTTAGAAAAGTGACAAATGCTCCATGTTCAGGGTTGTAACAGATACTATTTTATCGCGAAGAAATTTCGACATCTAGGAGTTTCAGGAAAAACTAGCTCACAGAGACTCCATATCGTACTGTGTGTAACGCTGTATCCCTGTGATGCCTAGGATAGAACTCACACGAAAAAAATTGGAGGTCAACTAAAACATATCAAAGAAATAATTATACTATCATTTCGAGATTTTTCAATCATATGAACGCAAGACTAGTCGTGGGCCTTCATCAGTTGCGCTCCCCTCAACTGATTGAAATCTCGAATAATTACGAATTTTTTCCTATTTATTTCTATCTTAGGAATAGCAGAGAAAAGGCGTTACACACAGTACGCCTCCCGATCTGAAGTCTCTGTGAGCTAGTTTTTTCTGAAACTCCTAGATGTCGAAATTCATTTCGTTATATGTACTAAACACATAAATATTATTCCAGATTTCAAATCAGTTAATGAGAGCGCAACTGATAAAGGTTCTCGACTAGAACTAATATATTGTCTTGGTTCAATGGATTGGAAAATCTCGAAAAGATGATAAAAAATATTAAAATCATAGAGAACTCATAGTTGTAAGCGAACAAAAAAGTTAGAAATGAAAATATTAGAGAACAACTCAACAGTGATACCAACATAATAGATGCGATAAGACTTGTATGTTTTGTACATGTATGGAGCATGGAAGAAAATAATTAGCCAAAAAACATGAACTGGATCGATCTAAAATTCAAAACAAAACTAACCGTCGAACAACATACAACCAAGATTTCTGGGTATTATAATAGACTAATATATTTCTAAAAAATATACTTCATAAACAACGTAAAAATTTCATAAAGATATGAGCGCGCTCTCCGGGGATTGTATACAGACCGTCAGCTGGTGACTGATTTTGGTTCACCATTTTCTCGCTTCTGCCCCAAAATTGGTTGAAAAGTGTGTTATTGCTGAATACAATGAGGCGAAATTTGCGAGAAATCCGTGTGACGAACATAGATTTTCTCGCCTCTGTCATTTAGACTGAATCAATTCTATGATGCAACCAAGCATCAAAATACGATAGGCATAATTGTCGCATGTGGTCAAAGGGTTGAGAAAAGAACGTGACCCTGTAAGTAAATGTAACAATATGGCCCAGATTATCGAGAGTCGTCCACAAAAAATAGGCTTAAGGTTTGCGAGTGTCCAAGTAGTCTTAAGGAACGGAAAATATGTCTTTGATATTACTTGGCCATTTGCAAACCATATGCCATTTTTTTGTGGACTACTGTCGATATCAGCTTCATTCTTCCGTTTGGCAGAAGCGAGAAAATCGTTGCATATTGTTACGTTTCCTTAGATGTTCACGTCCCATCTCAACCCTTTGGCCACATGCTACACTTATGCCTATCGTATTTTACAGCTTGATTGCCTCATAGAATTCATTTAGTCAGCATAACAGAGGCGACAAAATCAGCTCAAAATATCTTTTTTTTTTGGAAAATGGATTTTTTCTTGAGTTAGTTACGCGGTTCTCTTGCAAATTTAGTCTCATTGTGTTCAACAATAACACTACTTTTTAACCCTTTTCGCGGCAGAAGCGAGAAAATGGTGGACCAGAATCTGTCACCAGCTGAGGGTCCGGTCCGTATAAGCAATAGCACCCTTCAATTCTTATGACATTTTTGAGTTGTTTTTCAATAGATTTTTTTGAAGTTGGTAACCTAGGAAGAGCCGTTAAAGGATGGTATCAAGCGAACATTTGCTGTTGGGATATTTTGCACGTCATTGGATTTGACAGAAATGTTCAGATTTGCTGAGTGTAATTGAACTAGTTGTAATAATTATGTTCAAGTTATCGTGATTGTCTATGGATCGATCCTAAAAATTATACTAGTATTAATTCGTATAGAGAAAAACGCCCTACCCAATTTTCGGCCTTTATCTTGAAAGATTCTATGCCGTAGATATGCAGAATATAAAAATAATTTTTATTTATTTGGTGTAAAATAAGTAAATTAAAGACAAAATATTGATGAAAACCAAGTGAGAAGGTCTATAAACAAGTAGCTTACGCCTTAATCTAATGTTCGAAATTTGACAGCCGTCGACAGTTAAAACCCAATCGTGTAGCGAAGAATAAATATTACTAAATAATCGACTTTTACTTATTGAGATATATATTCTAAAACATTCTCTTCTATTGATTTATGAGGTTACTTTTTTTACAAAAACGAAGACAACAGCAACTATAATTATCACAGAAGAATGCCCATGAAAACTATTACGTGAGTTCACTATTTAGAGATTCTAAAGCGAATTTATACATTTGATTTCAAATCCTCACGAGATGAGTATGTACATTCCTTCCATAATGAATTTATCACAATTCATTTGCAAAACGGTGTCTTTATTATTGCGTCAAAAGGTAGAAAAACACTCACGAGATATTATATGGAAATACATTTTTAATTATTTATAGTTATGGCAAATGCAAATGAAACTTGAATAAGTAGTAGTAATGTATTGCAGTTTTGTTTGATATAAGATATTCTATTAAATTTATTTTTACCTATCATCTAAATTATTAGCTGCAAATATATTTTTACTTATTTGTATACATCTTATTTATATGTAATTCTCACAAACGGCACTGCGATTTTCCATTCGGGGTTTTGGCGTCTACAAATTGATTGCTCGGGAAAAATCGTATTACAGAGAAAGAACGAGATTGTGGCAATTATAATAGTATAGCTGTTTTGAAATTCCGAGGCGTTCAATACGGAGCAATTTGGTGGCGTACTTGAGAATGAAACCGTTCTTGAAAAATTCTTTCAATACAAATATTATATGAAGAATCTTATACTAATTTGATGTTTTTCAAAATCTTAAATTAAAAAGTGCTGGTTAGCGGATTTTTGGATAGGTAAAAAGTTATGTGTTCTCATGTTAATTTGAGGCACATAATGAAGTTGTCTTGAGCAGTTACTTAAGCATATATGATTTGACTGAGATATAAGACGCTTGATATATAATAATTATACAGTTGCATATACATAGTGTTTCAAATATAGAGGGTGATTAGAAAAAAGATTTATATAGGGCAGCCCATTAGCGGTTGCATTTACAGGGTACTTAGAATAGAGGGCGCAGTAGAATTATGGTTATACAGGGTGGTGCAAAAAATATTATGCAAAGATGCATATACAGGGTGATGGAAATATGTAATGGAGTAGAACTAAAGTTATACAGTGTGGTTTTAAAAATTTCCTAGCCCCCTTAGCAGTTGCATATATAGGATAGATGTAATATAGGGTGAGAGGAATTATAGTTATACAGGGCTTTTATAAAAAATGTTCGAAAAAGAAATGATTTATAGGGAGGAGTAGAATAATAGTTATAGAATGGAGTTAAAAAAGTAGATCATAATCCAAATTTGATGAGTTTATGGTTCTGTACAAATAAGTAGAATTAACTGAAATAATGGTATATTCTTTTTATTTGTTGAACACTACATAATTTTAATTTCAAAGATTTATCTAGTTTTAAAGAGCAAATTGAGTTCAGGCTCGTTTTAAATTCTCAGTGTGAATCGATAATTCATACTTTCTCTGCAGTCTCTGTGAGTAAGAGACTCATTTAATTTAAAATTTATCGGGCAACGTTCAATTACTACAAGAAATAACCTTTACTATCAAATTTAATCGCGTTATTTGCCTGGAACACTCTCCAGCGTAAACGTCCTTTATTCCAAAATTCCCCGACATCATTTCTCCTCGTAATATAAAAACGGTCGTTTCCCTTGCACCCGGGAACCTTTTACTCCGCCTTTCTTAGGAGCATAACGACGATAACCGACCCACTAATATTAAATTAAACCGCATCGTCATAATGTGAAATCTTCGAGGTTGACTCTCTCGACATTGTTCCCTTATCGATTCCTAGGCTATTTCCTTGGATACAAGCGGCTACAAACATTTCAGTCGATAAAGTATTCATACGTATCGGTCTGCACCGAAAGCCGACTAACAACATTTGCAATTAATCTTCCAATGGGAATTGACAGAGGAGCTCCTCGGGGCTATTACTGGAGCGCAAGAGGTGCAGGACACCGGAACGATATCAAATCATTTCATACATAACTGAATACAACGGCGATGAGTTTTATCATATAATTATGCGTGCGAGATTGCGGTTCCTTCTATATCGACAATGGAGCTGCGGTGAATCTGGTGCGGTTTTATAATAACGATGACATTTATGAAAGTTAATTGCATGTGGTTTAAAGAAGACATTAAAAAACCATCAAGCTGCTATTGAGCTTTGGTGTAGTTAAAACGATTACTTAAGCTGTATGTACCTCTAAAAGATCACCTATCCACAGCTTAAACGTTTGAGTAGACATCATAATGATAAGCAGTTTCGTAAATAGAGTATTTCCTAAAGACATGAAAAAAAACTAACTTTTGCCAACTATCATTAGAAGCCACAGGGTAGAATGGGATAAAACAAAGATCATGTCACAAGAACATATATTAAAGGAGCAAAAAAGTTACGAAAGGCAGCTGTATTGTGGTAAACCAAGAAGAAATATGTTGAAGGTGTTCATCAAAGCTGGACCGGGGATGGGAAAACCTACTTCTAGAAAAACATAAAAACGCAACACTCAGTATCAAGTAATTGTTAATCAGTCAGACTGACACTTTCAAATTTTTGTAAAACAACGTAATTTATATCAAAGCAAAAATTTAAGTTTACAATTAAAACACACAGTGTTGATAACGACTCCAAATTTGGAGTTGAAACGTCTTTAAACACAGATAAGGATCACATAATACACAAGAAGATCTGTGTTGAAGAATTTCTGTAGAGATCTCAGGCAATCAATGGACGACTTAGAAGACCTCCTAAGCAATTATTCAGAAATTATTCAAAAAGAAAAACTAAAAATATATTAAACAGTTAGTAATCTTTTGAGCCTTATTCTTTAGGTCTCCCTCATTTATTGTCTACATCTTCGAGTTTAATTCTTTTTTCGGAAAGTTCCATTTTCTGTCATAGCTTTAACGGTTTGAATTCTTGTTCCTTTTAACACAGATTTGACTGGAGGTTGAAAACTCAGCTGCGGAATTCCTCGAAGTTTCCTTGGACTTTTATAGTCTTGAAATAGCTGATCTCACAACGTTTCTATAGCTTTGTATCTGCTATCATCATCATGTGAATGATGACGATAGCAGATAGCATTCACCTGATGTCGAAAGCAGATACAAAGCTATTGAAACGTTGTAAGATCAATTATTTCAAGACTATGTGAGTCCAAAAAAAAACAGCTTCAGATTAACATCAGATACAGAATATTCTTCTACAATCAGTGGAACCATATTAAGACAATCTTCGGTTCCAAATTAAAAGCTTAGTAGAATTTAGTCAGCCATTTTTAACTACTACCGATCATTGTTATGGGGAATAGTTGTAATTCCACACTGATTAGACAAAAGTTATTGGGTTGTGTCTAGAATATATTTAGAGCACTCATTCTTTTTTTGATGACAAATGGATGAGGAATATTGTACCAGGCTAATGATTTGTATATTAGCAATAGAATTTTAATAATGGTTACAGGTTATGTGTTGCTGGATATCACAATGAAACATCTAAAAGGTAATGGATTACGGTGTTTAAAGCGTAATTTATTATTTATATATTTTGTCAGTAAATATCAGAAACTGAGGCTGTGTGAGATACATTTTAAGGAGTAAACTGGGCAGAGTGATTCAAAAATACCTTGCAAAATATCAATTTTACCTGTCATGTTAATGTTTTCCCATATACTGTCTTTTATTTTACATATAACATCTCCTTTCAGGTTATGCAAATTACAGTACACATTTTTGCAGGAGTTTTTACCCATCGCAAATGAAAAATTCAACAAAACTGCCTGTATATGTTTCCACTAATAAGAGTATGTCACTAGATGATGATCACTTGTTGCGAGTCAAGGATGTGATGGACTGTGGAGTAAAGTCAAGTACTTTAGGATATCAAAAGATATAAAGCGAACCATTCTAAGATTAGTTGTTAAGTATTTGTAACCTTTTTACACCTTTTTGTAGTCCTTCGAAGTGGTAAGACACAAGCTTATAATAACTCAAACAAAAAAAAATACAAACAAGAACTGTTAAAATGGAAGAAACTAGCAAAGAGAGTCAACTGAAAAGCATCAAACAGGGGTTGTAGCTCATACATAAGATGAAAATAAATGAAGGTATTTAAACTATCTCAAGTGTACAATTGTAAGTACAGTTTTGTTCAACTGAAAAATAAAAAATTAATAAATATTTGTTTGTTTGCTCATTTTGTCCCTGGTTTTATGGACTGTTTAGCACTGAAGTAGTTACAATATAGATATATCATGTACATTATATTAGTATATTGGTATTTACATCTTTTTGAAATTTTTTATCATTTAATGATTATTACTTGTCAGTATGTCCAATAATTAAAACTCCAAATGTGATGATTATTTCTGTTGTGCAGATATCTATAGTTTTTCTGTGACAATAGGAAAAATACAGCTAATGTGCGAGTTCCTTTTTGATTTCAGATGTCGGTTTATACAGCTATTTGTAAAGTAAAAAGCTAATTGAGATTCTCCATAGATGGCGACAACTGTCATTTTAGGAACGCCTATGTTATTACTAAATTTGCCATCAATTCACTTGTAGGATCTATGGATTTGTCCTTGGACAACAGAAAAAAGTAACATGGTGTGAGATCTGGTCAATAAGGAGTAAAATTATTGTGAAATTTGTTTTGGCAATAGCATAAATAATTATCCGAAGGGAATCTCTTCGTGTTTTACCTTTAATGTGTTTCTGCCATCTTAGAAGAGCTATGGACAGATTAATATTTCTACAGACAGGGGTGTCAAAACAATCAAAAAAGAAGACATCATGACACACTATATATCTAAATACGTTATGTTGTTGAGCCAAAGAGATCATGAATGAAATTTATGACCAATTCAATCATGGCTACCATTTTGTAATATTTCCTTGTTAGTTTTTTGAAAATGTGAAGTTTTTTTCAACATTTCAACTCAAACAAGTGGACAATATTGCGACATTCATATTCGGAATGTGTAATCTACTATAGGGTTAAATTTCATGCTATTTAGAAAAGCATTGAAAAATCCTATCTAAACTAAAAATACGCCCGTTACACAAAGAGCAGTAAACATACTTTATTTAATTAAACTACACCGAATTGATTTACAATTCAATTTCAAACTTCAACAACGCTGCGCATTATTTTCTCGTTACTTGTAATGGTTTTCGTAATGTTTGAACAGCATTTTTTACAAATTTCATCCTGCAAAAGGATCGATGTTTGAAATTTTGTTTTCCACTTTTATCTGCTAGCTACTCCTTGTAATATAAAACTTTTATTCCATCATTAAAGAATGAAAATAAGTTCGACTGAAGTTTAAATTGAGAATTAAATAGAAAACAAAGTTTGTTGGGTAAAATAAAAATGTAACTGTAAAAACCGTTAATTAGTCGGTTAAAGTTCTTGAGCAATGATTATATTTCACAAAATGTCAAGACTATAGCCGCAGAGTATGAGATAGAGCAGAAGCACTCCATAAGGGCCAATGTAAAATTATAGTTAACTTGACAAGTTAATCTGAACATTACAATTAAAAAAGTGAACTCAGAGATCACTTCAGACATAGTTACGTATTAAAGAGCTCTGGGATAATCACAGTTACTAATTCTAAATATAATAAGTTTCAAAAAAGGACAATAGTCTCATTAGCTTACTAAATAAAGTAAAATAATTAATTATTGTGTTGCGCGGATATGTTGTCTAGATTTCAGTAAATAAATGACTTCTAAAGAAGAAAAAAGAACAATCATTTCATAGACTTTGTAATTAATTAAGATAATTATGTTGGGCGACTGTGTTACCTAGAATTAAGTAAATGAATGATTTCTAAAAATATAACTTACCCTATAAGTACATATTATTGACTGTAAAGTTTGATTTTCTTACCTGTAAAAAAATCATAAATTAAAACTTGTTCAAGTGTAAGTCAGCTAATATGTTATGCAATATTCCACAATTATATTAAATAGCGGCAGCCTGGTGGTCGAAATTCAACAATAATAAGTTTTTCAGTTTGAACTTTGAAAATTATTGACATTCTTTTGAGAAAACAGTATACATATATCTATAAAAAATAAAAGTTGGGGTGAAATTAGAAAAGTAAGCGAGGCCTTTGTTATCACCAATTCGATTAAATTTATAGAAATAATTCATGTAATTATTCTTTATTTTCATATAAATATGTCCTATACATTACCAATCGTTGGCGGATTTTTCTTCGTAACCAAAAAGTTTCCGTCATTTACAGATCAAACGATCTCATAAATAGAGATGATAAACAAACCAATTAAAACTCTAATTTTTAATGTATTTTCCATTGTCTTCTGATTGATGATTTGATAGACAATAGCAGAAATAATAAGAATATAAATTAAAAGTATAAGGTTAAAATTAATAAAATATCATCAGACATAAATTGTTCAGGTGAAGCATAATATTATTTACTGTCAGATATAATAATGACCTTAATCTAATAATTTAGTAAATTAGGTTTCATAAATGTTTGTGTTTTTTTTCAACCCAGAAATATTTCTGTAATTATCTTATTTTTAGTTTAAGTAGTAGAAACAAAAATCAACAATATAGAAGAACAAATACAAACTGGAAAAGAGATAGTTATGACAAGTCTAAGTGGAAACTGAAAACGCTCGAAAAGTTATGCCAAGAAGAAATTGTTATAAAGTTACAAATGTCAGAAATAAATAAAAAATTCTGTCAAATATAAAAATATCTAAAACGTTGAAATCCTAAAACTATCAAAAACGACAAAATAAGTCAAAATCACCTAAGAGGTCAAAAACCTAAAAAATAACAAAAATGACAAACTTCAATAATCAGAAAGACAAAAAAATATCATATTCTACAGAGCAAATAATAAAATGTCTTGTTTGATAAATTGTATTCCTATACTAATAAGCACAACTTAACTTCCACCTGAAGGAATGACGGGCAATAAACATAACATCACACATGAAGTTTATAAACTTAGTATTATCATAAAAAAATCGGGTGGTGGTTTTGGATATGCCGAAACAGACAAACTTTCTATGTCAAACCGTGAATGATTTTTTAATTTTTTTAATTCCGTTGTAACCTTGAAAACGGGGTCTGATTTACACCCCAAAATGTTTGAAACATTTGAAATATACAAACATTCCAGTAATTTGGGTGTTATTCCCAAGAATTTCTAGAGATGCCACAACTATAATTCAGAAAACAAATTTCAACCGTTTTGTATAAATTCAATACTAGAAATCAACGCGTAAGTTAAACTAAAGAAATGATATATGACTTGTTTTCTATTTGTTCAAGGATTAACTTTCGATAGCTTTTGTCCTCCTGCATTATCGAAGGCAGTCGCTGGTAAAAGCTGGTTAAATAGAAAAATACAAATACAATGAAATAAGTAAATATAACAAACAATAAAGTAAGAACTTTGTATGCTTTGGATTTGTCATACGTAATAGCCAAAACCTTAGTGTAAAAACAACAATAAGGCTTTATACATCTATGGTGAGGTCTCACCTTGAGTATGCCTCCAACATTTGGTAACCAATTGTCAGTCAGACCCACTGTAATGAAATCGAAAAAGTTCAAAAACGTTTTCTGCGCTACCTCTATATCAAAAAAAACGACATATATCCCTTGATAGTATCTTATAGATCAATGTTGGCAACCTTCCTTCTGTGTTCTGTGAGTAATAGGAAAAAGATCCATGCTGTTATCTTTATATAGAACATTCTAAATAGCAAAAAATATTCCGATTGTGGCTTCATCAAACAGCGTTTAGGGTTCCTATAATTAGCTTAAGACTGCTCTCATCTAATCTCTTCTACATTAACAACGGAAGCCCTTCGCCCTTCATTTATATACTCAATGTCTGCAATGATATACTCTCCAATAACATAGTTCTTGACCTATTTAACATCAAATTTGGTGAGCTTAGGCGCATATTGTTGCTGCATCAGGATGCAAACACTTTATGATACTGACATATCTGTCAAATATTTTTGTGCTGTTTAACCCTTCACATGTAATTACCTATTTGGTGTTTGTAAATCGAATAAATAATTAAATCAATAAAATATATTTTTTAGGTCGGTACCAAGTAAACTTAAAAGCCTGCATTTCTTGCATAACTACAACGTCATCAAACTTGCTTACTGCTTGACTTTGTATACAAACTTTTTGGAAGCTGATTAATAACGAAAATGTGGGGCTGTCTTCATCTTAATTGCGACACACTGTGTAATTTTGAAGCCTAAGAATTGCACTTTAATATGCTCTTAACTCGATAATGCTATTTTTTTTACTCGTGGTCCACAAGCATGTGTGCATTACTCTTTACGCTACCCTCGTATTTTTGATAGCTGCACCATTTAAGAGGAACATTGTAAATAATGTATTATTACTGGACGAACTTAAGCTAAAGAAAAAATTACACGTTTTGTTCATGAGAGGAATTAATTTGCAAGCCTGACTTGAATGGGCCGTTGAAGCTGAAAGCTTTCAAAGTTCAGCTCCTACTGGCCCCATTCTCTGATGGAATTAATCTACGGAAGGATTAAAAATCAAATTTTGGGAGAGATTATAAACAACAACGCAAAAGCCGATTATATAAATGAACAAACAAGACTCGTCAGACGATTTAAAGGTGAAGATATTTTTTGACTGCCAAGTAGCTCAAAGAAGATGAAGTTGTAATCTCGAACAAAGAGGCCTTTTATGAAAAGATTATCCAGAAATCCGTTAGCGAAGACAGCAATATACGGTAAAGAACTTTGAAAGACGATTAGTACTTGATATTGTACAAAGTTAAACCCGAAATTTTGGAAACGATAATTTTGTTCTTACACTTAGGAATAATAACTAGTATGTTACAAACATTACTATTACCCATATCGAAATATATTATCCCATATTATATTGTTGGTTTGTTCTTATAGCAATCAAGAACAATAAGGATTAAGTGAAGTAGTAATAACGCAAACTAAAAAAGGTTATGGATAATTTATTGTTCCAGAACATTTCCGTTTTTAGCCTTTCCAAACTTCACAGGCTTTAGAACACAATATAATATATCGTTTCTAGGTGGGACCCGTTATTATTCTTATATAATATACAAGATGGTTGAAATATAAGGTGGAGTAGAATTATAGGTATACAGGGCGGTTAAAAAACTTATATAATGTGAAACATAAGTAGTTGCTTATAAAAAGTGTTTGAAGTAAGGGTGGAGTAAAATTATTGTTATTCAGGATTTATCAAAAATTTGTTATATAAGCATAAGCAGTTAGAATATTTGAATTATAGGACGCAGTATAACAGAATTATAGACATGGGTTCAAAAAATTTTAGAAGCAGTTGCATATACCGGGTGGTTGAAATAAATGGTAGAGTACAATGATAGTCATAAAATTTGGTTCAAAAATTTGAATTTTGTTATATAGCGGTAGAAGATGAGCAGTTGCATAAACGGAATACTAGATATAAGACGTAAGAAAATTCATAGGTATACAGGAATAATTTAAACAACAGAAAAATAGACACAGTCAATGGTGTGGAGAGGATTTATACTTATACAGGGTGATTTTAAAGATATCCGACCGTTGAAATATTGTGTGGAGTTGAATTATAATTGTACAAGGTGTTTCAATAAATGATAGACAAATAAGTTATATAGGGGTGACAAATACACAGAATCACATACAGTGTGAGATATAGAGTGAATTAGAGTAATACATATAGAAAGTGGTCCAAATAATAACACAAATAAAAGAAGTTGAAAAAATTTTGGAAAATATAGAAAAATAATACAAATTAGAGAGCGAGAAAGAGTACGCTGAAATATTTAATAGAATTGTACCTTAAATCAGTGACTGATTGCACACAGTTTCTAAATGGTTTTTATTTTATCAGCTGAAGTTGGTTTTTTTTAAATATATACTATTATTTGCCTTCATTTCATTACAATAACAAGTACTAAGCACGAAACTTTTAGTATGCTATTGACTTAATTAATGAAAACATGTAAATCTGTCTAAAATTATTCATATAAATAATAATGTTTATTATCCCCAAGATTTAAGTGTGAACAGGTAATATTTCACGTCCAGAATTATAAAATACGTTATATAAGATTAATCATACTGTTAGCGGATAAACTAGAAAACCAATTTCAAACTAACTTTAAATAAGAATAAGGCAAATTCACAACATTTTACATCAGCCATGGATCCCATTTTTCATTATCCCCAACTTACTCCCGACACGATTTCACCACGACAGACTTTTTTTAATTATCTCAAACTGTAAATTTAACATTGCGGTTGAAGCTTCTTGAAGCAATTTGACTTTTTATCCTTTTCTAGTTTTTCACATTCCTTCACTCTTCTAAAATTCCATAGACTTTTCCAGAACACTTCAAAACTTTTAATTGGTCTTTGGAAAGTTCATCGTGTGTTTCTGTGATAAATAGTGCCCTCCAGGTTTCATTGTTTACCAAGTAGATAGTTAGAACTAGCAACTTGAAAGACGCCTTTCGTTAGGCAAATTAGCTGCTAATAGGGAACCAGTTTGGTACGGTTCCTCTTTGTTTGTCGTCTCAATGCTGAAAATCTTTTCCAGGAATGTCATTAGCATTTAAATTTATTTCGAGGTTTTCATATCCTGGAAGTTGTTTTCAAGATACCTACTAAACAATGCGCTTTCAATTAAATTAGATACTTCAAGTATTCAAAACAACGTATAAAGAGTTTCTAAAATATAAATTTCTTAGATGACAACATCGTTCAAGTTTGTCACAAGGCTTTCTATTTGTAACAAATGTCTTTGTTCAGAGATACAGCTCTTTAAACAAAATGAGTTCAGTTTTGAAATAATTAAAGCTTCCCAAATTTTGCATAACAGTAACAATAGCTACCAACAAGAATTTACAAAGTGCATCGGATGATACAGCTTTTTGGAGGAGCTGCCAGATCACTGAAAAATCAATCGTACTTGGTCATTCGGAAAATTTGGGCCAATTTTTTTTCTGGATTAGTTCCGACATTAACTTTTATTCTTCCACTTGGTAGAAGTGAAAAAATCGTGGCATGTTGTTATGTTTCATTACAGGATCACGCCCTTATCTCAACCCTCTGACCACATGCGAAATATATGCCTACCATTTTTGAATGCTTGGTTGCATCATAGAATTCACTTAGTCAACTTGGCAAAGGCAAGAAAATCGGAGCAAACCCGCTGACTGTTTAAGGATTTCGAGCTATTCTGATAACTATTAACACGTTCACTGCGGTACCAGTCAAAGGTACCTTGTTCAATAATGCGATACCAACCAAATATGTCTGGTAAGTAGTGTTTTCATTACAACGATACCAGACACATATGCCTGGTATGAATCACTCTTTGTAAGCATAACTATCAGCATGCGTTTTTACATGTTTTCCTTCAGAATAGTGCCAAGAATAATGGGTTCTAGCCGTGAACGGCTAAATAAAAGGATTAAGTAAAAAACGTTGATCAAATTAGACACATTTTTACGGAAAAATATGTGATTATTACAATATTTTATATTTTATTATGTTTTTCATTGAAACAAGAAAGGTCCACTGCTGGTTTTTTGTCACAATCGGCGCAGTAACTTGACTTTTTAGTAACTTTTTTGTCTACTTCCTTACTGGACAGCATAGCACTTCCAGCTTCCAATAGCAGCCTAAGCAGTTTTCTCCGTGGACCCTGTTCGAAAACAAATGTATGTAACTTTTTGGAACTGTAAGCTGAGCTCATGTTCTGCTGTTCATATCCTTGGTCCACTAGTGAAGTTGCAAGTTTCTTTCTGAACTGTAGTATACTAAGGCTCTGGTTATTTTTATTGGCTTCTTTGAAAATTACATAAGAATTAACAATTGTGACTCCTAGGAATAACTGGAACTCTGTTTTCCTGTACCATTTAAGCCCTTTCCGTAGCTGTACGAAGATAACAGATACATATGTCCGGTAAATCACAGAAGGAAAACAGTTTGAATGTGGTGCGTTTTCTGTCACATGTAGCTGGTAGATAGTGCGCTTTGTCAAAAATCTGCAATATCGCGAGAGTTCGGTAGCTACCTGGAACACTGCTATAGCAAAAATGGTTCAAAAGATACGGCTCTCGCCGGACCGGTATAGATGGCAAATTGAGTGAACGCCACTGCGTAATCAAGGACACCAGATATATATGACTGCTATCGCAGCGAACGTGTTAATAATTAGACTATAACGAAAAACACAGCAGATTCCACCAAAAATGTAACATCAGATAGTGAGCGAAAAGTAGCAAATGGCGCACCACTTTCAGAAGAATCATTTAACCGTGTTTTGCTTGACGCACCATGCACCATTAGACTGCGTCAAAAAAAGTGTTTTATTTTTTCGATTAAACATATGTAAAAAGTTTCTTCAGTATAAAAAAAAATTTTTGCTTCTCACCATCTTACAGGAAATCTAATTCTCTACAAATTGCTTTCCGGGTTTTTGTTCTAAACTCAACTGCAACGAAGTTACAGGGCGCTGAATAAAAGGCAAAAAATCAATTAATGATTTAAGAATCGAAAACAATTTATTATATTAATTTATCAATAAATTAACTCAAAATACTGAATTATTTAACAAAATCTGTCAATTTAACATTATATTAATTTTAGTTCATTTAATTAATTTAAATTATTATATTTACAATTTTTTGATTTATTGTTTACTAGTTTGATTCATGTAATTTTGTTTATTGCACGTAGGGTACAATTTGCGATGATTCTGTACAACTTTCCATAAAAACTGTTTTTGTTCTTCATCTTTAGTACTAAACTGATTAAATTCTTCAACTAAAGCAACTGACCTGATAAAGCCACTTATATTTTTAGTACACAATATATCTAATTTTTTTTGATCAACGTCAATACGTTTTTTGTCAGTTCGACTTTCCTTTGTTTGTATTGCTTCAACGATTTTTGATTTTACTTCAAGTGGTACAGAATCATCAAAAAATGCTAGTGACGCGATTTCTTCTGATAAATACCACAAATTAGTATTTTGAGTTAATTTATAGATAAATTAATATAATAAATTGTTTTCGATTCTTAAATCATTAATTGATTTTTTGCCTTTTGTTCAGCGCACTGTAACTTCGTTGCGGTTGAGTTTAGAACAAAAACCCTGAAAGCAATTTGTAGAGAATTAAATTTCCTATAAGATAGTGAGAAGCAAAAATTTTTTAACAATTTTATGCATGTAGATATTTTAAAACCAAAAAAAAAATTCCTATGTATTTTAAACGGAAAAGGGGACCCCCTTATGCGCCAGCTCAATTTTTGAGATATTGAGCTCAAAATTTAGGAGAATTTTTTTATACTGAAGAAACTTTTTACATATGTTTAATCGAAAAAAAAATATATTTTTGACGCAGTCTACGCACGAAGTAGTTTTTTGGGCAAAAGTCCTTAACTGGCCAATAAAATGAGTTCAAATGAAATAAAATCCTTCGTTTCGTTACAAAGGAAATTAATAGACACTTTAAGTTTTAAACATTTCGCATATTCATAAATATACTAAAATGCTACCCATGTTAAAGATATTGACATGTTATTTTTGGGGTTGACGTATAAAAAATGAATTTACGTTCTTTTCAGGCTGTCCGCTTGTCGAAACTGAATGTGTTTTGGTATACAGCACTTGTACGATAACTCTAGCGGGAAACGAAGGAAACGTAGCATGGGCATTTAAAAATATTAATCAACAACCCCGCAGTATTCCTTTGGTGAACTTAGATGGCCTGAAGCTGTTTTAACAGATGAGGAACTCAGAAATGTCCAAAGATTCGGTCTCAATCACGCGTCGTTTCTGTTGGTTTCTTTTTTTCTGTGTTTAGAAAGGATGCTGTAATGTCTGAAAAATTGATTGAACAATATGTATTCTGTAGAAGCCTTAAGATATGTGAGAAGCACTGAAGGACTGTATTGAAGAGAACTGAAGATAGGTGGACAAAGGTCTTCCTGACTAACTGAAATAAAAGGAAGAAGTGTAGGACTGTAGATTTGAAGAACTGACTGAGGGCTGATCAGAGATACTTAAGGTCTGGGGGGAACAGTCTTTTTGTAGGAAGAATTGTATCAAGGAGTGGGCAGATGAAGAATATTTTTTAGAATTGTACAGGGGATATGAGGCATACCTTACCACGCTGCCTCAGTACGGGTTGGTAACGGACAATGTCGATTTCTCCGATTTTTGTCATTTACGTCAGGGACGACTGTACTTTATCAAGCTCCAATTTTTATACAATTGTGTGACCTGAAAGGCTTGCCCACGAGGCCCCGGCGATGTAGATATATTATTATATTACTACTACCTTTCGAGATATAGATTCTAGGCGACATCAGGTGCCCTATCCTAAAAAGAGCGAAATCGAGAAACATTATTTATTTAATTATTCTTATGAGTAGACATTTGACGTTAGATTCAAAGTTAACAAAAATACTCCTTGCACCTGAGTTGTCCAAGGAGCTTTGGAAAAAGTAAAAATTATTACACATTTTGTCAGTATATTCTCACAATCACTATTCTAACATACAATTACTTGGCACATGTTCAAAGACCTTTCAGCTGAACGTTTTCCATACAAATGAACACTCCCTAAGCACTAAACAGGTCTCACCAAGCGATAATTGCCAACAGAAACTACGCTTTTACTTAATCGAATCTTCAACTTGCTTTCATCGACTTTTCGAAACTATCTTAGCGATCTTCAACTGATATAATTATTGGCCGTCCATCTTAGACGTTCTCTTCCTCTCGAATTAAATCCTCAAAACGTGACATTTCATTAATCCTTCGGCTTCTAATTATTCCTGAATTGCTGGAGCAATTCGAAAATGAATCGAATCTCCAGCAATAGGAAAGTCGATTATTCAACTTTAATACAATTTTCAATAATTCCCCGTCCGACTAGCAATCCAGTATTCTTTATATATTTTTTATTTTGTTCGCTTTTTCGTGTTGTTGTTATACCAGCGTTCATATTGAAATTGCGAGCCTGTGCAGGAGCATCGATGCAGAAATCAAAAATCAATTACGTAAAGCTATTTTCGTGCGATTACTTCCATTACTCTTTCGCTGATGGCATCCCTGGTAAATGTGTTCATGATGGAAATACAAATATGGTAAACTAGGATTACGACAATTGAAAAAATATGTGATACAGTATATACCAGACGTTTTATGCTTGAAGGAAAATTCAGTCACCATAAGACATTGTAATTTGAGGATTGTCTCGGTCATTCCATGGTGAAAATTCATATTTTAATTATATTAAAACACTAAACACTGTGGTTATTTTCATAAAGTTATTATATTTTATTTGACAATTGTTTCGCTCTGATGACAGGCTTCGTCAGAATTAAATATTAAACTAAATGCTAAACATCTGAATATATTTTATAGTGTTGTAAGATAATAATGAGTATATATGTAGAAAGTACAATATGTTACTGTATAATATTAGTGAAGGATATTATTAATATAATTTTGAATTTTGTATTATACGAGGGTGAATCAAATATGAACCGGACTTCGGTCTCGATAGGTAGGGATGTTAAGAACAAGGGAGTTCGTCGGTTTGGCGAGGCGTAGTCGATGCGCTGTTAGTAGCACCTTGCCAGAGCAAGAGGTGCATACGTCTGTTGCGTAACGTGTTGTTATCAAATTTTTGGTGCGGGAGGGCGTCAGACCGTCTGCAATTTTGCGTCGACTATCTGCACAGTTCGGCAATGAAACACTTTCAAGGACCCAAGTGTACGACTGGCACAAAAAGTTTTCAGATGGCCGAGAGACAGTGGAAAATGAGCCTCATGCACGCCGTCCCACGACAAGCATCAATGAGGCGAATATCTACGCAATTCGTGAGCTGATTAAAGGTGACCGCCATCTTACAGTATTGGCAATTGCTGAACACGTTGGAATATCATACGGGAGTGCTCAATCAACTATTTCAGATGAGTTGGGTTACCGAAAAGTGTGTGCAAGATGGGTTCCTCGCCTTCTAAGGGAAGATCACAAAGCAAACCGTCTTGCCGTATGCGAAAGGCTGTTAGCAAGATATCGAGCAGAGGGGGATGAGTTTTTGAGACTTATTGTCACCTGTGATGAGACATGGGTGCATCATTATACCCCGGAGCCCAAACGTGCAAGCATGGAGTGACGAAAACCTGGAGAGGCAGCACCGCGGAAAGCCAAGACCTGCAGGGAAAATTCTTGATCGATTTTCTGCACGAACGCCGTACAATTAATGCTGAGTATTACTGCGAACTACTCCAACAAGTGAAACTTGCCTATCGGCAAAAGAGGCGGGATCTGTCTATCCGAAGTGTGATTCTGTTGCATGACAATGCTCGGCCACATACAGCTGCATTGACTCAAGGAAAATTGAACAAAATGCATTGGGAAACCCTTGAACACCCGCCTTACAGTCCTGATTTGTCGCCATGTGACTACCACATGTTTGGGCCACTTAAAGAAGAACTGGGAGGCCACCAATTTGAGGACAACGAAGGTGTAGAAACGTTTGGGCGCAATTGGTTATCGACACGACCAGTTTCATTGTTAGAGAAAGGTATTAAAAAACTTCCGATTCGGGGGAAAAATGTATACATAAGAGAGGAGACTATGTAGAAAAATAATATGTATTAAAATTTGTATTGATCGTACCAATAAAATTTTTAAAACAAAAGTCCGGTTCATATTTGATTCACCCTCGTATAAGTATATTAAGATTAAGTAAAATTTCTCAACTTCTACTAAACAGAAATATTCAAACAGCCTTTAAAACTAACAATAATTTGGCCAAACACATAAAATATAATAAAGATAAAATCAATAAATATGAAAACTCAGGAGTCTAGAAGTTAACATGTGGTAGTTGCCCAAAATTTTACATCGGTCACACAGGAAGGTCATTTAAAACAAGATGGTCTGAACATTTAAAAGCCTATGAAAATCAGAAATACAACGTCTACATTTGCCGACCATTTATTAAATGAAAATCATATTCCACAAACTACTTTCGAAATTTTACATCTAGAACAAAAAAGTAAAAAACCAACTCTTTTAGATTCACTTGAGATGAATAAAAATAAAAATTCACCATATTTTTTAAATGGCCAAACTGATACAAATATGTCTCCCTTACTTAATCTTAATATACTACTTACTATACTATATAATATAAAATTCAAGATTATATTAATAATATTTACCTTCACTAATATTCTACAGTAAACATATTGTACTTTCTACCTATATACTCATTATTATCTTACAACACTATATAATATATTCAGATGTTTAGCATTTAGTTTAATATTTAATTCTGACGAAGCCTGTCATCAGATCGAAACAATTGTCAAATAAAATATAATGAATTTGTGAAAACTACCACAGTAGTTAGTGTTTTAATATAATTAACATTGTAATTTCTTATGGGAAATGTTTTAGACAGAGATTTTTCTTTACCTTAACGTAATTCTATAAGTTCGGTAACACTGATTAAGGCCGAAGGAGAGAAAGAGAGAGGGCTACAGCTAGTGCCCTAATGGCTAAAGGCTTAAGTAAACCCGTAAATTGATGCTTTTACTTCATATGTACAGTGTATTTAGTAGTTATTATCACACATAATTTTGGTGTTATCATTATTAACTGGGGGTCCTTCAAGAGACCACATACCAAAGTACATAGAGATTCCATCAATACAATGATGTTGTTCAACCGGAAAGATGTCAGAATCGTCAAATTCGTATGTTGAAGCCACGGTGTAAGATATGCAGGTCAGTGTTGTCACCGTGACTTCTCCAAAAGTTACATTTTGAAAAGTTACATTTTTTAACTAAAAATTACATTTTAGATATATTTGTTTAATTCAAGTTTTAAAAATATTTTTTTCATGAATTTCATTAATAAAATCAATATTTATAGATTTAAATTTTTAATTAAATCATTCTAAAACAATTGAACAAATAATTAATTTAATGTTTGTATGTGAGTCCTAAGACAACTGAACTACAGTAAAGATATTTTAAACCATTTTTTTAAAACAACTCATGGTAATTATAATCAGAAATTAGTAATGATAATAACACTCAATAAGATAGATTTTAGTAAAAAGAAATATCTAATTGTAATCTTAAAATGGTTAACAATAATGCTCAAAAAATATGCTATAATCAATACCAATACATTATTATGATTATTTAAGTTCCTAATAATTTATTTTTGTAGACTGCAGGATGTGTTTATTGCCGAGATCTGCCCTCTTTACTAGTTACTAGCGAATATTATAAATCAGTAGTTTTGTAGTAGTTTTTAAAATTAGTGAGTCATTAATAAAAGTAGAGACAGAACCATTTCAAAAGTTATATAAAAATGCTTAAAAACTTTTTTTACATACAAGTTACATGTTTTCATGAAAACCTAAGAAAAATGTAATAAATGTAACCTTGTGGCAACGCTGGCAGGTGGATTGACTCGTATCGAAAGCTGAGAAATTAACGAGAATTTCATTTAACAACCACCGATGGCGCTACCATAACACGTGTACCAATTATTTGTTCAAAAGATTTTATAAAATGGAAAATATCGTATGAATTAAATCTGGGTTAGTTTCTTAGATACACAAATATTATTAAAATGGTAAACAGTGCTTTAAATGTGCACAATTTTTAAAATTTAACTCTAACACCTCACGCCATCTGGCGACGAGGGGTTGTTAAAAGATACAGAGAACAAGAAAGGTAACTTGACTTCAACACATTGAAAAATAAAAAAGGCAGACCATATTATATTATTCTTGATTTTGAAAAACTCAAACTGCTATAAAGAAAAATAAAATAAGGAATTTTTTGTATACAGTACTTGCTACAATTATGTCGGACAATGTAGTTTAATGATGAAAAAAGTACCAGCAGACTGGTAATGACCTTGAATGGTACACATGCTACGCAGCGCCATCTAATGACTAAAGATTTAAATCCTCTTTAAGGGAACGCGTTTATGGTATTGTGAGAATAGGAAGAAAACTTCTCATCTTACACCGTGGTTGAATCGGATACTAAAGGCAAATGACAAATATATTTTAAAAACTTTGAAAATATTTAACGTTAAGTTCTTATGGGTTGTGTTGGTAAACGTAAGAGTAATTGGCAATTGTAATGGGAAAATGATTTTTGTAACAATCGTTTGTTGTATTTAGCATGCCAGTTAGATCTTTTGGCTATGTTCATAGTCGTGGATTCTGAAATTAAAAAAAATGATACCTGGCTCAGTAGCAAAAGAAAATTGACCCTCCAAATAACTAATCTTACCTAAAGGAGAGTAGTTGGTATATAAAAGCAGTTAGTGTCATATTGGTTGAATTGCGGAAGGCAGATGGGTTAATCACATTGAAATCGAAAGAGATTCTTTTTGAAACTATAGACAATAGCTGGATATTTACAGAGACGCTAGCTGTGACATCATACAAGACTAGTTAGTATACTGAAATAGAGCAGTTTGGAGAGTCGAAAATTAAAGGGTGTTTTGGAAATGATTAGCCCAATGATTGTTTGAATATATTTCTTCTATATATTTTTTTATTTCTTATAGACTGTTATGGGTGAATTAATGGTATTTTATCAACATTATAAATATTTATTTATGAAGTATTGAATACCTGAAGATGTTAGATCGTGTATCTAATCACTCGGGTATTTTATTTAAATTTAAGGAAATGTGTATGTACTGTTTTTTTAGTTGTATTAAAAATATTGGCTCGTTCTAAACAGACTATAGAGAATATAATTTTGCATGGTGCATTCCTGAAATATGGGGAAAATGTAACACCAAAATATCTTTTTTGTTGGGTTTAATGAATGTTCTGTTGAGAAAAATGGTGTGTTAGAAATGATATTATTGTGTTTTGGGTTGATTTGTTGAGTTTTGATTTGGGTATTAGTTTCTAATTAACTAATTGTCAGTTACGTTTAGCACTGTTGGGAATCACAAGCTTTAAAATGGTGCTAATTTAGAGTATTATTGTCATTATACATGGGATTCCTCTACTGAAAGATAAAAAACTAAGAAAATAAGGGATTTAGAAGAGACTAGGGGGAAATACTATTTGAAGGAAATTGTCCAGATAAAAATGAAACCATGGCATTCTTTAGTAAAATCAATGAAAAAACAATGATTATAAATAATTCTAAATAATGTTTACTAGTAATATTTTTTAAATCAAAGAAAAAATGTAATCTACTAGTGTTTTCGAATATTTATAATACTAATTAGCTTATTATTTTTAATAATATTAATAATAAAAATAATAAGCTACTCTATTTGATTTTTCGGTTTTTTGTGAGCCTAAATATTTAGAAACTGATAGATTACATATATAACAAATAAAAATATAATCTTACAATCCCCAGGAAGCGAATTAAATTATGTGATTTTTCTTTAAGATTTATTTGACTTTAAATATAATCGAATACTCTAAAAAATTTGTAAATTGTCATTTTAGTAAATTCAGTAAAAAAAATTCAGGATACTCGTTTAATCAAGAGTTAAGACAAAAATTTTAAAATTAATATTTATTAATATTATTAATTTACTTGTTAGCCTTATATATATAATTAATAATAGACATAGAATTCCAAGCGATGAGACATTCTGATCTCCCTGTTTAAAAACGTTGTAAAAAGGTAGTCGTTTTGGAGTTATTGCCAAAAATGCGAAGTTTGTGCAGTTGTTTATTAGTGGTTTCTTAAATTTTGTTTGTTCATGGAAAAGACAAAGTAACAGTTTTTAAAGCCATACGTTTCTTCTGCTGCCTTATTTGGTAGAATTTTCTTTTGTTTAAATAAGTAACTGAGGAGCAAACATCATAACCTATTAGTCCCACAAACCTTGTGGTAAGGAGCTTCGCTTTAATACTAAATGAAAAATTAGAAGAAATTAGAAGCTAGTCCAGGACCAAACTACGGAGAGTTGGTATTTACAAAGTTCTCCAAAACCATATATGTATTAATAGACAAACTTAAATAGACACTCAGCATCATTAATCGGAAGATTTAAGAAATTCCAGCTAATTCTAGTTAGCAGTAAGAAGAACTATAACAGTCAATTAGTGATGGGTAATAAAAGAATATGAGTGATAAGGCAATATGCAACGATATCTTAAATGATCTACATTTTTTCCTGTAGTTGTAATATCAGCGCTCATATTGCAAACCTGTGCAGAAGCATCAATGCAGAAATCAAAAATTAATTATGTAAAGCGTTATTTTCTTACGATTTCTTAGATCACTGTTTCCCTGGTATAAGTGTTCATGATGGAAATATAAACATGATAAACTAGGATTATGACAATTTGATAAAAATATAGGGTATACTGAAATTTTTACCCAACATTTCGTGCCAGACTGTGTGAGAAATGTACGTCGTCTTTTGTTTCTATTTATTTTCCTTTTACCGGCTCTATTTGGGACAAATAAACTATTTACATTGTTCAACGTTTCGAAGAAAATTGTATCTCGAAGTTTCGGAAAACTTATTTCTCGCGATATTGGATATGAGAATGGGAAAGGTGTTTCCGAGTTTAATTTGTTCTCTAACCGATGAAAAATACAGTTTGGAGGAGTTGAAGCACTTCGATGTTTCGATAGCGTGAGAAAGAAAAATTGACTGGCAAAAGGAAAATATTGAGTTTCGGTATGTTAACGGCGACTATGCACGCCTGGAAATGATTTTAAAAAATGAGTCGTGCTTTGAAATAAAAGAAACAAGTGGCGAGAAGTCGGCAATCTTTAAAGGATTCGAGCCTTATTCACATCCATAATTCTGTGGAAAATGACACTACAAGATGTTGTTCACCGACCTGTGTACGAAGCTAAATGCAATGAACTGATAGAGTCTAGAGATTAAATTTAATTCAGAAATGCAGTGAGGCAGATAAACAATATCGATATATTTTTTCATAATATAATTTAAAGTACAAGCCAATTTTGTCCAGTCTTAGGGGGAAATAGGCGATGTAATTTCTTGTTTGGCCACACTATTTAACAGTGAGGGAGTATAAGAGACGGATGAAGGGTAGGTGGTGCCCTAAAGGGTACAGAGGTGTAGTTGGTGTCCAGGTAATGATGTGGAGAGCAGACCAGAACTTTTTGCATATTCGGGATTTTGAATGATTCGGGGTTGATTATATTGGAATTTTCGCCGAAATGGGTGTACTTGAGTGACAGTTACAGCTGGAACCTGGTTGGGGTTAGATAAGAATTGTTTGATTACTCATATTACCTCATAGTAGGATGGTATAAGAATATCGTACGAAATAATATCTATTGGAAAGTAAATAAAATATTTGTCTGCGAATTATGACTGTAGCTAATGATCTCGAATATACACTTCTCGCGGCAATTAGTACTTATTGAACTTTATTGAAAATATTTACGTGGCTGACTCCTGGTATAGAAAAATGTTGATAAGAATGTTGTAATATGGCGAATACAATCGAAATGTGCTTGAAGTACATTTAAGTTATATAAGGATGGCTATATAAGGATGATGATGGGATGGTATGTTGTATTCAATGTATACAGAAATATTTTAATTAACTGCTTTTGGCGGATATTGGTACTTACAAAATTTGTGTATATTTGAAATAATATTGCTCATAAGAATAACTAGAATCCAATTGAATATTATAATACTTGTTTATGTTGGATAACCGTTTTCATATAGGCACACGTGCTAATTAAAAAATTGCAGATATATTATTTGGGGTATATTGTACTTTCATGTGTCTAGACATTATGATTGAAAATAATTTATATTTAAAAAGAACCGATTTCAGATTTCAAATAAAAACCGTTTAGAATCCGTGTGCAACCAATCACTACTTTCAGACACATCTTAATTATTATCTGATTTAATGTACAATTGAATTGAAAATTTTAGCGTATTCTTATCCATCTCTCTTTTTGCCTCTCTAATTTTTATTCTGTGTCTATATTTTCCAAATATATTTTAACTTTTTTATTTGTTTTATTATTTGGACCACTTTCTATAAATGTAACTAATTCACTCTATATTGCATCCACACTGTATATGCTTCTGTGTACTGGTCACCCCTATATAACTTATTGGTCTATCATTTTCTTAATCACCATGTACAACTATAATTCAAATCAATACAATATTACAACGGTCCTGATATCTTTAAAACCACCCTGTATAATTATAAATCCTCTCCACACTATTGACTCTTCCTATTTTTCTATTGTTTAAATTATTCCTGTATACCAATAATTTCACTTCGCCCCATATGTCTAGTATTCCAGTTATGCAACTGCTCGTGGTCTATCCTATATACCAAAATTCACCTTTTTGAACCACATTTTATGACTATAATTTTACTGTGCCATTTATTTCAACCACCCGGTATATGCAACTGATTTTAAGTTTTTTTGAATTCATGTCTATAAGTATACCCCGGACTACGTCCTATATTTCAAATATCCTAACTGCTTATGCTTATATAACAAATTTATGATACACCCTGAATAACAATAATTTTACCCTACCCATACTTCAAACACCTTGTCTAAGTTATGTTCCAAAGTATATAACTTTTTTAAACCGCCCTTTATAACTGTATTATACCCCATCTTATATTTCAACTATGCTGTATATTCAACTGCTTCTGACAATTTTTAAAGCCTTTTGTATAACTGTAATTATTCTCCGTCCTATAACGCAAATATCCACTCTGGATAACTATAGTTTTGCTCCACTCTTATTTCAACCACCTTGTATATGCAACTACTTATATGCCACCCAATACAATATTTTTAGAACCACCCTGTATAACTAATTCAATTCCAAGTTATATTTCAACCATCCTATGTATACAACTCCTTATGTACCATCTAATATTACATGCACGCACGTACTTACCTAAAATCCTATACCAAATAGAAGAGTTCGCCGACATAACAAATTTTCATTTCGATAAACTAACGAATTATTTTTTGCTATTTCACGCAATTGTAAATAAGCCCTGAACTTAACTTCGTCTCTAAAAGAAACTTACTTCAAACGAATTAAAATGAAAACCATTACAAACACCCTGTACGCTATACTTTCATGGCATATCTTGACATTTAAACTAGATATTTATGATGTTTACAGTTTTTTTTGCATATAATTTTCCGATTTTCAGAAAAATGGTAAGTTATACGTTATAGAAAAATATACGGAATCAAGCTGGAACATATCTTTGTAGAATACAATTTATAATATTCAAATTCCTTGAGCGGTTTTAGAGAAAACAGTGAAGATTCATTGAAATTCGCTGAAATCTAGTCCCTTATTGACTTTTTTTCTGATTTGATGAAAAACTGTAAATCTTATGTTGTAGAGAATTATATATGGGATCTTTCTGTAATGTTCCTTAATCTAATGCAGTTTAAATCATCAAAATTGTCTGAGCCGTTTTTGAATAATCGCTCGTCGTACATAAAAAAAATTGCAGACGAATTGATAACCTCCTCCTTTTTGGAAGTAGGTTAAAAAGTAAAGTAATATGTAGTACTAACAAACAATGTTTATTTGTGACGGCCACTTTTGGGATATCATAACAGCTGTAGCTTTATTTTCAAAATAAGTTGTTCTGTTATAATCCCTCAAAATTTCTTCAATATTAAGAGTTATTTGCCGTTTCAAATGCAAATGTTTGTACACGTCATTGCGAATCCAATGAGCTCTGTTACATAACAGCCGTAGCAAATGTAGGAATTTTCTATCTTTGCATTTTCCTTTGGTTTCCTAATGTGAAATTTTGTTTTATTTAAATTATTAGCAGGGACGAAATTGCGAGCCTATTATCCCAACTAATACTGTGTTAAGTAATCTTGATTAAAAGGAAAATGAAAGAACGAGATGGACGACAACAATGATCCGCATCAAATACTAGAAGCAGTACATATAAAGAGTTGAAGTTTACGAAGCACCTCCAAACCTTATATGAGCAGATGAAAGACAAAACTATCAAACAGAATAATGCAGCAATTACTGGGTGACAAAATAAACTTATCCTCAAACTGATCTAACATTAGTGTAAGACAGTTCCAAGGACTCAATTAAAGATGTGTCCAATCTCAATATTCGAGGTGGACAAATGAATATTACTTATTAAACAAAGGAGGGCCACCTATTACACTTTGAAACGTGGAGAACCACCAAAATCCACAACTCTTTGTGTACATTTTACCACGCTCTTTGAGTTAGTTTAAGATAGAAAATTTCTTCAGCTGAAGTACCAATTAACTATTAACATGTCGTCAAATTGCAGATGTATGTATGACTAAGACCAGACGTTTTAAGGACTAAGACTATGATAGGCTTGTACAATATTACTGAATTACATTATAATAATTAACTGATACTACAATTGCAATTTCCACAATTTAAGTTTTTTAAAAAACTGTCCGACGCGTTTCGACTAAGGTCAGCGGCAGAGCATGTAAAAAACGTATCTATGAGCACCATAATTCTTTCATTAATCAAAAAACAGATTCCAATTATGCCCAACATTTAGTAACAGAAAATCATCTTTTCGACGAAAATTTTAAATTATTACATTCAGAAAATAAAGGCAATAAATTAAACCTTTTAGAATCATTGGAGATTAATAAACTTAAAAATACCGGTAATTTGTTAAACGACCAGACACAAATAAATAATTCCCCCTTAATAAACCTCTTTAGTTAATCCTTTTAGCTATAATAAAATTAAATATTCCTGTTCAAAATTGAGTACCTGGTAATTATATCACTCCTTGAATATAAATACAACTTCCTCAAGAAATACCCAGTTAGTCTAGTTCCTTGACAAAGACATTAGTCGAAACGCGTCAGAGAGTTTTTTAAAAAACGTAAATTGTGGAAATTGCAATTGTAGTATCAGTTGATTTGTACAATATTAGGCCAAGCCAAAAACATTGTAGTGGCAGTCGGAATAATTACTAAACTTAACACTATTGGCTGGCCTTATACTGATGCAATTTTGTATAGACATCTCAGGTTGTGAAGATTACTGCTTCTTAGTTTAATATAACTTGACTAATCTGATTGTTATTTACTATGCGCTTGAACTATCTACCACCCATATCTTTAATATGATCATTTTCACTCAATAGAACAGTCACACGAGCTATATGAGAATACAAAAGGCAAATCAAATTTGGTACTTAGAAATAAGTTCACAAAGCAAATTCCAATTCAGTTCACTGCTTTAGAGCATTTCAATTCTGTAGTTGCGTATACCATCAATGCTGAATATGGAAACAAAAAATATGCACCCAAACTAATCAGATTATCGGAAAAACATTTCACAGCAACACGACTACCATATAAACGTTCCCAAATGCCAAAATCCCCAGATGTTTCGATCCACTCCACACTTAATTATTCATCTTCATATCTGCACTAATGTACCACAAGCACGAACAAAAAATTTATCACTTCTCGTACAAAGCTTTTTCCTATTTTTTTTCTTTCTCTCGCTCACTCACTCTCAAAGACACACAAAGGCAACTCCATTACTCTAATCTGGAATGGAGGTTCGCACACTCTGCATTCAAAATTAAAATCGAATTACCCCAGCGGCAGCTCTATATAGAGAAAATAGCGAATTAAGTAACCATAGTGTATGTGCTCTATAGCAAATTTTGTAGAGACGAATAGCCTGATCTACTACGCTCTAGTGGTGGTGGCGGCGGCTCTATGGCTCTATGTGTGTGTGTGTATGTGTGCGGTGTGTGCATGTGTATAGAAATGGAAGAATAAAACCGAAGAGAATGGGAACACTGTGATATATGTGCGCTCCGATAACACGTTCAATGGCCGGCGTTGCCATTTATCAGCCCCAACAGCCGTGCCGCGGCTGTTCGAACAAATACAAACGTGTTTTGTGTTACTTTAACGCCCCAAAAACCAACAAACGCTTTATAAGATGTTATCATGCTGATTTTCGGTGAAATATTTCTTCCTCGGTGGTCATTTCGTTGAAAGTACTCAAGATAAAAAAGAACGGACGTTACGTAATATGAATTACACAATTTTCGGAGAGGCACAACAAAAGAATTCTTAATCTTTTATCAGCTGGGGTTTCAAAAATGATATATTTTCAAGTATGAATAACTAAAGAGATACCACTGAGTTTATTGCTCAAACTACGTGACCTGTTTCAATATTTAACATGCTATTTTACAATTCGAAATAATAAACTCACAATTAATACACATGAGAATATACACGGCGTCTAGTGAGAACAGCATAGTACAGTAAAATTCACGACTTAGCATTAATTTAATTTGAACTCCTTATAGGGGTGGTCTTCACCCTGATTTTGTGAACAAACTTTTCAAATGGATTACAGCCCCTTCAAAATGGCGTTAAGTTTTTAGGGTTTCGTACATACGACGAACGGAAACCCTTTAAAAATCTCGCTTTCCGTCTGTCAGAGCCCATTTTCTCCGAAACTACTAAACGGAAAATGTTGAAATCTGCTATCGTTAGGTACATAGTTTGGTGACCCGATCAGTACTACATAGTGTAAATGATTTTGGAGGCTACGACTGGGGAAAATTTTTACCAAAATTGACCATTTTCCCGGAAACATTGAGACTAAAATTAAAAAAGGATAATCGGTTTACAGGAAAGAGTTCGTTATGAGGAATAAGAGTTTTATTTTATATTTTAAACAATTTGTTTAAAACATATTAACGAAAATATACAAATATTGACCCTTATCTCAGAAACTACTGAGCCTAATATATTGAAGAAAATTTGTGAAATAGGGCCTTACTCAAAGTTTACAGAAAAATAAAGCCACAATCATAATAATTAATCTTGGGGGCAAATCATAAAATTAAAGGAAAAATAAATCACCCGCACCATGTAATAGCTCAAGTTAAAGGTCTAATTATGAGAAATACAAGTCTATTTTTGTATTAAAAAAAATTAAATCGATATTAAGAAAACTATAGAAAATTCGAACCATTGGCCATTTATTTCCGAAAGCCTAAATTTGGAAAAATATGGAATATAGGGCCTCACCAGAGATTACAGGACAGTCTAAGAGAAAATTCTAACAATAATTAATTGTAAGCGTAATTTTGTGGAAAATAGAAAATTATGTAAATATTTTTAAAAAATCAAGATCTAGCAAGAAGTGTATATTTTACATAGTTTAAAAACTATTGAGGAATATGTAGCCAACAATTTTGAAAAAAAAAATGCAAGAAAGGCTAAGCCAATTATGAGAGCAAACTAGAAAAATTTAAAAATATATACTCCCTTCGTACAAAAGAATGACACCTCGAAGAGAGTATTCAATATCTCTGACAGGTGAAGTTACCTGAAAATTTCATCGTGACATTCTAACCTGGGAATTAGGGGTAACAGCAATTACATGGAACGGCTCCAGATTCGGAACTTCTGTGTGCTAGTTTCTCCGAACATCCTAGATGTCGGTCTTTACATCTCGCGTCTTCAAATTTAAAAAATATATGTTATAAATTAGCTAGATTATAACAAATCTCAAAGGTGGTGGGAAACCCTTGGTATGCGAGCCCAAATTATTTTTAGTTTAGTGGACATCTGATTAAAAAAGTTTATCTTAATGCAGTTTATAGGGATATGTCGTTATTTCTGCGAGATTATTTTGTTTTGACTAGGTGGAAACTTAAACATTTAGTTACACTAGTGAGGAGAGTGTGGAAACTAATAACCAAAATACATCAAAATATACAGGGCAACCATTCGAAAACTGTCTATCAAAGTTCACAACTTTACATGCAAAAATAAAAAAAATCCTAGGGGTCGTATACTTTTTGTTTTCAGCGAGGCAGGTTTACTTATTACTGTAATTTCGACCCCTATGGAGGATGGTGGCTATCTTGATTTTTTTAAATGGGAGAGGTTATTTTGTAATACATCTATTCAAAGGTCAATCTTTTGGTTTGGATGGTCGCTTTAACAATGATTTATACTAATTAAGAGAGAGTGAAAATTATACCGTTGTATTTTATAAACAAGCAAAGTGAAACAATAACGGGAACGTTGTTTAATAACAGTCTTGTAGACCCGTGCATCATGGTTACATTTTACGATTGGTGGCACAATTCTGCAAAACTATTTCAATGACAAAGAAAATATGGGATAATCATAATTCGGAGGAAAATGTAGTAGAGATAACCTGAAACCACAAAGAATGAATAAATATGATAATGATCACCGTTTGCAATTTTATGAAATATTGTCCGAACGGCGGTGTCAACCCACGTAAATCTCGTCACTGGTCTAACAAGAATCGAAGGAACTACAATGCGGGATATACTCAACAACCTCAAAAATTAGATTGGTAATTCTAGTAATTTAGATACCTGGATTTTTTGTAAAATGCTTTCAAACTAACGCTAATCGAAATTATGGAAACCACCGAAGATACTGTGAAAAAAATCCGTTAATCCAACAAGTCGGAGCTTCGCCCCATTATGCATTACCTGCACAGTAGTTTTTGGAAAAACTTTTTCTGTCGAGATCGCCCGATTTTACTCTATAACTCTATTTATAATGGAATCGAAGTTTTTTTTTGAGTCTCCTCGAACCATCAAATCGAGTTAGTCGAAATAGACGCACATTTTCTATTTTCTTTATTCTTTTCAGGCTGTATTACATGTAAAATAATACCTGATATTGCAGCTGTAAAACACTTTTTTTACAAATGTGGGTTTAATAGTAGATCTAGTCACAAATGTAGACCATCCCTGAATTGTAAAATACTCTTCTGAGGCCTGTTCATCTCTGAAAGGACAATCAAGGTGATTGCCCAAACCGTTGTCGTTCTCCTCTACGACATCCAACAATTCGAAAATGGCCTTTGTCTAGTCAAAATATATGTTTCCTTTCTTATCTGGACCCGTATCTCCTGTAGATCTACTCAATAACTGGAGACTGTTTTGCCAAGAGTTGTTAGTGGGTCTGGACAATTTAAATACCTACTCCGAAATTCGTAGTAGGTTGTACTAAGGATCTAACAAGAACGAATGTTGTTTTATGAGATGATTTTTGCGGGTTTGTTATTGTTTAAAATAATTTAGTTCTGCGAATTTGATGCTAAATTTATGCCAATTAAGGTCTATGAGCTATTTCTTATGTAATGGTACCGGGTGATCAATCTGAAGTGAACTAAGTTGGGACTATCCAGATTTTGATGGCAACAGTGAACGGTTGGTATGGAGATAACATTTCCTGACATATGAAACCTCCATGATGACATAACCGCAAATACTACAACACGCTTTTAATTAAAAAGTTAATTAAAGAACTGAAGTGAAAAAAATAACCTATTGTTAACTGAAACATTAGCAACTCATATTTGACAAAGAAATATACATCATATTAAAATCAGCATTATAGCCCAAATGCATGCTAATAATATGCAAAAACTAAACTCTGTTAAAAAGGTACAATAAATAAATGTCGAATTTAAAAATTTTTAAAAACCAGATAAGAGTTATCTGCATTGGGTGTGATAAATATCTAATGCCCGCGTAATAAATGAGATTAAGGACAGAAATTATCTTGATAATCATGATGTAACTTATTCATAAATATAAACATTGGATGTAATCGATACGAAATTAGTTAATTTTGGGACACCCATTACAATATATCTCAATAAGTGAAACCATGTTTCATCAAAATAAAAAGTTTGATCCAAATCTTCATCTCTAATTGACACTAATAATAATTTTATCAATGTTCAAAGTTTTAAGTGTTGATATATGGATACATATGTAATTATTTTAATGCTGTTTTTGCACTTCCATAAGAAAGACCTACAATTGCAAAACATATGTAAAATATTATTTAAAAAAGTACTATAACTGTTTAAGCTGTTAATATTTCTATAGACCTATTCAGATTGTTTTCCATTCTGTCCTGTTCATCATCTATGACATCTAGTGTTAAATTTGATACAGCTTTTTCCGGTTTACATTTTAGTACACTTCCAATATGTAAATCTCTTGGCTATTTTAGCGTTGTAAAAAAGTTACTTTAGCGATTTTTACATCTTCAATAATAAATTGCTCAAAACATGACTGCAGCAAATATGTCCAGGACCCATCTTCATTTAAGTAGAAGGAAATGTGCCGTAGAGAGAATAATTACGAAGAAATCAAACAGTAGCTAAAATACGCCAAATATCACAACTGGTGACATTTAATGTACTTGACATTTGTTGTGTTAAAAATTAAGAAACAGTGTCTACAATAGACAAACTGAAAAATGTCCTAGTCCAGGAAAATTGGCGTTGCCAACTCAGTACACTTGATATTGATCACCCGGTATAAGCAAATTGCTGTTAAATGATATGTTCGAAACTGCGTTCAATTATGCGGTATTGGTGTATAGGTTAGTCACTATACGGAAAAAAAAAAAAAAAAACAGATTTGTAACTAGCCTCGTGAATTACAAACTAACAGAAATGTATATTCTGACGATCGACGATACAAAATTGTAAATTTTTAACATAAAAACTTCAATTTCCCGTATATTGTGCATTTGATAAAGTGACGTTTATATGTCACATAAATAATTTCAGGCATTCATTGATTTTGTCCCGTTCCGCTTTCCGCAATTAAATACACACAATATACGACTTCCAACGCATCAAAAATAAATATATTTCGCAATTTATCTGTCATCAACATTCGTCGCTCTATAAAAACATTGGTTGTGATGCACAGTTCAGTTTTGTATATCTAATGAGTATGCATGGTTATTTCAGAGTTTGCGTTGTGTCATACAACCTCGTTTGTTTACGGTTAGCTAGCTACCTGTCATGGATGAGATAATGTTGAATATTTAGCAGATGACACAGTTTCCAACAAAAGCAACTTTAAGATGACATTTACGGAAACCTGTTTGTTGATTTTCACTTCAAAAGAGTGTCGCTTGAAATCATTTGAATACATTTACACCATACCCATAATATACATTAGAATACTGTCCAGAAATTCTATAGGATTGAAAATTGAAACAATTAATTCGAATAAGAACGAAATTTAAATTATAGGTTGAAGCTAACAGATCAATAGTCTATCTAATGTCAATTGAAAATTGTTATCGTAACAGCACAAGACCTTTCATTTCATTTCGATTATGAAAATCACTCGCGTAAATAATCGATTATTAAATCGAAACATTCACCGAATTACAAGGGCGAGGACGAGCGATACCACAGATCGAGCGAAGCTGCATTCGAGTTATAATCCGAATGATTTTGTTGCGAGTCGAGATGTGCTTTTCTGCCATTCAGCGTTTATATACAGGCACTTTCGTTCGTTCACGGTTCTCGCTCTTATGCAATAGCTTGTTTATGTCTTTCATTGGACAGAAGAAATATGTAAATACTGTATTTTCAGGGTAAGGTCCAATTATTAGAATGCGAAGTAATTTGATGAATTGACTGTTAATGTAGATTAAGGAACACTATACTCACACAGGACAGCCGCTTTTACGTAGCAAATGTTACGAATATGAGAATAAAACAAGTGAGAATTGTTAGAATCATAAATGTACTATCCTAGTGATGGGTCTTACGAGTGATCACTCGAGTTGTAATAATCGATTATTAATATCATTCGATTATGCCCAGCACTAACCCCAATACATGTCTGGACGTAAAATTGCTCACTCTTTCCGACTCCGCAATAAAAAATATAAAAAATAGGGTTTAACCTCGTTTAGGTCAAAAAGGTCACCATAGGTAAAGGAATGACCTTGGCCTTTTCCAGAAATTAAGTACTTTAGCAAATTCAACACCGGTGGAAACCTCAAAAGTGAGGTTCAAGGTAAAAAATCCAAGCTCTGTTACCGTCGGATTCGTAATGTTCATTGATTGAGCATACAAAAATGCGGGTTTAACAACAAATGATGCGCTTTTGTTAAAGGATGGATGACCTTGCAACAACAAAAAGCCTTTTCGGAATCAAAAAAGTGTCCGAATAATTCGGAGCATAATAAGAAACTCCCAACTTAACAGCTAGGGATCCGAAACACATAGTGTCTATATTTTACACGCGTTTACAATTAGCCTTAGCCCCAATGAAGGACTTAAACAAATTGCACACCCGGTATGTATTGACTTTTATTTGAGGATAAAATACATTTCAATTGTTCCTTTCCTGATAACGGATCAACCATAAATTAGGTTGTGTGGGAGGAGGCTCGGATTTGCGTATATATTACGTATATCAGGGGATACAGATATCTTAAAAATCGAATGACGTAATCTATTGATGACCCCTAAGTAGACGTTGCTTTTCAAGTACTTTCTCAATAATGTCACATCAGTAGCGACTACAGACAAAAATTGGGGAGTCACGCATTTTTTATTTTTAATGGTTATTTTTAATTATTTTATTACAGGCAAAATACTTAAAGAACTCCTCAACAATCTTGCCGCAATAGCTTACCTACTTTTGATTTAATATTTATACTTTATAAGAATTATTAATGTGTCTTGTACGATTTGGGGAGGAGGAGGTTCGTGAACCCTACGACTCCCTAGTTGTTTTCTGAATGATACTTGTGGCATATTTTTCAATGTCTAAGTGCTTCTTGGGAAATAACACCACAGTTTAAAGAAAATTGCTGTATATTCCAAACGTTTCGGGGTCTACATCAGACCCCGTTGTCAATGGTTAAGAAACTACGAATTAAAAAGGCACAATTCTAAGATGTAAATTAAAATATTTGACAATGTGTATTATTTGATTTTTGACGTAACTAAGAGAATTTTATTTGTAATATACAGGGTAGCACAGAAATTTCTAAAGATCATATAATCATAAAGTTCCTTTCAAATTGGAAGAATTTGAAAGGGAGATCTTCAGAATTTTATGTGGCGCTCCTAGGTGCGACTTTGTTATAAAAAATGCGACCAAAAAACTTTGTTGATTCAGTGATCCCATTAAAATCATAAGGGAAAACCTAGGAAAAACCTTATGAACTATCCAAGCCACACTGACTTCCAAGATAATCACATTAATACAATAACTATACCATACATACAGGGTCTATCAGAAAGACTAAAAAGAGTGGGAAACAGATATAATATCAAAACATCATTTAAGACAAGAAATACACTAAAATCAATTATATTAAAAACCAAACCAAATAACACAACATAAAATACAAAAAATTGCATTTATAAAATCCCGTGTGAATGTAATAAATTCTATATTGGAGAAACCTCTAGACCTCTGAATGTTCGAATAAACGAACACAAAAATTACATAAAAAAATGACAATTTGAGAAAACCAAAATTTGTGAACATGCTTGGGACCTTGGTCATAAAATACAGTTTCAAAATTCAGTTATATTACAAAAGGAAGAACACAACACCAAAAGAAAACTAAAAGAGTCTGCTTTAATTTTGTTAAATGAAAACGATTGTATCGCTACTACCTCCGTAGAATTCAGTCGTTCCGATGATTAAGGAAGAAATTGCTAATGGTCATGTCCTTGTGAACAATCCAATATCGGGATAGTTCATAAGGTTTTTCCTAGGTTTTCCCTTATGATTTTAATGGGATCACTGAATCAACAAAGTTCTTTGGTCGCATTTTTGCCGAATGCACTATCTTATAACAAAGTCGCACCTAGGAGCGCCACATAAAATTCTGAAGATCTCCCTTTCAAATTCTTCCAATTTGAAAGGAACTTTATGATTATATGATCTTTAGAAATTTCTGTGCTACCCTGTATATTACAAATAAAATTCTCTTAGTCAAAAATCAAATAATACACATTGTCAAATAATTTAATTTACATTTTAGAACTACGACAACGGGGTCTGATCTAGACCCCGAAACATTTGGAATATACAGCAATTTTCTTTAAACTGTGGTGTTATTTTCCAAGAAGCACTTAGACATTCCCACGACTCTATCAGACATCCATTGAGTCACAAATGAAGGTAAAAGAGCCAGGACTTTTTCCTCAGATATAATTTAGTAATCTTGTAAATTCAAAATATAGACATGCTTTTAACCAAATAGTTATATATGAATCACTATAAATACAAAACTAATTTCACTATAAAAAGTGTAGCTTTTTAATAGTGAAATTAGTTTTGTATATGGTTTAGTAGATCCAGAGATAACGCTCTACAAACGAGAAAATAAATTTTACCTCTTTATATATAGTAGTATTGATTGGTTGCTGGCTGCTCTTCGACGGTAGACATAAAATTTCATTTTTAATATAAGTTTACGGTAGTCAAATTCTGAAAAATATTAGGTCTGATTGACATTTCAATTAAAATACCAAATGAAACCATTTTTAAAAGCAATCGGAAATAATAGTCTAACCAAGCGAGCTTGCATTAATTCCAGAAAACTCCGACGAAAGCATTCCAAACAAAATTAAAGCGTTTTCTTTATATACCCTCATTCTACCATCAAAAAATCCATCAAAGATACAATCTAGCATTGAAAAAAAAGTGTAAAAAGCATTAACGTTTCTTAAAGATCACCTCATGAATAATAAAACTATGCACTGAAAAAGTGTAATTAAGAATTCCAACCGGTTTAAAATTCTTATTCAATTTAAATGAAAAATGGACATACTTTCCTCGTCTGGAAGTCTATTAGGATAATTTTTCAGCAACGTCATGGTCTACTAAGATAAGGGCATGAAATTCTTCTCGGCGAGGTTACTGCGAAAATACAAATTGAACCGACCGTCCATGAAAACAAAAATAGAGGGAATTTACACATTTCAGTGAGAAGAGATGGCTACTTACAGACTATTCTATTAAAACGAGTAATAATGTATGAGAGGAATACTCCTCGTTCAAGTTGAACAATTCTGCTATTCGAGTCGAAAAGCGGAAAAGTAAGAATCATGATTACAGATTTTTTGGTAATAACTGTCTTACTACATAAATTGTGTATTTTGAAGGATTTACTATGAACATATCATTAATGTTATTAAATAAGTATACGTACTAATTTTTAACCCACTTCAAAAAGGAGGAGGTAGCACCACGATTGTATTTTTTTTGTTTATTGAAAAAGGATATGCATTAAATTGTCTTTATACATGTTGATGATTATTGCTAGTGCGGATTACGTAGACTTGTCTAGGAGAAGTCTTTAGTTTGAAACTTAACATAAAACAGCTGCTAATTTAGCTGGTTTGGTTTATAAACACTGAGGTGCTGAAATGAGAAATGTACCAACTCTGCTAGGCCAGTTTGAAACCTGTGCCTCACCTCACGAGCAAGATGTGCAGAAGGATGGTAGATCCCTGTGAGGGTCCCTTCTTCAGGGTCAGTCATTCGGACATCCTGAAATTATTGTGGGTGAAATGGAATTTCCTGAAAGTAGAAAATGTGATTTTGAAAAGCATTTAGGGAAGTACTGATGAGAGAGAAACTAAATCCCAACTGATGGTTCGAAAACCCACTCGCCGTCCTGATGAAAATAGAATTACTGGAATTCATCTGGGTATGAATAAGACCTTGGACCAGATTCAACAATGGTTTACTGAGTAAACTATGTGGAGGACGTTAGAGTCTGGTGGTAATTATTTTAGTAAATGGCCTGAAACATCCAAATCGAATCAGAAAGCGGGCCCGATGATAACTGTGCTAGTGGTACAGCTTTAGTATACTGTTGGAGCTGTATTTGGACCAATATTAGAAATTTTAACGTATTTTAGAAGATATTTAGCAACAACCAGTCTGACTGAAATAAGCATATATCTCAGTTCCTGATAGCATATCGCTCAGCCGTCCACATCAGCACAGGACTGATTCCGGCCAGAGGATTGTTTTCGACAACGATTATGCAGACTAACTTAGGTAAAGTATACAAACTAGCCCGAACTCAGAAGCTCTGACCAGCTATAATCTGAAAGAGAATTCGGATGGGATCCACCAAGGAGATGATAGTCTTTGTTCCTTACTAGAACAAAGACTAAGTCTCCAAAGCTTTCACCAGCTTGCGATGGGTCATACGAGGTGGTTAGGAACCTGAGGGCTAAGATGAAGATAGTCCATTAAGACCGCCTGGCTCCTTATCATCAGAGGTTAGTGCAATAGCATTTAGTTTGACAGTTTAACTTTAAATTATCAAACTGCATAATTGTACGTACAAAAAGAAGGATACTTAGAGTTACAAATAATTGTTTCTTACGAGTCTACGGAAATACACAATACATAAAATCCAATACATAAAATCCCGAGGTACAAATCTTACTCCATACATTCCTGATATAGACCCATGCATCTTTAGAAATGATTTAAAGACGCTGTCAAAAATGATTTATGTTCAAATTGACTACACTGCTGGTAAGATCATTGTATTAGGGGGATTCAATTAAATATAAAAAATGGATCCAGTTGTTTTCTGAATTATAGTTATAGTATCTCTAGTTTGTGTTTTTAGAATTTCATGGGAAAAGCTCAACAAATACTGGAAATTATGTATATTTCAAATACTTGAAACGTTTCAGGGTCTAAATCAGACCTAGTTATCAATGATAATAAAAAAATAACACAAGAAAATTAAAGAAATTTAAAAAATAAAAAGTTCGCAATGACAATTTTAGCACTAACACACATTAAAAAAATGACAATATACACTGATGTGACCAATAGAAGTTACCACTAATTTGGATAGCACATATAAAATTTTAAAGATTATGTGAAATAACAAAGCTTCTTTCAAATTGGAAGAATTTAAAAGAGTTATCTTCAGAATTTACTGTGGTGCTCCTAGGTGCGACTCTATTATAAGAGTGCATTCTACAAAAATGAGATCAAAGAATGCTGATGTTTCACATTAAACCCCAATGCACTATCCAGGTACAGGGTTGTTCAAATGGATTTTGCAATTATTAATTTCACCATTGATTATTGGCAACAGAAATAAACGAACAATCGCTTTCATTTAATAAAATTAAAGCAGCTTCTTTTAGCTTTCATTTTATATTGTATTCTTCCTTATGTTAAATATGGTTAAATTTTTAAATTGTATGTTATGATCAAGAGGTTTTTCCAATATAAAATTTATTACATTCGCAAAGTAATTTTTTTTGAGTTTTGGTTGTGTTATTTGGTTTAGTTTTTGATCTCTGTTTGCCCCCTTTTTAGTCTTTTTCAAAGAGCATGTATGTATGCTATGGTTGTTGTAAGAAGGTGATTATATTGATTTTTCACGGTAATTGTTAGCAGATAGTAAATTTTTTGTAAGTGTTTTTCTTCATTAAATGTATTGATAACAGAACAGTTGGTTTTTTCTCTATCATATAAAGATTTAATGATGTCCATATTTCCGTTGGATGATTAGAGTTAAAATTGCGATACCTGTTAGTGTGAGTCGGCTTTCTGTAGATTTCTGTATAAAAAGAAGAAGAGAGGTTCTGCTCAATTTCTAATGTGAATTGTATAGTTGGTTCTTAGTTTTTGATGTAGTTTAATAATTGATGTACGTCGTCAAGAGTGCTCCCAAATATTGACATATAACTAAAGGTTTATTCTCTACTGTAAAAATTATTTGTTGTTGAAACTTTTCCATGAAAATTTGCTGCAGGCAGGGGACAGATAATAACCCATGGTCATGACAAAAACTAAACTTGTTGGTGGAAGTAATCGTTGAGTTGAAAATATGTCGTCTTCCTACAAAATATTAGTAATTCTATGATTTTGTCAGTGGATAATTATGTAAGTTGATATAGTATTGTGATAACGAATTATTTAATATAAAAATATTTCCTATTCATATGCACTATCTATCTATATATACAGTGATGGGCAAATGTGTGGAACCAAGCAAATATCTCTGGAATTATTAGAGATATCAAAATGAAATTTGGAAGGTGGATACTGCAGTAGATTGCCTATTTGTTTCCAAATTTTTTACAATTTTGAACTTTCCTGTTTTACCGGAAGTAATGTCGATTTTAAAATTTGCAATGAAGCACCCTGTATAGTATTTTAGTTTCTGATGAAACATTTTATTACGAATACAAAAATATCGGGTTTGATAACTTCAATACCTACCGAGATATTAACATAAAAGTAACTAAGGAAAGGAAAAATTCGATGGTAGCTAAACTCGGTTCAGATTTCATTTACGCCCGATATAAACAAACCGCTCGGTAAGGATTTGTATTTCTATTGGCCAATCGGTGGCATTTTACCGTCACAGCCAACAGCACTGCTTGTTCTATAGTCGAATACACGTGCGTTTGTTTAAATCAGGCGCAAATTAAATCTGAATCAAGTTTAGTAGTCCAAATAAGTGACAGTAGTTGTTTTTTTTTTATTTGAATGTAAAAAGACTGTATTGTTTAAATTTGATCGTAAAATGGCCGAATTAAGTGAAAGAGAAAGAATAGAAATCTTAATGAGGATTGGGTATGGGGAGAGGAAAAGGACGCATCAAGAAGTTTGTGACCTTTTTAACATTGTTCATCCGAATACACGAATATCCCGTTCAGTAGTGACGAAAACTTTGCGAAGGTACGACACAAGTGGAACAGTTAGCAATTTACCAAAAAGTGGACGGTTAAAAAGTGCAAGTAATGAAGGTGTAGCTCAAAATGTTGCTATATCTTTAGAAGAAAATCCTCACTTATCCACTACCGACCTCGCCAATATGCATGGAATTAGCCGTCGTTCAGTAGGAAGGATATTAAGGCGAGAAAAATATCATCCATACAAAATTCGCCTCGTTCAAGAACTCTCCGAAGACGATTTCGACAGACGTTTGCAATTTTGTGAAACGATGATGGATATTTGTAACCGTGATAATAATTTTATAAGAAATGTGGTGTTTTCAGACGAGGCTACATTTTGTTTAAATGATACGGTTAATCGACATAACTGCCGCTACTGGTCGCAAAGTAATCCTAATTGGGTACAAGAGGCTCATACACAACATCCCCAAAAATTGAACGTTTGGGCCGGCATTTATAACAACAGAATCGTGGGACCCTTCTTCCTACAAGAAACTTTAAACGGAGATAGGTATTTACAGCTCTTGGAGACACAAGCTATTCCGGCATTGGAGGTAAATGGACAATTACCAAATAATATCTGGTTTCAGCAGGATGGAGCACCACCCCATTACGCTCGCATTGTTCGAGATCATTTAGATAGGACATTTCATCACAGATGGATTGGATGGTCCTTATGAATGTCCTGCACGAAGTCCCGACCTTAATCCACTAGACTATTTTCTGTGGGGTTACTTAAAGTCTAAGGTTTATGTTGATAGACCAAATAATTTGCTGCAAGAATTCAAGACATCCAGAGAATTACACCAGAAGTAATAGCTAATGTTGCTAGAGAATTTAAAAACCGACTTGCTTAGTGTCAAGAAGTAAACGGTGCTCAGTTTGAACATATAATACATTAAGTTTAGTTAAGTTTCAATGTTTTAAAAATCACTTAGATTTAGTTAATAATTATGAATATGTATTTCTTTAATGGATATTAGATTTTTCCTTTCCTTAATTACTTTTCTGTTAATATCTCGGTAGGTATTGAAGTAAACAATATCAAACCCGATATTTTTGTATTCGCAATAAAATGTTTCATCAGAAACTAAAATACTATACAGGGTGTTTCATTGCAAATTTTAAAATCGACATTACTTCCGGTAAAACAGGAAGTTCAAAATTGTAAAAAAAATTGGAAACAAATAGGCAATCTACTGCAGTATTCACCTTCCAAATTTCCTTTTGATATCTCTAATAACTCCAGAGATATTTGCTTGGTTCCACACATTTGCCCATCACTGTATATCTGATAGTGCATTTAAAGACAAGGACATTGCAAGGGCTTAACTTCTATTAGGTAAGACCAGCACAACCCCATTTAATTGTTTAGCTGCAACGAATATAAATAATACTTAAAAGAGAAAACTAATGGATTTACAACAGGCTAAAACGAAAATACAGTAGCCGGCCGCCTTAAATAAGCAGTTTGCTTGATTTAATGGTTCCACTTATTTAGCCAACCACAAGACATTAATTATTCCGGAGAGAGAAAAAAACTGGAATGAAAGATATCCTCCAGGCAACCGAGTCCAGCCACTGTGAAATATAATTTCGTGGGAGTAAAACGTCGACAAAAAAGGTCATTTATAAGCGTTTGCGAGGAGGTCCGCTATTAGCAGTGGTATTTTAAGATTGTCGCGGTTTCCATATGAAGAAGGATTAGCAGTGGTTTTTGCGACACGCAACATAAATAATATGACCGAAGGAAGTGCATGAATAATTTATTACACTCTTCCTTAGTCCGAAACGATTTAATCCTTTCGTGACCTACAAAAGGTGAGAGCGTATTACGTTACGTCTGCACTGAAATTTATAGAAATCCTGCGGAATTAAACTTTGAAAATCGGAGAATTTCGGGTAGGGATTAAAAGAATATAGTTAATTAAAGTTAAATTAAAAATGAAATTAAAAATCTTTCAATCGAATTATCTATGTGCTAAATAATAAGAAACGACAAGAGCGAAACGAATAATTAGGTAAAAAAAGATCAAGACGGAAATTAATAAATTTCTGAAAACCTCACAGGCAACGAAGAAAGAGATCCCAAAAATCAAATAAGGAAACGGAAGTATTTCGAGGATGGCAGAAGACATACTGAATTTAAGGGAGCAAACATTCAAAGAAATGAGGAATATAATTGAAAAAAAAACTTGCCATTTACGCGAAGTCTTTCAGTAAGACCATGTTATCTGTTATGGACCATATGGTAGAAAACTAAACACTCTATTAAATGAAATATTCATTGAAACCTAGTAATACAAAAATACAAATACAGTTTAAGTAATTTCCAAAACATTGTTAACGAGGTGTTTGATTACATTGCCGGTTCATTAGGCTTTTCCCCTCCTCAGGTTTTACCTGCAACAGCTAAGTATTTGATATTGTAAAAACAAAGGGTGATAAGGGAATTTCCAAAACTTGCTCGGATTACTAGTTGCCTGTTGAGAAATTCTTCCCCAAAGATAATCTGAGAGAAAGAGATGTCTAGAATGTGATCAATGTATTATATTTGTTGTTATTGCTACTTTTTTAAGATAAATCATTGTTTTTAATGTGGCTTCCATGATCAAACACATCTCGCATAGAGCGATATGACTTCAGGGGCTTAATGATAAAAAAATAAAACTGGCAATTGAGTCCGTTGGGTACAGTATTCTTTAATATATATGCGTTGGCATATGTTTTTTTGGGCCAACCGGTATATATGGTATAATAATTAGCAGAGATTAACTAAGCTTTCCAGTTCACCAATTAGTTCAAAATTCAAAATTAGAACCTATGTATGGGTTCAAATATCAGTGAGGTGATTTTAGTTCAACAAAAATAGCGGAAAATCGGGGAAAAAAGCTCTTTAAAAGGCAAATAAAATGGATTTGTTTTCAGTTAACAAACAAACTTATCATAACCATCTCTAAACTGTATCTTAAAATTTTAATGAACCTGTTTAAGTGTAAATAAAATAAAACTGTTTATTCATAATCTACGATCAAAATATTAACACGCTAGTGGTTAAAAAAAGGACATCGAGATATACCAGAAACGAAATTATCATATCTCAGTGATTAATCAAAAATATTTTGATTCTCCGTTACTAGTTGACGTGCAGCACACAAAAAATAAAATCAGCAGATATAAAGATTAGTGCTCGTTGACGTAGTTCCGTATCCCCCCACCTGTACTCATATAACCTAGGCTTATAATAAAATTTCAATATAGAAATTCCATGCATTTATTTACAACCAGATTTAATATAACCATTAAATAAATGAATAATGGTTTTTATTAAATGTTAACACATTTTGATATTGATTTGATTTGATTATAAAATGAACTGTGTTGACGCGAAAGGTAATGTTCGATATTTCTAGAAAAGGAAGTTACGAAACTGAAAATATATATATATATATATATATATATATATATATATATATATAGTTTCTGGTCAGGAGCCTTCATCAGTTGTGCTTTCCACAATAAAATGTCCTCGAACAATTCATTGTCTTGAGTCAACTTATTAAACGAATTGTACCAAAAAATATATAATTATCTTTATGATTGTAGAAAAATAAATAACTTTGTTTTATGTCACTAATTTATTTATTTATTTAATAAATAAACATAAAAACCGTGACTAGTTTCGACAATACTATGTCATTTTCAAAAAGAAACAAATTCATAAATTTATTAAATATAACATTTTTAAAAAATATATAACAGACCTATAACTAAACAGTTAAAAATAATTAAAACAAAACACAACTCTAGCAAATAAATAACACGTTCACTGTTGTCAGGTACCTACCCGGAAGTAAAAAATGTAAGCATTAAAAGGTGCTCATTCTGTACAAATTAATTACCTACCAATCCAGTATATTTTTGAAATCGGTGCCAAGCAAATCGAAAATCCTTCATTGCGTACTTATCTACTACTTTATCGAACTTGATCGTTGCTTTACATTTAAATAGGTATTTGTTTGGTATACAAACAAAACGTGCTTGGTACTTATTGATTTACGGAGCCGAAAATACTATGCTTTACTACCTATATGCTTGAGATTTACATAGAAAATTTTCAAATTCGCAATTAAAACTTCCAATGCCTAAAATTCCCGCACTATTACGTTGGAATTAAAATATTTATGAGGAAATGACCCTTATGGCATTTCGATGAAATCTTTGATAAGAATTTTGGAATTTTCGGCGATTTTCTGCAAAACTGCAAGTTGCACGTCGCAGAAAAATATATGAGATCACCTAGGGATCTTCCTTACTAGATAAAACGTTAAAAAACTATACACATCCATAAGAAGTTTTCGAAAAATCGATAAATATATTAGGGATAATGGTCGATTTACATGCACGCATGTATTCATTCACAAATTTCATCACTTTACCAAAAGAATTTTTTTCCCAAATTTGAAGTTTCACCAGTCCGGATACATACTCTATTAAACAAGACCATATTCATTCAAAACGGTTTACCACAGGAGAAGAAATCAGGTAACATACATACAAAAAAATACGCGACGAATTGATAACCTCCTCTTTTTTGGAAGTCGGTTAAAAACGAATAAAAGTCAGGAAAGGACTGCTAATAAATACCGTCACTGAAAATGTCGTCCAGTAGAAAACAATCCTCAAGGAGAAGGCAAGAAAATGTGGACTGGCAAATCGTGGAAGCCGTTACTTTGTGATATACTATCATTATGATTGCAGAAAAACGAATTACTTTGTTTTATATCACTAATTTATTTATTTATTAATTAGGTTGTTATGTTTATTTAAATAATAAATAAATAAATTAGTGATATAAAACAAAGTAACTCGTTTTCTACAATCATATCATTTTTCCATTAAATGAAAATTATCATAAACAATTATTTTTGAATTTTTCAACGCTACAATATCTAGATAATATATTTTTGAGATTTTCCCTGGGTGACCATGGCATTCCCTTGAAGATTCCAGACTCCTCTAGATCCGAAAAAATCATGTGCGAATTTCAGATTTTCTGGTATGGATATATTGAATTAGTGTTTGTAACATATTAAAGAGAAATTCAAGACTGTGTGTATTTTAATTAAAAAGTATCCAATAAAAAATCACCAACATATTAATCAGTTATTTTTAGTTTTTGATTAAATTACCTTGCAAACCAAAAACCGAGTATACTGGAAAAATTGCCTTTGATTATTGACTTCAATTTACCTGGTAAATTTCACGATGTTGGGTATTTTGTTAAGTAAAAATACCGACATTCGTCTGCTTTTGGGTGGTTTAATTAAATTCTCGACATATTTCCATTCGCCGTCTGTATTGCCTTTTTGCTAACGAAATTCCATTCGTATATTGATGCTTTTATTTAAAATCGAAACCGAGACATTATATTACTCTATTTACTCAAAATATTTTGAAAGTAAATAAGATAAAGTTATATAACAAAGTTAATTATAATTTACTGGCAAAATGAAGAGCGGGCTTTGTTACACAGAATTATTATTAGTTAGTTGGTTTATTATCGTATTTAGGTTTCATCAAGCGGTCTTAATATTGTAATTCAGTGGGCGTATATGTATGTATTTCTCATCGCTTCGCTGAATATGACATTATACGAGGGGGGTGTAAACAATAATATTGGGCGAGGAAAGAATTTTCATTATTTCACTACAATTAGATATTAGGAATTTGAGCTCTCTCGGCAATGTACTTTTAAGATGAGCTTGCAAAACGACGAACCTTTAAAGCTTACCTTAATTTTAAGAATATCAAAGATTATACATGGCTATATCTGATCAATATGGAGACCAATTTAATAAGCAATTAAGTGTGACTTTAGTAGCTGGGCGTTCAAATCGAAAAACAGTGAATTTTGATCTGGGTCTGGTAGTCAGGACGCTACAATCACGTCAACTGAGTCATTATCTTCAACTCAAATTCCGAAAACGTATGTTTACCTGCTGTGAATCGTTTTCGTAGACATTTTTCCACGTTATCATCGGTTGTTGATGTGCTAAGGGTGACCAGAGTGCTAGTCATCTTCCGCCTTCTCACATCTACCTTAACCCTTGACGAAGACTATCTGTTTCATAAAATACTATTAGAAGCGTTAATAATTTCTTTCGTCTAAGACTGTTTTCTAATAAGAAACACGAACTTTAGGTTAGGTTAGTCGTTCCAGATGAAGCAGTGTCTCTGCGCTATTATCCCACGAGTAAAGGTAATACCATGGATATCCCAATCTTCTATATCTATCAGAAAGCAAGCGATATGGAAAATTGTTTTCGCTACGAAGAAAGACAGATTTTAAGCTTTGTGTAGAAATGCCGATAAAAAGATTCTAGACAGAAGGTATGAGAGTAATTTCCGATTTATTAAACAGATATTTTTGATTAATCATATCATTACAATAACAAAGTCCGCCTTCTTTATTGAAGAGTTAAAAGAGCACGAAAATGCCTAATTTTAATCCACTTTCTTGAATATTCGTCTAAAGTAAATTTCACTGTATCTAAAGGTAAGATTTCTGATTATATTTAGGCAGCCTTAAATCTGTAGTTTAGCTCTTTTAACTTAATACGTTTATGATAAAAACACTTAGAAATCCTCATTTGGATACAAGATAATTTTTACTATGAGGCATTAGAAGCGGATGTTGACGGAAGATCTACATAAAAAAGTATGGCACTTTTGTCAGCCCAATGCCTACTTGGACTAAATATACAAATATGTATGCCTTGAGTACGATAACTCAGCTCTCTCGATCCAAAATTTTCAAAAATTAAAAAACTATCAAAAACAATGAAAAAAAATTAATTTCCTTAAAAGTAATATTGTATTTCTGCAATTATTACATAACAGATTAGGTGGGGTTTTTTTTTCCTTTAAAGCTTCATAGGTTTACAAAGCTCTAAATGTATAGTATTATTTTAATGAATTCGCCAGAATTGTGAGGAAGCAGATCAAGTAATTACTGGTGGCCCGTTTGGCCCCAAAGAATTGTGCACACTCTGATATTGACCTATAGTATGAATCGCTGATTTGAATGTACTTGTATAGAGAGTAGGTCAGAAATTCGATTGGAATCATCAAAGGTTGTGCCTTATGTTACTTTGCTGTTCACAGTCTAAGGAGATGATCGAATTCAATTGACGAAGAATCATGAAGGTGCCTGCGGATATCCGAAGGTACTTTATACAGTATCTTGTTGCCTCTCACTTTCTGTTATCTAATGCAAGAAATGTGTATGATGCATGCTCTTAGCTGGTGGAAAGCTCTGAATGCTTGGTAATCCTCTTAAAACAAATGAAGTTCAATTGAGTTACTTTTAGACGCAAGTTCGCACTTTTAATTATTAAAACATGTTATTTTTTATTCATTGTTTCAAAATTTTAGGACTAATTTATCACAATAAAAAATCTACTTAAATCAATCCTATTAAGAACAAATGAACGTTATTTGTATGTGCAAAGAACCAAGCAATAAATTTAAAAAATAATAAATATATAATTAAAAATAAAGATTTTTCTCGATGACCGGTGTAAACACTTAAAACGTTCAATTCCACAGAATTGTTCTATAACCGCTGTTAGAACCGTACTAAAAACAATTAACTCCACCATTTCCATTTGCTAAGTAATATTGTGATTTTATGGGTTCATTAATTTACTACATTACTAAATTATTATTTACTTAAATAGATTTTTAGAATAACTCACATAGACATTCTTCTTATTCTGCTTCACAAGTTATAATTGCCCAGGAAGAATAAAATCCGCTTACCTGAAACAAAATAAAAAATATTCAGAAAACAACTCCGACAGTATTGATATCGAGACATTAAGACACACAAAATTATATATATTTAAAACTTTCCTTAGATTTTTTGCTAAATGTTATGCAAATTACAGATAATTCGTCTAAATTTACAAGCTATCAAAAAGTAAATACTACCCTTTCAATTGGAACAGGGGCATCGTTCTGGACTTTTTTTTGTATTTGAACTAGGAGTTCTTTAACATATCGCAGATTGAGCGGATTTCACAAACGTTCAATGGGATTGACTTTGGGCTATGTGAAGGCCAATTTAATTTTTGATTCTGGTCTGCATCAAGTTAGTCAAGTTCTCAACTGCTTATGGTAAAGAGTTATCAGGCTTAGACATGAACCTGTCGGATAGAATGTCGACACTATATGGCAAATCATTTTCTCTGAGGATATTTTAGACATAGCGTTCACTAGTCTTGCGTAATGCGGTTGCAAAGCATTACACAGCTATCTCCAAAACTAAGTGTTTTTAAGATGGCCATTTTCTAAAGACCCGATTTCGTCACTCTAGTCTTGACGCAAGACGATATATCGTTTATCCGTGGGACAATTCATCAGTTGCCCTACCCTATTTCGGGGCTTCAAACACTTGATTGATATGAGTTGATATTTAAAAACGAATTAAAGGTAACTCGAATGATGACGTCTTGCAATCAAAAGTCTGCCATTTCAGGAAAGACTAGTAGTAACATAATTGCTTTCAGTTTGCATCACGTGAAATCTAACCTAGGAAACTCTGTGTAAAAGCATTACTTATAGCCCGACATTCGATTTATGATTTAGCTCGTTTCATTGAAACTTCTGAATGTCCTTATTTAATTCGGATATGAATCTCTAACCTGTATATGCTATTAAGCGAATAAAAGGTCGTATGTGATCTTAATAAGGATTCGAGGTCTTCGCTGCATATACTGTCCATACTGTTACATGACGTAGGAGCTTTTACTCTGAATACTAGAAGCATTTGGGAGTGGGGTTATCGTCGTATGCTCCGAATACCAGGAATCAGTATTCCCATCCGAACCGTTCTGTTAAATGTAATAAAGATTCGAAAAGTGGTTTATTTTGATAACACACAAGATAAAATTGAAGGTAGACGTACTCCAGATCGCAGAAGAACAAGATATAAATCTCAGCCAATAGACAGGCCTGACATCTGCCAAACTATTCAGATCAGCAGTTAACAGAGTCTCTCGGACAAACGTGATCTATACCCTTCATTTCATGAATTTTGAAGAATAATTTGAAAAAATGAAATTTGTGTCAATTCTTGTTTTATGTGCCCACCGAAAAAGTATTTGATAAAAAAAATTATTCTTTTAGGGTTTTTTTACAAAAAAATATATGTTGCAAATTTACAACAAAATGTAAAAAGATAATTTAAGAAATGTTTAAAACTTTATGAGTATATTACATGAAAAGTATACAGACAAAGGGAGCAGCCTAACCGACATGAGCTAATGAGGCGTTACGAACAGTCGGCGTCGGTACCTATTAACTCTGCGAAATGATAGTGTACCAAGTCTCGCTGGCTTGTATAGTAGAGGATTCGACGTGGCTGCCTTTTATATTTCGGGATTAGAGAACAAAAACAAATATTAATCATCCAAAATCGCTTTATCGTTTTTCAAAATATTCCCCATGAAGATCTATACACTTTTGCATGCGTTTGAACCAATTGTCGAAGCACTTTTTCCACTCTGATTGAGGTATCTCCAAAACATGCATTCTAAACACAGCAACCGCTTCTTCAGGTGTCGAAAAACGTTGATCTCTCAGTTTGTTTTTTACGTACGGAAATAAAAAGAAGTCATTTGGTGACAAGTCAGGACTATACGGCGGATGACTCATCAAATCGATGTTTTGAGTCGTCAAAAATGCAGTTGTTTGAGCCGATGTGTGAGAGCTCGCATGTGTCGATTGATTTTCCTCATTTCTTGGAATACAACTAGAAGGCAAATGGTTGTATACCACTCAGAATTGAGTGTTCTGCGTTATTCTAGTGGTACGGTTGCGACATGTCCAGTTTTTCCGAAAAAAAGGCGATCATTTGCTTGGAAGTGCTTCGTGCGCGAACAACTTTTGTTGGATTCGGCTCATCTTGAAACACCCATACACTCAACTGCTGTTTACTTTCGGGCTCATAAGCGTAAATCCACGATTCATCACCTGTCACTATGACATAAACGTGCTTTGAAGCACCGCGATCGCATTTTTTGAGCTTTTCTTTCGACTAATCGACACGAGCCTTTTTTGAACGATTGACAAATTCTGTGGGATCCAAGGCGAACAATTTTCTGTGACATTCAAATGTTTATGCAATATTGAATGTATGCTGGTCCCACTAATGTGTAAGGTTGACTCAATCTCACGATAGGTCACATGACGATCTTGCAATAACAGTTCGCGCACAGCATCAATGGTTTCCAGAACAACAACTGTTTTTGGACGACCTTCACGAAATTCGTCTTGGAGTGAACTACGACCTCGATTGAATTCACCATACCATCGATAAACAGTGGTCCTTGATGGAGTTTCATCCCAAAAATTAAATTAAGTTCATCCATGCACTCTTGCTGACTTAATCTACGTCGAAAGTTGTAAAAAATAATCGCACGAAAATGTTCACGATTTAATTCCATTTTTTGGCCGAGATGAATCCTTTAAGTTACTGTAAACAACACATAGCGCTCCTATGTCAAAACGTTCTGAATACGTATAACCTCAAAAATGTCAAACTTTAAGATGGAGCTGTCAGTTCTCAGATTGCAACACTAGGGTTGTCCAATCCCGAAATATAAAAGGCAGCCCTCGTATGACCCATGATATTTGAAAGTCGTGCCACCAACTATTTGACCAATAGGAGTGATTACGTCACACGATACGTGCCGCTGATCATTAGTCTGCCACGACAAAGTGAGGTCGTGACCTTGAAAATTTTCCCGCGCTCAAGTGGGGCAACTGAAATAATCAATAATCTCATATAGTACCACGTCTGTTAGCGGATCTTTCATCTGTTTATTGTGGCAAGACATGTGCAAATAAATATATTGATATATCAAAAATGAAGTTGCAAAAATGCGACATAAGAATGTGTGACACATTGCTAAAATGATAAATATAATATTTTGATGAATGTATACATAAGTGCTTAGTAGATATCTTTAGTTTTGCATTCAATCAAATGTAAACACTAAATTCTTGATCCATGCATCAATTAACATAACAAACGTACTGCGCTTCATAACATATACAAATATCAGTAGTGCAGGTGGCAATTTGTTTGTCTTTTCGATCAAAAGGACATTTAGTACGCGGATGCCACATTACACTTTTATGAAATATTAAGATACAAATGTGCAACAGTATGAATTTGGTTTCTATAACTGTTCCTTTTAAAATCACGTATATTCAAACTAATGTGGCAAATATGCAACAAAATGAAATGAAGGGTTAACATCCGAAGTGGATTAGCACCGATAGAAGAACATTAAGCATGCATTGTTATGGACAATACTCATGATCAATTACCTAAAGAAAATATATTATAATTTTGGTGAGATCGTAAAAGGTGATAAAAAGACCTACCTTAATGTGTTGACATTATACTAAAGAGTTTCTCTGTTGTTGGCTATTAAACTGGCCTCATTCGCATACTGTATTATTTTCAAGTACGTCTTGGAAAACATTCTCTGAGTACAGAGATCTTGTCGAAAAAGCATATATTTTTCCCATGATGCAGTAGTTTTATATTCTCAAATTTTACACACAGGACAAAATGGAATGTACACAGGACTTTGGAAGTGGTGGAACGATTTTAAAAATTATTTCACTAATAGAAAGCTCCACTATCTGCGATTTTATTTAATAAATGTTTGATCCCGCCATGGAGGAACAGTGGGTTGTTTGTTGTTTTTACTTAAATTTAGTGTCATGGAAACAAAATGTGCTACAGGCGAGAAAATTGCTGTATATACTCCTCTACCCAAATAAATATAAGTGAGTTCAAAAATTCGATTAACTCATAGGGATAGGTAGGGAAATGTTTTTTTAAATTTTTATTATTTTTCGGGAACCTAAAATAATAAAGCCATGGATTAACAGGTACTTCATCTTTACGGTTCCCGGTTAAGTTGGCTATAGTTTGACTGGTGTTGAAGACTGTCTTTATTTGATGTCGGTGTAGAATCCATGTTATTTTGTCAGTGACTGCTCTCCGGTGCTGTTGGTGTGTTTCTGACGTTGGTGTATTCAGAGGTGTTAAGATTGACGTATTATGCGCGCAATGCGGTCCGGATGATAACTGTTTTGTCGAAGGATTTGTTGAAGATTATTAAGTTCGTTTTGTCTATTGTCAATATCTGTTAAGCGAATAGATCTTAGCGCCAAAGATTTCATTACCGAACACAATTGGGCAGGGTGATGGTGTGATTGGGCATTTAAGTATCGATTGGTATGGTTTGGTGTCCTATAGACGGTACGTGAGAATCTGCCATTGGTGGTTTTTGTTGTGAGGACATCAAGAAACGGGAGCGAAGAATCGAACTCGATTTACATTGTAGATTGTATGTATGCCATTGAGGTGTTGTAGAAAGAAGTCTAATGAATCTCTGCCATGAACTATAAGGGTGGATGCTTTGTGAACACGATCAATTTTACCACGACGGCTTTGTTCACATATGATCTCGTCCAGTTCACAAGTACGTGAGAACCCTGCTTTAGGGTACCTCAGGTATACGTATCAGTCATTAAATTTTGTTACTCATATTTAGCAAACTCAAATAGCTACAGAGCGCCTGTACTATAATATAAATTAAGTATGACGTAGACAAAAGGTAATTTGTCCCGGTTGAACAAAAGAGAAGACGATCCTTTTATTTGCACCCGAACAACAGTTTTCAATTACACTAAATAGAAACCCAAAACACTGTACCAAGTACCAGACACATATACCGTATTTATTTGAATATTCTTCCTTACAATCATTAAAGAACTTCCTTACCAGAAGTTATTTTAACGTGAAGTTATGAAACTAACGTGACTGGAAACTCGAAATAAACCTCGAAACCAGAGTATAAAGCAACGGAGAACACAGGCACAAGGCACCCACCCAAGTCAAAGCTTCCATTGTGTGTGTGTATTTTCTTTGCCATTGCATGTTCCGAGTAAATTACATTCCCTTGCCATGGCTCCGAACTTATCGTCATGCAAATAAATAAGACAAAAGAACGCCACGACGTAATTCGAACACCTCCATAATTTTCAATTATCTCGAATCGCACAAAAACCGGGGATTTATGATGGATAAGTTCAAGGAGAATGATAGTCTGGGCTGAATGAGACGCGGCTTCCATTTCTGCAAAGAGAGAGATTTAGGCAGAACTATTACTCACCTTAAATTAAGAATGATTATCCGTTTTCTGCTTTTTCTTTTGTTCGGCTCTTTGCATAGCATCGGGTTATGCACTGGGAATTACGGTTATTAATCCCTTTGAGGTGGCTGTCAAAATTGGGAGAATTCCGCAAATCCTTAGACACTGAATAGAGACTCACTTATTGATTTATTTATACGGAAATACAAATACAGCGCGATTAGAAGCAATCGTAAATTCTTGAACACGTTGGAAGGTGTCGCAATAAATTACACAAGAAAAAGATAAATTTTAAGCTGAGGAAATTATGTATTCCGTTTTCGTTTAAATCCACGAGTTGTCCTGCTATACTTTAGGCTACTAATATGCGTATTTTCTGCCACCAAGACCACCAACATGGTAAATGGGAAGAAAAATGACTTCATTTAACAAGATAACTCTACAAAGTACTCAGCTGAGCATTTGCAGCATATAGATGACAAAAGTGAGTAGTTTGACCGCTGATTAGAAAAGCGCGGTGGTCATTTGAGAGTGAACAATGGAAGCGAAAGTTTCTTTAAAAATATACTTCCCCTTGTTTTCTTGTTTTTCTTTGTGTAATATGGTACCATATTACTGGTTACCAATAATCAACGATGACATTAATAACGGTAATGTCCTTTTTAACAACCCTATATCGGGTTTTTCCTAGGTTTTCCGTTATGACTTTAATGAGATCTCTGGAACATCAGAATTTCTCTGGTCTTATAACAAAGTCGTATCTAGGAGCGCGGACATGATATTCTGAAAAATATTTGGAAGAAGCTTTGTTATTTCACATGATCTTTAGAATTTTTAGTGTCACCCTGTATATATCAAATTTGCAGCAAATTCCCTTAGTTACATTAGTTTTATTGTCAAACATTAATGTCAAATTGTGATTTACTAAATTTGTTATTACGAATCCTCTTAATTTTTTAATTTTCTTGTTCATTTGTGTTAAGTTAATTACCATTGAAAACAGGTCTGATTTGGACCTGGAAACGTTTGGATTTTTGAAATAAACAGACTTTCAAGTTTATGAGGTGTTATTCCCAAAGAAATATATAAATTTCAGGAGAATTAAAATAATTGTGACAATTCTATTACGATTCGAGTTTAATTTAGTTCTTAATTTAAATATAATTGCAAAGGAATATAAGACGTGTAAGATAGTTTGTATTAAAAATAAACAATTTTTTGAATTATAATAATTCAAAACTATTTCATCTATTTAATATTCTGGCAATATATAACGAGGTAATTTTAATTATAACAGATTAAATATGGGAACTTTATTTAAGTAACTATTTTTAAAATCTCATAGCCTGTCCAGACTATCGTCAGAATAGATGTTGTAATATAGTTTAATCTAAGACATTAAAAAGCCTGACAAAATGCATTAAATTCTGATGTAGTAAGAGGGTGGATTTTAAACAGCATGCCAAAAAATTTTAGAATATCTCATTGATATTTTAATGTCCTCGTTTGCGTAACAGCTCTCGTTTTCGAGATATGACACAAACTTATCCTTTTTTGAATGGAAACCATAGATGGCTATGACCGTAAAAGATAGGACATTTTTAGAGCTTTTCAACGATATAATACTCGATATAGTTATTCGTAAATTTAACGGAGTTATGGATGCTTTTCTCTCTTATTTTCACTTTTAACAAAGGTAGACATGAAAAAGATTGTTTTCACTTTGACGTTTCCTCATTTGAGAGTAAGTCCATTAGTAGTGCTGAACTGACAGTCGATATTGACAGGTTTTCGTGATAAAATGGAATATTCTAACGAACAAAAACTGAATATGGTGGAAAGTTATATCATATGCCATAAAAATTCAGTTCGTGCAGCTGAGGAATACTTTCATACATATTTTAATCGTCGTCAACCTGCTTTATGTACATTTAAGAGACTTTACGATAGTTTACGCAGATATGGATCTTTTACTAAACCACCAAAGGAACGTAATCAAATTAACGAAGCAGCACAAATAAATGTTTTGGCAATGGTAAATCAAAATCCATCTACATCAACTCGTGAGATTGCGGCAGAAGCTGGCACATCTCAACGAACTGTAGTTAAGGAACTGAAAGCGCACAAGTTCCACCCGTACAAACTTTCAGTTTTTCAAACTTTGCATGCTGGTAACGAACATCGACGTATTTTGTTTTGTACATGGTTTAGTGACATGTGCCTTGACAATCCACAGTTTCCATTAGTGGTGATATGGTCAGACGAAACTAGATTTACTAACTGCGGTATATTCAATAGACACAATGAGCATATATGGTCTAAAGAAAACCCTTTCCATGTAGAACAAGCGACCCCAGAATTTGGTTTTAATGTTTGGTGTGGTATCATAGGGTCTACTATTCTGGGGCCTTTTATCTATGACGAATCACTTACTGGGGAGCGCTACTTGCATTTCTTGCAATACACTTTTCAAGACATGTTGCATAATTTGAATTTGAGAATTCGTTTAGAAATTGAGTGGTTCCAACATGATGGACAACCTGCTCATAACTCGTTATTAGTAAGACAACACTTAGATAATATCTACCCAAACTCTTGGATAGGTAGAAATGGCCCACGCGAATGGCCACCCCGTTCTCCCGATTTGGCAGTTATAGACTTCTATTTATAGGGTGTGCTAAAAACAAAGTATACAAAAGACAGTATGAGACAGTTGGTGACCTAAGGTGGAGTTTTCGAACATAAATTGTAACCATTATTATGTACTTTAATTTTTAAGTTTTTAGTAAGTACCTACTTATTTAGTTTTTTCGTTATATCTGATATATCAATTGTTTAATGGTTTTTGGAATAGTTATTTCATGGCTAACTACGTTAAAAGTGAAAATAAGAGAGAAAAGCATCCATAACTCCGTTATTTTTATTATTTATCGAGTAATATATCGTTGAAAAGCTCTAAAAATGTCCGATTTTTTAAGGACATAGCCAACTATGGTTCCCATTCAAAAAAAGATAAGTTTGTATTGTATCCCGAAAACGAGACCTGTCACGCAAACGAGGGCATGACAATCATATTCGGGATACAATTCCCTTCAATTTTGACATTTACACTTTTTTCATAAACTCAAAAACAAAGGAGCTAGAGGGATTTGACTAAATCGACAGAATTTAGTTTTTTCAAAATATCTAGTAAGCCATGACTTTTAAAAAAAAACCTGAGTGTCATTAAATTAGGCCCGTAAATTTGCAAATCTTTCCCAATTTAACCATTGCTCTATCTCCGCTAGTTTCCGAGATCCCCATACTGATCATCAAAAAATATATATATATATATATATATATATATATATATATATATATATATATATATATATATATATATATAGATATCATTATATTATATTTAGCAATTTACATCATAAACTCTTCCTAGACCAGTACCATTCTGGTTACTTGTTGAACTTGTTATTCAGTGCTTTCAGCTGAGACTTTCCAGTTTAATTCCCATAATAATTTGTTATACTTGGCTCTACCATCCATAAACTTGAGTCGTTGCCCTGTTTGTGGTGTTCTGACTTCTGACGTATGTCAAGCCTCTACTTTAATATGTCGCAAACAAGAAATTGAAATGATTATTAGAATGAAAAGTAAATTTTGTATTGTATATGAATTAACTTAATATATATCCTGGTCCCTGAATCTTACACAGAGAACTGAGTTGTATGAGTATTTCAAGGTCAAAGAAGTGCCGTGCTCGTCGGAAGTGTTGTGTCACATCGGTCGAAACAAAAGTGTAGAAAAAAATGCAATTTCTGCGTTTCACTGTCATACTCATTTATTTTCGTATGTGTAAGTGTGGGCTTCCGTTAAGACAAAAGCTAAAATTGTACTTCTTAGCGAACTTCCAACTTATAACGCATAACCGAAACCTACAGTGATTGACGACGACTCCATGGTTGGAGCTGAAACGTCATCGTGTAGAGATTCCTCTCTCTATAAGAACTAGTGGTGAGCGCTGAATGTATAAACAGTTTTCTTAAACTGTTTATTTTGCCTTACCTGATACACTAGTTTATAGTTTGACAATAAACTAGTTTTGTCTTGAACGATATTTGCACACCGTCGCAACCCGACCATCGACGAGATAAACTGATAAATATTGGAAAAGCGTCGAATGCTTCCTGTAATGTACATAAATTAACGTCGTCTCATATCAACTCGTACTGAAATTCGATCCGTCGAATGCCCTTATGTTTATGAATGAACTGTTTTAATCTTTCTGTCAAAGATCATTGGTGGACGTTGATCCGTTGACGATCGAAAATAGTCGAAAATTAAAACGTTTTGTAATGTTTTTATTTTCACACTCGGGTTCAGTTCAGTTCTTGGATTTATTTAAAAACACAGTTTAACTCACTCTAATTTATTTCCACTACTTTAACACAATTTATATTCACAGAACTATTTACATTTATCTTAAATTTACAATACGACCGTCGAAAACTGAATGAATCCCATCGCCAGCTGTCCGTATTTATATTTTTTCTTGGAATTGTCTGGTAAGTCCACGAACCATCGGGAAACTTCTTTCATGTGTTCTGGAAGCTTCAAGGGAATTCCCAGTAACAGCAGCGGTCGACCTATTGAGAGACACAACATTTCGGATTCCCAGAAGTATCATATAACGTCCCTTCCACGAAGTGGCTGATGGCCGATTGCACCAGCTGTCGAATGAATTCTCGTAACAGTTTTGAAATTGTCCTACTACACTTTGATCATTACCCACAATATTTTAATACTTATCGAGAAAATAAGTGAAGAGAGAAAACCCTAATAAATCTCCTTAGCAATCAGTTCAAAATTACTTAATAATGAGGTAACTAGTTCAAACCAATTGGCATGGATAATTTATGGAATAGTTTGAGGAACTGGAACAGGTATTTGTAGCAGGTACGAGTTTGAAACCTGGAATCTGTTGTATCTGTTACGGAAAAATACTCGTTTATCTCACCACTAATTTCGATTGTTTTATTTAAAATAGGTTTTCCAGCTTCTTCAATACATGAGTAATTATTTGAAAACGTACCACGATTTTTTATAAACTCAAATAAAATCAGTACATGTTCCAAACTAGTTATCTCACTCCCTCACCAAAAGTCATTTCGAAATATATGTACATGCATATACATTTTTTGTATCTAATAGTTCAGGTTCCATAAAGAAACCTACATTACCGTACGTTTAATATTCAGAATACACGAAGGAGTAGAACACAAAATAAATAATATCCGAGTTTCTTGTTAAGTTTGTACATTTTGACGCCCACATAGCCGTAGGTATCAAAAAGTACCAACAGCACGCCTACGATCGAACGTCTGGTTCTTGATCTTTCCATACGGAATATGCAAATTACCAAGAAATGGTAATTGTCGTATGGCGCGTTCTCCTCGCCGACTTGATATTTGAAATTTATTCATTCGGTCTTTGCTGGCTGCACCAGAGAAGTGCATGTGGACGGGAATATTGTTGAACTCGCATCATAACCAGATTGGAGAAACGTGAAGCGGTCATGAATTCTAACCGAGAGATGCAACAAGGTGTGAATATCGGATGAATAAACAGATGCATTGTTTGCACGGGTATTATATATTCAAAGATATTAACGGTTGTTATTTAATAACAAATACCGTAATGTCGCTCGTTGGTATTGTTTTGCTGCTTCGTATTATCATTTTCAACAACAGAAAATGTAGAAGCGGAAATCAATAGAATTGTGAGAAGAACGGAGGAAACTCTACGAGTAGTAGTTCATTCATGAGAAAAATGACAAAAAGTTTAACAATTAAATGGAAATGTTATGAAATAATGTTATGTGGAAGCAAAACTATATACTTCCATATTTAGAGTAATAACATAAGCTGAGAATTGAATTTTTTCTAGTAATTCGATTTTGGAATAGAAGGATTTTATAAATTATCAATTAAATCTTGCTGCTTTTCATCGTTAAACATTTTTTAAGTTTTTAAGTAAATAAGTAAGTAAAAAGTATTCTACTTTGTTCATAGAAATACAAATACATATTCTAAATTTAAACAGAAATTTCGAAGCTTTGCTTTTGTTTCTGCAACGAAGACTCATTTTAGTTTTAAGTGACTTCAAAATTAAGAGGATGTGCACAATTCTTTAGTTGTTCAGCGATTACTCGAACACGGCTCACCTAATTTGAACAGGTTAAAAAAAATGTAGGCTTAGGTTCACCTAACAACGTAGGCACACCAGTCAAGAAAATTAAGGGAGAAAAAAGAAATTCTTTCAATTTCACTGAGACCTTGCATTTTAAATCTTTATATTTCTAACTTTCAAATTTTTTGGCTAAATTATTAGAGCTACAGTTCTCATTATCCTAACCCAAAAATAAAACTGCAAAATTTTTTTGATCCACAATCCACAGGACTGAAATGTGTTACAGTCGGGTCGATATATGGAACACATGGATTATTTATTTAGCATTAATTTTTTTTTTAAATATCTGTTAATTTTTCTTTGAGTACTTAGTGTATTTTAAGAAGGCAGTGACTGTTGGTTAACGAGCTTGGTCCAAACATATGAATTTGCTTAAAAGTAAAATATCTTATTAATTAAATTTGGAAACTGCATTCAATTACATCATTAAAATTTGTAAAATAACAAAATTAAAAAACGACTTCAAAAAGATACAAAAGTAACTTGAACTAAAAAGCAAAACATAAAATTAATCTACTATAACTATTAGGTAGTTATTCCATGTGAGTTATAATTAAAACTATAGTTTTTAATAATTAGATAAATATATTTTCACTTTTCACTGACTGACATATTATTTTGAATTTTTAGGTATTTTAATTTTTTGGAATCGAGCTTTGATTTGCTATATATAAGATCACCATAAGCTTAAAATCTAACTAATCTGATGGAGAACTCTTACAAAGCTTCGGTTATCTTTGCCTGTATTGGAGCCACCAATAGTAAAATCAAATGTAGTGGATTTGCATAAACATACTGTGTTCGACTCAATCGTATACCGGTGAAACACAGATAAGTGCGCATTAATTAACTCTGCTCTGTTAGTATTACAAGATTACTGTAACAACTACAACCATAACATCAATGCACCAAAATCAAAAGTATGGTTTTATGACCTCTCCCCTCTACCCCTCTCTGAATGACACGTAATTTTTTATTACCACCTCCAGAGGATATTTTGGATTCTCTGTTAAAACTATTTTACTATAAAATAAATTTTATTGAAAAAAATACGTAGACTCCAGACTCCTTCCTCCCCGTACGAAGCTCAACATAGATTTGTAGCTTTCGAACTGATCACCCCTCTTGACCGAGCTACCTTGTTTATGGACGTTCCTCAAGCAAAAATTGCAAAAAGTGTAAAATACTTGCTGGTTAAAAATGACAACGACTTGGCAATGTCATTTTTGTCAATCATGTCATTCGCAGGAGAAATCGAGACTTACATTTCTCCTAATTTAATTAATATATAATTAATTAATTAATAATATAATTTAGGAACAAATAAATTCTTTTTTGAATTCAGTTTTCTCATTTGAAATCGTAAAATTTAATATGATACAAATTATGCAGTATGGAACAGCCAAATGGAATAAATACGATAAGGAATAAAGGAGGGCGTGTGGGAAAAAAGATTGGACTCGTCGATTTGTATTTTTAAATGCGCATTTGTTCAACAAAAAAAATTTGATAGGGTGTGTTAAGCCCCTGTATATTATATATTTTTTATATTCACCAGAAAATTGTATACATAATTCATGTACAATGTCCCACACCTATCTTCAACTGTTTGGGAAATAATAAGTGTTTTCAGATTTATTAAAAAAATAACATTAAAAAAATTATTTTATTTCACAAATTCGCTATATTACACTAAAAACCTAATAAGTAATACTGGTTATTCCTTAATAATATAAAAAAAACCTTAAAGGCAATGTAGGAAATGTTCAAAATGCCCGCCCCGAACTTCTTGGCAACATGCTAATCTGGTATAGAAATATCTTCTAACGTTACTCAACATCTCAGACGTGACTGATCTAATGCAAGCATGACTCGGCTTTTTAGGTCTTCTAACTGAGGGATTTAGTTTTGTATACAGTACTTTTGACATATCCCCACAAAAAGTAGTCCAATGGCGTCAAATCAGGAGATCGTGCTGGCCATTCTATCGATCTGCGCCTCCCAATCCACCGATTTCGAAAAATTTAGTTCCGGTACTGCCGGACATTGATTTCGTAATGGGGCGGTGCTCCATCTGGCTGAAACCATATTGTATTGGCAGGAACTTGTGGGTTTACTGGATCAGGATATACCTTTGTCAAAGTTGGCATGACATTATTTTGGAGCAGTTTTAAATATTTATTTCCATTCAAGTTGCCATCAATGAAAAAGAGACCTACGATATGATTTCCAACAATTCCTGCCCAAACATTAACTTTTTCAGGATATTGCGTATGTTTCTCTGTCATCCAGTGAGATTCTCATTAGACCAATAGCGGCAATTTTGATGATTTACATGACCGTGAAGTGTAAATGTGCTCTCATCAGAAAACAAAACATCCTCTAATTGGATCACATTGCTATCTAACCTTGCAATCATTTGTTCACAGAAATATGTTCTCCTATCGAAATCGTCTTCCCTGAGCTCCTGAGTCGGCATCATTTTATAGGGATGCATTTTACTTTCCTTTAATACTAGATTTCTATTTTGCTAATTGTTCCTTGGGATACAGCTGGCAAATTTAGAAAATTTACGTGAAATAAGCGAGAAACTTCCATTTGTCTCCATAACCAATCATTTGTAGAATGGTTATTTTGTGCATTTCTGTTAAATGAACCAGTTTTCTGATATTATTACGTACAGTTAACGAAATTCAAACGACAATAGCAGTGGTACTGATAACCACTGTCATGCAGGCAGACAACAAGATGCCAAGGATATGGATTTCAGTAAAAAGGAACGCAGGAATGGTTTTTGCTTACTATCTCAAGATCAAGAGCTAAATGGGAATTAAGTATAGAGTGTAATGTGGCGAATTTGTGAAATAAAATAATTTTCTTTTTTTAATGTTAATTTTGGTAATAAATCTGAAAACACTTAATAGTTCCGAAACAGTTTAAGAGAGGTGTAGGACATTGTACATGAATTATGTCAAGAAATTTCTGGAGAAGCCAAAAAATAAATAATATACAGGGGCTTGCATTTAAAATAAGAAAGTTGGTATTGGCCACTGTCACATGACACACCCTAGATAATTTATTTTGTTGAAAAAAATGCGCATTTAAAAATACACATCGACGTGACCATTTTCCCCAACAAGCCCTCCTTTATTCGTTATAGAATTTATTCCATTTGGCTGTACCACACTGTATAAATACTCTAATTGCATTCCACACATTAATTTGAACAACGAACCAAAATGTATTAATATACCCAGACTAAGAAAACTTGATCTCTTCCAAAGACTTCGTGTTCTCTCATTAAAACTGAATATGAAGTTCATCAAGGTAAAACTTTTCAGGTATAAAACTTCGACTATTATTAATCCGTGTACCGGGGGTAAATATTAAATGTAGGTACATAAGTCAACAATAATGTTCGTGACGAAGTAGTTAAACACGATGAAATGGGAAGGTATTTGCACAGAAATAAATTTCGTGACTAATCCGAATTGCCTTTCAACACTTCCAACATTATTCCAGAGCTTTCAAAGTCGGCATATTTATCCAGCGAAAAAATATACACTTCGAAATGTATTTTTAATATTCGTACACAACCATTTTCAATTCGTAATGTGCACATATTTGAAACTTTGAAAGGTTCGCCGGAATTAACGTGTTTGAACGTATAAATTATATGGTCACAACGTGTGACTGGCTAGTATAAATAGTCGAAGAGATAGAGCCGGTTTTTACTCGTCATCGAGAAAATGAACAGAATGTATCGTATTAAGTTCAATTCCTGAAGTACATCATGTTTCTAGGCAGGCGCCAATGGAAGTGATAACCGAGGATAGTTGCAGGGGGTGAAAGTGGTGAATTTTTTTGGTCATGCTCATCATCGAGTAAACGTTCCAAAATTGGCTGCATACTAGATTGTAATGCATTTAAGCAAATTCCCGAGAGGCGTCTGCCTTGCCAAAATTAGGGGTGAACTTCGTCATTAAGTAAAAAGAACGCCATTTGCACCATTTTTTTGCTTACACAAAAGAAATCATAATCCAAAAGGACGTACAGCCAAATGACGTCATTAATGTGGTCTGTATGGCGTCATACACAATTTTTTTAAATTCCAAGCCATATTTTTCATTACTGATTTGGAAAGAGCGGAAAATTTCAGGTCCGAGTATGACTTAGACCATGACCTTGAACTTGACCTTTAAAGTCATTCCAAGATCAAAGTTTATTTGAAAAATTAACCTATTTTAGCCAAATTATGTGTACGGGGGGTTTTCGACGTCGCTGATTTCGAATACGAAATCAGTTTTTGTTTGAACAACTGGTCCGCCCTCTTGGATTATGAAAATCTGATTTCAGATTCGTAATCAGATTTTGAAAATTGGAAATTTGAAAAAAACCAACCAACCTACTCCCAATTTGGTATACTGGGGTTTTCGACGTCGATGATTACGAATATGAAATCAGTTTTTGAAAATTTTCAAAACAAGTAGTTGCCAAGTTCAACGTCAAATTTGTTTTTAATTTGGAATACCCCCTTTGAACCAGTCATCTGTCGGATCAGGATTATAAACATCGATTACCGTTAATTGGTTGTGCATCAACTGGTTGACTTTTTTAAAAAAATTGGTCCGCCATCTTTGATTATGAATTTTGAAAAACTGATTCAGATTCGAAATCAGCGATGTCGAAAACCCCCGTACACCTAATTTAGCTATAATTGGTTGATTTTTCAAAAAAAAATTTGATCTTGGAATCACCCGGAAGATCAAGTTCAGGGTCATGGTCAAAGTCATATTCGACAAGAAATTTTCCGCTCTTTCCAAATGCTTAATAAAAAATGTGGCTTCGCATTAAAAAAAATGGTGTATGACATCATACAGACCATAAAAAAATCTATTTATGTCATTTTGCAGTACGTCCTTTTGGATTTTGATTTATTTTGTGTAAGCAAAAAACATGGTACAAATGGCGTTTATTTTTACTTAATGATGAAGTCCACCCTTATTTTTGACAAGTTTACCCCTGTCCGCCACATTGATGGTAACGCTCTAGGCAGTCGCCTCTCGGGAATTTGCTTAAATATATCACAATCTGGTATGTAGCCAATTTTGGAACGTTTACTCGATGATGAGCATGACCAAAGGAAATCACTATTTGCACACCCTGTAACTATCCTCGGTTATCACTTCCACTGGCACCTGCCTAGAAACGTGAGGTAGTTCAGGAATTGAACTTAATACCATACATTCTGTCCATTTTCAGGATGACGAGTAAAATCCCGCTCTATCTCTCCGACTAAAATGGGGTTATCTTCAGAAAATTGTGACCATAAAAATGAATGATATAAACATATATAAAGACGTGCTCAAGAAAGATTAGAGCTACTCAAGGTGTGTAGTCTCTCAACATCAAGTAGACGGGACATATGCTTACCAAAGATTGGTCTTTTTCATGGTATTGAACTCAAATCAGATTTTGTGACATATAAGGCCTGCATAAGATTTTAATGTCAGTTTTTACTCTCGAATATAAATAGGAAAGATAAAAAGCAAAACAAGTCCTGTGTTATTATGTACGGCTGAGCGATAGGCTAACAGGAATATGGGAATATGCTCATCCCAATCAGACTGGTTATTGCTGACGAGCTTGGATAGATGTTTCAAGGTCCTGCTGAATCTTTTCACCATCCCGACGTGACTGTGAATGCAAAGGTATTGTACTCGTTTTATTGATTCCCAGATCTTACAGACATTCTGGAAGACATTAGATTCAAAGTTACGCCCTTGGTCTGAATTGTAACTCCTACGGCACACCAAACCAGCTGAATTACAGTTCTACAAGCACTGTGGCCAGTGTGGCCACAGTGGTTGCCTCGTGATTGGGTATGACATATGCCTGTCCCCCCCCTCAGGCTCTGGAAAGGGACCGGCGAGATCAATGGCAATTCTCTCAAATGGGACGCCCACATTGTACTGTTGCATTCTGCCTTTGGTCCGGGTCTTCGGGCCCTTACTAGCTGCACAGGTGTCACATTTCTGGCACCAAGCTCTGACGTCTTCGAAGTAATTTACCCAATAGTACCGTTGGCGAATTTTATCCAAGGTTTTATTCATGCCCAGATGACCTCCGCTAATCTCATTATGTACTTCGGTCAGCACAGCGGGTACCTTTTTCTTTCAAATTGCCAGTTGGGACTTGGTTTCTCGGTCGTCATTGCTTTCCCAAATTCTCTTTAACATTCTATTCAGCCGCTTTGTTGCTCTTCTTTTTTATTTCAGCCGGTTTTTATGCTCTCCTGTTGCTTTTATCGAAACGATTAATTAAGAAGGTTTCGGATCCGAAAGTTTTTGCTCTTATCATCAGCCTTGTCCCAAGTTATTCATGCGCAATATAGTTACTGAATATGTTCTTCGCCTTGACGCTACGAATATTTATAGCCGCGTTAAGGAGCATAGCTTGGTTAGTGTTTTTCAGCGGAATCGACCAGACTCTGTTGAGATTTCCTGTTTATTCAATTCTGTTGAAATTATTAGGATGTTTCTGTATCTCAGTTGCTTCTCTACAAATCCTGGGGAAGAAATAGATACTTGATGCTAAAACTTCTAACTGGATAGAATGTTTCTCTTGACCCAGTGTCTGTTCCCATTCGGCAATTCCGTTTATGTTCAGATAAACGTGTTTAGATACTAATTTTGTAGTACCTGCCTAAAACAATTATTGCGCAATATCGTACTATTCTTGGATTCAGTATATGTCGATACTGAACTGTGACACTCACTCCTGTAGTTTTTATAAATCTATCGGTATTCTTAATTATACAAATTTCACTCAGAAACAGAAAATCCCTCACAGAGATTTAAAACTCATGAATCAGCTTCGGTATCGCTAATTATGTTAACTCCTTTTTACGTCGTAAGTATTTTACATTTTGTCATACTAAAACGGCCTTAAAACTAAACTGTTGCACAGCATTATAAAATTACTCATCCACTAATATAATGGATGCGAACAATTACGGCTTGGTTTACGACCAGCCTTCGAGGTCTTTACGAATATCTCTTTCGTCGGAAAGATATAACGAGTAGAGAGCGCATTTGGCAAGATATCAGCATTATATAACGGAAAAGAGACACGAAAAAAAACGGCTCTTCTCATTCGGCAAATGAACGCGACTTCCGGTTGTTGTTAATTTGCCGTTTCTGTCTTCTCATCGGGATTCCCTCAGCGTTTATATCGGATCGACTTTTTCGTATGTGTGTGCAGGAGGGTTGCGAATATGAAGTATCAAACGAATTCTGTTGTTGACACATGAGGGATAAAGAGACCTTAATAAGATTAATGGAGGGGAATTTAGATGAGCTTTAGCCTTTAAAAAATTGAAACCGCATCGTATAACTGATATCTAGCTATAGTAGCTATACTAACCTTGTTTATTTAAAAAATGTTAGAATTTAGAAATGTTTACATAATTTAATAATTATAATTATCGAGAATTTAGCTTTTTGACATCTTTCAAGTATATTCGTACCTGGCAAATATTTAAAGGTTAGAATAGCTTCTTTCTCACTGAAGCAATATTTGTCACATTATTTTTCTGAAAGCTGCTAAAGTTTATAAAGAATCATTTCCCTCATACCTTTATGTTTTAGACCGTCAGCTGGTGACAGATTCTGGCCCACCATTTTCTCGCTTCTGCCTTGAACGTGGTTGAAAAATATTTAATAAAATAAAAAAGGTGTTTGCTCCGATATTCTCGCCTCTGTCATGTTAACTAAATTAATTCTATGATGCAATCAAGTATCAAAATACAATATATATTAGTAGCGTATGTGACCAAAGGGTTGAGATAAGGAAGAATAAATGCTAGTATCGAGAGTACTCCACAAAAATAATGGCACAAGGTTTGCAAATGGCCAAGTAAAATTATGGACAGGAATAGTTCAAGTTTCCACAGTGTAAAGTTTTAAATTGATATTGGTTTATTTGTTGCTAAATTATTTTAACAAATTCCCGCCCCGCATTTCAATAATGTCTATATGGTTCCTGAGATCTAATGGAGAGATTCTAAGCAGCTGCCATGATCAAATTCGACGTCGTAGAGTACTTTGTTTGATGTCTTTTAGTCTCTCGGGTTTATTTGTTGCTAAATTATTTATACACTTTCCTGCCCCGCCTTTCAATAGTATTTATATGGTTCCTTAGATGTGATGGAAAGATAACAGTAAATTTATAAGATTTATTCGATACCTACCTAAATGTACTTAATAAGTAAATAATAATAAATAGCAGATTCAAACAATACCAATAAAACCTTCTGCAATATATTTTATAAAAATATAAATAAACATTATATAAAAAATGTTACTTAGATTAATTAAATTATACATATAGTTATTATTAACTTAGACAATAAATAACTACGACCGCCAACTACGAATCTCGATTAATAATACCAAGTTCATTCTTCCTGCTCTTCATCATGTATATCTCTGGGTCTGTGGTCTATGTATAAAAACAAAAAACGAATTATATATACGGGGGTGGTTCAAATATGATTGAGACAAACGCTATAAATGATGCGCATGTAGGTTTTGTAGGTCGTGGCTTAAGTATGTGATAGCTGGGTCCCTTGCGAACAGTGTGGCATAGTTTTTCGTCTGGAGCGCATGTTTCACGCGCGTGCTATGACAATGAGTGAACGTCAAGTGCAGACAACCGTTGCCCAACGTATTATCATTCGTTTTTTAGCGTGCGAAGGCCTTAAAAACACGGAAATTTTTCTGCGTTTGCGAAATCAGTTCGGTAGTGAGTGCCTGAGTAGGGCTCCGGGTTTAAATGGGCCAAAGCATTCAAGGATTGCCGCGTAACCGTCGAGACAACATTCGCCGCGTAGAACAACTCATTTTGGAGGACCGTAGGATGAATGTTGGAGATATTTCGGCTAGACTCGCCATCAGTATTGGTAGTGTAAAGTCTACCATCAACGAACACCTTAAATATTGTAAAATAACGGCGCGATGGGTTGCTAAACTGTTGAATTTCGAGGAAAAATTCACGTGGTTGGAAGTTTGTCGCCCCTTGCTGACGCGATAAGAGGCGGAGGGGGACGTTTTTTAACGCGAATCTTGACTACAGAAAGCAGGGTGTCGTCTAAAGAGTGGAGGATGAAGGAGAAAGGTCAGTCAAAGCGAAGAAAACCAGGACCGCGGGTAAGGTTATGTGTACTGTGCTTTGGCGGGGCGTGATGTACGTCAATTTCCTGCACACCCAACATTAAATCAATGCTGCATATCACTCTAACCTTCTGAAAACAAACTTATCGCTCAAAATGGAGGAGCATTTCAGCACGAAGTGCAATTCTTCTCCAGGATAACGCGCGCCCTCATACCGCACGTCGCACGCTCGATAGAATATCGGAATTGGGGTGGAATGTCCTTGAACACCCCCCTACAGTCCGGATTTATCACCCTGCGACTACCACATGTTTGGATCACTTAAAGAAGCCCTCGGAGGTCAAAGATTCTACACCGATGTGGAGGTAGAGAGGTTCGTGCGCACATGACCGTCCGAATTGCGCAAGGAATTCTTTGATACCGGCATCAAAAAAACTTCCGGAAAGGTGGACCAAATGCGTGACAATTAAAGGGAATTACGTAGAAAAACTGTAAATTTTTGTAATTTTTTCGACAGTAAATAAACGTGTCTCGATCAAATTTGATCCGCCCTCGTAAGTTAGGTTGTAATTATGACTGTGTACTCTCATATACCTCAGACCGATAATGTTATTCAGGAATCACAGGAGGAAGGGTTTCGGTGTCACATATAATCCTACGGTGTATTCGAATAAAGCAACTATCGATTAGTATCAATAAAGAAAAGTAACGAAATAACAATCAGCAGAAGTAGTCGGTATTGGTTTAATCTCGACACGTTGCCAGTAGTTTGTAAGGAATGATTATATTATTTTTTCGCCATCATTAGAGAGTATAGTGAGATCACTTACAAAAAATTAAATTTGCATTGTCATATGTCTAGGAGTTATAAAAGCCGCACAACCAAAGCTCGTTTGGAACATTACGCGCGCTCTGTGAGCAAATTTCTAAACTCTTCAACCTGACCACACGAACATTCCCCAATTCAATCACTCGCCAAATAACCCCCGTATGTCAAACACCTTTTGTTGTTGAAAGTAATTTATTTCAATACAACTGAAAATGAATGATGGTCTTCCACTTTATGTGTATCTGAGAACAGAAAGCATGTAGTCCTCCGAAATACACAAGAACACATCGCAAACGACAAGACAGTAAAACAAGAGCAATCCATCAAACGTACCCGAAACTTAACTCGAAACACTCGGCATGCAAATATTTTACGTCGGCCTTTTTGTTGTTATTGCCTTAAAAGTTTATACCCGTATCCCGTATTTATCTTCGTTTCCCCTAACGGCTCGAGCTCCAACACAAAACGCTGGAAACGAGAGCAAACGACTTAAGAATTAAATCAGCTAATTGACCCCCGCTCTGTAAAATTAATTTGAATCACCAGCGAGTGACGCTTCGTACCCCTCACGCACTCTAAACTGAAAACGTTTCGGTTTGCAAAATAATGCGTCAACTGGGGAAAATTACTCGGCTGTATATTAATCGAGAAAATTTAATAAAAGTAATGTCGCGTTTAGAATAAAACGGTCTGCATGACAAACAAACAGAAAAATTCGTTAAGAACTCAATAAATTGTGTGACTGTAGTAACAACACCAAAAAAGTAAAATATGGTAATATCCTAAATTTAGAATATAACACGTGTAATTCGTATTCGGTAATTTTGAGTAATTATAATTGTTTGGTCCAGAAAAAGATTTATTTCGGTGAAAAAACATTTGTCACATATTTCTGAAATAGTTTTCGTTCTTAAATATTAATTTAGAAATTTTTGCAAATTATGTTAAAGGGCTAAAGGATAAAAAGCTATTTACAGATTATTTAGGAATAATACAATGCAACTTAAAAAAAACTGTTTTAAGCGCAACATTATTCCGAAACACACTAGTTACTAAATTCAAACCTTTTAGCACAAGTAGGTACTTACATAAAAAATAAACTCCGTTATTATTTTAAGCACAAAAACTGTACCAAACTGCACAATGTAATTCACTTTTTGTAAATATCTAACATTCTCCACTATAAATAAACATTTCACCTTTCACAATTATGAACTCGCCTTTTAGAAGGTAAACAAAACAAACAATGCAAAAAGAAGGAATACAAATATATTCAGCCATATAATCTGTGTCGAATCTTCACAAGCGATTTAAATGCAAAGTCGTCTATTTGTGACTGAAAAAATTAGTACGACATCATAATTTGATAAAGCTAAAGCTCTTTTATAAAAAAATTATTAGAATTTTTGAGTTATTCTCACCTGAACTGTTAGTCCTTAAAATATATGCACTCATACCGTTTACAGCCTGTGCGATACCGTCACATAAATACATTGGAGAACAAAAGTGAAACAAATTGTTTATGAATATTTATTTAAAGGCAAAACATTTCTTTTTATGTTATATTCCACAATTTTTTCGTATTCAAATCTTAATGTTTTTAAGCAGTTTAACAACACAGATAGAAGTAACTAATTCTTTGGATTCTAGATTTGCTTTATTGCCTATTTGACCTTGGTGGTATTGATGTAAATCATCTCGTCATGTAATACCTAATAGTCTTAGGTACGCTGCAGATGCAGGCGACTAATTAAAGTTGATTTGTTTCACTTTTATAATTATTTCGTATGATTTCTTGATCTAGATAATTTTATCTATTCTTCACTCTATTTATTTCAGTTATATTTATAATGGAAAATTCAATTTCAAAATTTAATCAAGAATCTATAGAATGAAAATGTTTATGGAGGATACAAGATTAAACCGGAAATATATTTCTTTTATTTATTTTAAAATGACCAATATTGTACTGAATTTGAACAAGCCCAATATCTGTTGAAGAAGGAATCTGAAACTTTACAATATCAGCCAAAGAAATAATACACAAAAATAAGCAGCACATTGTAGATGCATCTACAGAACCTGTGGCTATACGCGATCAATGAAACCTGAAAATTTGCATCTGTGCATTTTTAATGTAGGTGAGTAAATAATAATGAAAATTAGTTCAATTTTGGTACCCCAGTGGTTTTCAGGGTTGATGATTACAAATATAACATCGACGATGGCCTCCAGAGTACCAGGGACTCGATTCTCGAAACCATTCGACCGCTCTACCACTCGAAAGATGACATCAATGGAATGAAATTTGACATAAATGACGTTAATTTGGTATTCTCGAAGGTCGTGTACAACAGGGGACCGATTGTCGAACCATTCGACAGCTCTACTATACGACTTTCGACGTAAGTCGCATGAAAAGTTGAGTTAAATGAAGTTTAATCCATATATTAAACTTCATTTATGTCAGACTTCATACGACATACGTCCGAAGTCGAGTGGTAGAGCCGTGGTTTCAAGAATCGGGGCCCTGATTCTAACGGTCAGACGTATACGAAATTTTGACATTTGTAGTAATCAAATTTGTATGTTAGTTTTGCTTTGTATTGTTGTGTTGGGCCGACTAAATTAATTTATTTGCGCTATAAATATTAAAATTTCTGCGTACATGCAAGATATTGAAGAAGTTCTGGCAATTCACCATATTTTAATTTTATATGTCCAAAAACTCTATTTTCTCGTCTACCAATTCGAGAATACCAATTTAGCCCTCAATAGAACAAACTTCGTGTACGACTGCAAGGCCGTATACGACCATTTTCGTCGCATTGCATGGTTTTAAGAATCGGGCCCCTGGGCCCTATTCTTAAAATCATAATATGCGACGAAAACGATCGTATGCGGCCCTGCCAGCCTACAAATGAAAAACTCATTGATTCGGTTGTACACGATCTTAGAGAATACCGATTTATATTAGTTTTCACTAGACTGACGTCATTAGTCGAGTGGTAGAGCCTTCGCTTGGTTTCAAGGATCGGGGCCCTGGTGTTCATGACTGGTATCAATGTCACACTATGAGTAATACGTCATTTTTAGTCAATTTATTTTTTTTTAAATTCCTTATTCAAGAAGAGATGAACGGTTGCAATCGTTTAATAAACGATGTTGTTTTTTTTTTGTTTGTTTGTCTCCAAGAAAAATAAAGAAATTGGTATTACAAATTTTATTGCAGGATAATCAATATAGGTTTATCAAAATAAATTTTCCAAAAATCATTTCAGCATTCGCCATTCACCGTTAGTAGGTATCACCCACCACAGAGAGAAAAATGAGGAGTGTCTCAAAATACAAAATAAGTTGGTCAAGTGCCAGTTGGTTTGCATACTAAGGGTTCCGTACCACCTACAAGATTCAATATATTCCAGTTTCAGACAAGCAGGGAATGAGTGCATATCTTTTAAAGGAAGCGTTTTAAATTGATAAAAAATATACACTTTCATTTTCCACACATAGATTTTTATTTTACCTGCTTCAGGATTCGCTTAATTTTTATAAGAATACATATGTATTTAATTTTCTAATTTGGCCCCCAAAAATTAACATTAGAGTTTTATTTTACTAATAATCTTTCAGGGAAGCCTTTTATAATCTACTGTCTGCATTTTGACGCTCTGTGGATTGGAAGATATATTGCAAAATAGGTCAAGTTTTATATTATAAATTATTAAATCTGTTATTTAAATTATTTAAAAATACAAATACAATATATTTTTCAAAATTAAAATAATGTAGTTTCTAAAGTGGGAATTAAGTCGATATTTAATATTCTTGTTAATATCTTTTAAACAAATGATTTAAAAATATGATATATTTGTAATTCACATAATGAGCCTTTTATCTGATATGATGCCTTTGAAAATTGAATTTTTATTTTCCACTTTCTAAAATTACTAAGGGGGTTTTCTAATAATTTTTCTTACAAATTTCAAGTGAGCACTAGTACCCCTAATTATTTTCAAAATTTTAGGTAGTATAGTTTCGGAAATAAAGCCAGAAATGAGAATTTTTTATATCTTTATGTCAATATCTTGTAAACAATTAATTTTAAAAATATGAAAAATATATATTTGTATTCCTCATAAGAAACCCTTTCATTTGATATATTGCATGATGCGTTAAAAATATTTTTTTTATTTTCTGTTTAATTCTATAATTCGGCCCCCAATATTAATATTAGGGATTTCTTCGTATTTTTCCTGTAAACAAAAATATTTAGGTTTTATAATTTGGGGAATAAAGGGGGGAACGAGTAATTTTTAAATATATTTTAAAATATTTATTTAAAAAAATAAAAATACATATTAGTATTCGTCACAATGAGCCCTTTGATTTGATATATTACTTGATCCGTTAGAAACAATTATAATTTTTTATTTTCCATTTAATTCTATAATTTGCCCCCCAAAATGAATTTTAGGGGTTTCTCCTTATTTTCCAGTAAAGTTCGGATAAGGCGCTAGACCTATATTTTTTAAAAATTTTAAAGCTTATGGTTTCGCAGTTAAGGGGGGAATGGGTAATTTTTTTTATATTTTTGTTAATATCTTTTAATTAATTTATTTTTAAAATATGGAAAAATATATTTGTTTTCGTCATAATGAGCCCTTTCATTTGATATATAACATGATGCGTTAGAAACAATTTTAATTTGATATTTTCCATTTAATTCTGTAATTTGCCCCCCAAAATTAAAATTAGAGCTTTCTCCTTATTTTTCCAGTAAACTTTAGGTCAGACCATATACCTCTAAATTTTTTTCGGTGATAAGGGAGGGGGGGTAAATTTTGGTATATTTTCGTTAATATCTTTTTAACTATTTTTTTTAAATATGAAAAAAAATATTTTCTCAGAATGGGACTTTTCATTTGATATATTACATGATGCGTTTGAAAAAAAAAATAATTTTCAGTTAATTCTATAATTTGCCCCCCAAGATTAATATTAATGGTTTCTCCTTATTTTTCCTGTATTTAGTTATTTTTAATATTTAAATTTGTCTATCTGTTTGCCATTTTAACTGTGGTAATAATTGTTAAATGATTTCGTGATGAGATATGCTCTATAAAATGCGATCATGGATTTCCAAAAATAGTAAGCTCCCACAATATTCCTAATATATATTTTTTGAATTTTCATTTTCCTATCCCTTATTTCCAGCCATGGATTGGGGAATGATGCCCACAATCCCAACAGTAAGTTCTCAGAGCTATTTTCGGCCGATTTTTCACGTTTACACCCCTTCTACACATTTTCACACCCCAAGTTAGGAGATGTGTAACAATTGCTAGGTTCTTGTTTCAGATATACCATAAACAAATGAAACACAATATCGATCATGGAAATTTGCACCTTTCACCCTATATTTTCAGCCCTAAAATAAGGGATAATGATAGTCTAATTTATTTTCCCTTGATCCACATGATCTAAACTTCAATTCAAAACACATTATTAAATCAATATCTATATTTTTAGCGCGGGAATATTAGTTTTGAGGAGTCGAGACATGTCATCCTAAGCCCAGATACTCAAGAGCCCATTTCCGAGCTTATTATTCATATTAAGCAACTCCAAAACACTGCAAAGTAGCAAAATTGGATTGATTCATTTCTGCCATTTTTTAGCAAGTTACAAAATCCTTTGATCACATATGGTCACAAAACTTGTAGACGAATTCTTGAATGTAAAAAAAAACTACAAACCATTGTACTATACAGTGCAGTGCCCTGTATATGTAGAGGCAATTTATAAGAAAATAAATCTGAACTGGAAGAGGTTAAGAACTGAACAAAAGAAACGACTACGGATAGAACCTAAAAAGACATTTTCCCCTGTAGCTAACACGATCTAAAAGACATACTTGCAATAAATTTCCTGAATCAAGCCCTCTAAGAACCAGAAAGGCAACTCGCTCGAAAAGAAACGAAGTGGCTTTCCACTTGTTGCCTGACTTTTCGACCGCACCGGTACACTCGGTATACTCAGTGGGTCAACGGTATCGCCCCTTCCCATCTATCCCTTCGATGCGAGTGATAAGTGCAACCGCACTGTTATTGCTCATAAGCAAGTGGTGAGTTCCCCTACGACGCAGTTAAATGACAGAGGGGGATAGAATGGCACGTCATTTTATTTTCTTTTCTTCCTGCCTAACAACACTAAAGATGGTGATGTGATGTAATAGGATTTTCTGGAAGGACATCCCAAACGTTCCTGTTTTTTTTCTTCTCTCTTTCACAGTCTTGTGAGAATGTTAAAGTATGATATTATCAGGACATGGGGAGGGCTTTGTTGTTTGACAACGTTATTTTCGTCGTCGTTGGATGGTTTTTGGTACATTAGCAATCCAGAAGAGTATATTTTGTCGTTTTTTTCTCTCTTCTACGAAAACAGCCTCAATTTAAGTGCTGGCGAATTTCTGTTTTCACCTTAACAACCATTAATAAAAAAATAATGTCACAAATATTAATAGAGCTTGAAGAATTGTTCCAAAAAAATAGGTAGGCAGACAGATCCCTCGGGTTCTCCTAATCCCCCGTCATTTTTCTATAATTAAATAATAGCGAAAAATCTAAAAATTTCCCGAAGTTCACAATATCCTACTATTATAAATCCTAAACATGATTTGTTTGCTTGTCTGTTATGCTTTATCGCGTAAACGGCTGAATGGATTATGATGAATTTTGGTATAGACATAGAAGAGATGGTTATATGCTACTTTTTCTGGCGAAAATAATATGGGGGGGGGGTGAAGGAATTATTATTTTTTTAAGAAAATTTTTATTGCGTCGTCCGATTTGCCTCAAACTTGGCAGAATAATAGTTTACCTTTAATAATTAAGTTATAATGAAAATGAAAAAAAAATTAACTTAGTTGTAACATCATTATATTTCTCTTAACCTGACTAGTTTCGGCATACACTATGCCATTATCAAATTAATACAAAATTGTCGAATCAACTACACACACTTAAAATGAAAAATGTATATCTACAGTGATTACTACAATAAACGGAATATTACTTAAAATGATTATGGATACCTAATGAGAATTAGTTGACATAATGTTGGGGAAAACGCACACAAGGTTACTTAAATATATAGAAAATGTAACTGATTAATACTCCAGAGGGCTAATTATACATTTAAACTTGTGGTAGTGAATATTATTTGGATCTAATAATTTAGGAAAAGATTCTAAACAATGATTTGGAAATGCTGAATTTGTATTGAACATTAAAACTTATTCAATGTTATGTTTGAACAATAATTTAGTTTTACTTCTATTTCTCAAGTGTCTGTAGTTGATTCAACAATTTTGTATTTATGTGATAATGACATAGTGTTTGCTGAAACTAGTCATGTAAAATAAAGTGATATCAAAACAAAGTTAATTTTTATGCGTTTTCATTATGATTGTGAATCACAAAGTAACAGCTTCCATTATCAATTAAATATTACATTTTTTCCAAACTACTCTAAAAGTGGGGGAAATGGTTGTAAAGATAATATAAAAATAGTATAAATGAAGCTACCATTTGGCAGATAGGCAGTTGATAGCTAGTCAACATCCGCTAAGAAGGATATTTGAAAATTCACTTTTTAAATGGTTGACATTGTATGAATCTTTTTCTGACAATGTTTGATTTGGTTGAAATTTTGCAATGTTTTTGATGGCAACTGACAACGATTTACCTATTTATTTTTAATAAATGTGGCTAACAAAGTTTATATGGAAAAAATCGTACTCTTTACGTTTAGTATTATAACAATTCGACAGATGGCGCTGAGCAAGTTTTTCAACGCGGTCTGGTTTTATTTTATCAAATAGATATCAAGAGTACATAGATTTTACCTCTAGCTGTATCTACCAAGAACCTAGTATTGGAAATATACAAAAATAAGTCTGATTATCTAAATTGTTTAAATCTAAAAGAGATTTTAAAAATAATATTAAGGGTTGCATTAAAAATTGTTGGCAATATGTTGCTAGCAAAAACAAATATTGAAGTGTTCCAACACATCATATACGAAGAAAAATTGTTAACCAATGATTCTAACATATGTAATGTTTTTTTGTGTATTATAGAATTGTTACTCCGATTTTCGGAAATTGATTTTTCGTGAGTTGGCCACGCGAATCTCTCACAAATTTCGCCCCATTTTAGTCCACAATAAGACACCTTTCAGTCCTCTTGAAGACAGAAGCGAGAAAATGTTGGTATTAAATCTGTCATCAGCGGACGGACTCTTACTAATACATGTAAATCCTTTTATAACACCCTTTTTCGGCAAATCTACAAGATCACTACTAATTTCAAAACTACAGACACATAGAAAAACATCAGAAGTAAACTCCAACAGATCATGAAAAACAAAACGATTCCATTACTTACTGCCACAAATGTTGTTGTCCACAAATATAAAATAAGTAAACGGAAGCGCCATTATTTTTTAATATACTATAAAACGAGCAATTTCGTCAGAATTACAACATAAATATTGCAAAACCGTTAATGTTTTATATTTTCTTTGTTGTCTCCCACAAGTTGAAATATTTCGGGGCATATTCTAATTATTGTTTATATTGAAACATTATAACTGTTATAATTATATAACTTTACATCAGTGGGAAGACTTTCAATTTTATCTTAACCAATTACACTTATATTATATGCTGAACCATCTTTACATAGCATAAAACAAAGTCGCTTCGTGTGTGTGTCTGTCTGTACGCAACGGATTTGAATGCGGATTTCATCATTAGATACAGTGATTGAAGAAGGTTTATACGTATAGTTCAATATTGTTTTGTGTTAATTTGTATAAATACGACGATAATTGTCCATTCAACGCGTCGCTGCTAATTCGATCGACAATCGTTATATGAAGGAGCATGACGCATCAGTCGAACTCAGTAACGCCATAAACACGGTGTGTGTCCCGCCAATAATAAATAATTCAAACGTTCGGCATTGATGACAAAAAATATGATATAAAAATGTTAAATTTTGGTTAGCGTTACTTACATGCTTCGCAGTATATCTGCAGTTGTGATTAAATATAACATGTTGCACTTGAAGTACAACGGCTAAAGTTTTATAGTGTAAAAAGCTGTAGTAGCTAAACTATGAGGGATACAGCAAAATGTTCTTAAACAAATATGTCATGTACGAAATACCCTAAATATTACCATTTTCATTTTCCCTATGTCTTCGATAGTGTAGGCTCTAAATAATGTTATATGAGAGCCAAAACTCGTAAAAAATGTGAGTAGAAGAATAAAATGTTAAAAAGACCTATTTAATGTTATATAAAGAGAAATACTTAAAAATTGATTAGCTATAAATTAATATCAAAATCTACGAAAATTTTCAAGTGAAACTGAAAAAAAACTAATTTTACTATTGCTTGTTTGTCTACATGCTTTAATTAATCGATTTTTTCCAAAGTATGAAAAATTGACCGTCATTGAAGGCCTTATTTTGACTTCTTTACAGGTATAATCTGGAAAATTCCGAATAATTAACTTACACGACATATCTACGCTGATTTAAAAAAAACTTTTGTGCAGCTCCACAACTCATTCGTCATGACTTTATGCAATAATTTTAATTAAAATTCAAGTGATTCCGTACGTATAGTTTATTAAAATGCACATTACTAGTTAATTGAAAATTGATAGGCGTTAATTATTCATTTATGTATGGAACTTTATTAACATATAAATTTATAATACTATTTTGCGTCAATGTAGAATTTGAGGTTTCAGCCTAGGTCTTGAAAATTTAATAAATGAGATTTGTTGTAATTTTTTCAGATTCGAAGTCCCACTGAACATAAACTTTGATCTGGACGTGAACATAATGAAAAAGCATCTCACTTGCTATAACAAGTGATGAATTTAGATGTAAATTCAAATTAGAAGAATTCACTTGGTCGATCGAAGATGGGAAAAAATTGTGAAATAGTGTGGCCCAGTCACTAGGATTTCAGTAAGATCTGAACAATATCTTTAATCATCATAGTAATATGGAATTCTATCCTATTAGAAACAAATTACGTTATGAAAGTTAAAGTGTGATCGATATAATGTTTACGTGTGAACGAAAGCATAGAATTTATTTGTTTCACAGTTTAATACAAAACTAACCAACCACCAGTACTTTGAATAACGTGATAATGCACAAAGAAACCAAAACCATATACTGATAAAGCTGAAATATGGGATATTATGGTTTATCACTAAGTTATTCGTTTAGAAGTCTTGCTGATAAGATTGATTCAAGCAAATCAAGTGCATTGAGATCTTTAAATCGCCAAATTCCATATCTACAAAGTTTCCAAGATACAAGAATTTATATTCGAAGTGTTGAAAGCCATGAAGCTGTGACAAGTCATTAAACAGCGTTAAAATCGCTAACCAAAAACGTATTAAGTGACGTTGCATGGCCGTTACAATCAGTGGGCTATTGGCCTCAAAAAATCAACACAGAACAGTGGCTTTAACATACCAGTTTCCTCAAAAGCTCTCAATGTTTGTACTGGTATTCTTGATGACAATATTAATGGAATTTTTGTATTGAACGTAATTTAAGTGGTCTAAATTTTGAAAACTTTTGCTACCAGATTTTGATATTGTATTTTGTGGATTATAAAAGACACCATTTCCTGATAGTATTATTTGCAACTGAGGCAACATAAGAACCCACAGAGACCTCCGGACTTAGTCCCTTTAGATCAAAGAGCTGGTAATTTAAATGGACTTTTTTGATGTTAATCCACTGGACTGAAAAATATGAACTTATGTACAGGCCTGAACCTAACAGAATAACATAACAGACCAAATGTGAAGAAACAAATTTTTCTACAAAAAATAGTTTAATAATATATTCTGAAGAAATAACTGCAATTTTTATTAAATAAGTCAACATGGCCGGTTTTTAACCGACTTGCAAAAAGGAGGAGGTTATCAACTCGTCGGCATCTTTTTTTTGTATGTTCAGTGATTACTCAAAAAACGGCTTGAGCAGTTTTGATGATTTAAACTGCATTGTCGTAATGAATATTCCTGAAAGGTACCAATAATTTTCTATAACCTAAGACTTGCGGTTTTACAGAAAATTAGAAAAACACAATGAATTTTCACTTTTTTCTGTAAAATGGCTTAATCAATTTGAACATTTTATATTTTATTTTAGAAAGATAAATTGCAATGTAAAAATCAAATTTTCTATTTAAATCTCTATCTTAAATGTCAAGATATGTCATAAAATTATATTCGTAGAGGGTGTTTGTAACGGTTTTCATTTCGATTTATTTGAAGCCAGTTTTTTTATGAAACGAAGTTCTTTTACAGTAGAGGGAAATGGCCAGAAATATTTAATTAGTATATTGAAACGAAAAATTGTTAAGCAGGCGACCTTTTCTATACGGTATAGGGGTTAAAGCTGTGTGTGCGTGCAATTATCGAAACACGAGCAGTAAGCAATGTACGCCGTTGAAATATAGGGCGGAGTCAAATGACATTTATACAGCTACGTTCAAAAATCTTAAAAAGAAATGTTATATTGGTCGGTACATAAGCAGTTGCATATATAGGATGGTTGAAAATGTTATAATGAGTGGCACATAAGTAGCTGCGTATACAAGGTGGTTGAAATAAGGGTAAAGTAGAATTATTGTTATACAAAGTAGATAAAAAAGTGTTAACAAAAATTTGTTAAATAAGCCTAGGATTTTTGAATTATACGAGGAGTATAATTACAGTTATACAGAAGAGTTCAAAAAATGTTAGAAGCAGTTGCATATACAGGATGGTGGAAATATAAAGTGGAGTAGAATGATAATTATACAAGGTGGATCAAAAATTTGTTATATAACAGTAAGTATATTTGAATTATAGATATATATATATATAGGGTCGAGAGGATTTATCCTTATACACTGTGGTTTAAAAATATCGTGCTGGTGCAATATGGTGTGGACTTGAATTATACTTTTACAGGGTGGTTCCGAAAATGACAATTAAGTTATATTTGGTGACTAATACACATATGCATATACAGGGTGGTCGTAATATAGGGTGAATTAGCGTTATACTTATGCAATGTGATTCAAATAATAAAAAAATATTAAACATAATTTAAAAAATTATGTGTAAAAATAGAGAAAGAGCTTTTTGGCGTGATAAAAATACACTAATTATTAGGATTGTACCTATTAAATATATTTCTCTAACGTAAAACACACTATTTTTCTCAACATATCGGAAAACTAAGTCAAAAGTCCGTAAATTTCAAATTATAGGCTTATCGCAGATAAATTTGTGTCTTCGATATACTTTCATATAGCACTACTTTAATTTTGATCTTTGATAAGTACTGAATAGCGAGGATTCAATTACTTACTTGTCTTTGTATCAAAACGTTTATTAAAATTTAAATCTCTATAACTGCAGTAATAATATTTTCCGCATTTCTCGATAAATCACGTTATACAACTTGAATGGACCACAATCATTATTTGTTAACTGATATACCAGCCCTAATCGAAAGTTATTGTAGGACATACAAACCTATTCAAATTATTTTTAGATCCTGAAAGATTAAATCGAACATAAAAACTCGAACAGCATTCAAAAGTCGCCCCCACTGTTCACGTCAAGTACAGAATTCGCCCGAGTCATGAATTTTTCTCTTTTATACATATTTTTACGATATGGCTGATAGCATTCGAATATGGAGACCCCGTTACAATGGAAGCCAATTTAAGGGTATCGAATATTCCGAGTGAGATTCGGCAAAGGAAAACATCGATAGGTATCTCTGAATACATTAGCTATATCAAAAAGCCAGGCAGCCGGTCCTTCCATGTTGTTCGCTTCCGGAAGGAACCGTTTCCATTTAAATAACGTGAATTGTAATCTTCCTTGCTGGGAATATATACTACGCAGAATTTCGGCGTGGAAGTCGGGTCTCTCATTCTTATGGAAGGCGGCGAGGGAAGAAGCGGATTTTATCTGGTGCGGAGTGCACACAATGTAGCGGGAAATGTGGTGACGAACGAAATTTGTATTGTGTTGGATTTGCATACCTGCGGCGACACTTTGAGGGTGGTCCGAATTTGACAGGACGATCCAATATTAAGAAGTCTCTTTACGTTATAATATTTGGGCTTCGAATCTAGTAGTAATTATAGCCGTATACAACAAAAGTAATGTGATTTCGAAATGATTGTTGAGGAGATCCTCGATTATTCTGCCTGTCCATTGGAATTTTGAAGTAAAAACTTCTTAATGGACGCCCACACTTACAAATAAGAAAATAGATCAGTATGGTAGTGAAATGCAAAAAATAGACTCTGTTTCGACTGGACCCTTCTTTAACCTTGAAATACACAGGCAATTTAATTTTCAGTGTAAGAAACAGTGGCAACGTTATATATTAAGAATCTCTTCGTTTATAGAAAATCCTTAAATTGTACTAAATACACAAATACAATACCCAACTAATATACAATACCAACACAAAACATTTTACGTTTACACTTCTGAATAATATCCGAGGTTAGAGTAAATGTGTCAAAATACTTTTAATGCCTACCTTGAATTGCGATTTGTTGAAAAATTATGGAAATTTAAAAATATATTTGTTGATAATCTTTTGTTGATATACCATGGTAATAGTTTAATCTATAACGTACTAACATTTGCAGCGATGTTTTTAATGGCCCAACCACGAAGTGGACAAAAAATTAAACAACTGAGACTTTAATTGACATTTTGACTTTATTTATATAATTATATAATTAAACTCTGTAGTATGACAACTTTATACTAAAGCTGGTACTACTGTTAATCTCCCAAAAAATTAAATGACAAACATAATCCATTCAATGAAATATTTTTTATAGTTCGAGTACTAAGGCCACCTTCAAGATTCCAGTTTTAGACAAGCAGGGAATGAGTGGATTTTCTTATATTTACCCTAACATCTTTTAAAGGAAGCGTTTTAAATTTATAAAAAATATACACTTTCATTTCCACGCATAGACTTTTTATTTTATCTGCTTCAGGATTCGCTTGATTTTTATAAGAATACATATGCATTTAATTTTCTAATTTGGCCCCCAAAAATTAACATTAGAGTTTTATTTTAGTAATATACTTTCAGGGAAGCCTTATATAATCTACTGTCTGAATTTTGAGGCTGTGTAGATTGGAAGATAAAGGGCAAAATAGGTCAAGTTTTAAATTATAAATTATTAGATTTGTTATTCAAATTATTTAAAAATACAAATAAAATATGTTTTTCAAAATTTATATAGTGTAGTTTCTAAAGTGGGAATTAAGTCGATGTTTTTTGTTAATATCTTTTAAACAAATGATTTAAAAATATGATATATTTGTAATTCACATAATGAGCCTTTTATCTGATATTTCACATGATGCTTTTGAAAATTAAATCTTTATTTTCCATTTAATTGTATAACTTGTTCCTAAAATTACTCTGGGGGTTTTCTACAATTTTTTCTTATAAATTTCAAGTGAGCCCCAGTAGCCCTGGTAAACATTTGTATATTTTTGTTAATATCTTTTAATTATTTTTTTTTAAATATGAAAAAAATATATTTGTTTTCGTCATAATGAGCCCTTTCATTTGATAGATGACATGATGCGTTAGAAACAATTTTAATTTTATATTTTCCATTTAATTCTGTAATTTGACCCCCAAAATCAAAAGTAGAGGTTTCTCCTTATTTTTCCAGTAAACTTCAGGTCAGACACTATACCTCTATTTTTTTAAACTTTACGTTTTATAGTTTCGGAGATAAGGGAGAGGGGGGGGATAATGGGTAAATTTTGGTATATTTTCGTTAATATCTTTTTGATTATTTTTTTTAAAATATAAGAAAAATATATTTGTGTTCCTCAGAATGGGACCTTTCATTTGATGTATTACATGATGCGTTTGAAAAAAAATTATTTTTAAATTTTTATTTAATTCTATAACTTTCCCCGCAAAATTAATATTAATGGTTTCTCCTTATTTTTCCTGTAAACTTCGGGCAACGTTCTATATTTCCTATTTTTTTCAAAATTTTAGGCTCAGTAGTTTCGGAGGTTAGGGGGAGAACGGTCGATTTTTTTAGTTTTTCCCCCAAAAGTACCCATAAAATCAAAATTTCTTCTTTTACGATATGTACTCCCAAATTTCAACCTTTTTAGTCCAGTAGTTTAGGAGAAAATTTCTGTGATGTGACAGAGGCAGAAATCCGGAGTGATATTAGAAAGGTGTCCGTATATTATATATACGGAACCCTAAACATAACTCTACTAAAATAATGACAAAAAAATGTTAATTCTAATATACAATATGAAAACCGTGTGATAGTTTTCTTTGGAATCATTTGATTTTCTTTTACCTTAGTTTGTTGCATAAAGTGTGCAGGATACTCCTCTGGAGAGCTGGCAGATGATGAATGAACCTTATTGTAGTAAGTTATTCTTGCTATGGCTAGGAGCGGTCCCAGCCAAAACTTTTAGGGGAAGTTACGCATTTCTCAAAATTATTTTAAATACCTCTTTTTGAATTAATTTTTGAAATTCTCTCAAGAGCTTTATCAAATTGGCTTGTACGATTTGGGCAGGGGTAAGGAAGAATCATAACCTCTATGAGCCCTCTCGGACCACCTCTGTATAACGGCACTTGCATCCGTGACTCCCCAAACTGATGAGACTGCACTTTGTTTAAAGTTTTAGTTTTTTAATATCCCTATTTGTAATTATTAAATTTCTTTTTCGGTTTCCAGACGTAGGTGAAGTTGAGGTTCCTAAATCTGGTGTGAATCGGAATCGAGCTTTAACTTAAGCCGTTAACGACCTTGCTTTTCCGCGGGTGTCAAAGCCATTTATTGTAGAAACTTTAACCATAGTACAGAACATTTAAAAACGTAGTAACGCAGTGGTAAATATTTTATTATTTTGTAAATGTGCACTGAAAGGAAAAACAAAAAAGAACTATTATCTCACTCTCCAAATCTATACCTAAACATCTGTGTATGAGAATAATAATAAAGCAAATTCTTTATTACTTACCGTTCGAGAGCGGTAACTCAGCGGTCATGCAATAAACACAATTATCTTCTCAGATGACTGTGAAACGATTAATTCGTCTAACTTATTGTATTGTTTTCGCATGAAAAGTGTAATTTACCAAAAGGGACATGTTTTTAGGCATCAAAAAAATTAAGTTAAGTAGCCTTGCAATGCACATTAATAACGAATCTTCGCATATATTTCATATGACTTTAAGAGAGCAAACAAAAAATTTGTGGTATTACGTATTGCCAAAAAGTATTATAAATTTGAAACAAACGAAAAGTTTTTTTACAGGTTTGTGTCTGTTTGTGTGTCAAATTTATTATTTAGGAAACCATGTTTGAGAACCTGATAAATTTACACACTTATTAACATGATTATAATAAATACTTTATAGGAATTAAATTGTTTGTCTCAGGGAAAATATATTTACATACAGCTAACTTGGTATTTTCTTTTATGTCCTTCCAATTTTGAAATTATATATTTTTTTATATTTTTCTATCAGCTTTTGTTATGTGCAATGAAAGACTGATTGTTAGTTTTAGTTATTTAGATATTCCCGTCATATCATGTACCTACTTCTGTATGAATATCTATCTTCCATGCTTTTAATATTTTTGTTATGTTATCTAAAGTTGTTTTCTGAGAGATAGTTGTGTCATCTCTGATTTGTATCCTTGTGATTTTTTGGAAATGACACCACAAATGCTGGAAAATCTGTATATTTCAAATACTCTAAAAGTTTCAGGTTTTAAAACTGACCCGGTTTCAATGGCAATAAAAATTAACATATACGTCATGTCCCTGTGTGTTATATTTAAATTAAGAACTATTACACATTAGGTTTAATAGTTGATTCTTAACAAAATATTTACAACTTTTTTTTAGTATATGTTCATTACTCAAAATGAAACAGCGAAAAAGAAACAGAGTCAGGGAGATAACAAGAGACTGGGAGTACGAATATATTATTTCTAAAGAAGCTGTCGCTTTCATCGTTCAGTCTAAACTGACTGCCACTCGTTTTTTCACTCTGCACTTTTCTGTACAGATAAGTAAGTATTTAAAATTTGCAAGGAAGACATAGTGTCCTAGGGCAATTTCATACATCTTGGAGACTTTACATTTTGCATTTGAATCTACTAACAATTATTTTTAAATACGCAGACTGATGCAAATAAATAGATCCATCTTGCTTCTGTTCTATTTCCACACCTACAAATGTTCCAATACTGAATTCACTTACACTAAACCTCTTTTTTTAAACATAAGAGAATTTCTTCTGCAGTAGATTCATCTTAAGTAAGCAAGATTCCATCATAGGAAAAAGGCGCAAAATTAATCCTCTTGTACTGGCTAAAATTTGTAAAATCAATCAATCTATATTGTTGCCAAAATTTAATGTGCCATATATTCCAACATCTGGAAGAGTGTTTGAGTCCACTGATACCCTTTTTCAATTTGCAGCCTTTTTGAGTCCCAACCGTCAAACAAGGGAATTGTTTCATAAATATATCAGTATCAAGTTTTCCATTTAGGAATGCTGTTTTTATATCAAATTGTTACATATGTTATGTTTCATTTGCAGCTATCCTTTATTTTAGTCAAATTTTACTACTGGACTAAAATCATAAAATAATCCATTCCTTTTTTTAGTTTTTTTTTCCTCAAAGCCTCGAGCCTGACTGTTAGGAATATTTTTGCCGTTTGAGTCTTTTTAATTTGGACCGCCAACGGTTATCTGTAGTCTTTTGTCCACCTGGGAGATCTACTAGTTCCCATACGTCATTTTTCTTTAAGAATTGTAGTTTACTTGGATAGCCACAGACTACTTATTTGTATTTGACTTGTTAAGTGCTTCTTGTAATGTAGATGGTTTAACCTCAATTGATAGAAATATATTTTCTATATTCAACTGAATATTAATAATTTACGCGATAGATTTTTCTTATAATAACTGATATTTACTGATTACGATTGGCATAATTAAATCAACTAGTAATTTCGTAATTTTAGCCTTACACTTAAAATACAAATTTTCATTTTTTGACATAATTTGAAATGCAATTAGTCTGGTTCCTGAACAGAAGTTTCATTGTGGTTGTAAATTGGTTGCAACCTCGACAAAAAAAAGAATACTTTTTTAATAAGGCGTTCCTGTTTGAGCTGCTAAGGTTGATTTATATTACAATACAACTAGTACATAGACTAATCACAAAATGGGAAAATTGCAATTTAGCCATCGATTTCTAGTATTTTTAAAAATTTTCGTGGTGGTGTAAATATAGTCATAGATAGATAGAAATAGAAAAATTTTTTTTTTTGAAATATTTGTTTGTCTTTCTAACAAGCTTTACGGAAAAACTATTGGAAATATCTTGATAAAATCTGATGTGGATTTACTTCATTTCCTGTTTATTTTATATTATTTAATATTTTATATAAAACGTAAACCGTTAGTTAATATTTAGTTTTTTACATATAAAGAGGGAACTTTTTGAGACTATGTGAATAACTTACACATATAGAAAATAAAATGGGGGGCAGAACTTGTAATCAACATACTAGGACATAACATTTTTCTTAAAACACGATTGATAAACATTCCAACATACAAATAAAGTATAATTTCGAAAACCCAAAAGTAACTATACCTGTGAATACATTAGTCTTCTGTAGAAGAAATAAAAAAAACGTGATTAACCGAATTTTATTCCGACTAAGATAAATCTCTGAAATGAAATTTAATCCATTACATAAATTAGTAGAGAAGAAAAAATAATCTCCAATCATCAGATACCCAACGGTAAAATAGTGAAGCAACAATATTGAAAACATGAGAGATATCCGTTATTTAATGGCTTCCATTAAAATCTGAGCTGCTATCAAACTACATCGGCTACCTAATTAACAGTATTTAACGACAACAAAAAGTAAAACTAGACACTATCTTCGTTAAAACTGGAAAACTATGTCTTGTGTACAGAATAAAATACATTATGTAAATTGTAGATGTGAAAAAATTATATAAAAAACAGCATAGTCCATAATACGGGTTCAACAGGAAAGCTTAGTGGTCAATTTACAATTAACAAATCGAAGTTGACATTTATTCTCGGTATAACCGGAAGTACAGCAAAACCAAAATATTTTAAACAGAAAACCTTTAAATGCAAATAGATACACGCTATATACTTGATCCGTGTCTTAACTATCATATGAACTATAAAATAAAGCTGACATTTGTAAATAAATTCCAAGACTTCAAGGTACTTACTAACACTGGTGCTGGAAATTATATTTTTACTATCATGTTGTTATTTTACAAATTCGAGAAATACTTACAAGTTTATCATTAGTGTATTTAATTATTAACTGCTGTCTGGGTTATGATTCTTACCTGTAACAAGAGGAAATATTTATTAGAAAACATTGTCATCACAAATTCATAAATAAGAATTCACAAATATAAATTTCTTTCCATTTTCAAAGTACAAGTATGTCATCTGGAGAACTCAAAAAAGCGTTTCAATATTTTATAATGCAAATGTATAAAAAAAGACTATTTTATTTTTCCATCAATTTACCAAGTGGCTGCATATTATCATGTTTATAAAGTGTAGCCTATTAAGCCAAATAAAGTCTTTAGCAAGTGATTAAACATTAAAATTGGTGCAGCCTTTCAGCAGCATCTGAAAACATACTACCATTTGACAGATGTGTTGTAAATAATGAAAACCTTCATTAATATTAGAGAACCTTCTCCGTTGTTCCTTTTCCAACAATATATGTATTTAAAATTCGTTAATTCGTTAGATGAAACATTATTAGGTTTGTTCTAAGACTATATATGAAAAGTGTTTCAGAAACTAAGTAATGATTCAGTTGTGAAAACTGAATTTTCAAGAGCCAAAATTAATATCAAGAAACAGGAGATATAGCATTGTTATTCCAGATTAAGACTGTAAAGGATAAATAAACGCAATACAGCTTTTTGCCCAATTTAAAATACTTTTTATTATTCACCTTGCTTAATCATTATAATGTTTGGATTAGGGCAGATGGATTAATATGAAGTACAAATTCCAGTTAGGAGTTCTGGACACCAAAGAATGTAAAGTTGTGAACACACCTTATTAACTGAAAAGATTTAGCTTAGAGTTTTAACCTTTTAACAAGATATGCAATAAAGGCAATTGCTTTTTTTGACTGAAATCTTTTCAAATATAATTCCACAAAAGAAATAAATGTCCAAATATTTTTTTGGCTTCACAATTGGTTATGGAATATGAGTATACTATCCTGGCTACCTTTGTTTGCCGAACGTAGAGAAAACCACCAGTTGTCAAGTTTCGTATAGGGCAACAAATTGACAAATGAAACCCAGTATTGGAACTTAAAAAACTAGTTAATCAATTCAGTGCAGATAAAAGTATGTCTTCGTAAAAGCTTTTTGTTAATTACCAGTGTTTTTGCCAAATTATCACAATTATTAATATGTACCATCTGCAAGCCCAAAAAAGCAGTGATTCGTATTTTTATCGGCAAAAAAATAATAGTAGTAACAAATATGGATAAGCAAGGACACTATTTTATTAAGGCAAAGGATGTTGAATGTGTGATTAGACTATGAATTTTCTCTCGATATACGAAAACCTTTTTTTGAAATAGTCCTGTTCTTCTTATTTGCTTTAGATATTAGACATTGGCTGCTGTGATGTTTTACCTTTAATTCATATTCTTTAAACTCTGGAGTAAAACTTGCTTCCGCAAAAACTTTATTTCTTGTGTTGGTATAAGATGTTCCCGTCTTTTTGTTATACCCATGTACAACAACTATTTTGTAAAATTTGGGTATATTTTCTTGTTGTATTGGGGCGCTTTCCCGAAAATTTCTCCTTCAAGGAAATTGTCATATAAGATATCTTTTTAATAGTTTCTTTGCCATTGACAACGGTGTCTGACCTAGATCCCGAAACGTTTGGAAATATACAGTAATTTCCAGTATTGTGCTTCAACATATTGCTTATGAGTTACAACTACAAGATTTTCTTTAGTACTGCCTTTTACATGAATTTTTATCTCGGTGTCAGATATGCTTTAATCAAGTGTTTGGGTTACTTTTTTTCAATCACGTTTCTTTTCAGGTTGTCAACTAAGTTTTTAAGATGTATGAAGGCAAAATCGGTTTCCTTGTTGAAACTTTGGTTTTGGGTTCCACGGTCCATGATTTTTTTTAGTTTAAGTGTATAAAAAAGATTTGTTAGAAAAACTTGCTATGTAACTGATTTGAAATTTCAGAATTACTAGATTATTCAAATCGATATATCAAATATTGAAGTTGCCATAAAAAAATGGTGTATTCGTCATACAGACCACATTAATCGCATCATGAGAAATCTATTTATGTCGAAATTTTCGCTTTATTAAATTAAGATTGACGTGTCCCAGGTTTTTTCTTTTATTTTGGAAAGATTTTATTTGTTATGATCCATATAAAAACTGAATTCCCCAATAAAACTGGAAATGAAACAAAAATTAGGTTTGTAGTAAACAAGAATTCGTGTTGACCTGTAACTCACCAAAAAGAAATTAATACACTGTAAGGTTTAAGAACGATTTTTTTACACCCTTAGATTATATGTGAAGATTATCGAGCCCTTAAGCAAACAATAACTAAACGCGAACTATAATAACCAGCAAAATAAAAATCAACAACACGCACTTTCTCGCTGAAAGTCGTAAAACAAATTAGAAAATTAATATTAGCCTCTAATGAAAATGGAAATTCACGGCAAAATGCGCCTAAAAAAACCTTGAAAAAACTTTACCGCAAAAGCAAAAACGTCGAACACAATACCGACGTGGAGATCTAATTAATTTGCGGCAAATGAGAAAAATACATAACGAAATGGAATTCATTAATTCATGTTACAAAAAAGGGAGCTTTTTTCAATTAAACTCGATTGGAAGTTCTCGTTACCAATGAATTTGCATGCTTTTCGTATTCCGGGTGTTATTAAAAAAAAAAATAGGATTCTAAATGCCCGTATCTTTGGAAAATGGTGATTAATTTAATATGACATCTCAAGTTCGGCATTAAAGCATCATCCAGAATTCATCTGAGATGTAAAGCTGAAACGATTTGCTAAGCTGCCATCAGAGCTACAACTTTTCGAAGTCTCTGAAAATATTTTTCGTCAATATGAATGAGACAACTGAAGGGTATAGGGATTACAGTATTATACAAAGTTCTGGAACATCCATCATGACTTACGATTAAATATAAATAGAAATGCTTTTCAGAACCTGTCAAAATGAAGTAATTATTGTTAGACTGAAGCTAGTAGACAATGTAACTCGTTCCTCGAAGTTTCCTTGGATTTCCATTCTTTTGAAATGATTGATCTCACAACGTTTCAATAGCTTTGGATCTGCGATCGCCATCAGGTGAATGATGGGAAATTCAGATTACCCGTTGTATTTATAACCTTAACCGGACATGCTCATTGGGTCTCTTAATCCCCTGTTCGTTCAATAAGCGTAGCCGGACCTGGCGATTGGTTGTCGGCGATACGTAGTGGCAGAGGCTCAAGAAGAGGTCTCCAAACTGCCTGGTCCCAGTTGATGTTCTGGTGTTGGGTCCTTGTGTGATTAGCTAATCCAGACTTTGTTAGCTCTCCCCTTTGAGTAGCTATGCGGGGCTCCTTAACCCTGGTGTCCAGTGGTCGCTTAGTGTCCCTAATGTAGAGATTGCCAGATTCACATAGTATGCTATATATACAGTTTTTAGGTACTGCAGGATTATCCGGCTTTGTTTTTGTGATCATGCTCCTCAAGGTGTTGTTACTGTTGAAAACGATTTTGATACCGACAAGCCTTTAGTGTATGGTATGGTTTCCGGATATCCGTTCGTCAAAAAGTCTTCTCTAAGTTTAATTTTTTTCTTTGAGGGTCTCTGGTGTGCTGCTAATATGTTTAGTTCTATGGACTAATGTTTTTATGATGTCAGTTTTCGTTGTTGATGGATAGTTAGAGTTGTAGTGTAAGTATAACCCTATATGTGTAGCCTTCCTGTATCCTGTTGCTTCGATTCCGGTCATAGTCCATTGGCACTTCATATGAAGAAATAGTAGGTCTACCTAGGCAGGAAGAGGAAACCACGATAGCAACCGTATTACTACCAAAGGCTTGTAGGAAAAACTTAGACGTATTGGACACCGATATGATATTAAAATGGTTTTCAAGAGTAACAACCTTGAGGAGCATGATCAGAAAAACAAAGCCGGATAATCCTGCAGTACCAAAAAACTGCATATACAGCATACCATGTGAATGTTGCAATCTCTACATTGGGGAGACTAAGCGACCATTGGACACCAGGTTTAAGGAGCACCCCATAGCTACTCAAGGGGGAAAGCTAAGTCTGGATTAGCTAATCACGGATGGACTGAACACCACAACATCAACTGGCACCAGGCATGGGTAATTCACACAAGGTATAGAAGAAAATGCATCGAGACGGCATACATAATCTCTAATGAAATTATAATCAGGGAGCCCAGCCTCAAAATTAAAACGTTTGGAGACCTCTTCTTGAGCCACTGCCGCTACGCATCGCCGACAACCAATCGCTACGCTACGCAATCTGGCTACGATGATTGGACGAGACAGGAGGATTACCCAATGAGCATGACAGGTTAAGGGCATAAATATGACGGCTAATATGAATTTCTCATCATTCACCTGATGACGATAGCAGATCCAAAGCTAATGAAATGTTGTGACATCAATAATTTCAAGACGATAGAAGTCCAAGGAAACTTCAGACTATACATTATTGTCTATGCTATTTTTTGGAAATATATTCTCAGGCAAATAGTATTTATCTGGGTTTTCAACAGGGTTTATAGGGGATTGATTATGTTCTAAAAAGCAGGGTACTAAGAAACTACAACGTTAATGGATTTTTATTGCATTCAGAATGAAAAACAGGCACAGTGTTATTAAATTAGAGGGTGGAAATTGGAGATTGGATTGAAAATGCAACCCTATCGGTCGAAAATGATGCGAAATTTTGGGGTATTTAGACGATAAACTTTGTACAGAATATAACTTTCCATTCAAATAGTTTCTTAAAATGTTCACTTCGTTCAAAATGTATTAAAAACAAAATTCTGCAAAAATTAAAATTTTTACTATTTTTACTTTTTATGAGAATAGACAAAAAACTATTTAATTTTCTTCAAAATGGGGAGTTTTAAAGGTTTTTTTTAAGAAAACTGACAGATATGACGGTTCGAACTTTGCGAGTTTTATTGAATTTATGACAATATCGTTTTAATACTTAGTATTGGGTATGTATTTGATTTTTAAAGACATATGTTAAATTAATTTGGCATTACTAAGTAAATTTAAATAAAATTTATTTACTTGTTTAAGTTAAATATTATTTATTTATGCATTGAAATGATTAAGATTTAAGTTTTATATTACTTAAAATCCATGTATTAAATATTAAATATGTAGATAAAATATTAATAAATCTCATCCATTTTTATATACACAAAATTTTTATTCTTGATAAATTCATTTCACATATGTATTTATTGAATTAAATCCAACTATTAAATATTAATATCTGTCAATTTTCAACACATAAACTTTTATAACACGTCATTTGGTAGAAAATTGAATCTCTATTCTATTAAACAATGCTTAAGTAACTCTATTCGGGGAATAAATGTTTAAAAAAATCATTTTTGCATGATTTAAATTGTTTTTGATATGTTTTAAAATAAATAAAATTTATAATAACGTATTTCAACAGAAAATCAAATTCTCTTAAACAAAATTCTGATCAAGAATCCCGATATTTTGAGTTTAATAGCCCTTCCCAGTTTTTTCATTATAAATAACCAACGAATGATTTATGCATTAAAAACCTATGAACTTTGTAGTTCCATACCATATGACATAGTAGCCTATTAAGACAGTAAATCATGGGATGTTATAGGACAGTTCTATAATTGGGCAAGGGTAACATTCCAATTTTCTTACATGTAATATTCAGCCTCTTACGTTATTTATATGTAGCGGTGTTGAAAAGACTCAGATTTTTAAATATCCCCAAAAAAATTAATCCTTGATATTTAATTCTGGAAACCGTGCTGGTCATCGAATTGGACCTCCCCGTCTACAATCCCTTATTAGAAAAAATACGACCTTAAAAGTGGGAAGGAACTTCATGATACATTTATGATTTTAAAATAAATGGAAAATCATGTTAGTGAAGTTAAAATTATTACTAAGCACACACACTGTATTAAAAAAATATGGACCAACTAAATGATTACAAAATCTATCGGACCATAGAAATAATTTAACTGATAATACTTTCAGAAGTATCAGGATCATTACTGATTGTTAAAAAGTAGTTTACTGAATAGTAATTTATAATTTTGTACATTTGCTAATTTTTAAACGTATACCTTATAGTTAAAGTCGGATTATGTTTAAGAACAGCAAAGAAAAGATATTTTTTCCAACGTCTGCAAAACAAAACTTGAAATGATTTCCGTTGACCGAGTAATTGGCCTTGAAAAGGTAATTGGCAAACCGCAAGAGGGTGCTCAACTCGATTTCCACATATGGATTTTCAACAGAATTGCCTTTCTCAATAATGTATGATACATGCTAAAAATGTAGATGAGGAGAAATGGAAGGTAGAGTGCTGTGATATTTTTACAATAAAAAGATGTCATCACCTCGATCAGAAATAATGATTACGGAAATAGTTGATTCATTTCAGTGACACAGCATCAAAATATGGAATACGAGTTCGTACAAAGCAAAATAAAATAAAAAATTGCACCGCTGGTCCAAATAATTCAAAAATGCAAAAAATAGCGGACGATGCAATAAACAATGATTATCTCATAACGAACAAAACAAATAAATCAAACAAATTTCCATTAAAATTTTGTTTATTAGTTGGTAAATTACCGAATGCAAAACAAAAACGGTTCTAATGAAACAATTAGTGATTAGAGATAATTTTCCAGAGGATGATTATAAAACATCCAATTGATTTAAACCTACACTATTGGCATATAAATCAAAACTATCGTCAAAAGCACCGGCCGATTATTATTATCAACGGAGTCATAAACACACATATCAGAGCAGCTATTATCGTTTGTATAATTTGGACTTGTTATACCGTTCCAACCAACGAAATTTTCATTCGCGTCTGTTCAAATTTGTTTACCAGATGCGTATTCGTTTAACAATGTTTCATGTTGGGACATAAATTTAAATCGCAGTAATTACCTTTCATTTTGGGATAATATTAGTTCAATGGTACAGACCTAGACATTATGTAGCGCATATTGTTGAATTTTGAAAACGGTTTTTTCGGTACGTTTTAGAGCATGAGAATGAACAGAGATAATTTAACTTACAGGGTCGCAATCTGACTATACATAAAGTAAGTTTTAGGAAAACAAACAATTTACTGGGTAACTTCTGAGACAGGTAAAGTATTGATTTTATTTAGTTCAATGATTTTTACATAATAATGTTAAAAATGAAGTCATCGAAAATCTTTTGAAATAAAATACCTTGTTTATACTTGGAAAAAAATAATATTGTTAAACTAAATGAAAAAAGTGTTTAGTAGGTACTCAGTGACACTTTGTAATAAACGTTGCCGATGGTTTCTAACGAAATTGAGGGTTGATAGAAAATTTTCCTCACATTCTATTCACACATAAAGCATCACAAAAGATTTAACAAATTTCCACGATTAACACAATTGGGCCGACGAAAATCCAAATTTATAAGTATGTAGTTAATTCAGAAAATCAATTTTTTATGTCAGTAGATGATGGCACCTATGAGGTGGCATGTGGCCCCAGCAGCATGGAGCACCAACAAATTTTCCAGCAGATGTTTATATTACTGAAACATAGGGTGATCTATTTTTTCTGAGTTCTTTGGGAATATACTGTGATCGCTGAATTGGACGTGGAAATCCTCTTGGTTAGCCAGTTCTTTCATCAGATGTGGATTTTTATTTCTGGGGGAATTTGATGGATACTGTTTATAAGATGTCTGTTTATAAAAGAGAAGAACTAATGCACCGAATACATGGATGGATAGTTTTTGAATAATAAAAGGAAAACCCTACTTTTGTAACCAGTCCAAAATTCTTATATGTATAAGAAAAGAATGTTAATGAAAATACGTTTTGTCAGTTTGCTCCAAACAGCTTGATTTATTAATAAATAACCGAGTTTACGACTTAATAACAATGTTCTACTTTCATGGATTAGGCTTCGTTACTAACAATCATGACATTAACAAGTAAAAATGTTTTAAACAAAAAATATTATATGTACAATAAAACTGTTTTTGAAGTTGTCGCTAAGCCTGCATATAAGGTGCAAACGGTATGAGGGCAAATATTTGAAAGAACAAGAGTTCATGTGAAAATAAATAAATAAACCTTATAACATTTTTTTTTAAAAAGAGTTTTGTTACAAATAACATAAGACACAATTTTGCGTTGAATATGCCTCTAAAACTTCAAATGTAGCTTATCATTTTTAACATTGACTAAGCACTTTTTTGATAATTACAAATAATTCGGAATAATATCGCAGACCGACTGAAAAGATAATGCAACATTGCGATAACTCATATGTTTCTTCCAATAACGTCTATATTGGTAATTTTTGTATTATGTCTGGTTTGTAAATGTGCAGTTTTCATTAAACGTTTATTTATATTGAAAAATGAACGATTATAACAAGAAGCGGATTAAATCGTACATTTTGGTGCAGTTTTTTTTTGTTAAAAATAATCGTACATTTTGGTGCAATTTATTTATTAGGTAAGGACTCCTTTTTGTCTCACCAAAATATTTGAAGTTAACTAATGTGTTTCTGGATAATTAATCGGTTACACTAGATCCTTTTAAGTTATCTTCCATCCAGTTATGTCTAAATAATATGTAAATAGATATTTAGCCTCCTGTCTTTTAACATATTTTCGAAAAAAAATCCAGAAAGTTTATGACTAAGACGAAAGACTTCCGGCTAAGATGGCGAGGTGATCAGTTGTGTGTGGATATGTTAGGGGTTAGGTTTAGGAATCTATATAAATTTAAACAATCCTCGATCCTGTATCGTACATATTATCCCCAAAAAAATGCTTTGAAAGTGAATAGACGCTCAGGAAGTGATATTTGTGTTAGGTATTGTGAAAGCCCGGGGTCCAAGGTTGCCTCGCATCAAAACTATATTCTTGGTGACCGCAACTAGTTAATTTATAATAAGAGTGGAAAACCTAAAAAGATAATTTTTTATAAGACTGGAAAAGAAAATGTATCAGTTCATGTAAATGGTATCAAGGGCCACCGCCCATAGCCACTCCCATTGGAGAAACCCCTAAAGAACAAGAAGAAGAAGACTAAGACAAAATATATTTCAGAAATATGTCATATTTTAATTACCCAAATAAATCTAACTCTCGACAAAATAATTATAATTACTGAGTCGCCGAATAAAAATTACCGGTGCTGCCGCATTGACTACAATTTACTTAAAAATATATTTTGGATTTTTTTTGTTAAGCCCTATAGACCATGGTGGTATAAGACTTTTTTGTTCAGTTTGGTGTATACTATCTCCACCTAAAATATATCAAGAGAATCTATTTATACCCTGTACATTTTATACAGCAATATAACTGTCAAAATTAAAATTTTCTGAAATGAATGTTCTAACTTCAAGCGCAATTTTATGATACATATAATAATTTCGGTGCAAAATATCCAGTTGAATTATTTTTTATTTTTTAGTGTCATTACTGTTATTATGCCTTGAGTGGGTTAATTTAACAGTTATTTCCTTTTTATACTATAGTGTCATTATTGCATTATATTGTTAATATGCCTTGAACTAATTGACTTAATCAAAGTGCTGTACTACTCTGGTAGCCTTACTTAGGATCATACCAAATTTATTTTCAAGCGTCATATAAAAATTGTAAGCCGAATGCTTTGCTGCTCATCAAGCAAGATTTCTCAAAGAAACTCACTCAACAGCAGTGAAAGAGCGTAAAACTATTAATAAAAATTCAAAAATTAGGAGCCTAGTACAGAACGCTTGAAGTTTTTTTTTATATAAAGGGGGTTATAAAGTAAAAAAAATCGTATTACTTGATTTAAATTTATCTAACTGGTGATAAGTGTAATAAAAAGTTTTGATAGGATTCCAAAATGGTACACTGTATATGCTAACGAATTGAAAACTTTTTTTCTAAGTCTGTTAATTGTCATTCAATTTGATTTAATTCCTGATACATTTATGCACTACTCTCTCCTCCGCCTTTTTTTTCGTAAAAACTTCAGTTTCCTAAAAAAACGCAGTTATCTTACAAATTTTTAGTGGTATAGCATAACTGGATGTAGTTTTCAATTCTAATCAGCTTTGTTTCATAACAATTTTCGACGTTATCAAGAATAAAGGTTTTAAGCAAATATCCTTGTAGAATTGAAAATGTAAAAAGAAACTTTTGCATTTGATTACAACTTAAGAAGCACACTGTATATGCAGACGGTTGACTAACATTTATTTAGATTTAATTCCAATTCAATTTCATTTCATCTCTCATTTCGAACAATGATAATTCTATAATTTTGTCGCCTTAGCAAAATATTATTGTAAAATATGATTTTTTTTTCGATTTTCTAATGTCCTATTGCTCACGTCATAGAAAAAAATATAGAACCATATAAAAAAATTAATAGTCCAAATTAGTTAATATTTAATTTTTACATGAAAAACCTCCAGCCGAGCGTTAGCGCTTATTTTTTGTTAAACATCCTGTGCATTTATAGATATATACAGTTTTCCTTGTTTCCGGTGCATATTCATCTGTTGGAGTAAGTTCTGGAGAGAGCAGTTGAATGGTCAACATTTTTCAATTCGTACATACCTAATGTTGCTGGTCACCAAAATGAATTTCGTCATGAAACGTTCGTAGGACACAATGTGCCAGACGTTCTCATAAAATTCTTCTCCAAAGAGCAAACGTCCTCCAACTTCCAGTAATGCCGACATAGAGATAGCAATTTTGGCACCACTTTAACTTACGTCCAAGATGTGCATGCCGGAAAAGGAATTTTCATATATGAAATACGAGAACTTCGTGCGCCATTTCGGTATTCTCAACAAATAAAATTGGACGAAATTGATGGGGTTGGATGGATGACTTCTGTTGCCAGATGTGCCGTTGTTGGCCATTTGTAATTATTTCGAATCGCTCAAACCGAGTGACAGATGAGAAAGTTGCGTGACTTTCATTCACAAAGTAAAAATTACGAGTTCTAACACACGAAAAAAAAACCTCGACTAGCATGACTGCTATTTATTTTGGTAAATTGGTGCTGGCGAACAGCGCTTCTGGCGTAAGTAAGTAATTAAGGAATGAAAGGGAGAACTCCAATTTGTATTGGTACAGACGTTAAGATATTAGAAACCGGAAACAGGATGAAGTTTTAAAATGACTCTTGCTTTTATAAATTGGGTTGTTCAGGTTTACGTAATCCACATGTATTCAATCAATAACATCGAACAAAATGAATCTTAAGTAACTAATTGGCAAATCTACTTAGTCCTACGAAATTCAGCAACTAAATGAGCTGTTTGTGATTGTCAGGCGTAGTATGAAGAAATATTATGAATTAGCCACGAAATATTGGGTAACTCTCTAAAGTGTTGTATTTACTAAAGTATAGCTTGTTAAGTTAGGCACAGAACTAACACGACAGTAACGATTTAAGACACTTGGGTGAAGCGCTTTCCATGAATGCACAGGTACAAGGGACCATCCATAAATTACGTAATATCTTTTAGGGCGGGTGGGTGCCTGCTAATATCTTACCAAATCTTATATGTGGGTAGGTGGGTGTTTGAAACGAATTTACGTAAGATTTTTTAAGTAATGTTTTTTCGTTTCTTATGACTTTTATTTGCCTAAATTAACTATTTTAATTCTACTAGAATATACCTTTTCAAAAATAAATATTGTTATAACATTCACTATTAATTAAGAACATAACATCTAAACCCTTTTTTATTAAATGCATTTACTTACAATAACACAAGAATTAATATCTTGAACATTTTTAATGTAAGTATATAAAAATATTTTAGTACTAAACATGTAACGGTTTAATTCTCCGAAAACTCTCAAAGTCAGTCAGTATCCATATGTATTTATACTTATATGTTTTTATAATTTTAACAAGCTTCAATAATAAAAATATATTTGTTATATTAAAAAATTTATAACTGATAATGAAAGTATGTTATTTGATTACTGTTATGAGATAGACTTTATTACCTATTATAATAGATATATACCATAACATTATACAATATATGTACATCATTTTATCGTTAAATTGAAGAATTTTGAAAAAAATATTACATTGTTATAAACTCCGTGGGTTCAATTAATTTAAAAATATACTCATATACACAATATTAATATTAAGTGTAAGTGGCTCTAGACCTGATCCTTGAGGAACGCCGTATTTCGGAACAAAACAAGATTGTATAGGGTTATCCATAAAGCGGATTTTATTTCGATGTTATAACTCATATTCATCAAGATATATCATTTTGCCCAGAATTATTTAACCTTTCATATCTTAAAATCAAAGCTTTGAACATCAAGGGACCCGAACAGTACCAGCATGTTTTAAAATTTGCCAGTGTTTAGACTAGAACGCCATTTTGTCTTTAAACTGATTTTAAAAACAGTCAGCACTCTGACACTATCAATTGTCTTTTCAACAAACCAAATTTATTTAAAATCAGTCCGTAAATAAAAAGTTAAAGCATGAAAATAAAATTCCGTTTCTTTAGACAATGCTAAATATTGTAAGCTTTCACGAACAGTGTTACAATAACAAAATAGATTGTCCGAGTTTATTAGTGTGGCGGGCTAGATATGAATGTGGTAGAGTCTACTTTTATATACAATCGAAAAGGGCGTGAACCCGAGATATTGTGACAAATTGGCATCATTCATGGTCGTTTTTCGAACAGCCTTGACATGTCTCAAAGCGAAGGAATTGTTCCTGCGGATTATACTATATCCCCTGTTCTGTGTAATGCTTATGTTCTTTCTAACAGGTGTTGCATTTACTGGTTCTGGTGTACACTGCACCGGTACAGCGAAACTTTCAGAGAGTAACAATCAGGAAAAGAGGAACCATAAAGAACCTAAACTGGGACAAGGCAATTCTAATTTATATACGCTAGACCCTAACTTCGGAAAGACTCGACAAAAACCATTTTAAAGGAAGCTGACGGGCTCATCACTACCTTTTTTCGACAAATTCCAAATTGTATGGTTTAAAGAAAATTCATGATGTCGCAATGCTGAAAACAGTACGATTTGACACTTATGACATTTTCTGTCTACTCTATTTCAATAAGAGCCTTTTGTCTATATTCGACACACTTCATCCAAAAGATAAAAACTCCACACTGGAACCAGTCAATAGCCAGGAATTCCTTGAAAATATTACCGCCCTGGTCCAACAGTGCCATTATTTTTTTATTAACAAATGGAAACAGAATACAGTTCACGATGGAGACTGCCTTTCTCCAAGCGTTAGTGACGAATGTCATTGAAATACTTAGAAAAACGGTTTTACAACCAGAGTGTCTTCTTGTCAGTTTTGACGTCGTGTCCCTTTTCACCAACATCCCTATCGACGAAGCCTTGAATATCATAATAGAAAAATACAAACCACCTCAACACCTTGTAGACTTAACAAGCAACTCACGCCAACAGATACCTTCATGCTAATTCTCATCACCACCCAGCCCAACTACAAGTCGTCGTCAAAACTTAAGTAACCAGATCACAAAGAATAGCTGACCAGGATAACATCAAACAGGAAATGGACAGTTTAAAAACAGCTCTGAGACAAAACGGATTTGCAGACCGAAATATTCAAAGAGCTCTAAAGTCAAAACCGAGACGAACAGACGAGGAGCATGAGACACCAATAACCAAGGCTTATTTGCCGTATGTCAAGGGTACCACGGACAGTATTGCAAGAATTCTACGGAGACACAATATCGATACTATTTTCAATACAGACAGAAAAATAAGCACGGTGTTGAGGACTCCGAAGACGAGGATCCCTTTAGAACAACAGGGAGTGTACGAGATTCCATGTGCAGACTATCATAAAACCTATGTGGGGCAAACTAACAGAAGAATTCAAGCTAGACGTGATGAACACCAGAATGCTATAAGAAAGCAGGAAAAAACAACATCCATTGCGGAACACGCCACCACGACATCACACCGAATAGACTTTGAGAACACCAGAGTGCTGGCAAATATATAACACCCGAAATCAAGACTCGTAAGAGGCAATTGAAATAGCGGAGAGGCCTCACAGTCTAAACGCACGCAATGAAATCCAGAACTTATCGAATTGTTGGAAAATTCTTTAAACACCGTACCGGCCCGGACCCGTCCTATAACAAATCAACCGGAAATAACTAATCGGCAAGCGGGAGGCGTGGCCACTGAGCGCCAAGTGCCAATCACACGCAGCCGTTTACGGTGCCAACCGATAGGCGCCGAGGCGCGACTATATAACACCGTGCGCGCTCCTGAAAATGTTAGTATTCGAGTAACTAGAAGCGAAAGCGGAAGGCTACGAGAATTATGCGAACCGACCTGAAGAGGGCAGATGTGACTCTGTCGAAACGTCGTCATTTTACCATCGATCCCTGCAGGGATCAGTTATCAACTAAGCGGAAGAATATATTGTACAGAGAAATCACTGCCAAGTAGCAGTAGATAAAGGAGAAAAAACAGCCTACGACCAACCTATTTGCGAAAAACATGCATTTATTATATAAAAATTGGTGTTAGAAAACGTTATCGCGGGGTCACTAAATCCGAACCGCAAAAGTTTATTAATTAATACTCAGTGATTAATTCTATCGGAGGTTTTTGAAAAATCCGTATAAACTACATCGACTTGATTATATCAGTTCTGCCTGAAAGTGAGCATAATAGTCAAGATTTGTCATTGTCATTTTTTGTCATGAAACCATGTTGATCAGCTGAAACAGATTGCGTAACATGATATACGAGTATATGGCTATATAAAATAATTTCATAAGCTTCGTGAAATTAGATAATATTAAAATGACTTTATAATTAATGCCCAGAGATTTATAATTTTTTTAAAATAGAAATAACTCCCGTCATTTCGGAAATAGTAGGACTAACTTGCTTGATTAATGGGATATTCAAAATTGTATGCCAAAGAAACTATGAAAAAAACATAGTTTTGCCAGTAACAACGAGGTCTGACCTAGACTCCGAAACGTTTGGAAATATACAGTAATTTCGTGAATTGTGGTGTTATTTCCCAAAAAGTTATTAAACATTGTCAAACTATATCACAACTAACCTTCAGGAAACAAATGGATGAAAACTGTGTCATTATAAACAGTAGGTCGAAACAGGTATCAGACAGCTAGAGACAGAGAAGAATGTAAAAGAAGAAGGGATGACTATATCCAGGAGTGAACGTCTAAATGCTGATAAAGAACAAGAAGATATTACTAGCCCTTCGAAAGGCTTTTGAATGCAGGATTGATAACGGTTCCCAACTAGAAACGATAGATACCTCAGGACCAAAAGATAAACCAGAAGTACCACACTAAATTTCTGGCAAAAATTAAAGCCGTCATATGGCCAAGCATCCACTATACTATCTGTTCCGAAAAGTGAAAAGTATATTGAAACAGACCCGTTTTCAGCCTGTAGAGATGAAGGCAAAGACGACAGACTTAATGAAGAAGATGACACTTGATCACCTAGAACACTGCTGTCAGCAGTGAAATATTCGGACGCTGCGATAAATAGATACGAAAAGAAAGCTATTTGTGAATCATTTTTTTAAAGTCACACCTCCTATATGACAGACCAAGTTAGCAGAAAAATAAAATGGTCAATTTATATCTGCAGACCTAATGAGTTGACAATTATGAGCGCATATCGGGAACGACTGCAATTTCCACAGTTCGTCAGGTGATTACCTGAAAAACGTTAAGCACTTGTAAGGTATAGATTTTCCCATTAGAGCATTTCGTCACGTCAGCCCTTCATTCTGCCAACTTTCAACAAACTGTCATTAATTTTAAACACAATGATTTCCATAATTTCGTTGTGGCAATTCTGCCAACGCCAGCAACAAATGTCATTTATTCCCGACGATAAGGATACCGAGCTGTCTTGGCGCGGTTTCCTTGGTGTCGAACCCGTGCATCTTGGCGTGTCTCCACTGTAACCGCCTCACAAGATCGTTGGTTGCTGAGCTCACGTCTTCATTTGAATGCGAATTGTCGCCTCCGGACGTGACGTCCATATGGACCGGAGCAATCGAGGAGAAAGAACAAAGCGTTTTACCCATTAGCGCCCAGCACATAACAAATGGCATACTCAGCTGAAATTACGTCATAATTTTTAGGAATGAGTTCGAGGAAATACTGCAATTAGGAAAATCATGAATATTGGCAAGACTAAAATACTTCAATCATGACACAATCTCCGTATAAAACAGAAACCCACAACAGTAGTTACAGTATGTAGATAGTGATATTTTTTATCACATGTTGTTCTTTATATGGTGGTCGAAAAAATTCAATGTATGGCTAATCACTACGCTTTTGTTGGCTGTATGAAGTCTGCTTATGATGATACAAATTAAAAATTAACGATTTAATGTTACAACTAACTAGCTCAAAAAAAATCGATGCACGAAATTCCTTACGTTGTGGACGTGATTTTATTATAATTGATATGGCCACTTTTATATGCTTTTATGGTCATAGTCATGTATGCCATGGTCATAATATGCTTTTATGGTCATAGTATTTTCATTTGCTATTTATGTTTTTCTTTTCAGTTGCCAAAATAGGTGCGAACTTTAAACCGTGGCAAGTGAACACAAGAAGAGTTACCATTGATGCTTTAAAAACGAGTTAAGTCAGTTTACAGGGATGCAATAAATCTGTGGGATTTCACTTATCCAGGAATAACCCCTGGATATCATATTTAAATTTATATATGTAAGAAATGCAGGATTTTAAGTTTGCCTGGCATCGCCTTCAAAAATATATTATATAAGTAATTTGGACTGAATGAGCACCTTTTATTGTTTACATTTTCTTACTTTTGGGTAGGTACCTAACAACAGTCAATGTGATATTTATTGTCTACTTTACTGTTAATTATTTTCAACTTTTTAGTTCTACCTGGAAGTCGGTGAATATTTTATATTCATAGAAAATAAACTGGTAAGCTCCTACTGTGTGTTGATGGGCATGCATCGCATTATTTCTCGATGTATGCTGAGTCATAGAACCCCTAGATAGCTTTTTTAAATCCTAAAATGTCGAAATTGGTTTAATATAGGGGATTATTAAGTATTATCTAATCACTCTGGTACCCTATTCTCAAAACCTACGACTCGAAGAAATGCTTCTTCTGGTTACAGGTCTACTGGCATATATGTATTTAGTCCTGCCATTCTTCCTTTTTAACCGACTTACAAAAAGGAGGAGGTTATCAATTCGTCGTGCATTTTTTCCCTTTTTTTAACCGACTTCCAAAAAGGAGGAGGTTATCAACTCGTGTATTTTTTCGCTTTTTTTTGTATGTATGTTACCTGATTTCTTCTCCTGTGGTGCACCGTTTTGAACGAATATGGTCTTGTTTAATAGAGTATATATCCGGATTGGTGAAACTTCAAATTTTGGAAAAGAATGCTATTGGTAAAGTGATAAAATTTGTGAATGAACACATGCGTGCATGGAAATCGACCGATATCCCTAATATTTTAGTCGATTTTTCGATAACTCCTTATGGATGTCTATAGTTTTTTAACGTTTAATCTATTAAGAAGATCCTTAGGTGATCTCATATACTTTTCTGCGACGTGCAACTTGCAGTTTTGCAGAAAATCGCCAGCAACAATCAAGTTTGATGAAGTGGTAGATAAGTACGCAATGAAGGATTTTAGATTTGCTTGGCACCGGCTTCAAAATATACTAGATTGGTAGGTAATACATTTGTACAGAATGAGCACCTTTTAATGTTTACATTTTTTACTTCCTGGGTAGGTACCTAACAACATTAAATGTGTTATTTATTTGCTAGAGTTGTATTTTGTTATAATTATTTTTAGCTTTTTAGTTATAGGTAGAAGTCGGTTATATCTATTTTTTAAATGTTTTATTATGCTTTCATATCAGACTTCTATGAAGACCAAATTAAAGCACCACAACTTTTCTAACGAAAGCCAAATCACAAAAGCACCTGAGTCTTAGGCTGCGGTTACAGTGGATGCGAATTCGTACGAAAATTAGTTCGTACGAATTCATACGAACTCGTGCGAATTCATCAAAAGTGATCAAATACGTATTCGTAAGTACAGGCGGTTACAGTATATACACCTTATTCGTACGGCGTCTCACGAATTCGTACAACTGTTCTGATACGAACAAAATATTTTGTTTTTGGTCAGTTTTCGTACGAATTCAAAGAGATTGAGCGTGAATGTTGAAAAATTAATTACACTTGTCGAAGTAAGGTGGTATTTATTGGATGAAAAATATAACAGTATTTATGAAGTTTACTTTCTATAGCTTTTAATATGTAACTGAACGTAGATTATTGTTCTAATTCATTCAAAAATGATTCCAAAGTTCTTCATATGATTTCAATTCCCCGTTTTCAGTTGCAGATAAAAAATTATCAAGTACTCAAAAGCGTTTTTCTTTTTTCAGTAAAACAAATTTTATTAAAAGCGTTTCCAACGAGTAAGATTTAGCACTTCAACACAAATTAAGATCTAAATGCACAAAGCTGCACTACTTTGCGCCTCTAAGCCGGCGGTTACACTGGTTGCGAATTCCTACGAAATTTATTCGTACGTATTCCTAAGAAATTTGTTCGTAACAATTCGTACAAAGAGGGTGGTTATATTAGAGGCGCAAGAGGGTGGTTACATTAGAGGCGCAAAGTAGTGCAGCTTTGTGCATATAGATCTTAATTTGTGTTGCAGCTTTTAATAAAATTTGTTTTACTGAAAAAAAAAACGCTTTTGGGTACTTGATAATTTTTTATCTACAACTGGAAACGGGAAATTGGAATCATATGAAGAACTTTGGAATAATTTTTGAATGTATTAGAACAATAATCTACGTTCAATTATATATTAAAAGCTGTAGAAAGTTGACTTTATAAATACGGTTATATTTTTCATCCTATAAGTACCACCTTACTTCGACAAGTGTAATTAATTTTTCAACATCTACGCTCAATCTCTTTGAATTCGTACGAAAACTGACGAAAAAACAAAATATATTACAATAGTCGTACGAATTCGTAAGACGCCGTACGAATAAGGCGTATATACTGTAACCGCCTGTACTTATGAATACGTATTTAATCACTTTTGATGAATTCGTACGAGTTCGTATGAATTCGTACGAGCTAATTTTCGTACGAATTCGCATCTACTGTAACCGCAGCCTAAATGTAACTATCCTGTTCGTACGAATTGTTAAGATCAAATTTCTTACGAATACGTACGAATAAATTTCGTAGGAATTCACAACCAGTGTAACCGGCGGGTAAGTCACACCAACTGGAAACGTCAAAATATGTTTCAGATTTTATCGAAACTTCTAAATTTCTTTCTGTCTTTCAAATAGATGCATGAAAATTATGAAAATTATACTCAGTTTGAAAATAATTGCGATAGATTTCGAAAACAGGCAAAGAAAAAGTGTGAAAACAACGAAAATGAAGATAAGAGAAAATTTAATGGGAAAAGGAAGAAACTGAAACGCCTTGTTTATTTTTGTCTCTCCAGGAAATAAAGAAAATTCGACTTGAAAGGTTTTACATTTTAGCCATCGATAATATTTTATTTTATCGTTATTTTGATAATATTTAAGTTTCGAGAGGTTGGAGATTCAAAGGTATTCACTATATGTTTAATGTCTAAAAATTGAAATTCTGTGAAATATAAAAATGTTGTTATAAAGCTGAAAATAAATTACAAAAATGAAAAAAATTCTAAAAGCATCGAAATCTTAAGAATATTAAATACATCAAACTTCACAAAAATATGAAAATTGAGAAAATTGTCAACACTTTTCTGTTAAAAACCTAAAACTAAAAATCTCAAAATTGTATAATGTACAAAACATCAAATATACCAAAACGAACGGAAATAAATGTAAATGTCAACAACTCCGTAAACGCGAAAAAAAAGTCAAAGATGATAAAAATTCAGTTAAGACAAAAATGTCAAAAATGTTTAAAATGAACGTCAAACTGTCAAAAATATCAAAAATGCTAAAAATGTCGAGACAATCAAAATTGACATAAATATTGAAAATGTCAATAATTTCACAAATCGCAATTATTAAATATGGCTCTTCATATCCCTAAATAATGTAGTTTTAAAAGTTGAGTTAAAATTTCCATTTGTTTCTTTTTTACTTTCTATTCTTGGTTATATAATTTTAATTTTTTTAAAGGCATGCTTTCTTCTCAAACATAACCTTCTGAGAAGAGCTTTTAATTAAGACTTGTTTCGCATTTAATAACTCTCGTTTAATGATTTAGTTTTAACTTATTTTTGACAATATTTTACTTTGTTAGACTTGTGTGTAAGTATTCGCACAATATTTACTATATGTTTTGTTTTAATTATTTTGTAGCTCTGGTCTCAATAATGAGGTGTAAGTTGTGGACCTCGAAACTAGTCGTAAATAATAAAATCATTCATAGATTGTGAGTTCGGGACCTTCCATTCTCTAGTATCATGTTATTTTATTTATTTAAAACAAAGAAAAAACAGTTCCTATAACGCAATTATTTTCCTCTCGAAAACCACGTAATTTACGAAATGAAATAGTCACGTGCTGTTTTCACAACTCACGCTCCAGAACACGACATACAACTGTAACATTATCAAACATTATTTTTCCCTCAAAACATCCCTCAAGCGAAACTACAAACACTAATATCTAATAAATTCAGCTTCTTCTGCTTATTCTCGCAGTACATCTTGCTAAATCTTATTTATTCAGCATCTTATACGCTCCGTGTGGTGCTACACATTCCGCTATCATAAACTACTCCTGTAGAACATCCCTACACGATATGTAATGCGATTCCACTATAATGCACTTCAATCTGAAATTTTAATGTTTGAGAGAGAAGGTGGAGAACACGAATGAGGGTTCGGGAAATCGAAAGATTTAAATCAGCAACGACGCACTTATGTATTTCATACTTTACAGCGTGCAGTTAAATGTGGTTTCAAAGATATTGATGGCAACAAGGTTCTTAACGGAATCCCACACTTAGACATATGAAAACAGATGAATATGGTCATCAAATGTAAAAACTGAAATTGCAATTGTTTCGACACTTCGTTCCGACCAACACCACACTACCTTGATCTTGAAATACCCGTACAACTTAGTTCTCTGTGTTAGAACCAGTGACCAGTTTATACAGGCATTAACAGTCCCTGCGCTTATAGAAAATCAGTAAATTATAGTAAATAAACAAATACAACATCTAATTAATATTCAATACTTGAACAAAATTTGCTTTTGGTTCTGATAAAAATTCAAATTTTCTGTTTGCGATATTTTAAATTTGACACTTGACATATGTCATAAGTCAAAATGAGAACAGCACCAAAAAGGCCAAGTTTATGGATGGTAGCGATAATGATGACAAACTAGGACCCCACAAGAGCGGTCAAGTTTATAGATGGTAGAGACAAGGATGACAAACTTATATGTGTATTAATATATATCTATGAAATATTCTAAACCTTACACATTCATATGTTGTTTTGCAATTATATTTAAATTAAAGGGCTTGACAGTATATTATTTATAATATATACGTACTAATGATTCATATAATATTTCACTTCCATTGTTCAGTCTAGAATGACTGCCTCTCTTTTTTTTCAAACAATATTAAAGTTTGAATATTTTCAAATTAGCTGAGAAAGAAGAAGGGTCTGATGCGCAAATAGAAGGGGTGTTTTAAAAAAAGCATACACCACGGTTCGGCTAGAGATTTGCCATAAACAAAAGTTCATACAATCGTAGGTCCAGAAATGCTTAGCCTTATTTATATATAGATATATTTTTAAGCGACTTCCAAAAAGGCGGAGGTTATCAATTCGGCGTGTATTTTTTTTGTATTTATGTTCCCTGATTTCTTCTCCGATGGGAACAAATTTGAATAATTATTTTTTGATTGATATTAGTTTAATAAATCCGGATTGGTAAAATTTCAAATCTGAGGAAAGAATTTATTAAAAGGGCGAAATTTGGGACTGTACACATTAATGTGGGGTTTTGGGTATTTTGGTGGGTTTATCCAAAACCCCGTGCCTATTTGTATAGTTTATTGAATTGTATTCTACAAGGAAGACCTCGAGGTGGTCTCTTATTTTTCTATGACTTGCAACATGTCCTTTTTCAGAAAATCGCAGAAAAAGCCAATATATCAAAAACACATCATTGATGTGTCTTAATAGACATTAACAGATAAATGTTCAAATTCCATCGTAAAAGTGCGGAAACTGTAGGCGCTGAAAGTTTTAATAGCGAATTTGAAAATTTTCTATTATATGTACACCGCACGCATATACGTAGTGTAGTATAATTAATTTTATTCAACGAGTACCAAAACTCATTTTGTTTGCATTTATCGATTTACATCAATTTGTCTCAATTTTGCAATGACGGGGCTTTTAATGTCCCCACTCCTCAAAACAAAATAGTAACCGACTTCACAGTAGCACTATAAAGTTGAAAATAATTAATAAAACATCGCACTATACAAGTAGGACAATCACTGTTGATAGGTACCTACACCCTAGTAAAGAGTGTTTATAACACTAATAAATGCTCATTCTGTACAAATAAATTACCTACTAATCTAGTATATTTTTAAAGTGGGTGCCAAGCTAACCTAAAACCCTGCATTGCTTACATACCTACTACTTCCTCAAACCTCATTACTGCCTGGCAACGAAATTCAAAAATCTATTAGTTAGTATATAATTAATTTGTACAGAATGAGAACCTTTTAAGATTTAAATTTTATTACTTTGTGTCTAGGTACCTAACAACATTAACGGTACAGTGCTATGTTTTGCTTATTATTTTCTACATTTTTATTCTACTTAGATAGTTAATATATTAAAGAGAGTTGTATTACAATACAACTTTTTTCATCTAGAATAATTTTAATATTTTACTTCGTTTTTCGAACGAAAAAATGAAAATCATATTATTGATTGAGGAAAACAGTCCATTTATTACACAAAAACAATAAATTTATATTTATATGCCCCAGTAAGAGTTGAACAATCATAAAATTCATACACAGGTATGTTTAACCAAAGTAAAATATTAGAAAATAGCAGCATATTTAATAAAGGAGTGGATACGGTACGGTGTATTATACATTCAGGTATTGTTCGAGATATGCTTGAAGTTAAGTTATTTATTGTATCATCCAAAACTTCTATAATTCAATTGCGAAGGTCAAATAGATTATTTGTTACTTGGGTTAAATTGGACAGTCGCCTGCCAATCATATCTCACACCCGTTCCATTGGTGAAAAATCGTCCGTCGATAAAAACTAGAGCCGATCAAATCTCGTGTTTTACGTAAGGATTGTTCCGCAGTATTCGAATTTACTAAAAACAGTGCAACTAATGCTGTAACTATCACTGATGAGTTCTATCAACATTATGCCACAGAAGTCTTTGCCACAAATAGAGAGGTTATAAAAGGGAGATTTTTTTTGAGATAGATGTATAGCTAGCCAGGATGCCAGATTTAATGGACATTGGCTTTTGTACTTGGGGACGCACCTTGTAGTAGTAAATCTGCAACAAGTGGACAATTGAACAATTGAAGTACAAAATACGGTACATGAACATAGAAAACTTGTCTAAAACTGATAGCAAATATGGACATTTGTCTAAGTACTTCTTGGGAAATAGCACCACAGTTAAGAAAATTGCTCTATATTCCAAACGTTTCGGGGTCTAGGTCAGGAATATACAGCAATTTTCTTAACTGTGGTGTTATTTCCCAAGAAGTACTTAGACATTGAAAAATATGCAACAAATATCATTCAGAAAACAATGGACATTTGTCTGCTACTATGTTTTGTGACTAAAATAAAATAGAGAAATCCAAAAACATGCGTTTTTTCATTTAGATTCTAAAGTATCCCAAAAGCAAAATCAGTTATTTAAATCATCCATCCACAGTTAAAATTTCTGAAATAAGAAATTTCCCCTGTAAGCAAACTTCAAATAATTTTATTACTTTCCGAATTTGTTGTACACACACTACTTATTCCAAAAATCATACAAAGAGGGTGTTTAAATTGATGACATCAACGTTCCCTCTCAACAAACACACAAATTGTGCAAACACAAATATTAGAAAATATTAAGCACACATCGGTTTATGTTATGTTTCTTCTTTAAAAACACCCCACGAATATTACCGTTTAAGTATGTTCGTCGTAAACAATAATGAAATCTTCCTTAGTACAATTACATTCAAATGTCATTAATTAAATTCAACTACTGATTCAAAACAAAGCGCTCACTTTCAGAACACAGAAACTGTACAATGAAACAACACGAAATATATTATTAATTTGATACTGTTCAGGTTTTCGACATAAATCAAAAGAGCATTCTGATTTATATACGAAGCCATTAATGAATTTGAAATACAAATCAATCTATTTCAATTAATTAAATGAATAACTGTAACTAATTTTCGATGTTATGTATGTACGAAGGTCTTTGAACAAATAAATCGGTTCATTATATGTAATTAACGAAATTATTACACAGAAAATATTCCGCTTGCATGGTTTTCAGCATAAATTTTATTACATTCGTAACTTTGAAACAATGGATCGTCATCAACAGCAATATAATATTTAATAGTTAATAGGAACAATATTTAAATGTTTATTTATTGTTATTATGTACAGGCAAATATCAAACAAGAACGCACCAGTAAGTAAATTTTCAAAAACTATTCCGCATATTAAATTTTCATACATTGAGTAATAACAGTTTGTACGAAAAGTTCATTATGAGTCAACATTATTACGAAATAATCAGTGTAATCAATTTAGGTTTAATTGTACTGCAATTTAGAATCGTATTATAGCTATATATGTCCACGCATACCAACCAAATAAACTATAATACTAGGGTGGCAAAAATGAAATTATTTTAAATTTTCCTGATAATAATCAGTTTGAATTTTGAATGCTTCTTTATTTTTTGTTTGTGTAGTATTAGTTCAACAATAATGAAGTTTAAAACATTAAAAAATACAAACTATACATTGCCACGACAATATACAACAATATACTAAAGAGTAAATATTAAATAAAATTAATTCTTTTTGCCTTAGTACTGAATATGTATGTTGAAAGTATATTAAAATATTTAATATGTAATTTTTTATTACTAATTTTACTTTATATATAATATATTAATTTATATTAATATTATTTCAGAAGAAACTTATAACAACTAGAGGGGGGATAGATGGAAAAAAATGTCAGAAGTTTTGGCATACATTCTTACAGATGAGTTATGTATAAAATTATCCTGGAGTGGCCAAAAAATATCATTTCAGTAAAGGGAATGACATTTATCAAGTATCTACAGAGTAAGTTTTTATTTTTCATTAATATTTATGATTACTAATTTTTGTTATATCTGAAAATTAAACTAATACATTATTTATAAAATGGGGTTTTACCTTTTTAATTGCATTTCACTAATGAGTTTTATGATTAAAACAAAATTCAAAATTATCAGGAAATAAAACCACATATTGCCTTCCACTATAATTAAACACACCTGTGGCAATGTTTCGCTATTTTACAGCTTCTTCGGACTGGAAGAATTGTTTAATTATACTGGGAATCAGTAATACTGTTTTCTGTGGTTCATCACGAATTTCAAGACGCACTAAGCAAAACGCCCAGCTCTATCCAATGTTTAAAATGTGAAAAAAAAAATGAAATAAAATGTACAAATTTCATAATTTTGAGTAGTCGTAAAATTAAATGCCTTGTTATATTTTGAAATTATTCTTGAAATCTCGCAATATTTCCATTAAATTTTCCTGGGAGCTTATACAACAATTCTACCTTGTGTTAGAATGATCAAGATAAATAACTCATCTAATATAAACTTACAAAATAATAATAATAATAATAATAATAATAATAATAATACAAAGAACGACACGATGCTGTGGCAAAAATACTTCACCAGGAACTAGCACTGAAACATGAATTATCACAGTCGGTAAGATTACCATACTATAAATATAAACCAGAATCTGTTTTAGAAAATAACAACTACAAGCTGTACTGGGACCGCACGATACTGACCGATCGGTCTGTTGCTCACAATAGACCAGATATAGTTTTGGTAGATAAAGTTTCTCGGAAAACAACTTTAATTGACATAGCAATTCCCAACAACAATAATATCAATATCAAGCAGGCTGAGAAAATAACCAAATATAGAGATTTGGAATTTCAAATAAAGACTCAGTGGAACATGAGCAACACACGAACTGTACCAATTGTTATGTCAACAACAGGACTAGTCCCAAAACATCTATTAGACAATTTAAAATACCTCGATCTGGACGAACATCTGTACAAACAAATGCAAAAAGCAGTCTTGTTAGGGACAGCCCGGACGGTCAGAAAATTCATGGGAAAACTGCCGCCACGACTCCAACCACGGGCCTGAAAACCTGGCAAGGGCTCCCACAGAGCTAAACCCTTTTGATATCTAGGATATCTGGGGTTTAGTGAATTTTCCCCTAAAGGCACTCATAGAGTGCCTTAGAGGGAGTGTGATGCCATACATTGTATGGTCAAGTCGGGATAATAATAATAAGGTTGAACCCTTCTAACTTCATTTTTGTCTGAATGTCTGTTTGTCTCGACAAACTTAAATGTGACTTTAGGTTCGTTCCTTCAACCGATTGTCGACCGATCGGCAATGGGTTAAAGCATCGGTACATGTACCGTTTATTGCGCAACTCGATGCATGTACCAGTCGGTGGCTGCACCACCGGTTCTACCCTGAAGCCGGTGATCGAAATTAAGTACATTAACTGGTTGCGAATCAATCACCGTGTCACTTGGAACACGAAACTGAACCGTTCACTAAACGGTTATTGTTTTGAAGGAACGCTATTTTTCTTGTGCGCAGGTACGCGACCGTTGTGTATCGGTTATCTAGGCTGAAGGAACGAACCTTTTAAAGACAGGTAGTGGATAATGCACACGGTTTTATGACACTACATAAATAAAAATCATGGATAGATATGGGAGACAAACTGCCTAGTTGGCTGAATACTGCTCAAGACGTAATTTTCAAAACAGAAAGTTATGGCAATACCAGCTTCTATTAGTATCGCCCTAAAAAGTTTAACAAATTGCTGTTAAGTACATTAAATAAATAGTCTAAAATAGTTTTGAAATCAGCACTTTAATAGGCACTAGGGATGTAACGAATATTCGCATTCGCATGTGCGAATATTCGCGTCTTTTTTAATATTCGCATTCGTATTCGCGGTTATATATGCGAATTTTTTGCGAATGTGTTTGATAATGAAAACCGAAAATAGTTTTAAACCTTGCACTTGTCAATTCAAAACTTAAGTACAGGTAGGCATTTACTTGTATTTGCAATGTGAAATAACAATTGTATGATGACATAAATTTCTTTATAACTTTAATACAAAATACACTAGTTGAGTGTCAACTACATATTTACATTTCTTCTGGAGTCCGTACATGTAGATGTAATTAAGGATCTATTTAATTCCTAAATCAAATTAAGCAAGTTATGTCAGTTTCATGACATGATATATGACAAAATAAAATTAGCTCACAGAGACTCGAAATTGGGAGTGATACTGTATATAACGCCTTTTCCTTGTGAGTCTAGGACAAAGAATTCGTAGGTTAACTAAAACCTATCAAGGAAATTATGATACAATCTTATAGAGATTCAATCAGTTGAGGGGAGGGTTGATAAAGGTTCTTGACTAGAAGCAACATATTGTCTTGCGTTCAATGGATTGTAAAATCTCGAAAAGATAGTATTATATAAGGTTGTCCAAGAAAAACGAAATTTTATTTTCGTTTTATAACATTTCTATCTGTGTATTGATTTTAAATTATGTCTTGTTTAAAAGACAATTGATGGTGTAAGAATGCTAAATCAGTTTTAAAAACAAAATTGCAGATGTATCTAAACTTTGGCAAACTTTGAAACATGCTGGTACTTTCTTGGATCACTTCTAGCTTTAACAATAAGATTCTGAAAGTTTCAACAATAAGATTTTGAAAGCTTGAATATTTATAAATACAACGGGAGGTTGAGCCTACGAATCTGTCAAAAGTAATTGTCTTATTTACACTATATAGGTACGTATGTTTTAATCTCCTGATGACAAATTTTGCTTCGTTGGGTACCGCTGCTATTCCGGATATTGACAGCCGTGCGACAATGATGCAACCTAATGACGATAAAATTTTTAGTAAAACCTTAATTTTGAGTCAAATCCTTCTACAATTTCATACGGGGTGAAATACCGCAACAATTTTTCGAGTATAGCCTGATTCCTTAATCAGTCAATTTTATAATGTCTTGAGAGTTCCTCAGTCACCATTACATAGTTACTGAACTTATCCCTTTCTCTACAAAAACAAACGGTTTATGGTGTTTCACGTGTTGTTTTTTTGTGATGGATGTATTCAACCTATCGTTTTGTGTTATTGTTAAATAATTTGTAATAAAACATTTTTCGCTAGTAAACCGTATCTTTAAAATACATCTCCTACTTCTAAATTTTTTTAAAACGTTTCGATACTTAATAGACTCCTAGCTTTAACTTCAGAGACAAGTTTAAAATTGACAGTGCTCAGACTAGCTCCAGGCCGTTTGTCAGGGCAAACTGCCAAATTGGAAATATGCAGAATATTTTCCTAAGGATGTGTCCCACATAAAGGAGCTTTACAAACTTTTTATAACTTGTCTCATAAACCAAAATATTATATACATATCAAACTTTGAGTGTAAGGGTTTGGTGTTAGGATACAGAATTTTCTGTTTATACATCTGTGACACAACAAAGGTTCCGCAGATATTTCAGTTTATGTATTAAAAATAGAAGAACTGCTTTATATAATAATTATAAACAATACAATTTGTGGTATAATATTTGATTAAACCAAAATAAGTAAATTATATCACTTGTCTTTTAAAACGAACGGTCGTAAATGGGCCATCAAATGTGTGTGTGATTGCTTACTTTTGGCAGCTTATTTAAAAATCTAATATTCGCATTCGCATTCGGATTCGCGAATATTGGAAGAAAAAATTCGCATTCGCTTTCGTATTCGCGAATATCGAAAATCGGACAGTCGTTACATCCCTAACATGGATATCTCATTGGATATTCTATTGTTTTCATGTGAATAAAGGCGTTCCCTCAAGTCAAAATTTGAACAAACAATTTTATCAAATTTGCCCTGTTATGCGTTTTGATAATCTCGTTTTTTGTCGATGTAACTAATATTTCTATAACTTATGTTTAACGAATATTAACAGAAAGGCGTAGGTACATATATTCAAACATATCAGTCACGTCACGTTACAGTTCCGTCATATCAGAGAGGCATCAGTCACAAAAAAAAAACGTTCCTTGGACGTTAAAAGGGGCTGTCTACACAGATCCGATACAGTCACGAAACAGAACCGTCATGCTGCAGCCACCGAACCGTCAAACGCTGATTTCTTCTCTAAAATATTTCTAGTTTTGACGAACGAGTTTGTTTGTAGCGATAAATATGGCGGATGATGAACATTTAATGGAATGTATTCAAAAACACCGTGTATTTAATTTTTTATTTAATCAGAAGTAAATGGATACGGCATTTAAAAATTCAATATGGAATAAAATAAACAAAAAATAAATACAGATAGTAAAAAGAAACAAGAATTTTATTATTAAAAATGACAAAATATGGATCAAATCTATTTGTAAATTTAGATAATACATATTTCTTTAAATACTTTCATATTGCCATGGTTCACTGCCAACCTCTGAACTGAAAAAAGGTTCAATTCTTCCATTATTTGAGAAGCCACTAATGTCGCATTCACTCCTTGATAATGCAAGTTTGTAGTGATCGTACAGTTGACACGATTTTATGGATGTATGTGTTGCAATGTGTTATAAATCCACAATGTTTTTGGTATAAAATTACAAATGTGTTTTCGACTACTTTTATTTTTCTCTTTTTTCCATGCCGCATGCAGACATTTATTTTTTTGAGTTTGTTTCACCTATTTATCCCAAATTAAATGCTATGATAGTCTAGTAATTCTCTGAAAACGGCACTAGAAATATATAAATGCACTTGAGTGCATACTTAAGAGAAAAAATAACTGAACGCCGTTAAAAATATGAGGGGTGTATGTGGTTATAGTCGCTATTTTGGCTGAGACTTAACGGTGACGGTTCTATTTCGTGTCGGTGACTGATGTGTGTGAATAGACTTTTAATCATACATACAACATATTAACAAATGTAAATGTCCCTTAAACAAACAAATCCAAAGAAATTGCCCTTACCAAACTTTTTCTCCGTTACAAATTTCAAATACGTGTGTTGCAGAAAAAAATTAAGCGAGAAAACCCTAACGGGCAGAGAGAATTATCAAGAACCTCCTCAACAATTATTTCGTAATTACTTAATATCGGTACGGACAAACAGTGAATACGTGATACAGTATAATTTTGAGCAAAGGTAAAGATAAAACGGGAGCACTAGTGCTAGAAATGAACGAGATCCACCCCTGCTCTAGAAACGAACATTAATATATAGTATAACGTTATTTTATTAGAAAGTAAGTTGCAAATTATAGCAACTCATTTTACGGAATGAACATACAGCTTATCCTAGATATTTATTTCTCAGATAATTTCATAATTTGAAACATCTTCTGTACTACCGCAGTAAAACTTTATATGTGAAGTAAACTAATTTCAGGAAAATGTTAAATAACTAAAATCAAATTTTGTTCCAAAACTTGTCTAATAGTAATTAAAGTTTATATCTGACTTAGTCTCTGTTCGTGAAAACGTCAAAATTAACTAAGGAAAATATAAATTTTAAATGATGCAAGTCAGTTTGTTCAATATACTAATAGTCTAAGAGATAGAGCCGGTTTTTGCTCGTCATCGAGAAAATGGACAGAATGTATCTTATTAAGTTCAATTCCTGAACTACATCACGTTTCTAGACAGGCGCCAGTGGAAGTGATAACCGAGGATAGTTACAGGGGGTGAAAGTGGTATTTTTTTTGTCATGCTCATTATCGAGTAAACGTTCCAAAATTGGGTGCATACCAGATTGTGACGCATTTAAGCAAATTCCCCAGAGGCGTATGCTTAGAGCATTACCATCAACTGGCGGACAGGGATAAACTTGTCAAAAATAGGGGTGAACTTCGTTATTAAGTAAAAAGAACGCCATTTGCACCATTTTTTGCTTACACAAAAGAAATCATAAAACAAAAGGACGTTCAGCTAAATGACAAAAATATTTTTTTCATGACATCATTAATGTGGTCTGTATGACTTCATACATAATTTTTTAATTGCGAAGCCAAATTTTTCATTACCGATTTGGAAAGAGAGCAAAATTTCAGGTCCGAATATGACCATGACCTTGATCTTGACCTTCAAGGTCATTCCAAGATCAAAGTTTGTTTGAAAAATCAACCTACACCTAGCCGAATTAGGTGTACGGGGGGTTTTCGACGTTGCTGATTTCGAATCTGAAATCAGTTTTTGTTTGAAAAACTGGTCCGCCCTCTTGGATTGCAAAAATCTGATTTTAGATTCGTAATTAGAATTTGAAAAAAAAATCAACCAACCTACTCCCAATTTGGTATGCGGAGGTTTTCGACGTCGATGATTACGAATATGAAATCAGTTTTTGAAAATTTTCAAAACAAGTAGTGGCCAAGGTCAACGTCAAATTTGTTTTTAATTTGGAATACCCTCTTTGAATCAGTCATCTTTCGGGTCAGGATTAAAAACATCGATTACCGTTAATTGGTTGTGCATCAATTGGTTGACTTTTTTCATCATCTTGGACTGTGAATTTTGAAAAACTGATTTCAGATTCGAAATCAGCGATGTCGAAAATCCCCGTACACCTAATTTAGCTATAATTGGTTGATTTTTCAAAAAAAACTTTGAACTTGGAATCACCCGGAAGATTAAGTTCAAGGTCATGGTCAAGGTCATATTCGAACATGAAATTTTCCGCTCTTTCCAAATCCTTAATAAAAAATGTGGCATCGCATTTAAAAAAATTGTGTATGACGTCATACAGACCACATTAATGACGTAATGAACTATATATTTATGTCATTTAGCTGTACGTCCTTTTGAAATATGATTTCTTTTGTGTAAGCAAAAAAATGGTGCAAATGGCGTTCTTTTTACTTAATGATGAAGTTCACCCCTATTTTTGATAAGTTTACCCCTGTCCGCCGCCTTGATGGTAACGCACTAGGCAGACGCTTCTAGGGAATTTGCTTAAATATATCACAATCTTGTATGCAGCCAATTTTGGAACGTTTACTTGATGATGAGCATGACCAAAAAATATTACCAGTTTCACCCTGTTTAACTATCCTCGGCTATCACTTCTACTGGCGCCTGTCTAGAAACGTGATGTAGTTCTGGAATTGACCTTAATTATCATCATTATATCATTTCAGATTTTAAATATACAACAGAGCTAGGTATACTAGTACACAAGGCGCTGGAGCTGAGCCCCAAATTTTGATGAATACTGGCTTCAGGAAGCAACTAATGCTAATTATATTTAAGGGTCCGGAGCGGTTCAATAAGACAAATCATTCATTCAGACCAAGTTTCCCAACCCTTTTCTGGACCACAGTATAGTTTAATACCTGCATTTACAGAAAATGCAGTAAATATAACTGCCAAACACGAGATTTTTAGACAACATTTATATTTTTCATTGCACGAATACTTAGTTTGGAATGTTTTCTTGGAGTTGTTGCTGCTTTGAAAAATGGAGGCTGGAACCTTTCTATTTCAGGGTCACAGGATATATTTTAAAAAATGTTTTAAGAAATGTGACCATTTAAATTAATTGAAATAGAAGACTAATTTGCGTTTGCATGGGTGAAAAATTATGACTAAGAGAGAAAGGCATGATACAAAGATTTTATTATGAATTAATGTATGCCCTTCAAAATAATTCAATTATATGTACATGTTTTCCTATTATTTTCTTGAAGATAACGTATTGCATCAAATTCGAGACAGATTGGCTCAATAATACTACGAATTGTCAGAAACTCTTACAACCTTCCAAATTGATTATAGTACAAAAAGAATTGCAATACATAGTAATGTTATCAACGATTTTCATGCAGCTATAGCGAGGGTAGCTTCTGGTTTCACACTGCTGAGTTCAGATCGAATGAACTGAGATGGCTTCAGTTATGCTACAAAGACATACTACAAATGCTTTTAGAGAACTAATACTAGAAGAATAGATATGTGAGGTTTAATCTACTGGTGATCATATAATTTACTGGCGATCATATTTCGCTTACAACTAGTTCAACAAGATTCATATTTATAAAAAATATATTCATATATTTTTTGGACCCTACATCTTGTGGGGTAATAGTGGATTCGATTATTTTCTATAAATTTGGACTCTCCAATATCCTTATGGAAAGTGTCTTTCTGTCAAATGTCTGAACTTGTAGTACGATTATTTTTGCCTGTTCATTTGGGGTTTATCTCCTCCAATTTATCTACAACAGATCAGTATTTGAAAACTGAAGTGTAGTAAGAAAATTTCGAAAAAATTTCCCCAGTTGTGTTTGTACAGAAATTCTTCCCCATAGACATTCTGAGAGAAAGAAACGTCTACAATAAGAATAACCAGTATTCCTGTATATAAATAGCGTTTTGTATATTGTGTGATACTTGTCTGTGTTTGGAGACGTTTCAACTTTGGAGTCGTTGTTAATCGCTGTGTATTGAGCTGGTGGGTTATTCTTAGATTTTCGCTTCAACACAAATTCTCATATTTGTCAAAATTTTGACAGTGACAAAATTGGCGGTTGGTGATCACATAAAACTTAGGGTACCGTTTTCTGGGGTTCTAGCAATAAATTTTTCCAGCTGAAATCCAGTGCACTGATATCCGCATTGTTTATTCAATTTACCCCCAATCGGATAATGTTCGCAAATTGATAAAACTCGGTTCTATTTATTTTAGAATAGTTTGTATATCTAGAGTCACACCAGTATTACTTTCTATCTCAGATATATTGAGATCTCTCTAAACTAATACTAACCCCCATTTCCCCCATTTTATATTCTATTTTCACCAAATGACATCACCTTTTCTTCTCTTAAAAAAGTAATCAACTTCTTAATTTTTATGACTATATTATTTTAGGTTCCGGAAAACAGAATTTTTTTCAAAAAACATTACTCCAACTGTCCCCCAGAGTTAATTAAATTTTTGCAAAAAGAAAATACTCGTTAGATATTGTTTGTTTGTTTTCACGCCTGTATTACATTTTGTTTCCGGGATATTCAATTTTTTTGGTACACTATTCACCTAGCGGTATAAAATATACTTTGCGACCTATTCTCATACCTACCAAATATACATAAAAAAATTCATAAAAATCGCTCGAACCGTTTTGGAAGAGTTCGATTACAAACACCGTGACACGAGATTATTTCATATGTATTAGAAGATTATTAAAACAGTATTTTAATTTAATATTTAATGATTTATATAGTCGTTTCTTCAGATCTCTGAAATTGCACACATTATATCGTGCAGATGGGAGTCCTGTAAACATTCTTTGTGATTTTCACTCGAGAAAACGAAAACTCGTAGATATATGCAGGAGCCAAAAAACTTAAACGAATATAGGCGGACTTTTGTACAATTTTGAGGTTTGTAAAACCAAACAACCAACAAAAACTTGCACGGTACTCCAAATGACCAGGCAAAATAATCAAAGACCTCTTCAAAATTTTTTTAAAATTACTTATATTATAATGTTTCTGCTGTTTATAAAGTTTTAAATTGCCTCTTTCATAACAAGTAAAGAGTTAAAAATGCCCCAATTTGACTAATTCCTCACAGTACTTTGCTTTTGACTTTCTTCACAACTGACCTAATAAAATAATTGAACAGTTGTGCCGATTTTTTCAAAACGTATGTTTTGATGAATTGTAAATGGCACCCAAAAAGAAAAAAAAAGAACTATATTGACATATACAGGGTGTTTTGTAGAACGTTCACCAAAAATTGAGGCAGATAGGTGGGCTCATGTGCTATATTATGTAGCCCATATAACATCTAGATAGCTTACGGTTTTCCTTTTTTTATATTTAATTTATTTTTCCTTAATTCTCAGATTTTTACTTTTAAACTTTTTTATTTTTCCCAGTATCTTCACGGAATTAACTTAAATCGAATATATAATGTTTGTTTGCTTATCTGCATTCGATATTTGATACAAATGATTGCTTGTAAAAATTATATGAGTCCACAAATGGCGAGGTTCCATAAAATAGTAATTAAGTTAAACACTTTATCACGTTACAAAAGAAAATAAAAAGTACATCGAGCACTTACAAAAACTGGAAAGTAATTAGTATCATAATAAAATTTGAGTTTATAACTTACAAGGTGAAAACTACAAAAAATAAAAAATACACCAAATTGCAATAATTTGTTATAAATTTTCTTCAACCTGGCTTCTACCGCTACGGATGCAAATGCGACACCTTTTTCTGACTCCTACAGTGGTAGACTCTAGTCGCATCTCATCCCATATTATTGTAAAAGCAACATTTATTCTTGCTCTTAACTGCTCTTGCTTGGCTGTCCCCATACAAAAAAATCAAAGGTATTCAGGTCTGGCGACCTTGGACGCCAGAGTATAAGGCCAGTTCTCTCGATCCACGCGTTTGAGAATGAATTGTCCAGGAGCTCTCTGACAGGTCGCCTATAATGTGCTGCTCAGTCATCTTTTTTGAATAATATTGGTCTGCCTCCAATGGGATTTCATCTCATAAGATCGATCATCCCACATTATTTGGAACGCAACATTGTTTCTTTCCCTTAACTGCTCCTTGGTTTCTATTTATATCTCGTAAATGACTTGAATTGTTAATGAATGATTTATCGATCTTATTAGATGAAGTCCTATTGGAAGACAGACCAAAAATATTCAAAAAAGATGGCTGTCCAGCACATTATAGGCGAACTGTCAAAGAGCGCTTGGACATTGCATTCCCAAACGCGTGGATTGAGACAACTGACCCCATACTCTGACCTCCATGGTCGTCAGACCTGACTCCTTTTGATCTTTTTTGTATAGAGACGGGCCAAGCAACTCGTTTGTGAGAGAGAAATAAAAACGAAGGAGCAGTTAAGAGCAAGAATAAATGTTGCTTTTGAAATAATATGGGATGAGATTCGACTAGAGACTACCACTGTAGGAGTCAGAAAAAGGTGTCGCAATTGCATCCGTAGCGGTAGAAGCGAGTTTGAACAAAATTTATAACAAACTATTGCAATTTGGTGTATGTTTTATTTTTTGTAGTTCTCACCTTGTAAGTTACAAACTCAAATTTTATTATGATACTGATTACTTTCCAATACGTGTGATATATCGTCAAAAAGGGGTTGAAGTAGAGAATTTTTGTAAGCATTCGAAGTTCTCCATGTGCTTCTTATTTTTTTTTTGTAACGTGATAAAGTGTTTAACTTAATTACTTTTTTATGGAACCTCACCATTTGTGGACTCATATAATTTTTTTCAACCAATCATTTGTGTCAAATATCGAATGCAGATGAGCAAACAGACATCATAGATTACATTTAAGTTTATTTGGTGACGATACAGTGAAAAATAAAAAAGTTACAACAGTTTAAATGTAAAAATCTGAGACATAAGAAAAAAAAATTAAAAAAAACAAAAACCTAGACTTTATATGGGCTATATAATATAGCACATGAGCCCACCTATCTGCCCTCCATGTTTGGCGAACGTTCTACAAAACACTCTGTATATATTTATGATAAAGTTCTAATGTTTTATTGTCATATTTAGTTTGGGAATATAGAATCGGCCTCACTTAAAAAAACTCCAGAAACATTGATTATTTGAAAAATACGACAAACTCAAACATCCCCTTCCAACATTTCGATATATAATTTTATTACAGCATTCGATTAGTCAGCGCTTAGTCATAACGTTCCCCGATAACAATTCCTTGTTAACATAAAAAATAATGTTTGTTTTTTTATTCGTAGCCCTTGAGAACCACACCCCAGAAAGTATCCCCCTGTTTTCCAAATCATTCGACCCTCGTTTTTTTACATAAGGGTATACAAATTGTCCTATATTTCCTTTTTATCAATTTTTCGCAACCATAACACACCTTGAATGCAAACAAAACCTTAAAACACACAAGCAATGTTTTGCGTGATGTTGTTACTCCCGAAAACCGTTTCCTTTTTTTTTCACCCCTTACATTTTGCTAATCCTCGCATAGATTCCCCCGTCACACCTTTCAAAGAACTCTTATGAATAACAAATGACGAAATAATCCGTTTCAAAGAGTGATTCATATTCATGCGAGCATCCGTCATATACAGACGGGATAATTTGGGGGGTCAAGTCGACTTTATCACGGACAAAAAACTTTAGGGCTATTAATCCAAATCCAAATGGTAATGGACGTAATGAACAAACCCTTTTTTATTTCGTACCAGCGTGTATGTGTGTTTCGAACAAAATGGACGATAAAGTTTGGCCGATGCAGTAGCGGAAACCCCCGCCAGACACGACTTGTCGTTGCAAATTGTAGGTTGATTTCGTGTCACTTCCCTTTTTTTAAAAAAGAGGATTTTGTATCGTAACACCGTGTTAATGCTGTTGCATTTGGGAAACAGTTTGTAAGCGGAAAACATCGTTGAAAAATCATTGTGCGTTAACAGAGGGAATGTTCGTGTTATTTGAAATTTACGGTTTGCTAGGGATTCGAGCAAGAGTAGTTGGCACTATTTTATTTAAGGTTCGTTTTGTGTCTAGAATGCGTTAACCATTTGTCACGTTAATGAGTTTCTAGTTGGTAGAAAGTCAAACAAATTTTGGTGAAATATGACCGTGGGTCAAATTCATAAGTATAGAATTTCTACTCCTAGGTAAATGGTAAAGGTGGTATATTTATTTGCAATTGCTTTGTTATTTAAAACAAAATTTATTCCTAAACCAGGTTGAATGATTGCCGGAAAAATGTATTTTCCTTTAGCAAGGTCTATTCACAGATGTGAGAAAAATTTGTACAGGTATTTTGTTCTTGCATTTGATTGTATACTTTCTCATATTTTGTTCTAAATAGGTTTTTTAATCATAACGAAACTCAAGTCCACGAAAATCTTCGTTTAACGAAACATATAATCCCCGGGAAAGATGGCGGGTCAGCCACATGTGTTAATAGATAGCTAAGTGAAGCAGTAGTAATAAATGAGAAAGATGCTCAGGAAGAGAATAGGTATAGAATATTAAATAATATATCTATAATCCCTATTCTGTTTTTAATTTTTCAGTGGACGCTCTTAGAAATACTAGACGCTCATGAAGTGCGTAGTGTTTATTATATGTTCATCTAGGAAGTCTGAGATGTGGCTATACTGGGTGTACATATAGGTAATTAAACAGTGTTAATCAACGAAGCATGAAAATAATTTGATTTAGTTTTGAAAAAAAAATTATTATGCACAACACATCGAAGAAGAAGAAGAAGAAGAAGAAGAAGAAGCAGAATAGTTTATTTCTAATTTTGTTAGTTTAACATATTAAAGAATGAAGGTAGAAATTTCCTAGCTGTATTGAGAGTAGATTAGTGAAAATGAACATGGTAGTCAATATACTTATATTTATTTTTTATTTTATTTATTTATTTGAAGACTAGTAAATAAATGCTAATACAAAACAAATAGATTTATAATGTACTGCACCTACAGAAGCAATCTAGTGTTGCCTGTGCGTAGGACTGGGAATATAACTGCTAATTAATATTCTTAAAACTAAAAGCTTAAACTAACAAATGCTAACAAAATCAATCCGAAATTATATAAAAATAAAATAAGTATATAGACTTCTCTTGTTTCATATTTATACAATTTTATAATGGTATATATTATAGTTATATTATATAAAAATTCTTTTTTCTCTGGTGTTCTCTAAGTGTTTTGAACTCATTAGGAAGCTCATTAAACAATTTAATGGCCATGACAAGACTTCTTTTCTCGCTGCTTCTCTTTTTCATCTTCGGCAACTGTATGCTTTTACATCTGGCTTTGGAATTGGATGTAATGTATCTATTACTTAATTCTCTATAGTGATATAATAGAGGTTGTAGCGAGAAAATTTGATCCAAATTCAGTGGGTTTTTGTTAGAAATATATTTATTCTTGTTTACAATTTTTAATATTCTATTTTGTAACCGTTGAGGCAGGTTAAGATTATTGTCATAGGCTCCTCCCCATGCTATATTGCCATAATTGATTATACTATGGAACAGAGCGTAACAAACCATTCTCAATGTTTCAGTGTCCATATATCTGGATATTTTATAAAAAATAAAAACAAAATATTTGTTTTTTTTATAATGTGTTCAATATGTTTGTCCCATTTTATATGGGGATCAAAAATGACACCTAAATATTTGAACTGATTCACCTTACGTACGTTCTTTCCGTTTATATGAATGTCAATAGAATGTGGTAAACTGTCGCATCTAATCCCGAAAATCATTCACAGAAATAAATAACAATACGTTCCACTACAAAAATATGTATTTCAACGGTCGATGAACTCGACCAGATGCTATCTACTGAACTTCTCTTTAGCTGTAAGTCAGCCTTTTTATACTGTTGGTATCCTCTCAGACCTTCCAGTTACGATCCCAGCCTGCTAACATAGATAATTTCGTTTCTCTCGAAAAGGATGAAGATTTCCAGTACTTTTTTAATCGTGGGTTCATAGAATTGGTTTTTGCTACCATTTTATTAATTGGCAAAATTAGTTTTTACTGATAATTTCTAGAGGAGTTCCCATTCTGGGAGCGTAAAATTAAATGTTATAAAAATGTGACAACATTATATGAAAAGGAGTAAGATGAATATCAGATTATTTTTATATTTAAGGTTATATCGAAGTTTTAAATATATTTAGTTTGAAAATAATACAGAGGGCGAATGAGAGAATCTCAAATGCACTGCCTCTAACTAGAAGCTGAAGTAGTATATTGGTTAATTGTGGTGTGTCTACATATCTTCGAGAAATGTATGGGGGATTATACATACAATTTTTAGGCAGTATTAATTGTTTCGAATACATCATACGCATTCTTTATTTCCATATGACCTTAAATTTCCCCAAAAATAAAATTATAAATACAATGTACATATGTAAAATCCTAATATAATGCTTATAATTTAATTTTAACATGTTTGCTATGATATTATATTTTTGAGATTTTACAATCCATGGAACGCAAGACGATATATTAATTCAACGGTGCCTCTGTCAACTGATTGAAATCTGGAATAATTGTTTATGTATTTCGTACATATAATTAAATTCAATATTTGAAGACGAAATAAATATTTGTATCGTGTTCAATGGATTGTAAAATCTCGAAAAGATTGCATCATAATTGCTTTGATAGGTATTAGTTAACATACGAATTGTTTCCTGTGATTTCTACACTAGGGATCACAGGGAAACGGCGTTACACACAGTACGATTCCTGATTTGAAACTCCTAGATGTCGATATTAATTTCTCGTTAAAATATTAAGTATGTTTGATATTTAATAAATGCTAGTTACAATATATTTTGTTATGTATATAGAATAACTATAACTTTTTAACATTTGGAACAATAAATACTGATCACCAATTGACTCAAAGACTTGTGGACGTTTCTACTGAAACATTGATAATTAAAAAAATACTAAAATCAATATCAAAATCAAATGGGGTAAGAAGTAGAAGGTTCATTAAAAGTTGTAAATCATATAATGTTCTTTTTGCTTTTCTCAAAATCAGAGCTCGGATTGTTAGAAATTAAAATATAGTAAGTACAACTTTAAAAACTCATATCGAGCTGAGAATATTGAAATTTATTCTGGCGTTAAAATTACATTTAACAGTATATAAAACGTTTATTGTAACCTCTGCCTATGGTCATTCGTTAATTAATAAATTTATTAATAACGAGTTAAACAAAATCGAATACCAAACAATCCCTAACAACCAACATCAAACTTCACCAAGCAACACTGACTCCCAAGATAATCACATTAATACAATAACTATACCATACATACGGGTCTATCAGAAAGACTAAAAAGAGTGGCAAACAGATATAATATCAAAACATCATTTAAAACAAGAAATACACCAAAATCAATTGTATCAAAAACCAAACCAAATAACACAACTCAAAATACAAAAAATTGCATTTATAAAATACCTTGTGAATGTAATAAATTCTATATTGGAGAAACCTCTAGACCTCTGTTCGAATAAACGAACACAAAAATTACATAAAAAACGACAATTTGAAAAATCCAAAATTTGCGAACATGCTTGGGACCTTGGTCATAAAATACAGTTTCAAAATTCAGTTATTTTACACAAGAAGAACACAACACCAAAAGAAAACTAAAAGAGTCTACTTTAATTTTGTAAAATGAAAACGATTGTATCGCTACTACCTCCGTAGAATTCAGTCGTTCCTGGTTGCCAATGATTAAGGAAGAAATTGCTAATGGTCCTTGTGAACAACCCAATATCGGGATAGTTCATAAGTTCACTATTTTATAACAAAGTCGCACCTAGGAGCGCCACATAAAATTCTGAAGATCTCCCTTTCAATTTCAAATTCTTCCAATTTGAAAGGAACTTTATGATTATATGATCTTTAGAAATTTCTGTGCTACCCTGTATATTACAAATAAAATTCTCTTAGTTCTTTTTTGTCCATAGTTTCTTAACCATTGACAACGGGGTCTGACGTAGACCCAGAAACGTTTGGATTATACAGCAATTTTCTTTAATATGGTGTTATTTCCCAAGAAGTACTTAGACATTGAAAAATATGCCACAAATATCGTTCAGAAAATAACTAGAATAATTGCCATTGCATTGCTAATTTAACCAACCTCGTACCTCAATAGTAGCGACTTAATTCCAAGCACCCTGTATAAACCGGTGTAACCATCAACATGTAAATCAATTTGAACAATTTTTATTCGAATATCTACAGTCATTTATTAAAAATTATGTTTAGATTTTTAAAACATTACAACATTTTAATCATATTAGTGAAAATTCAAAACAAATAAGCATCTTCATTTGCATCTCAAATTTCACTTAACTGCAAATAACGAGCACCCGAATGTAATCAGTGTATCAAGAGGAAAATAAATATTTTTACAGGTTTTATCATAACAGTGGAATTCACACTCGGATAACCTGCCAATAAATACAAACTATTATTAAACGAAATGAATTCCGTTTCATTGGAGTTTTATCTAACGACCCATATAAACTGTTCAATAAGCATTTCGATTACGTAACGCTAGCGATTATTCAGTTCATTTAATTTCTGTACGCATATATAGGAAAAAGAATTATTAAGTAGTGGTGCGGTAAGGCACGACGCGGCGCCTAAAGACCAAACAAATAATCATTATGATGCTGACTCACGATTTAAATATCAATGAACCTCAGTGTTGCTCGCTGGTAATCGTCAATCGTAAGCGCTTATGAATTTGTAAGATGCAATGCAATTATGCCGTGAAAGGAAAATCAAAGTAGGTGTTTCAACGCTTATCACTGCTCAAACAAAATTAACACTTTATCTCCCAAAGCATAATTTAGGAAACATTTTTGGAAGTCGTTGCACAAAATATCTTGAATTGGCTCAGAAAATATTTTGATGATTATTTCGGTCTTTACTAGGTGAAAATTCATTTTAATTTCATTAAAATAAAGACATTTTGGTAGTTTTATTTGTATATTTATTGCCAGTGTGATTAAATATATAAGAGAAAATTATCAAAATGGTTTTATTGTAATTAATAATATTTTGTTTTTTCTTTGTACGAAGTGTGGTAACTTATTTATTCAGACGGTGGTAGAAATACCTCTCTTTTCTACACCATTCACAGTAGTCCGAGAGCCCACTGCAAAAATCCCCTACGTTAAATCAAAAGAATGAAATGTTTTTAAAATGGTAGTACTTACTATAAACAATAAGAAAATATCCCACTGCTTGAACATTTTTCCAGTTACAATAACACCTTGAAACTACGCCTAAATTTTTTTTCCAAATGTATAAAATCATAAAATAATAATTGCTTTATTAAATCCTGTTCGGATATATTGGCATTACCCTTTATTACATTTTTTGTATGGTGCATTTTTATACGAATCACCCAACAGCATAAAATAAAAACTAAATTAAATTTTAAATATTTTTCTATATGAAAATCCCCTACTATGGTTGATAAAAAATATTGTATTCTAATATAGGGATTAATAATTATTAAAATAATAATAACAATTTATTTGTATAAAGTATCTATTTATTTAGACATTTCATAAAATGCAGCTAATATTATTACATATGTTTAATATTACATTAAATTAAATTATACACATTTAAAAACTTACATTCGATCATACATAGTTTTACATACAAATTCTTCATTCGAGCCAATCACTGTCGGATAACAATTTATTTGTATAAAGTATCTATTAATTTAGACATTTCATAAAATGCAGCTAATATTATTACATATGTTTAATATTACATTAAATTAAATTATACACATTTAAAAACTTACATTCCATCATACATAGTTTTACATACAAATTCTTCATTCGAGCCAATCACTGTCCTCACTATCCTAATTGTTCTAATTTTTTTTAATAATAAAATGTGTAACCAATTGGGAAGAAGAAATAAAAGTTATTTTAAATTGTAAGTTTTTAGCACGATGTTGCACTTATGTGTATTTAAGTGAGATAATCGCCTCACTTAATAAATTTTTAAATAATTAATAATTTTTAATAGATAATATTATCTAATCTCCAAAATGTATGAGCAGGGTAACGCGTCTGCGTAAATCAGTAAATCATGGTCGTAACAATAGTTGTAGCGATTTATAAACGGAGCACGCGATACTTCTATGAGTAGAAATAACAAAAGAGAAGCTATAATATTATAGGAAATAATAAATATCTCTGTAATTATTCTTACACCTTCTGAATGTAACATTCTATCAAATTCTTCTTTATACATTGCTATCAGTGTAACAAATTTTCCATAAAAGTCAGACTGGTATCTAGCATCACTCATTGTTATAGGAAAATCGAGATCATGATGTTTACGTTTCATTGTTTTTCGGAATATGGCCATACGCTTAGCTTTTTCGAATTTCACTTCATCAAATTCTTTAACAACACCTCTACCAGAAGCAACAAAAACACATTATCATTTTTTATTGTTTTGTAACACTTTCTGATGAGGAAAAAGTGAAGGGTACTCCAAAAATTATTAGACGCTTGAACAAGAGACGTGTGCACTGTACCAAGAGTAGTCGAATAACTGACACGCTTAAGGTTCGCATTAAACATTTGAAGCTATGAACAATAGTAAGGGATTTGGAGTCAAAAGCGTCATTCCAGGTATTAAAAACAGTTATGAACCAAGCAGGAATAATTTTTCATATAGAAAAATATTTAAAATTTAATTTAGTTTTTATTTTATGCTATTGGGTGATTCGTATAAAAATGCACCATACAAAAAATATAAAAAAGGGTTGTGCCAAGATACCCGAACAGGATTTAATAAAGCAGTTATTTATTTTATACATTTGGAACAAAATTTTAGGCGTAGTTTCAAGGTGTTACTGTAACTGGAAAGTTATGGTCTGAAAAATGTTTCTTAGAGGAGCAGATACCCATGATTTGAACAGAGCCAGCCCAAGCAGTGGGATAGTTTCTTATTGTTTATAGTAAGTGCTACCATTTTAAAAACATTTCATCCTGTTGATTTAACGTAGAGGATTTTTGCAGTGGGCTCTCGCACTACAGAAAATGACACCTTCTGACAAGATTAATAGAACACAATTAACACATCGTGACTAATCGGCATAAATTGCAAAAAATCGCTAAACATTTTGTTGTTTTTTTTTGTTCTATAGGAAGTCTACCCATAAAACGGTGTTTGTTCACAAGACTCTCAGTATATCGATATCAGGTCTAAGTGATTCGATAGTTGTAATGTTGTTTCTACAAATATTATATCATTGCTCTTTCCTAGACCAATTTATTTTTTAAGAAAATACAGTAGGTGCTTTGACTAAATAGAAAAATAATAATTTCGCGAGTCATTATAATAATACTTCATACTCGCTACTTGAAATATCAGTGTCACAAAAATAAAAAAAAATAAATGTAAATCGGTCAAGAAAAGATTGTTGATAAGGTCTTGAATTATTTTGCCTGTTCAATGGGTTTTCTCTCCTCAAAATTTTTTCCTGCAACAGATAAGTATTTGAAAATTGTATATGGAGAACAAAGTGTAGTAAGGCAATTTATTAAAATTGCCCGGATTACTGACTGCCTGTAGAGATATTCTTCTTCACAGTTATTCCGAGAGAAGAGATGTCTACAAAATGATCAACCAATATTCCTGTATATATGCCATGTATTGTATACTGTATTATACTTATCTGTGTTTGGAGACCTTTCAAATTTGAGTGATTGTCAGTCGTATTTCGAGGGTTTTTTCTGAAAAAAAAATCGCTTTGATGTTGATTTTTTTTTAAAAACCTCGAAATACAATACCAAACGATTGACAACGACGCCAGACTCGGAGTTGAAACGTCTCCAAACACAGATAAGTATAACACAATATACAATACATTACTTATATACAGGATCATTTTGTAGACATCTCTTCTCTCGGAATAATTGTGAAGAAGAATTTCTGTACAGACAGTCAGTAATCCGGGCAATTTTAATAAACACTTTGTTCTCCTTCTACAATTTTCAAATACATATCTGTTGCAGGAAAAAAAATTATGGAAAAAAACCCAATGAGCAGGTAAAATAAAAGTATAGTATAGATAACAACTCTGTCTTCTAAATGTTATTTGTAGCATATTCTTGATTATATTGATGTGTGATGGTAACACCACAATCGAAACAAAAATCTCTATATTTAAGGAAAAACCAAACGTTTTCAAGTCTGTTCTGACCTCGTTTTCAATGGCTATAAACATGTATTGAAAATATAAAATGCAAAATGAAAGTTTGATATATGACATTGAAGTTGTTTACGCGTAATCAAATGGATTCCCTGCGTCAGTACCTAACAATGGATAAAACAAGTTCAAGACAGCAGTCAGCAATCAACTAGGAAATGTCTCACTTGGTAAAGAAAAAACCTCTGTTTGATCGACTGAATTACTTCCACCCCCTGGACATCGTATCCAACAAAAATGTGGCTGACTTACTCTAGATATTTTTTCCAATGTGCGCAATGAATTTGAAACACGATTATATCACTGCCTTGGAGACCATTTCGAACATTTGATATAATAAAATTATTTAAAATCCATTGTAACTTTCATTTTCCTTGTAACATAAGAGATCAGAAAAATATTAAGGAATCATTGTTTAATTCGCAAATTCCTTAAATATTCATGGAGTATTGGCACAGCGTTGAATTTCGTTTTAAAAAGGATTTAAAACGAGGTGAAGAGGGAGCAACTTAATTAACAGTTAATATGGCCAAATATGTCCCCTTTCGTAAATCTTTTGACGTGATTTTGCTATTTTCAAAATAATGAGCATTTTGGAAAACATTCCAGGTGGCTCGTTTTCGATTGGACACCCTGAATAATAAATTGCTATTAGTTACCAAGGCATACTAGACTAGAATTGACTGATCAATGTTCAAAAATTTCGTACACATTTTGACATAATTAACTCCGCCTACTTAATGTTATTACCGCTTGTCCATTGATAGTTGATGTGTATGCTTGTGTTCTTTTATTTTGTTTCTGTTAGGTATATAGGGAGGTTGCGATACCACTAAAATATCGGTTCCGGTATCGAAATAAAAGTAACGATACCGTTATCGGTAGAATTAAAACCAACATGAAAGCGCAGGGTGAATGAAATACACTGAATGTAAATTAACTAGCAAACGACACAAATGTTTTTCGCTTTAAAAAACACTTTCTACATAAACTTTTCGTCAATTTCAAATTCAAAACCTCTTTCTGAACTATCAATAGCCTTTCAATGAAAATCAATTTCGAACACTTCAAAAACTTTTCTGCAGCAATAAGTAACTTCTAAGTCTTTACGCTTATTTACGGACTGGGATGAATAGAAAAAGAGTCTTTATTTAACTTCGGGAGACAAAAAAAAATGAAAAGTTAAATAAGAAACAGTTTCTTTAGGAACTAACAAGGGGAAAAAGAGAGCTGCAAATGGAAAATTCGCCTAACTGAAACGTCTTAAGTGTCTCTCTTATTCGTTATCTTTGGCTGAGTGAGCATCGAGCGTTGCTTCATCGACAGTTTTATAGAAACCTTTCAGTCGTCGTTCTCCTTTCTGTTCCGGTTAGATTCTCGAAAGGGTCAACCCAACTGCGCATACATGGTAATATAATCAATCGTCGTTTTTTCATTCTCTTTGGTTGAATCATACGTATAACATATTGGCTGCTGAAATTTTATGACTTTCGATAGACGAATGCCTTTTCGGGCAGAGATAAGCCATTGTTAGGTGCGGTTTTCTACGGTGCTGAACATGAATATTTGGCACTTTTGCCAGTCTGGAAGCGATATAGACTGAATTATTAGTTCGCTTGCTTCCGAATGAAATTTTGATATATTAAAAGTATTATCTACCAAAATGGATGCAATTTCCAATACCCTACTATAGACGGAGAAAGCACTTATGTTGCTTACTCAACAATATCTTAGTATGAGGCAAACAAGGTTTTATTTATAGAGATATAAGTGGTCTAAAATTAAGTAAAAAAGAGTTTTCAATTAAACGGTTTTATTTAAAATTAAGACAATATTGATGTTAAAAATGTACTAAAAGCTAAAAAATAATTTGGTCAAGTGCGAGTTGGACTCGTATACTAAGGGTTCCGTACCACCTTCAAGATTCTAATATTCCAGTTTCAGACAAGCAGGGCATAAGTGCATTTCCTTATATTTACCCTAATATACCTATTTTAAAGGCAGCGTTTTAAATTTATTAAAAATATATACTTTGATTTTCCCAACATAGACTTTTTATTATATCTGCTTCAGGATTCGCTTGATTTTTATAAGAATATATATGTATTTAATTTTCTAATTTGGCTCCCTAAAATTAACGTTAGAGTTTTATTTTACTATTAAACTTTCAGGGAAGCCTTCTATATTCTACTGTCTGAATTTTGAGGCTCTGTAGATTGGAAGTTAAAGGGCAAAATTGGTCAAATTTTAAACTATAAATTATTAAATCTGTTATTCAAATTATAATAAAATATATTTTTCAAAATTTAAATAGTGTAGTTTCTAAAGTGGGAATTAAGTCGATGTTTAATATTTCTGTTAATATCTTTTAAACAAATGATTTAAAAATATGATATATTTGTAATTCACATAATGAGCCTTTTATCTGATATATTACATGATGCGTTTGAAATTTGAATCTTTATTTTCCATTTAATCGCATAATTTGTCCCTAAAATTACTATGGAGGTTTTCTAATAATTTTTGTTATAAATTTCAAGTGAGCCCCAGTACCCCTAACTATTTTCAAAATTTTAGATAGTATGGTTTCGGAAATAAAGCGAGAAATGAGAATTTTTAATCTTTATGTTAATATATTGTAAACAATTAATTTTAAAAATATGAAAAATATATGTTTATTCCTCATGATAAGCCCTTTCATTTGATGTATTGCATGATGTGTTAAAAAATATTTTTTATTTTCCGTTTAATTCTATCATTTGGCCCCCAGTATTAATATTAGTGATTTCTTCGTATTTTTCCTGTAAACAAAAAAATTAATTAATGGGTAAATTTTTGTATATTTTCATTAATATCTTTTTAACTATTTTTTTAAATATGAAAAAACATATTAGTGTTCCTCAGAATGGGACCTTTCATTTGATGTGTTACATGATGCGTTTGAAAAAAAAAAATTTTAAATTTTCATTTAATTCTATAATTTTCCCCCCAAAATTAATATTAATGTTTTCTCCTTATTTTTCCGGTAAAGTTCCGGCAACGTTCTATATTTCCTACTTTTTTCAAAATTTTTGGCTTAGTAGTTCGGTGATCAGGGAGGGAACGGTCGATTTTTTTCCGGAGTGATATTATAAGGGTATCCGTATATTGTATATACCCTAATAAAATTAGGTAGGTCCTAGGTACCACTCATCACACCACTTATAAATTTTGGGCATTAACAAGACAAAAAATTAAAATCGTTGGGCCCTCAAATTTCTATGACGTCAACCGCTATATCATTATAAATGCTATTTACCTACATATTTACTCAGGTTAAGTTACGCCCAACGATTTTATTTTTTGTCTGATTAATGTCCAAGACCTTGTTCAAAATACAAAATAGCTAGTTTAGACGGAAGGATGGATTTGTTTTTCCTAATAAAATTGTGTGACATGTTTCTTCAATTATGTATTAAGGTGTAGTGCAACTGCCAAATGTCTCTTTTAGAAAGAGATATCAGATTAATGTGTGCTGCCAAGAAGCATACAATTCGTTTGTAGAGATGTATAGAAAAAGAAAATGTGCAACTATTATAATTACTCCAAAGTGACACAAAACGATATTGATTATGGTTCAAAGATTGGTACACGAAAAGAGGTCAGTTTTCAGATGTGAATTTACTAACAGAATTACAAGTTTCTGAAAAGTCACATTTGAGAAATTATTTACGTATGGATGATAATCAACTTAACACGATTTTGAAATGTCTCGACTCACAAATTAAAAAACAGTCACTGCCCTGCAATTAAAATCTTTGTTTTAGATTTTTAACAGTCGTGGAACTTTCCGCGGAGCATTGGATCTAAAACATATAAAAATAGTTCCTCCATCTTGTTCTGGAAGTTATTACTTCAATTTTAAAGGAAGTCATAGCATTTTTATGTTAGCAGTAGTTAATGCAAATTATAAGTTTGTAATGGTACATGTAGGAACAAATGGTAGAGTATCGGATGGATGTTATTGAAAATACTAAATTTTATAGAAAATCTAGAAAATTACAGTCAAATGCACTTAATTTTCCATCAGAACAGCTATTAACAGGATGTAATGCTTAGGTGTTTCTGATCCTATCTGTTCTCTTCGTTTTTGTACTCGACTATGAGTTTAATTTTCACTCTCCGTTGCACGTTGTGCTTTATATTTTTTATTTCGCCTTCTTAAGCCCTCTTTTTCGCTGTGTTGAAATTTCTGTTTTATTTTTTGTTTTATTATTACACGAGTAATGGACATCAAACGGTTCCCCCCCCCCCCAGGTCCAATAGTGGTGGAATTCTATATACAACAAGATGTGCCCAAGTCTTGAGAGGAAAACGCTAACGACATATCATTTTTATCCACCCTAAGTACACACAGTCCTTGGCACGATAGAAAATCTTGACTTGGGTGGGAGATCATGCTTGTATCAAAGCTCTTTCATTTGATATCTATAATGAAGTGGTGTGAACAAATATATACTTATATATTATATTTTTTTCATACTTCAGTTTATTCTTTTATTGCAGCCGTTTCATTTGATACTAATATTGAGGTAGTTGTGAAAGAATACGTATTCTGCTATTTTCTAGTGCCGGCCGTCTTGGATTTACAATGATACGAAATGTATTATTTTGTATTGTCAGCAGAACTAAAACGGGTGACATTTTAATTACTAGATTTGACCCAAACAAACAAATCAATAAATAAACAGGGCAAGCTAAATAAAACCGTCTAATATTAACACAAAAAAAACATAATAGACAAGTTAACATGACAAGAAAGGAATCATTTTTAAAACTGAGGTTTAAACTGTCAGGAATTTCTCTCGAACGTTTTATCTGCAGCTGTGGCAGTCATCTTCAAAGTGATACTTCGTTGAAGGACCATCGAACGGTGGGGAACTAGTAATATTATTCATCTGTCTAGACATGGCGTGTCCTGATTGGACAGTGGCAATCAAGGGATGGGACCTGCACGCCTCTTGGATAGCTTTAGTTTCGTCACTAAGACCTTTAGGAGATCAAAGTACTAGGCGAAGTTGTTGAATAGGTTTCCCAATGCGACTTTTTGATGGCGCTCATTCAACTTTGGCCTTAAATGCAGACCTTTTTTGACTAGGTGGGTTTCGTGTATAGGTACATTTGTTCCTCGATGGTGACATTATTTTTTACAACAGCATAGGTGCATTATTTTTCAACCTAGCCTTGGGGTGGGGTATATAATAATATACTCACTGGCAAAGAAATCGCAAAACCCAGATGGAGATGTCTAAATTTAATATTGTTTTGGTAAACAGAGATGCTATAGTAAGGAGTAAACGATTAAAATTTGGTAAAGTTTGTAAATGTTTTTCCATGTAAATTGTTTGATGGGATCCAAAATCGAAGTTTAGTAATGTTAAAGTGTTTAAAATGCCTAGAGTACGTGTACGCCGAATGTATCGCCAGCTAAGTGAATTTGAAAGAGGTCGCATTATTGGTTTACGAGAGGCTGGTTATTTATTTCGAGGAATCGCTAACCGCACAACAGAAATCCAGCTACTTTTACGAGACGTTGTCAGGCGTAGATAAATCTCCAATCTGCTTGGGTGTACATGATGGCTGAAAAAGGGCTAGACATTATGGTACCTCAAGTGATTGCACATGAACTAGTCATCTTTAGTCTTTGTCGACATGACAACGCAACGTTATCTCAATTTGATGCTGAGCAACATGTACAGCTCGTTCCGCCATTAAATTCACTAGGCATTATGGTCAATGAGGTGCTACTCGTTTCGTTTTATTTTCAACGAATTTTTATTATGACAGGCACTAAGGCACAGGGTTGTTATTGTTTTGCAGTGTTTTTGTTGTATAAATTTCTATTTGAGTTATAAGTAAGCATAATAATTTTATTTGTTTTGAGAGTTTAGAAAGTTTACATTTTAATATTTTTTTCTATTTTTGTTACGAAATAATACAAAAAAAAAATTGTGTATCTACGTAAGTTAATGATCTTTAAATTATGACTGAGCAAAACTTTAATATTAATTTAACCAGTAAAGACATTATATAAATCCGCCTAAGGGTAAACGGCTGTGTTTTAGGAGATAGTTCAAATGAACAACTCATTGTGAACAACTCGTTTTGGTGAGCTGAACAAAATGAGCTGGCTCACTAAAAAGAGTCATAAAACCCAACGCTAGTATGTACTCCCTTACGTTAATCGGCTCATGGATGCCATATTTCAACAAGATAATGCTCGGCATTTTGTTGTCCGATTTTTTTGAAGAGACTTATCTGAATCTGTTGTCATGGCCGCCCAGATCAACCGATCTTTTGCCCATTGAACATGTTTGGGATATGAGAGTAGAAGGCTCGGAAATTTACCCCAGCCCTCACAGACTTTTCTACTACATGAAATACCGGTGGCTTGGAACAGTATTCCCCAAGAAGAAATTGATCACCTTAATGAATCAATGCCAAGACGTGTTGGGGAGTGTATCGATAACAGTGGTGACTAACAAATTATTAACAAACTTAATAAAAAAAATTAACCTCCTTGGTATTTTTTATTTACATTTTACTCATTTACTCCTTATTATAGCATCTATGTTTTACCAAAACAATATTAAATTTAAACATCTCCTTCTGGGTGTTACGATTTCTTTGTCAGTGAGTATAATATTAAGAATTCATTTTAATAATAATAAAACAAAAAACAGTTATTATGACAAATTCCGAAAATAATATCCTAAAAATGAAAATGAACATTAATGTGCCACATATTACCCAAAAAAAAGATTAAAATTATAAATACTTTGTGCACTCCTGTTTAAAACAATTGATGTTAGGCCTTGCAAAAATGCCGTTTTATTTGGTTGGGGAGAGATCAATTCTCTGCAGCGCAAATTCTAAATATGTACATCTGTTCTAAATTTTATCTTTCTTAGCAAATACGGAGGAAATTTATAAAGTATTATTTTGCTAAATATAATATTTGCGATTTCTTAAATATAAAGCTCACTCAATTAACTAATAAAATTCTGTAGATCTGAAAATACGAAACTCGTAGAATTAATGTCACCTAGAGAAAACTAATTTTAAACATTTTAAATCAAAGAATTGCAAACAGCATCAACAACAATTTTACAACCTAATATTCTCTTTTGAGACATCCTGTAGTTCATCTTCAATTCTTAGGAAGTATCTAAGATAGATAATGAAGCTTTCATGTAGAGCTACTGAATAATGCGATATTCAAAAACTCATGCATATTCAACAGATAAGAAAAGCAAAGAAAATATCAGCTCATACATATGCATTGAATTTAATGATAAATCTCATCACTAGGCAATAAATTAAACACGTAATCGTATAAAATAAAGCCGCTTGTAATCAGCAAAACTACCTCAGCAAACATCTAAACATTATACACGGAAAATATCCTCAATCGGAAATAAATTTAATCTAAATAAAAGTAGCGCACACGAAGATGATCAATAGCTCTTGTATATTAAAGTGACACCACTCCTTGGCTTTTAGGGAAATCAATAAATCAAAACTTGCGAGACAGTAAGTGTATGGGTTGGTTGGTTGGTGGCTTTGGAAATCACACTGAAAGACAGACAAGACCATTAGTTCTGCCAGATAATTTACCGTTAGCAATCATAAGTAGTAAGCAGTAATGACACTTTCATAGCACTAACAAAAAGAAAAAAAATCTATATAAGCATTAAACTTATCGAGCTGGATAAAATTAATCAATGTAAACACAGCAATTGAAACAACAGTTGTGGAAAATGTTCACTGACGCTTTCATGTAATTGAATTGTCATTCTGTATGGTTGTAAGTTACGCTTGACGTGAAAGTTTAAATGGAGTAGCATATATTTAACGAGGTTTGATATTTATGTTATGCCTATGACCTATTTAGAATAGGCCGTGAGATTTTAATTTTTGCATTTGTGACTCAGACAGTTTAAGATATCTGTATGAATTGTTTTTTTTGCACGTATATATTATTATACTGTATAGTTTAATTAATGATGGTACCGCATGTATTTTCTTAAAAATTGAATCAGCCGCGTAGAGCTTAAAAACTATTTTTGTTATAAAAAATAACCGTGTGCTTTTTTAAATTTGTATGAAATAATTATTGTTATCCAACGACTTGATCATACAATGTATGGCCCGAACACTCCCTCTAAAAATAACGTGCCTTTAGGGGAAATTTTACTAAACCCCAGACATCAAAAGGATTTAGCTTTGTGGGAGCCCTTGGCAGGTTATCAGGACCATGGTTGGCGTCGTGGCTGCAGTTTCCATGAATTTTCTGACCGTCCGGGCTGTTCGTAACAGGACGACTTTTTGCGTCAGTTGGTAAAGGTGTTCGTCCAGACCGAGATATTTTAAATTGTTTAATAGTTGTTTTGGAATTAGGCCTGTTGTTGACATTACAATTGGTACAGTTCGTGTGTTATTCATGCCCCACTGGCTTAGGGAGGATAACACTTCAGATTTTGGAGTGCTGATACCCGAACAAACGCACGGCTCAGTGTGTGAGTACAGTGTTATGGCGCAATTGTGCCATATAGCATAATAGAAGAGTTAACATTTGACGATTATTATAAGCCAGTTTTATTACTCTCATTTGTCTTTCCAGAAACAGTATAAGTTAACAAAATATATACATTCGTGTGCAGTATTTTTAAACTCTCTCCTTGCCCTATTTTGTACCTTATAAACAATCAAAAACATCTACAATCAATTATATTACAAATTACGAAAACTCTACTTTTACGCATACTCTAATTATGTGTTGTATTAAGGCTAACATTCAGTAAATCATTAATTTTATAGACACGAGTCGTTTAAACTTAAGATTATTGGATATATGTAATTAAAGTCAAAAGATTAGATCACAAATTCAAGGTAAAAACATTTTTAAAATAATTTGTTAATGTGAAAAGAGAGCACACAGTTTGAGTTAAACAATGCCGAGCGAGATGGTGCACTTATTGGCACTCAATCTCGAGTCTTCCTTTCAACTATCACAGAGCACAGTACCGTTTAGTGAGTTGCAGGCTTGCAGCGTTGCAGCATACTTTATTCAACACATGCACGTATCGGTGTATCTGTGCAGCTTGCCGGCACAGTTGTCATATAACACGTAAACGAGCTGGTGTTGATGGTTGGCGATATATATATCATATTCGTCGTACCAGACACACTATATGACTATACATAATCAAGAAATAAATGAGTTTTTACAATATTTATTTTTTAACTTATGAATAGCTACGTTATTTATTACTAAATAAAAATTATTACTAATTTAAAGGGTGTCGAGCAAGAGCGAGCCGGTACATTTTTTATATCTAGTTAATGCCAACACTCGATCTGAGGCTCGACACAGAGTGTCATAAAGGGCTATGTGTTATTGGGATCGAGTCAGCACCCTTGACACATGTCAAGGTGTTGACAAAAAAGTACGACACGGCACAGTGATGCACATCACCACACTGGCTCTTTATTTGAAATTAGAAATCCCTATATTTGATTATTTTTTCAGCCTGTTAAATATTTATATTATTGTTGTTAGGGATGGCTATGTCAATTAAAGTTGCTCCTCTGAAACATTATCTACTAAAACTATATCTGGTCTAATGAGCGTATTCAGTTCGATCGTCAGTATCATGTCGTCCCAGTACAGCTTGTAGTTGTTATTTTCTAAACAGATTGGGGTTTTACCAACTGTGATAGTTCAAATTTAAATTTCAGTGCTAGTTCCTGAGGCAGTATTTTTGCCACAGCATCATGTCGTTCTTTGTAGTCAGTTGCAGCGAATGCTTGACAACCTCCTGTGTTATGCTGGATAGGTTCAGATGTTTGCCAACCATACCTGCATCTGTCGTTGTTGGTTGAAGGGTCTTTAATGATGTACTTCAGATAGTTCTCGGTTGAAACTACTTGATCAGGATTGCCTTTGTTTCAGGAAACATATGGCCAGAGATCAACCAGTACTTCGATGCTGAACTGTCGACAAAATCTTGGTTGACGTCATTTATATGGCTTCCATGAAGGGGCTTCTCTTTCCATTTGAGCAGTTTCTGATCAGTTGACTGGTGGTACAATTGAACTTGTTGTCAGTGTGTAAATCAGAAAATTCTAATTCTAGAATGGCTCTACCATTATTAATTACGATTCATAAAGACCTGATAACAACATTAGCTGAATTACCTCTACCATACGACACAGTGTAACGCTGATGCCGTGAATTCTAGTGTGGAGGAATGGCATGTAAAAATCTTCAATTCAAAAGTATGTCAATCACAAATGGTAATCGCCGACGATCTAAGTCTCTGATATCACTTAGTTCAAAGCACTCATACAAGCAAAACTTGATATGAAAAAGATTTGTTAACCAAGAGTGAAAACATAAGAATTTTCATCAACCTCGTAATTTCACAGGAGCTTTATCAGCTGAGAAAATAACACCTTCGTTTTTTGAGAGGCTGAAGGTATTGCTTCAGTTGATTATCAAATTAAGTGAAATGTTGAAAGAAAACTATGGCAGAAAATTGCATAATAATTTTCTCTCTAACAAGACAAAGCTCCCGTCATATGCCATGGAATCTAATGGGTATATTGGGTTGGGGACACAAATAAATATATTTGCTTTGTTACAATCACCAAAAAGACCTCCGGAAAACTAAAGTATACAAGCTAGTAATTGAAATATATATAGTTTTAATTGGAATACTAACTGGTTTTGGAAGCAAATTACATGTACCGAAAGTTCTCCCGACCAAAACTCGGAAACCACAAAAACGGTTTTCTGTAACAAGTGAACATACCCGGTTTTACACGCGACATCCTAAGCTAATTTCTGGAAGCCAGGGCTTCTCGGAAATTTTGCACCTAGTAGCTACAAAATGTTCCCAAAATATGCATACAAAAATAATTTTAAACAGTAAATGCGTGATTTGTAGATAAATATCTGGCGTGAGAATTTTTGAAATACCAGAAGATCACTGGCATAATACAAATCAATTTCATTTTTTTAAGATTAAATATAGATCACTGCCGTTCTGTATTAAAGGTCATTTAATTATTTACGTGAATCAATCCTTGTTAGGAATTTATACTATATCAGAATAATTATATATTATAATCATTCAGTTTAAATAAATAATTAGAAACACTTTATTATTATTGGCAAAATTTAAGTCTATTTTTTAGACTATGTTTAGTAATAATTAAGTGTTGTAAATTGTGAAATAGAAGAGAAAAAGAGATATTATTAACATGTACGTAAATGATGGATTTTTTTAAATAAAACTTACCCCACAAGTTCTAATGAGTCAAGAAAAAATTGAATTGCTTACCTGAAAAAAAAATGCTTGTATTAAAGCTAGTTCCAACTTAAGTAATCCATAGTTAACACCGCGTAACTCAAAAATAATACCTAATAATTCGATTAACATATTCTGAAAAGTTGATTCTTTTGAGTTATGCAGTATTGAAACTTATGTCATTTTATATAAAACTAAACTAAAAATTTTGCGGACAAGAGTAACTTCCTTCTTAAAGAAAACAAAATTTCCATCATAAAGTTTGGAAATGGTCCATTATCTTATTGGTTAATCATTCTCCTTATAGAAGGTCATTTTTGATATTTATCTTTAAATGAAAGTAGCACTCAATTTCCCAATAATTAATTTTTAATTTATAACAAATATAGAAAATATTAATAGAAATAAATGCTTAGTAAAAATAAACAAAAAAGTTAACAGTACCTAACTCTAGTTTTTAACGTCTGTCAAATCGATAAGTCAGTTACTTTAAAATTTCGCAATCCCAGGAAAAAATTAGGCAACTCAATTTCAGCGCGTTGTTCAATCGAGTGATTGAAGTTTCACTGCCAAAATCTCTAACAACTACAGCTCTTAAGTGAACGTGATGCAACCAAATAGCAAAATGTATTTGGCCAGTATGAATGTGTGGAAATGCTGTGCTTAAAATGGAACTACACCAGTTTCCCAACGTTCCTAAATACCTTTCAGTCATCACAGTACTATCAAAAAATATATATAACTATGCATTCCTAACAATCCCAGGTACTTGAATGTTGTGTATTCTTTCAATCCATTAAGGTTTTCTGTTACCCCATTATAAGATGATTTTGAATACACGATTTTTACAAATTTTCAACACTAAATATCCAAAATTCAGCAAACACCCAAATATATACCGTAAGAATTTTTAACCAACAATTTCCTGACCGTCTGATTGATAAAAACCATCGCTTATTTATAAGTTAAGAAACTTGTTGAAAGTAAACCCACTATGTAGTTATGTTAGAACAACATAACTTCAATTCTTTGTCGAAATGTTAGCTGCTGGTCGTTTCATATAAGACATACACAATTTTCCTAGAAGTTAAACGCATGGTAATATATATTAGATAATTATCTTGCAGTCATTATACTTTGAGGGTACATAATTATTTCAAGACTGTTTTTCCTGTGCGATGGATTGGACGTAGACCCAAAGAGTGGCCAGCGAGATCACCAGATCATACACCATTGATTTTTTACAGAAAGTTAGAAAAGAAATAAGTTATCTATTCAGATCAGATGATGGTGAAGATTTCAAAAACTTTTTAAACTACAATTTTGAATCTTTATTATTGTAAGTTATAACCGATCACTGTTTAAAAATTCAGTAAACAATTATTGTAATATGTTCTTGCTACTTAAAAAAAAATTAGGGCGCGGCTTTAACCTAAAGTTAATGACGTGTCGGGGCGTTTTTAAATCCTCTCGCGATATATAACAGGTTCATTGAAACAATTTAACGATAATAATTGACTACGGGAGGAAAAATCAATAAACAATAAATTCTGTGGGGATCCAAAATAATAAATTAAAAGAGCTGTAGTCGGGGCACAACTGAACAAAACACCGATCTTTCGGCGGACTAAAAACTTCGAGGAAAGTCCTTATAATTCTCGCTTTACCATGATAAATATTTTGCAGAGTCGAGTTTTTTCGTTTTATTTTTTCGTTGTATTGGCGCGAATAATCCGTGCAAATGAAAGGTCTGAAATTGATGGCTTTGTGAATAAATTTCAGAGAATGCCTGTAAAAGAGAAATATCGATTGTTTTTATCCGTGAAATAAAAGTTTACGTTCTCGTTGTTACGAGTAATGATTTATTAATCTTGAGATTTCCTCAAGGAAATACCGAATGAATGACTTGGGACTTTATGAAAGATAAACGATCTAATGTCACATGTCAGTTCCTCTAAAGAAATATTCAAATATGAATAACCGCATTAAGGAGTCTGTGGAAAGGTTGGTCTTGTTATGTTAAACACTAATTTCACTTAAGAGGCTTCAGTCCAATCAACATCAAAACAGACCTAAATTCTACGCTGAGGTAATCTATTCCTTCGTTTAAACAGTACTGTACGAGCTGAAAAGATCAATATAACAATCGTCAACCGAATGAAGGTGCTTACGCCAGAAGTGGTGAAGACAATCCACCAAATGGTATTGGATTACCATTAACCAAAAGTGCGTACCAGAAGATTTGAGTGAATAACTGAGATAAAAGAACACAAAAACAATCGGCTCCAACAAAGACAGTTCCGTTTGCAGTCAAGTATTTAACAGTGAACTTGTTAGTTTTCTCTGGTTGATTTGCCATGATGCATCAGATAGTACAATTGTTATGACGATGACCAAAATCAATGATTTCAAGTTTCTCAGCGCTCCTATTCACCATATTTTATCCCCTAGAATTATTTTTCTCTTTTCTTAGTACTATAGTCCTATTTGCTATATTTACCATCTGGTAATCTCGTGGTGTTCTCGTGTTTGGTTTCATCGTTTTGACTTGTAGGGTAATTTGTCCTCCGTCAGTGTCTCCACATTGCCCCTTCAATTCATTCCTCTTCCTCTCATAAATCTTACGTCCATCTCACACTGTTCTCGTATGTCTTATGAATTATTATGTTTCCAAATTTGAGGCTGGTAAGAGAAGTTGAACTACAGATAAACAAAAGCAAAACAAACTTTATGACGAACAGTCATAGGTGAAACAACGAAAGTAGGAACCAATATCATAGATACCGATCTATTTAATAACGGAATTCATATGAACCTAAAAAGAAAATGTACAGTTAATATGTGCGCACAGTTGTAATATTATTTATTATAACTACAACAGCATAAATAAGCTAAGAGTATCACAGAAGAAAATGGAAAGGAATCAAACTTGCGGACCATATACAGAACAAGAGAAATTTGAAGAGGAACGGGGATAGAAGACATCATAGAGAAAATAACCAAGCTGGAATAGAGATTTCTCGGCCATCTGGCACGACTCAAAGATGATACATGCACAAGAGAGTGGCGACTCCGTGAAGGCAAGTGAAGCTGGGATAGTCCACCGGCGCGATGGGTTGACAATATACGGGAAATAGAATACAACTAGATTCAGCTTGGGAAACACAGAAGTAGCAGAAAGCATATGGAGGACAAGAAAAGTCGAAGATTATGATGAAGATATTTGCCTTCAAAGAAGACTTGAATCTATGGTTGGTAGTTATTCTAAAGAGTTCAAGTATTCTCACCATGGACACCGTGGAGCCGAGACATGAAAAATCTGGACTAGTAACTGTGTAATTTGGCAAATAAAACAATCTTTGTTCTTATACCACAACACATGTTTAAAGTGAAACTAAGTGTGCTTAGGTGTGGCACTCCTTTTGAGATGGCAAACTGCAAACTTCATAGCGCATTAACTCTTTTTGGACATACGAAGAAAAATTATTCAAATATTTAGAACTAGTTTTCGGATAAAATATACTTTTACTTCTTTGAGTCCAAAGATTGTGCCTTCATGTGTTCAAAAGGCTCCACGCAAACCTCTACTGGAGTATGATACCTAAGCATTTAGTGTTAACCGTGTCAATTGGATACACCCTAATCAGGAGTTTTTGTGAAGAATCCCACTTTCGGTTTCGACAAGTTCTCAGTTAGGTACCCTAAAACCTCATTTCACATTAATTTATTTTATTGGTACCACAAGTAGTTCATTTGCAGAGAACAAAGGTTGTTCAATTTGCTAAAGCACAGAGGTTGTTGTGCGTGTCCGCATTTTCTGGATTCTACGAAAGGATAAGCAATTAGCATTGAATTTGGACGTTTTGAATCCCTACACTTTTTCAATATAAATAAAAATTTATTCTCGATTTTGTTAGTTTGAACTTTTGGAAACACCCTCTGCAAACCACAAAAGAAATAATTATAACTTAAAACGGTAAGAATCTCACAAGTATGGGACTTTCAGTAATGCTGGCTTTACTGGTCTACATTCAGAAGAAATACCAGTAATTTAGTATTAACCCTTACGTTTTACTGTTAAAACCACAGACCTATAAATTCAAGAGACCGAAAGCTTCATTCATAAATCCCACACAAAATCGATCCAACATTAAATGTAAATAAATCGTGGGAAAAAGACAGAGCATCATGACTCCGCGGCAACAATGTCCGGCTTGAGACCGGTTTCGTATAATATCCAGTAGCGTAACTAAAACCTTCATCAATTCATATTAATTTATTTTGATTAAGTATAACTCATCAAACTTTGAAATTTCTAAATATTTATTTGCAATTGTGAACTTAATTATTTTTACCACAATTGTAATGGGTAAGAGGAAAGTGGATTTAAGGACAGATTCTCGTGCAATATGGCGGACTGAGAACACAAGGTTGTTCTGATTATAGATTTGAGGAAATTCGAAATTCAAAATGCTATGGCGTATAAGTCGAACTAAATGAATTTGCATAAAAAATTGTAAATAGGGTTTTTGATACAGAGGTTGTTGAAATTCAATATATATATATAAAAATAAATATTTTATTAATATAGCATGCGTGCTTCCGCTTAAATTATAAATAATGGAAATCCGGTAATTCTTTTTTATTGGATTTCGTCCTCTTTTCTTTTTTAAATATTTTAACATTAATAGTTTTATGAGTTATTGGTGAAGAAGGACTCGTTTTTTTAATAGCGGAAAAACGGTGTAAATAGATTTTTCTAGGTGTTATTCCAGAGAGTTGTCGCTAATTTTTAAAAGCTTTATATCTTATTTTTTACTATCTCGTAACAGCAAACTACCTGCGTTTGTGAATAGGCACAATTTCTTGGTGAATTTACTGCCCAATTACATTCCTCTATAAAGTGCCAAATATAATAATATGAATATATATATATATATATATATATATATATATATTTATATATATATATATATTCCCTTGTCATATTATGATATAAAAATTTCTGGCATTACATTTGGGTATAACAATAATTATTTAGGGAAATGTGAGAAGAGCAAATTGATGTTTAAATCTAAACTGTTCTCAATTTTGCTGCAAATGATCTATGAAATGTTTCACAATTAAATATTGAGTACAGTAAAAACAGAACTCAACTTGCTTACCTTATACGTGGATTACCCATATTAGTTAACACCCTCTGCAGCAGCCTGTATAAATTTTAATGAATGTAAAAATTTTACTATATGATTTTTTCTATTGATCCTCTAAAATAGGGCTTTTGTATAAAAAAGTAGCAAATCTCTATCCGCTTTTCTATAAATAATATTATAATCATTGTTAAAAAGATATGGACTCAATTTTTAATAATATACTTGTGAAATAAAGCTTAAACAGTACGCCACTGAAACATAAACAAAGTATACATAATCACTTACCGATGAAAAGATAAATTCGGAAACAAGTTATCTACTTTTCCACAAACTACACAACCAGGCACCATGATTAAGCAATAAATAAACTGTTTTTTTTTTACAAAAAGCTTCAAAATATCACCAAAAATGTACTTAACCTCAACCCAAAGAAACTGTATTCTTGCCGGCAACACGGTAAGAAATAATTTCATTCTTACTGGTCGTTATCCCATCGTAAAAGTAGTAAAAGCATTGCCAAATGTGCCATTTTATGTCTACATTCATTAAAGAAGAAATACCTAAGTTTAGCTTAACAGTGTATCCTTACGTTCTTACTGTTAAAAACCGTGTTAATACTATAGATAGTATAGATAATACGTAACACTTCTTTTGTCGCCACTACAAGAATCGAGTATTTATGAGGACAGGTGGTTGTATTATAATTATTTCAACTTATAGTACGTTTTAGTCCCAGCAATACAAGTCGTCAGCTGGCAACACTTGCTACCTGCATTCTTTTGTTCAACTACGCAGGTGGTGTTTGCTTAAACTTTAAAAATAAAAACAGTGCTTCAGATTTCAAGTCATCAAATAATTTCCCATATACCGTTTTCTGATTATTGAGATAATATTTAATATCCGTTTGTAAGAATACCGCTTACCAGTAAGTACTATACGAGTATTAAGAACTGCATTAGGCACAATCAATTAATGAGGTTTTACAGAATGCCGATAAGCCAAAACGAGGTGTGGCTACTAAATAACGGGACTGACACTGCAGTGGAACGAGTGCGCATGCGCCAATCAACATTGACTATTAGCTGTTTAGTTTGAGGCTTCCCCTTCAAAATGCAGTTAGTCTCGTTTCTGTAAACAACATCGTTGAGACATAACCTTCATTTACGTTAGTGTTGTTATTTTATTTTGCCGGAAAAATGGTTAGCGTAATAATAGAGCAACGAATTGTTTATTAAATTCCACTTTAAACTTGGAAAAACCGCTACCGAAACCTATAATATACTAAAAGAAGTGTATGGCAGTGAATGTTTAGCGCGGACTCGTGTTTTTGAATGGTTTAAGCGTTTTCAAGATGGTCGACAAGACGTTGAAGATGATTCGCAGCCAGGTCGTCCTTCGACATCAAAAACGGATGGCAATGTGGAAAAAGTTGATAATTTGATTCGGTCTGACCGTCGATTAAGTATTCGAGCAGTTGCTGAATCTGTAGGCATTGATAAAGAATGTGTACGGCAAATTTTACGTGACAATTTGAACATGCGAAAAGTGTGTGCAAAAATGGTACTCACGATCGAACAACAAGCAGCTCGCAAAAATGTTTGTACTGACACTTTGAATGCCATTGAAAATGACCCAAATTTATTGGAAAGGATAATAACATGTGATGAATCGTGGTTTTTTACTTATGATCCGGAAACGAAGCGCCAATCCATGCATTGGACGACCCCAAATTCACCAAGAATCAAAAAAGCAAGGATGAGCAAGTCAAAATTTAAAGCAATGATGATTGTTTTTTTCGATATTCATGGGATTGTGTACCTTCACTGGGTTCCTGAAGGTCAAACAATTAATCAACATTACTACCTTGAGGTACTTGATATACCACATGAAAGAGTAAGAAAAAAACGACCCAAAATGTGGAAGGACAAATCGTGGGTTTTGCACCAAGACAATGCGCCAGCTCATTCCGCGTTATCTGTTAAGCGGTTCCTAGCCAAGTTCAGCATCCCAGTGTTAGAACATCCACCTTACTCACCAGACCTAGCACCATGTGACTTTTACATTTCCCTAAGGTGAAATCTGCATTGAAAGGTACGGGATTTGAATGTGTATATTGAAGGCGATAATAAGTAATTATGTATAAAAGAAAAATATTTTTTTTACAATATCAGTCCCTTTATTTAATAGCCACTCCTCGTATGCGTGAAAATACTAAACCCAGATATAATTACGAGGGTAATTCAAATATAAACTAGAAATTTTCCACGCATCTTAATTGAAAAAATTAAAAACAAATTAATAAACTTATTTCTCTACATAGTTTCTTTTATCAGAAATGCATTTGGCTCACAAATTTATTGGCGGCAAAATTAATTTTAATGGGGCAATAAAGGCTACCCCTATGAGTTTAAGGTATCCTTGAATTTTAACAACTCTACCCGCCCAGTTCACATAAATGAAGCGAAAGCAGAAGTTTAGGTTGTATCCCGGCTAAAAACTGGTTTCTTTGGTTACATACTTCCTCATAGATATACTAAAACGGTTCTATGATGTATTCCATAGCTCATGTCTCTGTTAGAGTAAAATGAAAAAAAAAATGTGTTAAATATTTGACTGACACTCGTATGAAAAATTCTCAGTATGAAAAATCCGCAAGGCTTTGCTACGTAGCGATCTCACAGAATCTTATGTAGACTCGACAAAAGCTAAATAGTTTTTGATCTTGGAAACTGCTATTACTGAATCCATAACTATTTTTCGGAGGAAATTTGCCCCACTACCAATGTTACAAATCATTCTGTCATGCACGTTTTGAGATGTTTCCATTGGAGTAAGTTGAAACTTTACAATTACTTTAGGCCTTAATTATAAATGGAGACAAAACCTGTCGATTACAAATATCCGGCATGTAGAATCAAGTGGGGTCAAATCGGGTAAACAGGCTGACCACTAACTTAGACCTACTGCTTTGAAAAATCTCCGCAAAATGACTTGGTGGTATGCCATCTTGTCAAAATAATGCTTCTTTACTTTATTGATGAGACTCCTCAAGTTGTGCATGGCTAGCATAATATTGCATCGCTGTCTCCTAAAATATATTGGATTGGTTAGCAAATTTGTGTTATTTACCTCTGTTCTAACTAAAATGGACAGTCATCACAGAAGCACAAAAAATCAAACAAAATCACAACTGTGACTTCAGTAGTTCTTACTGGGATCTCACTCCTTCGGTGAGAGTCATCTTCACTTAATAATAGGTAAGGGTGTGTAACGATCTTAAGAAACAGTTCGACAATTTACAGAATCGGCTTCGTGGTTCAAACAAAATTAAGGAAAATAACGAGTGGAAAGATTTACCAATTTACAACGATTTATGAACCAACAGTTAGAACTGGTTTGGTTTTTTACATAACACTTTCAGTAAACAATCAGCTAATTCCTATTCGTCCAATGATTATCCGGCAAGAACATTGCCAATGTCCTTAAGTGTGTAGAAAAACCCAAAACTGACAAATCCTCGTCGGGAACTTGTGGGCTTCAGAGCCTCTGCACGCGCAAGATCCAACTGGCGATGTAGCTCAACGTTAATGGCCATAGACAACATCATTTGTTCGCTAAATGAACTCCAGAAGAGGACCCCAATTTGGACCAAAAAAATCATCTTTAGCGAAGAGGTACATTTTTTTATGAATGGTTATGTTAGTAAGCACAGGTGCTATATATGGGTCGACGTCAACACATACAAGGTTCGCCAGGTAACAATGCATCCACAGAAATTTACTGTTTGGACTAAATTTTGAGCCTACGGCGCCACTGGACTGTATTTTTTGGAAACGACATTGGTGTGACCATCACTGTCAATGGCGAACACTATAGAACAAATTAACCGACTTCTTTTAGTCCAAATTGAAGGATCTGCACGAAAACATGTTGTTCCAGCACGACGTAGATAATGCGCCAATGTGCCACACAGAGGACGCCACACAAGACATTGTGCTTGAACCAAGATTGCATGACTTGACCCTGCTAGATTGTTGTGAGATTTCCTGAAGACGCAAGTCTATGCCAATAAGTCGCAATCAACCGATGCTTTGAACGTCAACATAACCAATACCATCGCCGATCTATTCGGCAAAGTCATGGAAAATTTCATCACTCTCAATGATGTAATAGTCCATACATGATATCATACATGAGCATTTCAGATAATAAAAAAATTTTGGTCATATCTCACACATAGATTGGTTTATTTCACTTCAACAGAGACCCTCCCTTGTTGAAAACCCTTTAGAAAAACATATGACCACATAAAGAAGCAGCTCCTAATTCCAATGGACGATAAGAGCTATTCTGACTATTTACTTCTGACAGTAAATTACAGTTTTCGACTCATTTATGCTACAATGCCTATTTCCACTTACAGCTCCAAATTAAAATGCATGCAGTAAAATAAAATGACTAAACCACTTAAAATTTCCCATCTCATTTTCAAAATTATATAGTAAATATGAAATACGCGAGAAACTTTCGCAGAACAGGAATATAACCAATTAACTATCGAAAGTTAGTTGAGAAGAGCATTAGTAAATTTTCGCCGAAAACGACGAGCTATAAGGGAAATTCTAATTTCGAATATGTTTCCAGGAAAACGTTGCGGTAGACGATACTTTATTGATCAAATAAAGGCATAACTTATGTGCCTTGCAGCTGTTGGAACTGCATGCAGAAACACACGGAGTGTTCATTTCTCGATAACTGTTTACGGAAACTTTTCATATTAAACTTGAGTGATTTTAGATTTCCACTTCAAAACCGATTGGACTGCTTAATGGGGAGAGAGCAACGTTTCCAGAAAATTCTGACAAATAGGTACGCTAAATTTTTAGAGGAGGTTATCAATTCGTCTATTTTATGTATGCTCAGTGTTTATTCAACAACGGCTTGGACAAATTTGATGATTTAAACGGCATTGTGTTAAGGAATATTACAGAAAGGTACCATATAATTTTCTATAACGTGACATTTAAGGTTATCCAAAGCAGTAATTTAGGACTACATTTCAGTGAATTTCAATAAATCTACACTGTTTTCTCTAAAACCGCTCAAGAAATTTGAATAGTTAATTTGTATTCTACAAAGGGATGTTCCAGCTCGATTCCGTATAATTATCTATAACGAAAAACATACCGTTTTTCCGAAAATCGTAAAAATATTTGCAAAAACACGGTAAACATCAATGCAAATGTCAAATTTTCATCATAAATATCTAGCTTAAATGTCAAGATATGCCATGAAAGTATATCGTACAGGGTGTTTGTAACGGTTTTCATTGCAGTCGAGTGAAATGTCACAAAATATTCCATTAGTGTATCGAAACTTTTTTTTATGTGAGCGATGTTTTCTATATGGTATACGGTGGTAGGTGTGTGCGTGCATCGAAATTCAAGCAGCAATCAATGTGCGCAGTTGAAATATTGAGCTAATTAAAATTACAGTTAGATAGGTGGGATCAAAAAAATCTTACAAATAAATGTGATATTGGGTGGTACATAAGCAGTTTCATAAATAGGATGGTTGAAAAATAGGTGATATAGAATTAAAGTTCTACAGGGTGGTTCAAAAATGTTGTATTGGGTGGCACATAAGTAGTTGCGTATACAAGGTGGTTGAAATAAGAGTGAAGTAAAACTATAGTTACACAGAGTGGATAAAAAACTTAAAATATGGTTAAATAAGGATATGCAGTAAGGATATTCGAATTATAGGGCGGAGTGGAGTTAGAGTGGAATTATAGTAATACTGGGTGATTTAAAAATAGAAAAATACGAACAGCCAATAGGGTGGAGAGGATTAACACTTATACAGGGCGGTTGCAACTTCGTATAGAGTTGAATTATAGATGTACAGGCTGATTCAGAAAATGAGAGACAAATAATTTATATTGGGTGACTAATACACAGAAACATATACAGGGTGGTTGCAATATAGGGTGAGTTACAGTTATAGAAAGTAGGTCAAATAATAAAACAAATAAAATATGTGGATAATATAAAACAAATACAAAATACAGAGAGAGTGAGAGATAAGATACGCTAAAACAATCAACAGAATTGCATCTTAAATCAGATACAAAAAATATGTCAGAAATAGTTATTGATTGCACATGGTTTCTAAACGGTTTTTATTTTAAGCCAGTTGAAGTTGGTTCTTTTTTAAATATAAATTATTATTACACTCTGTAATTTAACAAACCTAAAAAGTGGTTAATAAAAATTGAAATTCAACAAAGTTTTACGATTACAGGTATGTCTACCAAATTACTATGTATCTGCAAAGTTCTGCTCTTGCAAAATATTGTTTATGTAACGGTTATGCCTAGCCGAATGATATTATAAAAGTTACTTAATGCATAACTGACTTAATATAGTTATGTCCTACCAAATACCATCATGTAACGTTTAGGGCTTTGTAGGCAAACAATTAAAAAACCTTTGGACCCTTTGGATTTCAAGAGGACACATTTGTCTATTAATTCCATCGCTGTAACTTTAAAACTTCTTAGGGGGTGCCCTCGACCCTGATTTATAAAAATGAGCTGTAATTATATTTTGACAAAATGTAATTTAATTAATAAGTGTAACTATGTACTGTTTTATACAATGTTGAAAATGTCCGCTATTCACCTCTATTCTATATGACAACAGTTCTCGCTGTGACTTACAGGATGGCGTAATTTATAGGCATTTATTAGTGATGCGGCTAAGTAAATCTTCTGAGGAAGCAGGGTGAGTGACAAACTGTTTGATTTCAGGATAACCTCACAAAAAAGCAATCAGAGGAAGATAAATATGGTGATATCGCGGGTTTTATCCAGAAACGACCGTACAAGTATCGCATAATGGGGAGGGACTACGTCTTGCTCTAGTACCGTATTTCTTTATGGTAACGTTGGCTTGAAGTCATTCTGTATAAAAAAGGTTAAGTTTTAACGATGTTCAGTATGAATTCGAGAATATAGAGGTCACTAAAGAAACAGTTCATCCAGCAGTGGCACTGATTATAAAAAAACACAATCGAGATAAAACACTGCAGCTTCAATTCAGGTTCTTACATTTATCTCTGATTAAAAAGAGGTGGCACATCCTGGGATGAAAATGTCCAAGATGGAGAAATACTTTTGAGAAATTAACTCATGAACTGGAGATTTGCTACACTCTATCTCAGAGAATAATTAAAAACCTGATTGGCAACATTTCATTGTAATGAAATGCTATTCAAATTTTTACTCTGTATATAAAAATGGTCAATTTAACTAATTTTGGGATGCTGGTAATCCCACTTTTGCATATTTCACATTTTCTAGATAGAGAGCAGAATAATAGCAGTAATGTTGTGTGGTAATAGAATTAAAACACAAATTTTATAAATATTTCAAAATCCAGACTTAATGCCAACACAATATCTTATATTAGTTCAAAACATAATTCCAATAATCGAAAACTGAGACAATCCGCAATTCTTTTGGTTCACAACAATCGATAACAGGGCCTCAGCAGTATTCGCCCATCATAAGAGATTGCCAACCACTTCCAAATTATCAATGTAGGAATACAAATATTGAATTTTAAGTGGCAATGGACATTCCGTGATCTTGTAGCTGTCCAACAGATCGATCATAAGTTTCTATTTGTTCAACTTTGCTTCATTCAATTTAGGAAATTTGCTTATAATTGATTGAAGGCCTAACCTCCTTAATTCTCAACTTTTTAATATGATCCAACATGACACCAAGCGATGACAAATGATTTTATCGGGTTCAACCAATAGAATATATTTCACGTATCCCTTTCCTGTAAGATGTGATATCCATAAAGGTAATTCCTTGACTGTGTGGCACCAAAAACCTACCTAAATATCCAAAGAGTGTCACAACTTTCAAATCAAAGCAGAGTTGCCATCGAGGACTTTATATTCGATTGCCTCTAGCAGCAAAGCCATGGTTTCATAAGTCTCTGCATAGAGACCAATGGGAATGTCTTGCCGTTCGGCTGCTTTCAAGCTGATTTTAGTCGGATCAATAAATAACTGGTTATTCTGTAGATTATGTTATACACCCTTAACGGCAATATCAGACCATTAACTCCTCTACTGATCTAAAATAAAAAAATGTTAGCTAGAATGTTTCATGGTTCCAATCTCGATCCCGTGAGTGCAGTTTACTATTTGGCAGTTTAAGCTCGCGAACCAAATCGTTCACTTCCTTCTACTTTCATTACTCGGTTCAAGAGGTTGCTACATTTTCAGCATTTTCTGATTTACTTGACACTGAGTCTATTCCGGTGGCTTGCAAGTAACATTTATTTTCAGTTCTTGCTTCAATGGTCTGCAATACTTGTGATGTAGAAGTAAAAGTTTGAAACAGCTTTTTAGGCTCACCATATAAACAGGGACAGCTTTAGCAGGTAATATGAGAGGTACAGTTTGCATCTTGATCACCGAAAGGACAATGAAAATACAATTTATAGGCCCTATAAACTTTCCATAAACCTAACAAAAAGTTTGAGAGGTAATTTAGAAGCTTTTCCACATATTCTGATTTGTACGAATCAGAAATGAAAACTATAAAAAATTGAAAGCTCCAAAATCTTAATTTCAAAAATACCTTCGAATTCTACACACCAATATAGATATTAGTTGATATATCAGATCCCAAATCCAAAATGGCTATTGATGAATGTTATTACAAACAATTTTAATTTTCTAAACCAATACTGAATTATGTTTCGCATTGCCCAGTTTTATAATAAAATGCACAACATCACAAGCCAGCCTGTATCAATAAAGGGCCTAATGTATTAAATCAACAATATTAAACTAAACATGATACCTAATGCACGATAAAGGTCAAACGAAAAACATCCTAAGGGAGGAACCTAGTTAGGCTCCCATGAGAAATTATAAATGGTTACTAAACTGAAATCGTCGTTTCGCTGCTAATGGATGTTGAAATTCAATTACAGAGCGGTGGCAATCTCTCTGCATACCGGATGATTTCCGTACAAGCTCACGCGATGAAATATTGCCTTTTGCTCAAAACATCTTTTGTATTGCAACGAATGGAACATAACACAGACATTGCGAATATTTTTTGTATCAAAATTTGATTATACTCGAAATATTTTAGAACTATCTGTATAAATGAAATTTAGAAGAACATTAAAAAATTAATAACAAAATCGGTCAGAACCTTTAGATAGGCTTAATTTCGAAATTTTTGATATAAGACATGCTCAGAATGTTTGGGCATATGATCGCTATTTGGGTTATGCAGGGTAATTAAAATCCCAACCTCACCATTGGAAACTTGGAAAGATAGGAAGAAGTTTAAATAGGGGCAAAAATCCGTAATTTAGTGCTTACAAGAAATGCCGATTTGGGATTTAAATTTACCGAATACTTCCTATGTGATCAAGAAACGCAAAAACAAAAACACATTTTCATTGATACTTTTTTCAGCTATACGATGACCTTTTCAGATTTTACGTTTGGTTTTTCAGCTACCATCATCAACATTTTTTATCTCATGGACGTCAAATTACACTTTTTCACAGAAGAATAGTCAATTTCATTCTGATTGCATTGATATATAAATTGTTATAATTTGCTTTCTTAAAAGAACAAATATTTAGATAAAAATAAATATCACCTTAGTTGGCTTTGACTGTACCGAAGTACTTGTCAAACGAAATTTTCACAAATTTTTAAACACAATAAGTTTAGTCATAACTTTTTTTGGTAGATTTAATAACAAATAGAAAAATTAGACTATTTATTTTGTACTGTAGAGCAGCTCTTGTCTAGAATGACTCAGATGCACCGTAAGCTAGAAAAAGCTGTAGGAAATATTTTTAACAAGGAAAACCTAAATCGTTTTGGTTTTTGATCAGTGCAGACATTGACAGAGCCCGATTTTTCTGTTGATTGTAAATTTTCTAACTTGTTCCGAAACCAAAAAACTCCAATTTTTTTTCTCCTCACATTTTATTCTACTATGAAACTATTTTCAAGAAAAATGGAATTTTTAATATGTATAATGATTATCAGTATTCCTAAATAAGTGACAATCCCTATGCCTTAAATTATCAAGATAGAATTAGTGTTCGTAAAGGCAATTATATATAGTACGAGTAAAATTTGACATCATATCCCTGGCTCCTGGGCATCATGTCAGTCTGGTTTGATTACCTTGAATAAAAATATAATTTAAACAATTTTTTCTATTAAATGATGAAGGCAATTGTTCAACCTATATACACGTTGAGGATGGTCCCATACAAATTTGAAGAACAAATACTTTCCCATGGGCGTTAGGGGGGATGAAATTTTATAGTCAACACAATAACAGGGCTTTCTCTAAGAGTATGATTACCCCCAGCGAGCAACTACTTGCTGAAAAATGTGATCCAGGTAATTTCCAACGTAGTTAACTGGCTTTTCAAATACACTGGCCAACAAATAAAAAACATACAATCCACAATTACTTTCCAGGTTTCAGAAAATGGTTGAAAATCTTCTGAAAAATGGAAAATTTTTAGTGGTGTGGCGATATAAGAGATAAATAATTTCCGACTATTTTTGCCTCCTAAATCAAAATCCGTATTCAGATTTTCCCCAACATCCTTAAATTTTCAGCTGTCTCTAAAATAGTGCAGCGATCTTCATAAGCAACATCTGATTTTCGAAATACTGATGTTTCCTGAACCAAAATCTGTCGGCAGATTTGACCTGTCATCATTCATTTTTCAGTAATTCCTAACAAACCGACAAAAAATTGCTGAAAATCTCCTCAAATATAGAGAATTTTGAGTAGTGTTCTTGCCAAAGCATTTTTTCACGAAGTATTATTGCCGTTTAAACACGAATCCATTGCCAGGTTTGCCTCACCACCCTTCAGTTTCCAGCATATATATACAATATTTTGCCTGTTCGTTAGGGTTTTCTGTCCTTGGATTTTTTCCTAGAGCAAATACGTATTTGAAAATTGTAAATGCAGAACGAAGTGACAAAATTGTCACTGTCAAATTTTTGACAAAGAAGAAAATCAACATCAAAGCGAAATTTTTTTAGACAAAAACAATAAAAAAGCGACTGACCAATTCCAGAGTTGGAGTTGAAACGTCTCCAAACACATAACTATCAAACAATATACAAAATACTATTTATATTCAGGAATACTGGTTGATCATTTTGTCCCATCTTATTCTCTCAGAAAAACTGTAGGAAGAATTTCTATACGGACAGCCCGATTCTCGAAACGATTCGACTCCTCTACCACTCGACTTTCGACGTAAGTCGCATGAAAATTGACATAAGTGAGGTTTAACCCATATATTAAACTTCATTTCTGTCAGTTTTTATACGACGTACGTTCTTCGTCGACGGGTAGAACCGTCGAATGGTTTCAAGAATCGGGGCCCAATAATCCGGGCAATTTTTCGAAATTGCCATACTAGACTTTGGTCTGCATTTACTATTTTCAAATATTTATCTGTTGCAGATAAAATCTGAGGAGAGAAAACCCCAATGAACAGGCAAAATAATTCAATACCTCCTCAACAATATTTGCAAGCCAAGATATATGAAAACGAAAGATAGGAATATGTGATATGATGAATATTTAGGTACTGTTACGAGAATTCATCCGACAGCTGGTGCAATCGGCTATCAACCAATTCGTGGAAGGGACAGTATTCCGAGACTTCTGGGAATCCAAAATGTTTTCTCAACAGGCCGACCGCTGCCGTTACTGGGAATTCCCTTAAAGTTTCCAGAACATGAAAGGGTATCCCGATGGTTCGTGGACTTACCAGACAATTCGGAGAGAAATATATAAATATGAACAGCTGGCGATAGGAAGCATTCAGTTTTCGACGGTCGTATTGTATAGTTAAGATAAAATGTAAATAAGTGAGTTGAACTGGTTTTTAAATAAATCCAAGAACTGAACAGAACCCATGTGTGAAAATAAAAACATTACAGTACACATAAATCTATAAAATCAGTAATGAGATTTTGAAAATTATGTGTAGACAAAATATGTATCACATTAGATATAAGACTATACAAAAGATGGGTACAAGTCAACATGTATGGTAAGCTACGAGATAAGGATATGAGATATGTTGTGGGACAAGTTTAGCAGGTTCGCCTTCGTTTGCAGCTATTTCGTTGGAATTATCGTTCAAGCAGCTAAACACACAGCATTAGATTCTCATAAATTACATGACTAGCTGATGGTGTCTTAATTTAAACCAGTATAGTCCCTTATCATGTCTTATATGTTTATCTTATAGTTTTTCCATATATATTGCCTTGTGATAGGGCAAATTTGACAACGGATTTTGGTTCAGAAGGCTAAAAATACTTCTCTATTTTTCAGAAGATTTTCAGCGATTTTAAAAGTTTTTGCTGAAAACTGGGGCAGGAAAGAAAAATAGTTACTTCAAATATCATATATTACATATGCAGATCGCTCCACTACTCAGTTATCAATTTTTCAGATTTTCAACAACTTGCTGAAAACTGCGGGGTATTGGGACAAATCTGACAAAGAATAAAGCATCTCTATATTTTTCCACTGTGTTCGACGTGATTTTGACAGTCTGAAATTAATTCGATTAACACGTACCGTACAATCATAAAATTCGTATCACCTTTCGTCTCTTTATGCATACAAAAACCATGACGACACTGCCAACAGCAACACACCGACCAGCTCACAGAGAGCGTATTTTTTTCTATATGAAAAGACCGGCGAAATTATGCGCAATTCTGCCGAAATATAACGGCCGTAATCTCGTAAACCAGTATTTTCGGAATACGGATATTAAGGCTTTACGAGGCCAGTAAATTTTTCACATGACGGTGTTTCCTTTTTAAAATTAGCGATTTTACGAACGAAAGCCCGACTGAAATCTGTATAGATATTCAAAAATATTCGATGGTGGAGGCCGTTAATTTGTTATTTGTCAATCATGATGAAATAAAACCTATTTAGGTTGTTCATTATCACTGAATTCATTTGATTTACAGAACTGTGACTATATTGTGTCAATAAAATATTTTGTCAATATCATATGAATGTTCGTGAAAATAGCTGTTTAAATTCATCATCAAATTCGGCACTAAAAAAACATGCGACGATTTTCAAAATCCACTAGTCTACCAACAAATTCCATTTAATTAATGTGTTTCTATATGTGAAAGTTCATTACAAAAATGATTAGATTATTAATTTAACTGAGAATTATAAAATATTTTTGTGTATTTAAGTGCTCGAAAATGTAACTTGCGGTGGGACTTATATGAAGGAAAGAATTGTTGAAATACATATAAAGGACGAAAAAGGATCAGTATTATTCGTGGAAAAAATGGTCAACGGTAATGAAATTAACAATTGGCAAGACAGCATGGGACGACGGATTAAGATAGAGAACCATGGCAACGCCTTGACCAAATAGTTACAACATGCCTAAGAACCAGACACATAGTAGAACAATGGATTGGCACCGTCAACTCTCATATTATTGATCATTAAGAAAGGTAGATGAGAAGACATCCAGAATTAAAAACATAAATCTCGTACCGGTAGTGTACAATGTTTTCACAAAGATAATATACAACAGAATACCATAAATACACTAGAGTACTTTGTTTTAGTACTTAGTTTGATGTTTCTTACTCTCTCGGATTTATTTGTTGCTAAATTATCTAAACAAATTTTCGCCACGCCATTTAATAATATTCACATGGTTCCTTAGATCTAACGAAAAGATTCTAAACAACCGCCATGATCAAATTCGACGTCCTGGAGTACTTTGTTTTATTACGTTGTTTGATTCCTTTTTAATCTCTCGGCTGAATTTGTTGCTAAATTATTTAAAGAAATTTTCGCCCCGCCTATTAATAATATTTACATGGTTCCTTAGATCTAATGAAAAGATTTTAAACCACTGTCATGATAAAATTCGACGTCCTAGAGTACCTACTTTATTTGATGTTTCTTACTCTCGCGGCTTTATTTGTTGCTAAATTATTTTAACAAATTCCCGCCCCGCATTTCGGTGGCGTTTATATGGTTCCTTAGATGTGATGGAAAGATAAGAGTAAATTTTTAAGATTTATTCCATACGATACCTACTTAAATGTACTTAATAAGTAAAAATATCAAATACAAAGTATCGAGTACAAAAGTATCGGTATCAAAAAAAAGTACGCGATCCCACAAAGTATCGATACTTTTTTCCGTGTCCGTTCTCATATGCACATGGGACACTTGGATCCTAAAAATTAAAATTACACAAAGTTTTAAAAATATTTATGGAGAGATGCATCATCGGCATAACAAAGAAGTCACCGAAAGAGTAAAGAGAGAATAAGAAATCAGATCAGGGTAATAGTTGTTATTTACAAACGAAGACGACAAGATAAAAGGTGAATTAACAAAAAATGTCACTAGTTGTCCGAAGCCATGTCCTAAAAAGCAGCCAAATATTCAGAAAAAATTCAGTGGGCCCATTATGCGCTACAAAGAACTTCACAGAAACCTATCATACGTCACAGTGCACAACTTCAACAGTTGAGTGACTCTCAACTGTCTGAATAATTGCCCAAAAAGACTCGACTTTCATCCATTCAAGATACAGATTGTTCAAAAACTTAATATCGAAGTCGGTTTCGTAACAGTAAATGAATCTTTTTGAAGCGGATAAAGGGTTGACACTTGTGAACAAGCTACCTTACTTTGTTTAATGGGCAGCAGGTAATCTCCACGAGAAATCACTACACCCAGAAAAAGTTACTGTATGGTGTGCTGTCAGAAACTATTTTCCATAAATTGTTTCCTCGACAAACCTGAAACAACTGTGACAGTAAATTCAGAGTGTTACCTGGAAAGACTACAAGATGACTGAATATAAAATGCGCTTTTTCAGCCAGGATGGGGCATCCTGTCACACAGATTTCAATGAACTGTTGGCACGTCTAATAAGCAGAAGTGGTTATTGTTGACTCCACGTTCCCCAGACATGATTTCTTTTCGTGGGGATGCTTTACAAAACATATTAGAATCAAATTAGAAGCCTCATAACCGTAGTCACAATTTTTCTGGGAGGGTAGACCGATCTAGCAATTTTTTTTTACGGGGAATGTATCGGTTAGGACCGCAGCAAATTATATTTCTAATCATGTATTTCGAGTATTAAAAACATACATTATTATGAAAAAAATAATGCTGAATTCGTTAACATTGAATATAAGAGTAATTGCACTTCCAATTAATGTTCGGATTTACTATAAGAGCATAGAAAATATGACATGAGCATTTTTAATTAATAATGATAACCTATGACATACTTTTAGAGTTTTGTGAAAAAAATGACACTTCTTTTGATGTTTATCGTTTTTACAGATATTTTTTGGTTTTCTGAAAATCGGTCCGGTATGTCTTATGTTTTAGAAAAATATGCGGAATAACTTTGAAATATATTTTAATAGCGTACAATTAAAATATTGAAATTGATGATTGATTGAAGAAAAATCAGAGGGGATTTACTGAACCGCAGTTTTTTCCCATTTTTTTGTAAAACGACAAACCTCATGTTATAGTAAATTATGTGGTACCTTCCCGTGATATTCCTTAACACAGTGCAGTTTAAATCACCAGAATTGAAGAAGGGGGAATCTATTATTTACGTGAGCAACCAAGGTGGGGGGGCCGTAAGGAGCCGCCAACATCTCACTAATTCTTATTTAAAGGCAGGAAAACCAATAGAAATTTCAAGTCAACTTTTATTATGTTTTCAAATGGTATTTTAAGGTTGTTCGAAAGCGCTCTCGAGAAGAAGACGACAAACAAGTTCACGCTATACTTTAACATGGGAATTTAAAATTAGCACCAACTTGGAAAACTTTAAAAATGCCAACCCCCATTCCTAAAAATGAAATGCCTACCTATACAAATGCATGTACGAAATAAAACCTGAGTCCAATCTAGCAATGTCGTAAATCTTCGTTCTCTTTCTAATTGCAGCCAAACACCTGATATTAATGTTCAAAGAGCCCCACAAGATTCTAAAAATTACGCAGACATAAGGGCAAATTGAAATATGATTATCAAATATGTATTACTGAAATATGGTAAAAAACGAACAAAAGCCACGGTACAGGATTACAATTCGTTTGAAACTAATATAATATGCGGGATAACGTCTAGGCTAGGCGTATTGTTGAACTTGAGGAGAATATCTCTTAAGTTGTTAGTGCGCCAATACCAAAAAATAATGTGTGCTGATAGAATTTTTAAAGAAGAAATAGAGGAAAATGAACATGTGATTAAAAGTGTCATTTTCGGCATGATTTTTTTCAAATTTAATAAATACTCTTAGTTATATGTTTATAACTATAATTGATTAAAATCGTTAAATGTGTTATTAAAGAAAAATTTACAACATGATTTAATACTAGTTACTGTAATATTGAATATCGTCTAATGAAGATATTATAAAGGCCTAAAGCATTTATATTAAATGTATAAAACGTGACTATTCTGTATTTTACTACTTTCGTATCAATAATGAAATAATTCACTTCAATCAACGCACACCATTTTGTTACCGTTTCCAAAACAAATCTGTATTCATTATTTATTTTGGCTTTTGGAACATGAATCAACGTTGTGGATACAAGTTATATTCAAATTCCGCGCGGTTGGTCAGATTATATTGTAAGCAATAATAAGCCTTCAAGGTATGTGTTGTTGTCATTTCACAGTCTCGTATTTGAAACACATTGAGATCTGAAAAGTCTGTTTGTTATTTTTATTAACTAAAAAACTAGACGGTAAGTGGCAGTTTTTTCTATTTCATATGAAAGTGTAAAACTTAAGCTATCGATTGAGGAGTTTTTTGTAACTTTCTTAACATTTATTAAACGTAATATCACTTGTTTATCCAACATACACATCGTTATCCCATAAGAGCCCATGTATAAAGTGGCGATTTTGAAAATCATTTTGTCAAAAGTACACGGTCAATCAACCCCAAAGATAGGTATTATACTATGCATTCGTTTGAAATAGTTTTTAAAGTTTTCCTAACATTTACATTTTGCTTTCGAACATCCTTAAAGCAATTCAATACGAAAGAGGATATCTACTCCGCCAACAGTATTAATTGTTAACACTTAACGTAATGCATAAAGCAAAATATAAGAAGAAATCATATAAAATTAGTTATTTAAAAGTTATAGGGTGGGGGGGGTCTCACAACAACTTACGAAATCCCATCAACAGGGAAAAAACACAAAAAAGATTCTAAGGTATGATAACCTTGGAACACGGAACATGTGTTTTATGTATATTATCCTTGAACCCTAGTAGAATGAATATTTTATACAAGTTGACCTATATTTTCTAAGCACTCAAATACAAATCAACATTTTTTTCCGCTTGAAACGTCAAAGAAAATTACACAACTTTTTGCGGTGAATGCAGTTTACTCGGACGAAGCACATAAAAAATCTTCAAGGAAAGTGGATAAGGTAGGGGCGAGAAAAAAGTTCTCCATTAACTATATTACGTTTGATCTAATAACGCTGGAAAATCTTTGACACTAAGAATAAAAGAAACCACGGAAATAATGAGATTGAATAAAAAAAACTGAGAAGACTTACAATAATGTACTGATAAATTGCAAAAGAAATAAATCCTTTGATTTTATAAGTAACTTAATCTATATTAATAATATGTACAAACTTCACAAGTGAATCTGCTGTTCAGAAAGAATTTTTCTAGCCAACATTTCACCTATGTGGCGTATATAGATAAAAAATATATAATATAATATATATATTTCCTATTAAACTCACTATTTCTGTTGATACATTTTTTAAGGAAAAAATGAAATGCATAAAATTTTAAATTTGTAACTGATCCAAAAAGTAGTCAAGAAATACCGAAAAATTTAACTAATACAAAAAAATGTGCTTTTCAGTTAACACCAAAGAAATAAGGGCTACCAAAAACAGACATAGAATGACTATGACTAGTTTTGTGACTCAAACAATTTCACAACTGATACGTATACACAATAAATACTCACTGACAGAGAAATCGCAAAATCCAGAAGAAAATGTTTAAATTTAATATTGTTTTGGTAAAACACAGATGCTATTATAAGGAGTAAAGTTTTGTGAGTGTTTTTCCATGTAAACTTTTATCATCACTAAAAATTGTAATCTTTTGTTCCATTTTTTTTAATTTACGTTTAGTAAAGTTAAAAGAAATCCAACTACTGTCAGGAGATGCTGTCAAGCGTGGTTTGATAATATCCAAAATCGGAGAAGAGTAGGCACTGGACGTCGAAGGGGCACAAATGAAGTTCAAGATCGACATCTAATGCCTGCAATACACGTTGGCCGAGCTTAGGCCAACGCGAGCGTAGTCAAATTAATACAAGGCAAACTGCATCGACGTTTGGCAAGTTTGTCGAAAACAAATGCAAATGCCAATATACAACAACGGATAAACATGTGAACACTATTGGCCGAGTGCGTGCGAGCTTTTGATTTGTGCCGAAAAACCGACAACGTTCCTTAGTGGGGCAAGTGGTCGCGAGTGATCACAAGTTGTAACAAGCTACGCCAAATGAGTTCTATACACGTTGGCGGTTGAATTACTTCGGCCAACTAGGCGAGCGACACAGAGCGACGGCAAGACAATGCAAATATACTGTCTATACCTTGGTATTGGCGTTCACTCGGCAACGCTCGGCCAACTTGTATTGCAGGCATAAGACTTATGGCCTTTAGAGACTGATTTTCAACAACTCGAAATTTAGGTGATGAGTGGTTAGGAGAATAAGGCCATCTTGTACAGTGCCCGAACGGTTTACCGCCGTATAAGGTCTATTGGACTGCAGCATTATCCACCCCATCTTGTGCTACCTCTGACCGCACATCGACGGCAACGACTACAGTGGTGCAGGGAACGACAACATTGGAATGTGAAATGGAATCAGGCTTTCTTCTCTGATGAATATTGATTCTGCTTGGGTGGACATGATGGTCGAGGAGAAAGACGTCAACCTCAATTTGATGTTGAGCGACATGTTTCACATGGAAGTAGACTTTGTTCGAGGCAACATGGCAGCGGAACGTTATCTCCTGGAAGTAGTGGAGCCGTATGTACTCCCTTACCTTAATTATCGCATGGATTTTATATTTCAACTATAGAATCCTCGGCCTCATGTTGCTCGAGTTAGTTTAAACTTTTGGCCGCCCAGATCCCCCGATCTTTAGCCCATATGATAGGTAGAAGGTGCCAAAATTTACCCCAGCACCCACGAACCTTGGGCGTTCTAAGGCATGAAATACAGATGACTTGAGGTAGTATTTCTCAAGAAGAAAAGATCACCTTATTGAATCTATGGCCAAGACGTGTTGGGGAGTATATAGATAACCGGGGTGGACAAACACATTATTAACAAACTTAACTTAATAAAAAGAATTACACATCTTGATATTTTTTAATGAATTTTAATCATTTACTCCTTACTATAGCATCTGTTTTACCAAACAATATTAAATTTAAACATTTCTTTCTGGGTGTTGCGATTTCTTTGTCAGTGGGTAGATCTTCCTTATATCATTTATATATCCTCAAGAAAGGAAAATAATGTACAGAATTAAGGTCTGAATAATAGAGACTTATGCTAAAGATTCTTTACAATATATGAGCTGTAGAGAACATCCGCATTTTGCATAAGAAAGATTATAGAGCATTTAATTAAGTATCGTTTTGAGTGGTTTATTGAAGATAAAAAATATGTTCTAACAGTTTCAATTAGATTCCCTATATTTTTGACTAGTTTTGTTTCCTTTTCAGATATAGAAAGAACATGCCTCTGCCAGTTTTTTACCCGTTATATTAAAATGTCGTATTTAATATTTATGTTTGACGTATTGAAAATTCTTGGAGGACAATACGTTAATTCCATCTTACGCATAAAAACAACCTCTTATTAGAACTCGTCTCTATATTCTCTTCCAAAATGGTTTACTACTCTGAGACTGTATTTAAGACTTGATAAATATAAAATCCATCTTCTTTGGTAGCCGATCCTTAGTTAAGTCGATGTCCGTAGATGACACAGATACCTAAACAAGGTCGTAGGTTTTAGAACACTTAATTTATATATTGTCCCCGTCACTCTCGATCATTCGTGTAACATCCTACTCTTTCAATATTTTTTTCTTTTATTCTTTCGTTCATATCAAATATATTCAGCTCTGTTCTTAAATCTTCGTTTCTTATTCTATCTAGTTTTGTTGAATGTTTACTTCATAAAAAAGGACCCTGCAGAATCCTTATGGGAAATGGCTTTCGGCAAAAATTTTTCAAATTAAAGTATGTGATAGCTCTTGAAGAGTAGATCAAAAGTGCTCATGGGCACAAGGCTCCAGAGCCAATAGTTTAGGATCTACAGCACTCTAAAGTGGACATGGTCCAGAATCCTTATGGGAATTACTTTCGGCTAAATTTTTTCATATTCAAGTATGTGATAGCTCTTGAAGAGTAGATTAAAAGTGCTCCTGGGCACAAAGCTCCAGAGCCAACAGTTTAGGATCTACAGCCCCCTAAAGTTGACTTGGTCCAGAATCCTTATGGGAAATGGCTTCAACTTTAGAGGGCAGTAGATCCTAAAGTATTGGCTCTGGAGCTTTGTACCAATGAGCACTTTTAATTTACTCTTAAGAAGCTATCACATACTTGAATTTGAAAAAAAATAGCCGAAAGTCATTTCCCTTAAGGATTCTGGGCCACGTCAACTTTAGAGGGCTGTAGATCCTAAACTATTGGCTCTGGAGCTTTGTGCCCATGAGCACTTTTGATTTACTCTTCAAGAGCTATCACATACTTGAAGTTGAAAATATTTAGCCGAAAGCCATTTGCCATACGGATTCTGGACCACGTCAATTTTAGAGGGCTGTAGATCCTAAACTATTGGCTCTGGAGCTTTGTGCCCATGAGCACTTTTGATTTACTCTTCAAGAGCTATCACATACTTTAATTTGAAAAAATTTGGCCGAAAGCCATTTCCCATAAGGATTCTGCGGAGTCCCTTCAACTCTTCTGCTTGTACGTTTCACGTCCTTATAAGAGTTTTGTTTTTTTAAATCGCTCTACTAATAGTTACGTAAATATGAGTTAATTTATTGAGTTTTGCTTCACGTCATTGGCTCTATCACAGAATACAGCACAGCCTTTATATTTTAACTGTGTTATTTACCAATATTATTGTACTGACAGGGTATTTACCCAAAAATTAGTGTTGCTTGTTGTTCATGTCGCATTTTTGACAGATATTTTATAAACTATTCATTTATCTTTCAGATCGTTTTCTGTTTACACTAGTAACTCTAGATCATCGGCATATAAAAGGGAGTTTAGTATGGTTTGAGGGCCTAGTATTTCCCTTTAGTCCATTTCATTTCCTATTCATCTCAGTAATGTTTCATAGATTATATCTTGGATCCACCTTTGCATATTATTTTCACTTAACAATGAACTCACACCTACAAATACTTCGCAATAAAATAACAAATTATTTCAAACTAGCAATTTGTTTTAAACGCAAAAAAATACGACTTTCCTCAAATAAAAAACATTCCTCCATTTGCAAGCAAACAACAAACGTATTTAGTAAAATAATGAGCACTATAGCAGTTAAAATTGCAGAATTTTTGGTAATTATTATTACAAAAACTAGAAAATAACTTTGTTAGTATAGTGAAACTGATATTCAACAAAAAAATGGTGATAACAGTTAAATAGTAAAATCAAGACTCCAAACGTCCTTTATTATTTTCCTTAATACGGTTTTATTATAAAAACCTGAATTTCAAGTCAAACAAAGTTGAACGTTCTAATCTAAACACCCAATCATACTAACAATGATATCGAAAACAAGAAAGTAACCTCGATAATAAATATATGTATAATAAAAATCATATTTATCTATCACCTACAGTCTTATTATTCAACTGTATAACTTTGTTTGCTCTTCTTATCGATATAGAACAGGAAATTTCCTTATGAAAAAATTATCTCTCAGATCTGTCCACAGGTATGACTGGTTAATCCCTTTGCTAATATTTAAAGTCGTGTCTTTACTTATGCGTTCGGATATTGGGAAGACAGCTTGAACAAATGTTTAAAAAATTGAAAGTAAACACTTACATATGATAAACATCACTCGCATTTCTATATGGAGGGCAAGTGGATACTATAATGTGGCGCCTTGAGGCTGATATATAACGACAAGTAAATATGTCAGACAATGAACAACAGGAAAAAAAGGTTTCAGAAGCACACCCACAACATTGTATTGGTCTGTTGATTCGAGAATGTTGGTATGTAATAACTTGATTAAGGTATCAATCACAAAGCTTGTATAACATGAGATTAACAAATCGTACGATATGATTCTACAAAGTAAAGATCTGAGATGAAATTTCTGAAACTTTTTAGCAATAAACATTGTAAATATCAGTCAACTTAAATAAAAAAAAAACTAGTTTAATATTGGAAAAAATTCACAAACCAGTTATAATTGTGTGATTTTGGATTTGAGGGTTGAATGTTAACGAAGAATTTTTTTCATATTCTCAAAATTTTTAATACAAATTTCTTTAATACAAATATATATTTTTAATATTTTTAAAAGCGATGATATAAATTGCAATTTATAATGCAAATAACCAACTTATAAACCCTAATTTCGGTTTTCCATAAAGATGACTGACAAAAGTTTTTCTTTGGTTGACATAACATTTCATGAAAATATGTGGATCGAAATTGGGCTTTTCGAAAAGTAATTTTAACGTAGGATGTACCTCTGATATATTATTTACTTAAATTTGATTAATTTACCTAGAATCTAGAGGATATACAGTGAGGACGCGTGGGTTGGAACAAATTCATTTAAAATTCAGTCTTTTTTGAACTGCGGTTTTTGTGATGATAAACTCATAAATTGCGACCATCAACTTCATTTTCTCAAATGGAAACATTTGTTTTTTATTTTAGTTTTGAATTCTGCATTGAATTCTAAGTATTTTTCATGTACAATGTCCTATACCGAAAATTAACAGTTATTAAAAAAATTACATTTCTTTCTCAAGTTAAGAAAACAACGACAAAAATAAGGCGTTTGTTGGTTTGAACCTATTTATTTACGTGTGGTTTTTATAATTGTTGGCGGTATTTTAGTAGCATGAATGGAAAGTTTTTTTTAATGCTGGAGTTTATAACACTTGTTTATTTTCATAGAAACTGTACTATAATGTTATTTCAAATAAGTAGTTGTCAAGTGCAGTTGCAAAGTTTCAAAGTATGGCGCGTTTATCTGAAAAGCAACGAATAGAAATTTTGACGATGGTAGGATATGGCGACAGAACTCGAACACAAGCTGAAGTTTGCGAATTGTTTAATATGAAGTACCCGGAGCGGCCTATTACACGATCGGTAGTTAGTAAAATAGAAAAAAAAGTTTCTAGATTTGGCCACGTAAGGGACAATTACAAAACTAAACATCTTCCAGAAAATACACAATCAAATGTTTTGCTCGATTTACAAGAAAATCCTTACAACTCCACTAGACAAATAGCAGCAGAACAGTCAATAAGTAAATCTTCTGTTCTAAAATGCTTGCATAGAAATAAATGGCACCCATACAAAGTTCATTTAGTTCAGGAACTTACTGAAGATGATTTGGACTGGAGAGTAGAATCTTGCGAAATAATGATGGATAGATGCAATGACAACCCGCACTTCTCAAGTAAGATAGTTTTTTCCGACGAGGCAACATTTTGTTTAAATGGTTCAGTAAACGATATTGGGCATCAGAAAACCCACATTGGATTATGGAAAGTCATACACAGTTTTTCAAGAAAGTTAACGTATAGGCCGCAATTGTAGGTACTTCAATTGTGGGTCCTTTTTTATTGAGGGAAAAGTATTTAGACCTATTACAAAATGGCATAATACCCTGTTTAACAGAACTTTACCCGAATGGTGAAAACCCCAATATACTGGCAGATTCGGTATGGTTTCAACAGGATGGAGCGCCCCCGCACTTTTCGCTAACAGTGCGAGATTATCTTGACAATATTTTCCCAAATAGATGTTTGGGGTTTTGGGGTTACGTGAAATGGAAAGTCTACTTCAATAAGCCGAAAATAGAATTAGGGCCGAAATACAGCGAATCCTGCCACAAACGCTAAATGAAGTGTTACGAGAATTTGAAAACCACCGTCAACGTATTGTCAAGACCCGATAATGGTCAACAATTTGAACATTTAATTTAATATGTTGATGTTTTTTTTCAATTTTGAAATAAATGTAATTTTTTAATAACTGTTAATTTTCGGTATAGGACATTGTACATGAAAAATACTTAGAATTCAAAAATAAAATAAAAAACAAATGTTTCAATTTGAAGAAAATGAAGTTGATGGTCGCAATTTTTTCTGGCCCACCCTGTATAAATGAGTTTATCATCACAAAAACCGCAGTCGTTTTTTCAAAAAACTAACACCTGAACTTTAAATGAATTTGTTCCAACCCACGCGTCCTCACTGTATATGAGCATTTGAATATTAATCAACAATTATGTTTAATAAATAATTATTCAAAATGTTATTATCATTTAACTAATTTCTTAATGTTACTACCTTACACCTCCTGACACTAGTTAGATCGACACCTTCAGTCAAGCGTTTTCCCTATATTATTCATGTTTGGAAATAGAAAATAATCGCAGGGTGTTAAATCTGAAGGACATGGTGGTGAGGGTACCAGTTCGTAGCCCAATTCGTGGATTTTTACAATGGTGACTACAAAAGTATGCACCAGTGCATCAACTTAATACAAGAACAGTGTTTTCTTCGACAAATGCGGTGGTTACTGCTTCACATCAATATGGAATGTCTCCAAAATCTGTGAATAATAATGAACCTAGTAAACCGCTCCTAAACCATTGAAATTGAGGATAGTTAGTCCCCATAGTATTTATCAAGCCTTTCCTTAGTACAGGTGATGGTGTTTAGGCAAAAATAATAGTTAATCAGAACAAGAAAATAAGTTTGTTCCATTTCATTAAAATTGGCGATGGGAGCGATCGCCCCCCTGCGAGAAAGAAGTAAATTTAATAATAAACCGAGGTAATCTTACCTAACTCCTAGAGCCTATAAGCCTATAAGAGCGTAATTTCTATGGGTTTAAACCTCAGAAATACTCTTTTTAATGAGGTACAGCAAGAAATATGAGTTTAGAATTATGTTTAGGTAAATTTAGTACAGGATGCCCCCCACTGAAGCTTCAAATCGCCCACCCCCCGGAAGCACGTGTCAGGATCCGCCCCTGTTGGTTTCAATGTCTGTCAAACACAACCAAAATGACGCAGCTTGCTCAAATTATGATAGCCAAAAAGACAAACAAGAAAAAAAACATTTAGAGCAAAATACGAGTAAATGAGTTTGCCATTCGATTCGGCCTCTGCCACCTATCCACTAGGTCGGAACCAACACCGTACCGGACAAAAATAATGGGGTGAAACCCCATCTTACTGAAAGTATATCTGGCCAATAATTACCTTCATGGAAGGTCTTCGAATAATTATACACCACTTGCTGCAATGCTGACATACTATTTAATATTGCAACAATTGATAATAAGTGGACGCTGTACTCACATGAAATTTAAGGGTAGCCAATTTCACTTAAATAGATTGTAGACTATATTCCCATATTACGGCATTCTGCTTCAAGTGATTGACTATAAGTTGGGTGTCGCAAATCATACACATGGAGGGCTTAAAAATGCCGGTGTTAATATCACAAAAACGAGGTATTTTGGGATTTTGTAAAATTCAAATTCCAAATAAAAATGTTAAAAATTGTATGTGTACATAAAATGAAATATATCAATAAAAATTGGAAAATATTTTTAAACATCTAATAATTTATCTTTAAGATTAGTTTAGCAGTGTTAAAGTCAATTCTATATTTTTATTGGAAATAACAAGTTTATTTCTATTGGTTATAGTTGTTTAGAAATTTTGTAACTGTACTGAGACTAGATTAACAAAGAATTTTATCAAAGTGATTAAATATATATTTTCGTTGAAGACTATTTTGATGTCAAGAGTATAATGTATGAAAAATACTTTGAAATATTTTATTTAGAGTGAAAATTGTATGTATCTTGACAATAATATCTTTTGTTATTCATCTGAAATCATCTAAGGAAACAACAAGTGTCATAAAAAGACATTTCACTGGCCTAATCGACCTCAATCTTTGTGATTATGCAATTCACGTTATATGTGGCAATATAATTTTTTATAAACTAAAACTGCAAAATAAAACGAATAACTAATTAAATAGTCAAGTGCCAAACTAGTGAAATAAAAGGGCTCGGAGTAAAGAGAGTGGAAAATTAGTGGAGATTGTTTGAAGAAAAGTCAACAAATCAAGAGCTTGAAGCCGCCAAACGAGCTTTGTAATAAAACAGAAAAATCTCATTTTTATTGATAAAGTAGGTTCACTGGGCTTCTTTCACAAATATATTGTTAGAACTTTCTCAAATAACAGACCAAAGTGTCATATGAAACAATACCCACTCATACAAATACTAATTAATTGCACTCCAATGACATGACATGACAAATTCAACGGTAGAGACTGCAGTAGTTCTTTAAAGTCTTAAGCTAACACCACTTTTCACAATTAGAATACCTACCCAAAAAGAATAAAAAATCATTGATTGAGGACAGAAATAGGTACGCATAGTTTAAATATAGAATCAAAATACAGTAATTATTAAAAAATTGTATAAATGTGTTTCAAATAAACTTATGATGCATATTTCATTTTTTATTTTTCATAATAGACAAATTAAATTACGCCTTGTTGTTCAGTAACTTTCAATAAATTGTTAATGGTGGGTTCATGTAATAAAAATGGTCGAATTAGTGCTAGACAAGAATAATAAAACTCATAAAATCACCTTTCAATTATGTATTACAATTTTATGCAGGCGCAACATAATTATTGAAACCACATAATTACAAATGAAATATTAATATTTATGGTGATCGACAAAATTATTGAAGAATAGCCGATTTGGTCGTACATAAAAAACCGCCTACTACAAATGAACATTCGAAACATTTGCTAATAGTTTAAAATAAAACATATAATTGAAATGCTGCTTTCATCTTAAAATTGTAAATATTACAGTACTTGTGACAACAAAGTACCATAACAGATAACAAAAAAAAATTGTAACCGTTTACTGAACTCAGGGGGTGATATCTGAGTATCTACAGAAAAAAACCGATCTCAAACATCTGTAGGAAAATATTGTTTTTAATATCCCCACAAAGAAACACAACGACCATTTCTGAAAAGTTCTGATCTGCTAAATATTGCTGTTAAGCTGTTTATTGTCACAAAGAACATCCAAAATGGTGTATGTCCCTGTAAATAACGACCCCAGTTTGCTTAAAGCTGATGATGAAAATTTAATTTGTCTTCTGAAGATATACGAAATTACTCAACCTTAGACTGGTCCTTAAGGTAATATGATTTTTTATATATTCTCTAAATTGAGATATCTAAAAACATTACATACATGTTTGTCAGGAAAATGAAAATTTAGGCTCCAAAATGTATCTGACACATTCTGTATGTAAGTAAAAATATTATTTTACAATACCTATATATGTACGTTATGTATCTTCCAAATTTTTAATTTTATCACAAAGTGACTTTTGTGTTAGTCATGATTTGGTTAGTATGTCAGTCACGATTAATTTTTTGAATAAATAATTTTCTAAAGAACCTGTTTTGCATATCCCAATCATTTGTTTCTTGCACTTCCGCGACAGCTGTACAGACAAAGATTTTGGCAGTTTGTAATCTTCATAATATGAAGTGTGAAATTCTGACTAGTGAGAAATAATTGAATCTATGGAAATACTGAATCTATTAGGCAGTTTCAATATTTGGGAATAACGACAGATTTGGGAATAACGTCAGTAGAAAATTAAAATATAGAATGTCTGTAGTAGAAAGACTAAATATAAGAAACAAAGAGTGATGTAAAGAAGTCATTGCCTCATGAACCACCTACAAGTTCAGGTCTATCACTATTGTACAAACACCAGTTTAAAAAAGAAAGTGCCTACAGGAATAGCACTATTAAGAAGGTGCAATAAAACAAAAATTAAAAAATATATTTAAAATATAAAATCCAGAAAACAGGATCAACGAAATAAAAGGAGACAAAACGAAAGAGAGTAATAGCCCAGTGTCAAAATACTTATAAGAAAAGGGAGCAGAGTAAAGAAAGACTGAGGAATTAGCAGAAAACTGATGGTTTTTTGGAAGCCATACAAGTCAAGGGTATTGTAGTCTGTTAACTTGCTTTACAATCAAACTCTTCGTTTAGGTAAGTAGGCCATAGAAAATAGCAATTATGCGAAAATATGTTCAGAACTTTTTAAAGTAATAGATTAAAATGTCAAATAAAACTATACCCACTCATACGAATATTAATGACACACTATCCAACCAAATAAATATGTAAAAGCAATTTTTGAATTTTAAACTGTTATAAATTCAACAGTAAAAGCAAACGTAGTATAATATTCTGCAAATTTTTCACTAGTAGAATACTCAAAATATGTAAACGAAAAATCAATTATTTGGCAGCGAATTCTTTTCAGATTCAAAAGACAATTAATATAGTACCTACAAATATGGTCCAGATAAACTTATGATCCATGCTTCGTTTTGATCCTATATAATTTTCTATTATGAATTAATCGTTTTAGTTCTTATTTTTATTTAGTTTTTAAACAAATTCTCAAATTGTTGGTACAAAACAATGACAAAATTCATAAAATCCCATGTTTTTACACGACTTAATGATTAAAACCACATAATTATAAAAAAATATTAATTTTGTAGTTATCGACAAAACTAGTTGAACAATAGCCGATTTAGTAGCACATAAAATGCCGCCTACTACAAATAAACATTCGGAACACTTGTTAATAGTTTAAAATAGAATATTCCATTGAAAGCTGTTTCTGTCTTAAAATTTTAATTAATTTGTCACATGTGACAAGAAAGTACCATCAATGATAACAACCAACAAATTTTGTAACAGTTTATTGAACTCAGGTGGTGATTCCTGGGTACCAGCCGAAAAAAAAAACACCTCTCAAACATCATATTGTAAAGAAAGTTTCCGGAAATTTTCACACTACCTGCTATATGAAAAGATTGTTCTTGACACCCCCACAAAGAAACACAACGACCACTTCTCGGTGGTGAGCAGAATGTATACAAACAGCGGGAGAAATAAAAATCAATGTTACTTTTACGCCGAAAGTAAGAATTTCAGGCAGTTTCTGGACGAATAAAACCATGTCGGCAAGAAAGACTTACCTTTATCTGATTGAATATCCCACAGATAACAAAATGGCACATATCGAATAAAATCGCCGCATTTTTTTGATTAAAAATCACCAAAGTAAGGCAGCACACACTACCCGATCGCGAACTTGGCTTTTCTTGGGTGGATTCTCTCTAACCGACTGACGACAACTCCACCTATTGGTCGCTAGAAGCGCAGGCGCTCGGCTCGATTAGTCATCCAAAGATCGTTTATCTCCGGTACGAGCGGTACAAGTTGAGGGCTGAGAAGAGATAGATAGAGGAATGAAGAATTGAATGTGAAGGTAAATCGAGCCGGGTTGTCGGATCGGTAAAATTTTCATGAGTTTAATTATTTGGAGAACGGCAACGCTACATTTTTTTATTAGCTTATCGATGATTCGTTTTTGAGAACGCATTACATGGATTAACGATTTTTGACAGATTTAGCCTGCATTTTATTGCACAGACTGTAGTAATTATTTTTAGCAACATGTGCTATTAAAAATTGTATTGCATAAAATTATCAGATATTCAAGGCTAATTACAGGGCAGGCGCTTCTGTTTAGAAATCGCTTAATTTGACGCATCTCCTTGAATTTTTGTGAAAACGTCTCTGGGAGTTTACTGGAAAATTTTCTCCTGTACAATAGTGAAAATTCCAAAAATAAAATCTAAAAATGACGTTTTGGAAATTAACTCAACAGAAGTTGACGAAAGCATTATATTAAACGCCGATTTGTTTACAATTAGTAAATCAGTTGCCAGTTTCAAGCCTGGAAAAAGGAGGAGAAAGTCTTTAGACCAGGTTAGCACCCTGCGTAAGGGCTATAAACAAAAATTGCTCATAGAACCAAGGTTGTGCTTGAAATAAATAGGACGAATTTACCATTGACGACCAACACAAGTAACCAGAAAACGCAACAATGGAAAACTAAAAGGATATTAAGAATTACCAGCCAGTCCCTGCTTATCACGGGCTAGACAAATGGGCGTATTTGACGTATTTATGTAGACCTTTTTTTTTAATTCGTAATTTTAACATCCCGTACATTATATGGTTATAACGGCTTCTAAATACATTATTTTGGGATTTAATATGAAGAGCTAAACATATTTGACGTCAATGTTTAATCACTTTTTGAGGAAGGAAAACCACAATACACGAAATTACTGTATATTTCAAATAATATTGTTAACAATTTAATTTTAAATTTTAGAATTGTGCTTTTTTTCATAGTTTCTTTGCCATTAACAACGGCGATCTGATCTAGACCCCGAATCGTTCGGAAATATGCAGTAATTTTGGGTATTATAGTCCTGCTTCAAAAAAAGTACTTAAACAATGACAAAATATGGAAACAGAACACAAATATTTGACGTGTTTCACATTTTTGATATTTGATATTGCGGTTTTCCCGCTTTCCAATTTTATTTTTTTCGTGGCATGTATTGTCCCTGCCATTTTTGACCATTTTTGGCATATTTGACATTTTTGAAATTTTAGCATTTTTGACATTTTGAAATTTTTGATATCGCTGACATTTTTAACATATTTCACTTTATTAATATATTTGACATTTTCGACGTTTGACAAAAAGTTTTCCGTTTTTCACACTATTTGACATTTTTAACTTTTACGGCATTTCCCGAGAAATTGTAATTTTTTTCTTAAAAAATACCCCATTTAACCCTATCGGAAAACTTAATTTTCGCAAAATGATAAAACCCGCATCGATTTATTTTAGAAGAGTATATGTATCAAGATTTACACACACATTACTTTCTATTTCGAAGTTATTGAATTCTCCCTAAAAATATTTCCCTACCAGTCCTCAATGAGATAATTGAATTTTTGCAAAATGATTAAACTCATTTTAGTTATTTGGGGAGTAGAGTATATACACCAATTTTCACGCCTGTATGACTTTTTGTTTCCAAGATATTAAATTTAATTAAAAACACTGCCCACTGCCCCCTCATCGGGTAATCAAACATTTTATCAAAACAAAATATAGCCTAGGTTACTCAAAGACAATGTACCTTTCTATTAGTTGAAGAATTTTTGAAATCAGTTGACTATTTCCACCGATTTGCCCCTAAAAACAAAGACAAACAAATTTTACTTCTTTATATATTAGTATAGATACACATAACCACCTGGAACATCAAATCCCTAAACACAAGGGAACAGAAACCCACTAAAAGAGAAGAGGTAAAAGGGCAAACTATGTAAGAGGACCAACTACCGCATAATATCTAGTGGCTTATAGACCGTGAGATCTTAATTAGAAGTTCAACCACGATTTTCAGAGTCCTGCCTTCTGGATTATTGAAAGATAATATGAGGTACTTACAATTCGTCAAAAAATCCTTGGGTTTCCTAGGTGATTTTCCTGTGAAAATTAGATTTTCCAACCAAAAAAAGGTAGGGGTAGTAATGGATCTAAGGATTAAAATCGATATATGAACATGTAGGGAAAATGTTTAATTCTTGAATGATTTTCTGAGTCCTGCCAACTATAATAATCAGAAATTTTAATCTTAAAATGACCAAAAAAAAATTTTCATGGCGTCTGCTAGGGACATTTATGGAAAACAGAATAAAGATGAAAATTTTCCGCACAATTTTCCAAGTGAAAATTCATTTATTCCCTAGGAGGAGTCATGCCAATGTTTGTTTTTGTCATTTCGATATAAATATATTTGATTAGTTTAGTTGGCAGTAATTTGATATATCGATTTCACTTAGACCCATTACTACCTTCTGTCAAAAAAAATTTATTGGTAAATCGATGATAACCTATCGTTTTATTAACATGGCAGGACTCAAAAAGACGTCGTAGCACCTACTGTTTTTTGTTTGGAAAATCTAATTTTCACAGGAAAATTCCCTAGGAAACTCTAGGATTTTTCCGTCAGCTGTAAATACTTCATATAACATTTCAATACCCCAGAAGGCAGGACTCAGAATCGTGGTTGAACTTCTAATTCAGATCTCCCTGTCTATTACCCAGAGTGGAAAGAGCCAAGGAAATTGTAGCTATATTAATTCAGAGAAGATTAATTTACCTAGGTAGAAAAGTGAATATACGTATCGGCGAATATTGCAGGATTCAGATTAAAACTGAGAGGAAGGCAAGTTAATATCATAGGAATATTTCTTTGAACCCCAACAACAACGATAAACGAAACACAAACTAGCTTATAGAGGATTATTCTGGGAGACTATATAAATGGAAATGTCGAGATTCATAACAGGACAGAGACAAAAAATATCCCTAGAAACAAATATCTGGGTAGATTGCATGAAAAGATTATTAACACAAGACCACCCTCCATCAATAGAACCACCAGGAAAACAAGAAATCACAACTGAGTTAGAAACGAAAATAATCACACAGAAAATCGAACAACAAAGGGGATACTACATTACTGTGCAACAGCAATGACAGAACAATTAACACAGTTAATTATAAAATAGCAATAACATAAGAAGACAAGTAAAGAGACAGTATTTGAATATAATCGACCAGCGTTAATTTGTCTAACTTACCTGGAAAAAAGCCAGATGAACAGTAAAGGACTTGGTTCATCTCATATACAATAAACAAATACCGCTAGACATTATTAAGGGAATTGAAGCTACATACAAGAATAACATGTTACAGGCATTAAGCCATTCTCATAGCGAGACAAGAAGCTGGCTTACAAAGGTTGGTCCACCAGTTCTATATAGTAGCAAAAATATTAAATACGGTAATCTCAGCCTTAAGGCCGCAGCCAGAATTTGTTTTCGGATTGGGTTTTCGGGGGTAGGATATATATTTTTTTGATGATTGATTGGCTCATTAGGACTGCAAAATGTATTTTTTTGTTCATGTATTTCCAAGATATATAAAATTGTATACATGTAATATTTATTCTTACGAAAAACATAATTAATTGGTTAAAATTGAATCTTGAAACCTAAAACTCCACAATTTCGGGGCGGTTGAATTCACAGACTCCCGACGCTGGCTACGGGCTTGCTCAACCCAGAAGACGACAAAACTTGTTATTAGCAAAAAAACCATTGGATATACGATAAAGATTGATAACATACATGGTAGAAACAAAGATACATCTATAATCTCTGCAGATTCATAATCAGAGACCAAAATTTACGTCGATATTATTAATTATTTAATAGCAATCTTATTATTTTATTCCAGTCTTAAGCACGAATTTCTGAATTCTTTCTTGTTGGGAAATGTGTTGATATGGTCAAGTCGATGTGATCGAAAAGGAAATATGTTAAGCTTCCTTATGATTTTTAACGAAAGTTGTCACCTGTTATAAATATAAGTATAGGTGCATAAACGTATTAGAATAAAGAAACGCTAAAGAACCAACTGCAAACATTTAATGGTATAAATGCTTTCAAATAAAGGAAATAACCATAAAACATGTATGCGTTCATTTATTTCTTTTGAGATAATCCTTAGATAGGCTTTTTACCAATAATTAGATCATCTTTGTTGAACCATCTTCAATTTTGACTTTATACCTTAATCACAACCCTTACAAATATGAAAGTTTTTGAAAAATGCCGTAACAATCCGATAGAGACCTTATATTCGCCCTAGACCTTGACAGTTATGATAATTTCAAGGTCAAGTTACTTTTTAATAAAACTTCCAATTATTGACCGCGAGTTTCAAAAGAGGAAAAATGTTACCTGTTGGTCATGTTCTAGATCATTTTATCCAAACAAGGTACAGGATGTATCCAGTCAATTAAAGCGAAGCACACTTCCGGTCAGTTAAGACAATCTAGACTCTAGATTCTAGAGAATGTATCCGGCCTCGTAAAACAGCCGTTAAGTCAAGAAAAGAGAAAGTACTTTGTCAGTTAAATAAATAATATTGCAACAAAAAGTTCCATATTAAATAAATATCTGTTATTTAAAATAGGTTCGCAATGACTAACGACTTCGGGGTACCATTTAAAAAAAACTACTTGACCTTGAAGATAAAGGTGAAGGTCAAAACAAGGTCACTATCCACTAGCTAGTGATAAAACTTCTGCTTTCAAAGTTAGTTATTTGTACGAATCTTTTTTTTTCATTCAATTTTGTCATACCCATATATTAGGAAAACAACGCATAATAATTTTTATTTGTGTCATTAATATTACAAACGTTCATTCCAACTACTAAATTTATATATAACACTATAAAATATGTACGAAATGAATTCCAGTACCCAGAGAACTCAAAAGAATTTCCTTGATTCACAGTTGGTAATAAAAAATGCCCAAAAGATATCCACTAACATTTTCTCGTCAGATCCCTACACTATCATGTCGTTCATAAATCTTTAACTTATAAACATCAGTTTTTATATAGCTCACATACTACTGAAAAATCATGGTTTTGGATAATTCCCCAGACACTCGTACTCTGTATTTCATGAAACGTCCTTCACGTAAATCAAAGGGACGTATCACCTAAATAAATTAAACAACATCGTATGTTGCACAATAGCTTTGGCATGGTCGCTCTTAGAATTTTCTTTGTATATTTTTAATGAATTTTCTCCTTATCTAATGAGATTTTGCAAAATTTTGTTTCTAGATGATAAAGTATTATCCAAGGAACAACTTAATATCACATTATTTTCGAAATGAGTATTGAGAAAGTCATTGGTGATGCTGTTAGTTTATCCGTTCGTTGCCTATGGCAAATAAGTTTAGGCACCATTATTTACACTAAAATTTTAACTCTTTCATGATAATAAATATTATGGTAAGATTAAACAGTTATAAAAAGTAAATTAACATAAAAATTCTTATGCAACAACACAAAAATTAATTGATACTATCATAGAATTAGCAGAATTCTGAATAAAAACAACTGTCAAGACAATTATAATATGAAACACAAAGAATAGTGAGGATACCTTGAAGTCGCTCGAAGTTCTTCTAAACTTGCTCATCTTCAATTAGGTTGATTCCACAAGATCGGTAGCCTTGGTTTTGCCCTCGTTGTTAGGTGAATCATGGGGAGTGTGCAGAACACTGTCTTCTCTTTGGATCGGATAGTTTTGGTTTGGTCTCGTTGCTTTACGTTAGTAGCAACTCAGCAACTCTCCTTCGCCGCTCATCTTTGCAATGACATGTAGGGTATTTATCCTTGCGCAAGTATGCACGTTGCATTATTTTGTGTGGGTGTATGCTCCTCTTGTTTTTACTCTGTTTGGTTTCACTCCTTTTGTTGTCTTCTGCAAATGAAGTAAGTTACTGCTTCACCTTACATTCACTTGTTTTCTACAAGTCGGCATCTCTTTCTTGGCCTTTGCCTAGGTAGGACTGGTTCCTAAGCTCTTTGTATCGCTCAGTCTTCGTAGATAAGATTGTGGATGTTTTTCCAGTTTGGTCACGCTCTTCATTTCTTCAAGCAATGGTTAGTATCTTAAGTTGTTGAAAATCAGATACTTTCGAAGGAATCAGGGTGCGTCAGCTGCAGGCACAGGCTCTCCTGCTTCTGGATGGCCTGCCTGTTTTTAGCACAGGCAGGTAGTTGTTCCATGGAATTGGTCTGCTGTAGACAGTCATTTTTCCTGTCGGAACGATCTTTTGCCTTCTCTCGTTAACAAACAGAGGTTGTGTTTTGTTCTTATTGTTGGCTATCTTCCAATGAAGGCACCATTCCTCTAAATCTTCAGTGGCTTGCTGCAACCGTCTTAAGGCTGACTCGAAACTGTACGACTGGCATCCTATGGCGGTGGCGGTATCGTTGACAAACTGGTCAATTATAGAGTCGGTTGGCTTTGGAATGAACATTCCGGGTAGATCATGGGGAGTTTAAAAAATCCATCCGATTATATCCGAAAATCGTTATGTTGCTTGTTACTTAACAGGTCTTGCTCATGTGCGTCGTACGTCACCCAATTAGTATTGCCAGAATGGTATTTGGTTATTGCTTTCGAATTAGTCTCCACATGTTGCTAATTCGTACATATTGTTTTCGTTGGTAATTACGAATGCCATAAACTATCTCTTTGAACACAATGCTCCTTCTTGTGGACTACCTTAGCCTGGTCCCAGTTAATGGTTTATATTGGTTCCATGTATGGTTACTAATACAGAATTTAAAAACTCTTGCAATTATTGACGGTAAGCTGTCATCAAAACCCCGGATATCACTTTTAATAAATATGATACAATAAACGTTCACTAGGGTTTAACCCCGAGCTATGTGCAAGCTAGCCCAAAGCAGGCATATTGGCCATTCCCTATCTCACACCAATTCGGGGTGACCCTTTGAAAAAAATTTGACCCAATATATGATAGACTTCACTCCAAAATTATTGAAAGCTCGTCATCCCGGGCGAGTAAGTAGGGATTCTCCAATCTAAGATGTATAAACAAAATCTAGACTGAACTGAAATCTTAAATTCGCCAAAAAATGTTCTCTGATCAGTTGAAGAGCAGTACTAATTACTCTGGCTTTGCTTCCAGACTCTCTCAAAACATTTCTGAAAGCTTGTGATGTTATTCCTACATTTCCAGCTTAAGACTGGTCTAGTGAAGCTATATTGTAGTTCCATGTCGTCTACGCAAAGCTTGGACTTATTTAACATTTATTGTCTATAGAATACAGTTGACTGATTAACATCCACTAAATTAGCAACATACATCTGATTTCTTAGTAAGAGCAATTATTTTAACAATTTGCTCCAATACTAAATTGAAATATCTATTGACACGTCCTTCCGTTGTCAAAAATTGCAAATTATATTCTCGAGCTATGTAAACATCACCTGAAAAAAAGCAGTATACAACATATTTTACGATTTTTTTCTCGCAGCAAACCTGTTGTAAGTTATGTTTTCCCACTGCTTTGCGCTTTTTCCTATTATATAAATAGGATGTTTTCATAAGGAAAGTTTATTATTAGCAATAATATGAAGTAATCAAGGTTATTAAAGATAAAAGTATGTCAGTTCCGAGGTATGTTGCCACCCTAATTAATAATTAATACTTGACTCGCAGGACCCAAAAAAAGGTCATGTTGAGAGTAGTTGGTGCATTTTGTCAGAGAAAATACGCCAACGGCGTGGAAACTTAAGACATATACAGCTTCAGGAAATTATACACTGTTCTTATAACTTTGACAATATGAAAAAAATCTCAAATTGAAAAAATATGGCTATTAATCAAAGAGTTTAAAGTAGTCTCATAAGAAAAGTTTTGGACAAAATATTTTGGAATTACCAGCTGATGATGTCTTGCGCTTAAAACTTGGTGATGATATTTCGACCTTCCATTTAAATGCAGTTCTTCTACGTTTGGCTATAAAATTCTTCAGTTTTGTCCGATATTTTTAGGTAAGTTGTTGCCATAAATCCATTAATAACTAGTTTTTAGGCAAAATTTACCTTACAGTTTGTTTAACACACTTTACTGTCTATGAAATAGTACAGTATAACATTTTTTTAGACTCATTCTTATCTTTAATTTTGTAAATATACCTACCATATATTTCTCAACTCACAGCAACCATAAATCATATCATCATTTTAAAAAATTAGAACACACAAATCCATTGGGTGAAACCTCTAGACTGTTACATTACTTCGATATGATCTTTTGAACGCAAAATACGAAATACTTTTTTTTTTGTACAGAACATCCTGTATTTCATAATTTTGATGGACGACATTTTTTTTGTTTGCTTTACTATCATTTCGCTGTCAATAAACTATCACATGACAGTTCATTATACGTATAACATATTCACACGTTTATAATGCAAATTTGAAGCCATTTTGGGAAATTTTAACAGCAATTAGCTTAATTATATTAAAACACTAGCCACTGTGGTAATTTCACAAATTTATTATATTTTATTTAACAATTGTTTCGCTAATAATTAAAATATGAATTTTCACCAAGAAATGACCGAAACAATCATCAGTAATTAGCTTATATGAAAACGTCGGTAACAGTTTTTACAAAATAATTGATAAGACTTTAACAGCAGATTCGTAGAGTGAATTATTTATATTATAGAAACCGCAAAATATGAATACTTAATTGTTTGTAAAATGAAAAGTACTACAGGGATCGTATTTCCGTTAATTGAAAGGTTGTAGAGAATCAAAAATCCTTCTTAAAGAACATTTATACGCCGAGTTTGAATTCTTTTTCACCAAGAGAAGTCTGAAAAACTAGTAAAAAGTTAAAAATTTTTGCAAAACTTTCAGGTAACACCGGAACAACAATCTTCGTCAATATGATAGCTCATGATGTAAGCTTATATGGGTTCAAGATGGATACTGTCGTATAAGTAGTTTTGAAAAATTGTAATTTAAATAATTTAGCACACCATATTAACAAGCCTAATCCGATAAGAATGAGTTAAAGATATTTTAAAACTTCATATATTCCACTTCAGTTCGTCAATGGATTTTCTTTATAATGCCAGGAAAGTGGTTTAAAATAGCACTGACAATATCTGTTAAGGCACATAGGTGAGGTAAGGCACAAGATGAAAATTATTATTAATAGTGTTATAATTTTTCGGAGGTTAATGAGGTTTTTATTTACATATCTGTGCTTATTAGTATATTTTTCGAGCCTGTCTATTGTTAATTGTTATTAATTAGATTACATATTTTCAGTGGTTGGATCCGCCACTGTCAAGACCTTTAAGAAAAAGTTAGGATTGCTCCTTTAACTAACTCTAACGAAAATCCAAGATATACAAAGTCAAGTGAATTTTATGTCCTTTCAAAATGAGTTTGGTAGATCCCCATCGAACGATCTTGGTTTATGCGGTATGTGCAAAATATTTCTATAAATTGTTTAATTACAAGATCTACTTGACGGTCAATATCGATTTTGAGCACATGAAGAGGAAGAATAAATTTCCAGCTTCTTTACAACAAAGTTATAAATTTTTGACAAATCACTTTAATTTGATTTTTCTAAGTTTTATCAAAATTAAAAATGATCCGATCAAGATGTGTAAGCACTCATTTTGAAAATGTTGTGATTCTCTACAACTTTACCATTGACAACATTATAATTACATCATCACTTTGCACAATAAAAGCAAGAAATAAAATAAATAGTTATTTTTGAGATTTTTAATGCTCAAATAATTTACTGCTGTTAAAATTATGTCAATTATGGCTTGTGAACTATTATTTACGGGATAGCGTATGGGGTTTGCTATTAAATTTTATTATTGTTGGTAAGTTTACATCGGTACATAATTATTGTGTGATATTTCTTGAGTAATATACACAGGTACTTTGTAATAATTATACACAAACTGTTTAGAATTAACTAGATTAATTTCAGTCATTTAATAAAACGTTCAATTCGTCCTATAGAATCTTAAATTAAATTAGATATTTCATTGATTACTGAAAGGCTACCCATGACCTTTAAATGACCCAAAAGTTGCATACAAAAACAGGGTACTGTGATTCAAGTTGGTTTCTATAAATTATGATTCCGTTTTCTTGGATTTAATCTACGCATTGATACTATGACGGCTTTGCTATCGATAGATAGTAAAAAATCTGAAATCACTACATGCGAGGGCTGCCTTTTATATTTCGGGATTAGAGAACAAAAACAAATATTAATCATCGAAAATCGCTTGTTTTTTACGTACGGGAATAAAAAGAAGTCATTTGGTGACAAGTCAGGACTATACGGCGGATGACTCATCAAATCGATATTTTGAGTAGTCAAAAATGCAGTTGTTTGAGCCGATGTGTGAGAGTGATCCGTCTTCGGCTTTTGGTTTTCCTCATTTCTTGGAAGACAACTGGCAAACAAATGGTTGTGTATCACTCAGAATTGACTTTTCTGCGTTGTTCTAGTGGTACGGTTGCGACATGTCCAGTTTTTCCGACTAAAAAGCGATCATTTGCTTGGAAGTGCTTCGTGCGCGAACAACTTTTGTTGGATTCGGCTCATCTTGAAATACCCATACAGTCGAGTGCTGTTTACTTTCGGGTTCATACGCGTAAATCCACGATTCATTACCTGTCACTATGTCATAAACGTGTTTTGAAGCATCGCGATCGTATTTTTTGAGCTTTTCTTTCGACCAATCGACACGAGCCTTTTTTTGAACGATTGAGTGGGATCCAACGCGAACAATTTTTTTTGACATTCAAATGTTTATGCAATATTCAATGTCTGCTTGTCCCACTAATGTGGTTTCCGGAACAACAACTGTTTTTGGACGACCTTCACGAAATTCGTCTTGGAGTGAACTACGACCTAGATTGAATTCACCATACCATCGATAAACAGTGGTGCTTGATGGAGTTTTATCGCCAAAAATTAAATTAAGTTCATCCATGCAGTCTTGCTGACTTAATCCACGTCGAAAGTTGTTAAAAATAATCGCACGAAAATGTTCACGATTTAATTCCATTTTTTGGCCGAGATGAATCCTTTAAGTTACTGTAAACAACACATAGCGCTCGTATGTCAAAATCTTCTGAGTACGTATAACCTCAAAAATATCAAACTTTACGCGAGAGCTGTCAGTTGTCAGATTGCAACACTAGTGTTGTCCAATCCCGAAATATAAAAGGCAGCCCTCGTATTATGAAACAAAGTCCTCCGCCACGTCTGTCTCTTTGTTCGCGATAAACTCAAAAACTACACAACACATTTTAATGCGGTTTTTTACCAATGATACTATCCTGAATATATCAGGTGAGATTATTACTAAAATAATATTTGTAATAAATAAGAAACTTAATAATCTATCTTCGCAGTTGAGCAACAATTATCTCACCTAAATGTAAATTAAAACAAAGCCATGTTTGTTAAAAATAATTTAGTCAAGTGCGACTTGGACTTGCATTCTAAGGGCTCCGTACCATCTTTGAGATTTGATACAAAGTATGTAAATAAAAGTGTATATTTTTCTAATATACCAATTTCAGACAAGCAAGGAATGATTTATTTAAGACCTTAATATTTCTTAAACTAAGCGTTTAAATTTATAAATATATACATTATTATTTCTCAAACATTGCCTTTTTATTTTATCTGCTACATCATTAGCTAGATTTTTATACAAACATTTATTTAATTTTCTAATTTGGGCTCCAAAATTAAGATTAGGATTTTATTTAACTTATAACCTTTCAGTGAAGCCCTATATAATCTATTGTCTGAATTTTAAACTCAGTAGTATAGAAGATAAAGCGAAAAATTAGTCAAATTTTAAACAACTAATTGTTTATTTTTTGAGATTTTTGTTAATACAAATAAAATATATTTTTCATAATTTCAAGTATTGTAGTTTCTCAAATAAAGGGGGGAATAAGTTTGTTTTATAGTTTTATATATTTTAAACAAGTAATTTTAAAAATATGAAAAAATATATTTGTATTTATCATAATGAGCCTTTTTATTTGACACATTATATTTGAAAAAAATTATTATTTTCCATTTAATTCTATAATTTGCCTCCCAAAATGAGTGTTGGGGTTTTCTACTTATTTTTGTAATTGGTAAAAAATTTATGAGGAAGGTAAGGTATATAAAAAATTGATTTCAATGTAGTGATAATTGTTGGTGTCTTAAAATGTCAAATTGCCTGGGAGCTTTCAACGAACCGCTAATGGGCTACCCTACATATTTATTTTTTCTAACCTCCCTGTATAGCTATAATTGCACTCAATTCTCTAACGTTTATTAAAATCCTCATTATAATAATTCCATCTCATTATATATTTCCACCACCCTGTATATGCAACTGCTCATGAACCACGCATAATATTTTTTAACATTTTTGAACCACCCGGTAAACCATTCTGTATATGCCACTGCCTATGAGCCACCGTATTTAGTCTTTTTGTTTATGAAATTTTTAAATATATTCTGTAACTATAATTCTACTCCGATCTATATTTCAATCACCATATATATGGAACTCTTCGTGGGCTACTCTATAAATCATTTCCTTTTCTAACATTTTTTATCATCATCCTGTATATCTATAATTCCTCTTACCCTATATTTCATCTTCCTTATATATACAACTGCTTATGGGTTGCAAAATGTTGCATTTCCATTTCCGCCACCCTTTATCTATGTATAATATTTTTTGCACCACCCTGTAAAACTGTAATTCTATTGCGCCTTCTATTCCAAGAACCTTGTAAATTCAACCGCTAATGGGCTTCCCTATATAATTATTTTATTAGTTATAATTGCACTCTACTCTATATTTTAAACACCCTATATATGCACCTGCTTATGTGCCACCCACGAAAATAATGATTTCTAACATATCTAGAATCGCCCTTTATAATTATAATATACAACGATTACTTTACCACTAAACAATAACAACGCTTGCATGCCATTTCTAGAAGTACATGCTCTAAGTGTATAACAGCATTGGTCCCTCTATATATAATTACTCAATGTTTTGAGTCTGGCGGTGGCGGCACATTCAGTTGTTTGGCGTTGACAGATGGACGTAAATAATTAATTTTTATATTTTATATAATGAAGGAACCAATATTATAAATTAAAATTAGCATTCTGTACTGAAGGTCGTCAGTAGCTACTAAACAAAACAAAAATGAAGAAAATCGGTTGAGAGACAGAGGAGAAAATGGTACCTAATCGTTTTGTCTCTGCCTATTTATATATATAGAAATGCTGGCTGATCCCTTTGAGACAGATATAACAAAACAATGCTTGGTGGTATATTCATCTTTTATAGATTTACATAAAAGTCAGGAATGGCATAGATCTTTCTTTTACGAATACAGTACTATACACTTCTATCTTCAGGTACAATGTGGTAGTTTGAAAGTAATTTAGACGGTTACACTATTAATCCTTGCCAACTTGAATACGTTAGTTACCTTAAGCATTTCATGCACATTATTATAATCTTTTACACCATCTTCACATGGTGCAAAACAAAATCGCTTCGCGCTGTTTGTCCCTTTGTACTGTTAGATCTTTTAAACTACGCAACTAATTTTAATGGAATTTTCATCAATAGATAGAGTGTTTCAAGAGCAAAGATTGTACGCATAGTTTAATATTGTTTTATGTTAACTTGTTTAAATATGACGATAATTATTTAATCAACGCGTCGCTGCTATACTTGCTCGGCGACAGTTACATGAGAGAGCACATGCGCTCAATTGGCAGAGCATATTGATAATAATGCGAAGGTCTGGGGTTCGATTCCCATGATTCATTGAAATTTCTTTGTGGGTATTTGTGTAGATTCATCGAAAGTTTAAGTTCACACTTGGAGTCGGGCGTTGGCGCTACAATAGTGTTGTAGGATCTTTTTTATTTATCCTAAACGGTTGGCCCGATTGTGTATGTTTGAGTATCCAGTAGGGCTGTTGTCTTCATCATTTCTAGATTTTTTTTACAATACTACTACGTGCGAACTGATAGCGAGCCAGCTACTCAAAAAAATTAAATTAGCCCATCTAACATTAGTACTGAAAAGTTGAGAAAATCTAAGAAAACGTAACATGACACAATAAACTCTTACGGAGGTACTCAGGGTGTACCTAATGAGTATCTATGCACAAAATAAGTACAATAAATGTGCCTATAATGTATAAATTAATTAACAACCTATCTAGCATGTTTTTGAAGTCGGTGCCAAGCAAACCTAAAGTTTGATGGTTTCTTGATGTGCTAGACAAAAATTAACTTGCACCTGTTACTGTTTATATTTATTACTCTATGTGTTGATTCCTAACAAATTTGAAGGTGCAATTATTTATTTATTTTATTTTAAAATCGGATTATATTAAATACAAGTAGTTTAAAAAACACTGAGCTTATATTATTAGATTCCAATAGTTATAATTTTTTTTTATTATTTCTGTGAAATTTGTTATCAAAGGTTAATAATATTGCTATATGATTATTTTTTACATTTGTTCAGTTCTAATAAATATAAACAATTTATGCAAATAGTGACTTTAAGTATTAAGAAATATTCGGAATAATAAGAGACAACCCAGCCCCGTTCCTCCACTTTCAAGAGATTGGAAAATAATTCAAAAGAGCATGTACAAGTTCCTAAACCGAGACCAAAAGAGTATTATAAATAAAACAGGAAAGTTCGAACTATAACTTCAGTGGGGTATGTAAATGCTTATCCAGGATATTCTTCTCGTCAGTTGAATCGGTATAGGTGCACCAAGAGAATTTTATAGAAGCAAAAAAAAATGCATTCAATTCACTTTAAGGCTATGCAGTATTTGTGTTCAAACTATTGTGGGAGACGCATATAACCGCTTGTAGATGATATATTGCTTGATGTGAACAAAATGAAAATTTTCCTCCGATGACCCCATATTTATAATGTCGAAATTTTCAATAAACAAAATAGGCACTATATAAGTGGTTTGGAAATGCACATAAAACTGATGTATTTTAAACACTCAACGATGTTTCAACAACTCTAAGTTGTCATCTTCAAGGAGTAAATTCAAACTAAATTGAAATTACAATTTTCTCTAATTTATACCTACCACTAAACTTAAGTAATTAGTACAAGGGGTAAATCCTAAGTACCTGAATTCTAAAAACAGATTTCAAAGATAAAGCAGATTTTATATAATGCAAATATATGAATTAGGATAATCCTTAATTACCTACCTACTTTTATGCTACATTATTAAGTAATGACATTTTTAATACTTATTTTATGGATTCTTAGAAAGTAAACTATACAATGAACTGTATGGAATAGGACCCTTATCTGAATTCATTAGTTTATTATTTTTATAAATCATAATGCTTTCCTAGGAGTCCAGTTCCCTATAACTATTTATTTGTTTAACTAATTTTAAAGAAGGTAAATCTACAGAGTGGTTGTGTTCTAAAACATGATGTGCAACACTAGATTTATCCGCTCTTCCGTATTCCAAATGGGCAATATGCTCTTTGAAATGGGTACTGATAGATCTGCGTGTCTGTCCATAATACCTTAAATCACAATCATTACATTTGATTTCATAAATACCGGACTTCTCGAAATCAGCAAGTTTATCTTTAGGATTGCCCAACAATTTCTGTAATGTTATAGTTGTTCTATACACCGTCTTCATACCAAGTTCTTTAAACATTTTCTTAAAGCCCCTAGTATAACGACTGAACGGAACCGAGACAAACTTTTGTTCTTATGACTCATTTCGAAGCCGTTTCTTCCTAATTCTTTGGTTACAAATGAAAGAAGTGTGAACTTTTCCGCCAACTATGAACAGATTTCAGTCATTCTTTTTTCTTTTGAAAAAATACATTTCCAAGGTGGTTCCATATTTGTTCAATGACAAGCGCAAAATCGGAGAAAACTTGTAATTTATCATAACATATGGCGAAAGCGCCAGTATTAAAAGATGTCAATAAGTTACTCGAAATCTATGATAAAATTGGTTAAATTTAGATTGCAATTAAATCAAAATATATTTAATTAACTTTTTTCAAGATGAAAGTTCTGCATTTGTCTACGTATATAATGTGCACTTTTTTCTTTTTAATAATATTTAGAAAAAAAGTTATTTTTCACTTTTATAAATAAATGTATACGAGGTTTGTCTAAAAAATATTAATTTTTCTTTAATTGTGAACTATCTACCATTACTTTCTGCAATATCAACACCGGTTTTGAAATAAAGATCATATATATGTAGCCAAGAAGCAGTTGCATAGGCATATAGAAATTGTTTGAAATATAAGGCGTTGTAGAGTTATAATTATATAGAGTGGTTCCGAATGTGTCAGAAACTAAATGTATAGTATAGAGTGGAGTGGAGAGAATTTACAGTTACAAAGGATGGTTGGAAAAAAGCTAGGAAAAATAATTTTATAGGATACCCCATAAGCAGTTGAATATACCTATATGTGATGATTGAAAGTTAGGGCGGTAAAACAACTTTTATACATCGTGGTTAAAAAAATGGTATGTCATACCTAAAGTGGTTCCATAAATGTTATATTGTACAGGGTAGATGACATATATACTGGTGAAGAATTTTTATTATACCTACAGGTGTATAGGCAGTAGCATATACACGATAGTTGGAGTGTAGTCGGATTATAATTACACAAGATGGCTAGAAATAAGTTAGGAAAAAGTTATAATAGATGGTTCATAAGCACATACAGGGTGCTTGAAATACTTTATGAAAGGGAGTTATTTCAAAGAGTGTCTTAATAAATGTTAGAGACTTGAAATTAAACAGATTCCTTTCGTCTTGGGAAAATTAATTTACATAGCAAATGATTATTTGGATATACCTACGTACTCACATTTTTTATGAAACGTTGAATTTACGAGATTAGTTCTGTAACCCAGAAATATCTATATTTCAAGTGCTCATAAAAAATATGAATTTTATTTAATATCAAAGTTACGTTTTAATGTAATTATCGAATTTTTTTTTTAAATGAATGCATTAGTGAATGGAACCTGGAGAGTTTCCACACGAAATCATTTGCAATGCTCAAAAGCGATAACTTTGATAGTACGCCGCCGATATTGAAAAGTGAGTGCTCTTCAGTGTAATTCGATATGTCATTAAAATCAAATAAATTCTCAAACTAATTTCCATGTTTGGGAATACAGCTCTGAGGTCAATTTTCAAGAATTTTTCAGTTTCTTAGAAGGGCGTTTCACAGTCCTTTTAGTAGAAATCTAGCAAGAACCGAGACCAGCTTAAAAATCATGTTTACACACTGTTACTCTAACGCAAATGTTTGAAGTTTTTTATTGAACTGGCCAACAATGGTAAAAAGCAACCGAACAAATTAAATGTAGACATTATAGTTAAAAAATATTGGTTACAGAGTTTAATTTAAAAAAGAAACTGATATGTATACATCCCAATTTTGAATGAAACTAAGCTTTTGGGGCAGGTTCAAACGAATAAAAATTGTTTACAGTAGACCACAAAATAACAGTAGTCTAAAATTTACATGCAATATATGATATCCGATGTATTTTTCCTGCTGAACACAAATCGGTGGTCTCAGCTTTGCCTTCAGTTTCTGAAAAATGGAAAATTTATGAATAGTCGAGCGGCCTTTGAGACAAATGATTTTTGCCTCCTGAACCCCAAAATCTTTGGTCAGATTTGCCTAATCGCCCTTCAATTTTCAACATAACATTGAAAACCTGCATCTGATCTTGAGAGGTGGCGTAATCTGTACATGCGACACATAATTGCTGAAGTATTTTTGCTAGCTGAACAAAAATTCGTTGTGAGATTGCTCCATCACATCTGAAATTTTATCGTCAGTTAATCAAAGTTTGTTAATAACTCTACTTGTTCTTGGCGAGTACAATGTTACTATATACTATGTTGTATGTCCTTCAGTTTGGCGCTAATACATACAATAGTAGCAAATCCCTGTTGTTAACCAATCAATGTTGAATAAATAAACAAACCGTACTTATAAGATCTATTTGTCTGATAAAACAAAATCATCCCGCGTTGTAAAAGTTGCTCAGCGTCATCTATCGAATTGTTTTCCATATAAACATTACTGTTCCCATTGCACCCCCCTTTACGGAGTATTTAAAAAAATATATGCAAATCTTAAACATTTCTCATCAAAAACATTTCTGACCATTTCAACCCAATAACACGCTGCCATAAAAAAATTCATACAAAGTTCAGGTCACGCCCCCGCCATTTTCCTCCTTAAAATATCAATTTTCGTAAACCCTTTGTTGCAACTTCATTTTATCCCCTTTTAAGAAATATTTTGAAAAAAATATGTATGCTTACTTTAATTATTACTTATAAACAATAATTCTGCAACGTTTGAGAAATATCTGACGACATAATAAAAGTTTCATACAAAAGTACCCCACTCCTTCGCCCCGGCCCCTATAAGGTTTTTCGCTAGAAAATAGCTTATAACCGTCTTCAGGGGCCCATCTATCGCTAAACCAAAATTCCTCAACATTGATTCAGCCGTTCAGGGGTAAAAGCGTAACAAATACAACTTTTTACGCAAACGTCCAGCAGTATGTGGTTTGTCGACTATACGGTTTTAAGATTCGGCCCTAGCCGGGGCTGCAGCCACACTTGCTCCCCTAGGTCCGGCCCTGAGTAACATTAACAATTTTTCTTTGAATTTACTGCTCAAATGCTTATTGGGTATTGGTAGGATACCCAGTGGACAAAAAATGAACTGATAAAAACGAAATAATCGAGACAGATTTAGCAAGAAACAAAACAAACATATTTTTTTTAGATATAAAGCCCTCGAATATTTTCTGGTTCCACGCACTGTTGTTCACCCTAGTAACCGATATTTTCCAACAATCTAATTACAGCAGCCCGGATATTTCGTTCAATTTTCCGCTTTTCCATGCACTACATTCCAATTTGCAAATATTGAATTACAGAGTATATACCATTTGCAATTCCACATTCCTTTTGTATACGATATCAAACGCGAAAAGCAGCTTGCTTGAATAAAAACCAAAAAAAAAGAGTCTTGTGTACGAGTTACGTCAGATCAGCATGACATTACGCGCCGCGCCGGGCATGGCGAAAAATCGTGCTAGGCCATGGACGTCGCCACGCCGTGCCGCGACGCCCGTTGTTCTGTCACAGTGGAAAGCGATGTTGCCAAGCGACGCGGCGAATCGATTTGAAAGGACACGTTACAACTACAGGAACGGCTCAGAAAATATGTGTCAATAATGCGTGTCATTATTATCATTTAATAAGATTGAAAACAATAACTTCAAGATGTGCTATAATCTAGGTAAAGCATTATTGGTTAAAAAAATGTTTTTTTTTAACGTTTAATCTATTAAGGAATATCCTTAGCTGATCTCATATACTTTTCTGCGACGTGCAACTTGCAGTTTTGCAGAAAAATTTCATCGAAATGACATAACGGACATTTCCATATAAATATTTCAATTCCAACGTAATAGTGCGGTAATTTTAGGCACTGGAAGTTTTAATTTAATTGCGAATTTGAAAATTGTCTATGTACATCTCAAGCATATAGGTAGTAAAGCATAGTATTTTCGGCTCCTTAAATCAATGAGTACCAAGCTCGTTTTGATTGTATACCAGGCAAATACCTATTAAAATGCAAATTTTTCCATTTTGCGAAGACGGTGCTTTTGGTTGTCACATTCTCCCGGCCTAATAGAAAATTCAATGACAACACATGTCAAACTTTAAACTGCTATTTGGTGCGTTTATAGACAGGGTGTTTAGTTATAGCAAACAAATTCACAAAGTAAAGTGGTAGAAGGAGTTGCATTTATATGAAGCCTGAAATATAGGACGGACTAGAATGATAGTGGTCCGTAGGCAGTCGTATATACAGGATGGTTGGAATATAGAGTGGACTGGACGTTTGGTGGTATAAAAATGTTGGAAAAAATGTGAAATTAAAATTATATAGGGTGATTAAAAAACTGTTATATGATGTGGACATAAGCAAATCATATACAGGATGGTTGAAATATATGCTGGAGTTGAATTATATTTATACAGTGTGATTAAAAAATTATTTCTTTTATAACCCATAAGAAGTTACATAAAGTGTGGAGAGGAATTAATGTTACACAGGGCGATAATATAAAATGTTTAAAATGAACTAATTTATGGGGTAGCCCACAAGGAGTTATATACTATGGTTGAAATATAGGACGGATTTGACTCCGTAAATGTGGGATGGATTCGACTCCGTCCTATAGTTTACAGAAGGCAGCTAACAAATTTATGCTTGTCCGTGGGCAGTCGTATGTACAGGATGGTTGGTACATATTGGAGTGGAATTATCTATAGTTATACAGGGTTGTCAAAAAAGTTGAAAAAAGGTTACGTGGCTTAGTCCATAAGGCATAAATATATTTTGGGCTTATAAAGTCAACGCGTACTAGTACATTTTGTTCGTAAAGATTTACCTGTCAATTTAAATGAGTATCATTGTGTAATGTTGAGGCTTTCGATGTTACCTGATTCTGTCTATTAAGGTTATAGATACAAAATATAAAATAAAGAATAAAAACTACCTGAGTTCAAAAAAAACTAAAAAGTTGAAAATAAAACATTTTTAAAAAATATATAACCGACTTCTACCTATAACTAAAAAGCTAATAATACTTGTTAGGACCTACCCAGGAAGTAAAAAATGTACACATTAAAAGGTGCTTATTCTGTATAAATTAATTACATACTAATCTAGTACATTTTTGAAGTCGGTGCCAAGCAAATCTAAAATCCTTCATTGCGTACTTATCTACCACTTCATCAAACTTGATTCATTTAGAAGTCGGTAAAAAATGGGAATCCCTATAGTTGACCAATGGAATGGAAAGAGCGAAGCATGTTACATCCTATATGACCTTGACCTTAACCTCAAGGTCAAGATAATGAAGTGATCGAATCGATTTTCAAATAAGAACTCCATTATTGACCAGAGGAATGGAAATAACGGAATTTTTTACATCTTATGTGACTCTGAAAAATTAATGCAATTCTACCACTTATTTGGAATACAGTAGTTCCTGGATGAAATTACTAATGGTCGTGTCCTTTTGAACACCTCTATATCGACACACTTGAGATCACAAAGCTCTATATTAAAAAAACTTTTTCAAGGTATTCATTCATCTGTTCTTGTTGCAAATAATATTAAAATAATTTTATCAAATATACAAATTTCAATTTGATTTCTCTCAAAAACAATCACAGTAAGGGAATGGACGCTTACCATTTCTTGATAGATAGTGCCCAAGTATTACAAGTATAAGGCTTGGCCCCCACACAACAATTTAAAGCAGCGATGCGCTTACAGGGTTGTATCTAAAGTACATCTCCAACAATCCTACAGCAACAACACTCGTATTTTAAAACTTCTTTCAACATCGGAAAACGTGAAATTCAGAATAACAAATGGAGATTATGGAACTGTCATCAACAAACCATTAAAGGAACTATGTAAAGCAAGAAGAAACCTCGACAGCTGATCTAATATATAAGAGACTTGAACACAGATAACAGTGATAGTTTTCAAGAGCGGCAGCAATTTAAAAAGTATGATAAATAACAAAAGCATACCATGATAGACTGGTGCCTCTACGTGGCATCTATAGTAAATACCACAGTGGAGAAGTGAAACAACCTGGATTGTGGAGCACCGCATGACTACCAGTGTGGAGAGCTCGTAATCTGTAATAACCTAATTAGCCTCATCGACCGTATATCACAACATTAAATGGAACTATGCTAAGGTAATCAAAGAGGCGTACTGGCACAGGAGTAGATTTATATAAAGCGAACACATAATTTCTTATGAGAAATTATCTGTAATCCTTCTGTCATCTTTACAAGAAGAACCAAATTTAATCGATTTATGCCAATTTTGCCACTACAGCCACTAGCGGATCCAGTGCGGGGGGCTAAGGGGCTGAAGCCCCCCCAAATCATCTGAGTGGTATACTTTTTTTAGTGATATCAAGCCCCCCCAATGACAATCCTAGATCCGCCCCTGACTACAGCTAGGCTGATTGGTCCATGTAAGGAACAGAATTGTCTAGTAAGCATAACTAGTGAGGCATATCTGCTCTGCGGTATAAGATACAGATCATCTGAATTTACCATTATTCACAGTACCACTTTGTACTTACTCTGTCAGTGTCGTTTAAAAAAATTAGTTGCATGGAAATTTCAAGTAGACCAAAAGTTGAAAGCTGACGCTAGGTTCACTATAACTAATCATAGTGCGAATGTGCATTTTGAGCAAAGAATGAAGTGTAAACGTTAGCGCGAACTTTACTCACTACCTTTCAAACTGTCCATGTGTCCGTATATGCTTTAAAATTATCCTTCCTGGGCAGACTGAATTGTAAACATGGCAAAGTCACGTGGCATAGAAGATCCACAGATTTGACCGAATGCTCCTCTTCCGTTGGATAATTGTGAATAACAACCTTAATATACCATATACTTTATCTTTGAGAATTCTCTAAATATATACATTATAGGATCTGAATACGCTGCGAACTTTTGTTGAGGCCAGAATATTCGATCCAGTATTTCAATAATACCTTCTTGAACCATGGGTTAAAGACTTGCCCACAGCCAGCGTAGTTAAATATATATCTAAATTTTTAAAAGAGTAAAATGTATACTCTCCAGTACCGAATAATCATACTTGTCATTTTTTATATCAAAAACGTTTTTCCAATTAGTTTTGCACACAAAAATAAACAAAAGGAAATAGATGGGAGTCTAATTTCCTGCTAGCACAACAAATATAATTTTTGCTTAAACAGAGAGAAAAGGACAAGGCTAGAACATATTGTAAAACCGTAGAAAACTATAATAATATTCACTAAGGATCAACGTGTTAAACCGAAAAATGCATTGTTTTTCAGTGATTTATTTACAAAGTTCGGCAGTATGAATAGTGCCACGCTTCTAAGATTATCCTGTTCAACAACTACCAGATGACGAACAGGATAACCGAATGGAATTTTGCGAAATATTGCTAGATAAGTGTAATAATGATCAACTTTTTGTAAAAACATTATTTTTTCAAACGAATGTACATTTACATTAAAATGGTAAAGTCGGTAAGCGAAATTGTAGATATTGGGTAAGAGGAAATACACACTTTTTAGTTATATCATTGTGAAACTATCAAACATTTAATTAACTTGAAATTCATAACAACGAACTTAAAGCCAGGCCTTGAAATGTTCATTAAATTTTCAATATTCAATTCGTATCTTTCAAAAAAAAAACTCCGTTACAATAACCTAGACGAGTCTACAAATAACCAGGTTATAGTTCAGTATTTTAATAAACATCAGCATATTAAATTCAATTACACCATGTAGTTCAGTGAATGAAGACAAAAAAAAAGGTAATACTTACACTCTACTTCAAAGTTGACCCTGCGACGGGGGTTGCTTTTTCCCCGGGGGGATGTTAACCCTTCTCGGGGGGTTAAAAATATTATATGAAAAAAGTCAGGAGATGAATAAATTAACAAATTTTAAGCAACTTTTGTTCTATAACGTTTTTTTTAAGTTAATTCTTTTCGATTTAATCGCAAGTGACAGTAACGATTTTTCAACCAAAAAAAAACATGTTTTCATTCGGTTTATCGTAAAATAACTGAAAAACAATGCATTTTTCAGGAAAAGTTAAAAAATCCTTTAATTTGATTTTTAGGGAACCTCTGTCACATCACAACAATTTTCTCCTAAACTACTGAACGGAAGAGGTTGAAATTTGGTATAAATGTATAGTTTGGTGACTCAATTAGAATTACATATCATAAAAGAAGAAGTTTTGATTTTAGGGGTACTTCGAAAAAATCGACCGTCCCCCCCCTTGATCTCCGAAACTACTTAGCCTAAAATTTTGAAAAAAACGAGAAATATAGAACGTTGCCCGAACTTTACAGGAAAAATAAGTAGAAACCATTGATATTAATTTTGGGGGGCAAATTATAGAATTAAATGAAAATTAATTTTTTTTTTCAACAGATCATGTAATACATCAAATGAAAGGTCCCATTCTGAGGAACACAAATATATTTTTTCATATTCAAAAAAATAGTTAAAAGATATTAACAAATATATACCAAAATTTACCACCCCCCCCCTTATAAACGAAACTATAAAACGTAAAGTTTTGAAAAAAATTAGAGGTATAGGGTCTGACTTGAAGTTTACTGGAAAAATAAGGAAAAACCTCTACTTTTAATTTTGGAGGGCAAATTACAGAATTAAATGGAAAATAGAAAGTTGTTTCTAACCCATCAAGTAATATATCAGATCAAATCATTATGACGAATACAAATTATTTTTTTAAATATTTTTAAAACAAATTATTTAAAAGATATTAACAAAAATATTTAAAAAAATTACACATTCCCCCCCCCCTTTATCTCTGAAAGTATAAGACGCAAAAATTTAAAAAAAATAGAGGGTAACCTCTCACATGAACTTTACTAAAAAATAAGAAGAAACCCCCTAATATTGATTTTGAGGGACAAATGATAAATTAAACGAAAAATAAAAAAATAAACTTGTTTCTAATGGATCATGTAATATATCACATCACAGGGGTCATTATGACGAATAATAATATATGTTTTTTAATTTTTGTAAAATAAATATTTTAAAATATATTTTAAAAAATTACTCATTTCCCCGTTATTCTCCAAACTATAAGACCTTTTTTTTGTTTACAGAAAAAATACGAAGAAATCCCTCATATTAATATTGAGGGCCAAATTATAGAATTAAACAGAAAATAAAAAAAATTAGAAGCATCATGCAAATCATCAAATAGAATGGCTCATTATGAGGAATACAAATAAATAATTTTCATATTTTTAAAATTAATTGTTTACAAGATATTAACATAAAGATATAAAAAAATCTCATTTCTCGCTTTATTTTCGAAACCTACCTAAAATTTTGAAAATAATTAGGGGCTCATTTGAAATTTACAAAAAAAATATTAGAAAACCCCCATAGTTTTAGGGACAAATTATGCAATTATATGGAAAATAAAAATTCAATTTTCAAACGGATTATGTAATATATCAGATAAAAGGCTTATTATGTGAATTACAAATATATCATATTTTAAAAGATATTAACAAAAATATTAAACATCGACTTAATTCCCACTTTAGAAACTACATTATTTAAATTTTGAAAAATATATTTTATTTGTAATTTTAAATAATTTGAATAACAGATTTATTAATTTATAATTTAAAACTTGACCTGTTTTGCCCTTTATCTTTCAATCTACAGAGCCTCAAAATTCAGACAGTAGATTATAAAAGGATGCCATGAAAGTTTATTATTATAAATTAAACTGTAATGTTAATTTTTGGGGGCCAAACTAGAAAATTAAAAATATAAGTATTTTTATAAAAATCAAGCGAATCCTGAAGCAGACAAAATAAAAAGTCAATGTGTTTAAAATGAAAGTGTATATTTTTTATAAATTTAAATCGCTTACTTTAAAAGATATTAGGGTAACTATAGGAAAATGCAATCATTCCCTGCTTGTCTGAAACTGGAATATTAGAATCTTTAAGGTGGTAAGGAACCCTTAGTATGCGAGTCAAATTCGCACTTGATCAAATTATTTACAAAAGTCTCTAGCATGAACTTATGACATAAATAAGGTTTTTTGACAAAAAATGTACAAATAACCCCCTAAATACCACCCCAGTTGAAATTAAGTGCTACCACTTCACAATTACCAGCTAAAAGCTCATGTAAAATGAAAATGAATTTAACCCTTATTTTCAAAGGTCTTGAGCTGAAAGGATGGCCTAATAAATAGTACTATTTATAAACTTGTAAAAACTTTAAACGATCATATCTAACTTAATTTTTATCATACAAAAAAAAACGAAAACTCCAATTTTCTACTCTACAAAATTTTGCCTATCTCTCATAGTTTTAAAATTATTTTGAAAACAAAACAATTTTTTGCAAAATTACAATGGTACAATATTCTCTTGAGGTTCGACTTTTTTCAAAACTACTTTCTTTAAACCGGTCAAACTTTTTGAGCCTATTTGAAATAAGTAAGTCAAGTGATTTATGAAGTGGTAGCACTAAATTTCAACTGAGGTGGTATATAGGGGGTAATTTGTAATATTTTTTTGATAAAAAAAACAAAAACAACCTTATTTAGTTGTAACTGGCTTAATTGTCATGCTAGGATTTTTTTAGCACTTTAAAAAAGTATTTATAAACTTTTCCCGAAAAATGCATTTATTTTTCAGTTATTTCACGATAAACGTTTAAATTTTTGTTTTAGCAAATAAAACAAAATTTCAACAAGCTATAACTCCGTTTGTGTTAGTTCTACAGAAACCACAAACCCATTTTTTATATTTTTTTTATAAGCTACATTTTTGATTGAAATGATTTTTTTCTTCTAGTGCGTATTTTTAAAGAAAAACCGTATGAAAACATATATTTTTTTTGGTTGAAAAATCGATACTTTCACTTGCGATTAACTCGAAAAGGATTGAGTTTCAGAAAAAACTTTATGGAACAAACGTTGCTTACATTAGTTCGTTTATTCATTCCCGGATTTTTTTTTTCATATAATATTTTTCACCCCCGAGAAGGGATAGCAGGAAAAAAGCAACCCCAGGCACAGGGTAACTTTGAAGCAGAGGGTAAGTAGTACTCAAATCCAAGTTTTGAAGAAAATCGGTGTTGCTTGGACAAATTGCCCGGGAAAATGGTCGTTGGATGGACTTATGCCATTTAAAACCCTTTTATCCCAATATAGTATTACTGTTTAAAATGCCTGCACTAAATAAATTTGCCAACGACTCCTTATTTAAATATTCGATCTATTTGGACCCCAATTATATTGCGCTATATAAATTTCCATTTGATAGTTTCCGTTTTCCCCGGGGAACGCAACTCACATTTTCATGAATGTGAAAATATTCAACAAAAGCGCAGTTTTATTTTTACGTCGTTAAAATTTTATTCCGTTTTACAAGCACCACAGATAGCTCTCTGCAGGCGCACGATATTTCAGAATATTTCTATCCTCTGATTCACTTATTAATAAGCGATACACCATGTATCCCTTAACAACGCACGTGAACATTTAGCTTCAGTTTCGGCTGGCGCTTCAGCTTCGAGGTTCATACTAGAATAAGAACGAATAAAAACAACGTGTTCGAATAACGATTTGTAGAAACTGAAATACAATATCATTGCAGAGGAATACAAAAAAATTAAAGCATTGAAGAGGAATATTGAATTATCTAGTCCCGCATTTCGTTTGATGTTCCGGAAAATTTAGTTACGATATATCTCTTGAGTATTTTTACTGGATTTTTTTGAAACTTTCTTTCTTTTCCAACAATTGCATATGATTTGTCGGTTCATATACCAGTTTTTAAATAGATACTGTCTCATATACAGACCAATCAATATAGCAAAAATTAACTGATAATGTGTAAAAGATACTATCAGGATACCGACTGTGCCATCACATTAGCAAAGATTCCTAGCAATATTTTGCTATGTTTTCCACTCGCAACTATGGTTTTTTACTTTGTTATAAGCAATTGAAGCAAGAACATTACGTTTTTTTTCTTAGCATGTTTATAAAATCAAAAATAATAAACTAATCTCAATGGTGTCAACAGGTCAATTGTAAAGCATTAAAATTCCAATGAAATGAGCCCAGGCTCGATCCGATTGGATCATTAGTAACAGGGAAAAATACAAAAATACTGAAAAACGTAGGATTTTTTTTTAAAAATCGTATCGTATCGTATAACTGGGCTTGTAGGAACTAATAGTAATTTACATCTATTTTATGTATGCCAAAACCAGACGTTACCGATTTATTAGTTTTTGAACAATTGTGATATAAAGTTTTCTGTTCACTATTTTTGCATTGTGCCCCCATGCGTCATAGATAATCAAATTTCAATTTTGAAAAAAGTTTTGAAAGTAAGGTGTCATTCTACAAAGCCTCTATTCTCATTTTTCACTAAATGTCTGTGAAATATCTGAAAAATGTTAGCAAACATGACAAAAAATTGGGCGAGCGTATGAATATATCCAAAGAGTGGGGGAAATACGGTTGTTGAGGGGAAGCGTATAGTAATATATAGTAGAGGCACATACATAGATCGTTTTAATATTTAAAATCCTCACAAGAATTTTTCTAATGACCGCTCTCTTTCGATGTTCCGTACACCCAAAATCCTCAAATTAAAGCAAAAACGAGAAACCATTTACATATAAATATATTAATAAACAAAGAGTTCTCATTTGATATAATAAAATCGAACAAATCACTCTGTATAGAAGTTTTTTTAGCGATTAGATTCTTTCACCATCTGTCAGAGTGACAGTTACTATCGATAATAATTATTGTTAGCAGTTCCCCTCAACAACCGTGTTCCCCCACTACTCGAACACATTCATACGCTCACCAAAGTTTGGTCATTTTTGCTGACATTTTTCGTATATTTCACAGAAATTTAATGAAAAATGAAAATAGACCTCTACTTTCAATATCTCTATTCTGAATTGATATTTGACGATCCATGTCGCATGGAGACACACTGCAAGAATAGTGGACTGAAAACTTCAGATCGCAATTTTTCAAAAACTAATAAACCGATAGCGCCTGGTTTGGTCACGCATAGTAGATATCAATTACTATCAATTCCCACAAGCCCAGTTCTACAACTTCGATAGTGACGGAGTTATGATAATATAAAGAAAACCGCTAAATTTTCCATTATTTTTTGTTTCTCCCTGTTACTTAAGATCTGATCGGATCGATCCTGGGCTCATTCCATTGGTATTTCCATGCTTTACAATTCACTTGACACCATTGCGATTAGTTTATTATTTTTCATTTTATAAACATGCAACGAAAAAAAAACGCAATTTTCTTGTTTCACTTGTTTATAATAAAGTAAAAAACCATAGTTGCGAGTGAAAAAGGTAGCAAAATATCACTACAAATCATTCTTAATGTGATGGCACAGGCAGTATCCTGATAGTATTTTTTGCACGAGAAAATCTCTATTGATTGGTCTAATACTATCATTACTAAATGTCTTATTAAATAATCTCAAATAACGCTGGTTAATCCTGACATCACAGAAAACAAAACTTATGACAACATGCTAATTAAAATAATATACAAAAATGACTTATGAAAGTATGTAAGTACTTTTAATAATGAGCAAAAAACAAAAAAAAAATGTAGCATTAAATACTTGAATGTCAACAGTAATTAAACTGATAATAGTCAATACATTTAGTAATTGTCTTCTAAATGTGATTTGTGGCATGTTCTTGATTATTTTTAAGTTTTCTTGGGAATAACAACACAATTGAATTAAAAAAACTGTATATTGAATGAATATATGCTTAAAAATATGTAATGAAAATGTTTTGCAATTTACATTTTCATTACATATTTTAAAGCCATTGACAACGAAGTCACAATCGAATATCGAATATACAGCTTTTTTAACTCAATTGTGGTGTTATTCCCAAGAAAACTTAAAAATACTTTTAGTAATGTATCGAATGTTGGTACTGAGTATGTTAAAAAACATTTAAATAATAATGTCAACGTTAATTGAAATATTTTACATATCTACGAGGGTGAATCAAATATGAACTGGACTTTTTTTAAATTTTATTGGTACGTTCAATACAAATTTTAATACAAATTATTTTTCTACATAGTCTCCTCTCTTATGTATACATTTTTCCCATCGAATCGGAAGTTTTTTAATACCTTCTCAAAGAATGAAACTGGTCGTGTCGATAACCAATTGCGCACAAAACGTTCTACACCTTCGTTGTCCTCAAAGTGGTGGCTTCCCAGTTCTTCTTTAAGTGGCCCAAACATGTGGTAGTCACATGGCGACAAATCAGGACTGTAAGGCGGGTGTTCAAGGGTTTCCCAATGCATTTTGTTCAATTTTCCTTGAGACAATGCAGCTGTATGTGGCCGAGCGTTGTCATGCAACAGAATCACAATTCAGATAGATATATCTCGCCTCTTTTGCCGATAGGCAAGTTTCACTTGTTGGAGTAGTTCGCAGTAATACTCAGCATTAATTGTACGGCGTTCGTGCAGAAAATCGATCAGCAGTACCCCTTTCGAATCCCAAAAAACTGTTGCAAGAATTTTCCCTGCAGAAAGACGGGTCTTGGCTTTCCGCGGTGCTGTCTCTCCAGGTTTTCGCCACTCCATGCTTGCACGTTTGGACTCCGGGGTATAATGATGCACCCATGTCTCATCACAGGTGACAATATGTCTCAAAAACTCATCCCCTTCTGCTCGATATCTTGCTAACAGCCTTTCACATACGGCAAGACGGATTGCTTTCTGATCTTCCCTTAGAAGGCGAGGAACCCATCTTGCACACACTTGTCGGTAACCCAGCTCATCTGAAATGGTTGATTGAACACTCCCGTATGATATTCCAACGTGTTCAGCAATTGCCAATACTGTAAGATGGCGGTCACCTTCAATCAGCTCACGAATTCAATTTATTTCAATTTATTAGCAAAAAAAAATACAATTATAGTTGTTACAATAAGATTGTCACTAACATTATTACCAAGGTAACAGTAATAAGTAAAATATCAAACATTAATGTTAGAATGGTAAATAAGAGAGAAAAAAAAATGAACACCTAAGCATAAGCTTGTGTTGTGTCCAAGAGAACATTCAAGTATGTTTAAGTTAGTGCTAAATTCATTACAATTAATATATGCTACTTTACTAACCAAGACATTCATATATACTCGTACCTATATACATAAACATATACTCATAATACACACAGACAGATATACTTATACTAACCCATACATACCCTTAATTAATATATATTATAATATTCCAATTTACTAGTCACTGATACATACCCTTAAATAATACATATTTATAATATTCTATTTTACTAGTCACTGAGAATAAAATAATTACAATAATACAAAAACAACAAAATATAACTAAAATATAACTACATAAAGTATAACTAATCATGAATTAGAAATAGAGATATGTAAATACGGGTATTGTTCTTTAAATAAAGTAATTTATTTTTAGTGTTTTGATTATACCAGAAGGGCTAATAAGCTATCATAGTTCTGGGCTATGTATATATTTAATTTTTTATTGAAATGTTTCTTGGTTAGTTTTTTGAAAATAAATGGAATCACATTGTATACTTTTATACCGTTATATAGTATGCATTTTTGACATACAGTTTTATTCATTCGCTCAGATTTGAGCAACTGTTTATCCTTTTGTCTGGTGTTATGTGGATGGTTTGTTTTAATGAGGTTATTCTCTGAATGTATCGTCTTTAGCAATTATTAATGTTAAAGACCTCGCACGTTCAATATTGTCGGTGTATATAAATATGTTTGACACTTTGACGATTATTAACCTAAAGATTATTCTAAGTATGTAATTTTGACATACTTCTATTTTTTAAGTGCGTGTTATATGCCGCACCCCAAACGCATATACCATACCTTATTATGGAATCGACTAGACTATTATACACTATAAGTAAAAGCTTTTATTTAGTAAATTACGGAGAGTGTAGAATTTATAGGTAAGCTTTTTAACTCTTTTGACAAGGTGTTCGATACGTGTTTTCCACTTTAAGTTTCATCAATCAACATACCTAAGTATTTTATTGATGATACTTGCTTAACGCTTTCCAGGGCTCCATTAATTGTTAGAGGTGATAGAGCCGCTCTTCTACCTTTGTTGGTGTAAATCCTACATATTTAGTTTTAGATACGTTTAAATTCAGGCTGTTTACATCTAACCAATTTTTGACATTCCAGGCTTCCTCCCATGTTGTCCCATTACATATTAGTACAGTATCATCGGCATAAGAGACTATACTACATCTTTCATAAGATAGCAAATTATTAACAAAAATTAAAAATAATGTAGGACCTAAGACTGTGCCTTGTGGGATTCCGGTTTTCACAAATCTTTTATTACTAATGTCATCTCCTATTCGTACTTGTTGCGATCTTTCTGACAAGTAATTATTAAAAAGTGCAGTATGGGTCCCCGTATGCCAATCTCATTTAGTTTGCTTAATAAAATTTTATGTGATACCGTATCGAAGGCTTTTTTGAGATCAAGAAATACTGCAATTGTTTTTTTATTTTCATTTAAATTCTTCAGTATACTTGTCGTTAGTTTTTGTAAAGGTTGCTCTATCCCTACCTTTTTGAAATCCATATTGATTTGTGGATATTATTTTATTTTTGTCTAGGAAAGACCATATTCTTTTGTTCAGGCATTTTTCAAAGATTTTTCCAAAGTTGTTAATTAGGGAAATGGGTCGGTAATTTGTCATTAGATCTTTTCTATCTGATTTATATATAGGCACTACAAGACCTTCTTTAAATTGATATGGAATGCTTGATGTCTGAAAAATTAGGTTAATTATGGAGTAAGCGGTTTAGAGATATTCAGTTTTGTTAATTTAATTATTTTTATACTCAATTTGTCAGGCCCTGGAGATGCAAAGTTTTTTAGCGTCGATATTATGTCTTCAATTTCTAAATAGTCGGTTGGAGTCAAAAACATCGCGTTGGTATATTGCTTAGTCTTCATTGTTTTTATTTCTATATGTTTTTACTAATTTTGTTTGCTATTTTCTCCCCAATTCTACAAAGAAGTCATTGAAATGATTTGCTATTTGTTTTGGGTTGCTAATTATTTTGTTATCGATACTGATTTTGTTTATAGTGTTTTTGTTTGATGGAACATTTGTGACATCATTTATGACTTCCCAAGTTTCTCTTATAGTTTGAGTTACATTGCTGTAATTTATTTTCATAATAGTCATTTTTTAAAGTTTTTATTAATGTACCGAGGAAGTTTCTATACTTCTTATATTCTTCTTCTAATTTTTATTGTGTTTATTTTTTAAGAGTTTCTGTTTAAGCATATCTCGCTTTCTAATGGCCGTTAGTATTCCACATGTCATCCATGGTTTTATTTTTGTTCCCTTGCAGTTATTTTTATTTCTGTTGTTGATTGGCTAATAATGGCAGTAAACTGCTCGTAAAATATATTTACGGCGGATTGAGGTTCTTGTGCAGCGTATACCTGATTCCAATTTGCATATTTTATTTTATCCAATAAAAGTCTTTCATTCAGTTTTTTGATGAGTTTCGGTTTTTGAATTTCTTGACGCTTTTTCTTTTTGAAATCTAATATTATAAATTAGGGGATAGTGATCAGTTAAACTATTATTAAGAACTAGAGCATTAACTTGCACTTTATGTTTTGTTTGTTTATTTATGTATGGGATATCTGATCTATTGTTGTAGAAGAGTTGTTATCTACCCTTGTTGGTATATTTTTTGTGGGACAAATCCATTCTTAGCCAACATATTTAAATAGATAATCGAAGACAAAGTTAGTACATTGTTTGGGTTGATGTCAATATTCACATCCCCAACCGCAATTGTTATTTCATCCTTAGATAGTGCGGACAGGTAGTCATCAAAGTCCTGAACAAAGATACGTTCATTTGTTGGGTTTGGCCTATATATACCTATTATATTTATTTTTGTCTTATTAAACACTAATTTGCACTCAAGCAAGCAGACCTCTGTTAATGGAATTTTCTTAACTTCTGTAACGAGATTTTCTTTAACATACATTACAACTCCATCACATTATAAAAGAAGCTTCATTGTAAAAAATTGAGAATCCATCAATGTTAAAATCTGATATATTTTCTATACACCAGGTTTCCGATAGTACTATAATGGCGATATTATTTTTTCTGTTGTTTTCATTAATAGTTATACATAGCTCATCAAAGTTAGCTCTGAGACTCCTAATATTATAATGCAAAATAGTAAGTTGTGAAATTCATCCAATAAACAAATACCCCTATTCACCTCCCTAAAATCTTCACACGTCACATTTTTTAATTCACTAAAATTATCTAATATATGAAACGCTTCATTAATATTTCCCGCCATATTGTAAGTCTCTAAAATCTTACACTATAAAAAAGTGGTAAATATAGACTTGTATATATATGCAAAGGAAAGCTGATTCAATTTCGTAATTCAATTTTTACTAAAATTATAGTGTACAATTAACTAATTTATTTAATACAAAACTTACTAATCAATTTTCTGTAAAGTGATTCTATTTAACGTCGTCAGCACTCGGGTTTGATCTGGTTTTGACTCTGCTTGTTCCTTTTGTGTCTGGTTCTTTACTACTTTTTGGATCTCCTGTACTTTTAGACGAATTTTGTATGCCTTTATGCTTTTTTGCTATTCCTTCCGTACTTTTTGGTGTTTGATCCGTATAATTGTTTCGTTTTCTTGTGGTGTCCTGTGATTTTTGGAAACGCCGGAGATTTAGTTTGCGTTTCCGTTTGTGCTTGAAATTCACTATCCACCTTCCTTTTCTCTTCTATTTTTCAATTTCTATTAGTTGTTGACGGTATAGCTTTTGTTATTTATGTACAGTTTGTTTCCTTGATGTAGCTTGTTTCTTCAGGTTTATTATGTCTGTTTAGTTTGAGATGTCTTTTTAATATTTTTTGGTCTTGTTGTTCAGTTGGCGTTAGGTCGTTCGCTATAGATATTCCCGTATTTTTTAATTTCTTAACGTTACGTAAAATTTCTTTTTTCTTAAAAAGGATAAAAACTCTAATTTTAAGGGAGATCCCTTTGATTTCCCAGACTGTACACGTTATTCACGTCACTCGTTTTTACGTCTGTTCCAAGATGTCTATTTAGTTCTCCTATAATGAGTTGTACTGGTATATTTTCCGGTTCTGGGTTTAGGCCAAATATTACGATATTGTTGTTAGTTAGTTGTTTTTCTAATTTCTGTACTTGGGAGCGTAGAAAGGTATTTTCCTGCTCAAGGCTGTCGACTTTTTGCTTCAATTCTTTGTTAGTTAAACACAGCCTCTCTTCAGTGGCTTGTATTTGACTTATTAATTCTTCTTTATTTCTCTCCAACAGCAGTATTATGTCATGCTTAAACCTCTCCATTTCCTTTAAAATCGTGCAGATGTTTGCATTTTCGCCCATCACTTTTTATTATGTTTAACGTTTCAATATTATATTTTTTGCCGGGGTGATGTTACCAACCGTTTATTTGTTTGGATACACAAGTTTATTTGCCTTCAATTTACTTGTAAATCCTGATTGTAACAGATGGGTTGCACGTGTGTTAAAGTACCTCCGAGCTTCAGACTTCTTGACCTTTTGTCGATTTTGGTAATATTGAATGTATTACGGAGCCCGTTTGTTCGGCTAGAAATGCTAGAGTTTTAATTTAATTATTGTCTTTTATATAACTGTGACGTTTTTTTTTCACATGCACTTTCACTTATCACTGTTTTTTTTTATTTGATCATTTAATTTTTTTTTTATTCTCGAAACTTTAGGTATAACCAATTTTTATCACAGGGTTCTTAGCGCTGTAAAACGTGACCGCCTTGACCGGAGACCGAAATGCAACAAATTGCGTAGATATTCGCCTCATTGATGCTTGTCGTGGGACGGCGTGCATGAGGCTCATTTTCCACTGCCTCTTGGCCATCTGAAAACTTTTGGTGCCAGTCGTACACTTGGGTCCTTGAAGGTGTTTCATTGCCGAACTGTGCAGATAGTTACGCAAAAATTTCAGACGGTCTAACGCCCTCCCGCGCCAAAAATTTGATAACAACACGTTGCGCAACAGACGTATGCACCTCTTGCTCTGACATGATACTACTAACAGCGCATCGACTACGCCTCGCCAAACCGACGAACTCCCCTCTTCTAAACATCCCTACCTAACATATATCGAGACGTCACGCCACTCGAATTACCTACAGGGCGAGAAACAGAAAAGTCCGGTTCATATTTTACATATCTACGAGTATATATACATAGGCATAGGCAAAGACAAAACGATTAGGTACCATTTTCTCCTCTGTCTCTCAACCGGTTTTCTTCATTTTAGTTTTGTTTAATAGCTACTGACGACCTTCAGTGCAGAATGCTAATATTAGTTAATAATATTGGTTCATTCATTAAATAAAATATAATAAAAATTCATTATTTACGTCCATACTTCAACGCCAAACAACTGACAGTGCTGCCGCCGCCAGACGGTCAAAACATTGAGTAATTATGTATAGAGGGAGCAATCGTTAGAAATACTTAGAGCATGTACTTCTGGAAGTGGCATGCAAGCGTTGTTATTGTTTAGTGGTAAAATAGTCAATGTAGTAGATCAGTATTGATTTTTCGGACGCGTTGCAGTAACTTTCATATTAAATATTCTGTTTTTAATGTGAATTTAAGTATTTGATTAATATATTATTATCACAACGTTCCGTAAGGTGTTGTGTAAAAAATTGTCAGCCAGCGGACAATAGAAAATGCATTAAATATTTAAGTTCTCCTAGGGTTGTTGGTCCTCTCTTTTCTTTAATATTCCTTAACTTGATTGAAACCGCAAATGACGAAAACATTTAGGTTGCAAAGAACAATCTTCCAATTATTATATCGAGTATTTTGCCAGGAGCGGTTCCAGCCAAAAATTTGGAGGGTCATTCATCTGTCAAAAATATTTCGAATACCGATATTTGATTACATTTTTATTTTCATTTTATTTCAATAGATTTGTTAATATGAGTGAACAATTTTGGTCATTACATCTACTTCTCTGATTTCTCCACAACTCTGTTTCTTATAAAAATATACTTTTTACAATTTCATGAAATAGGGTCGAATTTCGACCACTGGGCGACCACTAGTAATTATAAATCCACCAACAAGTGCTTCGAAAGTTTTCCTAGTCACAAATAAACAATTCTGGCGAAGTTGACCATTTTAATAACGCAGTAATGTGTTTCCTTCTGTCTGTATATTCATTCAATGTATAACTAAAGGTATGTCGCCAGATCATTTAAAAAAGGTAAGTTATACTATTTGTAAATCGGTGGATAAAAAGTTGATAATTACAGACTTTAATTGCAAACATTGTCAAGATCTTGGGTAAGTCTAGATTTTTTAAATAATTTCTACTTAATGAATAAGCATCACCTTCATTTGCATAATTTAGATCTGAACATTAGATTTGAACTTAGTAAACCCCTCATTGCTACCTTTTTTGATTTAGCGAAGACTTTTGATGTATCAAATTTTAGGTGCAAGACATTAAAGATTGGCCATACCTGATATCCTTTACAGCTTATAATGAATATTAAGGCTTCAGTATTGACCAATTTTGTTTTTACTGAATTTCCATGATATCCTTCACATTATTCATAATTTTACAATTATATACAAGTATTGAATTATTTAGGATCCTTAGTTGTTAATTATGATAATCTGAAACTCATTTCAGCGTGTAAGGATTGAACTAGGCATACATTCTTAGACTTGCCTAATGTCACCAAATGAGTAGGTAAAAAATGAAATAATAAGTGTACCGGGCTATATTTTAAGCATTATCCTTGAAATAAATTTATAAATGAAATTATAGAATGGTTGCTTTTAAATGTGAACTGTACAAATTGAACAAGTTAAAGACAATTTTCTTAGTTTATACGTTAGTTTCAAGTATTAATTGAATTAATTAATTGATCACAATTAAATCTGACAAACACAAGAAAATTGTACATAAAAGTGAATTGTAAAAAAATAACTCATGCTAATTCACAGTGACGGCCTAAGTGTAGAGGAAGAAGGGGGCGATCTGGCCCGGGGCTTTGATCCTTAGGAACCTTCAAACTTCGAGAACTCATTTTAACTAAAATCCTAAACAAAGTCAAAATATAAAAGCAGAAATGCTATTTATTATAATACCATGGTACCTATTTGTCACTGGAAACGCCTAAGTTTTCTATATATTGCACTATATACGTTGAAAAATTGCAGAGGACATGTAGAAAGACATTATACAGTAGCTGAAAAAAATTGGCCTAGTTATTGCGGTGTGTAGGGCCCATGGTTACCATAATGCTGCATTTGAAAAGTCAGTCTAAATGCATTGTTCAGTCCCTGGCTAATCATTCCTTACATTGTTGTTCCTTCCAGCTTCTTCTGTTTTGTAACTGTATAGAAGTTATATTCTTTCTTCTCATCCTCTAAATATTTATGACAATGTATCGTCAATGTCTTGTGTAAATGGACAAGTACAAAGAAAATTCTGAGAAGGCAATCCAAAAGCTCGATCCAGTCCATGTACTAATCATTACATTCCCATATGTTCCATCCACTACTAGATGTTTTGTAACTATACAGAAGTCAGTTCCTTTCTTCTCGTCCTCTGTATGTAGGAGGGATTAATTGCAGTAAAAACAAGAAAAAGTTTGAATCGTTTGTCTGATAATCGCTCATGTGCTCATTAGGATTCAATTTTAGTTGCAAAAAAATGTGGATACAATTGTGAGCACTTTGGAAGATATGAAACTTTTATACAAAGTAAACCTCGATACATAACCAACATCTAGGTTGTTAGTTTCGTTCAACAGGGTCAATTTCACGACGCTGGATTATCAATTCAAGAAGTTCATCCATTGATGTACAATGTACAAAATAATATTCAAAATCGACCAGCTATTTGTCAATTCGATCAATCAATGGAAGGGCAAATTGTACCGGAAACAGATTTCGATAACGCTGTTGAAAAATTGAGTAAAATGTAGATTCAAAAATATGTAAAAATAAATCTAATGCAATAATATCGTGCATAAGGTTACTAACAAATCTTGCTTTTAGTACATTACCTTATTATTCTCTTATTCACATTTTTCTCTGTCTGTCTACTGATTGCTGTGCTAAATGCTGATTAGTAGTATAATTTACCTATCAAAATCTATATATTTATGTCTGTTTATTACAATTACTAGAGTGTAAACACATTATAAATAGTAATTTTTGTCAGCCACATTTACATTATATATATTTTACAAAATGCATGGTATAAACACTTTAGTTCGCTACAGCGCTCTATAATGATCAACGCATATGTATCTTAGTAGGGGGACCACATATAGTTTTGCCGCCCATAGCTTCTGACAAGCTTCGTTCGCCACTGTAATACATACAATGACTGACAACGACTCCTGACTTGAAGTTGAAACGTCTCCACTAATGATAAGCATGTGGTTGCGCTACACCGGTATGTATGTATAACGTGATATAACCACATCCCACTAAACCTTCAACGAGAAATCATAGAAATATAGAAACATCAAAACAATTTTAATAGAAAAAAAGAAGGGTTAAAGCGTAATTGAATATGGTATCCCACACTACGGCGTGCGAAATCAAAACACTCGACGAGGCTCGCTGGTCCCGCCTCCTCGGTTGTTACTGGCCAATCAGTACACATCATGCTTCAACGAAGAGGAATAATGACTAGTCCCTTACTGCTCTACGGTCAAATCCGACCCGAGCAGTCTACGAGTACCTATGACTTATGCCCGCGCCGAGAACGATATCTGGGTCAGTTGCAGATGACACGTTCCGAAAAAATTGCGAAAGGCCATGGCAAAACAGCTTATTAATTGAAACCGATAGTAAAAGCCTACAAGTTGATAACTATTAGTATGCTTAATGGTAGCCTTAATGGTTCGAAAATTATGCAAAATTCTAAAACATTAGATAACTTGACCAGTTGTTATAGTACTCCTCGCGTACAAAAACCAATCCCACTAACTTATTTAAACCTATAACAGTAAAAACTTCAATGAACACGACCTTCCAAAATGCCAAACCTCAAATGAATTTAATTTTCTTTATCCAAGAATAAATTACATCCGTGAAAAACCAATTTGATTCAGTGTCATCAGTAAAATTTCCATTTTCCTTATAACCATATTCTCCCTCGCCATCCATTCAAAAAGTCGACAGTCGACGGTTTATAATCTCCTAATCCGGTATCGATGTTAATTACGAGTCGTTGGGCCCCTTTTATTAAGTGACGTCATCCGGCTGAGGTTATTACCATACATAAGGAAAAGATCCATCCCAACCCAATTGAGTTCACAGCGCAAAGCATTCGACTTCAACGACAGAACATAATATTAGTCTGTCTGTGAGTCAGACAAAACAGGACCGTGTTTTCTCTCCAGTCTTCCAGACTTTCTTACATTACCAAACGCATTATCAAGGATGAGATATTCCTTTCTATTGTTCAGCTCATTTTTTGGCAGTTCCCGATCTTTTGAAATAACAGGATTGTTGGTTCAGAACATATCAATTTAAATTATCATCTGAAGTTATTTTTTCATTTATACATAGACAGTTATTCAACTAATCTAATCATGTTAGAGTTTTGAATATATTGGTTTATTAAAGGCTCTTTTTAGCTACAATAATTTCAAGTATCAAATTTAATAACCAATTCAGCTACCATCCACTCACTTTAGTGCATAAAATTGCTACCACGTCCATTCCTTCATACCTAAAAGAAAAACTTATTCCGAGAAGAAATGGTAGTGCAAAGACTCGTAGACATCACCATCGACTAACAATGCCTCGCCACAGAACAGCCTTGTATCAAAGAAGCTTCACTTACAATGCAATAAATCATTTTAACAAAATCAATCAACTCAACAAAGAAAAAAGCAATACTGTGTTCAAAAAGATCATCAAAAGACAGCTGTTGGACTAGTCTATATTAATGTACGAATATGTGTGTGTATAAGTGTGTATATGTATGTATATATATATATGTATAAGTATGTCTCCGTGTGCACATGACTATATACATGTTTTGTATATACGTTATAAGTGCTTAATAAATCATTCATTTTAATATCAAATTTTGACAAATAGTTTATTATATTCTATGTTGTAGGTTTCTGTTTTTTTTTTCTTGCTTTAATATCATTAATTATTTTGTTTTGTTTTATTTCTTCCCTTAGTTTTTTGTTTTTTTTTTTTCTATTACATATATTTTTTAATATTTGATGTGATTTGTTTCTTAAGCATTTGCATTAGGGTTAAGTGTAAGAGTAGCCTTCTGCCTAAACTTCGCCACAATGTAATGTATCTCAATAAAGACATTAGTTATTTATTTACTTACATGTTTTTCTCTGTTATTATTAGATCACAGTTATGTCTACTACAAATGCTCATGGTTTGTTTTTCGGAAAACATAACACAAATTATTTAGTTTTTCTAAGTGAGTTCACGTTTATTGCTAATTCTGTTTTAAATAACGTTAGTTATTATAGTTTCGACTGCAAATGATTGTAGTACGAGGTATGGCTATTAAATAACGAGACTCGTTATTAAAAAGAATTTAGGATCTAGGCCGATTTTCGATTCACCTCATCCATCGACTCGAATTGGATACCTTTTAAGGCAACCTAATCTTCGGAAACAAGAAAAAGGCGATTACGGTTCGTAGTCAAGAACTGGAGCGTCAAATAAATCGTCACCCACAGCGCGTTATGGACAGACCCGTTGTCCTTGTCTTCGACTTGTTTGCCCACAACTCCGGAGGTATCTTTCGAACTAGTTCTCGCAGGGTTGCCAAAACTTTCAGTTAGTAAGTTTGATTTACAATTTGAACATCTCGAGCCTATTTAGTAACCACGATGGCGTTGATTTCGACGTTCTTGCTTTTTTCATTCTTAGCAAGGCAGCAGTTTTCCAGTAAATGGATTGCCGCTTAGTTTCAACATCATATTGGAATATCCAGGTTTCATCGCAAGTGATTATACTTTCCATCAATTCAGGGTCTTTATATAACCTCTCAAGAAAATCTGAGACAGACGAGCTTTTGGTCACAGGTCAATTTTTTTATAACAACTTCACACATACTTTCGTCATGTAACATTTTTTCGGAACGCTCATCCGCGCACAATTTCATTGATTTTGAATACTGTTTGCGGAATAGAAACCGACACTGGTAGACCTGAACGTTGGTGATATTTGGTGCTCCTTCGGTCTTAAGAAATTTTTTTGCCATTCGAAAACCTGTGCTCTAGATAGATAATTCTCACAATTTTATAGCACTCAGTCGGATTTTTAAATTTGACCAGAAATTTCACTTTAATCCGTTGTGTTTTTCATCATACCTTGTTATCGATGAAAACAGGGTAAAAACAGATTTTTATTTTTTCTGAATTTTTTGGGAATAACTTGAAAGTCTGTATATTTCTAAAACCAAACGTTTCAAGGTCTAAATCAGACCCCGTTTTCTATGGTATTAACACAACTAAACAAGAAATTTAAAAATAAAAAATTAAAAGGAATCGTAATGACAAATTTCAAATTAAAATTCAAATTTGTAAAATATTTGACATAAATTATTCAATCAAGAAAAAACATTTATATACACAGTAAAGATGGATACAGGATATAAAAGAAGAAGTGCGAAAGATTTCAAGATGTGCTTCCTCGAGAGTGCATTTTATGATGAAACGCTTCTATGGACATACATATACATCCAAACGCTTGGTTACCGAAATCTTAAGATTTTTTTCAGGTTTTGAGATAATTAGTTCAATTTTGCATGACTGCCTCCATGAAGTCTTCATAATAAGATCACAGAAACGGTCATAAAAATCTACAACTGTTTCTTTAAGATGGCAAATACCGTCATATGACCAACATGTAGCTGTGAAGCAATTTTCCTAGTGCTGGTATCAAGTTGCTCGTCAATTAAATTAAGAACTGCTTCTTCTAATTCTAGTGTTCTAATATCTCGGTGGCGACCACAATTATGTTTTCTAGGCTTAAAACTATCTGTTTCCCTTAGTCGTTGATTAAGCCGACCCAACAAAATGTGAAGAGGGGCTGCACGATGAGGATACATTGCAGCATACCTTCTCGACACTTCTAAAACGAATAAAGATTTCAACACCTTGTACATCGGTAACGAAGCACCAAAAATGACTCAACGAAACACATCTTGAAATATTTCGCAGTTATTCATTTACACTTTGTATATTACACTTCGTATTTTTTTTTTCAGTTCAATTCAATTTATTCAAAGAAAAAGTTACATACATCCATAGTTACAGACATAGTTTATCATTTGCAATTGTTACAAATGTAAGTAGCGTTGTGTGGTATATGAGGAATTTGAAGAAACAGATAGACAGAAATAGATAATTTCATATTTAAAAACTCTTCTTCCATCTTCAACTGATTCCCCGTTTGAATCGCCTAAACCATCTTAAGTAACTTAATACTTGTATTATGGTGTCAATCAACCCTAATGCTGGGTCACTTGAAGTTGTGTTTTTTTGTGTATTAATAATTATGAGTTTAGTAGTAAAAACTTAATTTTCTTTGGAGGCGATGACAGTGGGTATTTGGGAAAGTTTTTAAATGACTGGTCATATAAGTATGTTAGTAATTTGTGGGTGAGTAATTAGGTATTTCCTTACTTCTTTTTTATATTGTTTATAGGATTTGATAGATTTTTATGTTGACTGGTAGCATGTTGTAAAACCTGGGGGCATAATAGAAGGACTCTTTTGTTACATCTTTTTTAATTGCTCGGTTTTTACGTTTAAGTTTGTAATTGATCTTGTTCCATTGTCTGTCACTTGTGTATAATCTTGATCGTTGAAAATTCGGAATAGACATTGGTTAACATAGATATTTTGGATTGTTAAAATATTTGTCTCCTTATATTGTTCTGTTGAAAATCTTCGACATTTCTTAAACATTATTTTCTCCAGTAAATTTTAAGCAGTTTGTAGTTTGCTAATTTTGGTTTTATAGGCTCCTCCTTATGCATTATCTAATTATGGGTTCTATATTATATCGTTACATAAAAATTTGTTTAATTTGAATGTGTTCTGCTTTCAGAACAAATGAGACCTTAGAACAGATGTCATAGAAATGTCTTTTAATAATTGTACTTTTAAATTTCTCTCCAATAAAATTTTTAAGGGATTTTCACAACTGAGACCGTTATTTTGGTTCACACGAAATTGGAAGAAATAATAAGGTAAAATCGTAATTTTGTCAGTTTCGTCACAGGGATATTTTAAAAAATTATGGGCGAAAGAGGTGTTCGGACATCAACTGACGCATTGAAACATTGAAATTATTAGATGTGTCGTACTTATCTACTAATTCATCAAACTTGATTGTTGCTTGGCACCGACTTCTAAAATATACTAGATTGGTAGGTAATTAATTTGTACAGAATGAGCACCTTTTAATGTTTACATTTTTTACTTCCTGGGTAGGTACCTTACAACATTGAATGTGTTATTTATTTGCTAAAGTTGTATTTTGTTATAATTATTTTTAGCTTTTTAGTTATAGGTAGAAGTCGGTTATATTTTTTTACAAATGTTTTATTTTCAACTTTTTAGGTTTTTTTTTGAACTCAGGTAGTTTTCATTCTTTATTTTTTATTTTGTATGTATAACCTTAATAGACAGAAATAGGTAACATCGAAAGCCTCAACATTACACAATGATACTTTATCATTTAAATTGACAGGTAAATCTTTACGAACAAAATGTACTAGTACGCGTTGACTTAATAAGCCCAAAATATATTTATGCCTTATGGACTACGCCATGTAACCTTTTTTCAACTTTTTTGACAACCCTGTATAACTAGATATTTCCACTCCAACCTATGGACCAGCCAGCCTGTACATACGACTGCCCACGGCAAGCATAAATTTGTTTGTTGCCTTCTTTAAACTATAGGACGAAGTAGAATCCACCCCATATTTACGGAGTCAAATCCGTCTTATATTTCAATCATAGTATATAACTCCTTGTGGACTACCCCATAAATTATTTCATTTTTAACATTTTATGTTGTCGCCCTGTGTAACATTAATTCCTCTCCACACTTTATGCCCATAAGAAGTTATGGGCTATAAAAGAAATAATTTTTTAATCACACCGTATAAATACAATTCAACTGCAGCATATATTTCAACCATCCTGTATATGATTTGCTTATGTCTACATCATATAACAGTTTTTTAATCACCCTATATAATTTTAATTTCACATTGTTTTCAACATTTTAATACCACCAAACGTCCAGTCCACCCTATATTCCAACCATCCTGTATATACGGCTGCCTACAGACCACTATCATTCTAGTCCGTCCTATATTTCAATCTTCATATAAATGCAACTCCTTCAACCACTTTACTTTGTGATTTTGTTTGCTATAACTAAACACCCTGTCTATAGACCACCAAGTACCAGTTTAAAATTTGACATGTGTTGTCACTGAATTTTCTATTAGGCCGGGAGAATGTGACAACCAAAAGTACCGTCTTCTCAAAATGAAAAAATTTGCATTTAAATAGGTATTTACCTGGTATACAAACAAAACGAGCTTGGTACTCATTGATTTAAGGAGCCGAAAATACTATGCTTTACTACCTATATGCTTGAGATGTACATAGAAAATTTTCAAATTCGCAATTAAAACTTCCAGTGCCTAAAATTACCGCACTATTACGTTGGAATTAAAATATTTATGAGGAAATGTCTGTTATGTCATTTCGATGAAATTTTTGATAAGAATTTTGGATTTTTCGGCGATTTTCTGCAAAACTGCAAGTTGCACGTCGCAGAAAAGTATATGAGATCACCTAAGGGTCTTCCTTAATAGATTAAACGTTACAACATTACACACATGCATAAGGAGTTATCGGAAAATCGACCAATATGGTCGATTTCCATGCACGCATGTGTTCATTCACAAATTTTATCACTTTACCAATATAATCCTTTTCCAAAATTTGAAGTTTCACCAATCCGGATATATACTCTATTAAACAAGACCATATTCATTCAATACGGTGCACCGCAGAAGAAGAAATCAGGTAACATACTTCCAAAAAAAAAGGGGAAAAATGCGCGACGAATTGATAACCTCCTCCTTTTTGGAAGTCGGTTAAAAATTGACACAATATATTCGAAGTAACCTCTTGTGTTTGGAACAGGTACAATTTCTAGATTCTCATCACTTTACCACCACCAGGGGTGCAAAATGAAAATTGTGATAATAAGACGCGTTACCAAGGATTATTACTTGGACCTAAACTCGCTCAGTTTAACATGTTATAACTTAAATCTTTCAGCTTATTAATCTATACTCTAGTTGTACTATTATTAATAGTTTTTAATTTTTTACAAAGCCCGGGGGGGGGCTCCCGCGCCCTTGGCTGGATTCTTTACGAACAAACCTGTTCGCAACCGGCTTCTACGAACAAACCTTTATCCTGTTTTAATATAAAGTGGGTAAACGTAAAAGTTTTTCGCTCACCGAAAACCGGTGTTTGAACAGGTCGTACATTATCTACAAAGAATAGTTGTACACTACAATAATGCTGAGCTTACAACGAACCAATTGATTCAGAGAAGTTTCACTCCAGAGTGTTCCAGTTACCATTTGTATTGCTGTATCTTTTCATCAAACAATAAATTGTTATTTAATTGAGAGCGCAAATGAAAATCTGACTACCATCGACAAAAAAGAGTGTACCCGACAGAATATTCTATTTTTTTCCGATATTTTCAAAAATTCATAAAGATCGAAGTAAACCAGATGACATTATTTTGGCGGTTGCCTCTGGTAACAAATTTGTTTAATAATAGCACATTTCAGAAATTAATAACAAATATAATTTACATTTCGGTGCTGTTTATTTTGACTGATACTATAATTTTATAGGGCATAAGCATGCATGTTTACGTAAATGCTTTCAGTCTCTAGAGTTATTTTCGGTGTGATATTTAAACAAATCAATACACCTATTTATAAGTCGTAGCACCCTTCCTGTGGCGTATATCAAATAAGGAAGAACGTTAGGCAATCTCCAAAAGGCATAAAGGAAAATAATAAATTTGATAAAAGTAGGTTAAATATTTATTTAGAAAAATAGCAGGTCATATACGGTGATGTCAGCAAAATTACTTAAGTGTATGAACTAATCTTGCTGACATCATCTGTTTGATCATCAATGTTCACATGTAAGCAAATTGCTAATGTAAATGTCTATTATCCAATGCATTGCATTGTTTTGTCTACTTATACAATGATAAATAAAGAATATAAAATATTCTCTGAGGAAATGAGATTTGATGGCATAATTTATACTTTGCTGAATAATAGGGTATTTGACACCATCGAAAAGTAACTTGTTATTTATAGTCGTGCTATTAGATATTTCAGCCAGCTCTTGGCGACAAATTGTTGGGGGCGGCAAATATTTGAGGGGAGGCAAAATCTGGAGAATGAGAAAAAATATTGCATTCTGAAAAATTTTTCAAAAAACATGAGCTCATATTAAAATAAATAATTTTCTTCAACTTTGTTAAGAATGCATTTTAAATTATTAACACAGTACATTTATTTACAGAATGTTGAAGAAAACAGTAATCTGTATCTAGGTGTATATTATTAGTAAAGATTAAAAAGATTAAGTATCTTGGTATTTGCAGTTTCGAAATATTTTGGCTATATCACAAATTGATATGATCCTTATTTGTGTCAAAGATATAATCTACAAAATGCATTTTGATTCGGGCCATTTTATGATTTACACTTCGTTATTTTTTGTGTAATTATCCCAAAAAGATTACAAATGAGTCATTTATTAGAAAATTATAGGTAGGTATATAGAAATGTTTCCCATTTATGTTGTATTTTTGTAGGTGCCATAGGACAATACTTAATTTTTACAAAAAAGCATAGAAATATTTCCGTTATGCTTTAGCTTTTATTATCGATGAGAACGCACCATGATTGGTTGAAACGCAGGTGAAGTCACACACAGGTAAATCGCCGTGATTGTCCTTCTGGTTTATATGATTTCGTGTGTCAATTATATCAACAAAAGAAAAATAAAAGTAATTGAAAAACATCTATTAAAAGTACTTTCCTGAATGAATTTCATTTTACACATTTTTACTATTAAGTCATGTCCCTACTTATTTTAATTAGATTATATTTAAATTTTGATGTTAAAAAAAAAACATATATTTCTATGTATTGAAAGAAATTACTGGCAATATGTACAAAATGTATATGTAAATTCGATCATTTGTTTTTAAAAATCAACCGACTTGAAATAAATAGAAAAGACTGCAATTACAAACGTCTAATTTATCAATTATTCGTTAACATATACGATTTAATTTTCAATTTTTTTAATGATATGTATTTATGATATAGAAAAAAACTATACAAATCGATTAAGCTGTTTCTGGGCAACAAGTGTAGATGGGCAAATTTAATCAGTACATAATTAGAATCGCTGAAGCATCGTAGAGCAACAAATTGTGTAGTCAAATATTTGCCCAAGTGTTAGATCTAATTGAACCTCAAATATTACTAAAACATAAACACGAAGAAGGGTTCATATTAGAAAAAAAAAAACTTTCAGCTTGTAATCGTCAGGAAAATCCTAAACATTTACTTATACATTCCCGAAACACGCGGTATAATTAATGTTCTCATTTTAAAGTGGACTATGACCTTATGACATCGAAAACTATCGACAATGTCATTTTCGGCCGTTTCTATTTAAAAAACGACTTCACTTGACCAAGGGTGCTAATCGGATAGCCAGGATGAAATTCTAAAATTTTTCTCTCCGAAGCTTTCTTCTCAAGTTATTCATTAGTCCTGATCAGTGACTCACTCTATATATAGAATGTAAAGGGTATGAGTGCAAATATTTTGAAAATTGAATTTTTTTAATGAGTGATGCCAAATTTGTCACCAATTTTAACAGAAACAAACAGACAATTTTGCATTTAAAAACGCTTTTATAGCTTCAAATGTAGATACTAAATAGATTATATGGCTTCACTAACCATTTTAACAATGAAAAATTTTTTTTTATAATTAATAATAAATCGAAAATACACCAAGAATTGACTGAAAAGATGTTCATTAACAACAAATACAACTTCTGTCTTCGTTGTTTTTGCATTGTTTGTTTTGTTTATATTCTAAAGGCTAGTTTGTAATAGTACAGCTGTGGAAAGTCTATTTGTAGTGGAGAGCGCTAGATTTTTACGAAAAAGTTGATCAAATCTTGCAATTTGGTGCAGTTTGTGCGGTGAAAATAATTTTGTAGTTTTTTTATTATGCAAGTACCACAATGTGTATAACCGAAAGATTTAAATTTAAAAAATGATGTGTTTCTGAATAATTTAGCGGTTAAAATATATCTTTTTAAGTTATATTTTATCGAGTTCTTTCTAAATAATATGTAATTAACTTTTTATCCTTCTGACCGTTAGCAAAACTTGCTTCCAAAAATTAATGTCTAAGAACGAAAGTTCTTTCAGAAGTGCCACAAATATTTTATTTACCTATACAATTAAAATTCAGTATATAACATTTAAAATTTCTTACTTACTGAATAAAAATTACTGGTGTTCATAACCGACGTTATTTCTTAAGGTTTATTTACAACAGTACGACGCGACGTTGCCGTATTTACAATAATTTTCTTTGGATTTTATTAAGGCCTCTTGATCATAGTGGTACCAGGGTTTTTTGTTTGATTTGAAGCATACTCTGTCCAAAAAAGATGGGTGCCGTAAAAGACAAAAGCCTAACTAATGCCTGAAATGGAAAGAAAGAAAAAGACATAGTGCTTCCATAAAAATTATGTAATATAACATTGCTATACTAAAATTTCAAGATCCAATTTTTCATAAATAAAAATTCTTCATAAACTTATAAACGTGTACAAAAAATACCTTCACTTGTTCTCCTCTGTTATTTCCCTTTTTATTACTGCCCATCAACCTTCAGCTGTTGAAAGTTTTATTACCTCTCCTATACCCAACAGATAACATAAAACATCGAGTGATGAATGATAACCCATAAGAAGTGTGAAACCCTCACACATAACATTTCTCTCTTGATTTTTCTCTAGCGCTTCTTCCGCACGTCCGCTTGTGAACCAATTCAGCTTCGGTTAGGTGACGTTCTCCTCTTTTTTACAAAAAAAGTCCAGCTTAACCGATGGATTGAGCTCTTGAAAATATGTCGAAGTGTTCATCCAACACTTTATTGCTGGCGCTATTCCTTTTTTAAGATATACGTCTGGAAAATGGCCGGAAAATCATATATAATACGTCTCGATGCAGGGCCAGAGGCGCACCTCAAATTCCCCAGTTTATATGATCTGAGAGGAATTCTCTTCCGCTTGGGGAATTCAAATAAGGAAACACCATTAGGAAATGATAGGAGTTTTATATCGTCACATTTTTTACTCTATTACAGGTTTATGGGTCAAGAAGTTTTGTTTTTATCTGGAAGTTAGATAAAAAATATATTAAGGTATCTTAATTTTTTTAGATTAGATATAATTCTTCCTTTTTATTCTTAAAAAGACAGACATTATAATTTTCACATTTCATAATGCCAGAGCTGTGCTACTAATTTTTCAAAATTTCGATATTCTTCAAAAATGAAAACGCTGTCTTCAAACCTGCATTATAGTTAAATTTGGTTTACTATAAAACTTTTACCTAACTAGTGCTTCAATAAGAACGCAAGATTTTAAGGTTCAATAATATATGGGGTCCTGTAGTAAAGGATGTAAATATTTATTGATTTATATGTACTAGAATCACCTGTGATCCAAATTCGACCAATTGTGTCAATGAGTAATGAAATTCAACTTCTTGTTCATATATAATTAATAGGACTTTATTTGTGTTGTAATTCGTAATTCTGAATTTAATATGACAAAGAGACAGTAAGTGTAAAGACAAAAATTTAGTTACCACGTAATTTCTTATAAATAAATAATTCAGCTTTTAACCGGTAGAATAATACAGAAATTAGAATAAAGATAAATGACAAATTCCATTTGAAAGTACATTACCTTTTTTGTAATCACCCTGTATAACTATAAGTCCTCTGACACTATATCTATCCTATATAAGCAACTGCTTATGGGCTACGAAATGTAGCAGTTTTATTCTAATATTTTTAAAACCACCTTACTCCAGCTTATATTTACGCTACCCTGTATATGCATCCTTGTATATTTTTTGCACACATTGTATAATTGTAATTCCACTGCGCCCTTTATTCCATGAACCGCGTAAATTCAATCGCTATATTAACTCTTTTAGTTTCTAAATTTTTTAACTACCTTCTTTCAATCATTAAATAAATGCAACTCATGGTAGCAAACCGTATAAATTATGTATATATTTTTTATAATCAACCTGTATAACTATAATTCCTATCACCCTATATTGCATCTATCCTATATATGCAACTGCTTATGATAATTAACTGATAACACACTGCGTATGGGCTACGAAATCTTGCATTTGTGTTCTAACATTTTTTAAACCACACTGTAATACTATAATTCTTCTCCAACATATATTTCCACTATACCCGTATATGCATCCCTATATAATATTTTTTACACCAACCTGTTTATCTATAATTCTATAAATTCAACCAATAATAGGCTACCCTGTATAATTCGATTTTCTAATCACTCTGTATAACTATAATTGTATTCCACTCAATATTCTAAACACTCTGTACATGCAACTGGGCCACCCAATAAAACATCTGGTTTGTAACATATCTGGAATCACCCTGTATAATTGTAGTCTACAGCGCCTTATATCTCAGTCTATTTATATATGCATATGTAACGACTCTCAAAAAAACTTTATTGTGTGCCTCAAATTAATATAAACACATAACTTTTACACATCCAAAAATGGCCGAACCAGCACTTTTTACCTTAAAACCTTGAAGGGTTCAGCTATAAAAATGTAATGCTAGAAAATAATGATAACATTTTATAAGATCCTACACACCAATCTGCATTGAAGAAATTTTCAAGAGTAGTTTTATTCTGAAGTAATTCAACAAAGTACCCTGTATGGAAAAAATCAGTTGTCATAATTGTAAGTCTCGTTCTTCCTCGGTTAATACGATTTTTCCCGAGCAATCAATTTGTAGACGCTAAAACCCCAAAATGGTATGTCGACAAAATCATAATCTAAATAAACATTATATGTATTATATTATTCGAAAAATAAGTAAAAATATATTTGCAGCATATATATTACATCTTGTTAAAAAAACATTAAACAATTTTTGACTGACTGCTATTTTAATTGACATCTTAAAATTAATTTAAAAGATTGCCTGATATCTAATACAGCTGCAAAATAATTCGTTTTATTTTATTGCTAATAATACTTATTCAAGTTTCAAAATATTAGTAAATTGTTATTAGATAAATTCATAACTAAAGACATTTATATACTCTACTTGCGAGGATCGTAACTAAGATGTATCAATTAGCTTTAGTTATTGTATTTACGAAAAAATCTTCATGTGGATTCTTCTGTAAATGCCCTAACTTTTTATAGGTAAACACATTCAATTTCGTCACTTTATTAGTTGCTGTCGTCATCGTTTTTGTAAAAATGCCGCCACAAATAAATAGGAAAAGCAGGTTTTTAGTGCATACATCCATAGAAAATAAAATCATTGTTCTATGCATACATCTTAGTAAGTAAGACTCGATTATTTAAATAATATTTAACAGGATTTACTTTCGACTGCAGTCAAAGACCTCAATGTTAAATTTTGAACTCAGAACATTAGAAGATTAAGGTTTAAGCTACTTGTTCATAGATGGCGCCTTCTCAAATAATTTATCTTTAATTTACTTATTTTAAAAGAAATATCTAAAGTTTCTTTATATATGCTGCACATCTACGGCACATTTTCTTTCGAATGGTATTCGTTTCATTACCCTCCATTCAAAATAAAGGTCGAAAAAGGGGTAGTGCGTTTTCCTATTCGCCTATTAATAATAGTATATGATGATATAATTAGGAATTATGCATGAAACAAAATATTTTGTAAGTAACCGCCAAGGTTTTACTGACATATGCATACTCTTTTGACCGAATTTGTAATAAAATTGTTGTATACATGTGGCTTTACTTCATTCAAACAACGTCTAATTTCGGCCTTCAATAGTCTGGTGCTCGCAGGTGTAAACATGTAACTTCAAACAAACCCACAGCCAGAAGACCAAAAGTGTTAATTCACCAAACCGTAGCGACCAATTCTGGTCACCAAACCGAGAAATGAGACGACCAGGAGTAAACTCATGCACGAAAGCTAATGATTCAGCTATATGTTCCAATTGGGGCCCCCAAAACTGCGTTATCATAGCACAACAGTGTAGCAAAAGTACCATAATTATTGTATACATATACCATAATTCAATGCTTTGTACAATCTACAATCCAAGGTGTACAAGAATGCATAAAAGTACAGTAATTTTAAATGCCCATATATTTCATAAAAGGATAGTAACAAGATTTCAGGATATTATCTAATAATAATGATGTCGATTGCTTTAAGTCTCTCCTGTAAACCTTCATTCCAGCCTGTAGATATCTTTTTTCTTTTTTCTAAAATTAAAATGATCAAAAAGTACGATACCTAGACATTAATTTTGAACCGTTCCCGTTGGTTTGTAGAAAGAAAAACGTCAAAAGTTCAGTAAGATACTAAAATTTGCGATTTACTTTTTGATGAATGTATCGTGGATTTCCTAAGCAAAATTGGCATTCACTTCTGTTTGCTCAAGGATCCATTAACTGAAATCTCGTCGTTTTGCATGGTTTGTTGGCAACAGTTAATTGGACTTTGAAGGCGTGGATACGTAAATCATTAGTAAGTATACGCTGAAGAGTGACTGTTGTAATGTTCAATTCTTGTGGACGATGACGAATCAACGTCTCTAGACTTTCGACCACAATCTTGCGAACATCCGTGATGTTTTGTTGTATTGTGTGTTTCAGATAGCTAACTGAACTAGTACTAGTAGCTCGATGATTCTTTACTTTATTTATCACTTTACGAATAGTGCCAATAAAACTTTCACCATTTTGATAATAATGTTTAACAATCAGGACGCGTTGTTCAAGCTACATATTCACTAACCCCCATGTGCCAACATTCGATCTGTCATGTGACATTTGACTTTCAAACATGGCGGGCAGTGGCGTAAGTGTAAACATCGGTTAATTACTTTGTCCTTCTTGATAAACCTCTACCTAAGTCGATAGGACAAGCCTTCAGCTCCCTATGGAGTCAAATGAACTTGTTGGGCGCCCTTCCTCAGTGACAGTTGACCTGAACCTTCAGCAATTTTCTCAAAAAGTTGGATATGGTTCGCTTAGTTGTGTTTCTTTCTGGAGCCAGCGATTGATCCTTCTTTTTTCTTGCGTTCCTTAAGCAAGTTCACTTCAATGCCTTTTTCTTTGTGGGCCGTATTTACGGGTGCAGTAATAAGGGATGTTATGGCTGCATACTGTGACGGGAATTGTAATAAATTGTAAATAGTTCTGTGAATATAAATTGTGTCAAAGTAGTGGAAATAAAGTAGAGTGAGTTGGACTGTGCTTTTGAATAAATCCAACTGAACCCAAATGGGTCAACAAAAACATTGCAATACGTGGGTTTTAGATAGGTGCACTTTGTTTCATGGAATTAAATTAAATATTACTGAAAACTGCAAAAAAATGCATATTCCATGGAAAGTATTGAATGTATCTCACATCTTCTATTTGAAGGTTTATAATGAATTAAAAAACTTACAAAACGGTTTTTAAAAGCCGAACGGACTGTGATTTACTGAAAAAGAGGTATAAAAACACTTAAATGTATTGATTTAAAAAAAATCACTTTAGTAATTTAAACATTAAGCGCAGATTTTCCCAAGAAATAATATTTTGTAATGTATACCTTAAAGGGGTGCAAGATCAATTTTATAGCTTTAATAATGTTTGCATAATTACTTACTGCACAAAAATGTAAAAAAATTGTCAAACTCTTTAAAACTTATAAAACGGTTTTAAAAAATCCGGACGGTCGATTTCTTATTGTAAAAGACGAATAAAAACACTTAAACATGTTGATTTTTTTTAATCGAAAACTAGTAATTTTTAACATAAATCAGAAATATATATTTTTTTGTACTTTACCTTAAAGGGGTGAAAGGGCAAATTTAGCGCTTTAACTATGTTTGCATTATTACTGTACAAAATTTTATGAAAATTGTAAATAAATAGAATATTTTTTCAAGGTTTTTTGGGAATAAAACTACATAAACTTGAAAGTCTGTATATTTCAAAAGTCCAAGGGTTTCAACGGTGTTAACACAAAATGAACAACAAATTAACGTCAATTAAATTGTGATTACGATATTTGTCATTGCGAATCCTTTTAATTTTTTAATTTATTGTTCATTTTGTGTTAATACCCTTTAACGGGGTGTCTGATTTAGTCCTTGAAACGGTTGGACTTTTGAAATATACAGACTTTCAAGTTTATCTGGTGTTATTCCGAAAAAACCCAGAAAAAATAAAAACCAGAGATGCCACAATTATCATTCAGAAAACAAAATAGAATATTAATAAATAAAATATTTCGAATATTATTTTGCCACTACCCCACTGATCTGAAATTTTGGAACATAGTCTGAAAGTCGAAATTAGGAAAGATAATTTGTCTACCTCCTCATAATAGCACAAATCACATAAATTCGCAACTCAAGATTGCAGCTCTCAATTCTGTAATATTTTATCGCGATATTAATTTGTACATCTAGGAGTTTCAGAAAAAACTAGTTCACCGAGACCCCAAATCGGGAGTGGTACTGTGTGCAACGCAAGACAATATATTGTTTCTTCATCAGTTGCGCTTCATTCCACTGATTGAAATCTCGAATGTATTTAGTACATATATATGAACTTAATAATACACCTTTGAACGACAAATGAATTTGTACATCTAGTAGTTTCAGCAAAAACTAGCTCATGAAGACCCCAAACTCGAAGTCGTACTGTGTGTGTAATGTCGTTTTCCGATAATTCCTAGAATTAAATTACACAGAGAATTCATAGGTTAACCTAAACCTATCAAAGCAGTTATGATACTATTTTTTCAAGATTTTTCAATCCATTAGTAGATACGTAAACAACCCAGGATTTAAGTTGACTTGGCACTGACTTCAAAAATGTACTTTGTCTGACAACTGAAAATGTGCTATTATTGCTTGTAGATCTTCATAAGTAGTTTCTGTATGGTATTAAGTTTTTGTTTAATTCTTTTTTGAAGTTGATGAAATTTTCAACTTGTTTTATTCTCAAGTTAACATTCCATTTTAATGAGCAAAAAACTACCATGAATCATCATAGATTAACTATTTCGAAAAAAAAAGATACATTTTTGTAGAACACAACATCCTGTTTCGAATTAATTAAAGCATTATATCCAAAAACATTCAATAACATACGAACGCTAAAATTAAAAAACAAACAGCAAAAACACGGGGAACTGAGTTACCAAACCATTACAAAATAGTTTTGTTACAGAATGAATTTTGTTTGTAAGAACAATATAAAAAGACAAAACATTTCGTAGCTAGATGATAAGCCAAACATTGGGGTATAACATTATAATACAGTTATAATATCAAAATTGGTCTATCTATTGAATGTTATGTTACAGTAACCATAATGCTAAGGTGGCAATATCTTAGTGTTAGTCTTTCCAATGCCTTTCTTTTTATCAAAATGAATGGCTGTCTTTCAGATAAAAAAGTCAAAAGGTGAACGATCGTCCTGTCAGGGTTAACTGCCTTTTGCCGATTCATGGAATCCGTTCAATGGAATAACAAATGAATACACCAAATCAATATATTGATCAAAGAAATGGGTGATATCCAAAAGGATTGGAAGCTTTTCCAGTAATCGTGTTTATAGCAGATACTGCGGATTTCGAATCTGTTACAATATTGAACGTGCAAAATTTGAGTTTCAAATTAGGCTGCGGTCATCGATATCACTAAATGAAAAAGGTAGTTTACTTAATTGTGTGTTTGCTCTCTAAATATAGAGGTGAGCGATAATTCGAGAAGCGATATTTTTCAACGAATTTGAAAAAATGCAAGGCTCTCGTCTGGAATTGGATAGTTTAAACTATCTTCTATCGAAATCCGAAGTTATTCTCGTATTTTTTTAATGACGTGAGACTAGGGACGTTGCGATACTACTAAGGTAACGTTACCGGTATCTCAAAGATACTGGTATCGAACGAAAGTATCGATAACAATTTAGCGAGGGGAGAACCCTAAAGTCCGGTTAAATACTAAATTAACGGGGTTGAATGCTATCAGGGTATCGAGTACCATATGGGTATCCAACCAAGTATCGCAAGTAAAGTATCGATACCAAAATTACCCGTTATCAAAAGTATAGATACTGGTATCCACTCCATATTTGCCAAGATTTTAATCACGAACTAAATTTCCATTTGTTTTCAAAAATATGGCCATAAAAAAGTGAAAAATTCAATAGTAAAATTTAATACATTCCACTATTTATTAAAAATTTGTTACTTATACACTTTTCATTTAATATTTTGTTTTATCCGGAATACATTTTCAAATTACATTGAGATACACACCTGAAAATGTCATATTATCCTCCAATATTACAAAACGTTAACTTGATTGATTTCTGAAATATCTGAAAATTGGTTACACAAAATATAATACGTAACAAATAGTTTTTCACTGAATTAACTAGACAATTGTTAAAAATGTAACAGAAACAAATGAAACAAAACAAAACACATCAAACTGTTAACGAACCTTGGGCTACGCCAACACTCGGTTAGTGGAGGATTTTTCAAACCGCTGGACTTATTGGCAACTGGTCTTTTCGAACAAACCTATCATTTAATGGATAAAATTTGTTGCTAGCGCATCCGCCAAATATTAGTTGAGTGAAATTAGTGAAATTAAACTTTTATAATAAAATTAATTAAAACTAGGATGGAGTTAAATGAAAATAAATGATGAATTAACCAAAGATCAAAAGAGGTGGGAGTTCACAATTGTTCAGTATATACTTAAAGTGGAATCATATTGAAAACTAATCCTTATAAATATTAAGAAAAAATGAAAAATGCAATTCTCCATAAAAAGATAAGAATATATAATTAATTATAATATTATAATTATTACTAACTTTGTTACGAATTTAATCTTGTAGAAATCTTCAACAAACGCGGGGGCAATGAAATCCCTAGAGCATACGAATGGTAAGAACTAACAGCTACTAGATGCTTATGATGTATACACAGAAGCAAAAGTGCAACTTAAAGTAAAAGTAGATCAAATCGAACACAAATATACATATTGTTATAAAATTCATCTAACGTCGCCAAGAAAATTAGAAACCTTCTAAGTTAAGCGTCCCGATAAAGACATTGCGAGAACGAATAAAAACGGCTGGTTATAAAAACTATCAACGGTAGTACCAAAATTTGCATAACGGTAAAAACGCTAAGGTTGAAATGAATCCTAATTGGAATACCAACTAGACTGGCACCCAAAAATACTGGACAATTCTTGAGATGATTGAATTGTATATACATATAACGGGGATTACTTTATGCGCGGCAGTTTGGGTTGAAAGAAGCGGGTGGCACACCAGCTGATATTATTAATCATTGTGTTTGTAAATAAGTTTATTTAGTTGATGATTGTCTCGGTCATTCCTTGGTGAAAATTCATATTTTAATTATATTAAAACATTACCACTGTGGTAATTTTCACAAATTTATTATATTTTATTTGGCAATTGTTTCGCTCTGATGACAGGCTTCGTCAGAATTAAATATTAAACTAAATGCTAAACATCTGAATATAATATATAGTGTTGTAAGATAATAATGAGTATATAGCTAGAAAGTACAATATGTTTACTGTATAATATTACTGAAGGTAAATATTCCCGACTTGACCATACAATGCATGGCAGCACGCTCCTTCTAAGGCACACATAGCGTGCCTTTAGGGGAAATTTTACTAAACCTCAGACATCCTAGATATCAAAAGGGTTTAGCTCTGTGGGAGCACTTGCCAGGTTTTCAGGCCCGTGGTTGAAGTCGTGGTGGCATTTTAACATAAATCTCCTGACCGTCCGGGCTGTTCTTAACAGGACGGCTTTTTGCATTTGTTGGAAAAGATGTTCGTCCAGACCGAGGTATTTTAAATTGTGTAATATATGGTTTGGGACTAGTCCTGTCGTTGACACAACGATTGGTACAGTTCGCGTGTTGTTTATGTCCCACTGATTCTTTATTTGAAATTTCAAATCCCTATATTTGGTTACTTTCTCAGCCTGCTTGATATTTATATTATTGTTGATAGCAATTGCTATGTCAATTAAAGTTGTTTTCCGAGCGACTTTATCTACCAAAACTATATCTGGTCTATTGTGAGCAACAGTCCGATCAGTCAATATCGTGCGGTCCAAGTACAGCTTGTAGTTGTTATTTTCTAAAACAGATTCTGTATTGTATTTATGGTATGGTAATTTCAATTACTGTGATAGTTCAAGTTTCAGTGCTAGTTCCTGGTGCAGTATTTTGTATTTTGTATTTGTAAGATAAATATTATTAATATAATCTTCAATTTTGTATTATGTAAGTATATTAAAATTAAGTAAGTAGACCAATCAATAGAGCAAAAATTAACTGATAAAGTGTAAAAAATACTATCAGGATACCGACTGTGACGTTACATTAACAAAGTTTCCTAGCAATATTTTGCTATGCTTTCCACTCGCAACTATGGTTTTTACTTTGTTATAAACAATTGAAGCAAGAAAATTACGTTTTTTTTTCTTAGCATGTTTATAAAATCAAAAATAATAAACTAATCTCAATGGTGTCAACAGGTCAATTGTAAAGCATGAAAATAACAATGAAATAAGCCCAGGCTCGATCCGATTGGATTATTAGTAACAGGGAAAAACAAGAAATACTGAAAAATGTAGGATTTTTTTAAAAAAATCGTATTTTCGTCACTTTAGAAGCTGTAGAACTGGGCTTGTAGGAACTGATAGTAATTTACATCTATTTTATGTATGCCAAAAACCAGGCGCTACCGGTTTATTAGTTTTTGAACAATTGTGATATAATGTTTTCTGTTCACTATTTTTGCATGTGTCATAGACAATCAAATTTCAATTTTGAAAAAAGTTGTTGAAAGTAGAGGTGTCATTCTACAAAGCCTCTATTCTCATTTTTCACAAAATGTCTGTGAAATTTCTGAAAAATGTTACCAAACATGACAAAAAATGGGCGAGCGTATGAATGTATCCAATGAGTGGGGGAACACGCTTGTTGAGGTAGTAATATATAGTAGAGGCACATACATAAACCGTTTTAATATTTAAAATCCTCACAAGTAAGAATTTTTTTGATGACCGCTCTCCTTCGATGTTCCGTAAACCCAAAATCCACAAATTAAAGCAAAAACGTTTCCGAGAAACCATTTAGATATAAATACATTAATAAACAAACAGTTCTCATTTGATATAATAAAATCGAACAAATCACTCTGTATAGAAGTTTTTTTAACGATTAAATTATTTCTCCATCTGTCAGAGTGAAAGTTACTATCGATAATAATTGGTAGCAGTTCCCCTCAACAACCGTGTTCCCCCCACTACTCGAACACATTCATACGCTCACCAAATTTTGGTCATTTTTGCTAACATTTTTCGTATATTTCACAGACATTTAATAAAAAATGAAAACTGAGGCGTTGTAGAATTATACCTCTACTTTCAACATCTCTATTCTGAATTGATACACTGCAAGAATAGTGTACTAAAAACTTCAGATCGCAATTATTCAAAAACTAATAAACCGATAGCGCCTGGTTTGGTCACGCATAAGGTAGATATCAATTACTATCAATTCCCACAAGCCCAGTTCTACAACTTCGATAGTGACGGAGTTATAATAATATAAAGAAAACCGCTAAATTTTCCAGTATTTTTTGTTTATCTCTGTTACTAAAGATCTCATCGGATCGATCCTGGGCTCAGTTCATTGGAATTTCCATGCTTTACAATTCACCTGTTGACACCATTGAGATTAGTTTATTATTTTTCATTTTATAAACATGCAACGAAAAAAACGCAATTTTCTTGTTTCAGTTGTTTATAATAAAGTAAAAAACCATAGTTGCGAGTGAAAAAGGTAGCAAAATATCACTACAAATCTTTCTTAATGTGATGGCACAGGCAGTATCCTGATAGTTTTTTTTGCACGGAAAAATCTCTATTGATTGGTCTATGAATGGAATAATGATGAAAGGCAGTGCATTTCACCAAAGAATTTTAGCATTTTAATAGAAAAACAGGAAATTTTGTTTTCAATCCTCGATGTAGTAAACAATCAAATTTACCAAAATCAACTTAGTAACCGGATACAATATGTGGAAAGCTTGCAAGAATTTGGGGCTGATTTTCAACGGTTGGTATATTTAGTCAACCCATGCACACTTGAAGAATCACTTTACCCTCCACATAAATGAAATTAGGGTTATACTGCACCAGAAAGGTCTGATATATAAAAGTGCATAGAAGTCAATTGAGGGAGTCCTTGCAGTAGACTATGGTAACTCAGAGTCAACCAACCAGATAGAAGTTCTGATCGGCAACATTTTAACCGAAATGAAATAGATATTTGAGTAGATAAAACGGAGATGTAACACCAGAGCAGAATTTTTGTTGTGTAAACGCACAAGCCATCTTAAGAGCGACTGCAGAGCTAGGTTTCCACAACCTATTTTATTCTAACAACTTTCCACCAGCGCTCGGAACAGTAACCATGTAATGTCAAAAAAACGGTAATGCCTAGATGTAATGGCTAACCTACCACCTTATTACAGCCCATGTGGTAAACGTTGACACACCAGGGTGCACGGCAGCTTCAGTGGAGACGGGAGTGGGTTAACAAACAAGGGCCAAGCCACCTGTAAGTTATCTTTCCAATATAAAGATGTTCTGGGCGCCAGGTAGATTCTCTGCCTCTTTACCCCAGCTAACCGCCTAAGATAACTTACCAATCCTCCGCGGCTAGAAGAAATCTATAGATAAGGGCTCCATGGCTAATAAAACCTCAGTATATTGTCAGTTACGTCACAACAAACCTACTTCAATAAAACTCTTCATAAAACAGTAAATAATTTAATGAACATTTAAATTATTTCAATACAATCCTGCAAAAACATCAAACACAAGTCGACTTGTAGCCAACTTCCTGTACCTACATACACATATCTATAGTTCAACCAAGAATCAACATTACATACCTGATACACTAAGTTCAAATTATTACCAAAATCAACAAATGTAATAATCAATTAATGATCAAATGAACCTAGATAAAATAAACAGATGTTATCAAAAGCATTAATCAAAATACTCAAATGTTGTTGTGATCCGTAAACATGCACAATATATCTTAAATCAGAAATGAGTTACTTAAATGCACAATATTCGAAATAATATCAAAGTCAATAATGACATCTAAACTGTGAATAATTCAAAATTATATCAATTCAATAACTGAACTGTTATTCTGAAATCTGAAGCCAAAAATTCAGTTACTGACAAAAGTGTTTAATTACATTTAAACTTCAAGAAAAATCAATAATGATTTCATATATCTGGAAACAAATATTATCTTTAAAACATCAAAATAATTCAATTAACAAGTCGACGTTTCGAGCTCTCACGACGCTTTCACATAATACCAAATAATATCAATATCTAATAAATCAGTAATCATGAAATGATATTCAAAATTTAACACTATAGGAAATGCATAAAAATCAAATTTATATGAGCAAATTAACAGACAAAGTTTGAGTAAATAATCAGGTTCTTTATTAAATTCAATACGTTCAAAATGTTATTCAGATAAAATCAATTCTCTTTAATGTGAAAAGCAGTATAAATATCAAATTTCTATAAGCAAATTAACAGTCAAAATAAATACACTGAAACAAATTACAAGGTACCTTGTGGGATGACACAACACTCAGCTGTCCTCTGTAGAATCGAAGCAAACATACGCCGTCGTTGCTATACGGCAACCAACGAAGGTTTCCTGTTCCCAATAAACCAAAATGGAACTCGTTCGATTACAAGACTTGCCAAAACTTCGGCAAAGTAAGTGAAGTTGATAGCCCCTTTACACTGAAGAAAACAAGGTCTTGGATGGGCTAAAGTTCTTACGTACGATGTTCAGATGGTGGTTGACCAGTTAGTCGTCCAGGAAGACCAACGAGAGTACATGCAAATATTCAGCAATCAAATCCTCACAAATGAGAACGTGTTTCCACTAATTTCCAAAAATATCACCAAACTGCTAATGGAAACATCAATTAAACGTTGCTGAAACCGGTGATCATCGAGAGAATCAGTGATGAACTTGTCTTAAATCCTCACACGAGTATGGTTTCCGTTAAAATGCAAAAATATCACAAATCCAATAACGGAACCAACCATAAAGTGTATCCAACTAAATCCCAATCAATGGATGGCACAAAATTGCCAGTATAAATTCAGATAACACTTGTAGACATCTATCACCACATTTCACCATCATAACCTCTCTTCCCAGGTACTACACAAATGCAACCTTTCACGAGGGCGGTCGACGGCCAACTCCCCTTCCGACAACTGACATCTCACACACCCTACCAACCTATCCAAATCTACTAACATCGTCTTAAATTCCCTACAATTCCCTACATTCAACGCTCTTCTTCTACGACATTCCACAACATCCATACTCGAAATGTCCCGTGCTCGACTCTACTTTTCTACATCTTGTTACCATAAATGTCTTTAACCTATTTAGAACGTGTGGTTCCGCCTTTAGCAAAATCGCCTCGAACGTCAAGAAAATTTAACCAAATATCTTAACCTAGAATAAGTCAACATCAAAACAAATCATTACCAAATACAAAGCGAGAATATTTCCAATACGAAAAACCCAATAAGCCAATCGCAATACCAAAAATGTTACAGAATAATAAAAAAGGTACGTGTTTAACATTCGAAGTCAATACTCGTGTTTTAGTTACAAGAAAACAGTTATTGTAGATATTTAGGCTATTTAAAATACCGTTTGCATAAATCAAACCTCAGATATTTCGTCGTTTACTTGTTCTTTTACGGGTTGATGGAATACACTGCTAGTTACACTCTGCGGAAAAAATGTAACGTAACAACCAGATCGCGATTCTCTATCATCTATTAAGGACAAAGGCAGCTACATCATCTTCCAACTATCACCAGTGAGTAAATGATAGTACAAACTGAAACAGCATCCGGGGCGAAGGGCATACGGTCCTAATGGCAGAGGATGAAGTTGACTTCAACTAGACATGACTCATTGGACAGCATTGGTTCAAGAGAAGAGTCGTTCAGAAGACACAGAGATAATCATGAGTACAGATTAACAAACTGGAGAGATGAAAAGTGTATTTTCGGGAGATCTGAGTCACAATAAGTAAGGACACAATTTTAATAGTGACACGATGTAATTTTAGAAGCGTTAAAAGTAGTAGATAGGATTTTAGACGTCGAAGGATTTACTGCTGAGACTAGTTCCACGCACCAGGCATACTGAAGATACTTGTAAATGTGTCAGTGTCTACAACTGCAATAGAGTAATTGGTTAAAGTGTTTAGTGATTTTAAGTAACTTAAAAATGAATTTTCATCAGGTGAAGACTGAAACAATCATCAATGTTAATTACACAGGTCAACATTTGATCTAAGCCGGAACACGGCATGCCGTATGGGGTACTAGGGGTTTTCTGGGTCGCTGAATACGATGAGAGGGTCGGTTGACCTTCATCACGTCAGAGTCAAGGGCATTTGAAGGTCAAATCGAGAAAATTCAACCAAAAAATCTGAAAAAATTGTTGCTTATGTTTTTGAGGTCTCTGAGTCCGAATCCGTAGTTTGTTTGACTGCGCTTTTTGGTAGAGGTCACTTGAAGGTCATTTGAAGATCAAATCGTGAGTTCTACCAAAAAATATGAAAAAATTCATGATAATGTATTTGAGGTCTCTGAGTCCGAATCCGTGGTTTGTTTGACCTTGGGCTTTTTTCCCAGAGGCTATATCAAGGTCATTTAAAGGTCAAATCTAGAGATCTAATTGCCTTGCGCTTTTCCCAGAGGTCATTTGAAGGTCAAATAGAGAGAATTCTACAAAAACTCTCTCGATTTTACCTTCAAATGCGCTTGAACCTGAAGTGATAAGGGTAACCGAATAACCCCTAGTACCCTATAAGGCATGCCGTGTTCCCGCTTAGTTCAAATGTTGACCTGTGTTGTTTCACATTAAGGGCTAACTTGCATTCCTACATTCATTTATTTACCTTTATTTACAAATATACATAAATATGTTTTCAACAAAAAGGCATAACAGGAAAAAGTGTTTAAAACTAAAATGTATTCGTTACTTTTCGAACTGAGTTCTCGTGACGTACCAACAACGTACTCGACCTAACATTTGCTAGTCATAATAGATGTCGAGGTTGTGGTGTCGAAAGTCTTCACTTAGCAAGCCCTCTTGCCCATTATCCCTTGAGTAAGTGGGGCTTCTATTAAGAATCTGTCGCTTTAAAAAATTCATTAATTGCATAATTTTCATCTTATCAAATGTAATAAAACTAGTTTATTTTAGATTTTCATATATTTCAATTTTACTTTATAAATTTATATCCATTGAAAACGAAATCCGACAGGATTTTGAAACGTTTGGTTTTAAAATATACACAAGTTTGAACTCTGATGTGGTATTATTCCCAAGAAAATCTAAAATAAACTAGAAGATGCCACAAATAACATTCAGAAAACAATAATAAAACTAGGCTCAAAACTGATTGATTCCATTTCGTTCAGGCTATTTGAATACCATTCAATTTCCTTGTTTTATGTGACCGATAGCCGTAAACATACATTCATGCGACAACAGGTTTTATGAAGCTGTCAGCACCGCTCAGTTATTTTTTCATTTCAAGCTACTAAACACCCCTTTAAAGTAATACACAAAACAACGAAGAAAATAAATACCAGCGAAAAGGTTTAGGTAGACGGCGCACAAATTTATCAACTTAGAAACTCCATCAAACCTCCAATATATCAAATGAAATTCCTTGAATTAATGTTACATCCAAAGCTTTAAAGCTTCCTGTCTTGTCACAAATATTTTCGAAATAACGACGAAAAATGAAGAGTGAAAATATCCATAATTTACGAAGGCGTAGTTGATGGATGACATGGAGTTTCAGAAAAATTGCTTACGTAAAAAGGAGGAGTGGTAACATTGATCCTGGTGTCGACGTTAACATAAAGGATGCGATAACGTTCATTTTTTTATCATTCTTTTTTACAGCTTTAAATCTGTCGGCGCCTGTGTGTTCTTAAAAGGTGTTGTCGCATTTTTTTGAACTCATTTGGGTATCAATATCGTTTTTACAGGTGAATCCTCGGCAATGCTGGCATCCATAAAAGTTATTCCGATGAAAAATTGAAGAATGATGACGGCAAAAAATGTATCTCCGTTTAGGTAATAAATAAGATTTCATAACCATGCGAATTTATAACGTTGCAGACACTGGAATTTCATATTAAACAAGTCAAATCCCAAGCGTCAGTTGCACGAATGTGGGTCTCTCCAGAATTTCATTAGCCGTCAATCTTTTATAACTAATGAAGCTTGTGTTGTAAACATTAGAATACGTTTTATTTCTCAGGAAAGTATAAAGCTTTTAGAGAACTTATTCTTTATGTAAATGCGGAAGCAAATGGATTTTTAGTGAAAGGAGATTCTCATTTGTCTTAACCGATTTGGATAATTTAAACTGTATTCTATTAAGGAGGCTCCCATATTTTTTCTAAGACCTAAAATCAGCCAAAATTTGTTGCTGGTGCATCCATGACATTAAATGAAATATATACGGGCATTATTCAAATTGAAGCAGACAATTAATTGAATTAAGACTAAGTTAACTGAAAATAAATAGTAATTAATTTTTATCAATAAGGCAGTGATTTTCGGAAAATGTATAATTTGTTGTCGATGCATCAGCCGAATATTATATAAATGATATTGCTGTTATTATTGTAGAATGAAATTAATTAGAAATAAGATGAATTTAAATGAACACAAATGATAATTCACCGAACTTCAGAAATTGTAGGGGTACGGAATTGGTCTGTATACAGGGTGTCTCATATATGAAGTGATAACATTGATATCTATGAAACGGTAAAAGATACAAACACGATTAAATCCAGAAAAAGTTTTGTATTTTAGAGCCCAGTCGACCAATTAAAGAAAAATCTCTCGCCGTTCTCAAGTTATACAAGAAAAACATAAAATGTTATTTTCGTTTTTTGCCTCTACCACTTTTATTTTAAAAAATATAAAAAATGGCATATTTTTCTACAAAAAAGTTTGGTTTACTACTTGATGATGGTAATTTAGAGTTGTTGAAACAGCGTTGAGTGCTTGAAATAACGGTTTGGTGTTAGGGTGCAAAACTGTTGTGGTGTTATTTCTAAGAACTGAAAAATACATACGCAGGTCCAGTCTGGTATTTTATTAATTTTAAAAATTGCTTATTCGACTCCATTGCGTAGGACTGTGCAACAGTAAATGTAATATTCCAGAATATACGAATCATAGATGAGCTACTAGTCCGGGAGCCAGTGACAGAATTGACCAACCAATTTCCTCTCGTTCAATACTTCGTGAAAAAATTTCTTTAGCTATCCCATGAGCACCGTGAATGTCAGCTTGAGTACCTTGGGTAGGTTAGAGCATGGGAGCGCCCCAATACCGTTGACGACCTATCCCCCAACATAAAGCTAGCTCTTTCTGTTTAAATAATAATATAAACAATCACCAAAAATATTTTCAAGTGAGAGGAAATACTGATTTTTTTTTGTTTTATCACGTTCGTAACAGCGGCTGGCCTGGAATCCACCATATTGCAGCCAGCTGACGTTTTTTTTTTCGTTAGAGTATTGTTCCAATTGTTGCTTGACAAATTTTCAACCGGAAGGAAATCAATTAAAATATTTTTTACGGGATTGGGGCTTTTCACAACGTATTGGCCGAGAGGAAATAATTGACTTCAAAATGTCACGTCACTGGCTCTCGGACTATACTCACAAACACGACGTCACCAGACACTTTCTCTCTGTAAAATCCATTATGTAACATTATACTTATTTTTGTTGTTGAAATACTGAATATTTTATCCCGAAATTGTTTACGTTAAATTAACATGTAAACGGCTATTTATTTTGTAAGATATTAAACCCTTACTGCTTTTCCATAGAGGTAATTAAATATTACAAAAATATGCTTTTTGCAATTTGCGAAGCAACAAAAGAAAATTTGTTTATTGTTTCCATAGATCTTGTTGCTATTACGTAGAATTTTTGTATTTACAGATTTACATTACAACTTATAGTTTAGACGTGGTCAAGGAAAAATATTGATTTTTAAGAATTTATCAATTTCTACTTAAATTACAGAAAGGAAAACCTGATTTTTCTATTTATATCGCTTTACCACAAAAGAAAAAAAAGTAAAAACATTTATAGATTTTTTTTTCATGAAAAAAAAATTTAATTGTACGATTTAGGCTATAAGCAAGACCCAACTAATTTTTTTAACACTAAGTAATTTTTTTTCTCCTAAAATCGTCGTCTAAAACTTAACATAAGATTGTCAATGTATTGGTCTTTCATGCTTTTTCGATATGTAACAAAACACTAAAGGTCCGTCTCTATACTATTATAAAATTGTAAATTTGTCTGTTTGTTTGGTTGGTTGTTTGTTTGTTTGTTTGGGCATCACGTAAGAACTGCTTAACTGATTTTGCTGAAGCCTATAGTTTGATTTAAATCTGGTAGACATTTTATCTCTCTAAATTGACAGAAACGGTAGATATAGCAAAAAAACTTGTACCATGTTGGGTAATACAATTACTCAGTTGGTTCCACCACATGTACAAAATATTAGATACTGGCATCAGCTTAGCTTTTATTCAAAATTCGGAATGTGCAAGTGTAACATGTTTCGATTTAACAAAAATCAACGGATATAACAAGCGTAATTTTACAGGGTGTTCTGTATATAGGAAACTTAGAGCGGAGTAGAATTATATGGATTAAAAAACTAAAAAAAGTTATATTTCGTGTTCTATAAGCAGCCGGATATATACAATGTGGTGGAAATAAGGGGGAGTGGAATTAGTTATACGGTCCAAAAAAGTTATATTGAGTGTGCCATAAGCAGTTCCATATACAAAGTGGTTGAAAAAGGGTTGAATATTTATACAGTGAATAAAAAATGTTTAAAAAATGGGTTGAACAAATGTTAGAAACAGTTATTTATATAGGGTGTTTGAAATATAAGATGGAATGGAATTATAGTTTATGTTTTGGTTAAAAACTTGTTTTATATCCACAAGTAGTTGCATATATAGGACGGTTGAAATATGTAGCAGTTGCAGTTTGGGTGAGGGTTTAAATAAATGTTTGGTGTTAGGATGCAAACTGTGTTTTTATTTTTTGTGACACACCAAAGGTTCCACAGGCATTTCCATTAGGATGGGTCAAAAAAGTTTTAAAAAATTGTTATATAGGGTAGGGAGAAGCAAGTTTATAGTTTTAGAGTGTGTTTAAGACAATATTAGAAAAAGCTGCATATAAGGGGTGATTAAAATATAGAGTAAACAGACTTACTTTAATAGGTGATTCAGAAATTGTTATACAGCGTAGACCATAAGCAGTTGCATAGGTGAAATAAAGGGTAGAGAAGAGTTATAGTCAGGTTTTCAAAAAATTATATTGGGTGACAAATAAATAACAGCATATACAGGATGGTTGCAATATAGGGTGAAGTAGAGTTACAGTTATTCAAGTTGATTAAAAAAATAAGTACTTGCAGTTAGGGTGAAATATATTCGGTATTGGTGGATTTATAGTTAAGTAGGGTGGTTCAAATAATTCAATTTTTTATATAGGATAAGCCATATATTTCATAAGTTATTTCTTTTTGCGAAGGCTTGAACATTCCGTACGCGGGTGTAACCGCGGGTAACGGCTAAGTTAATGATGTCCCCGAAACGTAGCAGTGAAATTTTGGTGAAACTCGGTTGTGTAGAAGTATATGTCAAAAAACTTTTCCCTTTATTGACATGCTTTATAATAAAATTAGTAGAGACAATAAATTAAAAATGACGTTTGATTTTCATTGTTTAACTTCAGAACGGCAAGAGATTGTTCTCCATTTTTTCCTGTTTGTATCTCTTACCGTTTCTTAGATAGCAATGTTATCCCTTCATATGTGAGACCCTGTATACAGTGGAAACGTTATACAAGCTGCTTAAAAAGTTACAGAACGCCAGATTCAAGATCATATCAAGTTTGTTGTTTTTAATTAAATGAAAAGAGCGCTAAATTTTACATTTGATTTAAATTTGAGCGTAATGATCAGTGAAGGTCAAATCTAAGTCAAGTACAGTTTAGCCTGTTACCTTAAAAACTGTGGGTTTTAGAAAAAAACTTTCTACTAATAAAGTTTAGGATTTTTCCCTGGTTATTTAATTAATAGTCATATTGGGTTTTACTTTACGGACGATATACAAGGTTATATCAAAAGCGACAATTTTATATTCGAACATGGGTTTAACCAATATATTACTTTGACCTTAACGGTCAGCGAAAGTCAAATAAAGATCGATGTGTTTTGGATATCTAACAACGGACTAAAAATCTTGCCTTACCTGGCTGGAGACTTTCTCTACCATACCTCAACCTTCAAGGTTTCTTCCCAAACAGGCCGATACTGCCTGCTTTTGATCAATCTTACTTTACATTCCGTCCAGATGAATTAAGCTTCAATTAAAAGAGATATATGTCTCGATATCTGTAATTTTTTTGGTTAGTTTGCGGCCTTCGCTATTAAGCATTTAGCCAGCATTATGTATTTTCATAGTTTTTCATGTAAACCTTGCGCTTAGACAATCACACAACACCCTTAGGCGAGTACCCGACTCCAACACGCTAGACTACAAAGAACGAACTTAGTTTCGAACCAAGTGCTTCTTCTGCTGAAATTGTTAAGACTTTTATAAAATTCAATGATTTTCAGTTGGAAGCGGATACTTATAATAGGGAGTTCCAGCTGTTTCACTATATTAAACAGTCAATTTTTCAGTTTGAAATGGTATTCTGCTAACTCCCAGATGTCACTAGAATCTTTAAGTGCCTGTGAGGATGTTGTTCAGTAGGCTTGCATGTAACGGATTGTTACCATTTGCATGGGAGTCAATTTAATTTTATTAACATAATAACACACACTATGTGTACTATATCCAGCTAGTACTCTCCTTTCACCTATACTCCAGTGTTCTCAATGCATCAAACACGTTCACATCTTTTCGTAGGTATAGATGGGAGTTGTTATGCATTGCTAAGTCAAAGGTCCCGTCTCTGCCAATTAAGCGTCAACCAAACGTTTTATCCAGGTCATATCGAACTGTTAAGGAGTTTGTTGGAAGTAACCTGATTAACTTGATCACCACATCATAAGTTCGGAGAAGATCAAATCTGCGCTATTAGTTTATGCGGATTCTTCGCACTCCAAATGATGCCATTGTACTGATTCATGCAGATGCTGATATGAAATATGACTTCATCCATTTGCAGTGGATTCGGATTTCCAATGCAAATCTCGTACTTCCGCTTCCATGGGTCGCTGTCCAGACATTGTGCCTTAAACAGTGATGATATTAGCTTCCGATCGAATACTGATTGGACGCCTACTGTATCTTTCTTTCAAAGACCCAGTGCGCACAAATCACTCTTGCAGTCAATTCCATCCAAGCTTTCACTATTCTTCTCCCTTCAAAAGTTAGTCAGGAGACCGCATATTACCTGCAACAAACAAAAAATAAAATTGCGTGCCACCATAAGAGTCGTGACATTTTTTTAGATAAGACTGTAGTTTTCAGTTGGTATTTTCTGAGAAGTTTCCTTATACGATCCGCTTACTGGTTTTACTTACGGCAAAGAGAGTATCTCCAAATTTTGCCCGTCTTGATTTAAAGGATCTACTTACCTCATCTTCACAAACGAAAACCCCGATGTAGAACTACAAGTTCTAAGCACTACAAATCAGGAGTTATATGGACAAGTTGATAATACACTATCGGAAGGCCTCTTAATCTGGTGAACTGTAATTTCTATATAAAGACGTTCTTATTATTTGTTTAAACATATCTACTTTCAACCTTTCGTGTTTCTGTTACCTATATGACACCTTTGAGGTTTGGAACCACGGGGCTTAAAAATCAGTTAACCTCATACATCCTTGTCTTCTAAATGTTATTTGTTGCATATTCTTGATTATTTTTATGATTTCTTGGAAAATGACACCACAATCGAAATATAAAGCTGTATATTGAAAGAAAAACCAAACGTTTCAAAGTCGGTTCTGACTTCGTTGTCAATGGCTTTAAAATAAATCAAACTTTCAATTTGCAATTTACATTTTCAATACATATTTTAAATACTCTCTTCGAGATGTCATTCCTTTGTACGCAAGACAATATATATTATATATCAACATAATACATATTGTTTCTGGTTAGGGAACCTTCATCAGTTGCGCTTCCCACAATTGAATGTCCTTTCGAACACTTCTTTAAGCATTTGATGCATTTTGTTAAATTTGAAGACGCGAGATGTAAGACCGACCTCTAGGATTTTCGAGAGAATCAGTACACAGAGGTTCCGAATCTGGAGCCGTTCCGTGTAATTGCTGTTCTCTCTCAACTCCTAGGACAGAATGTCACGATAAAAATTTTTCAGGTTACTTCACCTGTCAGAGATATTGAATACTCTCTTCGAGGTGTTATTCCTTTGTACGCAAGACAATATATATTATATATCAATATAATACATATTGTTTCTGGTTAGGGAACCTTCATCAGTTGCGCTTCCCACAATTGAATGTCCTCTCGAACACTTCTTTATGCATTTGATGCATTTCGTTAAATTGAAGGCGCGAGATATAAGACCGACATCTAGGATTTTCGAGAGAATCAGTACACAGAGGTTCCGAATCTGGAGCCGTTCCGTGTAATTGCTGTTCTCTCTCAACTCCTAGGACAGAATGTCACGATAAATTTTTTTCAGGTTACTTCACCTGTCAGAGATATTGAAAAATTTTATCGTGACATTCTGTCTGGAGTTGAGAGAGAGCAGCAATTACACGGAACGGCTCCAGATTCGGAACCTCCGTGTACTGATTCTCTCGAAAATCCTAGATGTTGGTCTTACATCTCGCGTCTTCACATATTTTAAAGCCATTAACAACGAAGTCAGAATCGACTTTGGTTTTTCTCTCTATATACCTACAGTTTTTTTATTTCGATTGTGGTGTTATTTCGAAAACATAAAAATACTCATACATCCTATAACACCATTTTTAAATATATATAGTTATTAACATTACTCAGTCGTTACCTATACTCCTTTAAAGTTTATTTTAACCTCTGGAGAAATCAATCAACATTCGAATGCAGCTCAATATAGCAGAATTACTGTTTTCTATTTTAACAAACAACCTTTGAGGCGGGTAACCTTAAAAAAACGTGACCTAAAACTTTTATTTTATGTTCAAGTTCAAGTAAAATTTCAATACATTAACTCTGAATATAATACACAGTAAACTTCCAATATTTTCTGACAGGATTAACTATCCTAAGCGTCCCTTCGAAGTCCATCCTTTAATTCCTGTGGGATATCGTAAATGCCACAAACTTTGTTGGCGGGAAGGGCCTTATCTGGAACAGAGAAAACAAAGGCGAACTATGTAATTATAATCTGACTCGTGCTACTCTAGGTTGAATATAAATTTGGAATGGCAATTTTACGTGTTAGCAACAACTGGAAGCATAAAATTTAGTTTTTACGTGTGGCGGAAAAAGTTGAACAAGATGTTTGTGCAGAGTAGAAACTATAACAACATTTTGCAGCACATAAAGTTGATATTGTCAGTTTTTATTTATATTCACCAGCTAAAAGTTTGAGTTTGAATAAAATAATATAAAAGAATAATGTTAGCGTCAAATTAACACTTGGCTTATAAGTAAATAACGAAATTTAACTGAAAAATCTTAGTTGTAATGATACCGTAGAATAAAGCAGATTTTAATATAACTTCAAGGCAAAAAATAAGTAACAGTAGGATTTCTCATAAATTTATTTTAATTCACTTCTTATTTTCTAATACCTGGGGTTCTACAAGCATTTACCAAGGGTTCTGTAATCAATAATGAAATCGATTGGATTTAATATATATTATAGCTGAAGACATTACCTCGTTTAAAGGAGCATGTTGTTTAGTAGCTGAGGTATGTGCTGTTAGTCATTTTCTAAGTTATGAATCCGTTTGGAATACTGCTATTCTGTGGAAGGTTCGTCACACTCATCATAGACTCTTCTAATCCCAAAACTTGACGTTTTCCTGTCCCCCATCCAACATTTGTAATGTTACCTTTGTCACAGTTAAAAACTCTATCTACAACATTATTATGAGCCATACTTTTGTTAGGCAGATACCGATCAAAGTGTATGGTTCCTTGCAGCATATCATAACATGTTTTTCATTGTTACAGTAACGAGATTTTTCAAATATACAATTGTAGAGATATTTCTTATCTAAAATTATGAGCATTTATTGTCTGCCTTTGAATGTATGATACGTACAGGGTGTTGCGTCCTCGCAACTTTGTTCATTGTTAGTTTTTAAAGTTTATTGAATTAGTTAATCGATTTTCAAACGTTTGCACCTTTTTGAAAACTTTCCATGGCGCCAATGCTAATTTATCCGAATCTTTTTTTGTGTCTAAATTAGACAAAACTGTATGACGGACAGACGCTTTTTTCTTGTTGGGTTGTTATTGTGTTACAATTTCGCAAGTTATTTAACTTTGCTCGTAAGAATATACCACATTTGGACTGTCCTACGCGAGCGGTATAAATGTTTTTTTCATGTATACGAAATCGAGGAACAGTGTCAGCCGCCATCAGTTTTGGGTCTAACGTGTAGCGTCCAGATTTTAGTGTAAGGACATTACGAAGCTCTACAACACCCACCCGCTGCCAGTGAGACTAGAGTCTCAAGAAGACAAGACAACAAAGAAAACACCACCTTCAGGGCTTCGTCATAAGATTAGTAATTAACTCTTAATTGATGACGTTATTGCGTGACGTAGTATTGTTTATATCGATTTTTTACATATTTGCTTGAGCCAGCATTGGACGAAAAACCCGAAACACCTAAACCATACACTTTTTATAAATAGTGTTCCATGGGGGATACTACATACGGTGTAGCAAAAGAACCGGAAGGGCTCGATAACTCTTCGAGTGTATTTTTTGGCAGCATGAAAGTAGAATGATTTTCCCCCGCTATCGGAAAACCAGGAGGAAATCCTAATACATTCATTTTAACCATTTCTCCGAAAAATGCACTCCCGATAAGCTTTTGAGCACTTCCGATACTTTTGCAACACCCAGTATAAGTTAGTTAATGAAAACAAGAGAGGTTCTAACTGCGGCATCTCTTTCGAAAATTTCCAGGGTAATTTGTCCAAGCAGCACCGATTTTCCTAAAAATTTGGATTTCAATACTACTTACCCTCTGCTTCAAAGTAGACCCTGTGCCGGGGTTGTTTTTTTTTTTTCCGGGGAATACTACCCCTTCTCGGGGATGAAAAATATTATATGAAAAAAGTGCGGGAATGAATAAATTAACTAATTTTAAGCAAATTTTGTTCCATAAAGTTTTTTCTGAAAGTCAATTGTTTTCGAGTTAATCGCAAGTGAAGCTATCGATTTTTCAACCAAAAAACTTGTTTTGATGTGGTTTTTCGTAAATGACTTTAAAAATATGCACTTTAACAATTCATTAAGATCAAAAATGTAGCTTATAAAAAAACAAAAAAAAGTTGGTGTCTGTAGAACCAATTATAGCTTGTTGAAATTTTGATTTTATTTGTCAAAACAAAAATTGAGAGACTTATCGTGAAATAACTGAAAAACAATGCATTTTTCGGAAAAGTTTGGAAATACTTTTTTAAAAAAATCCTTTAATATGGTTTATTTAAAAAGCCTTTAGCATGAAAATTAAGCGAGTTATTTTTTTGACTAAAAAATGTACAAATTACTCCCTAAATACCACCCCTGTTGCTACCACTTCACAAATAACTCGACTTACTTATTTCAAATAGACTCAGAAACTTTGAGCGGTTTAAAGTAAGTAGCTTTTAAAAAGTCGAGCCTCAAGAGAATATTGTGTTTTTGTAATTTTTCAAAAAATTGTCTTTTTTTCAAAATAACTTAAAAACTATGAGAGATAGGCAAAATTTTGTAGAGTACAAATTTGTAGGTTTTGTTTTATTTAATTTATGTTTTTTGTAGAATAAAAATTAAGTTACATATGACCGTTTAAAGTTTGTACATCCTCGTAAATAGTATTATTAGTCAACCCTTTCAGCTCAACCCCTTTCAAAAATAATAAATACATTTTCAATTTACATAAGCGTTTAGCTTATAAAAAAACCTAAAAATTGGTGATTTTTGAAGTGGTAGAAATTAATTTCAACTGGGGTGGTATTTAGGGGGTAATTTGTAGATTTTTTTGTCAAAAACACAAAAAAAAAACAATCTTATTTATGTCGCTTAATTTTGATGCTAGAAACTTTTCCCGAAAAATGTTGTTTTTCAGTTATTTCACGATAAACCTTTAAATTTTTGTTTTAAGAAATAAAAACAAAATTTCAACAAGCTATAACTTCGTTTGTATGGGTTCTACAGAAACCATAAACCCAACATTTGAGTTTTGTTTTTTTAAGTTACATTTTGAAGCAAATGATTTTTTTCTTAAAACGGATATTTTTAAAGTTATTTTAGGAAAACCGTATTAAAACTTTTTTTTTTGGTTGAAAAATCGATACTTTCACTTGCAATTAACTCGAAAAGAATTGACTTTCAGAAAAACATTAAGGAACAAAAGTTGCTTAAAATTAGTTACCCGGATTTTTTTTTTCATATAATATTTATCACCTCCGAGAAGGGGTAGCATTCTTTCCCAGGGAAAAACTCAACTTTGAAGTAGAGGGTAAGCAGAAATTAAATCCAATTTTTTAGGAAAATCGGTAGTACTTGGACAAATTACCCAATATTACTTCATTGACTGGACTAATAATTATAATAGCCGAAGTGGCGTAAGCATCGAATGAACTGAAAAAATAATAACTTCCACATATTCTTGTCTGTTAATGAATGTATTACAAAGACTGTTTATTTCAAGATAAATATTACATTGAATTCTGGAAATTGATTCGACAAAAACATATTTTTAGTTTTTTGTAACTATAATTCAGTTGTTCTATGTTATTATTTTTAATGGTCGATTAATTAGTGAAGGTGATATGTATTAAAAACTTCATTTCGAGTTTGCACAGAAATGTTCTCATTAAGGATTCAAATCAACCAAAAACAGCCAAAAGGGATACAAATTCTAAAGCGACTACGGAAAACTATTCCGATTTCAATGTTACCATTATTAATGACTTTTGTTGTTTGAATAGTTTCCCAGACATCAACGGAATCGGCGACATAATTATTAATCGATGGCATTTCAAAGTTTGTTCGGTATTCGTATCGACTCGTAAATATTTCGGAAATCACAGAAAGCTGTTAATTCGTAATTCTAGTACCGTTGTGTTTCGAGATAACATCTTCATATCGAAATGTTTTACAACTCGTTCGGTTTTATGGAACAATAAATTATCTGGGAGCTATTACGGAGTAGGAAATACAAAATATTTGTGATAATGTTCGATAAAGTAGCGAAAACGTATATCTATATTTTATATACTTCTGCAAAATTCAGTAAGCGGGTGATTTATAGAAAATAAAGTGCTCAATTTAGGATATTTGAATGTGCGCCCATTTAAGAAAAGGTTGGTTTGAGGATTATTTTCCTCCACTTTTAGTTGCTACTTTTATTGATATCTCGCAATGAATAAAAAATCAGTTCACTTTGTACATTTAAAGCCGTAAAATGTTATATAAATATAAAATAATATTTTATATAAAATAAATATCATATATGGCTATATGGGGTGTCCGCGGAACGAGTGCACAACAGGAAAAAAGAGTTCTGCTTGTCCAGAAAATCTGTTTAGAATATAAAAATTTGCAATCAGATCTGCAGAGTATTAATAAATTAAGAAAATAGAAAATGTCTCAAGAAAAAAGTACTATTATTTATTACATTTATCAAAAATGGTTTAAAACAAAGTTGTTTATTATAAACTAACGTAAAATCTAAATACAAATTTTGAAATGAAAATACGATTATATTTTAAATAATACTACATGCACCACACTCGTTAATAATTTACAACTCTGATAATTATTACCTATCCTTAAACATCAAACAAACTTCTTGTTAAGCCGGAAGTCTGATTTTGAAAGAAATTTCAAACATGTTAAATGAGCGAAGAGCGTATTTATTTAATACAGTGTTATAATATTGGAAATGTGTTATGTCAATACGCTATAGATATCTTCCATGAATAATTTATTAATACGCTTGTGTTGAAGAGAGGCTGTGCGAAAATTATTAAAAAATTCCATGAAACTGGTCGGTGATGAATATAAAGAAATCTAAAAAACACACGACTTTATTAGCAACAGGGTTAGCATTAGATGATCCGAAATTACCTTTAAAGAAACTTGCACAACTACTGGATTTAAGTAAAAGTGAGTTGCAAATAATTTTTAAGGAAAATATATTTATTTCAAACCAAAGCTGCAGCATACACATGAATCTGGAGGTGAATAGAAAGGTTTAGAATTTTGTTCACGCACAGGTGAAAACTATCTTGAAAACAAGAATTTACGTAGATTATTTTTTTTACCGATGAATCTACATTTCGCACAAACATTATGCCTTCGACAGTCCAATTTACCTTATCAATAAGTAAAGTCAGCGTTATAAAAAAGTTAATGTATGGCGTGGAACTTTTTAAGATCCAATTATTTCTTAATACATAAGAACCAGAAGCATGTACGTCATAACGTAATTTGGGAACAAGAAGGCAGCCCTGCTCATTCCACACCATTGGTCAGACAATAATTTTGGCACAAGATGGATAGTGAGGTTTAGCCTAATGAATTATCCAGCTAGGTCGCCTAACCTTTCATTATTGGATTTTTTATGGGGTGCCATAAAACAAAAGGGTTTTTCAGGCAACTTGCCACATGTCAGGGAAATATTAAAATTAAAAGAGCGCGTACAAGTAGCAATTCATAAACTCAATGAACCAGGAATCATTCGTAAATTGTACGTTAAATTTATTAGTGTAAGGAGGTAAGAAGTATCTATTTAGAATAATTTTAAATATTCGAATTTTTGTTTCAAAATTGGTATTTGGACTTCATATTAGTTTATAAACAACTTTCTTTCATAACATTTTTGATAAAAGCAATAAATAATAATACTTCTCTCTTGAAGCATTTTATATTTCTCCTAATTTAGTAACACCCTGTAAATCTGATTGAAAATTTTTATATTGTAAATTGATTTTCTCGACAAGTAGAACTTTTTATAGAGAATGAATTTTTCTTGTAACATGACAAATAAAGATTTTTTTTCCTCTTGTGCGGACACACCTTATTTTTTTAATATCTTGATACTTTGACGTGAAAGGTCTGCCCACGAAGAGTTATATGATTATAACGTATAACGTATAACGGGAAACCTAGAACGCTTTCGCGAATCATGCAGAATAAAACACCCAGGAATGTGGAAAAAACTAACACCACATCATACACTGAAAATATATACTATCACTACATAACTACATACATTTCATCTCTTTCTTGTTACGAGAATTCATCCGACAGCTGGTGCAATCGGCCATCAACCAATTCGTGGAAGGGACATGATTCCGATACTTCTGGGAATCCGAAATGTTTTGGCTCTCAACAGGCCGACCGCTGCCGTTATTGGGAATTCCCTTAAAGCTTCCAGAACACATGAAAGAAGTTTCCCGATGGTTCGTGGACCTACCAGACAATTCCGAGAGAAATATATAAATATGGACAGATGGCGATAGGAGTCATTCAGTTTTCGACGGTCGTATTGTATAGTTAAGATAAACTGTAAATAGTTTCTGTGAATATAAATTGTGTTAAAGTAGTAGTAGTAGTGAGTTGGACTGTGTTTTTAAATAAATCCAAGAACTGAACAGAACCCGTGTGTGAAGCCTGCATTTAATGTTCGAAATCTGACAGCAGTCGCAGTTAAACCCCAATCGTGTTCTATTCATTTATGATGTTACTTTTTTACAACAACGTTGACAACAGCAACTATTAAAGTGATCAAATTGAATGTGTTTATAGAAGTTTGCGCATTAACAGAAGACTTCACATGAAAAGTTTCACGTAAGTACAATACCTATTTAGAGATTCTAAAGCTAATTGATACATTTTATTTCCGATCATCACAAGTTGAGTATAAACATTTCTTTAGTCATGAACTTATAACAAATCTAATAACAATTTATTAATATATTGGTAAACCATGTGCATCCATTACTGCGGATAAAGGTACTAAAACTGAATAAGTATTATTAATAATAAAATAAAACTAATCATTTTGCAGTTTTATTTGATATCAGGCAATCTTTTTAATTAATTTTAAGATGTCATCTAAAATAGCAGTCGTCAAAAATTGATTATGTTCTTTTAACGAGATGTGATATATATGCTGCAAATATATTTTTACTTATTTATCTAATAATGTAATACATATAGTGTTTGTTTATTTTATGATTTTTTTGAAATTCCATTTTGGGTTTTAGCGTCTACAAAACGATTGCTCGGGGGAAATCGTATTATCGAGAAAGAACGAGATTGTTACAATTATGACAGCTGTTTTGTTCAATACTGGGTGATTTGGTGAACTACGTGAGAATAAAACTGTTCTTGAAAAATTCTTTCAATAGAAATGGATGTGTAGGATCTTATAAAAATTTCATCACTATTTTCCTACACTACATTTTTATAGCGGAACCCTGAAAGATTTTAAAGTTAAAAGTACTGGTTAGACCATTTTTGAATGGGTAAAAAGTTATGTGTATTCATATTAATTAGAGGCACACAGTAAAGTCGTCTTGAGAGTAGTTACATATGCATATATAAATTGACTGAGATATAAGGCGCTTTAGTTTATAATTATACAGAATGATTCCAGATATGTTAGAAACCAAATGTTTTATTGGGTGTCCCATAGGTAGTTGCATATAAGAGAAGAATTACAGTTGTATAGGATGGTTCAAAAAATGTTATATAGAGATGCATATAAGAATTTAGAATGTACACACAAGCAAGGCCCTATTAATTACATATGAAAAACAAACTGAATTGTTACGTATTGACACAATTGGTCTATTTTCGACCACATGCGATTCTAGTATTAATAAATATACGATTTTAATTTTTAACCGTTTACATAGAACAACAAAATAGTCGCCATATCTCAACACACAATTTTACCAGCAATTATCTAGTAAAGTACGTTTAATACTTAATGATGAGATCCTTAACGGACTTGTGAATCCTTCGTCTGGAGTAGAATGAAGTTTTATATCTCTAGAAGAAAAATATCTCCCTCGAAACAAGAAATATAAAAGTTTTCTGAAAGTCGGGACAATCCAAGCCCAGGGATTGTTGAAATAAGTTCTTACGAGTGCACGTCGTAGAGAGATTACTGAAAAAGAATGACCTATCCATCTACAAATGTTAGAAACATTACCGTTCTGTTAAAAAACGGAATTAATGAAATGTACAGGTTGTCTCAAAGTAAACTAGTTTAGATTTTATGACTACTATGATCTCTATGAATAAAATATTTTAATTCCCTTTTGATTTCCGATTGTATATGTATATTATTGCAATATTCTGTTAAAATGATACCTTTTTATAAAACCAAATGAACATTATATCCCGAAGGTGATAGACCTACTTCCGGAATGCAATCCTGCTCCTACTAGCGTTAATTGCACAACCGTTCTTCTGTACAGAGGAAACACGGCCTCTTAACTGATCAGCTGAAACATAATAGATTTCCATCACATCTTTTGATTCAGCAGAGTTACTGGACATGCAATGAAAAATAAACACATAGGAGAAATAACCTCGATATAAAAACTATCTCAGTTTGTGTGATGTCCTAGGAAATACATAAAAGCCAACATATATTCAAAACCTCAACTAAGGGAACGGGTCCTCAAAAGAAAATCTCTGGCTCTGCTAGTCGTGGAGTTAAGCAGATCCTTAATAACCAGTTCACCAAAAAAGCCTTGGGACCCCTAAAGACGGCGGCATAAGAAACCAAAAAAATCTACAAGATAACATAATGATTAGTTGATAACAATACAAGTAAGGTGTGACATTATTTTTTACAAAAAATGGAAATAGATTAAATGGATATGATTACATTAATGAGATTATCGGGTAAGATGGCGGAACGCGTGTATATAGTTAGCTATTTATTAACTTTCACAGAACATTTGAAAAGTTACTTGGTTCTATGGATTTGTCGATTAATTTTTACAACCTAATTTAGGATTATGAAATGATTTGAGGGAACTGAAAAAAATTGTTTGAATAAGTACATACATACAGTACATAGTAAATAATAATTATAGTCCTAGCAAAAAAAACAAGCTGAAAAGTGAATAGTGTAGTGTTAGTTTTTTCTTATAGGCTACCTATTTTTGGCATTATTTTTTACATTTCTAACCAAAAGACCCTCAAACCAGTCCAAGATACTCAAGAAGTGATCTGTTATAGTGAAATATTAAATAATACAGTTGGATTAATTCGCCAATCATCGGAACAGCGGCTGTCCCGGATGTATGATTACGCAACAAATTATTATTAAAAATTTCGTTCATATTGAAAACATCAGTTGGTATTCAACACGTAGTGATAAATCCCGTAACTAAATATGACGTCAGTCTATAATTTCACAATATATAACCAAACGCTGAATTGAGTCTGGCCAAGAAATGGGATAAAACTAAGATGATTTTCATCAAAAAGCAATGTTGCAACTTGCAAGAAGAAGTCTAGTTTACTGTGAGAAGAGTTTTAGCCCGAATAAACGTATAACTTACATTAGTGGGGGATTTTGCAACTTTATTCATCTCTAACATAGTGCGGACAAGTTGCAAATTTAAATTTTCTGAATTATATAAAACACCAGTTGTTTTTGAATGATAATTGTGACATCTTTACATTTACTGTATATTCGTGCATTTGTAAAGAATTATGTTTATTTCAGCAAATTCCAATTGTTTTCGGGGTCTATCTCAGACTCCGTTGTCAGTAGCAATAAAGAAACTTTATGAACAGGCAGACTAAAATTTCTAATTATAATTAAAATATTATATCAACATTTTAAGTAATTAATTATATTAACAAAAAAAAACATAAAATAACACTCAAAAATATGTGCGTTGTGAATGTACGATTAAAAGAACACAAAAATTAAATTGGCTCTAATTTTATTAAATGAAAGTGATTTCATCGCTAGTACCTCCGTAGAATCCAGTCGTTCATAGCAGCAGATAATTAAGAAAGAAATTACTAATGGCCATGTCCTTTTGAACAACCCAATATCGGGATCGTTCATAAGGTTTAGCCTAGGTTTTCACTTATGACTTTAATGGGATCACTAAAACATCTTAACTCTTTCATCGAATTTTTGGCGAATGCACTATCTTATCACAAAGTCGTACCTAGGAGCGCCACATATAATTCTGAACAGTACTCTTATAAGTTACAACAGCGAATTCAATAACAAAAACAAATAAATTTACTTTAATTTAATCAATTACTTTTAAATAAAAATATGTCTAAAAATAAACAAAATTTTCGATGTAAGAAAAAATGTCATTAATCTCTCAGGTAAACAATTAAACATTTGAGAAACTTCAGCTTTATAAGAAACTAAAGTATTACAAAATTTGATTGTTCAATAGAACAAGCTGCAAATAAATTAAACTTTAGAAAAGCTAAAGAATATAGTTGGTATAATAGCAAAAATTGAACTGAAAAAACATACCTAGGTACGTCTCAAAAATAAAATGTCTAAAAATTAATTACTTTTTACTAAAATTTAAAAAATGACAATTTACCCTCAGATAAAGAAAATAGCCGCAGTAATTTTAAATAAAAGTTATTACAATTTGAAAATTAAAACCACATTTTTTATATTTGCACTGATAACGAGATTTGACTTTAACTCTGAAACGTTTGAACATTTTGAAGTATACGGATTTTTCCTCAAGTATAATGTTATTCCCAAGAACTCCATAAATACAAAGTATCTGCTATCCACCAGATGGCTTTACCGGTACTGAACTTGCGCTTCACATGTCTAGGATATTGTTGGTGATACTTAAGTAATTGTTACTTAGAAAATAGTAGTTCATGTATAAGTTAGTCAAATTAAGCTTTTCTCTATCTCTCCACTATTCAATGAATCTACTGGTTCGAACTTTTGACCAAATGATGAGGTTCTCAGTCCGCATGTATATATACGCTTTTTTATGTGAGTTTGGTGGGTAAGAGACGTCTTTCAACGTAGTTTAAAAACGATTCGGGTTCACAGTCTTACTTTTTATCATTAAGAAAAAAATATATCCACCATAAAAAAATCTGCAAGGTAAAAGAAAAGTCTATAATTAAGTTATATTTTGTCTTTATTTACAGTTGTATAAAAGTTTGTCCAAGAATTTGCTTCAAAGTAAAGTACCTTACAAAAATAATGAAGAATCTCATTTCATCTGTATACAGAGTATGTCCACTGAAGTTGGAATCATATAAAAAGCCTTCTTACTATTAATATTCAGAAAAATTTCAAAAATTGTTATAATGGGATGCTGTATCCAATTTTGCCATATATCACTAAAAATTGTCAAAATAAATAAATCTAAAAAATAAAAACCGACTTCAAAAATCTCAAATGTAACTTATCTATAAAACAATTAAATACTTATTTCCATGTAATTACTGTTACCCGTAATTCCTAGGTTAGAATGTCACGATGACGTTCTAACGGAACGGCTCCAGATTCGGAACCTCTATGTCCTAGTTTACCCGAAAATCCTAGATGTCGGTCTTTACATCTCGCGTCTTTTAACGAAATGTATCAAACACATAAAGAAGTGTTCGACAGGACATTCAATTGTGGGAAGCGCAACTGATATATTGTCTTGCATACAAAAGAATGACACCTCGAAGAGAGTACTTATTTTCTAGTCGGTGTAAAGTTATATATAAAATAAATGAGTTTCTGACAATTAGGTAGGTATATTTTTACAAGTTATAATTTGAACTGACTTCAAAACAAGTATTTAATTGTTACAGTAAACTATTATTTCTTGCTTTTTAGTTAAGTTAGTGTTGTGTTTTTTAGAACTACATTTTTGTTTTATTTCTAATTTATTGATACCTAGGACTAGCCATTACTAAACAATTTCATAGTTCTAACATGAATATATTTGACTAATATCACTATCAATTTTTATCTAATTTAGATTTTTTATAGTTATTTAAACAAACGCAATATCTAATTCAGCCCTGAAATAAACCAACTTTCTGGAATTCCAGGAAGTTTTTAACATTATAAAGGCATAACACACAAAGTTATTTGCTGCGCTCTCCTGTCGACACAATTCTCAATTTCTCTAAAACCGCTGAAGCGGACATTAATAAGCTTATGAGTTGCTTTGTGCATAAATTTTCCTCTTGAGATTCAGAAAAATCCCGTTGAATCCATTAGCTTAACTAGGTTCACAGGGAAATGTTGTAGGTTATGTTATATGACCTTCATTACTGTAACTCTAATGAATATTAGAAAGCATCCCGTCTAAATTCCGTGCTCCTAATTAATTTATGAGAATTTATGGAGAATTCTTGCACCTCTGCTAATTTCGAGAATTTCCGGAAAGCAGATATAAGGCGAATGGGAAGACGACGGCCCACGTACCAAAAGTAAAGAGTATAAAAAATGTATATTTATTGAGTAAGATATTGCAAAATATTGTTCAATAATACTCCTACTAAATGTCTCCGTAAGACATTAAAGACACTTGACCAAAATTTATTATTTCTTTCCTGCTAGCAATTTTCTGCCAGAGTATTTCTAATTCAATTTTTAACCGACTTGAAAAAGAAGGAGGTTCTCAATTCGTTTGTTTAGCGATTATTTTTATTTTTTTTATATTTGTTCGCAAACGACTCAAGAAATTTCGACCGTTTATACTGGATCCTGTTCCGAGTAATCGCGAAGTGGTCCCATATTTTTTCATTAACATAGCTTGTATCCTTTCTTAAAAAAGTGGGAAAAACTTACCGATTTTTTTATACAGTATGCTTTGGAGGAGTCGCCGGTATTAAAAATATGGACATTTTTCTATTTGGAAGCTAGGATAAATTGAATCCCATATTTTTTTCAACCGTTTTTAGGAAATCGGGAAATTTTTTTAAAATTTTTAACGATATTTTTATACAGTAAGCTGTGGTGGAGTTGCTGGTATTACTATTCGGAACTTGGGGTAAATTGTAAATAAATTGAATTAATCAAAAGAAATGTCAGTTAATATGTATATACATTGTATATTCATAAATCAATCGATTTCTTTTTATTAGTAATTTTAAGAGAAAAAGTTATTTTTCATAACATAACAGTAATCATTCCATGTCACTTTTTTAACTGTAAACGAAGTTTGTCATCAAATAGAAATTTTGATTACAAATTAAAGTATCTTTATTTTTGTTAATAACTAAAATTGTTATCAAATAGAAGTAATTAGAATTTAAAACTGCATCTACTTATGCCACTGCACTAAAAATTGTATAATAATATTTATGTAACTTTTCCAACTATATACTAGGTTTGAAAAAATATATCCATTTTGTTTAAAAGTTTATTTTTTATATTTCAAATTGTTATCAAAGTTTATTAGAATTGAAAACTGCATGCAATTGTGCTGTATTGTTAAAACTTGTAATAAATTGAAAGTTGATTGGAAATAAGTCGAAATAAATGTCAGTTAATCAACTTCAAGGTGGAGGTTCTCAGTTGGATTCTATATACAGTGTGTCTTCATAAGTTGAATTCAAACGAAAAACGTTCTTATGAATATTATTTTGAGAAAAAGTTATTTTTCATAAAAATATTTGCATGGTCAGAAACGTATACTGTAATCATTACAAGTCATTTTTTCAACTGTATTCGAGGTTTATCAGCAAATATGAATTTTGCTTAAAAGTAAAATACCTTTATTAAAAATTGTATAATAGATCTTCATGTCACTTTTCCAAATTGTGTACTAGGTTTGATAAAGAATATAAATTTTGTTTATGTTACGTATTTTTTATTATTTTTATTTATTTTTAATAATAACTCAAATTGTCATCAGACAAAGTTTATAAGAATTGAAAACTACGTATTATGCTGTATCAATTACAACTGTATAATGATTTATTATAAGACTCCGCGGAGAGAAGACTGTTAAATGAATGTCACTATAATTAACAGACCTAAGAAATAATGATACACAGACTAGAATATAGTGGATCCACCAAGTTAGAATCATATTTAGAAAACAAGTTATTCTATTCAACAGTAAACGAGGTTGGTCAAACTAATAAATGATGCTTAAAAGTAAAATACCCTTATTTTAGGCAATTTCGAAAAAGTTAATTAAATTTGAAATCTTCATCCAATTGAGCCATTGCATCACAAAAAACTGTAAAATAAAACATTTAAATACAACAAAAACCGACTCCAAAAAAAATTAACTAACAAGCATATAATATATTTTTTAGTACAACAATTAAATACTTTTTTCTGAGGTTGGTGCCAATTTGAACAGCGAAGTTGCGAAGTATAATTTATAAATGTAGTTCCCAAAATAGTTTCACTTTAGCTTGTCTTGGATTTGACCCGCTGGCAGTAGTTTGATGACCCCTGCTTTAGGACGCCGATTTATACTGATATTTTAGAACACATATATCTACACTATGCTTTTGCAACTGTAGGAATACTTTTGCCTGTTATGACCGCCCGGATTTCTAAATATGCGTGTTCATTGAAAACTATCCAGGTTTTGCACGATCTACTCTTTTCTTGACATCTAATACACCACCACCCAGAACTGTATTATAGACAGAGACCTACATTTTTTAGCAAGGTTGCTACTCCTCAATCAGTCCTTCTCCCTTACCTCTTGAGTGGCAAGCCCTCAGACTTGTGATATACCGAAATTGTGAGATCAATAATTTTCGTAATAAACCAGTAAATAGTTATGTTTGGAGTACTCGAAGAAGATATCTTCAAACCTAGTTTTTGGAACCAATTTAATATTATTGTGCACCAACAACAGCGGTTGTTGGGGATGAGAGTGATGATTTCTGTGATTGTAGTAAAAATTGGTCAAAACATTATTAATGTATAAAAACAAAGAATGAATAGCAATCATTTCAATTTTTGAATTTTGTTTGTATGATATTAAAATGAAAGAAAATAATAATAGGTAGTACAATATCACGAAATGAATTCCAACATCCATGAATCTAGCTCACAGAGACTCCAAATCGGGAGTCATACTGGGTATAACGCCACTTCCCTGTGATTTCTATGATAGAACGACATTATTTACGTATGTTATGCTTTTATCCATGAGAATGTAAAAAAGAGACAAAATGTTGTGTTCATTAATTCTTTTTTTTTTGTTCAAAATGTATTACCTCGATACTTATAAATATTCTACAATAGTATTTTCTAATACTTATGCTTGTATATTTGTCACACACTCATTAGACTTATTTCATTTTCATAAAGATTACTCAAACCACTGGAAATTAATAATGTATATTTTTAGGTTTGATTTCATTATGTCTATACAATACAATGTGCAATAGGGGGAACTCACATGATTTCCATTTTATGCTGAACTGAAACTGAACTGAAATCTTGAATATCTGATATTGAAATCTTATTAAGATTAAAGAGCATCTTCCTGTGTGTCGGATCAGCAAATACTCCTCAGCAGCTGCTGAGCAATTTCTTTGACATGACTGAACAAAACAAAAGAAAAGTAGTCAGCCTAGAATAATGGGACAACCCAGAACAAAATAAAAACAGTTATTTGGCGAGTAGAATAAAAAAATTAAAAAACAATGCCCAAAAACGAAATCAAACCTCCCACAAAAATAGACAGAGAAAGAATGACTGAAAAACGAGGCACGAGAATGAAAATTCATAAAGAACTCAAATTAAAAGACAATAGAAGATGAAATAACGAAATAGAGGAGTGGTACAAAAAATCTAGTATTGAGGAGGTGAGAAAGCAATGAACTGGGTAGCTAGGGCTGGGTCAACAAAATATTGTCAGGAGGAAAAGTAGTGAAAAGAAGAAGAAGACTACAAAAAAATGGCTGGGGGAAAGAGGAGTCTCTCGACTGAAAAAATGTAAAAAAAGGGATTAGTCTCAAAACCAAATGTCATATATCTTTCATATTCATTATCTATAAGGTTTTGACATTCTTATTTTATAATTTCCCCTCCTTATCTGCCGTCTAGACCAGATAGCTCTTGTACTGTTCTTATTTTCACTTTTGGTACATTTCCTTGTACATATTTTTATAACAGCATTGAATTGTAGAAAAAATAATAATGACATTTTCCTGTTTTAAAGCAATACTTCTAAATTCCGAGATATTTTGTTTAGTACAAGATAAATTGGTCAAAACTGTCGTGTGGTATATTTTCAAATATTCCTATATATATATATATATATATATATATATATATATATATATGATTTAGGTGGTTTCCGGGAATTCATCCGCGCAGTTGATAACGGATCCCTGCCGGGATCGATGGTAAAATGACGACGTTTCGGCAGAGTCACATCCGCCCCCTTCAGGTCGGCTCGCATAATTCTCGTAGCCTTCTGCTTTCGCTTCTAGTTACTCGAATATAGTATTCGAAAGCAGAAGGCTACGAGAATTATGCGAGCCGACCTGAAGAGGGCGGATGTGACTCTGCCGAAACGTCGTCATTTCACCATCGATCCCGGCAGGGATCAGTTATCAACTGCGCGGATGAATTCCCGGAAACCGTCTATATATATATATATATATATATATATATATATATATATTCCTATTTATGTGATTTTCTTACAGTTATAGTTAGATAAAACTAAAGCAGCGTCTGATATCTACAAACTTATAACCTGCAGAACAATTTAGTATAGACAGAGGTACGAAGTAAAACTATTTGAAAACGATTAGTGTTCTGGTCACATTTTGCTGCTATTTCCCTCTTTCGTTCCACGAAAACCGTCGAACAAAATAATTTATGGGTGTCTAAATCATGCAGGCAGAAAAACTCTGATGCTGTAAACACCTGTTACCTCGATAGGTTAAATATTGGAAAATAAGAAGAGCGTTTTCACACCGCCAGGCACGGGAAATGTGGGTCGAGAAATTTAATAAAAGCACAAATGTTATTCGGAGATATTTGTGTTGGAATTACGACTGGTTAGGTATTTCTGCAAATATCTGTAGACGAAAACGTGATTAGTAATATTAATTATACAAGTGTTTAGGTCAATAATATCATATCCTTGAAAAGAATTTACTAACCTAAAAAAACCTAGCTGGTCTGAAATTAGTAAGGTAAACCACACATAAGTTTGTTAAATCATAACCTACTTTTCACTCCTTATACGTGATATACAGGGTGTAACATACTGGTAAATACTTTGAACTAATTTTCATTGTTAGAACTCAGTAATAACTGATAAATTCAGATTCTTTTTACTGTGAGATTTGTTTCTCAGTTTTAATGTCGCTGTGCCTCTTGCGTACTTTTTATTTTATCATACTATTAGATATTTTTATACTTTCTGTAGTTGGTTTTCAATTTTGAAATGATTTTCGTATCATTATACCTCTTGAAAGTATTCACAACTCAGAAATAAAAGCATTTCATCCATTTTTAAATTGAAATACAGCTTGATATTAGTGAACATGTTATACGAGTGTTAATAACCAATGCTGGTGATTTTTTTCATTTACTAAATGCATGATACTTCGTCAATTCTAGAGTTCTTGTAAGTATTCACTGCAAGGTTGCAAAATTTCTCTCCATTACCATATGGGATATAGAATATAAAATAAAAACAATTTGTTAAGACCTTTTGCTTTTTATTAATCCAATAGTACTAATTACCTATCAAGGTATATGAACTACTTCTCAAAAATCCTTTAAAAGGGTTAAGGGCTTAGCTCTTATTGACCCGGTACCAGTTATTTATCAAAAAAATAATATAACATTTGTTATAAATTCCATAAATATTCCATAAGTAAATATATTAATTTGCATAAAGACTCTTTCCTTCAATATTTGAAATTTTTCCCAAAACTATTTACGTGTGAGTCAAACACTTTATTCAACTAAATACTAATTTCACTAACCCTAATCACTTCTAAACATTAAGATTAATTAAACAGCAAAAAATTAAAGATGATTTTCTTGTATTTCATTAACTTGGCTGTCTCGCTGTCTTAACCGGAAGTCAAGTTACAACCTGTGAACGACACCGGTCTTTTTGGGGAGAAGGTCATCACACCTAGTCTAGAATAAGCGCATGAACTTCAGTACACCATGTTCCACTAACAGCCATTTTAAATCTATAATCGGCGCCTTTAACACTAAAGTGGGGAAAAAGCAAACTTACCGGATTATCTATCAAACTCCTTCCTTCATGAAAATCTAAATAATACCTGGGAAACTCTTACGAGATCGGTCAACAATGTAATTCCAGAAAGACGCCCACGAACAGCTTCCTGCTTCTGATTTCCCTTAATTTTTACCGTAAAAAAGAAACTTTACTGTTAAGCAAAATTCACATTTTTTAACAAACCTTGTATACAATATATGACATGATTTCATTTCAAAGTTCAGACCATTATGTAGAATAACATTTCTCCTTCTAATACTGATAATAATAAAAGGAAAGTTGTTTATACACTTCCAACTTAAATCTTCATCTCCATCTTCATCCTAGAATTCAAATAATTCCCGCACCTTCGCCAAATTTCATCGTCAAATGACAAATCCAAAGAAATAAATACAGAATTATACAATGGTTCATAATTGACGGAAAATACAAAAAATTCAAGCGAAAGGAGAGCTTTTTCGTGTTTTGAAGTAGGTTAAAAATAACAAAATTTGATGATCAACAGTACTCAATTAAAATTCAGCACGAATAATTTGAGGAAATGCCAGTAAAAAATGTGTGTTGAGGAGAATATTTTCGAAACTAAAATCAACTATATCGAAGACAAAGTACAAAGTGAAATTCAGGAAGTAAAAAGTTTAGTACAGTGATTTACTCCAACTTAAGACCAAACTGAAATCGAAAAATCTAAAGAGATATGATGAGAGGAAAACAGCGATTGTTTAATCATCGAAGATATCATGAATGACAAAAATAGTGCCATCACATATCTTATCAAAATCTAAGTCACAAAGTTATCAGAAATCTAGCAAAGTGACGACATGGTCAAGTTGCCAGTCATCACCGTGAATCAGTATTGATACAGGATGAAGCGGTTAGGTAAAGTTAGTATCCGGCATAATGTACTAAACAGGCGTTAATCTTTGCTTCGTATGGGGCATGGACTGCATTTGATTCTGAGATATAACCTTCTGACCTTTCGGGTATGGAGGAGAACGACCAAGTTTAGGACCTAGATGATTCAACACGTTCTCCAGGATTAGAACCTCGAAAAAACACTGCATTTAGCTCTAATATCTGCCTTGAAAGAAAAAGGAATTGGAGAAAAGTTACAGAACCCAAATAATCGTCTCTTCGGAAAGAAAGAAAGAAACATTCTTACACTAATCCCTAGAAGAAAATTTCTTAAAGAATTCACCGATGGTGAAGACCGACTATGGTAGAAGAAGGATGCCCTTCTTCCTCGACTGGCTCCATAACATTACATATTACTCCTATAGAAATAGTGATGTTCCTGAATGACAAACGTTAGATAATCACCTGATTGCCTACGCACGGAATTTCATTCGAAACGGACAAAACGCTAATCTAAAAGATTACAGTAACATTAAATTGAATACTGAAATGACGAAATAAGAAAAATTACCACACACCACTTAGGACATAAAAAGCTACAGCCAGTAAATGAGAAATTCAGGAAAGATAAAACAACTCAGAAATGGCTATGACAACTTTAGTTCCCATATCATTAAAAAGATAGAGAGTATGGACCTTGCACCGCATGCGTCACCTCATCTAAAGAGCCATTGTCTTACTACTGGGCAAAACCGATGATCATCCTACTCCACACGAAAAATTGTAAAGAAGGTGAGTTGCTTATATTTTCTCATGTTTCACACCATACGTGAAAGGTTTTGTAAACAGGAGACACACAGTAAATATAAGCAGTAAAGTTCTGAACATGTTTAGTGTTCTATTGAATCAGTTTGGTCAGCAGTCACTGAGAGATACTATAAAAGCTCTTAATATTGGTGGGTGTCCCCAAATACTTAATTTCAGTACAATTAGATATGTTTGGTGTCCGGTACATTATGAGGAAACGTCTGGATAAATATGAAAGCGAAATGCAGGTTAACGAGTCAAAAATTAATAACTACTGCTGAGGGAGACCAACTCGAACAACTAATGACAATGCATCAAATAGAAGACTCTGACTCGGAGTAAACTAATAGAGAACTAAAATAATGATAGATCGTGAGGCGACTAACAGATTTGGCATGATCCACTTTAGACAATGTCAGTCATTGTATCTACCTTGGAGCTCACATTACAAATAATGGTGGATACACTCAGGAAATCATATGTAGGTTCGAGATGAGGGCTACAAGAGCAACTAAAATTCTAAAGAAAACTTGGAAAGACAGTGCTACAACTAAAAGGCTCCTACAAGATGCAAATACATGTGAGGCAGGCTGATAAGGCAATGTAGATCTTGACCAGCGACAAGGACAAATGACTCGATAGTCAATGAGATCCGTGAACCTACACTACATTATCCTGAATAGTAGACACCCATATGGTCAAATATTTCGAATTTATACCAGGGCTGCCTTTTATATTTCGGGATTAGAGCACAAAAACAAATATTAATCATCGAAAATCGCTTTATTGTTTTTCAAAATATTCCCCATGAAGATCTATACACTTTTGCATGCGTTTGAACCAATTGTCGAAGCACTTTTTCCACTCTGATCTCCAAAACATGCATTCTAAACGCAGCAACCGCTTCTTCAGGTGCCCAAAAACGTTGACCTCTCAGTTTGTTTTTTACGTACGGGAATAAAAAGAAGTCATTTGGTGACAAGTCAGGACTATACGGCGGATGACTCGCCAAATCGATGTTTTGAGTGGACAAAAATGCAGTTGTTTGAGCCGATGTGTGAGAGCTCGCCTTGTCGTGGTGAAGAGTGATCCGTCTTCGGCGGTTGGTTTTTCTCATTTCTTGGAAGACAACTGGCAAACAAGTGGTTGTGTACCACTCAGAATTGACTGTTCTGCGTTGTTCTAGTGGTACGGTTTCGACATGTCCAGTTTTTCCGAAAAAAACAGGCGATCATTTGCTTGGAAGTGCTTAGTGCGCGAACAACTTTTGTTGGATTCGGCTCATCTTGAAACACCCATACAGTCGACTGCTGTTTACTTTCGGGCTCATACGCGTAAATCCACGATTCATCACCTGCCACTATGTCACAAACGTGTTTTGAAGCACCGCGATCGTATTTTTTGAACTTTTCTTTCGACCAATCGACACGAGCCTTTTTTTGAACGATTGACAAATTGTGTGGGATCCAACGCGCACAATTTTTTTTGACATTCAAATGTTTATGCAATATTGAATGTATGCTGGTCCCACTAATGTGTAAGGTTGACTCAATCTCAGGATAGGTCACATGACGATCTTGCAATAACAGTTCGCGCACAGCATCAATGGTTTCCGGAACAACAACTGTTTTTGGACGACCTTCACGAAATTCGTTTTGGAATGAACTATGACCTCGATTGAATTCACCATACCATCGATACACAGTGGTCCTTGATGGAGTTTCATCGCCAAAAGTTAAATTAAGTTCATCCATGCACTCTTACTGACCTAATCCACGTCGAAATTTGTAAAAAATAATCGCACGAAAATGTTCACGATTTAATTCCATTTTTTGGCCGAGATGAATCCTTTAAGTTACTGTAAACAACACATAGCGCTCGTATGTCAAAACGTTTTGAGTACGTATAACCTCAGAAATGTCAAATTTTACGATAGAGCTGTCAGTTGTCAGATTGCAACACTAGAGTTGTCCAATCCCGAAATATAAAAGGCAGCCTTCGTATAACTCAAGAGATGCTCAAACCAAATAAAGAAGTCAACAACTTCAACAATGCTAGAGACAGAGATACTTGAAGAAAAATAGTAGGTGCTACACAAGCATTTCGGAGATACACTTCGAGTACAATGCCAAGTTTAACAGAATACTAAATGGTTTAGTATTTTGTGACACTTAATAAAGGCATTGTATGCCGAAACACGGGCGTTCTATCAATATAAAGTATCAGCTACAACAATTCAATATTATTTCGGAGATGCTATGCAGTCACGACCCTTTTATTAAGAAATAAGTAAAAGATAAAAAAAGCTTTTTTAAAAGCATTAAACATTTTAGAGAAACTTTACATTCTCGCATTCGTATTCGCGGTTATCCATGGGAATTTGTTGCGAATATGTTTGTCAATGAAAAGCGTAAATATTATGATGTTACTCATTAGGAACATTGCACACTGTATAACTTACTTGTGATTTCAAAAGTATTAACTTGTACTTTCAATGAGAAATAACAGTTGTATGATGTCATAAATTTCAACTACATATACACATTTTTTCTGGAATCCTGACATGTATATGTAATCAGGCAACAATTTAATTGCTAAGTCAAATTGAGCAAGTTATGTCAGTTTCATAACATGATATAGAGTTTTATGGCAAAATGAATTTCGAGATTTGGAAGGTTCAGGGAAAACTAGCTCACAGAGACTCAAAATCAGAAGTCATACTCCATATAACGCCGTTTTCTTGTGATTTCTAGGACAAAAAATTCTTAGGTTAACGAAAACCTGTCATAGAAATTATGCTACAATCTTCTGGAGATTCAATCAGTTGAGGGGACCGCAACTGATAAAAAGGTTCTCGACAATTGATGCTGTCAGAGTGCTGACTTCATTTTTTAAATCAGTTTTAAAAACAAAATTTCAGACATATCTAAACTTTGACAAACTTTAAAATATGCTGTTACTTTCTTGTTTCACACTTCTAGTTTTAAAAATAAGTGTAAAGCTTAAATATTTGTAGATACAACAGGAGGTCACGTTCAAGAATCAGTCTAAAAATAATTATTCTATTACACTATAAAGGTGCGTATGTTTTAAATCTCCGGATAACAAATTTTGCTTCGTTGGGTAGCGCTAAATCGACAAACTTCATTATATTGTTATTGAACTTGCCCGTTTGTCTAAAAAAACGGTTTATGGTGTTTCACGTTTCTTTTTTTTGGTTGGTAGGAAAATATAGGTACAACCTATCGTGTTTGTGGAACACTCAGACTAGGTGCAGGCCTTTTTTCAGAGCTGTAAACGAGCTCTGTGCGATTCAGGCCGTGAGTTGCGTCAAAGTGACAGGCACACGCTGAAACTGGGGGCGAAAATGAACCACTGACCGATCGGACAATATAAAATGGCTAGAAAAGCCTTAACTTAATTTCCAGTAAGGACAAAATGAATGCTTTGTATGTGGTTACATGGGACACTGCCTATAAAACCCCATTAGTTAGATAAATGTACATAAAAGTACCATACCTGTCGTACTTGCGTCCTTACACTCCTTGGACACCTGCCTACTTTGCGCCCGCCTAGCAATTGTGATAGGTGAAATTTCTTAACAAAATTGTAAGTTATGCGTTTTTATTATATCGCCTAGCAACAAATTATGGCAGAACTCGGCATGTATCATTCTCTAATTTAAAGTATTGATGCAAATTTTATCGTCATTAGCTAGTACCATTTTCGTAGCTGTCAATTCAAATTAGTAGCGATAGCCAACGAAGCGAAATTTGTGTTTAGGCCTAGTTAATTTTGTAAAATAAGAGAAATTAGCTGTCAGGATGTTAAACATACCTCGTCATAAGTCAGTTAATTTTTGACCAATTCTCATGCATTCAATCTCATTTTACTCAGAAATATACAAGCAGAATCTTACTTTTAAACCTATACAAAGGTTAGACTCGTTCGTCACTTTGTTTTTGAAACTGATTGTTTTAAAAATATGTAAACGAGTCCATAAATAAGATAAGTTATAACATGACAATAAAATTCCTTTTTTTTTGGCAATCCATATAATTTTAGTTTTTATTTGACTCCATAAATTTAATTATATAATTTTTCTGTTTAATTATAATAACTTCTTATAACTTCTCTCATAAATCAAAAAAACTTTTTTTGGTTCACTCCAATATGATGACAGCTTAACTGTTGAAAAAGCGTTGAGTGTAAGGGTTTGGTGATAGTATACAAAATTTTGTGCTTATACATCTGTGAGACAACAAAGATTCCACAGCTATTTCAATATATATATATTAATAAAACATTTTTAAAAAATATATAACCGACTTCAACCTATAATTAAAAGCTAAAAATAATTATAACAAAATACAACTCTGGCAAATAAATAACACATTCAATGTTGTTAGGTACCTATCCAGGAAGTAAAAAATGTAAACATTAAAAAGTGCTCATTCTGTACAAATTAATTACCTACCAATCTTGTATATTTTTGAAGTCGATGCCAAGCAAATCTAAATTCCTTCATTGAGTACTTATCTACTACTTCATCAAACTTGATTGTTGCTTGGCACCGACTTCAAAAATATACAAGATTGGTAGGTAATTAATTTGTAGAGAATGGGCACTTTTTAATGTTTACATTTTTTACTTCCTGGATAGGTACCTAACAACATTAAATGTGTTATTTATTTGCTAGAGTTGTATTTTGTTATAATTATTTTTAGCTTTTTAGTTATAGGTTGAATTCGGTAATATTTTTTTTTAATGTTTTATTTTCAACTTTTTAGTTTTTTTGAACCTTGGTAGTTTTCATTCTTTATTTTTTATTTTGTATGTATAACCTTAATAGACAGGACCAGGTAACATCGAAAGCCTCAACATTATACAATGAAACATTTTCATTTAAATTGACAGGTAAACATTTACGAACAAAATGTACTAGTACGCGTTGACTTAATAAGCCCAAAATATATTTATGCCATATAGAACACGCCATGTAACATTTTTTCAACTTATTTTGGCAACTGTGTATAACTATAGATAATTCCACTCCAACCTATATACCAACCATCCTGTACATACGACTGCCCAAGGACAAGCATAAATTTTTTTGCTGCCTTCTATAAATAGGACGGACTAGAATCCATCCCATATTTAGGGAGTCAAATCCGTCCTATATTTCAACCATAGTATATAACTCCTTGTGGACTACCCCATAAATTATTTCATTTTCAACATTTTTTAATATCTTCCTGTGTAATTCATCTCCACACTTTATGCAACTTCTCATGGGCTATAAAATAAATATTTTTTTAATAACACTGTATAAATATAATTCAACTTCAACATATATTTCAACCATCCTGTATATAATTTGTTTACGTCCATATTATATAACAGTTTTTTAATCACCCCATATAATTTTAATTTCACATATTTTCCAACATTTTTATACCACCAAACGTCCACTCCACCCTATATTCCAACCATCCTGTATACACGGCTAAAGGGCCTTACCTATATTTCAACCATCATATAAATGCAACTCCTTCAATCACCTTACTTTGTGATTTTGTTTGCTATAACTAAACATCCTGTGTATAAACGCACCAAAGAGCAGTTTGACATGTGTTGTCACTGAATTTTCTATTAGGCCGGGAGAATGTGACAACCAAAAGCAGTTCTTCACAAAATGGAAAAATTTTCATTTAAATAGGTATTTGCCTGATATACAAACAAAACGAGCTTGGTACTCATTGATTTAAGGAGCCGAAAATACTATGCTTTACTACCTATATGCTTGAGATGTACATAGAAAATTTTCAAATTCGCAATTAAAACTTCCAGTGCCTAAAATTCCCGCACTATTACGTTGGAATTAAAATATTTATGAGGAAATGTCCGGTATGTCATTTTGATAAAATTTTTGATAAGAATTTTGGAGTTTTCGGCAATTTTCTACAAAACTGAAAGTTTCACGTCGCAGAAAAGTATATAAGATTACCTAGGGATCTTCCTTAATAGATTAAACGTTAAAAAACTATACACATCCATAAAGAGTTTTAGAAAAATCGACCAATATGTTAGAGATATTGGTCGATTTCCATGCACGCATGTGTTCATTCACAAATTTCATCACTTTACCAATAGAATTCTTTTTCAAAATTTGAAGTTTCACCAATCCGGATATATACTCTATTAAACAAGACCATATTCATACAAATAGGTTCACCACAGGAGAAGAAATCAGGTAACATACATAAAAAAAAAATACGCGACGAATTGATAACCTCCTCCTTTTTGGAAGTCGGTTAAAAATAGAAGAGTGGCTTTCTATAATGATTACGAAGCTCAATTTAGGTTATAATTTTTGATTAATCCAAAATAAGTAAATTTTGATCTGATATTCGCATTCGTATTCGCGAATATTGGAAGAGAAAATTTGCATTCGCATTCGTATTCGCGAATATCGAAAATCGGACATTCGTTACATCCCTAATATGCACATATCCCATTTTGCTGAAGGCGCCAGGTAAGATAAGTTTTATTCTACATATTTCTGCGTCATATACTTATTCGTATCTAACTCGAATTTCAAAAAGTACGTTCCTGAACAACATGGATCATCCCACAAAAAAATTGCTCATAAATTGGTCAATTACTTTTTTAGTTTTATCATCACAAATATGTTTAAACTGAAATTTTATATATAAAGAAAAAAAGATAATACACAGGTAATGAATACATTTGAATAACCTTGTATATCTAATATAATACGACTAAGTCCTGTCCCTTACATCTTCAGATGATAATATTCCCCTCAACCCGACGTCAAATTTCATAAATTTTCCGTGAATGCGGCTCGAAGGCGCACAACAAAGCTTTGCAAAGTAAATAAAATCATCGGGACAATCTGTAACTCTTTCGAAACTTATATTCCGTCAGCATAAGAAGCCAGTAAAGATTTCCAGTAGTTCTTGAAGTTCTGCCAAATCCTTTTGGTGAAGTGAGCTCCCGGTATCGATTTTACTTATGCTTTTAGGAAATTGTTAGAGAGGAGATTGTCTGATAGTCCTTTTATTCAATTTGATTTTGGCCTGATTCGGAACACTTGAAGGATAATACCCGTTTCTCTACTTCTATTATATAGAGCATAATATCCAAAATAGGGTTAGAGTAGAATAGGTCTCAGGATAATTAATAACTAATGCCTAGATAATGTAACGTTTCGAGGAAATTTCTATTAAACTGTTACCTTGGAATGTTCTAGATGCATACATAAAGTTTTCCATAAGCTGTTGTGACAAAACATGACATTGGCAAAGGTTCCACTGAATGGATTAACATTTTGTGGAAGATGTTCTTTATTTGGAAGTATATATAACTAATAAAATCGATAAAAAATATGTAATTTCAAATTCTATCCTCCCCATTTAGATCCCAAGCTATAAGAGATGCAATGATAGTTATAACAGGGCTAAATGTAGCATTTACCTTACTAACAGGGTGCCTGCTGTTGAGAGAAACGGAATTCAGATAACGTCTGAAGGTTTCCTGAAGGATAGTTGTGAAATAGTTTGTCTATAAGGGACCTACCAACATTTTGTACAAAAACAAAAGAAACATGACGATGAGTTCTACCAACAAGATTTTGGCACGCAATGGGATCCGTTCTGTCTGCTGCTTTAAGCAACATTTTTGTGGAAAAATTTGAAGAATAAACAATTTTCTCAGAACAGATAAAACCATTAGTTTGGTGGCGTTATGTTGATGACATAAATACTTAACGGCATAAACAACAAAGACTAAACTTTTCAGTTTACACTAGAACTTAAACAGAATGACAAATTATCTTTCTAAGGCATTTTAATAACAAAATCACAATCGACATTTGAAACAGAAATTTACAGAAAACCGACCCACACTAACACATATCTCAACTTTTACTCTAATCATCCAAATTTAGTAAAAAGAGGTATCATCAAATCTCTATATGATAGAGCAAAAACCAACTGTTCTGACACCAATAAATTTAATGAAGAAAAAACGTTTATAAAAAATTTGTTCTCTGTCAATAATTACCCTGAAAAATTTATTAATAAAGAGTTAAACAAAATCGAATACTAAACAATCGCTAACAACCAACACCAAACTTCACCAAACAATACATACTGACTCCCCCTAGACAATCACATTACTATAATAACTATACCATACATACACGGTCTCTCAAAAACACTCAAAAGAGTGGGCAACAAATATTAAAACATTTAAAACAAGAGATACACTAATATCAGTTATTTCAAAAACAAAACCAAAAAACACCCCAACTTAAAATACAAAACATTACATTTATAAAATTCCTTGTGTAATTTTATATTGGAGAAACCTCTAGACCTCTAAAGGTTCGAATAAACGAACACAAAAATTACATTAAAAAATTATAGTTTGGAAAGTCCAAAATTTGTGAACATACTTGGGACCTTGGTCATACAATTCTAAATTGAGTTATATTACTCAAAGAAGAACACAACACGAAACGAAAACCTTTTTGTTTTTAACTTTTTTAAATGAATACGGTTGTATCGCTACTAGAATTCGTAGAATTCAATCTTACCTGGCTGCCGATGATTAAGGAAGAAATTGCTAAAGGTCATGTTCATGTGTACAACCCAATATCGAAATAGTTCATAAGGTTTTTCCTAGGTTTTCCCTTATGATTTTAATGGAATCACTGTATCAACAAAATTCTTAGATCGCATTAGGCGCCCTATACACCTAAAATAATATTGCACAATATTTTTATTTGGCAATAATATTGAATACCCCCTTTGAACCCAAACGTTCAATAATATTCAGCAATAAATAAAATAAATTAATAAATAATAAAATTCTGAAGATCACCCCTCTATAATTCTTCCAATTAAAAAGGACTTTTATTATTACATAATCTTTCGAAGCTTCTGTATAATATCAAATTAAATTCTCTTAGTTACTTCATAAGTCAAATACAATTTTAGATTTGTGCCTTTTTATCATAGCTTCTCTGCCATTGATAACTGAGTCTGACCAGACCCCAAAACGTTTGGAAATATACAGTAATTTCGTGAATTGTGGTGTCATTGCCTAAACAATGTATGGAGATAACCTAAAAAAGTGAAATTAATTATTTCTAGCTGTAAATTTTCATAATAGATCTTTTGCATTGCCATTTTTCATAATTGTCCGCTTACCATTATCAACTTTGTTTTTTCTTGGAGTCGGTATATTGGATTTTTTCTGTTTCAATATTGAATCACAAGTTTTTCGAGAAATAGAATATATTTAAAAACTGTTTTTTTTTAGCCTCATAGGTTTTGACTTTGAATTTTCTAACTAGCGAACTTTGGAAATTTTTCTTATACCCAAATTTGGAGACAATATAAAATATAAATTCATAATGTACATTTTAATTTCACATATCTTACTGAATTTATTTAAGTATTCATTTTATTTATTTATATCTGAGTAAACCAACAAAACAAACAAGTCTTTAATTATTTATCATAGCAACTTAATACCCCATTTGTTGTTCTTTCCTAAATTAAATTGGACACTACTGAGAGAAAATTGAGTCTCAGACTCGAACAAAATTCCTCGTCGTTCAAATTCGATATACGTAACAACATCAAACTTCCAAATACCATTATTACTCCATAAAATTAATTCAAGAGCGCCTATAGCGAAACTCCCAAAGCACGGAGCTTATAAAATCGCACGTCTAAATCCCGATTGGATCATCAAAACGGGTTAAATCTTTATTGCATAATGTCAGATGTGTAAGACCTCCCTCGTGTTGTACTAATCTTTCAGGATGAAATTTTCCCTAACAAGTAACGTATTACCATATTATTCCAAAGCTTCATGGATTCCCGGTTTCGTTCGGAAATATCATCGGAGTTCCGCTGCGTTCGGTAACAGCAATGATACATAAAAAAAAAATTCCTCTATTGATAATATATTGAGGACATTGAGGTAAATAAAGGGTTTACAAGGAATGATAGAATCGAATCCAAGGGTAGCTGTTGATATTCTATTCGCATTTACATACAGTGTGGAACAGCCAAATGGAACAAATCCGATAACGAATAAAGGAGGGTTTGTATGGAAAACGCTTAGACACGTCGATTTGTATTTTTAAATGCGCAAGTTTTCAACAAGAAAAATTATATGTGACGAATACCAACTTACATATAATATTTATTTTTATGGATTCTCCAGAAAATTCTAGACATAATTCATGTACAATGTCCTATACCTATCTTCAATTGTTTCGAACATATTAAGTGTTTTGGATTTATTACAAAAATTAACATTAGAAAAAGAAAATTATTTTATTTCACAACGTTCCTACATAATATCCAATACTTAATTCCCATTTAGCTCTTGATATTGAGATGGTAAGCACAAACCATCCCTCCGTTACTTTTTGCTAATTTGAAAAAAAAAACAGTTTTGTTTATTTTTGTGAAAACTCATAGCCGTAGCATCTTGTTGTCTGCCTGTATGATAATGGTGATCAGTGTCAGTGTTGTTGTCATTTGAATTTCGTTAATTCATTCATTTAACAGAAATGTACAACAACAACAACATTCTACAAATGATTGAATGTTTAAGTACTCTTTGGGAAATACACCACTAGTCACCAAAATTGCTTTATATTCCAAAACTATGAATAAATAGTTGATATTTAAAAAAGAACCGACTACAGCTGACTTAAAATAAAAACCGTACACCCTGTACAACTATAATTCAATTCAATACAATATCACAACACTATTGACTCTTTCTATTTTTCTATTCCTGTATACCAACGATTTTATTTCGCCCCATATGTCTAGCATTCCATTTGTGCAACTGCTCATAGTCTACCCTATATAACAAAATTCACCTTTTTGAGCCACACTATATGACTATAATTTTACTCTACCATTTATTTCAACCACCCGGTATATACAACTGCTTCTAAATTTTTTTGAACCCATGTCTATAATTATACTCCATCCTACGTTCTACAATTCAAATATCCTAACTGCTTATGCTTATATAACAAATTTTTGATACACCTTACTTCAAACACCTTGTATAAGCAACTACTTATGTTTCAAACTATATAACTATTTTAAACCGCCCTGTATAACTGTAATTCTACTCCAATTTATATTTCAATCATCCTGTATATTCAACTACTTCTGACAATTTTTAAAGCCTTTTGTATAACTGTAATTATTTTCTGTCCTTATTTTTCCAGTAAACTTCAGGTCGAACCCTATACCTCTAATTTTTTGCAAAACTTTACGATTTATAGTTTCAGAGATAAGGGGGAGAATTGGTAAATTTTCGTATATATCTTTTTAACTTATTTTTTTTTAATATGAAACAATATATTTTTGTTCCTCAGAATAGGACCTTTCATTTGATGTATTACATGACGCGTTTGAAACAAAATTTATTTTTAAATTTTCATTTAATTTTATAACTTATTTTTCCCGTAAAGTTCGGGCACCATTCTATATTTCCTATTTTTTCAAAATTTTAGGCTCATTAGTTTCGGAGATCAGGAGGGAAACGGTCGATTTTTTTAGTTTTCCCACCAAAAGTACCCCTAAAATCAAAATATCTTTTTTTAAGATATGTACTCCTGATGGGGTCACTAAACTATACAATGACGCCAAATTTCAACCTCTTCCGTCCAGTAGTTTAGGAAAAAATTGCTGTGATGTGACAGAGGCAGAAATTCGGAGTGATATTATGAGAGTATCCGTATATTGTATATACGGAACCCTAAAAATATATTAACAATATCATTTTTTGTAATTCCTAGTTTAACAAATTAACATAACTGAATGTATTGTAGCACATTTTGTAGGTTTTCATTTATCTTCAACATTATCCATAGTAACACAAAGACCGTATCACGCATTGGTTTGTGTAAAAATTAAAAAAATAATAAATTGTTAGCGATTTTTTGAGGTTATTTTGTTAAAAAACAAAATCGCATCAATACGAATTGTTGAATTTTATGTTAATTAGCCACGTTTAAGCTTTAGAACACGTTGGGGTCAGTTTCGTTCTACTATGTCACCAAAAGGTCTTTTTTGTACATGACCTGCTACTGGGGAATGATTTAGAACCACAGAGTTGTGTACTGAATAAATGAAATCTTACCAAAAACAACATTATTACCACCAGCATCAAATAAACTGCTTAATACAATTGTTATGTTCCCGCAACTTTGTTTATTGTCATTGTTTAAAGTTGAATTAGTTCATTGATTTTTAAACTTTTACACATTTTTCGATCACTTTCCAGCCCTCAATTTACATTTTCTACATTTTTTGCCCCTAATGAGACAAATTTAAAAAGATTTTGATCGCCGTTCGAGACGAGTGCTTTTATTTTGTTGGATTTCTTTGTTTGTTCAATCAGAGAACATTGTTTGTCGCCATTTTGCGTGTAAAGTGTACCGTCCACATTTTAGTGTAAGGACATTACAAAACCCTACAGCGGTTGATGCCAACGAGACTAGTCTCAGAAGACTGAAGAACCATGAAAACACCACGGTCCGGGCTTAGACATAAGGTTAGTGATTAACTGTTGCTTGGTGATTCTGTTTGCGCGACCTTAGATTGTTTATATCGATTGTTCCGCTAATGGTCCTTCGTTTATTACACATTCGCTTAAATTACCATATAGTTATAAATCATAAACTTTATTATATGGAGTGTCACATCGGTGATACTACACCAATATTCTGCAGAACATTTTGATTGGCCCTAAGAGTGGGAGTGTTCTTATGCTTTAACATTTCAGTATTTATAAATAATGAATGCATATGGGTTTGAATTTCTTAATGCTTTAGTAGAGGCGAATGTAATGGACAACAAGGATCATAAAAATGAATTGGAAATTCAAGCTGAGTGACTGGAAGAAGACGATGATGAAGGAGAAAATTAAGTCGCATATTTGATATTAATAAGAAAAATAAAAAAATCTCTCCACAACTAAACTTAAATGGTAACTAATGAATGATTTATGATAGATGACTGCTAAATAAAAACAATATTTAAGTATATTTAAAGTATTTTAGTTGATTATTTGGTTATTTAGATTAAATAAGTATTGTTAAACATGCAGTTTATCGAGTAATAATATAAAATAGTAAATAATCAGTGTTTTTTCTTAAATATATTTTTTTAGTGGAGAATTAACATTATAAATTGTACTATTTATTCTAATTGAGGGTTGCTCTTGTGGTTTGGTATATGGTTGCACGTGTAAAAAATAAGATTATACAGACTTTTATGTTCTACAACTTTTATAATAAATGCTAATATATTATACACAATAAAACACCAGATCTATATATAAATAAGCAAAGACAAAACGATTAGATACAATTTTCTCCTTTGTCTCTCAAACGATTTTCTTCATTTTTGTTTTGTTTAGTAGATACTGACAACCTTCAGTGCAGAATGCTAATTTATAATATTGGTTCATTCATTAAATAAAATATAATAAAAATTCATCATTTACGTCCATACCGTCAACGCCAAACAACTAACAGTGCCGCTGCCGCCAGACGGTCCAAACTCAGAACATTGAGTAATTATATATGGAGAGAGCGATCGTTAGATGTTGTTATATTCTTAGAGCATGTACTTCTGGAAGTGGCATGCAAGCGTTGTTATTGTTTAGTGGTAAAATAGTCAATGTAGTAGATCAGTTTTAATTTCTCGGACGCGTTGCAGTAACTTTCATATTACATATTGTTTTTAATGTGAATTTAATTATTTGATTAATATATCATTATCACAACCTTCCTAAAGTTGTTGTGTAAAAAGTTGTTAAACAGCGGACAATACAGAATGCATTAAATATTTAAGTTCTCCTAGAGTTGTTGGTCCTCTCTTTTCTTTAATATTCCTGAACTTGATTGAAACCGCAAATGACGAAAACTTTTAGGTTGCAATGAACAATCTTCCAATTATTGTATCATTCATTTGTCAAAAATATTTCGAATACCGATATTTGATTACATTTTTATTTTCTTTTTATTTCAATAGATTTGTCAATATGAGTGAACAATTTTGGTCAATACATCTACTTCTCCGATTTCTTCACAACTCTGTTTCTTATAAAACTATACATTTTACAGTTTCATAAAATAGGGTCGAAATTGGACCACTGAGCGGCCACTAGCATCCACAAAAACTCAAGAATCAAACAAATATTAATATAAAATCATCTCCTACATAATGGTCATTAGAAATATTTCAAGTTCAGTTTTGGTTAGGTTATGGGCTCTATATTAGGTAAATATTTCAAAAGTATGATAATTAGAAAATTTTATGGAAATTAATCTTACCATTAAAAGAAATTCAGTCTCTTTAATAATATCATTTTTAATATAACTATCGGCCCAGTGTCGTACAAATGCTTCAAGATGAAATTTTTCCTAACATATAGCGTATTACCATATTATTCCAAAGCTTCATGTATTCCGAGTTTCGTTGGAAAATATTATCGCAGTTCCACTCTGTGTTTGGTATCTACAATGATACAAAAAACCTCATGTTTCTAAATGGGAATATAAAATTCTTTACTTGACAATAAATTGAGGAAATTGGGTTAAATAAAAAGCTTTTACAAGGAGTCATAACAGGAACGAATCGAAAGGCAAAATGAACAACAGTAGATCCTTATTTGAATTGATAATGTCGGTATTCCAAGCGGGGATTTATGATGCGATAAAAATTCCAAGGTGACTTAACGTTTTCCTCGATAAAGTTTTTTGTGTAAATCGGCAAGAAAACGAAATCTGACTAAACTTTGTTAGTCACAAGTAACAAAATTTAGGGTTCAAAGCTAATTTAATATACCGGGCGGACCATAATAACTCACTGATTTGAATCAGCATGTCACGCTTTTCTGGAACTTAAATGGAACATTTGTAAAGACACACGTCCATCTATTAATACAGCTCTATGTGCACTAAAACATGTTTTAAATCAAAAAATATACCAAATCAGCGTCAACGTTAGTAGAAGAACAATATGCCGGTGTCTCTCCACAAAGGGCCCTACCATATCCGATCTCTTAATTTATTTACATATCATTGAATATGTTGACGCGAGGTGCCATGTTTGACATCTAGAATTTTTTGAGAGGATGGTCTGTTGTGGGAACTGGCAACTGATGAAGGGTCCCGCTCAGAAACAATATACCTATATATCCTCGAAATTTCCTTGGCCTTCCATCATTTTGAAATGGTTGATCTTACAATGTTTGCATAGCTTTGTATCTGCTGTCGTCAACAGGTCAGGTCATTCACCAGGTAATGATAGCAGATACAAGGCTATCGAAACGTTGTGAGATCAACCATTTCGACACGATGGAAGTTCACGGAAACTTTGAGGAACGAGTTACATTATCCACCAGATTCATTCTAACAATATACCTATATGTATATTGTCTTGCGGCCAAAACAAAGACACACGGATATCTCGGACAGATAAGTTAACCTGACAATTTTAAAATGACATTCGAATTTCGGCATAACAGGAATGCCATGGAATTGTTCCAGATTCGAAACTTCTATGGGATAGTTTCCATAAATGTTCTAGGTGTGAATGTTGTTTTGAAATGCGTCAAACAACGGAACTTGGGCAGGTTTCATATTTCCAATATTTGTCAGTGAGATATGGATTATTGATAGACTCTTGCCTGAGTATTAAGTTAGTTGAATTTAAAGTTAAAGTTATATATTGATCTGGATTTCAATGCTCCAAGTATAATTCGTAGAGATTTGATTTGCAGTCTATGCCTACTTTTTTTAAATGAAATCTCTAATACAGCATTTTCCTTAAGTGTGGTGTTATTTCTAAATCAAACAGTAAAAATAAACTACTAGGTGCCACAAATAACCTTCAGAAAACAACTCTAACGACTCCTAAAAGGTACTTTTTGTAGGTTTCCCTAGTAGGTTTTAGGTATCTCTGACAGTTTTCTTAAGAACTTTTGCTTAAACAAATGCTCTAATCATGGAAACAAACCCAGGCAAATCAATATTAAACAAGATTGAGCTTAATAGTTAGCCTTGCAGCAGTCCATTATTAAGTAATCTAGGCCCTAGCACGTTCCTCCTCTCTGCACAAAATTGGGTCGGTTGAGATAAAGTATCATTATGTTCGCGGATTTGAAAATATTATGCTGAGATAATGAGTGATTATTTGAACCATAATGAATAATAAGTTCGCTATTTATATTAAATAACAGGCCAATGGAGTTAACAAACTTTCAACTTCTATAACAACAAACTTGTCACAACATTTTTTTGCCTACTCATTAGGGTTTTCTATCTCAGCTTTTTTCTGCAACAGATAAATATTTGAAAATTTTAAATGTGAAACTAAGTGAGGTTAGGCAATTTGAGGAAATTCCGAGATTATGTCTACAGAAATTTTCCTCACAAATATTCTGAGAGAAAGAGATGTCTACAATATAATCAATATTCCTGTATATAAATAGTGTTATGTATATTATGGTGATATTAATCTGTGTTTGAAGATGTTTGGACTGCAACTCTGGAGTCGTTGTCAACCATTATCTATTATAGGTGGCTGGTGATCACTAGATACTGAGGGTACCATTTTTTCGGAATTCTAGCATACCAAATGTAGATCAATTGAAAATGCCCCGATTTTCGCGTTGTTTACCATCATACAGCTGGTTTCCATAAGTTCTTTGATTTTTCTTCTTTCATCTAGATCCCTTGTTTTATTCCACTATATCCAAAGTTGCGGGTGCTGGTACATATTACTGGCCAAATTTGATTCGAAAATTAACAAAAGAGAAAACTCAAGGAAGCCAGTTGTATAATGGTAACCAACGCAGACATGGCAACTAATTTGTGATGGATAAATCTATTGCTAGAAGAGCAAAACAGGATACCCTCAGTATCAAGTGATCACCAACCGCCAAATTGTCCCTGTCAAAATTTTTGAGAAACTAGAAAATTTGTATCTAAACGAAAATTTAAGCGTAATCCACCAGCTACCAAACATAGATCCGACAACGACTCTAGAGTTGGATTTGAAGACGCGAGATGTAAGACCGACATCTAGGATTTTCGAGAGAATCAGCACACAGAGGTTCCGAATCTGGAGCCGTTCCGTGTAATTGCTGTTCTCCCTTAACTCCTAGGACAGAATGTCACGATAAAATTTTTCAGGTTACTACCTGTCAGAGATATTGAATACTCTCTTCGAGGTGTCATTCCTTTGTACGCAAGACAATATACATTATATATCATATATAATATACATTGTTTCTGGTCAGGGAACCTTCATCAGTTGCGCTTCCCACAACTGAATGTCCTCCCGAACACTTCTTTATGTAATTGAAACATTTCGTTAAATTTGAAGACGCGAGATGTAAGACCGACATAGAGTTGGAGTTGAACCGTCTCCAAACACAGATAAGTAACTTACAATATACCAAAAATTTAATTTAAGTGAACACTCTTTCTATACGTTTGTTTCATTTTCTTCTTCGTAGCGAGTCAAACGTGTCAGGAGCGTTTATGTTGTGCTCCGTGTTAAAAGTTATTTTAATGTAAAAATAACCAACTAAATTTAGTTATAAAAGTTATGTTACAAGTAGTGTACGCATTGTGATTAATTGTGAATCAAAGAGTATCTTAGAACCCAAATTAGTGCAAATTGTATTAAAAAGTATTGAAAAATATTCATCGCCTTAGTGAGTAAACAAGCCATCTTTTTTTTATAGAAACGGCCAGAAATACCTGGTTTGTTTATGTTGTTCTTTTTATTGTTATTTGGAGGCGTTCATAAACATTGATAAGGATCATGTCGTCAAACTGCTATAAATGCAACGAGAAAATTACGGCACAATGTACCCGAAGAGTTTTAAAATATATGGGGAAAAATTGTGTTAAGATAATTCATGTAAACTGCGTTGAGGATACTGAAAAAAATGCTGACAATACGTAGCATTCCAACTGAACCGACTACTAGAGAGCTATTACAAGAAAAAAAAAGAATCTCTACAAAGAAATAAAAACAATGCACGGATCGATTAATAGTTGCTTTGAGACAATTGAAGAAAACAACAAACTGTTAATATTACAAGATGAAAAACTGGCAAGCTGTGTATTGAAGGTTGAGAATCTAGAAACTAAGTGCGAACAATTAAAACAAGAAAATGATAACCTAAGTTACAAGCTTCATAAACAAGAGCAACACACTAGACTTAAATGTGTAGAAATACAGGGAGTTCCTGTAATTAAGAATGAGAATGTTTTATCAACTGTAGCCAAGATTCATGCGGCGATTAACTTACCGTTCAATAAGTCTGTGATTGACTGTTGCTACAGAAACAATAGGAAAATGCAGTCAGCAGAGCCAGCATCGATTTTTGTTAAATTTTCTACAGTATTGGTTAAGGAAGAATTCATGGCAGACAGGAAAATTAAATCAATTTTGTGGGTGGGTGGTTTAGATATTGTGTACCAGCAGCCTACAGCCAGGAAACCTATTTATATAAATTAGGTGCTAACTAGTGAAAACAAAGTGTTGTTTGCGAAGTGTCGTGAATATAAGAAAACCAAGAATATTAAATATTTGTGGGTGAAAAATGGCAGAACTTGTATGCGAAAAGAAATGCAAAATGCAATGCAAAATATTTGTAATACAATCTGTAAGTAATTTAAATGATGTCCACTAACACTAAAGCAAAAAAATTAAATTTGTTGTATCAAAACGTTCAAGGTTTAAATTACGTGACTTTAAATTGTGGCTAAGCCGTTCTCCTTATGTGTATGATAAAGAATTATTCAATGATAATTATATGGTATTTCGAGACGACCATGATTTCAATGGCACAGGTAAAAAAACTGGAGGGGGTGTAATAATTGCTCTAAAGAATAAATATAATTGTTGTTTATTGCCATCTACTTGCCCCAATAAAAATATTGAAGATTTGTGGATTAAAGTCAATTTACCTTATACTACCTTATATATATATGCGTAGTTTATATACCTCCGGAAACTTCATATGATGTATACAATATGTGTTTTGAGCATTTTCAGGGTCATATGCTTGGCATAAACGCTAAGCTGTTATTAGCAGGAAACTTCAATATAAAAAATGTATCTATGCTAAACTTAAACCATTTAACTGCAGTTGAATCTAAGTATTTGCAATACATAAATTAGATTAATTCCAGTCAATATAATAATGTTCCTAATAGTAGAGGGAGGTACTTTATAAATCTTGAGAAATGTGATTTTCCTCCTGTAGCTGATCATCTCGATCATTCAGCATCATATGGTGAGCTTGAACTTCTACCAATTTGTATCCCAAAAACATTCATAACATTTAACCCTCAATATAATTTTAAAAAGGCGGACTTTCAATTAATGTACAATCTGTTGAAAGCAGTAGACTTGACCAAATGAGCAGCATGCAAGATGTAAACAAAATTGTGGATATTTTTTATGGAATAATTTACAATATTTTTAATGTATGTTAACGATACCAAGGAAGAGATTTTACCCATCGTATTATAACAGAATGATTATAGCTGACATTAAAAAGAAAGAAAGGCATAAAAAGAATTACTTTAAAAACAAGTTAGAGTATGAGAAACAGCAATTTATATATCTTAGATATAAAATTAAAAGGGGATATTAGGGAAGCGTATAGTATATTCATTACTAAAATGGAAAATGACATTGATAAGGATTCAGGAAGCTTTTTTATGTATGTAAAGTCAACTAAGAGTAACTCTGACACGGCTAATGAATCTATGGTATTTGATGGCAGAACAATTAGTAGTAATGAAACTATCGCCGAGACATTTGCTACTATTTTGAAAGTATTTACCAAAAGCGGGATACAACGGCATAGTTTTGCATAATTCAAATACATGCCTAATAACCGAAATCTAAGCTGTTACAGAAATCAATGAAAATCAAGCCTAAAAAATCATGTGGTCCGGTGTTGATTTATTAATGCAGCCACTGAAATTAATATATAACTGTATAATAAAAACGAGTATGTTCCCAGTTGCATGGAAGATAACAAAAGTTGTCCCAATTTTTAAAAGCAGTGAAATGAATGACACAAAAAACTATAGACCCCTTGCTACTGCATGTAAGATATTGATATGATACTATATGCAAAGCTCAAGGCTCGAATTTGGGCCCGTTGCTATTTCTTTGTTTTATTAGTGATCTACCTAAAGCCATATCACATTCACGTTGTCAACTTTTTGCTGATGATTTCAAAATTTATAAAAATATATGTCATATTTCTGATCTTTACTATTACAGGAAGATTTTGACAGGATATATGAGTGGTCTAAAAGAAATAAATTATCATTTAATTGAGTAAGTACTTTGTCTCGTTACTAATAAAAAGAGCGTACTAGATTATCAGTATATTATGGGGGATATCGTACTGCAAAAGAAAACTGAGGCTAGAGATTTAGGGAAAAATTCTGACAACGGACTTTCATTCAATAAGCATGTTGATTATGTCGTCAAAAAAGCATATAAAATGCTAGGGTTCATAGTTCGTAATTCCTGTTAGTTTAAAAGACTAAGCACATTAATAAGACTTTTACGTAAGAAGTATCGTCGAATATGCTGCAATTATTTGGTCTCCGATTTATGAAATTCACAAAAATCAAATTGAAAAAGTCCAAAAAAAGTTTTTAAGGTTTATCTATTACAAAAAATATGGTGAATGTTTATTTAGTTTACCATATTCAACTTTAACTATGAATTTAAATTTAAAAAGCTGGAAAGTAGACAGAAAATGGCATCAGTTCTGTTTTTATACAAACTACTAAAAAACGAGATAGACTGCTCTGAACTTCTTGGTAGAATCTATTAGTTGGTACCACAAAATTTTAATAGAAATCACAAACTATTTTTTGTTGCGACGGGGCGGACTAACTTGGGAAAGTTCGCTCCATTAAATAGAATGTGTATGTTTTGTAATGAGTTAGGGGATACGGATATTTGGGCGGAAGGATCAGGTAGTTTTTACAGAAAAATTATTAAAATATTTTAGATTATTTTTCATTATGATTATATTTTAGTTGCTAATATTTGGTACTTATTTTTGTATTTTACAGAATGTTGTAGCTTTTAGGTTCATTTTTTAAATATTTTTATTGTTATGAGAATATTATAAATGTCTTTATTTGACTTGGTGCTATATGTTAATTTGTGAAAATTGTAATCAGTTATTGGGGCTTGCCCTGTTGATTACTTGAATAAATAAATAAATACACATTATTTATATTCAGGAATACTGATTAATCATATTGTACACCTCTTTCGCTAAGAATATCTGTGAGAAAGAATTCCCGTATAGACAACCAGTAGTCACGTTGCTCCTCATTTGCAATTTTCGAGTACTTATCTGTTGTAGGAAAAATCTGAGGAGAGGAAACCCGAACGAACAGGCAAAATAGTCAACGACTTCTTCAACAATCATTTCGAAATTACAAATTACTATTCACACATTTTGGTTTTCAAAAATTAAGATTTTGAAAAATACTGGACAATCCGCATTTTTCCTATCCAAATTCCACTAAAAAAATACAGGCTCCGCAACTCCCGTATGAAGCTTTAGCTTCAACGGAACAAATTAAAGCAAAAACATATAATTAATAATTTGGTCAAGTGCGAGTTGGACTCGCATACTTAGGGTTCCGTACCACCTTCAAGATTCTAATATTCCAGTTTCAGAGAAGCAGCGAATGAGTGCATTGTCTTATATTTACCTAAAAATCTTTTAAAGGAAGCGTTTTAAATTTATAAAAAATATACACTTTGATTTTCAACACATAGTCTTTTTATTTTATCTGCTTCAGGATTCGCTTAATTTTTATCAGAATACATATGTATTTAATTTTCTAATTTGACCCCCAAAAATTAACATTAGAAGTTTATTTTACTAATAAACTTTCAGAGAAGTCTTTCATAATCTACTGTTAAGTTTTGAGGCTCTGTAGATTGGAAGATAAAGGGCAAAATAGGTCAAGTATTAAATTATAAATTATTAAATCTGTTATTCAAATTATTAAAAAATACAAATAAAATATACTTTTCAAAATTTAAATAGTGTAGTTTCTAAAGTGGGAATTAAGTCTATGTTTAATATTTTTGTTAATATATTTTAAACAAATGATTTAAAAATATGATATATTTGTAATTCACATAAGTGATCCTTTTATCAAATATATTACATGATGCGTTTGAAAATTGAATCTTTATTTTCCATTTAATTGTATAATTTCTCCCTAAAATTGCTATGGGGGTTTTCTAATAATTGATTTTCCGTTGAATTCTATTATTTGGGGGCCAAATAATAGAATTAGGGATTTTTTCATATTTTTCCTATAAACAAAAAAAAAGTGTCTTATAGTTTGGGGAATAACGGGTTGAATGGGTAATTTTTTTAATATATTTTAAAATATTGATTAAAAAAAATTTATTTGTATTCGTCATAATGTGCCCTGTGATTTGATATATTACATGACCCGTTACAAACAATTATATTTTTTTATTTTCCATTTAATTCTATAATTTGCCCCCCAAAATGAATATTAGGGGTTTCTCCTTATTTTTCCAGTAAAGTTCAGGCTCTACTTCCATTTTTTTCAAAATATTTCAGCTTATGGTTTCGGAATATATAATAAAATATGAAAAAAATATATTTGTTTTCGTGATAATGAGCCCTTTCATTTGATATATAACATGATTGGTTAGAAACAATTTTAATTTTATTTTTCCATTTAATTCTATAATTCGCCCCCCAAAATAAATATTAGGGGTTTCTTCTTATTTTTCCAATAAAGTTCAGGTTAGGGGCTACACCTCCATTTTTTTTAAACAATTTCCAGCTTATGTTTTCGGAGATAAGGGGGGGGATGGGATATTTTTTTTATATCTTTTAATTAATTTATTTTAAAAATATGAAAAAATATATTTGTTTTGCGTCATAATGAGCCCTTTCATTTGATATATTACATGGTGGGTTAGAAACAATTACAATTTTATATTTTCTATTTAATTCTATAATTTGCCCGCCAAAATTAAAAGTAGAGGTTTCTCCTTATTTTTCCAGTAAACTTCAGGTTAGATCCTATACCTCTAATTTTTTTTCAAAACCTTACGTTTTATAGTTTTGGAGATAAGGGGGGGGAATGGATAAATTTTGGTATATTTTCGTTAATATCTTTTTAAATAATTTTTTTTGAATATGAAAAAATTATATCTGTATTCCTCATAATGAGACCTTTATATATTTTTATTTTTAAATTTTTATTTAATTCTATATATTGCCCCCCAAAATTAATATTAATGGTTCCTCCTTATTTTTCCTGTAAAGTTACGTTCTATATTTCCTATTTTTTCAAAATTTTAGACTCAGTAGTTTCGGTGATCATGCCCCCCCATCGGAAAAACTAAAAAAATCGACCGTTCCCCGGGGGGGGGGGAACGGTTCCTCCCAGAAATAACCCTAAATCAATTTTTTTTCTTTTACGATATGTACTTCTGATAAGGTCACAAAACTATACATTGATACCAAATTTCAACATTTTCCGTCCAGTAGTTTAGGAGAAAATTGCTGTGATGTAACAGAGGCAGAAATCCGGAGTGATATTATAAGGGTATCCGTATATTGTATATACGGAACCCTAAAAATATTGTCATTTCATGAAATAAGTATTAATAATTTCATTTGTGCTCACTAATGGAATTTAAGGTGATACTTTAATTTGGAAGGTGGAAATAAGCTCCTCATTAAAGTAATGCAAAAAAGCTAATCATAAGAGAGAGGGAAAGAGAGAGGCCCTAAAATTCTGTCCAATTTGATTAAGTCGGGGCTGTAAGTACTGCAGAAATATATATTTACGAGTGGAAGTTAAAAATTAACAGCCTACACGTTTAACTTGTTCCAACTGCCAATTTAGTGTTATCGCCTTGGTGTAAAAGTGCCGAATCCAGCGTAACTGAACTTTTTCCGCATCCCTTAAAAGAAAAAAAGGCCATTACTCACCGATCTGCTTCGGATAACCCAAATTAAGGTTATTCATGATGCGAACGAACTCCGGCAAACTTTTCGTAAGCCTCGGATTGAGCCTCTTCTCCTCGTCAACAGAGGTGACTGTACAGCCCTTGTAGTCGTGAGCGGGGTACAATAGGGTAGAGTCGGGCAGAGTGAAAATCTTATTATGTACACTGCGATAGAGCGTCTCCGGATCTCCTTCCTGGAAGTCGGTGCGGCCGCAGCCGCGGATCAGGAGAGCGTCCCCCGTGAAAGCGATACCCTGGAAATTTCCAAGAATATAAATGCCGATCTTATGGGGTTACAAAGGGAAGTCTATTTCTGTTTTATATATCGTCTGGATACAGTTTTAACAGAAAAGGAGACGATGGGATTTTTCTATACATCAGTAAATTCTCCGAAAATAAATACGAAGAGTTGAATGTAAAAATTGAAGAGAATAGTAAATATTGGGTGAAATAATAGGTTATGTTTACTTAGCTCATGTTTTTTTATCTTGGTTTATGTGAAGTAGCAAATTAAATTTCTTTTCAAGGAATATAATACAAATAGTACGAACGAAATAGCAAAATTTCATGCAAAATGGAGAATAGAACTGTTTTTTTTTGTAGAAAAGATAATATGTAAAATAATTGGCTTTTGCAGCTATTTCTTTATATTTTCGTTCCTATAGCTTGTAGATAAAAAGTTTCTTAATAAAAGTTATTTAGAATAAATGCAATGACATGCAATTTTGAAAAATTATATGATTTTCTCGAATAATGAAAAAAGTTTTGAAAAAAAAGATTTACTTCAATTTTATGGAAACTCCGGAATATGGCAGATTTTTTATAATAGGTCTGTATAGGTGCAACAATTAAGTAGTCATTTTAAAGAAATTAAAATTGCGAACTGCCAAAACCAAAATAACAGATGAAAATATTTGAATTTGTTTTTGCATATAAAGGAAGAACACCTTTATAATGTAGAAAGTAAAGGTATATATTATTTATATTTTGTGGTTTTTAATATATTCAAATGCTATAAAATGCAAAAGAAAGATCTTTCCCAGATTTTTAATTTCCGATTTAGCATATCCATTTCGTAGAATTACAAAATCATAATAATGAACCCAGAAAATTTGTTTAAAATACGCTTTAAAACACTGCAAACATATTTAAAAAAATCAATTTTGACAACTGTACAGAATAAAGGTATCGTAACTTTATATAGAGAAAAAAATGCAAACATTGTTATTAATTATTTCAGATCTGGCAGTTGCATTTTAAGGCAAACAACTAATTGCTGCTCTGGTACTGCACTGATAGAGTCCCACTCTCGGGAGGATTAACCACTTCAAAGAACATGTCTTTTTCAGAATTAGGACAAAATTGAAATAAATTTTGTACATCAAATTTTAATTTTAAAAAGTTTAAAATGTGTGATTATACAAAAATCCACTACAATTGTATTTCTACAAAAAAATATTCTAACCAACTTTTGTAAAGAGTTTTTGTCTGCAGCCGATAACAAGGAAATTATAGAAGAAAAATTGAAAAATGACGATTTTTAAACTATTAATCTTTTATAAATATTGTTCTATGCGTTTGTATGTCACTGAACTCCTCTAGACCGATTTTAATGATTTTTTTTTGTATATGTTTGGGTGGGTTGGTGGGTGGTCAGTTTCGACGAAGTGTACGTTTATATTATTTCAAAGTGACTGGAAGAGGCAAAGGTGGCAAACAAGGCAGTAGCCAGAACATTTTTTCGGAGTGGGTTGGACAATATTTTCGGGGGGGGGGGGGTATAATTTTTTTAATTGGTGGTGGACTGATTGGTACTGCAAAATCTGTATTTGTATTCATATATATCCAGGATATATAAAAATGTATAAATATAAAATTTATTCTCATGAAAAAGATGATTATTTGGTTAAAACTGAATCTTGAAACCCAATATTCCAAAATTTCGGGGGGGTTCGAACCCCCAGCCCCCCCCCCTCCGCTTGGTACGGCCTTGGTGGCAAAGGTTTAGGAAAAGGGAGGTGCAAAACGGCAAAACGTAAAATGTTGCGTGATAATATCCAAGGTATAACAAAACCAGCCATAAGACATTTAGCATAATGTGGTGGTGTATATCAAGATTGATGTACAAGGAAACTAGAGGTATGCTTAAAGTATTCCTTGAAAATGTTATGAGAGATGCTGTCACATACACTGAACATGCCAAGAGGAAAACAGTTACAGCTATGGATGTTGTTTATTTATTGAACGTACCTTACATGGATTTGGCGGTTAATTAATACGTTGGTATACAAGCACCCAGTATTCTTAATTGAACCCGGTAGGTGGCACTAAGATCGGATACTAAGAACTCCTTTATTTTATTTTTTTTATTTTTTCGCGCAATAGTTTATCGAATTCTAATTTAAACCTGAACCCGTTAATAGCTCCAAGCCAAGTTTGGACAGAACAACGTCTGTCGGGTCCCCTAGTTGTTTGTAAATAAGTTTCCACAACTTTTTGGCTTGAACTATACAGATACACTTATTATAGATATCGTAAAGAACCCATTCCTAAAAACAGCTCTATTCTCGTTTTGCAAAAAATCGCTTAATTTGATTTTAACACGGTCGAAGCAAACTTGGTATACACGAATTGAGTTAATAAAGCATTACCCATTTTGTGGTTTCCACAGTAAACGTAAATAAAAAACTTCTAATTGAAGTATCGAACAACCTTTTAGTTCAATATATTCAGAGTGATTAATTATTAATATTCTAAACTCCAAAATATGATAATTTAAACCAATATGCCTTTTACAAATATTGTATCTTGCAGAGCTACAAGATGTTTAAAGTTTAAATTTAATTTTGAATTTTACAATTTTAATAGTCTCTAAATAAATTACTAATAGAAATAAAAATATATTTTTTAAACTTAATTTTCGCAAATATTTACAAATATTGCACAAGCCCCTAAGTGAGTCTACTACTGTCGATGAAAAGATCAAATTTTAATTGAAAATTTAGATCGTAGAGCTCGCCGATAAAGTCTGGTAACAGGGATAAAAGCCAAACTGTGTTTTTAGAATACTAAAGAGGGAAAACGTCCAGATTATTTCAATGATTATTTCAATAATTTTACGAATAGGCTTGGCCACCTAGAAGTTCTAATTGCAATTCGTTAGATTTTTCAATTTGGTCGCAAGTGAAGGAAATAATTAACATAAAAGAAAATATTGTTCTTGAGGAATTACAATGGAAAATAGAAAAACCGGTGAAAAGCGATTGAAATTGTACATTTTCACAGAATTGCCAAATAAATCACGAATATCAAAAATATATTGGAGAAACGTTTTGTATTGGATTGTCTGTTGTATTTTTGGTCAGCATGGTATCTGCTATCATATGGCGATCCCAACAGCCTTGATATTTTTCTCTATTATCTTGATGTACAGGAGGAACCGTTCCTCTTGTGCTTCACCATAATCTACCAGGTTGACAGGAACTATCTATCTAAATGGCTACGCAAATGACTTTAAATCTTAAAGAAATTGTGATGCTTCGAGTTCAACCTGAGTCGTATGGTTTGTAAATTCATACCTTGTTTATAACAGTATAAGTTTGTGACTATCAAAGATTTCCTCTGTTTTCCTCTGTACTAGTCCTGAAATTTAATTCCTCCAAAGAATATCCTTAATATTTTAGGCACCCAAATTTTCCATGTCGTACAAGCATAGGTAACTGTGGGCCTTGTCATTGTTCGATACACCCTTAGTTTTGTTTCTCGTGTTGTATTTGTATTTATATTTCTTAAAACCTTTAAAAAGGTACCTGCGACCTTGCTTCATCTCGGTAGTTTTCTTATATTTTTTCTCTTCATTCCCATTGCATGCTATTCTTACAGTTAGATATTCAAAGTGGCCTACTTTCTATATACAGGGTGTTCCTAAATTGGAGGTACAACCGAAAAGGGGAGATTCCTTGAATGGTTTTAGGAAGAAAAAGTCCCATAAACATGGGTCCGCAAAATTTCGTTTTCAAGATACAGAGTGTTAAAGATTCAATTTTTTTCAAGTTTTTTTCTCATAGTATCTGCACTTCACAAGATATTCAAATGAAATTTGGCATAGATATTACAATTAAGAGGTTACACCTTGTGACATGCCAATTTCGATTGCAAATCTACAGGGTGATATTTTTTCGGGGACACTGTCCACTGTTGTCCTTCAGAACTTTTTTTTGGTGAGCCACTGGTACTTTCAAAAATTGTAAAGAAAAGCTTTGTTGTTATACCAAACTGTATGTTCTCTTGTAGTTTTGTCGTATCTACTACCGGTTTCGAGAAAAAAAATTTGAATTATTAAACTAGCAATGATTCTTAAAGATTCGATAAACTGGTATAATCATAAAAAAATGTATTACTGCAAGAAACGTACAACTCAAAAATTAATCATAATAAAAAATATAAATAACAACAAAGGAACTAAACTACAGCAATTGTTGAAAATGTCCTCCCCCAACCCTTATACAAGCTTCTGTTCTTCTTCTCATAGACGATCGAACTCTTTCAGACACTCCTGGAGTATTCCTAATTGTATCAAACGCGCCTATTATACGATTTCTCAGTTCGTCTACGGTTTTCACTGGCGTTATGTACACTAGAGATTTCAGATGGCCCCAAAGAAAGAAATATAAACTATTTAAATCTGGGGATCTGGCGGGCCATGGCTGATGTCCACCTCGTCCAATCGACATGTTTACATAATTTTCGTTCAAATACTCCCTAGCCAAAAGTGAAAAATGAGCAGGAGCACCGTCGTGCATGAACCACATTTCACGTCGCATCATAAGAGGTATATCATCCAATAACAAGGGCAAATCGTTCTCTAAAAAATGTCTGTATGATTGACCAGTAAGTCGCCCTGGCAAGAAGAAAGGACCAATCAAATAATCGCCAATATTACCACCCCAAACATTTAATGAAAATTCCTCTTGAAAATAAGCTTCTGCAATTTCATGTGGATTCTCCTCAGCCCATATGTGTTCATTATGAAAATTTATGATTGAAGTCCTTGAGAAACAGGCTTCATCAGTGAATAGGATTTGGCAATCAAAATGAGGATTGTTCAATAGTCTGTTGAGGTACCACTGACAAAAAATAATTCTTGGATGACAATCTCGAGGCAAGAGCGCCTGCACCCTCTGAATGTGATAAGGATAGAGCAAAGAATCCCGCAAGATCCGCCAAACAACTTGATGACTTGTATTTAAGGTAACACTAATTTTTCTTGTACTGGTTCCTGGATGTTCTTCTATTTCGTTCAGCACTGCCTCTTCGAGTCGTGGTGTTCTCACACTTCGTGGTCTACCTGCATTAATATTTTTCACAGAAAAAGATCCAGTTTCTGAAAGACGCCTGTGAATATTAGAGAACATCCGATGACCAGACATCACTCTATTGGGATAGCGTTCCATGTAAAGACGCTTAGCTTCTCTTGAATTACCATTTGCAAGACCATACATGAAATGCATGTCAGCCATTTCGGAATTCGTAAAATTCGGCATGTTTTGATATTAAAATGCAACCATCTTTAATTTTCAAAACACAGGAGTTTAATTTGATGTGTCAAAACTAACAATAAATTTATTCATTCACTACAGCCTACTAGGTAGGTAACTAGATTTCTATGACAATTCGGAATTTTCTGAAGATTTCAAGAGAATCATTCAAAATTTTTTTCTCTAAACCGGTAGTAGATACGACAAAACTAAAGAGAACATACAGTTTGGTATAACAACAAAGCTTTTCTTTACAATTTTTGAAAGTACCAGTGGCTCACCAAAAAAAAGTTCTGAAGGACAACAGTGGACAGTGTTCCCGAAAAAATATCATCCTGTAGATTTGCAATCGAAATTGGCATGTCACAAGGTGTAAACTCTTAATTGTAATATCTATGCCAAATTTCATTTGAATATCTTGTGAAGTACAGATACTATGAGAAAAAAACTTGAAAAAAATTGAAACTTTAACACTCTGTATCTTGAAAACGAAACGTTTGCGGACCCATGTTTATGGGACTTTTTCTTCCTAAAACTACTCAAGGAATCTCCCCTTTTCGTTTGTACCTCCAATTTAGGAACATCCTGTATATTTCTTGTTGCCATCGGCGTTAATAACTAGATTTCCTGTGAAGCTGTCTTTCATGACCATACATTTAGATTTCTTTTCGTTTACTGCAAGACCGCAATCTCTGGCTTTCGCTTCCAACAATTAGAACGTCTTTACTATTTCCTCCTGGGATATCACCATCAGCACAATGTCAGTGGCATAAAGTAGGCGTTGGTGTCTAGTGCCATATATAATCCCATTTAGTTATTGCTGCTTACCCTAACAATCACTTCTTCTATTAGGTTCAAGAACACTGTGGACAGTGGGTCTCCTTGACGCAAACCATTATGAGTTAAAATCTCCTCGGACTCTGTCCAATAGCTAACAATTTTTATTTTCTGTTTTTTTTTTCTGGTCCTCATCCTCTATCAGACCTAAGCTTTTTTGGGTCTCCTAGCTGTTCCACTGCATGATCATTTTAATATTGTCATATGGTTGTTTGTGATCTATAAATATCAGATATCAGCTTACATTTTGCTCATAGGCATTTTACTGAATCTGCTTCATGATAATTAACTGGGCAGTGATTGACCCACTTTGGTATTCCCCCACTTGATGATCATGTGTTTTTTAACTGATATTTTATTACTTTTGCTAGGACGTTGTATGTCAGGTTCTATAAGGCTTTTTCCTAATAGTTACTACATTCCGCTTTCTATCAGTTTCCATACCCTGAGTAATAGAGTATCCCCATCGCAGTTTAGCATTTCAGCAGTTATTTTCCCCGGTCCTCTGGTTGTTCTTTAAGACCTTAATACAACCCTCCACCTCTTTCATCGTGGGTTCCCTTATTAAGAAGTTATCATCAACACTTTCCACTCCTGCACCATACCACTCCAACTATTCAGTCTTCAGTCACATTTGACGACTCTGAAAAATATTGTGCACGTACAAATATTTTCCCAGTGTTTCTTATTATCCCCAAGGAAAAATTGGTTTTATAATGAATTTTAGCAGAAATTCATGAGCGCAAAAAACATATCTGCAATCTATTCTGACTAGTAATAACGAGAATTCCTAGTCAGCGTTTTAGTTGATTCGTGAAAGACCGTCTCATTATTTGAAGACGTTAAAACCGACGAGGAAATTGCGCTATCTATCTAAAGTCATAATATAGCAAATAGTTCGAGCGCCTAGTAGCTCCAGTATAAGGAGGGCTTAATCAAATATTCAACTGCAGAAACTTTATGGAATTACTTACTATCAGACTTTGTGTTCGGAGTTGGAATATGGAAAATGCGGTTGCGACAGAAGACAAGTGAGAGGAGTGCGTTAATTGAGAGTCGAAGCGTCGTTCACAAATAAATTTTAATTATTAAGTATTATTATTTATATGGCAAATATTCTTGAGGGGTAGTGGAAAGCTAATTATTTGGTACGTATTTACAAACAAATACATAATCACACTGGCCAGATAACTGCTTAATGGACTGTAACTTGAGGTGGTTTATTTCTCTAAATTTATACAGGGCATTCATTTCAAAACCAGCAACCCAAAATATCTTTTAAAATATATTTAAAAGAAAAAGACAAAAAGCACGTTTTACACATATCGGTCACCCTGCAGTTTCACCCTGCAGTTCCGACCCCTAATCGAGGGTGGATATCACTTCTAAAAGTTTAATTACCTCTTTTTTGCCAATCTTTTGACACCTCATTTTTTTAAACTGATTATTTTTACGAAGTAATGACCTAGAGTCCGTAAAAATAAAAAAAATTGAATTGTAATTGATTAAAAGCATGAGTATAAATACCTAGTTAAACAAGTGAGAAAAAATCCTTAAATGTTTTTGCGAAAGATATTTGCGACTGTTAATGTAAACAATTTTTCATTAGCAGTGCACTGCTTTTTTATATTCATGCACGAACAAATTCATAAATATTCTCCTCAAATTCAACGATACGCCGGCCTTCGATCCCGCAGATATTTGTTTCAAAATCAATAGGTTATCCAGTCTTGGCTCAAGCTTGGTTAATCATCGGTTGAGACAGCCAGTCCTGGCCCAAGCTCGGGTACACATTGGACGGCCAAGTCTGCGTTACCCAGTCCTGGCCCAAGCTTGAGTAACCATTGGAGTAGCCAAGGCTGGGTTATCCAGTTTGGCCAAGCTTTGGGTAATCATTGGCATGGCCAAGTCTGGGTCAGCCAGTCTTGACCTGGCTTGGGTAATCATTAAACCACCAAGGCTGGGTTATTCAGTTTTAGGCCAAGCTTGGGTAATCATTGGAATGGCCCACGCTGGGTCAGCCAGTCCTGACCCAGCTTGGGTAATCATTAAACAGCCAAGGCTGGGTTATCCACTTTTGGCCCAAGCTTGGGTAATCACTGGTATGGCCAAGGCTGGGTCAGCCAGTCTTAGCCCCAGCTTGGGTCCCCATAGAACGGTCATGGCTGTTTTATCCAGTTTTGGCCCAAGCTTGGGTAATCATTGGCATGGCCAAGGCTGGCTCAGTCAGTCTTGGCCCCAGCTTGCTTCCCCATTTTAGGGCTATGGCTGGGTTATTCAGTTTTGGCCCAAGCTTGGGTAATCATTGGCATGGCGAAGGCTGGAATATCCAGTCTTGGCCCAAGCTTGGATAATCATTGACATGGCAGAGGTTGGGTTAAGCAACCTGGTCCAGGCATGGGCCAATACAGGTACCTCGAAGCTAGGTTTCCCAGTGGTGGCCCAAGCTTGGCCCCTTTGTGCAATAATGTTGTCAAGAATTGTAGAGTTTTAACTGCAGCTGCACAGGTTGAGATTTTAGGTAATTTTGCCATATATCCTCAAACATCAATACCAAAAGTCTCCAGGTTAACAACTATTTCCGTCGCTCTGTGCATCAAACATTACGCCTAAATAAATTCTTTCCCTACAAAATACAGCTTTTACAACAGCTTGCTGAGGATGATTATGACAGAAGGTCAGAATTCTGCGAATTAATGACCCAAAGGACAAATGCAGAACCTAATTTTATTAAAAATATTTGTTTTTTTGAGGACAACGATTTTTTTTTGTTAATGGATTTGTCAATAAACTTAATTGTGGATACTGGGACAATACCAATCCACAAGTTTTTCGGGAAGAGCCCAACCAAAATCTGGTATCGGCCGTAATTCTCGGAAATAAAATTCATGGAAGAAAGTTTAATTGGGGAATTGTATTTGGACTTATTAGAAAATGTGATAAATTCCCTTATAACCGAATCTTTAGAAAACCAAATAGACCAAGATAGACGAAGAAAACCTATATTGGCTTAATGGGGCGTTTCTACATAAATGGATTGGAAGAAGGGGCGCTATAGAATCGCCGACAAGATCAGCCAATCTAACGCCCCTTGACTTTTTTTATGGGGACTGTGGTGTATAAAACTCAACTTCGTGATATTCCTGAACTTAGATGTAGAATAGTGGAGGAGTGTGAGCAGATTACACCAGAGATACATAAAAAAATACGGGAGGAATTCGAGATGCGAGTTTACTATTGTGTTAGTCTTATTAATAATGTAAATGCAATGTAAATAATAATTATTTTAATTTGAAAGTTTAAACTGGCATAACTTTGTAAAAAAATATCTGATTTAAAAAAATTAATTGTCAAAAGATTTACAAAAAAGAGACCTTTAGAAAGAAGTATCACCTGATACACCTTTGTATTTAAACTTTTAGAAGTGATATTCACCCCTTTAGGGGTTGGAACTGCAGGGTGACCGATACGTGTAACATGACACAATTTTCCAAATGAAAATTCATTTATCCCATAGGACGTTTCATGCCAATTTTTTTTTTTTTTTTTTTGGTCTTACGATAGAAATATTTTTGAATAATTTAGTTGGAAGGACTTAGAAAATCATTCAAATTAATAATTTTTCTTACATGTTTAATATCGATTTCAACTCTTAAACCCATTACTACCCTCCTGCCAAAAAAAGGTTCTTGGTAACATCGATGGTAACTTAATCGTTTTATTAACAAGGCAGTACTCAAAAAGTTGTCGCAGCACCTACTTTTTTTGTTTGGAAAATCTAATTTTGACAGAAAAATCCCCTATGAAACTCTAGAATTTTTACATGAATTGTAAGTACCTCATATAACCTTTCAGTAGTCCAGAAGGCAACTACCAGTTATTTGCTTTCGCCGATAATACGTTTCCAGGCCATAGGTTCGAAGACCGACGTAAAAGTTGAAGGAAAAATTCCAATCTGATGTATTTTTGCTTTAAAAGGTAAGGTTTGCAGGGCTGGCGTGATTGCTACTTTATAAATGCAAATACATTATAAACAAAGTTAAATTCAAAAAAATATCGGAGCGTAATTAACTATATTTATATTGTTATCAAAACATTCACTTGAAATATGTAGACACAAATTATGACAGAAGGTCTGCTCACTGTAACTAGCAAAATAGAAATACTGGATTCTCTACTGAACATACGTTTTTATATTCGAAAGTATAATTATAGTATAATGTTAAGAGAGGCACTGTAGTACAAATAACAACATATAATTTATAGACTAGGTATCTACAACAAAAATCACAGCATTACACTAATTTGGGTGGCATATCCCCAAAAGTGACAAGTGATGTGTAATATAATGTCCAAAACTCTCTTTAATACTCAAATTTTGATTGATTTTGATCCGCGGCCATAAAAGGTTGCCGAGCCCTGGTCTAGACGTTATTTATGTTTAAAATATTTCTTCACTCTAGCTTAACTGCTTTATGGTGCTGTATGTTCGTTCTATATGCAACATTTTTTTTCACAAACTACAGGAAATACAAGCAAGCTTACTGCCCACCGTGTGGGGATCCACACAAAGAGACGCATATTTCTTATAGAAAAACAAACTTACTTCTTCCTCACAATAATATGAACAACAGCCATTGGTGTGCCCTGGGGTACTGAATACTTTTAGTTTATATTTTCCAAATTTAATGTAATCATTTTCATCTACATAAACGTCAGCCATGGCTCCGCTTAGCTTTGAAATGATGCTCTTACATCCAGAGAGCGCTTTCAGGTAGCCAGTACCAGTGACATGATCTGCGTGCATGTGAGTATTAACTGCAAAAAAATATGATTTTCACGGGAGAGCTTTAGAAGTGAAAATAATGGTAATTAAAAATATAACGTGATGTTAACGGTAACAAACCTCAGATTTTACCAATCAAGAGTTATGGAAGGATCGACAAACAAGAACTGCGCCAAACAACTAAGCTTCATCTGACCTGAATGATAACACCCTTTGAGGTCCTGCCCAGGGTACCAACGAAGAGGTTCCCTTATAATAATCCGATGTTATTGCATCAAAAAATAGTAGCAGACAACTCTGACACAACTTATAATACAAACGGTAAGGTTCAGAATCTGAACGGCCCAAACCGGAAATGAAATTCCGTAAGAAAATAACGAAGTCCTTTATTAAAAGTGATTTATTCAAAACTGTTTTGTCATTTAACAACTTTCTGGAATTTTTGAGCTTATTAATTTTTAATAATTGTAGAAGTTTTAATGTGTAGACGCGAGATGTAAGACCGACATCTAGGATTTTCAGGAAAACTAGCACCCTGAGGTTCCGAATTTGGAGCCGTTCCATGTAACTGCTGTTGTCTCTTAACTCCTACGTTATAATCTCACGATAAATTTTCAGGTTAGTTTACCTGTCAGAGATATTGAATGCTCTCTTCGAGGTGTCATTCTTTTGTCCGCAAGACAATATATATTATATATATTGTTTCTGGTCGGGAACCTTCATCAGTTGCGCTTCCCATAATAGAATGTCCTCTCGAACACTTATTTATGTATTTAATCCATAACAGCAAATTTGTAGGCGCGAGATGTAAGACGGACATCTAGAATTTTCGGGGAAACTCGCGTCTACAAATTTACTGTTATGTATCAAATGCATAAATAAGTGTTCGAGAGGAAATTGTATTGTGGGTAGCACAACTGATGAAGGTTCCTGACCAGAAACAATATATATCATATATAAGACTTGTCTTGCGTACAAAAGAATGACACCTCGAAGGGAGCAAGCTTTAATTTCTTGTCATTATTTTCTAAATGCAATGATGTCCAGTTTTTGTTAAGTTTGATTTTGTCTCACAAAATTTTGGACATGAGCCTCATGATAATTTATATAGTCGGATTTATATAATGAATTAATTTTCGATTTGATTAACATTCCTGTACTATTGTTTATTTTAAAGCTAACGTTAGTATTCTATTTTCTTCAAAATAAAGCTAGTTTTACGTATGTTTTGCCAAAATAAGTTATAATCTTTGTACGAATTGTAAACAGTTTTGGTATTTCTTTCGACTTCTATTGTTTTAGGTTGCTAAGTATTTAATCTATGGAGTCAATTTCAAACCAATTGTTTTTTTCTATTGGTTAATTCTATTTATTTTCTTCTGAAAATTATTTAATGTCTGTTAGAAATTAACCTAAAATAATGAAATCAGCCTTGGTCTTGCAAAAAAACAATCAAGCAATACTCTAGCTTAAAGACCAAAACTTCTCATAATCTACCATTCATTAATTTAGAGAACTTTGCAAATACCATTTAGTTCCAAGATAAATGTTATAAAATGATACAAGTTGTCAGTATTTTGGATTTGTCAAACTTTTTTTGTATCTAAAAATCGTTACAGACATAATGATATGTTATGCATGAATAAATAAATATTCTCTTCATTCAAAAAAATATATATCAACGAACGGATACTTTCTTTGTCGATCTCAGGCTTAAAATTTATAGTTTTTTACCTTACATTCAACATGAAGTTCAACAAACGTTAACAATTTACTGATTACGATCAAAATAACTCAATATTTGTTTTAACACTAAAAACAATAGGTGATTGTAAGTCATCCTAAGTGTAAGCTTTAGGTTCTTAATTTAATCCTATTATTGAGTTTTCATAAGTTTCATAATTGTAGTAGTAAAATTAATAAGTTGACAGTATCGAGGACTAAAATCTGTTTAGCAATAGTTTCTTTTACATAATTGTTATATTCTTATTAGTCTGTTATTGATTTGAAGTGTTTAAGTTTAAGTAGTGTTTTTAGTGAACAGTATTATTCTTGCTGAAGACATCAAATAACTAGTGAAGAAACAATGGACTGTTCATTTGAAATGCAAACTAGTGAAAATGAAAATAATATAGTAGTAAGTCAGAAAACAAACTCCAAAAAATGAAATATAAACAACTGAAAAAGAAAGGCTCAATAAACAAATTTAATGATTTTTTCAGTACTTATAGCTAATTTTGTGAGAGATTTGCGAAATAAAAAATCGAAATATATTCGTTCTTAAAAAATTACTGTTATAGCAACATCACAGCGAACGTGAAAAAAACACCCTGTAAATAAATCTACAATTCAGATATATTTTAAACCAATAGGCTTGGTAAGTACCTATTTATCAGATTAATTTTATCAGGACTTTAACAACTTTATAACATGGTAAACAACTAAATAATTAATCGACACTATAGTGATTAGTTAAATACTGTTCATATATAGTTTCAGATTATCCATGAATGACAAATTTGTATAATGTACAAAAGCTGAAAAAATATAAATTCTAAGCCACTCTCACTGTAAAGATATCATTTTTAAACTCAAAATCCGTCTTGCGTAATTTTATTGTCACAAATATTAAATGATCAATACCAAAACCAACACCGAGCCTACTTATGCAAGGCCAAGACCAAGACTCGAATATTGCAAGACTAATACCACAAAATAATCAAACCCAGAAAATCATACCAAGAAGCGAAACTCCCCGTTCTTACCAGGTAAAAATGTCTTTACGCATGTGCGACAAAGCCATAATTTTAGCAGTAAATTCACAGAACAATGAAGTATGCTATTTTATCTCAGACACAGAGTAATCAAACTATCGACTATTTTATGTTACGGAATGCTTTTGTTTGTGCCAGGTTAGTGCAATTTATGATCAGAGAAATATTAATATTGTAATGTTTTTATTTTCACACTCGGGTTCTGTTCAGTTTTTGGATTTATTTAAAAATATAATAACCAGCTTTCTGAATCTTAGTTAGAATGTAGTTAACAATTACAGTTTTTTGTTCAAATTATTTCGAAAAATATTAAAATAATGGAAAGTAAACCAAAAGGGACATACTGTGCTGTTCGGGGTTGTTTGAGCAAGCAGTTATGCAGAAAGGTATATACCATCTTTTTTATGTTTTTATATGTACCAATTTTATAACACATTTTTAACAATTTAACATTTGTTACTATATGATATTTAAATTTGCCACCGCCCCGGTTTTAGCCAAAGTAATGGTTCAAGGTCACGAAATCGACCCAAAACTTCAAAGGTTCCGACAAGAGTCTCACTTCTGAGGTTGATTATTCTGTGCCAATACTAAGACCAAGACGGCCAGAGTCTTGTTCTTGCCTTGTTCATCAATATTAACGTACAAATTATTATAAGCGACTCTTGTCTATAAGGGTGTAAATCGTTGGGATGGAGCACAATATTGGTGTGAGACGGTTTATGAATTATTGAAAAATCGTATTTTGTAATACTCTCTAAATTCCTGTTTTCATTGTTAAGCTAATATTATTGTTATTTAATACTCAGAACTCATTGAGAAAGTTTTATGGAAGTATACTCGTAAACAAAACGTCAAATGAAATTCGGTTTGCAATATCCTCAATATAGGAGAGAAGACTTTTAAGTCATCAGCATAAAGCAGAACATTCTAGTCAAGTGTACATTTATAGATTTCAGCAAATAAATAATATCGGGCTACAGTGTGAGCTTTGAGGAATTCCTGAAATAGCATCAATCGAATCTGACATACACCTTTATTTTTATGTTATATTTAAGGACTTTAACTTAGTAAAAAGCTTGGAATGAGATACTATATCGAATGTTCTGGCAAAGTGAAAGTAATCAACCTGTATTTGCAGAAATCTATTTGTTAACAAATTAATTGTATCACAAGTAAAATAAAAAATACATAATTTTCTTAGAATTCTTAGTAAAGGTATTGAAACGCCTATTTTTCAAAAACAATTAAAGTTGTGTAAGTTTAATTTAAATTATTACCAGTCAATTCAAGATGTTTAATTTGACACCAATGATGACTCCAATTTAACCACTTATAACAAACGAAAAATCGAATCCCAACCCTAAGGTAACGCAGATGTTGTTCGGGATGAAAGTTGAAACGCCATTAGGACGAAAACTGAAAGGCCATAATTAATTTATAATGCTAAAATGATAGCTCGCCTAAAATTCAGAACCTAATTAATGAAGGTAAGATCGAAAAAGATTTAATAACGATAGCTTGCGTTACGTATAATCGAATTATGTTGTAGAATTCGCTTCCTGGGAGCTCAATCGATTAATAAGATACTAAAATTTCGATGCTGTCTTAATTTTTAATGAAAGCCTAGCTGGCCTCTCTCAAGACCAGCACGACTAATTCTCCGTTTCATTAGGGTTCTCGACAACGAGAATATTTTTAGCAGATTCATTAGAATTAACATTCCATAATTAGATCCTTTTGAGAGCTAAAAATAAAAAGCTTAGTCGCTGGATTCCAACGAGCTGAATTCCTTAACAAAACATTCACTCCTGCAAAGTTTTTCACTAAGGGATATAGTGTTCTATACTGTTCCAAAAATTCGACATTATTAGTTGATATGAAATAATTGATTGAAATCTCCAGAACGTTCGGCATTTAAGATTGACAACTTAAAGTAACACTAACTCACACTTCCGACTCCTGCAAAATCATCAAGTGTTTATGGCTTTAGTTCAACTAATACGCTGCTAGGTCAAAACATAATCTGCATACCTCCGTTCAGCTGCCCAATTTTATTTCAGCATTATTTTACTTTTCTCTACAGTGTTCTATCTAATAAATTTCCACGCATCGTTTCATGCCATTGATTAGGGTGCCGTGTTTTACCAAATAGCCATGAAGTGATAGGATTGGCAAAAATCTGAAAATCAAATCTCGACTTCTTACATAGACAAAAACCGGAAGATGAAGGCGTTATGGAGAGACAGAATGTATCTTTAGGAATTGGCAACTTATATAAGCAATTTACCAACACAAAATTACGCTACCTGAATAACACTCGAGAACACTGGCTGCACGTACTATAAAGATTATTGGACCATTTATACAACCATTAAATTCACCATGGAGATGGAAGAGAGTTAATACTGATCATTTCTTGATATGAGGTGCTATAGGATCAGGAATGGAATTCAGACAGTTTACAGAAACACTACACCTAGAGAATTAAATCTCAACTACACCCTTACACATCAACACAAACGAGCATCTTGAAAACAATTATAGAACACCACAGACATTCACTCATAACAAAGTTATTGTTGTTGTGTTTTATAGACCCCCAATCACAAATTTTAACAATTTATTTCCGATTTTGAAAAAAAAATCAACTTTGTACCATCAATTTGATGGAATGTTTTATTGTCTGATTGTAATGTTAACTTGTTAAACATTAAATTTCTCATGACTCCGACCTAAGGCTTGAAAGTAAGGTTTGGAAGGGGTGCCATTTATATTTTAACCAAATCACACAAAAATTCATATACGGAAATATTTAAAGCCGTTATCGAATTTTAAGATTACTTCCTAATTAATGAAATCACATTTTTCCAGGAAATGCGGGACGGTAAATTAATTCTTTCAATTTCGGGGTCAAATTTAGGGATTTCAATCTTAAAAAATCAATGTTATCTTCAATAACAAAATCATAATCGAGGTGATAATGTGAAGTCTGGGGTTAACAAAATATTTTGACCTTGGAATGGTCGGGAAGGTCATGGTCAAGGTCAACTGCACAGACGCCATCTGATAGCCAAGGATAAATCCTGCATATTTCGTAATTTTTCTCCTAAATGCATTACCGACAATTTAATCGAGGATATCCAAACTTTTTCCTTACGCCTATACAGGGTGGTGTAACAATTGTAAATCCCCATACAAGTACCAAGGAAATCGAGAAAATAACGTATTAACCAGATTCTAAAGAAGCATGAATAGTATGCATACCACATCGAATTGCACCAGAACTATTTGATCGCGATTACGTTGGCCAGGCAAGAATTTTCAATTTTGTTTTTAAATATAATTTGGTATAGGCCAGGTTTTGTGGATATGTTCTTGTTTTCGGATGAGACAATTTTCAAAAGTAACGGATAATAAGCACAAGTGGCATTATTATTCAATCGAAAACTCACCTGGATACTTCAGGTTTGGGGTGGAATAACTGACTCCAGGACTCTTATTTATTTAAGAACAACTAACAGGAGCCTTATATATATTAATTGAGAAACGAGTTACCAATATTGCTGAAGATTTACCTTTAACGCTAAGGAGATTTTTATGGTCTCAACATGATAGAGCACACCCCCGCATTATCATAAGAATATAAGACATTTTATCAATAATTAGAAGAAAGACCATTGAATTAACAGAGGTGGACCAGTTATGTGCACAACCAGATCATCCGACATGCACCACTTGATTTTTTCAATGTGGACATTCTAAGGAAGAAATCTATATATAAAGTGTATATTCACTATAATCTTAATAGCTTAGAGGCACTTTGCTTTCACGGCTAATTTACTAAAAATCTGTTAGCCAGAAAGACATTCTGTTGATCTGATTCTGATTTTTTTAAAGCTATGTCATCTTTAATACGAAAGTAAAATATACAGGGTGTTCCATTTAAAAAAAATGAGTCAAGGGCGTGTTTGCAAAACTAGACCAGCATGTATATCAGAAGCGATTATTTTATTCAAGATATGTAAATATCAGTGAATAATTTTAAACAAATTACAAGCGAGTTTGGGTCACAATTTTTTGGATCATTAGGTTATAATTTGTTATTTTTTATTTTTATGTTCAAGAACTATGTACCGTTTTATGGAATATGGACATTTAAAATTGACGTTTTTAAAGACATACCTTCAAATTAGAAGATTTGAAAGAGTTGTCTTTATTTATATATTTTTTTTTATGCGATCAAAGAATTCTATGTGCGTCATACCTAGGGAATATTGGGTTGTTTTACCATACCTGTCGGTTGTATTACAATTTTAGAAATGTTGTTCGTCAAATTGTAACTCCAAGCATGTTCACAAATTTTTGATTTTTCAAATTGTCGTTTCGTTATGTAATTCTTGTGTTCTCCAATATATATTGCATTCGCCACAATTTCCCTGAAAATATAGTTGTAACTGTAACGTAATGAAGTTCTAATTATAAATCAACAAGTTTGGAACAGTTGGTAATGACTTAATGTTCGGATGATTTGAATTGAAATTTAGGTATCTGTTTGTATGAGTTGGTTTTCTATAAACTTCTGTTTCGAATGAAGATTCTGTTTTTGTTATTAATTTTAAAAAAGATGGTTATTTTCTTCAATTTCAAGGGTAAATTTGATAGAAGACAAGTTATAATTTGTGTTTGACCAACGATATTACTCACACTTTTTGTTCCGAATTTCCTCTCTGTTTACTCACAATCGACCACTCCATTTTTGTTGCACCCCGCTGTATATATAACATGTGTCCCAGATAAAAAGAACGACATGGGGATATCGGAAACGGCAAGAGATACAGGGTGGCTTAAATGAGAAAAATGTTGCGATATTTCAAGCCCAATCAGGTGCTGTATCGAAATTTAAAATATCTACAGGGGTTTCCAAAATAAAGGAAGATAAAACAAAAAATTGTGGTTTTCCAAAAATTTTACAAAAATTGGTAGTTGTGTGTTAGCGAGTACGGCCAATCGATTGACGTTAACAAATTTTTCTAGGCCTTCTAGATATTTTGCAACCATAGCCAACTTTGTTATTTCTTATGAGCGCCATATTAGATTTATACGTTATTGAATAGCACATAAGAACAAAGATTTTCAACAATGTATAATAGGACTATCTTTGGATGACAGAAATTGTAAATTATTATAAAATAATTTACAATTTCTGTTTTTCACTTAGCTGGCTGTGAAACAAAATGCCTTAATTGTGTGTTCCTAAAATTTCCCTTAAAATATAAACAAATAAAAGGACTTTTTATTTCTGATTGTAAAGTACACAACTAAAACATTACATATTTGAGATTTAACTCAAAAATAACTAAAAACTGATGATGAAGCCTTGAATTAAATCAAATTAAATTAAATGTTTGAAAATTCTACCATTAATATTAACGCACGTCATGCATTTCTGATCCAGTTATTTCCATATTGCTGATTCAAAAAGTCAATTATTATTCTTGCATTATGTGGAGGTGCTCCATCTTGCTGGAATCACTTATTCGTTACATCTTGAAAAGGCAAATTTTCTAAAGTATGGTCGACGTAAGTTTGTAATATCTCAATATACCGAGGAGCAATCAAATTATCACAAAAGATATAAAATAAAACGTGACCGTTTATAATTCCTAGCCATTCATTAAAACCCCATCTCACTTGATGGCGCACCTTACCATTTAAGATCACGATTTTGATCCGCCCAATACACGTTGTTGTGTCTATTAAATACTATTTGTAAATCTATCCATATTTATCAATAAATCAGGTTTAAAAATTTGTATTTTCGGAATCTGAAAATCAAAAGAAAAAACTATGAGTAGTACTGAAGACTAGATAAATACTAAGCTCCATTGAAATTAGAAAAAAATAATAATTTGTGGCCAAATGAAAGCCACGTCAAAATCTCGAAAAATGAAATGCTTTTGAATAAACGATATTTTCCAGAAAACAAACAAAGTCATGAAGTTGAAGTTTCTAAAAGTTATTTAAACCATTAAAATGAAACTCAGAGCTAAGTTTAAAATCTCTAACATTTTTATACAACAAAGATGGACGATTGAAAAATTATCAAACAGATTTACTTTATGTATCATTTTTTGAATCTGTAGGACGGTAAATTTTATTTGACAGCACTCTTTAATTAAACAATACTTTATGAATTATAGGGGTCCGACTTCAAGGAAAAACAGTTAAATATCTTTGAAATTAGATAGTTTCCTACTCTAATAAGTTATGGCGTACGAGAGCTGCCTTTTATATTTCGGGATTAGAGAACAAAAACAAATATTAATCATCGAAAATCGCTTTATTGTTTTTCAAAATATTCCCCATGAAGATCGATACACTTTTGCATGCGTTTGAACCAATTGTCGAAGTACTTTTTCCACTCTGTAAATTTAAACGCAGCAACCGCTTCTTCAGGTGTACGTTGACCTCTCTTTTAGCACAAGTCAGGACTTTTGATTCAAACGATGTTTTGAGTGGTCAAAAACGCAGTTGTTTGAGCCGATGTGTGAGAATTGTCGTGGTGAAGAGTGATCCCGTCTTCGGCGGTTGGTTTTCCTCATTTCTTGGAAGACAACTGGCAAACAAATGGTTGTGTACCACTCAGAGTTGACTGTTCTGCGTTGTCCTAGTGTTTTTCCGAAAAAACAGGCGATCATTTGCTTGGAAGTGCTTCGGCTCATTTTGAAATACCCATGCAGTCGACTGCTGTTTACTTTCGTGCTCATACGCGTAAATCCACGATTCATCACCTGTCCCTATGTCATAAACGTGTTTTGAAGCACCGCGATCGTATTTTATGAGCTTTTATTTCGACCAATCGACACGAGCCTTTTTTTGAACGATTGACAAATTGTATGGGATCCAACGCGAACAATTTTTTTTGACATTCAAATGTTTATGCAATATTGAGTGTATGCTGGTCCCACTAAAGTGTAAGGTTGACTCAATCTCACGATAGGTCACATGACGATCTTGCAATATCAGTTCGCGCACAGCATCAATGGTTTCCGGAACAACAACTGTTTTTGGACGACCTTCACGAAATTCGTCTTGGAGTGAACTACGACCTCGATTGAATTCACCATACCATCGATAAACAGTGGTCCTTGATGGAGTTTCATCGCCAAAAATTAAGTTAAGTTCATCCATGCACTCTTGCTGACTTAATCCATGTCGAAAGTTGTAAAAAATAATCGCACGAAAATGCTCACGATCTAATTCCATTTTTTGGCCGAGATGAATCCTTTAAGTTACTGTAAACAACACATAGCGCTCGTATCTCAAAACATTCTGAGTACGGATAACCTCAAAAATGTCAAACTTAACGATAGAGCTGTCAGTTGTCAGATTGCAACACTAGGGTTGTTCAATCCCGAAATATAAAAGGCAGCCCTCGTACGACACCGTTAACACTGTTCTCAGCACGCAACTTGCTCTCATTCGTACAAGCTCGTCCGTTTTCGGGGGTTGATAAAAAACTTCGGCTTCGGCCAAAATTTGGCCGAAGCTGGTCAAAGGTGGCCGAAGCCGAATGTTCGATCGGACCTTAGTTGCAGTCACAAAGTATGAATAATTTGTGGTTGCAGTCGTTCGGGATGTCGCACAAAGTACATATCTAGAGCTGGGTCAGCGCTCCTGTGACACAAAATGAAACAATCATACATATTCACCTTTTCCCCAATTTGAATACCGGTCCATATTTAATTTAATTGAAAAAAAGCTCTACTAACTAGGGTACTTAAAAAACTTCACATTTATTTTGAAAAATACTATACTCTTAACAAATATAACCAAACTAATAATAAGGCTTTGACACAGAGATACATAGCTATGACAACAAACATGGCATTTTGTTTCACAGCCAACTAAGTGAGAAACAGTTTTTTTTATAATTTACATTTTCTGACATTCAAAAATATGCCTATTATAGATGGTTGAAGAACTCTTTTTATGTGCTATTCAATGACGTGTTGTAAATCCAACATGGCGACCACAACAAATAACAAAATAGCTATGGTTAAAAATCTAGAAGGCCTAGAAAAACTTCGTTAACACAAAACCACCAAATTTTGTCAAATTTGCTTACAAGATGGCGAATATATAACTATATTTCGAAAATCACATTTTTTTTGTTTTTCCCCATGTGCTTAGCTGCTTTTATCTGGGACACATGGTAAATTATCTCAAAAGTATAAAAATCAGTCATAAACACATATCAAGCCCGCCTCACGCATAACATACAATCACCCTGTATGGAAACAAATGTCCTTCAATCCCCATCCCATAACGGTCATCCGCCAAATAAATCGCATTACGAAAACCATTATTCCATTGTAACCGAATCACGGAGGTCTGTCCGAAAACGAGCGTCATAAGCATACCTATAACGCCCTTCACTGATTACAAATCATGTCACCACTTACCAGCATAAATCAATTTCAAATTCAAATCTTCCGTCAATTGAAAGTCCCGCTTCGCGTGTTCCAGCACTGGATCGATAACTACGCATTCTCTTGTTTCTCTGTCCGCCAATAAATACGTATATGTGCTGCTAACGCTGTCAAATAACTTCAAAAAAAAACATGAATTTGTGTTTGTTATTCTCATTTTATGTTTGTACTCACTTGTCTAAAAATTAGTCCGCCACTGGTTTTATTGCTGACAGTGCTCATAAATCTCGACACCATTTTTGCAGTCTTGGGTTTTCAAATCATTTGATGATCAGGAGAAAGTGAAAAAATATATTTTTAAAATCTAATCATTAAATTTAAATAAGATAATATCGATAAGACACAATTTTTAAGAAACGCACTAAACATTATTGCAATATTTTGTTGACATTTGTTTATATTCTACACGTCAGCCAATACAATCGTGGGAAAGAGTGGGGCAGTTCATATCGTCACGTACTCATTTAGGTATACAGAATTAACAAAATCATATTTTATGAAGTAACGTTTATATGAATCGTTGAACAGTTTAGAATTTTTGTCTACAAAATGTTTTACATACTTACTGTTAAACATTATTTCAGAGAATTTTTAAAAATACTTAAGATTTGCAGTATCAACCAATAATTTTGGTTCTACCCTAGATTGACAGTGATTGTACTTTGAAATTTTCCTGTTCATCATTGAAAGTAGAACCCAAACCGATTCCGAGAAATACTAGTTGGTTGAGCTAGAAAACGCCAAAATCATGTTCAATTATTCTTTCTAAAGTTTTATGTATAAATTTCATGCCTATCTGTTTTTTTAGTGTCTTAAGTTCATTTCAGAAAAAGACAGATAATTAAAAACAACAACTGCTTTGAGTTTTTAAGGTTGAAGGAATTTCTAACAATGACAAAACAAATATGTTACTTATCTAAGACTTTACCGTCTTTGTTGAATGGCTCAGTAATTTCAAATTAGATAGGTGTTAATAAAACATAAAATCACATATTTTGGTTAAAAAAGTTATTCGAACCCTTCCTCCACCAGTGGCGCTCCTCAAACATCCGTTAGCCTGATCAATTCAACATGCAAATTGTCTCTGATATTTTACTTGATAGACACAAGTTTTGATAAACAATTAAAATTAAGACAATAAGCCGAATACCATATTGGTAATAGATAAATCTAATTACTTATCCTTATGTAAATGACGTTTTTACACCGGCCGCATTATGTGTTGATCAAAACGTGGAGGCTTTCACAGTCGGCGTCAATGGATATCGCCCGGTTTTCTAGGCTGTTTGCGGTGGTCTATTGGAATTCAAATTCTTAAGGTTTCATCTGCAACTGCGGCAGACATCTATAGCAGCGCGGGAGTAAGCCAAAGAGGTTAATACTGTAGAGCACGTGAAGTAGCGAAATTCATGTAATATCAATAGAAAGAGAGAGAGAATAAGCGTGTCGTTCCTGATTGGTCAGTGTCAGTGGTGACGCCTACTATCGGTGGGGTAGAGACATAGCAAGCGCTCCCTGATCTTGTCTTTCTCTTTCTATTGTTATTACACTGCCACTTACAGTAACGCCCATACCTAATTCACTCTACGTATAATAGCTCTATGGAGTAAGCACAGATCATACAAAGACAACAGGATACCTCATAGAATGATCGCTTTAATTATTTTTTTACTGTTAAATAACTTTAAGTTGGAAGTTTTCATTACTCTTGAAGTATTTATTATAATATCTTATTAATAAAGGTGAATTAGACGAATAAGTAAAAGGCTATCAGATAGCCGAATCATTTGGAATTTTCATTTCCGTCTTAATAAAACTGGCAGTTTTTATAAAGGTGATTAACTCAGCAGAAGTAGTGCTGTAAAATATCGAGTCGGGTTCTAGGAACATAGGAAGAGCATTAACTAGCTCTAACTATCTGTCACCATATTGTTTCCGTAAGATATTCTATGAGTAGAGTCACTATGTTTTTTGTTGTTATACGGCATCTAAATGATTATTTTATTCAGGAATTTGGGCATCTACATCTGAAGGGAACAGCCTAGTAGATGTTAGGAAACCAACATTTTTAAAAAGTTGGCTAAAGATTGTTTTAATTCAAATTTGAATAAACGGTGAACTAAAATTAAAATGCCAAATTTTATAGCAAAATTTCAAATAATAAGAGAGGACCATTGCTATTAATATTTTTGAATTAAAATGACGTTGAAACATATATTTGATCATTAGTCAGTTTTATTTATGTCCTATATAATAAGAAAACCACTCTAAAATTTTCCTACGTTTACAGGAAGTAACGTTTTTTTTTTTTTCAAAAATTTGTGAGTAGTTTGTGGGGCGCATTGGCAATATTCTGGCCTCCAAAACAGAAGGTTCTGAGTTCCAATCAGACTATGTCACTTTTTAAAATTTTTTATTTAATTAAATATAGAACCTTTAAAATTATTTATTCATTTTAAAACGGATTAGATAAAATACTTACCGCTGATTCTTCGTCATCACCTTTCTATGGCCTTAAAATTTGCATTCATCATTCTGCATAGAATTATTAACTACTGCGTTATTAGTTATAATATTTTCACAAATTTTTGTGGTAGACATTTCAGATAATTGAAAATATAATAATTTTTGCATAAACAAATATGTAACTAACTTTTTAAGATTTTAGATTAGTGAGCATTTCATTTCAGATTTAGATAAATGTAGGCCTTATAATTTAAAAACAGTCGCATCAAATTCGGTCAACTATGAAAATTTTTTTTGATAGGTGGCACCGGTTGAAATGGGTCACTATGTACTCAAAACACAGTTAGGTATTCTAGACATGTTGTTGTACAAAGATTTATATTTTTATAAAAATATATAGTGAAATATACTTTTCTGTAAAAAATCAACCAATATTGATATTGAATAATTAACCTTGTTCTTTTCTATTACGATTGTACTTCTTTTTCTTGGATTATCATAGTGATTAATGAATGAATGTTCTGAATGAAGTAAACAATATTTCACCCACCTTTCTCTATATCTTCTCATTTATAACAATTCATAATTAGCCATGAAACAACTTTGCCCAGCTCTCCCCCATATTCAAAAAATATTAGCTAATATTGACAATTATACATCAAGTGTTTTCCAACGATAATTAGATAATCCTTCCTGGAAAACAGTGTGTATTGATTTTTAATCTTTAATTTGAAGAAATCGTTTGTTATTCAGGAACAACGCAAAAATCTTTTAACAACTACGAACAGGTTTATTCAGTGTCACCTACAGAAAACCACCAAGACGATTCTCTTGTATAGATAGTTGCCTGTATAACCTGATCTAAAGCATATATGTAATATTTGAATAATGATTATTACATTACATATACATGGAGATTTTCATAATTAATGATAATAACTCAAATAAGGATTATAATCATTTTAACAACTTATGGCTATAAAGCTAATCTGAAATGAAATCCTCGCATGGATGATAGACAACTAACTCAACAGCAGGATGTGTAATCGGTTGCCTGGGAGTTGATATTATTATTAAATATTTTAAATTGGTATAATTCTATATTTATTTATAGTTATGTAATGAACAATATGAAGATTTTGATACTCGATTTCACCACTCTAAATTAATGATGAAATGTTAGAAATAAAACTGATCATTCAATTAACTTTTGTTCGAGTTAATTTATATAATCACGTTATCGCGTTACGTCAATTTCCTTCATTTAGTCAACAAATGCCGAGACTACTCTACATTTGACTCATTATTATGATGATTGATGAATGATGAACATTTTAAATGGAGAGTAACTACAAAAAAATCTGCGACATCCAAATATGATCGCAGATGATACCTAACTATAAATAACGATCTAGTGCACTTTGCTGACCCAAAAAATATTATCCTTTAGCACTGACTCAGTGGCCTATATTTCACAGTTTCGGTGCTGTGCTACACTCGGGAGGTATTCCGAATATTTATGGCAGTAGTTGAAAAGGTTTTATTGTGTTGCAACTGACAGAAAATACATGAGAAAATATAACTAGTTTTATACTGTTTAACTTGTTCACAAAAAGTTTTTATGCCATAGGCGTACGACATATTTTTTACCGGTAAATAAGAATTCTACAAATTTATGTATAAGCTGTTTCTTAGGTATTCCATACTAACAATTCAAGTTGTGATGTGTGATTTCTCAGGTGTTTTTATAAAGAAAAATGTACATTGCCAAAGGCTTATTTTTTTGTTGTCTTAATTGTTTTTTTTTTTGGAAAAAGACGTAAAATCCACCTATTTTTATCAGCTGAATATTTCATTGAAAGTTAGAAATGGCATATGAAAACTAATCTGAGACCAATGCCAGCATCTGGATAAGATATACAAACTTGAGCCCTCTTAATTACCTTTCACAATTTCGTAGCTTTGAGAGCAATTATTTCCCTTTGTTTTTTAGCTCCAAAATGTTTGGTTTGTTGGCATAAATCCTATTCTTTATAAATCCTCATAGAAAGAAATCTGGAACCGTTAAATCTTCGGACCAAATCTCACAAAAACCAAAATTGTTATTAGTTATAAGTTATTCTATCGCCAGCGAAAACAACTAAATTTAACAAATATATCCAGGTCACAAAATTCGGTTCTCAACTGATAATAGTACCTGCGAACAGCGCAGGAGGCTTAACGGTGCATAGACATGCCAATCTGTTGTTTTTCGACTAGTATATTCTACAAGTCCTTCCGTATGGGGCGAAACATTAACCTTAATTTGAGGCAAAAGATTGGAGTGGTGGACATTATTGAACGAACAGCCTCACTAAAGTGGAACTAGGCAGTAATATGTCGAATAATAGACAAAGAAATGACATAAAAATAGCAGTTAAATGGTTTCAGGTTTCAGAAGGTCACAACAGACAAAGTATAAAGCCATCAGGGAGCCCTATTTTCGTAGTCCTGCTGGAACCACATGTTTTGCAGATTAAGTTGATGAAGTGGAGGAGTCAAAGCGTCTTCAAAGATCCAATAACCGAACCTCACTAAACACCGAACTAAACTGTGTGTTCACGCCGTTCACGGGGTTAAGTGGTCGTTGATGGATGAAACGCGAGTTGTACAATTCCCAGAGGTCACAATTCTCATTATTAACAAATCTGTTCACATCGAACTAAGCTTCGTCACTTATAATGATTTCTTGTCAAAAATTATTAAGCTGCAATATTGCGTAAGTGGATTGTCGGAGAATTTCATGTTCTAGGCTGTACCTCTTCGGTTAACAGAATTTTTGAAATGCAAGTCGCTTTAAAATAGTGCCAAATGACATGTAGACGTGTTAGGACGATCCACTACATTTTCACAAACTCTCTCAATATTTTACTAACAATTTTAATATAACTTGAGCTTGGCAAGTTTTTAGACTTCCCTCTTTGTTCTAATTTCCGCAAAAAATCCGAATAGCGTTGGTATTTGGACTAAATCTTGTAGTAGATTCCACGAGTAAAAAAAACGCAGTCTTGTAAGAAATCATACATATATTAGTTAATGGGCACTTTAGATATTGTTACATAAAACAATATTTCCAACTATTTTTAAACAGAGTTCGTATTTAGTCCAATTACACACCATTAATGTTAAAGAGAACCTCTTGTAACTTGCATCAGTGAATCTACAGTAAGGTAAAAACATGGTTGATTTCGATATTTTGCCGAAGTACCTTTTCTAAATATTAACTTCCCATTACGAATATAGAATTTTTGTTTAGTTGTTGATGTTTTTCAGTATCAAGATGTTAGTTTAGTAATATTGTTGACAGATCCATTCATTTATATTAAACTCACAAACTATTTAATTGCTTGGTCATTCAAAGCCATTGTAAATGGCCTTTTGACCAATATAAAAGAAGGTAACTATGTTTCCACTATCACCGATTTTCTGGATAGCTGCAAGAGAATAAACTCCAATTTTCACGTTCAGTGCTTGATTTTTTCACAGAAAGAATTTGAAAGCCATTAAGCGTTGATCAGGGTGAATGCTTCTACCAATACCATGGAACACAGTCATCAGGATTACTAGTACTGCTGGGATCTTACCAGGAAGAGCGCCGAAATGTCAAACAAAAGAAGAGCTTTGTTATCCAATTTTATTGATACCATTGAGGATTACATATATGTTACGAGGTTTGTCCTTCTGTTGACAATATGATACATTTGGAATATTCATTTCGTGAGTGTTTTAATTATGTCAATGTTTTCTATTAGTGTTTAGACTCTACACTCTACAGTGTATTAAAATTAGGTACATACACATAATTATAGTCCAGATGTAGAATAAAATTTAAATTAATTCACTAGTGTAATACTAAATGAAGAATAAAAAAGAGCGGCAGTCATTTGAGACTGAACGATGGAGGCGAAAGCTTCTTACGAAATATTCTTCCCTTCTCTCAGGTGAATTAAAATAATTGTCACCACTTTGTTACGACTAAAGTATTAATCCTCATTTAATTCTTAATTTAAATATATCTGCAAAGAAATTTAAGTTCAGATATCGAGTGAATGTATGCAAATAGTTTTGTTTATCTGAATAAGTATTTGAAGACAAGATATCAAAGAAAAGTTCGTTTTGTTCTTAGCTAACATCATTACAAACTCATATTTATACAAAACAATAAATTATATACATATTATATTCAACGGTAATAACAATTTCAAATTTTTAAGTTCTTATTCTATGTAATATTAAAATAAGTTTCATTCATTCTATGTGAATAGTAAATAAAATTAATTAAATATTTAAAAAAAGTATAATTGTTTTCAGTTTCGAACTCGAGAACTTTGAATTCGCAGCCGTGCGCATTAGACTCTGGACCACTTCTCTTTGTAGGATAAAAAGTATGTAATACACCCTTCCCTCTATTGAGTGGTAAATGTACTTTGTTTATTACGATAACAAAACGATTTAAACAAAGGACATGTTTTGCTTAATGTGTATCCTTCTACGAGTCTATTTTCGTTGAGAATATGAAATTTTAATACCAAGTTGCCTTTTTGTGTGGTATTCTTATTAATTTCTGACGTATGTCATGTCTCCAGTTTAGTATATCACAAAGAGAGTATTAGAAAGAAAAGAAAATTTTGTGCAGGTATTCTATATTACTTGGATGTTATATTGGTTTATTTCCTATTTATTATTGAATTTCTATAAAAGAAGAGACTCTTAATATATTACCTGGCCCCTGTTTCTTAAACAAAGAACTAAATTCGACGGGTATTTCAAGATCGAGGTAGTGTGTAGTGTCGGTCGGTCGGGTCGAAACAAATGAAGTCTCAAGTCATGTATTTCATTCCCTTGCTCATCTATTTTCATATGTGTAAGTGTGGGCCTCCATTAAGAAGCTTTCGCTTCAATAAATAATATATCAAATGCACCTCGTATAACTGTTGTAATAACGAAATAATTCTGCAAATCAAATCATCACACAGACAAGTGTAATTTTCAAGTCGGTGCCGATTCAAATCGTACGTTCAACGTCCTTGGCTTTACCAAAATTGCAGTCTAGGTATTACCATAGTAACTAACAATTTCAGTCTGCATCACTCATAAATTCTTATTGCGCCGTAATTTGTAACTGAGAGGTTCTTTAGCTTATTCGAGTACGTAGGTGTTTTGTGCCGATTCCAAATCGTAATCACGAAAATCGCTTTATTGTTTGAAAATCTATACACTTTTGCAACGTGAAACAGCAACCGCTTCTTCAGGTGTCGAAAAACCTTGGCTCAGGACTATACGGCGGGACTCATCAAATCGATGTTTTGAGTGGTCAAAAATGCAGTTGTTTGAATTGCAGTCTAGGTATTAATAGTAACTTGCGATCATTTACTTGAAAGTGCTTCGTGCGCGAACAACTTTTGTTGGATTCTTGAAACACCCATACAGTCGACTGCTGTTTACTTTCGGGCTCATACGCGTAAATCCACGATTCATCATCACTCATAAATTCTTATTGCGAGCCGTAATTTGTAACTGCAATATTGAATGTATGCTGGTCCCACTAAGATTGACTCAATCTCACTTTAGCAATGGTTTCCGGAACAACAACTGTTTTTGGACGACCTTCACGAAATTCACGAATTGAATTCACCATACCACGATAAACAGTGGTCCTTGTCGCCAAAAATTAAATTATGTTCATCCATGCACTCTTGCGTAGGTGTTTTTGAGCGAACTGTCATAATGTCAAAATGAGTACGTATTATGTCAAACTTTACAAGTTTAGATTGAGTTGTAATCCATAGCCCTCGTATCAATAATGTTTGTGAAATAATTGTTGGCTGTTTGATGAGTCTATAGACAATGTTCGTTCCTCGAAATTGTCGACGAAGACGAAGTGGTTGTTGTTTCAATAGCTGGTAAACCTTGATAGTTTACTTCTCCAGTTAAATGAAATCTCTCAAAAATTTTAATGTTGACTCCTTAAGGGGAGGAAAATCAATGAGATTACATTCCAAACGTCACGAACAGATAAACCTTTAATCTGTTGCTTCTCTGACAATTGGCTATTGGAGTTAGGTCTTGATAACGTTTACTAATGTTTTTAACCGACTTCCAAAAGTAGGTTATCAATTTGTCGCCACGATTTATTTAGGTATGCTCAGTAATTATTCAAAAACGGCTTGAGCAATTTTGATGAATTAAACAGCATTGTATTAAGGAATATTACAGAAAGGTACCATATAATTTTCTATAACATGAGATTTATGGTTTTCCGGAAAATAAGAAAAATCAGTAATTAAGGGACTACACTTAAGCTTAAATGTCAAGATATGCCATGAAAGTATATCCTGCAGGGTGTTTGTAACGGTTTTCACTTTATGAGGCTTGCATTCGAGTGAAATGGCACAAAATATTCCATTAGTGTATCGAAAAGAAAAAGTTTTAGGTGAGCGATCTTTTCTCATAGTGTATACGGTGGTAGGTGTGTCTGTGTGCGTACATCGAAATTCAAGCAGCAAGTAATGTTTACAGTTGAAATATAGGGCGAAGTAGTTAGACAGGTGGGTTCAAAAAATCTTACAAATAAATGTGATATTGGGTGATACATAAGCAGTTCCATATATAGGATGGTTGAAATGAAAGGTGAAATAGAATTAAAGTTATACTCAAAAAATGTTGTATTAAGTGGCACATAAGTAGTTGCGTATACAAGGTGGTTAAAATAAGAGTGAAGTAAAACTATAGTTATATAGAATAGATGAGAAATCTTTAAAAAATGGTTAAATAAGGATATGCAGTAAAGATATTTGAGACGCAATTGCATATACAGGATGATTGAAAGTGGAAGTGTGGAATTATAGTTACACGGGGTGGTTAAAAAAATGTTATATAGTGTGGAACATAAATAGTTGTTTATACTTGACATATGGGGCAAGGTAAAATTATAGGTATTCAGGTTGATTTAAACAGTAGAAAAACAGAAACAGACAACAGGATTAATACGTATACCGGACGATTGCAGCATCGTGTAGAGTTGAATTATAGTTGTACAGGGTGATTCTGGAAATGATAAACAAATGATTTATATTGGGTGACCAATACACAAACGTACAGCGTGGTTGCAAAATAGAGTGAATTAGAAGTTACACTTAAAGAAAGTTGGCCAAATAATAAAACAAATAAAAAATTTAAAAAATATTCGGGAAATATAAAAAAATCCAAATTAGAAAGAGAGGGAGATATAAGAATACGCTAAACTAATCTATAGAATTGTACTTCAGATAAATCAGATAAAAAGAATATATGTCAGAAAATAGTTATTGATTGCACACGATTTCTAAATGGTTTTTATTTTAAGTCGATTCTTTTTAAATATAATTATAAAAAGTCAAATTATCCCAATCCAGTCCAAATGTTAGCAGGTGCTTCTTTACTCTACTTTACTTTTCTTTCAAGATTCTAACTAATTCAGAAAATGGTATAGCTTTCCCTCTATCAAATCAATTTTCTTATTTTCTTGTCAGTCGATACAGGTAGGTACTTATTTCCACTCCCACTGTCCTATTATTCAATCTCTGCAATGAATTTGGACATAACTTTATGGGAAATATCACACGGCTGACGGCCCTTGTGGAAAATTATTTCCGGTTTTTTGAAAATTTTGATAGATGTAGCCCTTCACAAAAATTTTATTTTTTTGGAAACAGAGAGGTGAAAAATTGCCAGAGTTTGCCTAAATGGAACTTAAAAATTCCTAAATCTTTGGAAACTGTTGAAAAAAATTGAATGTTCAGAATTCGGACTATCTCAAAAATCGCTAACTCAATTTTTCAAATAGCAAGCCCTTTTTTCTCTGGATTCTATGTTAATAAATACGGGAAGTTTATTCTTACAATGCCATACCTAAATTAAACGGTTTTTGTATAAACTTGGAACATCTAAAATTCCTGTGTGGTTATTAGAAATATCTCAATTATCAGTAGGCTGTTTTGAATGAAACGACAATAAATAAACATTAATTTGTTAATCATTTATTGAGAATTTAATATGGTTATGAAAGAAACTGAAACTTTTCCTCCGCGATATTCGAATGTATCAAATCCCCAACTGCAAAACATACTTGCATTTTGTTAAAAGGCAAAACAAAATTAAACTGTCGTAGACAATGGATGCCGATCAATCTCAATTGTCAAACGCACATAAAGGAACAAACAAGAAGTTGAATAAACTAAGGTAAATGTTCGAACTGGTTGTCTCCAACTTCCAAATATTTATGAATTATTTTTCAAAACGATCGAAATTCCTGGCAATCTTAAGTTGTTGTTAGCGGTGCAGCATAGGAACTATTATTTATTCGAGCCCCAACAAAAAAGTTTAATGGAGTGATATCGGGAGAACGAGGAGGTCGTCGATGAGGTCCATTGTTCGCAATCTTCAAAATAATTATCTCAAAAGTTATTCACAGGTACAATATTAGGTGCGACTCTGTCGTGTTGATGTCACAGCAGGTCAAATCTAATGGATGTACATAATTTTCTAAAATTTCCAGATATCTCTGACCTAAAAATGAGCGAAAAATATTTATTTACATCACCCTTCGATCTCCAATAAGCTAACCATTCAAATTTTCATCCTACAAATGTACTACAAGCATACCGTCAATTTTTATTGCAACAACATTAAAACTACTGTAACACATTGATACTGTCTTTCTCTAAATACGTGTGGATTAGTATCACTCCAGTAATGTGAATTATTCCATTTTTCAAAAATGCTGCTACATCTGTCCGCATCATTTTGTCTAAAAAATATTCGTCTTCCTGAATTTTGATTCTGATAAATTCGGAAAAAGCATTCGTTCTTGATTGTCACCTGCTCCTAAATTCTGAACTAATGAGAATGAATACGGATGGTACTAATATTCTTTTCGAATCCTCTGAATACTCATGACAGGTATTCCTATATCTCTTTCTGAAGCTACTAAGTTTTTTTTTCGTTTTTCTTGGTTGTTCACAAACTGCCCGTGTCTTTGCAGTTGTGAATCAGCCGCGTCAGGGGGTGTTGGTCTATTCAGGTATCGCGTACAGAATGTTTCACAGGCTATTTTAATAATTTAATCACATTCCCCGTACACTATTAAGTGAAGTAATCTTTGTTAGTAACTTTCGATATAATATGCTTTGAGGTCAAATTATAAGCTAATATTGCTTGAAGGCACTTCAATATTTGTTCCTTGTTGATTCTTTCAAAGAGCCTACTGATAATTCAGATATCTCTAAAAACTACACGGAAATTTTAGTTTTTCCACGTTTATACAAAAACCGTTTAATTCAGGTATGGGCTTGTAAGCATAAACCCCCTATTTATAACGTAGAATTGACTGGCGTTGAGAAAAGGGGTTTCCATTATTTTATTTGAACAGTTTTCAAAGATTTAGGAAGCTTCAAGTTTTATTTAGGCAAATTCTCGCAATTTTTAATATGGCAAAAAATTTATTTATTTGTGAAAGGCAGCATTTGTCAAAATATAAAAAAATGAACTCTCAATCGGAGCTCTTCAGACATGTGACGTTTCCAACAAAGCTGTGTTGAAATTCATCACAGATACTAAAATGCTATAAAACAGGGTGATCCATTTTAAAAATAAACTTGGGGTCTACTTCCGGTAGAACCGGAGGTCGTAGACAACTGAAAATATTTTAACTGAAACCAACTCTTCGAAAAACTAGCTGTAAACCAATTTTCAGATTAATACTTCCAGTTTCCCATATACATAATTAACTCGGTTCATTGAGTTATACAATGTAGTACCAGGCAATATGACTTCCTGTTCTAGTCAAACGAATTCTGATGAAAATGCGACCTTTTTTCTTTTCTAAAGTCATTCGATGTTTGATGAATTAAATAACTTTTTAATTTTAGAACATTTTAATACACCAGTCAATTTTATGCATATAATTATTATCATCAAAAAAGAAGAAAGTTGAATAGAAGAGGCGGAGATTAGAGCAAGGAAAACAAAGTCAAGCACGGACTATGCAACTTTGAGGGTTTTGATGAAATCAAATGTATCTCAAGAAAAACCAAAGAAATTAATATGTTCAATAGCATTTACGGAATCATAAGAACGCAAAGTGGATAGAGAAGAAGAGCTAAGGAACAAATATGGCGAGCCCCTCTTACAAAAGTAGATAACCTTTGTAAGAGATGCCAAAAGTAATGACCAATAGAAAGTGGAACGTCAAGCCTATCAATAACAATGAATGAATGCGATTGGTTGAAGAATCTTTGTGCGTATCATGATATATTATAAAACAAAGTCATCCTCCACCTGTTTGCTATAAACTCAAACACTACTGAACGGATTTTCATGCAATTTTTACAAATATATAGAGTGATTCATGAGGAAGGTTTGGGTATATGATCTGTCAAGGTTTTGAGTGAATTAGTTGACTTAAAACAAAAGTCCAGGATAGCACATATCTATCTTTTAAGGATAGCTTACTATACCCAGTCTACCTTCTAAAAAATTGGAAAGCTAATTAGACCGACACAGTATTAATCCTTATCAACTTAAATGCGTTAGTTACCATAAGCATTTCATACACATTAATATAACATTTTACACTATCTTTACATAGAATAAAATAAGTCGGTTACCGCCGTTTTTCTCTGTTTCTGTATGCTTAGATTTTTTATACCATACAATGGATTTTATCAATGGACAGAGTGTTTCAAGAGAAAGGTTTATACGTATATTTTAATTAATATTAATTTGTATTCATTTGTATATGTTACGGGAAAAGTAGATATTGCGGCAAATGTACACATTTTCCGGTAAATGTCCACATTTGCCTCCTCGTTTGGGTAATGTGCATTCAACTAACATTTATAATTTAAAATAAGGGAAATGTACATTGAATTCACAATGACCATGTCGTTTTGATAAATGTGAGCAAAATACGAAATAGCAAGTGCTAGTAATGTGGTGCGCATGCGCACTTGTAGACGGTACGCGAACTACCCTTATTCTAGGCATGAATTCGCCACTTCCGAAGAAAAGTTTATATCAAATTATAGGAATTCAATCCCTTATTGGTCTCTTGTGTGATCTGTGGTTACTGGTGGGCAAGGTTTTAAAAGATGCACCTGTAAAGCAACATGCTTCTCAAAAAATGAATGTTATGTAATTCCAAGTGCCAGAATAGCAATTCTTGCTCAAATAAATAAAACTTTTTTCATTATGAAATTTCAAAATGTTCCTTTATAGTTTTATAACATTTAACTATTATAATAAAGAAAAGTATGAAATTATTATTATTTGTTTGTTTGTAAAAGTGTACATTTCACAAGAGTGTACATTTACAGTAACATATACATACAATTGCTCAATCAACGCGTCGCTGCCGTAATCACTCGGTGACCATTACACTAGAGAGCGTATTAGCTCAATTGGCTAGAGCGTATTGCTAATAATGCGAAGGTCTCGGGTTAGATGCTAACGATTCACTGGAATTTTTTGTGGATGTTTGAGTGGGTTCCTAGCATTGAACTGAATACAAACTAGTTCAATGGTTCCTAGAAGGTTTACATTTATACTTGGATCCTGTAGGTGACGGGTTTGACCCCGATAGGTGGCGGTGCGATCGGGCTGTAAAAAAATTTTGGAACTCCTCAAACGATTGGGGCGATTTTGATGGACTTTTTTTGTGTGTTTGAGTTAATTTGTTTTAAAATTTAACCCGGAAGGTTGCCCTGCGATCGGGTTGTAGGAAAATTTTCATGAACGGTACCTGGAAGCGTGAGATTCACAATTATATCCGGTAGAATTGCTGCAATCGGGTTTTAGAAATATGCATTTTCTTACAAACATTTGCATTTAAATTAAACATCAATTTTTCTACACCGTGCAAAGCCGGGCGGGCCAGCTAGTTGTAAATAAAAAAAAATAAAGAAAAATTATTACATAAATTGAGTTATATTGAGTTATATATCAATTAAAATGTTGATTATTATGTATCTAAATTGGGTGCTTTGCCACTTGTGAAATTCTCAATAACTGTTTCCATAAAGGCGTTCAGTATTTTGGTAATACAGAGGTAAATGCTGTGTCTTCATTATTTGGGTGGTCGTCGGCTTATTGGCGTAAAACTTCAGACAACTTTACAGACAAAATTCTATTGGTGTTAAATTGCAAGGCAATATACATCAATTGAATGTCCTCTTGAACACTTCTTTACATATTTGATACATATCGTTAAATTTGAAGACGCGAGATGTAAAGATCGACATTAGGATTTTCGGGGAAATTAACACATAGATGTTCCGAATCTGGAGACGTTCCATGTAATTGCTGTTACCCGTAACTCCTAGGCTAGAATGTCACGATGAAATTTTTATGTTAACTTCACCTGTCAGAGATATTGAATACTCCCTTATCACTAGACGGAAACTGTGTTAATGAAACTGGTAACCAAGAGTTATTCCTTATAAGTAAAATCCTAAGTTTAAAACAGTTATTGCTTGAGATTCTATAGTTTAACTATTTCAGTTTATTAATCCACTTTCTACTATTTACGACTACTAATTATTTTTACCATTTTTACTAGATTTCGTACGGAATTCGTCAGTGCGAAGAGGGATGTTGAAATGTCCGATCCTTGTACATGATGGCTAATCTGGGTTCCGCCACAAAATCTTCCAAAAACTTTAATAGTAACGTTTGAAAAGAAGAACTTTTGGCCATGTTGTATGTAGGTAAATGAAAAAATCGTGGAAAGAAGAAATATGTGAATGTAGTGGTTTGGTTGCATTGATGATAAACTAGTTTTCCTTGCTGCATTGTAATGCAGCTTAACCTCAAAAAAATATTATCGTGTTGAGGCTAAATCGCATCTAGTTTTCCTGAGTATATTAGCCAGTCTGTGGACAGCAGTAGCCAGGGAGCACACGCCCCATCCTGAAGCTTTGTAAAAATGGAAAAAAAATGTTGATACACATTAAACTGTGTATTAATAAACTGAAAGATTAAGTTACATGGTTGCAAACAGTAGTCAGGAAAGCAATAACTTAAATGTTATTAATGTTAACTAATGTTAAACGGACGGGGTATATGTCCAAGTAATAACCTTTGGTAACATATCTTATTATTACAATCTTCGTATTGCGCCCCTTTCTCAGGACAATTCTATATCCGCCCCAAGTGGACAGCATCCTGTTCGGATAGAAAAACATAGAGCATATAACAAATACAGAATATAGCAAATAGATGGTAGGAAGGTTATTGTTGAAAATGTATTCGCAAGATTTACATTGGAAAACATAGTTTCCAGTTTAAGATATCAAACGAAGATTTAAATAGATAAATATCAAAAAGGACGTGAAATGAACAAACCCGGGAATTCTGAAAGAAATATAGAATAGTGCCTTTCATAAAAATTGACGTTTAAATTAATTCTTTGTTTCAATAGCAACACTCTCAGTATCCATATTTACCACAGATAAGTTGCATTATATGAAAATATATGTACACTGAACAATAAATTTTAAACTAAACCAGGTGACTCATACGCAAATATAATAATCATTTTGCAATAAATTAGGGCTTTGTTCATAAAAAGTCTAATTGTGATTTTAATAAAAACAATGGATGATGCGAATTAATATACATTAGAAATGTAAATAGAAGTGTTATTTTTTGGATGTATACTATTTTTAACAGTTGTAATAAAGGAATTTGCGAAATTGTTTGGTTTTATTGCAACAGCAGGAAAGATAAGTACACGTTCTTTAGTCTGCTCTGACAACAAGTTGAGACAAAGAAAAAGGAAGTACAACTAATCAATATAGAATTAAAACGGATTACTTGTGCTCAAGTGGATAGATTGATTAGTTTGATGGAGCCCCCATTTCTTGTTCAGCAGATATGAAAGATTAAATGCAGAAAATATAATATAAATAATAATTTTTTATGAAAATTGAATCTTTAAACCCCAAAAATTTAGTATGACACCTTCCTACCGCTAGCTTTGCTCAAGTACTAGTCTGACTCATTTTCAAGGTAATATATATTATATTTTTTCCAAGTTTGCCCCTAAAATTAGCCTTAAAATGTTCGTTTTGCATTTCATGTTAACAAGGAGGCCATGTATTCCCTATTTTTTTTGGTTCTCAGTCGATACGTTGATTACAAGTTTAATGAAATTATTTCCTAGTGCAAATATTCACGAGACTATATGGTATCAACAAGATTGACCGTCGCCTCATTATGCGACCAATATTTAAAGATATCTTAATCTAGTTTTCACAAATAAGTGAGTGAGTTGCCACCAAGGTCCCGAATCTGACGCCACTAGATTTCTTCGCATGGGCAAATTTATGTAGTGCATATAAATAAATCCGACAACCACCCGACAAAAAGGATAAGAGATAAATACCATCTCGCAGAAAACCATTACCAAAATTCAGCAAAAATTTATTGATCGCCTAAGGTAACTGTCAAGCAGAAGAAAGAAGGCAGTTCGAACACATATTGTTTTATTACGCTGTATAATTAAAATAAAAAAATTAACTGAATTATGATTATTCCTGAAAAATAAATTTATCTTATACTTTATGTAACACTCTCTAGAAAAAAACCTAGTAACTCCAATAAAAAAAGTGTATGGGAACCTAATGTGTTTTGTCGCTATTTCTTTCTTCTCCAGCTTTCTCTGTTCTGTGCTTCTTTGATCCACCTCACCCTAGCCCGCTTCTTACTCTTCCTCTTTTTGCTGCCCTCTGTTTTTATCCGACAATTCTACTTTTACAAATAGAAAAAATTTAAATTACTGATTAAGGGAAAACCATCAAACATTTTTTATCTTCTAGGAAATATAAGTAAGCTCCATAATTCTTAACAGACAACAATAGAAACAGATACATTCCCACAGGTTTCGTCCATATATCTAAATAATCATGGTTACTTTATATATCCCATTAATTCCAGTAACTAAAATTCGTTATATTGGACTTGGAAATAGATTCTGATAGGTTCAAAAACTATATCTGGCAGTAGGTATAAGACATATTGCACCCCATCATTTACTTGCATATGATTGAAACTATTTGTAAATGCTCAAACTGGACAAAATTTGGAACACGAGGAAAAAGATTTCGGGTTCTAGAAAGTTTTCCAAAAAAATGCGATCGTATTGGAAACAATCACAAATTAAGAGTTTTATGTTTTCTCTAATTATTAGGAATGTATTTAAAATTATAAACAAGGTAGATTTGTTTGCAGAATTGTGAAAAAAAAACAGTAATCAGTATCTAGTTGTCCACAAAGGTTTTTAGTAATGATTAAATTGAATAAGTATTTTGTTATTTACAGTTTTTTAATTACAAATTGGTTGAAATGATCATTATTTTAGTCAAAAATTGTAAGCTGTAAAATATATACTGATTCGTGTCTATGATGATATGATTTACCTTCGTAAAATAATGTTTTTAACGGATTTCCAATAAGGAGGAGGTTATCAATTCGACTGCAACTTTTTTATGTATGATGAGCGATTATTCAAAAACCGCTTGGGCAATTTTGATGATTTAAATTGCATTATATTAAGAAATATTACAGAAAGGTCCCATATAATTGTCTATAACATGAGATTTACAGTTTTCCAGAAAATCAGAAAAAAAGTAAATAAGGGACTAGATTTCAGTGAATTTCAATGAATCTTTACTGTTTTCTCTACAACCGCTCAAGAAATTTGAATATTATAAATTGTAATCTACAAAGATATGTTCCAGCTTGATTTCGTATATTTTTTTATAACGTAAAAGTTACCATTTTTCAGAAAATCGGAAAAATATATTAAAAAAACTGTAAACATCATGGTAAATGTCAAATATTCATCATAAATACCTAGTTCAAATGTCAATATATGCCATGAATATATATCGTAACAGTTTTCATTGCAGGCGAGTGAAATGACACAATATATATATATATATAGTGTATCTAATATAATTTTTTTAGGTGAGTGATGTTTTCTATATGGTATATGGTGATAGGTGTGTGCGTGCATCGAAATTCAAGCAGCAGCGCAGTTGAAATATTGCTCGAAGTAAAATCACAGTTAGACTGGTGGGTTCAAAAAATCTTACAAATAAATGTGATATTGAGTGGTACATAAGCTGTTCCAAATATTGGATGGTTGAAATATGAAGTGAAATAGAATTAAAGTTATATAGGGTGGTTCTAAAAATGTTATATTGGGTGGCATATAAGTAGTTACGTATACAAGTTGGTTGAAATAAGAGTGAAGTAAAACTATATTTATTCAGTGTGGTTAAGTAGGTATATGCAGTAAGAATATTCGAGTTATAGGGCGAATGGTTCAAAAAATGTTAGGAGTTGCATATACAAGGTGATTGAAATATAAGGTGGAGTGGCATATTGGGCGAAGTAAAATAATAGGTATACAGGGTGATTTAAACAATAGTGGATTAATACTTATACAGGGTGGTTTGCAACATCGTGTAGAGTTTAATTACAGTGGTACAGGGTGATTCAGAAAATGATAGACAAATAATTTATATTGTCTGACCAATACACAAAAACATATACAGAGTGGTTGCAATATAGGGTGAATTAGAGTTACACTTATAGCAAGTGGGCCAAATAATAAAACAAATAAGAATCTTATAAAATATGTGGATAATATAAAAAAATACAGGTTAGAGAGAGAGAATTGTACCTTAAATCAGATAAACATAGTTATTGATTGCACACGGTTTCTGAACGGTTCTTTTTTAAATTTAAATTATTTGGTGTAATTATCCAAATTAACAGATTAGAAATTAATTATTTATTTGAAAATTGTTTACTGAAATTGTATCCATGTATGCTCACTGACAAAAATCGCAACACCCATAAGGAGATGTTTAAGTTTAATAATTGTTGTGGACATAGATGCTATAGTAAAGAGTAAACGATTTAATTTGATAAAGTTTGGTGAATGTTTTTTCATGTAATTTTTTATCCATTAATATTGTAGTCGTTTTGGATTTAATAAATTTACCAAAACACGAACTGTTTGATTTGATCTGAAATCAATGTTTAATAATGTTAAAATGCGCGTACACCGAATGTATCGCCAGCTAAGTGAATTTGAAAGGGGACGAATTATTGAATTTTTCATTGAGAGAAATCGCTAACCGCACAAACAGAAAAACAATTACTGTTAAGAGATGTTATCAAGCGTGGTTTGATAATACCCAAAATTGGACAAGAGTAAGCATCGGAGTTCAAGATCGACTATTAAGGCTGTGTCCCACGTAAACGCGATATGTGCGGTGCTGGCGGAGCGATACATCAATGTGACAATTTCAACTAATGGCTAAAACCAACATACGACACTACAAAATAGCTACAAATGCACGAAATTATTTTCCAGTAAGGACAAAATGAATTATTTTAATGTATTTGATAGTTTGCGGCTGTCATTTTGACGCAACACACCGCCAGCACCGCGCAAATCGCGTTTACGTGGGACACAGCATTAGATCTGTAGCCTGTAGAGATCGATTTTCAGCAACTTTAAATTTGGCTAATGACTGTCTAGGAGAACAAGGCTATCTTGTAAGTGTCCGGTTTACCGCCGTATCGTATAACGTCTTTTGGACTGCAGCATTATCGACCCTATCTTGTGCTACCTCTGACCGCTGAGCATCGACTACAGTGGTGCAGAGATCGGCAACAATGGAATGTGAAATAGCATTAGGTCCTCTTCTCTGATGAATCTCGATTATGCTTGGGTGAATTTGATAGCCGAAGAAGTGTTAGACGTCGTCGAGGAGAAAGACGTCAAGTTCAATTTGATGTTCAGCGACATGTACACCGAACAGTAGGCGTTTTGATATGGGGTGTCATTGCACAAGGCAGTAGGTCAGTTTTCGTCTTTCTTCGAGGCAACATGATAGCGCAACGTATGTACTTCCTTCCCTTAATCTGCTCATGGATCCCATATTTTACCAAGATAATATTCGGCCTCATTTTGCTCGAGCTAGTTTAAACTTGTCGGCTCGAAAATTAAACCCAGCCTCTACGTAATGAAACACAGGTAGCTTGCGACAGTATTTCTCAAGAAGAGATAGACCATCTTATTGAATCAATGTCAAGACTTGTTGGGGGTGTATAGATACCAACGGTGGACAACCACATTATTAACAAACATTAAAAAAATCAAAAGCCTTGGTATTATTTATTGAAACTTTAATCATTTGCTCCTTACTATGACATCATGTTTTACCAAAACAATATTAAATTTAAACATTTCGTTCTGGGTGTTGCCATATCTTTGTCAGTGCGAGTATACGTTGGCTTTAGGTAGGTTACGGAGAGGCATCTTTATTATAAATATTAAAATATTATAAATCCGATCCAATGGGGTGACAATTTTCATAATGCACAGGGTGGCATTTAGGGTAAATCCGGACTTGGCTGTGAGTCTGATTAATTTGCCGAACTCTGTAGATGAGTACCAATTTTCACCTTGTTTCGACTGGCAGAATTCTATAAGGATTTCCGTAAGTTTAAGTAACTGAAAAAATGGTTTACAACTTGCATAAGCTTCATTAACCCAAAAATACAAAATCCATTAACATAGGTTATAGTTTGAAGACGCGAGATGTAAGACCGACATCTAGGATTTTCGAGAGAATCAGCACACAGAGGTTCCGAATCTGGAGTGCAATCCGTGTAATTGCTGTTCTCCCTTAACTCCTAGGATAGAATGTCACGATAAAAATTTTCAGGTTACTTCACCTGTCAGAGATATTGAATACTCTCTTCGAGGTGTCATTCCTTTGTACGCAAGACAATATATATTATATATTATGTATAAAATACATTGTTTCTGGTCAGGGAACCTTCATCAGTTGCGCTACCCACAATTGAATGTCCTCTCTCATGAACATATTTATTTTCTTATGAAGTAAATTTTAGAATTACATATTTCAAAAATATTAAAATTCACAATCTTTACTTCCTTAGTAAGTGTTTTTTATTTTATTATTCAATGGCCTTGTATGCTTGAAGTGTGGGAGCTGTTCCCTGACTAATTTTCCTCTAACAAAATTGTCCTAGGCCGTTTGAATTTAAAATCAACTGGATTGTAGTCCTCTAGCATTCCAGGCAATGATCCTTAAATTGGGTGTATTATCCATTAAAGTGGTACATTTGTGACATTAAATACATCATGTTTTTCATCATTTCTTGCATTTTTTGAAGTGCCTGTTGGGGGTTGACTTGACTAGTAGGTGTTTTTAGTTGCGGGGTTGTGTCGTTGGTGTTTGTTGTTGCTTGTGCGAATGATTTCGCCTCTACATTTCGCCCCTGCCCTTGTTGAAACGATCGACCTGGTTTTTTTTGGATAACCTATGCACGTTTATAATTAGCTGGATGGTCCAATCCGCAGTTAGCGCATGTAGCTGGCGTTTCCCTTTGCTTCTTACACCCTTTCGTGAAATGATATTGGGCACATTTAACGCACCTGGGTAACAGATGAATGACCTCTCAAACACTTCTTTATGTATTTGAAACATTTCGTTAAATTTGAAGACGCGAGATGTAAGACCGACATCTAGGATTTTCGAAAGAATCAGCACACAGAGGTTCCGAATCTGGAGCCGTTCCCTGTAATTGCTGTTTTCCCTTAACTCCTAGGACAGAATGTTACGATATTGAATACTCTCTTCGAGGTGTCATTCCTTTGCGTACAAAGGAATGGCTCCAGATTCGGAACCTCTGTGTGCTGATTATCTCGAAAATCGTAGATGTCGGTCTTCCATCTAGCGTCTTCAAGTTTAACAAAGTGTTTCAAATACATAAAGAAGTGTTCGAGAGGACATTCAATTGTTTGAAGCGCAAATGATGAAGGGTTCACTGACCAGAAACAATGTATATTATATATAATATATATTGTCTTGCGTACAAAGGAATGACACCTCGAAGAGAGTATAGGTCATAGTTATTCGGATAAGGATGCCAGCAAGATTTTTGTTTTTCTGAAGTTTACCAACGCTTGCTGAAGTACACGAACCACCCCGTATAACAAAAGATTTTCATTTGTTAACTGGAATGGACAACAACCGACCAAAAGAATTTTAATTTCATAATAGTTTCAGAAAACAACGTCCAAACTGCAGATGTTTCCTTATTAAATTTGCATGGAGATCGCAAAACATGCGAAGTTGCACTCCAGAGTTTTCCTTGTTCGACATTGGTGGATCAATATTCGCCCTCTGGAAGGGCGTTACAGGTTTATTCAACTCTTATCACATTAACGACTCCTCGTAAACGTGACAAAAAGTAACAAAACACCAATCAAACAATATTAGTCATTACAAATAACGTTTTATAAGTATCGTAAGCAGTATCGCGATTTTAAACGAAAAGTGGGGGTGAATCAAGTTTGCTCCGGATCAGCTGTTTGACTGTCCGGACCCAGCTGATCGCGAAAACAAAATGTTGTCAGTTGTCAGTGAGAATACGAGTATGTGTACGGAGCGCGTATCAACGGCGGCTGTTACCGTTCGCTCATAGTAATTGTTTCTACTAAATTTCTAAACGTACCGCAAAAACAAGTGAAAGATTTTATTACCGAACTAAAGGTTCGAAGGATTATAGTTTTTTAAGTGATGACAAACTTTATGGGTGCTGTATTGTGCTCAATTTTTATGGAAAATCGTCCAATAGAAGTAGGATTTCGGATTCACGCTCGTTCTTTGTTTATCAGGTAAGGTTATCGTCGGGAGACTCCGGTCATTGTCGGTTTGTTATGTAAACACTGGTGTTAGGAATAAGAGGATCTAAAGAGCCTTGAAACGATTGCGAGGTTGTCATGTTTGATAATTATTACGCAGTGGAAAATATTTCGATAGACGCGGAAGCTTATTATAGGGAAAGCTCACCTATATATTTCCATAATAATGTAGATATGCACGCAGTTATCGTGTTTTTTACATTTGTACAATCAGTTGAAACATAATGATAAATCTAAGGCAACGCACTTAACAAGTATTTGTGACCCACTATTAATGAAGGTTTTTACGAGGGGTGTTCAAAGAATTTGTGGAATAGAATACGTTTCCAAGGAATTTGATTAATGTTTCACAATAATTCCAATAAAGCAATTGCATCTATGAGATCCATTTGTCCATTACTGTTATGTTAGAGACAATCTTGTACTTAGTCCACAAGCATAAATCGGGAGGAGAAAAAATATTGCAAGCTTATCCTATAAAGTAGAAACAAACTGCAAAAAGCTTAAATTATCATTTGATTGCATTAGTTTACGTGGTAGTTTTTGGGCATCTAAACTTTTACTTGGAACGAATTGGATGGAGTTAGTAGTTTCACCAATGAAGCTACACTTTTGAACAATTTTCAACCCTGAAACATTGTTTTCTGAATGATAATTGTGGCATTTCTGGTTTTTATTTTCTCTGAGTTCTTTGGGAATAACACCACATAAACTTGAAAGTTTGTATATTTCAAAAGTCCAAACGTTTCAAGGTCTGAATCAGACCCCGTTTGAAAACGGACTTTTGAAATATACAGACTTTCAAGTTTATGTGGTGTTATTTGCAAAGCACTCAGAAAAAACATGAAACATTTTTGAAAACTCTTTTGGTAATTGTTTTCTTTTAAAAAAATGTGAATAAAATGTAGTTATTAAAAATTGTGTTCTAAGAAAAAATATAGAAGTTGATTATTTCATCCTCTTACAAAGTACTTCAGTGTTTGAAAAACTAAAAAGTGTAGATTCATTGGCAGATAATTTTCACCAATACAGCGTAATACAATAGAAAACTTGACTTTTTGGAGAGAGGAGGGTTTTTTAATATAAAAATTATAAGAAACACTCCTTTGAATCTTCGCAGAGGATCACCCTTCATTTTTTTGTTGTTGTTATTTAGATACACCTTTTATACATTCATCATTGGATGATTTGTTTAAATATTTGGTAGGTTTTATATGATTACCGAAATCGTATTTTGAACAAATGATCAATAACGTTATTAATTTGTAGATTTTTTTCGTTTTAGATTTAGTGATTTAAAATTATCGATATAACCATCGTTTTTTTTAAATAAATTTTTAATCTCATACATTTTTATATACTGCAAATACTGTAGAAAGATATAAATTTTGTTATCCTAATCAATTTATATCCCTTTACAAAAATGCTAGAACAACCCCCCTAAAAAATTCGAGCATTGCTCCACACAATAACTACTTAAGTAGGTAGGTTCCCATGAAGAATATAGACACCAAAGAGCTGCACGAAGTAATCCCACAATGCAGGACTTGACGTACTGAGCCGGAGAGATAAAATGATAATGAAATGTATGAAGAGACTGTTAAAACTCCACAGAAAGAAAAAAAAATGTGAACACTATTTTTAAACTAAGATTTCTGTCTTAGCTTTTAAAAACAAAATTGGGTATGTAAGATAAAACACTATAATTTTTTGAATCAATATATTATCTAAACATTGAACACTTATTAAGAATGTCTTCATGCATTGAACTTTCACATGATTTAGTCAGTGATTTCACTTTATATTTTGAACACGTAAATACTACACATCTGATGTTAAACCAATATGGGGGCGTTAGAATATTAATATCGCCTAATTTGAATATATTTCTCATAACCCGAATTTAAAACTTTAATACACAGGTGCACCTAAATTCGTATCAATTGTTCAATTTGTTCAAACTACAGCTAGCTATATTATAGTATGATACAAGAAATAGTTCTTTAGTTGCAAACAATAAAAAAAAACAACTTTGTTCAACAGAAATAATGAACACTGAAATCTACCAAAGCTTAGATCTTTCAAAACCTATTTCAAGAGAAAGAAAGAAATCTATATTTCATAGAATATAGTAGAAATATTGGAGAAAACTGTCGCTTGAAGCTCCAAAAGCATTTATTTTCTTCTCTTTGCTGATCCATCTATTTGAAGCTACATAAATAAGGGAAAGCGTGACTGCTGCAGAAATTTGTTCTCAGTTTTAATTTTTATACGAGGGTTCATCTGTAATTAATGTCCAAATCTATTTTCAGTACATATTTACATTTTTGACAGTTTGTAACACTGACAAGTTATTTCTATGAATTATGATTGTTATACCTAGAAGGTTTCAGGAATACATAAATTTTAAATTTAAAATTAAAATGGCATTCTTTTCATAATTTTCATACCAAGCGTTTATTCTTCTATATTAAGAATTTATTTGGATACAGGGGGTACATATCAGAATAGTCGAAACACCCAGGACCAACAGAATACTACTGGAGAGAGGTGACACAGTGAAACCATATCACCTAAAGCGTTTACACTTGCTTTAGTATGAGCCACCAAATGCATAGATGGTACCAGACTAAACCACCTCGATTTGCAGCTGATATAGGCCTAATAGATAACAACGTCAGAGAACTAGAATAAATGTTAAATCTAGTGTCTGCAAAGGTATGACTAAAACAAAACAAAAGTGCTGAAGGTATGAACATACATATAAGTAATAAGAGCGAATGTGTAACCGAATACTTATTCTTAGGCCAGATCGCTTTCGATAAATTAGGACACTTTCTAATATAAGTATATAGCATGTGTAGATTGCTAGTTTAATAATTCAAAGAGCTATGTACTCTAGGCATCTCTCTACCAAGAAATAGAAATAGCAGTGGACAAGCCAGAGTAGCTGATATAATTCAAGAAGCGGTTAAGATGAAATTGCAATTGGCTGGATATGTAGCCAGTATGTATAAAAATAGGTTGGTACCCAGATTAACTGTGTAGAGGCCTAGACAAACTAAATGAGGTGTAGAACGTACACAAAACGAAATTAGGAAAGTGAGAGGAAACCGGTGGTTAAGTACCACACAGAACAAGCAGACTTTGAAATGGATAGGAGTGAATAGTCTAGAAGTAGATGAATGAGAGTTGAAAAGAAGAACAAGGTAGTGGGTGTCTGTTCTGTTGTATTTTCCTGATTCATTACCCTGTATAATAAAGAGACAAATTGCAAATTACAAAATGTATCGTGGTTAGAGGAAAATATCTTTGGCCGTTTTTATTAGGCCACACATCCTACTGTTTCACCTTTTAGTTACCAGTTATAACTAATTTCAACACGTATCATTGAAAATATTCAAATAGAACAATAATATTTGGAGTGAAAATCATTTTTTTGCAATCAAATTCTTTACTAGTAGAACTTTATGCAAATGAAATCTTTATAGTGAGAAGAATAATAAAACGCATGACCTTCACATTGATAGCTTTATGCAATGTTTAAAAATCGTTTCAATATTATGAATTTCGCCTTGGAAGTCCAGCCCGCCGAACCGCCACGTGCGTTCAAAGATAAAGTTTTAGCAGCGTGTGTAGTTTTTGTTTTCAGTTGAGTTATTTATATTTCGGAAGATTTGCTGTAATGACGTCGAATTTTTCAGTTTTAATTACATTTCGTACGTGAATAACGATTCCTTGTAGTATGTAAACTACGCACTTATAGCACAATACGTAATGTAATTGTCTTCATGCATTTTTCTTTCGAATTCTGCTCTCTTAAAGTAATGCCATCGTGAATTGGAACTGAATTATTGTTAAGGAACTCTAGATTTGACGAGACGACAGAAATAATGGGATGAATATGTTGTTTTCTGAACTGGGTAAGATTAAATATTTTCTTGAAAACAATTATGGATCAGTTTGGACATGTTTTATATAGGTTTCCGGATTTTCCTTGCAATGTCTCCGGGATAATATAAGAAACAATAAATTCGCAGTCTCAGAAAGTTGTGGTTCAATTATAGATTTTCCCAAAAAGTGCTTAAACATAACTTATTAAACCCTATAAATCACTTCTTTAGCAATAATACTTTACTGACTTAACTAATCACTTTTTGATCGTTTATTCCCGAATTCACTTCATGAACGTCTTTACATTTATCACTTTTTTGAAATAATCAGAAAATCTGAAAAAGAGGTTGTATCATATTTTTTTTACTGGGAATAACTAAACTAAACCATCATACATCGCTATTTTAACTTTAATAAGCACTTTACACTATCTCGATTTAATTTCATAGTTTTTTTAATTTAATTCTTAACTAAATATGTACACGTGGCTGACCGGCGATATTTACCGGAAGTCAATAGTTTTTTTAATTTAATTCTTAACTAAATATGTACACGTGGCTGACCGGCGATATTTACCGGAAGTCACCCAGAATATTCTTGAAAAAATGGCGGGTAATTGAAATGGAACATGAAAAAACTAAACGCAAAATTCACAAAACATTTTTAGTTGGTCTACCCAATACTAAAAATAATAATAGCGCAAGATTTTAAGGTTACGAGTACATTTAGGAATTATGTATGGAACAAAATATCTTGTCACCGGCACATGTCTACTTTTTTGAATAAAATTGTAATAAGATTATTGTATACATGTGGCGGTATTTCAATGATACACCATCTAATTTCGGCCTTCAATGCTTCGAATGCTCAGGAGCTTGTTGCTATAAACCTGTGACTTCAGTTAACCCCACAGCCAGAAGTCCAAAGGTGTTCAATCACAAGACCGTGGCGGCTATGACCAAAACGGCAAATGGCGCGACCGGATTCAAACTCGTGGAAAACAGTTAATGATTTACTAGTAGTATGACTTTGATTGGCCTGTTCTGTTGACCAAAATTGTTGAGTCAGTTAGACTTTGTAGGCGGGCAGGTGTAAACTTGTAGTAAGAATATGCTGAAGAGTGGGGCTGTTGTAATGTTCAATTCTTATGCATCATGACGTCTCTGGACTTTTGGCTACACTCATATGAACTGGTTTGTTGTGAAAGACTTCTACGAGCTCGTAACGTCTTTCACATCACTAACAGAATCAGTACTTTCGATTTTTTCGAGTATTCCTTTCATAGTAGATGAATTCGGGACATTCTGTCGACCGAATTTTGGATGCACTTTACGAATAGAGGCAACCAAACTTTCACCATTCTGATAAAAATGTTATTCTAGCGTGTAAAACTCCATGTCCACTAACTCTCAGTGATTATGACTGTCAAACATGGCGGGCTATTCAAATCTTACACTCTCATTGAAACACCCACTAGGGAAATTGAAATACTTATTTTGCAATTAATGCCAACTTTTACATTAACTTAATATATTTTTAGGTTTAGGTGTAGGTATATGGTTTTATGTTCTACTTGACGCTGAAAATCAGTGTTTAATGTTGTTTTTAAATATATTTATATTTCTGAATTTCACCTAAGATATGTGAACACCTTTATGTATTTTTTTAATAGTTTTCAGGGCAATTCACATACACACATAGAGACTGAAAACACGCATCTCTGACAGTCTATGCTCTATATATAAAAACCGGAAGCAACTTTAAACACAAAAACACTAATAGAGCTAAAAGTAGTTTTAGTTTTAGTTTAGTTTATTGCCCAACAGAAATAAATCCAATTACAGGACAAATATTATAAAGTAATGAAACATACTAGTAAACTATGGTATCTTACATATTTAAAAAAATGATAATAATAACAAGAATTAAAAGAACAGAGAATATTACAAATATTATAACATAAATTTTACAAACAGTTTTTTAAAAAAGTAATAAAATAACAATTGACAAATATATTTCCTCATAAATTCTACCCACATTTTTAAAAAGAAACGAAATAACAGTTGACAAAAGACTTTTACTAGTAACTGAACCATGGTTGATCTGACATTTGTTGAATATATGCTTCAGCTATTGATTCAAAATTGTCATAGTTAATATCACAGACTCTAGATATATTGTTATAAGCTCTACACATGATAAATAATGATGACTTTATAAGAACATTTGTATTTGCAAACAGATAAAAATAGGTGTTATTTCTTGAACCAAGCCTTGGCGAATGTATGGGGATCATTGCGAGAAGAACAGGAGAGTCTATCCTGTTTTGAACCAATTTGTATAGAAATGAAAGGCTATGTAAATTCCAATGCATAACTAAAGATCTTATCCCAAATCTGTCAAGAAGTAAATTGTGCTGGTACCCTCTAACAGGATATGAGCCGTCGACTCGAAAAGCAAGATATTTCAGGAATTTTCTTTGCACTACCTCCAAACGCTTATGATGAATCTTGTAGACAGGATGCCAGATAAGATTGCAATAATCTAACTTTGAGCGCACTAAGCATGTATATAAAGATTTCAGCGCGGATATGTTATGAAAGCTGTTGCAATTTCGCAAAATAAAACCCAGCGTACGCAGTGCTGATTTGCAAGTTATGGAAATATTTTCAGCGAATGAGAATTTATGATCAAAATATACACCCAGGTCCTTTATGATAGTGCACCGCTCAATAGTTTGATTGTTCAACGAATAATCGAATAGTATAGGATTTCTCTTCAAAGTATAAGAACATACTTTGCATTTCGCGATGTTCAAAAAGAGTTTGTTCTTGGTACAACATAACGTGAGGTGATTCAGGTCATGTTGAAGCCGTAAGCTATCATTGATGCTCTCGACTTTAAGAAATTTTTAATTTTTAAGTATACTTGATAAGTCGTTAATGAATATCAGAAACAATAAGGGACCGAGATTGGAACCTTGCGGTACTCCTGAACTGACAGTAAATATGTTTGATTTGAAGCCGTTATAGCTAACATATTGATGGCGGTTACTTAAGTAGAATTTAAATAGAGTAACCAGTGGGTAATTGAAACCAAAGACCGATAATTTTTCGATTAATGTAGGGTGATGAAGTTTATCGAAAGCCTTGGTAAAATCCGTGTAGACCATGTCTACTTGACTTTTGGAGTCAAGGGCTGCAGCTGTGAACTGGGTGAAAATCGATAAGTTAGTGACTGTGGATCTATTTATGAAACCGTGTTGGTCCGGCGATATGTGTGATCTGACAATAGGAAATATCTGATCATAAATGCACATCTCGAATACTTTAGCAAAGTTAGGAATAATGGCGATGGGTCTGTAATTCGTTATGATATCTTTGTTACCAGATTTGTGCACCGGACAAATTTTCGACAGTTTCCAGCACTCGGGGAATATCCCAGTTTTTAGGATTAAGTTGAATATAGAGTATAACGGTGATGCCAAAACCGTCGAGCAGTCTCTAACCAAGAAGCTGGGAATCATGTCATGTCCAGATGTAAAACTATCTTTAAGGCGTTTAGATGACTTGATGATGTCACTTATACTTATAGATAAACTTGCTACAGAAATGTTAGGCGAGTATATGGACCCACCCAAAGGATTAGCGGCACTGGGGGGGGGGAATAAACACTTTTAAAATAATGAGCAAAGGAATTAACTATTGTCTGGGGATTGGTATGGCATTGTTCCTGGTAGGACATTCTTCCTGGAATACGTGAGGAGGTGCATTTTTCATTAATAAATGACCAAAATACCTTGGGATCGGTTTGTATTTTGTTCTGTAGGGTATTTAAGTAAGTATGGAAAGAATCCTTAATTAGTTTGTTAACAAGTTTTCTCATATCGCTAAATTTATGATAATAATATTCAAAGTTATACCTTTTAAATAATTTGTGATAGTGGTTCTTAAGTTTAATGTTTTGGATTAAATCGTGGGAATACCATGTAGGGTATTTTGTAAATCTGTTTTTATACGGCGGGATGAAGTATTTTTAGTTTGTCAATATTTCCACTAAAAATGAGGTCTGATAAGATAACGTGTTAATAACTAAAGCCAAATCAAGGTGATTAGAGAAAATCATTGTACGAAACGCTAATGATATGCTAAGGTAAAAAAGTGAAAACAGTATTCTCTTTAGTAAAACCAAAAACCGTATATATTTCCTATTTGCATAAAAAGAAAAAAAAACGATCATATTTGTTGAAGAAGAAAAAAACAACTCGACACACCAAAATGAACGAAACCTGGTTTTTATATTGCTATTACATCGAAGTTGGAAAACGCTTACACAATGGGTTACCACGTTGCCGAGCAAATAATACATTGCCCACTGAACCATATTTTCATCATTATTACATTATGAAAGCGAACTAACAACCGACGAGTTACTTCTGCAAATAACAACACCGACAAATGGTACGAATTTGTCAATAATTACACAAAAATAAAATAAATATCAGGACGTTGGAATCATAAAGCATAGAATGGCATGGATAATGCCATTCACTTTTACAATGTTGTCACGACCTAGTGCAATTTAAACGCCCTCATTAAATTAGGAATGTATGCAGGAATTTAAGAAACTTATATTACAAAATATTAATGATTACTTTTAATTGTTGTGTATTTTTTTCATGATAATATCTTTTATATATGTGAATAATTCGTGAACTTAAGATATGTATTATCTAAAATTATTTTGTTGATTGTGTGATTTTGATTACAGCTAAATTTATTATTTTGATTAAATCAGTATAAACAAAGTGATGCCTCATTGTAAGAGCTAAAAAATATCACTGAGATTATCGTTATCTTGGTAAGTTTCAAAATAATATTTTTGCAAATTAATTTACGACTTTCACAAATCGTTTCCTTGTAAAATTGAAGAGAACTGAAAAGTTTAAATCCTGCACGCCGTTTATAAATATATAGAAAGGTAAAATTTGTAGGGGGTAACTCTGGACCTATGAACAGATTCTAAAAATTCTATCGCCGTTTCCCGAATTCTAGCCTTCATCGCATCCGATCCTTTCACTTTATATGCTCTACATTCCAACTTCATGGTACTTCTCATTTGCATCTATTTGCTAGGGTCCAGTCAGTCGTTTATGTTCACCTCGTCCATTCTTTGTACGTGGCCATACCATCTGAATCTTTAGCACCCGATAGTTCACTCAATGAATACCCCATTGCGCCTTCTATTTCTAAATTTCTTATTTTATCTGTTGTCAGTTCCCAGCATCTTCAGCTGCAGGTCATTTCCATGGCTTGTTTCTTCTCAATGGCAATAAAAATTATCATAACAGAAATAAAAAATTTAAAAATTTCGAATTCACAATTTGGCATAAAGCTATGTAAAAGATAATTGAAAATTAAAAAGCTTATTTTAAATAGGAAGAGTTTGAAAGTGTTAACTTTTCGACAGTCCATTCGCCAAAAATGAGATCAAATAATTCACATTTCCCAAAGATTAACGTCATAACGGAAAACCTAGGAAAAACCTTACCAACTATCCCGAATTTGTGAAAATGTTAGACTGTAACAGTAAATGAGATTAAATCACAGAGGCATAAATTTAAAGAAATAATGGAAAAACGAATTTTGCAAATGCATGTGAACTGACAAAGGTTATTAGCATTAACCAATGGAGGGTAGAATAAAGGAGGACACACTATGTGTAAGAAAAAGTACCCACAAAATGCTTTCAATTTGGGGGAGCCACTGGGACGACCGGGGTAATTTGTTCGTAGAAATTAGTTTTCTACAAACAAACCTGCCTGAATAAAATCAGGTTAATGTGAAGAATTCACATCCAAAAAATGCATAGTTAAACAACCAAATTTGTATTTAACATTAATAAAGTGTTAAGTCAACGAAATACCTTGTACATAAATAAAAATGTCTTATAAGCAAAATTTTATTTGCACATTTTTTTAGGAGTCAAGATAAATATTGTTTATAAATTAAACTCTGAAGTACCCATTATTATATAATTACTAAGCTGATTATGGAATTGTGCACCTACTCGAGAACTTCAACAAACTTCTGAAGATATTTTCCCAGGGGCATTCACCAACCGTACCTTTGGAAATATTTAAAATACAACTACAGCAAAAAGATGCCAAAAATAGTTATTTAATTGTAGCTAATGGAGCTTTTTGTCCAACTAGACAAGAAAAAATATTTGGAAAACCAGTATGTGAAAATGTTAGAATCCTTGAAACAGAAACTATTCTAGAATAAAATGCAAGTGAAATTTGTTCCATAATGATAACAGAAGAGATAATTTAATTATAGCAGTTTATTCAGTGATGAAAAGAATTGTTAATTACCTTTTATCCAGAGAGAGGTGAACAAGGAAGTAGAAACACCAACTTTGTAAAGAGACACTCTTCAAAATAAATATGTAATACGAACACAAGAATGGAAAAATAAATATTTTGATTTACATCTAATTCACCAACATCTATTTGTTAACAAGTATAAAAATATTACAAATATGCAATTTTTTCCCATAGTTTAATTATTTCAAAAAGTTTTATAACAGAATAACTATAAAGTCACTAAGTTTTTAAAAAAACTTATAACTGGAGGTTCGTTCCAATAGAACGAATTACCGATACACAACCATCTTTGTGCGCGGTGACGAGTTACTGTTTACAATAATGTTACGCGCAATACGATTACTGGTTGCTTGTCGGTTTTACGTCGTGTTGGAACACGCCTTATGCGCCAATTGGCACACACTTATTAATTTATATCACAATTAACAGACTATGAACTCATCACTTTCCAAGATTACAAAAAAACGGAGACAACCATTTACAAAGAGAAGTTCACTTAACAGATTTTCTAGGTTATACTTACGAATAATTAAATCATTCTCACTTTTTCAGCCATTTCACTTCTAAATGTAGGATTTGTGCATTTCAATCCGTTGATAACTGCTAACTTCATAACATACCCTGTCGTCACACTTGCGCCATTCTGGCCATTTCTTGAACTTCTTATTTGAAAAACGTCCTATGGACACTTTTTCAGTTTTATTCCCATATAAGTTTGTCCTCCTTTGCTCTACACTCCAAACATTAACCATAAGCTTCATATTGTCACGGAAAGTTGATTACTCCCGAGGAAAGGTCTCTATATTATGGAATGTAGAGTGAAAGGAGGACAAACTTATATGGGAATAAAACTGAAAAAGTGTCCAGCGGACGGTTTCAAATAAGAAGTTCATGAAATGACCAGAATGGCGCAAGTGTGACCACAGGGTATGTTATGAAGTTAATTGTCAATGGATTGAAATACACAAATCCTACATTTAGAAGTGAAGCGGCTGAAAAAGTGAGAATGATGTAAAATTATTAGTAAAAATCGTAAATAAAACGTAGAAAATCTGTTATGTGAACTTCTCTTTGTAAATGGTTGTTTCCGTTTTTTGTAATCTTTGAAAGTGATGAGTTTATAGTGTGTTAATTGTGATATAAATTAATAAGCGTGTGCCCCAGTTTTGACTTTTTATAAAACGGAGTGATTTTATAATTGTTATTTTCTTATAAAACTTTTTGAAACAGTTAAACATTGGGAAAAATTTGTATATTTGTAATATTTTTATACTTATTAACAAATAAGACGTTGGTAAATTAGATGTAAATACAAATTATTTATTTTTACATTCTTGTGTTCATATTACATATTTATTTTAAAAAGTTGGTGTTTCTAGTTCCTTGTTCACCTTTCTCTGGATAAAAGGTAATTAACAATTCTTTTCATCACTGAATAAACTGCTATAATTAAGTTATCTCTTCTGTTATCATTATGGAACAAATTTCACTTGCATTTTATGCTAGAATAGTTTCTTTTTCAATGATTCACACACTGGTTTTCCATATATTTTTTCTTGTCTCCATTAACTACAATTAAATGACTATTTTTGGCATCTTTCTGCTGTAAGTCTATTTTAAATATTTCCAAAGGTACGCCTGGTGAATGGCCCTGGAAAAATATCTTCAGAAGTTTGTTGAAGTTCTCGATGGACAATGCCATAATTAGTTTAGTAATTATATAATAATGGATTCTTCAGAATTTAATTTGTGTAGGATATTTATCTTGACTCCTAAAAAATGTACAAATAAAATTTTGCTTGCAAGTCATTTTTATCTATGTACAATGTATTTCATTGACTGAATACATTTATTACTATTAAATACAAATTTTACCAATCATTTTAAATCTGGTTGTTTAACTATGATGTTTAAATTTGCAATTTTTGGATGTGTACTTACTTTACAACACATTATCAAAAAAAAATTCTTGATAGGTTCTAACTGCATAAATTCTTCTTTCCTATTAATAATTAACCAATTTTGAGCGTCAGTTTTTGGTTTTAATGTTAGCTCTCAGGCATGTAACAAAACCATTTTTTCTTATTTACCCACACATTTTTGGTTGGTTTATTTCGCAGATCATATGGAGAGAATATTTTGTGGGAATATAACTAACTGAAAATAATTTTCAATTTAATCATGTCAATAATACTACATTTATAACAAGTAAATAAAAACTTTACAGCATTTATTTTTAGAAATACTTACTTTTCATTATAAAAAAAAACATATTATAATCTGTTGTTGTAATTTGTAAAATGTATAGGTTAGAATTTTTAATTGTCTTTTAAATATTATTCTACGAACAAATTACCCCGTCGTCCCAGTGGCGCCCCCAAATTGATACCCTTTTGTGGGCACTTTTTGATACACAGAGTGTGTCCTCCTTGTACTCAACACTCCATACTCTATATATAGACATTAATCGACAATGTCATCTTGACAGATATATTGTATTTGACATTTCTACGTCTCTAGTATACCAACCTTGAACATAGAGCAATGTACTTGAAACATCAGGAAGAACCAAAGAGGTTTTATATGCTCTTTAAGAAAGACAAAACATATGTAAAAAAGGAATCCGAGACAAATCGAATCAGTTTTAGTTGAGGCCAATTCAGTCAGCTTAACATTAAAGAAATTGTAATTTGATTTTAGAAGTTCGAACCCTGAGTAATCCATAACAATATATATTGTTACGAACTATGCTTCTAACCAATTGTGCAGGTGCACTAATGACCGGTAGAAATTCAAGAAATCGATGAACGCTGAATCAGTTAATTTTTGGTACGTTAAGTATTCAGAATCGAACATTCGAGCAAGGCAATGGAACACTCACGATACCTCTAGAAAGTTAATGTCATATATAATACACTCAGCATAGAAATCTGGGAATATTGCATCATAAGTTTTAGCCAGATGCTCCCAGTGCAGAAATCTAGAAGAGTACACCATTAAATTCTTTAAGGAAATGTAACAAAGCTTTCCTGAGTTCATTCCAAATGGACCTAGAGGGAACCAAGTTAATAGCAGACATATTCGGCGAGCTCTTGTCCGATATTACAGTGGTAATTGATCAAACTATACAAAAGAGAGACCAGAGCAGAGCAGATTGTTTCCTTAGACTGCCACAACTCTCGTCATTAAGAGACAGCCAATTTGATGCTGACTATCCACAAGTGGCAGTTTAGTCATGCAAGATACCAACAATAGTTTATTAGATCCAAAATTTAGCCAGTTAACAATGACGTTTAGGTGAGATCATTCACTGGCGAGTAAATGATAATAAAGGTACAACTGCGACTAGTGAAGCCAGCATCTAACAAACATAATGTACTAGTGGCAGATACTGATAGTGCTGGGCTTGAATCTCTTTAGACAGCATGAGGAACTGTTATTGACGAGACTTACCAACACCCATGTGGCTTCTCTGAAACTTGGTGAAATCCTCGAGAGGGATTTTCAGTAGAGATGGGCCGTTTAGAAGGGACAGAGATAATCAAGATAACGGATTAATATTTTGAAGAGATGAAAATCTGACTAACAAAGATATGGGTCATAATAGGGAAGGAGATAGAAATTTCAAACAAAACAAAAGCGGAGTTAAAAATTTTAGACATTGTAAGGAGAAGGACGATAATTTGGTTTAGAAGTCCTCCTTACATAAATGGGATGCAGAAGCCATTCGTTTAACACCTAGAGAATGACCAAAGTTGAGACTAGCTGGCATACCAGATCGTCCCAGTGTACATCTGTAAATGAGTCAGTACCTGTAGCTGCAATATCCGGTATTGTCATACCAGTAAATACATCTTGGAAAGAAAAACAAATTGAATTGAAATTGACTAAGGAACGGAGTGAGGACACATGCTGGTATCGTTCACGACCGTTTTTTCGAAGGACATCTTTCGAAAGAATCCTGCTAAGAGATTCTACCCCACAAGAAATGACATATGGGGAGACTAAAGGTAGTTTGTCCAGCTAGTAACTAACGAGACATCAATCCTTTGCTAGTTAGATTGTCTCGTAACTAGGGCAAGGATGAGGATTTTTGGGATCGGGACGATCAGAGACGATCGAGGGGTCAGTGTTATGATGTACGCCTCTGGCCATTCTGAGCTAGTAAATAAGTCAATAGATTTTCCTGAACTCCAGGATGTCGAAATTCATTACGCGACAAAATATTAAATAAGTCAATTGTTTAAAAGTGCATTTTTAAAGGAAGTCGAAGTCGGTATTGTACAATATGTGTGCATTATCATCCGGTTTACATATGAAAACCTCAGCTGAGTCGGATCCAAAAAAATGGTTTTGATCGGAAAGTGTTTGTTTAAAATAATTAAACCTGTTTGCACATAAATATAATAATTCTATTTTAGTTAAAATTGACTGTATAAACTGGCACCCTTGGTATTACAATGACTAGAATATCTCCACCTCATTTGTTACTGATATGACTTTTTGCTGAACCCTGTAGATCTATAACCTCCAGCGGTAATTAACAAGGAAGCACATACAAAAGAAAATGTCAGAAACCATGAAATTGTAAGATGGTCATTAAAATTGTTGAATCGCACACTTTCGCCAACAAATCTCATCTGGGATTTTTAATAAAACGTTTCTTGTTCCGTTTGCGTGACTTTATGTATTGTGAACGCGGCAAATCAATTTCCATTGTGAGCTTTTTTCTTCTTTATTTAATCCGTAGTTAGTCATACACCAACCGGACCAGTTAGATCTCTTTGCCGGCTTGGGTTTATGAACTGAAGGTCGATCGACTTTTCACCAGGGTCGGGCGGGCGACTCCTCGTCTGAAACTGAGGTCCATAAACCCCTTTTGTTCATTTGTTTTATTTTCAAGCATTGCAGACGATAGTGCATCCATTTTTCAATTTTTGATAAACGATTACAAGTCTATGCTATGGACTGACAAGGCACGTTCGTGTAATAGATGAATAATTCTAAATGATTCGAGGAAAGGTAATGAATGTGGAAATACTGATAGATGAGTCCTGAGGGGATTTTTTCGTTGGAAAAATTGAGGTAGATTTTGTTCATTTGATCTCTTCTATAAAGTAGGTAGTTCCTGATTTTTTTTTAGTTGTTAACCAACTTCAAAAAAATGGGGGAAGTTTTGAGTTCCTCTCGATAGGTTTTTTTTTTGTTGTGTGTGTTGAGCGATGACCCAAAAACAGGCTTACGAATTTGGATAGTTTGAACTATATTCTATTATGAAAGACCCCGAAGTGGATGCATATTATTTATGATTATCAATGATATCGCTTGTACTTGCCGTTTTTAAGCAAATCGGATAAAACTTGTTATTTATCGATAAAATTTGGCAGAGGGTGGAGTGTTAAATGAATGCCATTATCGTTATTCTAATTCTGGGATGAATTCAATTGAAAGTAAATTGAAGTTAAATCAAATTCACTGATGCCAGTTTAGGATTTTTATATTCTAATTTTAGCATATTTTTTCCTTAATTGGCATACCTTTTTGGCTTTAACATATAGCATATTTTCGTAAAACATGAATAACAATACACAATACACTCAATGAAAAATAGAATGGAAAGTTACATTCCAGTTACCTCAAACTGCAAATTGTTATGGCTTTAGTTGGTAATTTTAATTGTATAGGATATTTTGTTGCTAGGATAATAATTGTGGGCTGATTACCCGAAAATATTGAAAATAAATTAAATAACATAAACTTTTTTTTAAATATAACCGACTTCCAAATATAACTAAAAAGTAGAAAATAATTATAACAAAATACAACTCTAGACAATAAATAACACACTCAATGTTGTTAGGAACCTACACAGAAAGTAAAAAATATAGACATTGAAAGGTGCTCATTCTGTACAAATTATTTACCTATCTATCTACTATATTTTGAGTATACCTATCTTGTATAGTTTAATGCAGTAGTAGATAAGTACACAATGCAGGAATTGAGATTTGCTTGGCACTGACTTTAAAAATATACTAGATAGGTAGGTAATTAATTTGTACAGAATGAGCACCTTGTAATTTCTATATTTGTTACTTTTTTTAAAAAATGTTTTATTTTCAAATTTTTAGTTTTTTGAACTCTGGTAGTTTTTATTTTTATTCTTTATTTTTTATTTTATATGTATAACCTTAATAGACCAGGACAAGGTAACCTCGAAAGGCCCAACATTATAGAATGATACATTTCATTTAAATTGACAAGTAAAAGTTTACGAACAAAATAAACGTTCTATAAAGCTTGTAATTATATGTTTTGACAATATTATGTGAAAGAAATCATTAAAATAATTAATGCAACTTCTGAATCGTGTGTGAATATATCTGCTTTAATGTGTTAAAAATAAATTTAAAACTGTGTTAATTAATAGTAAGAACGACAATTTTAATATCGGACATTTACTCTGTAAACTATTGTTCCAAAAACACTTTGTAATAATTCCACTTCACAATATATTTCAATTACTCTGTTTACTACCACCCTGTATATTAATTATTCTTCTCCGCCCTATATTTCACTATCGTATATTCATGGAGCATACTGTATAAATTTATTTCAAACATTTTTCGACCAGCAAACGTCCACTCGATTCTATATTCCCACCTACCTGTAGTACATATGGCTGCCTATGGACCACCATACATTTTTTAACTGCCTTCTGTAACTAACATTCCAGTCCGAAGGATCAAATATATTCAACCATCATATGTATGCAACTCCTTTAGGGCAGCCCTATAAATCATACATTTCTCTAACGTTTTTATTATCACCCTGTATAACAATATCTCCTCTCCACCCCTCCCCCCCCCTATATTGCAACTTAGGCTACGCAATAAAGCATTTTTACATCACATTATAACTATATTTCTATTTAATATATATTTCAACAACACTGTATTTCATTTCATTCCAACCCATATTCTAAAAATTCAGTGTATAATTGAATCGGCTGTGAAATTTGCACTAAGAAATGATAAATATTAGTTATTTTATATATCGATATCATTCCGACCGATGCATCTGAGTTATTGTTATTGCTTTTATCACTTTACTTTGTGGTTTTGATTGCTATAACTAAACACCCTATGTATAATCGCACCAGTTAACATGAGAATAGCAGTTGGGAGCTTGACATGACTGAATTTACTATTAAGCTGGGAGTAGGTGACACCAAAAGCAGAGTCTTCACAAAATTGAAAAATTTTCATTAAAATCGGTATTTGCTAGGTAGGTATACAAACAAAATCAGCTTGGTACTCATTGATTTCAGGAGCCGAAAATACACTACTATACTACCTACATACTTGTGATGTAAATTCGCCATTGAAACTTCCAGTGCTTGCAATTCCCTCACTATTACGTTGGAATTAAAATATTTTTGAGGAAATGTCCGTTATGTCACTTCGATGGAATTTTTAATAAGAATTTTGGAATTTTCGGCGATTTTCTGCAAAACCGCATGTTGCAAGTCACAAAAAATTATAAGAGACCACCTAGGGATCTTCAATAGTAGATTACACGTTAAAAAACTATACACATCGATAAGAAGTTTTGGAAAAATCGACCATTATGTTAGCGATATTGGTCGATTTCCATGCACGCATGTGTTCATTCGCAAATTTCATCACTTTACCAATAGAATTCTTTTCCCAAATTTTAATTTTCACTAATCGGGATATATACTATCTTAAACAGACTATAATCGTTTAAATCAGTGCACAACAGGAGAAGAAATCAGGTAACATACATAAAAATAAATAAAAAATACGCGCCGAATTAATAACATCCTCTTTTTTGGAAATCGGTTAAAAATAATAAGCCATTTTCCTCAAGTAAGAAAAATTTCCCACCAGTAGTGCTAGTAATCCGGTAGGTACAAAACAAAAATTATTCCCAAACAAGTACATGGAAAATTAGACCTCAAAGGATGTGTTTAGCTGAAGACAAGGTAGAAGGAGCACAAATTAAATTCACAAATCCTAATGTTAAAAATAATATAACATTAAAACCTTGTCTTGCTTGTTATTATTTAAAGAGTTGTTCATTTCAATAAAAAAAAATTAAATTATATTCTCAACTAGTCGTTAATAACAACAATTTAATCATGAATGAATTATAGTCTTTGAAAAATGTACGATTTATAAATTAATTAAGAAATAAAAATATTTTTTTATCAAGTACTAATCGCGAATATAAAAAAGTGAGTTAACATGAGAATCGTGAATGCTATTCTATATATTACATTTGGCCTCAAGAGAACAAGCAAATGTCATATAGAGTTCCACTAAATGTACTATGATGCTCTATAGGTACTCAACAGAGCTTTAATTCTAGCAAACAACCTTCTATATTGCTCAAGAAGATCAGAAAATTGATATTTTATTTGAACAACTATAATAACAAAAGATGTCGTTACACGTACTCAGTTCGTTTAAACATACAATGTGTCCACTAAAATTGTTAATATATGGAAAACTTTCTTATTATTAACATTTAAAACTTAATCCTTCTGCTAAAACTAACTAAACTATACTAAACTATAATCTGGTCTAGGTGGATGTTTAAAAGAGAGGAGAATTAGTAACTCATCAAAGAGTAAGTTGAAGAGACATCAGCATATAGCATCCCCTTGCTTAACTCCGTGGTCGTCTGGCGACATGGCGAAATCTATATTTTGTGCAACAAACGTATAAAATTGGAGCCGATGGTTAGTGGTCACCAATTTTTCACCTCCTCATTCTAGAATATATTGAGCCACACTTAAACTATTGCGACCTCCAACTGCAAACTTTGATAATCTGTGCCATGCCAGACGGAATATAGACCGTCTAATACTGCCAATGCCCTATGGAATAAACAGGTGTATAAATAACCAAGAAAGAGCTACTCATTATTAATTTTTTGTTAAACTCATTATGGAAATTTGTTGAAAAATGTAATCCATTACTATCAATATCATAATGTATCAATATAATTTGTCTTTCCTAGTGTTGCATTTTTCTTCATCTCCAGTATACAGGATGAGGTTTTTTTGATGATTAGTATGGGGATCTCCGAAACTAGCGGAGATAGAGCTATGGTTAAATTGGGAAAGATTTGCAGTTTTACTGCCCCAATTTAATGATAGTTTAGAATTTTTGTAAAAAGTCATGGCTTAATAGATATTTTGAAAAAACGAAATTCTGTCGATTTAGTCAAATCCTTCTAGCTCCTTTGATTATGATTTTATAAAAAAAGTGTAAACATCAAAATTGAAGGGAATTGTATCCTGAATATGATAGTCATGTCCTCGTTTGCGTGACAGCTCTCGTTTTCGAGATATGACACAAACTTATCTTTTTTTTTTAATGGAAACCATAGTTGACTATGACCTCAAAAAATCGGACATTTTTAGAGCTTTTCAACGATATAATACTCGATATAGTTATTCATAAAAATAACGGAGTTATTTTTATGATGCTTTTCTCTCTTGTTTTCACTTTTAACGTAGGTAGCTATGAAAAAGATTGTTTTCAATTTGACGATTACTCATTTAAGAGTAATTCCATTAGTAGTGCTGAACTGACAGTCGATATTGACAACTTTTCGTGATAAAATGGAATATTCTAACGAAGAAAAACTGAATATGGTGGAATATTATATCATATGCCATAAAGATTCAGTTCGCGCAGCTGAGGAATACTTTCATATATATTTGAATCGTCGTCAACCTGCTCTATGTACATTTAAGAGGCTTTACGATAGTTTACGCAGATATGGATCTTTTACTAAACCACCAAAGGAACCTAATCAAATTAACGATGCAGTACACATATATGTTTTGACAATGGTAAATCAAAATCCATCTACAGCAACTCGTGAGATTGCGGCAGAAGCTGGCACATCTCAACGAACTGTAGTTAAGGTACTGAAAGCGCACAAGTTCCACCCATACAAACTTTCAATTTCTCAAACTTTGCATGCTGGTGACGAACATCGACGTATTTTGTTTTGTACATGTGACTTGACAATCCACAGTTTCTATTAAAGGTGTTATGGTCAGATGAAACTATATTTACTAACTGCGGTATGTTCAATAGACACAATGAGCATATCTGAGCCAAAGAAAACCCTTTCCATGTAGAACAAAGACGACCCCAGATAAAATTTGGTTTTAATGTTTGGTGTAGTATCATAGGGTCTACTATTCTGGGGCCTTTTATTTATGACGAATCACTTACTGGAGAGCGCTACTTGCATTTCTTGCAATACACTTTTCAATACATGTTGCATAATTTGAATTTGAGAACTCGTTTAGAAATTGAGTTGTTCCAACATGATGGAGCACATGCTCATAACTCGTTATTAGTAAGACAACACTTAGATAATATCTATCCAAACTCTTGCATAGGAAGAAATGGCTCACGCGAATGGCCACCCTGGTCTCCCGATTTGGCAGTTATAGACTTCTATTTATGGGGTGCGTTAAAAAACAAAGTATACAAAAGAAAGTATGTGACAGTTGGTGACCTAAGGGAGGCGGTAATACAAGCGATTGATAGGCGGTCTGTGAGGAAAGCGGTAATGTCAATCTTAAAAAGATGCAATTTTTGTCTAAATAACAATGGTGGACTTTTCGAACATAAATTTTAACCATTATTATGTACTTTAATTTCTTAAGTTTTTAATAAGTACCTACTTATTTAGTTTTTTCGTTATATCTGATATAAACTTTTTTATAAAATCAAAAACAAAGGAGCTAGAGGGATTTGACTAAATCGACAAAATTTCGTTTTTTCAAAATATGTAGTAAGATATGACTTCTTACAAAAATCCGAAAGTGTAATTAAACTCACCCTGTATATTTAACTTGATGGAATTGTTACCAAAACAGTTACTCTACTTTTACTAAATGATGTAATAGGAATTCATGAATCAGCTCCATAGTTTTGTTGTTGGTCATTTATATGTGCATATTAGTGATCTGTTTTACATTGGTTATTTTCTACATTTCGTAATTTATGATCAAATTGTGAGTTCACTCTCTGAAAAAAAATTAAATAATAGGTGGACGTTCTGAATTGCATTAGCAACAAAGTACTCATTACGGTTTTATAAAACCACTTTATGGTTATTGGAAAGCTAGGTCATTATCGATATATTGATATCTAATCCTTGAGTTACGAGTCATTACCTTTTTTCTTGCATTCGGAAAGTTTTAATTTTAATATTTCATTTATTACTTTTTGATTTTAGTGACTAAATTAATGATTTTTTTTTAATTCATAAAACGTGTAAAACATATATTTGAGTTGTCTTTTCTGGTTCAAAATTAAAAATGTTTCTCAAATCTATCAATGTTAAAAGGAACCAAGAGACGTTACGTTTAACATGATGATGACACCTTGAAACGTTTGAATTTTTAAATGTACAGTTTTTTCTTAAGTGTGATGTTATTTCCCAAAAAATGTATAAACTAAAAGAAAACAATTAGAAATACTGTTTCGTTAATTTAGGTTATTATAAGATTTATTTATTGCTTAGTTTCCCAAACAAACGGACATACAAAAATTACGTACCACCATTTTTTTACATAATATCCCCTGTAGTCCTAATCAATGGCCTATGGATTATGACAATATTTAATTAAGCAGGTGCCTTCATCTTCCTCTTCTTTTGCTTTATTTTCGTCTCCTGCTACTTTTACTTCTTTTTCATTATTATCGACGCCATTAATTGTTATAGTCTACTTCATTATAGTTTATTTCTGGGATTTTTTTTCTGGTTTGGATGTTTTTTTTATATTTGACTGATTAGCACTACAAAATTTATATTCTTGTTCATATATTTCCAGGATACATGAAATTTCAGGAAGGGGGGGGGGTGAACCCCAGACTACGGCCTTGGTGCTTATGTAATAAAATTGTGAATATAATTTACGTATGTTGGTTTGTGCGTTTGTGTAAGCTAATCTCCAGAATGACAGAACCAATTTGCGTTTCGTTTATATTCATAGATTTGCTTGTACAAATCCTCACGAGCTTCGGCGTACCTGAGATCGAGCTTGTGATCCAAACGGGATCAAGCTCGTTGTACCTTGAACAAAAAATCATCACCTGGGTTGGTGGTTGGTAGCTGATACCAACTTTCAATCCTATTGGACACCAGTCGACGAACTAAATGGTAAGTTTGGTCTTGATGGTAGCGATAACTGCGCTGATCCTTTGGTACGACGTCTCCTCTATAAAACATTAAACAGGCCTTGTATTGTCCGTGTCTTGGGTGGCATTTCGGCAACGGACAGGTTACCAAGTGGAAGTGAATATGTAGGTATGCTACCAAGTTGGTCTGGAACTTTGTCAAGTCAACGTTCAGAGCACCACTGAATCTCAAAAAAGCGGTGATAGAGGAAACAATTTGGTCGAACAGTTTGTTCATGTTGGTGTAGATGTAGATGGATTCATTGTCGACTATGAACGCAGAGTCCGAGTGTTCCAACCTGGTGTGGGTGCCATGATCGAGTTGTAAGGTTCAACGACAGTGGTGGAAACTTGGAGAAGGATTCCTTTTTGCTTTTTTTACCATAGTCAACAGATAGAAGTTCCATTAAGAGAGAAGTGATCCTGATCTGGTATCGGAACAGATAGACGATCGGAATAAAAATGAAAGACTTAAAGAGAATGTAGAGGATAATAAATTGGACCAGGGTAATAGAAGTCATCTCTAAAATGGTAATGGACATTTAGTAAGTCGGCAAAATAATAGCGGAACAACAAAAATCACTGGTATTCAAAGGATGTAAAAGGACCAAGGAGACGCCCTAATATAAGATGGGATTATAATATCAGGAAAATAACCAATATAACCTGGTCCCAAAAAGTTATTAACAGAAGCGCATGGAGGCTGCATTAAATATTAGTAAAATATAGCAGAATGTTTATCCAGATGAAATCATCTAAATTACAAATTTACAGATTACAATTATGATATGTATAGATGTAAGTTTGTTTACGCTAGAATAGTAGCAGGATATATATTATAAGAGAAATGGATAAATAAGCTTCAATAGCTAATCTTAGTTCAAATACTGTTATTGCAATAAGCTAAAGAGTATCAAACACTAACTAAATGTGTTAAATAATGAACATTTTTGAATACGCCCACATTTTCATCTTTAAGAAAATCCTCATATGTCAAGGTTAATTCTGTTAACCTATAAATTATATATAAAATGTTATGAGATAGAAATATTCCGCAATGTTTGTACACTAGTGACCTATTTTCTGTCTTGTCGTTATTTCTGGCACACTCTTAACAAACACTCTGCTGGTGATCCGTGTCATTCTAAATTACAACACATTAACGAATAGGAATCTTCCGAAATGGGCGCCAGTAATGGGACGCTATTAAAGATTCGATGCGGTAAAAGCTAATAAATTGATAATTTTGGTTGTGCAATTGTGAAATTTATGACTAATTCTCAATCAAAGTCATCAAAGTAAAATGGCACAAAGTAAATAAAGTCTCACAATTTTAAGTAAATTAATAAATAAGAGATTTGGTCCGTTCACTGGGTTATTCTGTCTTCATTTGTTTTGTGTAACAGATAAGTACTGGGAATTTGTAATGGAGACAAAGTACTGCAAGACCTTTTCGGAAAATTGCTCGTATTACTGGTTGTCTTTTTTTACAGAAAGTCTTCATGAGTACAAATATGTGTAATTTATATTGTGTTTACTTACATCCCTATTCCCTATTGTGGAGACATTTCAACTCCAAGTCTTGAGTAATTTCGAAAATGTACAAATATACCTGTTGATAACTCATTACAAATTATAAAAAATAAATTACATGATATTACCTTACACAACAAAACATTAAACATTGACATAATTATGGAACTAGCCGAACACCGCATAAACATAACATATTTTGAATTTTAAAGAGATTTCCATAAACACGAATTTGGTATGCCATGGGTTCTTCTTTGTCTCCTATAAATCAGTAATATATTCATGACATATTTTGAAGTAAGATTTCTAGGCAATTATAAGAATAAACCAAAAGTGTGGTGGTGATACGTTGATGACATTTTTGTGATTTGGGAGTATGGTGCTGAAGAACTGCACTCATTCCTAGATTACACCAATAGTCAAAAACCCACAATAAAATTTATAATGGTAATGGAAAATTTGCATAAACTTATATTACTTATAGATAAAACAAACAACCTAGGAATACTAATCCCTTGAATGTAAAGAAAGATGTTGTAAAGTGCTTATATGATGAGCAAAAAACATCTTCATCCACCCAAATATTTAACGACGAAGTCAATATTATCAAAGAACATCGATTTCAAAACGAGTATCCCAAAGAATTTATAAATAAAACTATAAATCAGCTGGAAAGAAAATCGCAACAACAAACCAGCACAAATCACCAACACACCACTAATACCAACCAAACACAAACAGACAACCAAATTATGAACCTAATTTCATATGTCTTAGGTGTATCGGAAAAAATTTAGCGGCTAGGAAATAAATACAGTGTTAAAACTGTTTTTAAAACAAATAATACATTGCGCTTTATCCTCACACATACCAAACCATTTTACGCAACATAGATTCCAAAAATTGTGTTGACAGTGTTTTATTTGACTGTGGCCATTCTTATACCGCTGAAACTTCAAGAACTTTAGAGGTAAGGAAAAAAGAACATCAATATAACATTTTCAGAAGTCATGTGGACAAATCAAAATTGGCGAACCACGTATGTATTAACCAGCACCGGCAGCCATAGGATGAATAGATGGGATAAGTCAAAGATTTTGCTGAAAGAAGAAAATTTAAAAAAGAGGACTTAAAGAAGCCAGCTGTATGATAATAAACAACACGGAATTAGATTGAAGGGTGGCACCTTCAATCGACCTGCATTTGGACTGGAGAATATTGCTAACAGAGCAGAAAAAACGCTACCCTCGGTATCAACTGATCGCCAAACGACAAATTGTCACTGTCAAATTTTTTGACAGACAACAAAATCAACATCAAGCAAGATTTTTTAGAAAAAACCTCGAAATACAATACAAAGCGATTGACAACGACTCCAGACTCGGAGTTGAAACGTCTCCAAACACAGATAAGTATAACACAATATGCTGGTTGATCTTTTTGTAGACATTTCTTTCTCTCGGAATAACTGTGTGGAAGAATCTCTGTACAGACTACCAGTTATCCGGGCAATTTTACGAAATTGCCTTACTACACTTTGTTCTCCATACACAATTTTCAAATACTCATCGGTTGCAGGAAAAAATTTTGACGAGAGGAAACCCAATGTACAGGCAAAATAATCTAAGTCTTAGTTTAGCTTAGTTTAGTTTATTGCCCAACATAAATAAATCCAATTACAGGACAAATATTATAAAGTAATGAAACATACTAGTAAACTATGGTATCTTAAATATTAAATAATTTGGTCAAGTACGAGTTGGACTCGCATTGTAAGGGTTCCGTACCACCTTCAAGATTCGCTGTATTTAGTTTTCTAATTTGGCCCCCAAAAATTAACATTAGAGTTTTATTTTACTAATAAACTTTCAGGGAAGCCTTTTATAATCTATTGTCTGAATTTTGAGCCTCTATAGATTGGAAGATAAAGGGCACAATAGGTCAAGTTTTAAATTATAAATTATTAAATCTGTTATTCAAATTATTTAAAAATACAAATAAAATATATTTTTCAAAATTTAAATAGTATAGTTTCTAAAATGGGAATTAAGTCGATGTTTAATATCTTTGCTAAACAAATGATTTAAAAATATGATATATTTGTAATTCACATAATGAGTCTTTTATTTGATATATTACATGATTCGTTTGAAAATTAAATTTTTATTTTCCATTTAATTGTATAATTTGTCCCTAAAATTACCATGGAGGTTTTCTAATAATTTTTCTTATAAATTTCAAGTGAGCCCCAGTACCCCTAATTATTTTGAAAATTTTAGGTAGTATGGTTTCGGAAATAAAGCGAGAAATGAGAATTTTTTATATCTTTATGTTAATATCTTGTAAACAATTAATTTTAAAAATATATATTTGTATTTCTCATAACGAGCCCCTTCATTTGATATATTGCATGACACGTTAAAAAAATATTTTTTATTTTCCGTTTATATCTATAAATTGCCCCCCATTATTAATATTAAAGATTTCTTCGTATATTTCCTGTAAATAAAAAAAATTAGGTCTTATAATTTGGGGAATAAAGGGGGAAATGGGTATTTTTTTAAATATTTTTTTTAATATATTTTAAAATATTTATTAATATATATATATATATATATATATATATATATATATATATATATATATATATATATATATATATATATATATTTGTATTAGTCATAATGAGCCCTGTGATTTGATATATTACATGATACGTTAGAAACAAGTTTAATTTTTTATTTTCCATTTAATTCTATAATTTGCCCCCCAAAATGAATATTAGGGGTTTCTCCTTATTTTTCCAGTAAAGTTCAGGTGAGGCGCTATACCTATTTTTTTTCAAAATTTTACAGCTTATGGTTTCGGAGATAAGGGGGGGAATGGGTAAAATTTTTTATATTTTTGTTAATAACTTTTAATTAATTTATTTTAAAAATATGAAAAAAATATATTTGTTTTCGTCATAATGAGCCCTTTTATTTGATATATAACATGATGGGTTAGAAATAATTTTAATTTCATATTTTCCATTTAATTCTATAATTTGCCCCCCAAAATAAATATTAGGGGTTTCTCCTTAATTTTCCAGTAAAGTTCAGGTGAGGGGCTATAACTCAATTTTTTTTCAAAATTTTCCAGCTTATGGTTTCGGAGATAAGGGGGGGGAATGGGTAAATTTTTTTATATTTTTATTAATATCTTTTAATTTATTTATTTTAAAAATATGAAAAAAATATGTTTATTTTCGTCGTAATGAGCCCTTTCATCTGATATATAACATGATGGGTTACAAACAATTTTAATTTTAAATTTTCCATTTAATTCTGTAATTTGCCCCCCAAAATGAAAACTAGATGTTTCTCCTTATTTTTCCAGTAAACTTCAGGTCAGAACCTATAAAAGTATTTTTGTTCAAAACTTTACGTTTTATAGTTTCGGAGATAAGGGGGGGGGAATGGGTAAATTTTGGTATATTTTCTTTAATATCTTTTTAATTAATTTTTTTTAATATGAAAAAAATATATTTGTGTTCCTCATAATGAGACCTTTCATTTGATATATTACATGATGAGTTTGAATTTTTATTTATTTTTAAATTTTTATTTAATTCTATAATTTGCCCCCCAAAATTAATATTAATGGTTTCTCCTTATTTTTCCTGTAAAGTTCGGGCAACGTTCTATATTTTCTATTTTTTTCAAAATTTTAGGTTCAGTAGTTTCGGAGATCAGGGGGGGAACGGTCGATTTTTTTAGTTTTTCCCCCCAGAAGTACCCCTTAAATCAAAATTTCTTCTTTTGCGATATGTGCTCCTGATCAAGTCACCAAACTATACCTTCATACCAAATTTCAACCTCTTCCGTCCATTAGTTTAGGAGAAAATTGCTGTAATGTGACAGAGGCAGAAATCCTGAGTGATATTATAAGGGTATCCGTATACTGTATATACGGAACCCTAAAAATGATAATAATAACAAGAACTAAAGTCTTGAGTCATTGCCAACACTGTATGTAGTAGCTGTGGGTTATTTGTAGAACGTTTGCTAAGATACACATTTTTTTGTTTGTTAAATAAATTATTACAGCTACAGGGGTCAAAGCTGTAACTGTTCACCATTGAAGATATAGATATCAAAATTCTGAAATCTGCAGATGTTGTAGCTATTTTGTTAGTAATTTCTTTCGCGAAAATCAATTTAGTAGCTGATACTGATTCCGAAATGTGACCTCTGTAACACGATGGAGATACAAAGACCATATATAGAGCTTTATAATCATTGGAAATATCAAAATTCTGAAAGCAGCATAATTATTGGTAATTACGCTAAAATAATTTTGTGACCCAAGCTAACTAATAAAAATATAAAAATTTCTTCAAGTGACAGATTTTTGGCTATTTTGGTGCTTATATGACGCAATCGCTGCATTTTATTTAACCAACAGAGATATCAAAACTCTGAATGCAGCAGAATCACATACTATTTTGTTGCTAAAATTTTCCGCTAAAAATAATTTAATTTGAAAGCTCTCGATTCCGGGAAAGATTTTCGTCTGAAGCTACAGAGGCCATATCTGTAACTTGTTTTGTGTTCTGCTTAAGGTGGATTTTGCCGGATAAGTAGTTTTCAAAGAATTGTAATTTTGATAATTTCGAGTGATTTGTTGCAAAATTCACCATATTAATGCACAAAAGAGGTTTTTGTTTGCCGTGAAATTGCTTTAAAATGGCCTCAAAATTCGAATTGAAGATTAAACCAAAAAGATAATAACCGCGTGGGTGATACTTATATGTATAGAGTGGTTGAAATTCGGAGAAAAATTTAACGCGCGGTGAGAGAGCAAGAAAACAATGCTACGATTCCACTCGTACAGTTGTCAAGACACCTGAGGGAACATAGGGGTTGGTCATTTAATGGAATATGCATAGGCATTTTAACCAATTTTTGGAAAATCGGGGATATACAAAGTGAAATGTATTTTTATCGAAGGATCATAGTTAATACGATACTCTTTAAATTACTTAAATTACATTTTTTCAAAACAAGCAAACATTACTGCTCCAGTTTTATTTGTTTTTAATCATTTTTACCGGTTTCACGATATCTCTCTTTGAAAATTGTTCCAATCTCACCTCATAGAAGCTAATTTTAAATGATTTCAGATTCTCTACAGCTTTCCCGCTGACGACATTACAATCCTTTCATCACTATTCATAAAATATATTCATAAAATAAAAAAATCCAAATTTGTGCTGGTTTTTATTTCTTCCACGAATTGCTTGTTAAAAATCGTGTCAATTAACCTCTAAATTTTATATCATTTAAAAGTTACTGTTGACTGGGTTATGTCGTTATAATTACAATAACCAGCTTATTACAGCCTGAAGAAAAATAGATAAAAGTTTATGTATATAACATTTAGTTTTATATGTAAACATTGAGGTATTTAATGAAAGATAATTTTAATTTCACTTAAACTAGTACAACGTAATTATAAAGTAGCAAAAGTTTTTTCAACCGTTTTGCTAATTATTCTTTAATATGCTTCCCAGAATATTTATAGTAATGTTTTTTAATTTGAGTATAACCGTCTCTTATAACAGTCTCCAAATATTTTTTCATACTCTGTTAAAATAGGTTCTCTCATATGAAACATTTAGTTGGAATGAAAGGAAGTCTCGTAACGCGAACTTTAGACCAACAATGGTTTTTAGCAAGGTTAACTGGCAGCCCATATACGGTGAATGGGTTTTTTATACGAAAAATGCCGCGAATATCATTAAGCGTGTCTGGTATATAAAAGAGAAATGGCCTAGAAGTTATTATCATCAACTAAGATTGATATTTGTTAATATAAAATTATTCAAATACAGGGTGTTTCATGAGGAGGTTTAGTATAACGCACTGCAAAAAAAATTCCATATACAGCTTCTTTTTATGGTTTCTTAGGTAAATAACATCCACGCTTGAGAAAGAAATGATAGACACGTTCATAAGATATAAAGCCTTTTTTCAAGATTTCTATTGGAACAGATTTCTTTGGCTACAAGAATTCGTATGTTTTTCCAGCATAACGGGCCCCTGCACATTCTCTCCGTCAGGTTGGACCATCTCAATCTAAATGTTGCCGGTACACACGTCTCTCGCCCGCAAGATGCCAGGTATAATTCGGGGATACTTTACAACCTTCCACTTACATAAAAAATGTATCGTGAGCACCATTTTTTAACACACTCAAACAGGTCCCTATACGTCCGTCGTCCGAAAAGACGATTGGGATGAAATCTACCAGTGACAAGGGCAAATTTAAGGGCATTTCAATATACAAATTTTAACAGTTGTTAAGTGTTATATCACTTAAAAACCTCCAGTAACTGAACTATGTGGTAAGCTTTCTTTCTTTCGGCATTTGCAGATTTATATTTTATTACTTTTTATTGCGCTCTGAATATTTTGGCCTGGCAGTTATTGAAATTTCCTACTAGGAAACGACCGGAAACCATCGATCCCTTGCATCGAGCCGCGCATTTGTAGTTACCGACCTTTGGCGGATAGGACTGACGATCGAAAAACACCTGCATGAATAAAATTAACACCGAAGGCAAGCAAAAAAGGGTACAAATTGGTCGAAATATCTTTCATCCTGGCAAAATGTTTGGGTAGTTCAGGGAGTAGAATGAATATATCCATTCATACAAAACGCATTTTGAAGAAGGGTACGAACCCAACGTGGGTGGTCATATCTTGCGGACGAGAGACGTGTGTATCGGCAGCATTGCCTCAACTACCCAAACATTTTGCCAGGATGAAAGATATTTCGACCAATTTGTACCCTTTTTTGCTTGCCTTCGGTGTTAATTTTATTCATGCAGGTGTTTTTCGATCCGTCAGTCCTATCCGCCAAAGGTCGGTAACTACAAATGCGCGGCTCGATGCAAGGGATCGATGGTTTCCGGTCGTTTCCTAGTAGGAAATTTCAATAACTGCCAGGTCAAAATATTCAGAGTGCAATAAAAAGTAATAAAATATAAATCTGCAAATGCCGAAAGAAAGAAAGCTTACCACGTAGTTCAGTTACTGGAGGTTTTTAAGTGATATAACACTTAACAACTGTTAAAATTTGTATATTGAAATGCCCTGAAATTTGCTCTTGTCACTGGTAGATTGAATCCCAATCATCTTTTCGGACGACGGACGTATAGGGACCTGTTTGAGTGTGTTAAAAAATGGTGCTCGCCATACATTTTTTATGTAAGTGGAAGGTTGTAAAGTATCCCCGAATTATACCTGGCATCTTGCGGTCGAGAGACGTGTGTACCGGCAACATAACATTCGTAGAAGATAGATCGGCAGATATGATCACGTTTCTTGGCCTCCAAGCTCCCCAGACCTTACCTCTTTGAAGTTTTCGCCTGTGGAAATAGTTGCCAGACGATGTCTAGAAAGACAAACCAAACATAAAAGCCGATTTCATTGTTATAATTATGAATAGTGTAGTCTTCATAAAAGAACGCGGACGATAATAGTGTATTGAAGTTGTTAGTGGAATTTTTGAAAATAAACTTTGAATGTCTTTGCTTTTGTTTGAGTTACATTCTAAGAGCTGTATCTCTATACTTAATAAAAATTGGACACAAGTTTGATGGACTTTTATGGCAGTTTGTCTCTTAAAATATTTACTATTCTTCCTGCAATACCCTATAGTGCATTACAGTTTATTTGAATTTCCTGTAGGATCTTTCTTATTTTCCAATGTCTAACTTATTATTATCAAAAACAAATATCTCTACGCTGCTAGTATAACACAAAATATATACATTAGTTTTATGTGCATAATTGAACAAGCATTCACTTGTTTGTTTAGTGTACTGGATTGTCCATTTAAAAAAAGATGTTTGTGGTAATACTTTAAAAAACCGATATTTAATTGTTTTTTGTTGACACCATCGTAAGCTGTATAAAAAAATTACAATTCTTTTCCAAATTACCTACTCAGATAATAACATTCTATCACGCATTTTGTCATATAATGGTTTCTACAATGGTTTTCAAGCCATGTTATGCTAGTTGCATAGTTTTAGAATTTATTATTGTTACTCCCGTCTGAAAATAGAGTTACACTAAAATAGTGTGGAAATGAGTATAAGGATGAACTCAAAGTTTAAGGTCTCACGATTCAGAAAAAAAGAAAATCTAGTCCGAAAACTTCATAGTTTTGGGATTTCAAAACTACGAATTACAACTTAGGTCTCGTAGAAACGCAACATTATCTTGCGTTCAAAAGTCTATGTCTCATTGGTTTGCTGAGAATATTTTGCAGGTGATCTCACAACAATGACAGCTTAAACTAACGTTTTGTAATTACAATTTTTGTACTTTATATTCATATTTCTACTACCTTAAGTTGTGCTTTTTAATCAATAAGTTAAAACACTAAATAGTTATTTAATTTAAAAAATATTCCATACTGTATATTATGTTCTCAGTAACCTGCCAAATTTTGAGTACGTTTTGACAAATACTTCGACAAACAGCAAAATTATCAATGAATACCATTTAAGGTGCACACTAAGGCCCTAAACATGGTATATATGCCCTCCAAAATCGTTTTGACCTTATATTTACAAATGGTATCTCTGTTTTCTAGGATTCGGTAAAATGCCATCCTTACTAGAAGCCTTGGAACAGAAATATGGCGAAAGTCCAACGGATTCGGAAAATTCCGAAGACGAACAAATTTCCATATCCATCTACGTGCCATGTAAATCCCCTAGAGCTATCGTTCCAGCTTTGCTAGTTCTGAACGATTGCGACATCACAACTGCTGGAGAAAAGGATGCTTTGGTCGCGAAGTGTTCAGGAGTGGAAGAACTGGACCTCGCAAAAAATAAGCTCAATCACTGGCCGGAAGTAAGAAATAAACTTTTTTGTAATGGTAATATTTTAAAGAATGAAATCTCTGTTGTAGGTCTTCTGTATCTTGGAGCAGATGCCCAGACTGAAATTTGTAAACCTTAGCTTCAATGTGTTGTCAACTCCTCTTCGAGAAGTTGCCTTGGACAGGAGTATGAAATGGCAAGAACTGAAGAACCTGGTACTCAATTCCACTTATATCAGTTGGGACAGCGTCCAAGATATTCTCGATCATCTTCCACGTCTGGAAGAACTTCATTTGAGTTTAAATGGTTATAAAGACGTTGCACTCAACACTGAAGCTTGTGCTTGTGAAGAGGAAGAAGAAAAGAACGACAACGAACCTCAAAAATGTTCCTGCCCTACTTATAAAACCAAACACAAACACTGTGGTATAAAAATCCTTCACTTCAATGGTAATTTAATAGAGAATTGGCAAGAAATTTCAAAGTTAGGCTACGCCTTTCCAAATTTAGAAACCTTGGTCCTAGCAGACTGCCCGATAAAGTCTTTGAGTTTACACGATGAACAAGAAGAAATTAGTTCTAATAGAAATTACGAGAAATCGCCAAATGAATGTGAATCTTGCAATAAGAGGGATTTACCTCACGATAGCTTTAAGAAATTGAAAGTCATTAATTTAAATGCAACACGTCTGGCTTCATGGACTGATCTGGAGAAGTTATCGAAGTTTCCGGAGCTGGAGATCATCAGACTTCTGGTAAGAATATTATTCAATGCCATATTTTACTTAATACGATCAAGGTCTTCTCTCGGTTCTTCCTGAATGTGTTTTTTAATAGTGTAATATTTAAAAGGAACCTGTAAATTTAATAACTTCCTACTAGACCACTGTGGGGTGCAAATGACATAAGATGGTTTAATTCCAACTGAATGTCTCAAAACAATAATCTTGAGGCACTATACTGCATATTTTGGGTAGCGCATTTACTAGCGGAAGTTTGAACTATCCTCTCAATCGGGGACTCCTTTTTTCATGAAATATTTGTATGCAAGGTTTCTACCTTTGATTACTTCGCGAAAACATAATCAGCGAAATCGTGCTGCCCGACAAAATTAAGTATCTCAAGGAGAACCCTCACTATACCTCAATGTGCCAACTAGCAAAGCCAGTTGCCGCTGCCGGTTACAGTTCAGTGCGTCCAGACTGGAAATTGCAAAACTCCATATTCTGGTAAACAAACAATTAGTTCTTGTACACTTCTTCAGTTCTAGTACCTAAATTTACTATTGTCCGGATACCAGATCATAAGCGACTATCCGCCCGGATAATAAGCGAGTATTCGACCGAATACCGGATTAAACAAATACGGAATGTAAAATTTACGTATTTGATTAAATATTCACTACATTTTCATTTGGCAACAAGAAAAAAATAATTTTCGTACTGTACTAATCGCAAATTATGGTGAATGAGTTCCAATATCTCTCAATTAAGAAGCAACACGTGTCTTCATAGACAAGACCAGCTTCTGAAAACAGTCCTGCGTTGTATACGCTGCTGCAGGGTGCTGAATGATAAATATTGTTTCGGTTATTATTATGTAGCATTAGCTGACAACCCAATATAAGGGTCATGATCTCGATCAATTCGCACTGATAAAGTCAGTGTCACAAGCTATCACGTTTTTTCTTGGTCTTGAAACTGATTATGGTTGTTTGTATTTGCTACCTCATTAAACCAATCCCAGAACGTGTCATGAGCTTCGCGAACTACAGTATTGAATAGGAACAGCCACTGGAGGACTCAACGCATTTTAATAGAATATTCATTCGAACTCTTTCAGTATCAAGAACCTTCCAAGTAGTTTGATTCAAATTTTTGGTCTAGATGCAATCAATTATCTAAGAATCTTGACTTAAAGACATAACCTAACTTATGAACGAAAATACCCAAATATCCGGTGGCTGGATTCGGCCACCAGCTATCCAGTTTATCTCTAATCGGCGTAGTAAAGACGTTTCTTAAGAAAGTGGAAACATTTTTGATTTTGGCGGCTTAAAGTTGATTTAGAACTATTCGCTGTTTGTGTGAAAATCAGTGTCTAATTTAATAAGAATGCGCTATTTGGCTATGCAGCACTCATTGACTGGTTATTGGAGTGGTAAGCACCATAGGCGCAGGGGACAACTGCCACACCCCAATTTATTTTGAATGTAAGGATAGAGTCAAAAGGAATGTACACAGTATTCTATGTTTGTTGCCCGCCTTCCAAGTAAATTATGAAAAATGGTGAAGATACGCCCTTGGTAAGCACCGTACTGTAACTGTGGTAGTGTAACCCTGTAGGTTTTTAATTCTGTAATACTTTATATGACCGAAAATAATTTTAAAAATTCTGCCTTAAGGAAACTATGACTCATACAAAAAGAAATAAATATTTACTCTCAATTGGGGGGGGGGTTATTGTTCTAAGTAATTAAAAATATTCGCATCCTTGTGAATATTTTCTTTATATACCAGTTTTCTTCATTTGTTTTCATTGAGTGTTTATTATACATTGTCTTGATATTTTAAATTTATTGATTCCTTGTTATTTGAATATTGAAAAATTAAATTCTATGGAATATTCCGTCAACCGTCCCATTTTAACTGGAAACGCTAAAAAACATTTTTTATCCTTGCAGTAGGTACATCTAATATAGTTGATGTTTTATTTTTACACGCTTATTAATATTTTAAGGACTGTCCTTTGTGGGAAGGCAACGAATATACTGAACACGAAAGGCGGCAGCTACTTATTGCAAGATTACCCAATGTAAAAACTCTTAATGGAGGCGGCAAAATCACTGCCGAAGAGCGAGAAGACGCCGAACGAGCTTTCATTAGATATTATATGGATAAACCAGAAAGTGATCGACCAGAAAGGTAGGTAATATAACACAAATAAAATATTGCAATTGATTCTGTAGTTCAATTTCACAAATACTCACTTTAAACGGCTTTAAATAAACTTTTCTACAAAAACATAATGACTAATACTATCCAAACCGGTACGCAACAGCATCCATGTCTTGTATAGGATTCATTCGTTCGAAGATTTTTCCTGTCCTCTTCTGGTCTGCCAATCGGGATGGTATTCGATTTTGGAACGACGTCAACCTCAATTTTTTACGTGAATCGAATTTTCGGGACTACCATTGTTGATACTTTCTTTTATTCAACCGTATTTATTCACAATGTTTATGTAACTTAGAGGGGTTTCCTAATTTTTTCGACGTAAAATTATTTTTATAACAATATTAATTTTAACATTTATACATAAAAAATTGAATATTCTGATTTAAACGACTTACGAATTTAACAATTTTTGGGCGCTTTATGAATTAGGTACACACAATTATGAAGCGTAATCCTAGAAATTTAACTAGTGAAGAATCGTATATAACTTGTAGAAGACTTGTGTTTATGAAGGAGGTTTAGCGTGTCCGAGACTTCAGTATCGCGAATGATAAAAAGTTATTGGGAAAGCAGTAGCAATTCCAGACCTCAAATTTATTGAACATATTTGAGCATGCTAAGGAAGTGCCCAACCAATTTTATCGTAATGAATTTGATTATCGTTTTGGAAAAAACAAAAAACTACTGTTTTTTCTGACCGGTAGAGAGTATTTAATTCATGTTGTTCACCCTGATTTTATAAATTATCAATGAGTTATATACAGTGATGGGCAAATGAGTGGAACCAAGTAAATATTTCTGGAATTATTAGAGATATCAAAATGAAATTTGGAAGGTGGATACTGCAGTAGATTGCCTATTTGTTTCCAAAATTTTTTACAATTTTGAACTTCCTGTTTTACCGGAAGTAATGTCGATTTTAAAATTTGCAATGAAACACCCTGTATAGTATTTTAGTTTCTGATGAAACATTTTATTGCGAATACAAAAATATCGGGTTTGATATTGTTTACTTCAATACCTACCGAGATATGAACAGAAAAGTAACTAAGGAAAGTAAAAATCAGGTGCAAATTAAATCTGAATCAAGTTTAGTAGTCCATGAAATTCATTGCAGAAGTGACAGTAGTTGTCAAAATAAGTTATTAGTTTTTTATTTGAACGTAAAAAGATTGTATTGTTTTAATTTGATCGTAAAATGGCCCTATTAAGTGAAAGAGAATGAATAGAAATATTAATGATGATTGGGTATGGGGAAAAGGACGCATCAAGAAGTTTGTGACCTTTTTAACATTGTTCATCCGAATACACAAATATCCCGTTCAGTAGTGACGAAAACTTTGCGAAGGTACGACACAACTGGAACAGTTAGCAATTTACCAAAAAGTGGTCGGTTAAAAAGTGCAAGTAATGAAGGTGTAGCTCAAAATGTTGCTGTATCTTTGGAAGAAAATCCTTACTTATCCACTACCGACCTCGCCAATGTGCATAGAATTAGCCGTCGTTCAGTAGGAAGGATATTAAGGCGAGAAAAATATCATCCATACCTCGTTGAAGAACTCTCCGAAGACCATTTCGACAGACGTTTGCAATTTTGTGAAACGATGATGGATATTTGTAACCGTGATAATAATTTTATAAGAAATGTGGTGCTTTCAGACGAGGCTACATTTTGTTTAAATGGTACGGTTAATCGACATAACTGCCCCTACTGGTAGCAAAGTAATCCTAATTGGATACAAGAGGCTCATACACAACACCCCAAAAATTGAACGTTTGGGCCGGCATTTATAACAACAAAATCGTGGGACCCTTCTTCCTACAAGAAACGTTAAACGAAGATAGGTATTTACAGCTCTTGGAGACACAAGTTATTCCGGCATTGGAGGTAAATGGACAATTACCAAATAATATCTGGTTTCAGCAGGATGGAGCACCATCCCATTACGCTCGCATTGTTCGAGATCATTTAGATAGGACATTTCATCACAGATGGATTGGAAGAAGGGGTACTTATGAATGGCCTGCACGAAGTCCCGACCTTAATCCACTAGACTATTTTCTGTGGGGTTACTTAAAGTCTAAGGTGTATGTTCATAGACCAAATAATTTGCAAGAATTAGCTGCAAGAATAACTCGAGAATTACACCAGAAGCAATAGCTAATGTTACTAGAGAATTTAAAAACCGACTTGCTTATTGTCAAGAAGTAAACGGTGCTCAGTTTGAACATCTAATACATTAAGTTTAGTTAAGTTTCAATGTTTTGAAAATCATTTAGATTTAGTTAATAATTATGATTATGTATTTCTTTAATGGATATTAGATTTCTCCTTTCCTTAATTACTTTTCTGTTAATATCTCGGTAGGTATTGAAGTAAACAATATCAAACCCGATATTTTTGTATTCGCAATAAAATGTTTCATCAGAAACTAAAATAATATACAGGGTGTTTCATTGCAAATTTTAAAATCGATATTACCTCTTGTAAAACAGGAAGTTTAAAATTGTAAAAAAAAATTGGGAACAAATAGGTAATCTACTGCAGTATCCACCTTCCAAATTTCATTTTGATATCTCTAATAATTCCAGAGATATTTGCTTGGTTCCCCACATTTGACCATCACTGTACACTTACCTAATAGTTTTTTGATTTGAAGAATTAAAAAATGTTATTAAAATGGTGAAATCTGGTTCTCGAGCTAGATAATATTTTTGCGTAAAAAAATTTAAAATTTTGATGGGCAATAAATTATTTTGAGCTTCATAACTCATACTTACTTCGTATTAAATATAAAAGTTATTTACAAATCTTAAATAATGTTTGCGTTTTATTAATTGGTCTCTCTATTAATATAAGCAACTAAAAATCTCTATTTTTATACCAGGCTGTACATTGTTGCCTTTTAGTCAACACGTTACTACTGTTGTGCAAATCGTTATAAATATTGTTATATCCAAACAAACGAGCTGCGTTTGTTATTATGTAAGAGTAGTATGAGAATTGTCTTTACAAAAACTTGGAATAAATAAAAAATTAGAACAAACTGCGTTAATGCTACTCAAACATTTACCTTCAGAAATTATATAAATTAGTTCGCAAACTAACATACTATGTAAATCGCACTACACGCATTTTTTTAATATCAGGGAATGCAAAAATACTCGTTTTTTGTGTTATTATTTTTCCTGATTCCATCGATGATTTCTCACAAATTATTTGTTATTTGTTGTAAAGATTAGTCGAAATTATACAAAAACAAATGGACTGCAATTTTCAATATGCCTAGGGATGCATTTTTCTTGCATTAAATGTTATTTTGGTCGACATTTATTTTTTTTAAGAATTTACAAGTTTGGTGAATTATGTACTAAAGAAATTTGGAGTGTTTATTAGTTTAGTTAAATATCACAATCATTTTTAATAGTCACTTAGCTGTTAGAACAATCATATATTAAAAAACTTGAAATTTCTATTTACTTTAAAATTACTTTTTTAAGAGCTCACAGAATTAAGAAACAACATGGAGAATTTTTAAGCTGTCAATAATCCCACATAGTTTGCATTAAAATACAAGAGTTTGATTTTCTGATAGTCTATAAACATATACATGCAGATATTGTTTCGAGAATCAGTTTAATCATAAAAAAATACAAGATAAATATGAGCAAATTAATTATCTTGAAGGATACAAGTTACACACCAATTCGTAGTATGTAAGTAATACAAATTTTAGGAGAAATGGTGCGATTACTATATTATAAAAACAATTCCGACCATTTTCTCTTTAGAAAATACTTGTTTATGAGCATTTTCAAGATTTTTTCATTTACAGGTATTTTGAATTAATTAATATTCACGGAAAATTGGATCCCTTAGTAAACGTCGACTTAAGGCCGGAAAAAAGAGTAAAAATTACTTTCACGTGTGGTTCAAACAGCGAAGTCAGAACAATTGATGTTTATAGAACACTTGGTGAGCTCAAAACAAAGCTCGAGGGTTTGCTGGATTCCCAGCGTCCAAAATGAGACTGTGGTACGTCGATGATGAATTTAGAGACACACAGGTTAGTATTTGCTTTAATATTTTATATGCAAACTATAAATAATTTATTGATCTAGTTTTACAACACTGACACTATTAATATAAAAACTAATATATTTATGTTGTAAAAATCAAAACTGTTCTTCACAGCTTTATCCATAACGTGCAACCATGATGGCATTTCAATGTCAAATACTATCCAGTCCACGTTTTCCATTTTTATGATACGTTTTCTTATACAGATGCGTTTATTTGAGAAAATTTAAAACAACACCATCATTCATTTTACTATTTGTGAATATTCACTTAATTTTATAAAACAGGGCATTTAAATCTAGACGATAAACCAAACTTCCATATCAATTATGGTTCCAAATAATTTATTAATTCTTCTATTTTTTTGGCCATTATCATATTTTTTCCAATTATTATTTTACTATATATGGCCTATAATTTTATATTTATAGAGTTTATGTATATTTCACTCTCAGGGCCTGACAACATACTTGTTTGCTTTCTCCAGAAAAATATTAATTTCCTTTGCTTAATCGTGCATTAATATGACATCTCCATTTGGATACCAATCCTTGATTTTTTCAGAAAACAATAGATTCTCTAGCACTTTTATATATTACTTTATTATAGGTCATAACGCCTCCATCTCGCAAATCGTACACGTCAAATTGCCAAAAATTACGCAAGGCGAATCAAATATAGGCATTCAAAATAGTTTTGAAAAATTGCCCCCTCCCCCCTAATGGTTGGCTTATGAGGTTTTTCAAGGGAAAAATTGCATTTATTTTTGGGGAAATTGTTTAAAGTTTATTATAATTGTTTTTTTTAAGAATTTTAAATTACATATTTATTTTTAAACAATTTAATTTGATGTCAATTAAGATATCTGGTGGTTACTTTTATGTTTTTTATGCAATAACACCACGATCGAAATAAAACGACGTATATTGTGGTGTTATTGCCTCAAAAAACATAAAGTAATCAAGAATATTCCACAAACAACGTTTAGAAGACAATATCTGGTGGTGTAATTCACATCACAGCATCTGATATCTGATTAACATATATTGTTTGCTATCGAGTGAATTTAAATACTAACAGATTTTCAAAAATATTTTTTATAAAATATTTTGAAAATCACTACCGAAATTTTGACATATACATAAATTTATTCTAGTTGTGTACACACTTTTTTTAAAATTGCCTAATTTTGCTTAGGTTCTGTATCTATATAACTTTTTTCATATTACTGAGGTATAATCCTGAGATCCCTCAACTAAATTGTTAGCTGATCTTTCGTTTGTCTGCTACATGTAGGTACTGCTACACGTTATGTTTCACCTTTAATCGAGTTAAAAAAAGAAGGTTTGACTTCGTCATTTTTTATGTAGCTCATCAATTACTGTATAACTTTCTTTATATTTTCCACAAATCTAAAAAACACACAGTTAGCAGAAGCTTTTCAATGCGAATCTCCCTTGATTCCTCTGAAATAGTTTAATCGATTTAATCATTTTAAATTGTATTCTATTAAGGTAGATTAAGGAGTAGGTAATTCCATACATTTTTTCATAATCTAACACAGGTTTTATAAAATATAGATATATATTTTCTTCCCTGATCTCTGAGTTTAAATGTGAAGATCAGAAAATAATTATTGACCATACAGGATGCAAGTGTCATTTGTTTTAAATAAATCATTACAATTTTTATTTGCCACTTTTCACTTCTTACCAGAGTATCATTCAATAAAACCAACAGTGAGAAATGCTAATGTGTATTCACAACCTCAGTACAGCCTAATTCTTCGGTAAAATCACATTCAGGTCAGACTTTTTTGTGCTATTTGGTATTGATTTAATTGTGATTTAATCAAATATATATTTTATATTCTAGGGCCCAGAACTGATGAGATTTGCGAACAAAAGACTCTACAGTTACAACATTCGGACAGGAGATGAAATCATTATAGATTACAAGAAGAGACCTAATGAATCTAGGTAATTTTTTTACAAAAGTTTATAATGTCTAATTTTTTATTTATTATTATTAATTTTTTTCACCGTTTTGTGTTTGAATTTGTTATGAAGATACTTGATTATCAATTTTATTTGTTTCAGTATTTCCGAATCAGATGAGAAAACAATGTACGGTCTGAAATGAAGGAGAACCACAACTCACTTTATTTTTGGTATATTAAGTTTACTAAAATAAATGCTAAAAATGTATTCTAGACATTTTGAATATGGAAGTCAATATCAACTGAGACATGCTTCTACTTATATAAACTTTATGGCTACATTTTTGATGCCATTATCGTACTTTTGTTATATAATGTGTCAAAGAATATGTCCTTCAGTTGATTAAAATCTGATATTTTTGATATATCTAATTAGTATTTACTTTTACTAAGTCTTTCACATTTTGTAAAATCTCCAAAAACTAAAATTTCTTTTATCTACACCATTATATGGTGTCTAAAAATTTTAAAGCAACCATGTATTTACCTTTTTCAGTATAACCTGAAGATCCACTTGTAACTGCCACTAATATAGAATGTAAAGAAATAACAGAAAATGTATTAAGTGAAGTAGTTAATAGTGAGAAAAGGAATTGGCCAATTTCTAATGATATTATTTTAGTGTTTTTAGTACCTTAAAGATTTTACTGGGTTGCTGTTTAAAACGTGCATTTTAACTGTACAGAACATTGCCTAAACAACTATTTAATACACTGCCATTTACTACTTTAATTTTTTTGACCATTTTTGCATAGTTCAAGAACTGTAGTTTTATAATTTAGAATTCAGTTGAAATTAATTTCTTGTGAACTTTGCAATACTAATATTTATATTTAAATACACATATCTGAGATTTTAAGTAAACGTTTTAAAAAATTCATTGTTGCACAAAGCAGTTCCCACACCTCATACAATATTTCTAAAATATTTTTTCCATATTTCTTGTTTTATTTAAAATATATTTTGTTGAAGATATAAAAATAGTTTAAACATATTTTAGAGAAATATTTAATAATATTTTTATAATATTTTATTTGTTTTGAAGCATTATAAAATATTTTTTAAATCTTCGTATTTTCGCGACAAAAAACCTATTTGAAATATTTCATGATATATTTCAAAAGACATTTTTGTTCTGGGCATATCAAGATGAATATTTCAAAAAATATTTTAAAATAGTTCTAAAATGTCAGTAAATCTAAAAAAAATCCAAAATATTTCTATTCTATTCTACTTCAAGAAAAGTTGGTCTCATATTTCATGAAATACTTCAGTAGTTGTATAGCGGACATCGAAATTTTCTAGAAATATTTCTTCAAATATTTCAATTTGAAAGAAATATTATTTGGAGGCCCCAATGTCAAATTGTATGAAAATATCAATTTAGTAGCATTAGCACATCATTATAGAAAAAAAGTCAAATCAGTGTGAAGAGATTTTACCAGTCTTGGTAGCAGGAGAATGCTGACAGAGTTAAAATACATTTTTATATATTTTAGAATTTTCTATAAAATATTTACAATTTTTTTCACCAGGATTTTGCACTTTACTAAATTGTGGGGCCTTCCTTTAGTTCTTTGGTTTGGCCTATGTTTGCTCATCTTTTTAATGCTGACTTTTTCATTGAAAAATAATTAAGTCGTCACCGAAGAACGTTTATTTTCAGAGAGTGCTTCACTATCATTTTTATCTACAAGCTCCTTTATTAATTTCTCTAAGTTCACTTGGCCTCTCACATATTTTGTCATTAAAAAGAAACAATAAAAAATCAATGGACCGAATCAGATTCCTATGTAGAATTCTTGAGCGTTTTAAAACACGTTTTGCTACATAAAATTGTGAAAACTTGGAAATGTGATCTTAAAAAATGCAATTATCATTTGGCGTTAAAGGTCTTTGGCCAGTTATTTTTGAATAAAACGTTTCATAGAGATCATAAGATAAAGAATGAGATTCCATGAATGTTTTATTAAGCAGCAAATTCAGTAAATATCATTTAGATTGGATGTAGAAATTTGTGATTTATAATGTTGTGATATATTGGGTGTTTTGTTCTTAGGGGTTTACTATATATTATATAAATAATTTAACTTTTAAAAAGCTTCATTGTACTTTTTTAGTATTAAAAATCGACACATTTGTGATATGAAATGTGTGCAACATCAAATGTTGCTATAGTGTAGCTATTATTTGTTACTAATACTAATAAAAACGTCTATACTAAAATTATAGTATTACTGAAAAATAAACTATATACAACATGCCTTAGTTGTTTATTTTGCCATCTTTGTTTTACTTGACTATTTGATATTAGAACAATATTAATAGCAATATTTAAGCACTTTTTGGGAAATAACACCACAATACACAACATTTGTGTATAAGCACAATAAAAATTTGAAATTAAAATGTTACACAATATTATTTGACTTATGACTTAACTAACAACCAACACCAAACTTCACCAAGCAATACTAAGTTCTAATATAATCACATTACTACAATAACTATACCATACATACAGGTTCAGTATGAAAAAAGGGAGGGCAACAGATATGAAATTAAAACAAACATCATTTAAAACAATAAATACACTAAGGCTAAGGCCAGACTGGCGGGATTTCACGCCCCGTTTCGGCAGGAAAACACGCAAAAATATTAGGCAAAATATTGCAAATCGGCGAGGCCAGACGCGGCATGAATTTCCACCCAACGGCTCGGTGTAGGGCGCATCTTCAAGATCAGCCGCCGAAAGATAGGATCGGTTCCATTTTCTGCGTTATTTCACGCTGTGTTGAGTGGGTACACTGGCAGGAAAAAACGCCGTATTCAATTCGTCATGGAGCTCGGCCAAACTGAATGAACGCGAATGATTGCAACCGGCGTGTGTGGCCAGGGTAGAGCTGGATTTCAATCGCGTGAAAAACTGCTGGTGTGGCATACTTTGTGAAAGCTCGAAAAAAAAAAACGTCGAAAACGCGGAGTGAAATCCCGCCAGTCTGGCGTTAGTCTAAAATATGTTATATCAAAAACAAAAACAAAAAATACCAACTCAAAATACAAAAAATTGCATTTATAAAATCCAAAATTTGTGAACATGTTTGGGACCTTGGTCATAAAATGCAATTTCAAAATTCACTTATATAACACAAAGAAGATCACAACATACAACGAAAACTAAATGAGTGCTTTACTTTTGTTGAAGATGATTGAATCGCAAATACAATTCAATCTTTCCTGGTTGCCTATAATTAAAGAAATAATCTTTAATGGGCGTCCTTGTGAATTCATTTTTACATCAACACTAATTTGGTTCGTTACAAAGATATTCATTACAGTCTTATTCATCAGAGTTTTGCTGATGCCAGTTTTCGTTGTTGATGAGTGGTTAGACTTGTGGTGTAGGTATAGAACCATGTATGTGTAGCTTTCCTCTAGACTGTTGTTTCGATTCCGGTCCTAGCCTTTTGGCACTTCACATCAAGGAATGGTAGGCACCCATCCTCTTCCCTCTCCATGGTGAATTTAATAGATGGTTGTGATTGGTTTAGATGCTCCAGAAATGTCTGTAGTTCTCTCTCTCCATGTTGCCAAATGAAGGTGTCGTCGATATACCTTAACCAGAGCTTTGGTTGCTTCTTATACCCTTTCATGTATGTTCTTCGAACCATTGCATGTAGATGTTGGCGATGTTTGGGAATAACGGGGAGTCAACTTCTTGCATGAAGAACCGGTCCTTCTCCTGAAAGCAGCAGTTGTTAGGATAGCATTATAGTAAGTCCATAATTGAATCTATTGGTAGCTCCGTCCTCTCTATCAGGGTTTTGTCTTTAGTAAATTTCTTTCTCACAATGTCGAGAGATTCGTGAAGAGGTTTTCAACGTCGAAACTTAATTATGGATGTTCTGCCCACAAGTTAAGGAGCACCACATAGCTATTCAAAGAGGGGGTTCCCTTATCATGCCTGGACAGAACACCATAACATCAACTGGAACCAGGCATGGATAATTCACAAAGAGAAGCACTGGTGTAGAAGAAAATTCATAGCTACGGCATACATAATCTCGAACGAAAATATAATTAGCGAGCCCAGTGTTCAAATTAAAAACGGTTGGAGACCCCTTCATGTGCCACTGCAGCTACACATCACCATCTCATGACCGGTTAAAAGTAAAAATACGACGGCTAATCTGATACACATCATTCACTTGAAGAAGATAGCAGATTCGAAACTATTGAAACGTTGTGAGATCAACTACTTCAAGACAATCGAAAGTCCAAGGAGAGTTCGAGAAACGAATTACATTGTCTACCAGCTTCTAATAGACCAACAAGCATCTATTTAATTGTTTTTCTATTTGTGATAATTTTGGATTAAAGCATTAATAATTTGATTCAAAGAAGGTGTTAGAACTATCGTCTTATAATATAAGCGTGCTATCCCAAATTATTTACACGAATAATAACAAATCGGATAGAAAGAATATTCGACTACTACCAACGTATCGAGCCGACACCGTTTCGGAAGGACACGGCACAATTAATCATCTACTTACAATAAGAATACTAATGGAAAAATCAATAGAATATAATCTTGCTATGCACATGGCCTTTTATAACTCCGTAGAACATTGGGCAATAATGGACTAGTTAGATTATGCACATTTAGATCACACATACAAAAATCTACTAAAAACCATATATCAAAAAGCCACGGCCACAATTAGAATTCACGAAGATTCAAAGAAGATACCTATCCATAGAGGAATAAGACCAAGTAATGCTAACGGACAAAGGCATTCCAATTTCGAAGATGATGTGGTCCTAAGTCCTAATCGCCGAAAAAAATCTTACACGATTGGATTGAGTTGGCTGTTACTTGGTGGAAATTGAAATTCATGATGACTTGAATAATACAACTGTTTACAAACTTACACTTTATTTGAAAAATTGTGACAATTGTTTGGCGTCCGATGGAGCTTTTCATACAATTGTATGAATGGATCTTACACGATTGTTATTAGTTTAGACAATGAGTGGAGAAATAAACGACTAAAGATGAATCTAGATAAAACAAACATAATGAGTTCAGAAAAGATATGGATTTCAATAAATAAAAAGCCTTCAAGAAGATGTATACTTATGTAACAGTTAGTATTTGGTAAACGAAACGGAGAAATTCAATGAAAACGATAAGGATGTGCTGCGTTCGTAAGACTCTTATATATAAAAAAATACCGCAATATCTTAAACCAAAATAGTTGACCAATGCATACTTACAGTCATCACGTAAAAATAACAGAGCAATGGAGAGATTGGATGTAGGGTTTAGCACTGAGAGACCAACATCGTAATGATTGGACTAGACAGAAAACAAAAATCACCCACAAAATTGAGAGAATTATCAATTACACCAGTCCATAGAGACTTTTTAGTGATATTAAATTCAGCAATCCACATAAGCATTACTTAAACAATAGCTTATAAGACATAACTGACATAATTTTAACAGCAAACTCGTAGAAGTAAATTACTTGAGCCTTAAAAATCCCCAAAAATATGGGGTATATTCGTTTTTTGCTTATAGTGTAAGAAGGGATGATCTGTTTATAATGCCACCCATAGAAAAATTGCAAAGAATAAGAAAATCTTCAAAATGAGTGTTTATAAATTTTGAAAAGTTGTGATAACAGATGTAAAGTGAGTTTTAAAAAATTCATAACTAGGTTGTAATAACAGCTGGAACCTTAATCTGCTTCCTAATGATAACTTAGCTTATAACGTTGAGATTAATAACGCTGAAAATCGATATTGTATATTAAGTAGATCTTACAAAATTGCAATTTAAATAATTTGTAGAAATATTTTGCAGAACGTACCGTATTAACCACAAAAGTTCGTTAGCGATATGCACTATATCTTTTGAAAACTCATAAAATGCACTTCACTTCGTATATCTTGGATTTTAGTTACAGTTCCTTAAAATATATTAACACTGCTTTTGAAATTTGGCTTAAACGATGGACCCTTGCTTCTCCTCCGATGTCTTGACAGTGGCGGATCCAGTTAGGGAAAAAAATTTAATTAACTCTTATTCAGTAGTATCCATCGTGAGCTAATATAAACTTAACATCATAAACTACCGTTTTATCGATGAAAAATATTCCAGTATTAGTTATTAGAAAGTTATAAATTTTTGAAAAAACTCCACTTTTGACCAGTGTTTTTGAGTATACTCTGTAAAAAATGAACCAATCAGGATGTATAAACACTCGTTTTAGAAGGATTTCTAATTCTCTACAGCTTTTCTGTAGACAGCATTGATTCCTTCACCACATTTAATTATATAAAAACAAATTATTATAAAACCAAAAGAACTTGATAGTTTTGCGGGTTTTAATATATAAATAGTTTACTTCCAGTTTGCTCTTAAAATCTTTGCAATAATTATCTATAGAATGTTACTGACGTGATGGTATAAGTGAATTGCTGTTGAATTTTATGTTCGAAAATGAGTTCAATTTTACTCTATAAACTGGTGTAAATCTAAAATGGGGCTACACTGGTCACGTTGGGTGAAGTAATGCTGGCCCATGGTGAAAAATATGCTAAAAACCGATGTCTGTGGTGCAAAACCGTCGTGCCGCATCGTCGGTCCAAATATCTGCCCGTGCTTGATTTGGCGAGTCAACACGACGTTCCGAATCGCGGCGATACAAATTGATGAAAATAATCGTAGTCTGTGGGGCCCTTATAACCATAATATAAATAAAGCTAAGAACACTTGAAAAACTTTTATATATTACATAATAAATTACATCTTATCACAATGTTTAACTGTAATATAATAAATAGACAGTCACAAAAATCTAACTAAATCCAATGTAGATGTTAAAACGTCCTACTGGTTGAACAATAAGTCAAAAATATGTGGCATCGTTTAGATAATAGATTAGTTATTTAAAAAACTGAAAATTTATGTTTTGGTAGTATTTACCTGGTGTCAACATACATACTCAATCTGAAAAATTACTGTATCATTTAGTAATTTGCAGAATTAATATAATTGTAACTATTAGAGAAATTTGGTATTACTTTCACAGATTTAACATTTGAGAGTTTTATTTGTTATGTTATGTTATTGCAAGTCTTATTAACTTCTGAGAAAAATTGGGTTGCAATACTATAAACTTTAGTAGAATAAACTTTGTTAAATGTTTTGCAATACACAGTTTTTGATCTAAGTCAATAATAATCAAGGCATAACCTGGTGGCAAGTTATTACTATATGTTTTCACACTAGCAGTCTCTAAATCAGGCATGGTGAAAAAAATATGGTATTGTACGAGCATTCTGATACTTCGTGGAATCAGACAGACTTCTGTCGGGCGCCACAAGGCATACGGCTAGCGCGGTTAAAGTTCCCGAATTTTCGAGAATTATGAAGGAAATATCTAGATCCTTCTGAGAAGAACACGTGTTCAAAAATAACTTGTATAGTTGTGAGAAAGTAAAATTAGTCGAAATTAATTATAGTAATGTCGATCGCGTGTTTAAATAAATCGACATACCCAAAGTGTAGAAAACCAGTACAGTATTCATTAGATGGTAATACAAGAGTCGTTAAATTTCTAATAGAATAAGAGGAGCTAAGAGGATGTCGACGAACTGTAGAAGATATCTTTTAGAAACTTATAAATTTTCGTTTCTCATTTTTGAATTACAAATAAGTACATAAAGTGGGTAAGCTAGCCCAGAGTGGTTAATACTCATGACGGTATAATTCTCAGAATTTAGACCGGTAATTTTCTGATATTAATAAGCACAAACAGTTGTGCTTGATGAAAAGACATTTACTGTCGGATTGCAAATAGGAAAATTAGTTCCCATAATAATTATAAAAAATATTAAATCAGAGTAGTTTAAAATTGAAAATAATTATAATTGTTCATTTTGGGCAGCGATAGTTACTTTTACATCATAACTCTAACTATATTACAAATTTTGGAAAGGGTGGCTTTACTGCCTGTTGATAATACATTAAAAGGCCGATTCATTGAAAACTGAAATGTCTATTTAGCCATTTAATATATCATGATTTTTTTGTAGAACAAGTTTTTCAAATTCCATGTCAACTAACAAATTCAGAATTTTTGGGATCTTAAGATTTTACATACATCAACAGACAATAAATCCAGCTGATTTTATTAGAACCACATCAATTGAGAGTCTGTGAATGTTTTGGGAGTACTTGCCTGTTTAATTTAATCCAACAAGTGAATCAATGTCAATTTTCATGAGGTATATATATTTGTTTCTTGTGTAAATTTCCCTCAAACTCTACAAGTAAATAATTAAGCAAAAAAATATGAATAGGTTTTTAATAAAAATAAGTGCGCCTTTTTTCAAGCTGAGTATGTAGTCATATTATTTTTCATAATATTTGGATCAATGGCTGTTTCAAAAAATATCAAGAAAACTAACTTTAGAATTTTGTGCCATTTTTAAAAATACCTTCCCCATGCAATCAAATGTCATTTAGTAGATGAGTACTAAGTGCAACACCTAAGTTGGTTTTAATATACATACACATTCCACTAAGATTGTAATTTTAAATACTGCAGTACACATACTGTTGCAATTGAAATCCATGAATAAAATATGTGGTAGTATTTATTATTGAGTTGGTTCTTTATGCTTCGGTATCCTTAGAAAAAACACCGCTACTCTTTGATATATGGCTTTTACTTTATGTGAGTCTCTTCCTTCAAATTAAATAGTACATTTTTTCGTTTGGAGTTGAGAGGTAAATTTAAAATCTCTATAGCAATATATTTTCCTAAGTGCATAGATAATATAAAACATTGGACAAAGATGTCAGATGGATCAAAATCTGTAATCTGTATTAGTATCAGTCGGCGAGAATTAACCTCCTTTGAAAACATCTCTATTCTGAAGCGATATTCATGGAAACAATCGAAAATGTAGATGGTATGAATATTAATTGAGTAATGATAATTAGTATTAGGTATTTAGGTCTTCTCATGCCGCATTCAGTGATTGTTTATCACAGTGAATTAATGCTACAGCAGGTTAATAATATTCCATACATAGGCTACTGGACCAATAACATGCTGGGTTCAGAGCAAGAAATTAAATGTCAAATAGAACAGGCAAGAACTGCATTTGTGTGCACCTTCGAAATCGGCTGTTAGAGTGTTATGTCTGGTCAGTATTATTGTATGGAGTAGAATCATGGACACTCAAGACCTCTGTCATGAATCGATTGGAAGTCTTTGAAATGAGAAACTATCACAGAAATCTCAAAATTCCTCTTGGACTACCATGTAATAAACATAGCAGCATTACAAATTTTGAATAAAAAAGTCCGTAAAACATCGTATCTGGGTCATATTCTGAGAAATAATAAATATTATCTACCACAATCAGTTATCAAAGCAAAAACTGAAGGAAGAAGATGAATTGGTATTAAATTTCATAGAAATGACATATTCATCATTGGACAGGTCTAAACTAAGAAGAACTAATATGAGTAGCAATTTGCCAAAATAATCGCTAACTTCATTAAATGAAGAAAGCAGCACACGAAGAAGGGCCTATTGGAGATGAACCGGCGCCAGTGCCAGGATCGTACAGGATCCAGGATTGTCGTTTGGGAGCTTGACTCCCCCCTTCCCCCCAAAATAAACACTAAAAAAATTACCAAAAGATACTGAAGCGGCTGGTCTATTCGCCTGCAGCGCATAATTTAGAATGTTCCTGAGAGCATGCCAATCTAGGTATGAATAGTTACAATTCATTAGTTTCACAAGATCTAGATTTGGACGAAGATCACTAATTGGGGCACACTGAGAAAGGTGAAATTACGATGACAGGGATTATGTCACCTAAAGAAATGAAAAGTACTCTTTTTGGAACTCAAGAATGTGAATACTTATTTTTGATTAATCAAACCAACAACTACAGAAACACCTAGCGAATTTGAATGCTTAAACTTGCTCTTAGATGCACATTAAGGTTAGCTGTAAGTCCCAAAGTTTCTAAATTAATAATGCTGAAGGGGTTATAGCTCTGCTGGGTATTCAATTCTAAAATATGGACAATAAAATATTACACAGATGGGGGACAACAGCAAGAGCGCAAGCTGGCAAAAATTTGGGAGGGGAGGAACATTCATTTTTCAAAATTATTTTGAATACTTATTTTGCGTGATGAACTTATTATAAGAGATTTATCAAGTTAATAACCTATAGGATTTGAGGAGGGGGTCATGACCCCCCCTCGGATCCCCACTGGTACAGTTGTTTAGGAAATATATTGTTGATGTCAAAAAATATCTCTTTCCATTCAATTTTGGGGTAAACAGCACAAACCCTGCAAATCTGTGAAGACTTGGTGCATGCGCAACTGTTTTGTGGTTGAGAAACACTTAATTTTTGACAACAAATTATTTTGTTGTAGAAGTGGGTTTTCGAAAATATGTTTAAGGATTGTATTTATGTGCGCCATGTCAGAAAGATGTGGACACTTTTTAAGAAACAATTAAAAGTTAAAAAACGGTCTTTTTGCCGTTGTTTTTATATCCTTCTTTCTTAGCTTGTAGAAAAAAATATTCTTAATAAAAGTTATTTAGAACGATTTTTTTTTACCATAATGAACATGCAATTTTGGAAAATACTAAGATTTTCTTGAATAAATTTGGAAAATATGTGAAAATTTTGAATTTTAGCTTGATGCAGAAGACACTCTAAGTTTATCGAAACTCCTGAATATGGCAGATTTTCATAGCAGTCAGGAAGTTCACTACTTTAAAGAAAATGTATTTTTTTCAAGATTAGGATAAAATTGATATATTTACTGTACCAAATTTTAATTTTAAAAACTTCACATTTCCCAGAAAATTTCCCAATATTTGAGAAAATGTGTTAATTTTCAAAAATCTAATGGCATCAATTTTCTAGAAAATTTTATTCTAACCAACTTGTTTTCTACAAAAACTATTACCCATTTTGCAAAAAACGCTTAATTTGAACTAATCAATTAGAAGCAATAGATTTTAAATATATATGATGTTTGTAACTAAAGTCCAAAATTAAGGTGTGTGTACTGCACCATTTATCAATATGTATATTGAAACCACTTAATTCTCCCACACCTTGTGTAAATGAAGTGAAAACGATAATAATTCTGGTGTAGTTTATCTATTATCACTCTTTCTGAACATAATCAAAAAATTATATATTTATATCTACAAAGAAACTGTACAATGAAACTAAATGTGTTTAAAAAATATTATAACGATTTGTATTCAGTCCTTGTTTAATTAATTTCAGTGCGAAAATTGAGAAATTTTCATTTTTACTCACTATATCGCGAATGGATCAATTTTTTATCATAAGAGTTTAAAGTTTAACGCAGATTGTGATTAATGGATTTTCTGGAAATGGATGCTGTATGGTTGTCCGATATATCCTAAAATTTCAGATAACTATTCGTCAGAACTAATTATGAAAGAGAGTATCCCAAAAATGCACTAAAATTTGGTATTATTTAGAATAATTTAATTCACCTAATTACAGCTCAGCATGACTTTTGCCTTCTGTTTTATCAGACTCTTTTTCCTCCTGGATCTTTTCCTCTTCCGGTTGCTCGATAACCGCTGGTTCTTCCTCGTTCGTTATTTCCTCAACCGGAATAATCTTTTCCACTTGTTCTTCCTCTTCGTTTACAGAATCATTTTTCCCCGTGGTGTTTCCATCAACTTTTTCGCTTGCCGGTGTCTCCACTTTCTTCGGTCTCCACATCTTGATTTTGTTCACCAAATATTTCACCTCCCTATCGAGGGCCGCCATTTTGTCCATCAACATCTTAACTGTTAATTTGATTGGTTCGTTCTTTTTGGTGGCATCTTGCTCTTTGACCATCTTATCCCGCCATTCTGCTGTTTCTGCAATTAATTTCTCCAACGTTTCTACTTCCACGTCAGTGAAAACCTCTTTCTCAGGATTTAAGGCCTTTGTCAGATTCTTGGCTGACAGCAAGAAATGCGAGGAGTGGTTCAGCATTTGGTGAAGGGCTTTCAACGCCTCTGGACGTTCTTTGTGTTCCCAAACTCTCGAAAACAGATCCCTAGTTAATGAATGTAATTCGTCCAGTTTTTTCTCGTAAGTTTCCGAATCAGCGTCTGACCCATCATCGTACAACCAATCAGATATTTGACTACAAGCCGAACGGATTTTTTCAATTTCCTCATCAGTAGACGCTTGGGTGTATTCGTCTTCGTAGAGTTTGTTTTGTATATCGATGACGAAACTTTCGAGATTGTTCAGAGCAGTTGCTCGACGGTTGAGTTCTTTCTCGGCGTTGTTCAACTTTTGCAGTTTCTGCGCAGAAGCTGATAACTGTTTCTTGTTCAAAATATCGATCGATAGAATACTCTCTTCGGCTGTAAGAGGTTCTTTGATGGTTACCACTTTCGGTTTAGCTTCTTTTGTTTCGGTAGCGTTCTTGGCTGTTTCGTTAGCTTTTTTCTCAGACTCAGATGTCTTGTTGGTATTCTCTTGATCCTGTTTTTCATCTGATGGTTTTTCCTCTATTGGTTTTTCTTCCTCGGGGGTTTCCGTTACGGGTTTTTCGGTATCACCTCCAAAGAATTTGCTGAACGTATTGCCTAAAATGAAAGTAAAAATAAATGACTGGTGGAATATTAAATTCAGATTTCGACTTCACTACATCTAGCAACATATAACTGCTGCACATTGTCTTCAACTAGAATTGGAGGATTGGAACAAAAGGCAGCAAAATTGAAATGGAATATCAAGTGAAATCTATAGGAAAATCTAAGAACTAATAGCATCTGAATCAGGCAACCTGCTAGTGAAATAGGACTACTCCTCATCCACAACAAGATTGTTGAAATTTTCGCTACATCCGATCTGGTCAGTGAAAATGAACTCAAAAGCACTTAAAATACATTATTGGCAAAATAAGAAAAAAGGAAGATCATCAAAGTTATCAATAATGACAGGTACATTAATTCATTACATTCAAAAGTTAATCACAGAAACATTAATTGATTGGGCATTAGTTAAATTCACTCACAGTGAATAACAACAGAGAACATTCTTCTTAAAGCAACTGTTTCTCCAGGTAATTCTTATTAATTTTTAATCATCGAATATTTGTTATGTTATCATCCTAGCCTTTCCATAAATCAGCAAAAAAAAATATATTGAAGAGGTTAATTATACTTCACTAAATGTGATAATTTGAAATAAAAAATCACGAAATTTAATAAATGTAGACATTTAAAAGTTTTTTTGCATCCCTTAGGCTGTTGTGTATATAGTTGTGAAACACATCATATTGAAAATGTTTTGAAAATAGAACTTATTTAATGATACTTGATAGTTGAAATCATTCATTTAGTAGGTAATTTTTGGAAAATATGAAATTTTTGAACATACGCACAAGTATAAGTATACTTGTAGTATTTCTTGCATTTTGTATATAAACATAAACTAAAATTAGATGTTTCAAATCACTTCAATATTGTTAAAACTTCTTTACAGCATGATAATAGATTATTTTGTCTATTCATGGGTTTTCTCTCCTCCAAATTTTTTTTTCCTGTAACAGATAAGTATTTAAAAAATTGTATATGTAGAACAAAGAGTAGTAAGGCAATTTCGTAAAATTGCCCGGATTACTGGTTGTCTGTACAGAGATTCTTCCTCACAGTTTTTCTGAGAGAAAGAGATGTCTATAAAATGATCAAATTTTTTGACAAACAATAAATTCAAAATCAAAGCGAAAATTTTTTAGAAAAAAACCTCGAAAACAACACTAAACGATTGACAACGACTCCAGACTCGGAGTTGAAACGTCTCCATACACAGATAAGTATTACACAATATACAATACATTACTTATATACAGGAATACTGGTTGATCATTTTATAGACATCTCTTTCTCTCAGAAAAACTGTGAGGAAGAATCTCTGTACAGACAACCAGTAATCCGGGCAATTTTACGAAATTGCCTTACTACTCTTTGTTCTACATATACAATTTTTTAAATACTTATCTGTTACAGGAAAAAAAATTTGGAGGAGAAAAAACCCATGAATAGACAAAATAATTCAAGACCTCCTCAACAATCTTTTCGAAATTACTAATGATAATAGATATTAAGCATTACAGAAAGACAAGAATCAACAGAATGTAGTGGGTTGCAGTTTAAAAATTAAATTATCCTTTTTGCTGTTAAACCACAAACAAATTATTGAGAAGGGCAGGCAGCATTACTTTCCAGTTTATTTTTTTATTACTTGAAAGCGAATTATAACGTAAAGTGGGCTGTTTTTTGGGACATTCCTAGATTTATGGCTGCTTCTAGTCACCTAGTTTCTCTTAATTAATAGTTCTATGAGTTTAAGTCAGTCTAGGTAAGGATCGACAGCCATTTTTACCGAGAAAATAACAACGAAAGGTAGTATGCCAAGGCTGTGTACTGTCTACAATGTTGTCCAACAACTACTCTGAGTTTGTGATAAGACAGATGTTTGACAACTTGACAATGTAAGACTTGTTGACGACATTGGACTTATTGGTGCTTCAGGAAAAAAAATTCGGCCAACTGTTAAAATGAGATCCGGCGGTTGCTAACAACATTACAAAATCCACCAAGATGCTGGTTCAGTCTAGTGTCATCTCTATTTTTTATATGCCTCTGAAACTTGGACCGTCTAAGACGCAGATCATAGGACACCACTTTTGAAATGTTATCTTGGAGGAGAATGTTAAGACTTCCATATATCTACTGCATACCAAATTAATGTCTCTATATTGAGGAAACTTGGTAATTCTAGACAACTATCCCTCACAGTGTCAAAACGCATGTCATGTTCTAATTGGAGGACGTCGTGGCCGTTACCCTACATGCTGGGTAGATGCGGCGAAACAACTACTAGATATAACTATCACAAGAGCCACCAAGTTGACAGTAAAGTTTCTTGAGAATACTTCAGCCAATACTTAGTGCTTTTACAAATTCACATCATGCCCTACATCATGATGATGATGATGAAAACTTTAAAAATTAAGACAAAAACTTCTGACAGAAAATCATCAAGAAAATTCTACAGATATTCTTTCAGATCAAATTTCACATGAATTGCTAAGTAATTTCATAAGTTGCTTACCTAATTTAGACAATGTTCCTTCTTCCTCTTCCTCAGGAGTAACAGTTTTCTCCAAGACCAATTCCACGTTAATTAATTTGAGCACACCTGACTCATCCATACCAAAATGCGCTTTGATTCCCTTACTATCGATATTATCTCCGCTATTTTTTCTGAAAGCCTCAGCCACTCCAGAAAGTTGGTACTCAGCCAAATTGACTTGTTTGATATTTTCGATTTCGCTCTGAGGTAAGTAATCCAAGTCGGCATAATTTACGCTGAAGTTGAAGTCCGTCGTGTGTTTGTTGAAAGTAATGATCTTTTTCTGAGGGTAGGGATTCATGAGACCGAAAAGCGTTCGTTTCACCTGTTTGATTCCGTCGTCTGTGGCCCTCTCGAACACCACTTGGATCGGGTAGATGACTGCGTCTTTGGTGAGGAACTTGGTAACTTTGAAACCCGTACTTAGATCGGCGGCTTTGTAAACAGCACCCATGGCAGCAGCTTCATCTGTATTTAAGTTTTTGGACAGTTCTCGGGTCACTGCTTTTTGTAGGTGTTCTTGAACCTGTTGGAAACAAATTTGTAAATGTAATGCGAAAATTAAAAAATACATATATTTTGTTTTTTATTTTTACATTATTCACCTGGGGTCACATTCTGTTCTTGTTGTGAATCAACATGTCTTTGTGGGTTATGGGGCATGCCCTACTTATCATGCAGGCTCAGTAAGTGTCTTAGATAGAGACTATGGAACTGGGTGGGGTATAAGTGTCAATATCATACAGTGCTTTTGAGCTATGGGTCAAAATGAACAAATACGTAAGTTGTATCTGCTGTTACTATTGTTGGCCATGGTGTAGGCATGGGATCACATGACATTTGTTTCAAAATTCTTTTATTTGACTACTACTGCATAAATAGCTGTGTTTTAGTTTAATTTATATTTAAATGAAAAAAGGTTTGTTATCATAAGAAAGGCAGCAAGATATCCTTGAAATTTTACTTAAGGAGCAACAATTTTTTTAAAATTATTCTTTTACAATTTTATTAAATATACTACAATTGTAGGATTACAAGTAGATTCTTAATAATTCTATTTTGTGTAGTAATTAATCTACTACACAAAATAACAAAGTTAGTTTTATCTTTTATTTTAACAATTCAAATGAACACAGACCTATAAATTCCTAGGTCTGTGCAAATGAACATATGAATGTTTCTTAATCTTACATTAACTCACAATTTTTTAAATTCCTAAAAATTAAGATGGTTTGATGTTGCAAGACAATTTGAATGTTTTTGTGAATGGTGTATATTTGTTTTCATAGAAAGCCATATGTTTAATCTTTGTAGATATATAAATATTTTTAGGTATATCTTTTAGTCACAATACCTTGTTACTATTTACTTACGTAATATGTTATGTATATCCATATTATCGAAAAAAGTCCTTCCATGTATTCTGGACTATCCATTCAATAACAAATGAAAGTAAGACTTTACATGACCAATGATAAAAGGATATGCATCCATAATAGTGTTATTATAGACACATAATACCAAAAGTTTTTTAACAAGAACAGAAGAGAGAACCACCCTAGTTCCTCATTGAGCATATTAGGGGGTTAAAGCAGAATTGATAAATAAATATGTTGTAAACCTAGTGTCAAAAACAAAGAACAGTAACAGGGAGGGAGAGATTCTAAAAGGCAAAACTTGATGTGATATGTTTTATGAATACCCTAAGCAAGTGTTTTGTTGTAAAATTTTATCACACTCAACACATCATTCATTCTGATTATTGAATTTAAAATGATCTACTTGAAAATAAAGAAGATGTCAAGGACCTAGAAATATGTTTTGGTAGTCTTTGAATTTTAACTTCCATATCACCAATAGGGCATTAAAATTATTAGGCTTTGTTAGGAGAACTCTAGAGGATTTTAGTAGCATACCTTGCTTCAAAACTTTATTCTGCTCCTATATAAGATCAGTTCTAAAATATGCATGTCAGATGTGGTCTCCACATTGTGCCCATTTTATAGATCAGATTGAAAAGTAAAGAGATAGAGGTTTGTGGGCATTCCAAAAGAAGAAATGTTGTATATGAAAAGACTCTGAAGTCAATTAACTTGTTATCTCTACAGGATAGAAGATATTATGCTGATATGAGAACTGTTTACAAAATCATAAATAGCCTAATTGATTGTCTTCAACTATTGACTATAATAAATATAAATGGCCCAAAAAGAACTCTGAGAGAGTACAATCTATTTGATGTCCTTTTGAACACAACAAAGTATGGTGACTCATTTTTGTTAACAAGTTTTGGCAAATGCAAATAACTTTATATATTTATGCTTTGCAATATCTTTAATTATATTTATTATTTTTAATGTTTTCTGACATTCAGGAAAAATCTTGAAAAGATAGAACCCTAACTCTTCTCAAATTCAAAACAAATCATTCAAATTCAAATGTGACTCTCTAAATGTTTTGAATTAGTTGATCTTTCACTTGGACTCACTTGAATCATGTCTAATCATCTTCTTGTCTAATCATCTTCTTGTCTGTACTCTACATGTGACACCTGTTTTCCAACTCTCGAATGTATTTTTGCCTCCTGATAACAAATCTGGTGTCAGAATTTGACCCATACATCACAATTTTTATTAACATCACATTTTTTATTAACTTCATAATAACATGAAAAAAATCTGAAATTTTGATGGTTTTCCACGAGGTCAAAGAAAATTGTGACATTTATGTTAAATTGTGACACCAGATTTGTGATCATGAAGCACAAGTATGTTTAAACTTATGTGTGACCTTTAGAGTACACACAACTTTTTTATTCCATTATTGGAATATCTGAATTAATTTAGAAAAGCCAATAAACTCAAAAAAATATAATAATCCCAAGTTCCACTTAAGAATCCTAGATGATATTTGAGATTTTCGATAAAATACATCTTTTAAAAACAACTATTTAATTCTATGTTCGCTATGAAAAATTCTTACCTTTGGAACTCTAGTACCAGCTCCTACAAGAACAACTTGATTAACAACATCCATGGTCAAGTGAGCAGTCTTCAGAGCTTGTTCTACAGGTTTACTGACTCTTTCAAACAAATCCTTACATAATTCTTCCATTTCTTCTCTCTTCACCAATAACTTAAAATCTTTCTCATCCAACAACCCCTCAACTTGAGCATAATGTTCAGCATTGGCTGACAAAACATTCTTAAGCCTTCCAGCCTCTTTGAAAAGTTTTGCCATTGCTCTTGGATTCTTGAACACATCATTTTTTGTTTTTTTCATTTCATTAAATTTTTTGCCAAGGTGATCTCTAAGTCTAATTTGAATTTCCAGTCCTCCTAATGTACGGTCAAATCCAACACCAAGAATAGTCAGTTGTGGATGGGTTTCTACATACCCTCTCTCCTTTATTTTAACTGTTTGATAACTTACAAGTGTTGCAGTTGTTGAAGATGCACCCATGTCATAAAATATCACATACTGGGAAGTTTCATTAAAGGTTTTTGTTCTGAATATGCCATAATTTAAAGCTACTGCTGTATAATCGTTTATGAGCTGCAACACTTTCAGATCAGCTAATTCAGCAGCTTGCATTAAAGCCTTTCTTTCAACTTGGTTGAAAAACCCTGGTACTGTTAACACACATTCTTTGATTGGTTGTTGTGCACCATTCTCTGCAAATTCTTTTGCTTTTACTAATAACTGGGCTACCAATTCTTCAGGAGTAAAAGAAGTTTCACTGTCTAGCCTAAATTGAATGGTATTTCTTTCCGGATCTTCTATAATGTCATAATATGGGAAGTGTTTTTGATATAACTTTACTAAAGGATGTTTAATGTCTTTTCCCAAAAGATCTATAAAGTAACCAAATGCTTGATTTGGAAATCTTAAACCAACTGTTTGGGCATCTTCACCAAATAACCTAACATTATCTCTAAAACTTATGATTGCTGGTGTTTTCCTTTTGGATTCTTTATTTAAGGCTATTTCCATAGGAACCCCTGGGGATACTATTCCAACTTTCATCCATTCTGAACCCAAATCTACAGACATTACAGCTAAGCCATGTATAAGAGGTAATGCTATACATAAAGTGAAGACACCTAGTGAGAGTGCTATCCGATTCATTGTCTTCTGGAAAAAACATAAGGATTTACTGTTACACATGAGGTTAAGTTAAAAATTCATGCGAAATGAGTTTTCTTGAATTACAATCTACTTACCTAGCGTTCAGTATGAAAACTTAGAAGACAAACTTCAGCAATGAAACTTTATTGTTAATTTAAAAACACGTCAGAAATTACTATTTCAATATTTGAAAGTTTACAAATCGGAACTTTACACGACATTAATTGAGACGTCAAATCTGACTTTTGACATTCGCCGTGCCGGCTTTCAGTGTGGCCAGATACGATTGGTCCAAATTGTTCACTACGATTGGACTGGAATTTCTTGTGACAGATTAGTCTCATTCGTTTTCTGTGATCAGGTTACTCCATCATCAATGAAGTTAAACTAATTTTGTGTAGACAACCAACATTACATGCGGTGAAAGTTTTGAAACTGAAATTAGGTTTATATGTGATGGAAACGATACATGGCGGTCGATATACGTGGATTATTTACGTATGTAACAGAGTTAATTTCCAAAACTTCAAGTGAAATATCTTAACAATTTCTCCCTTTGGTAACTTAGAGCATACTTCTGGAGGTAGCCTGCAATGTGGAAATATCGTGCCAAGTCAATAACATACTGCATGCTTAGATCATCTACCTACAAGCTCTAAGACTGTACGTATCTCATTGAATGCAGCTCTCTACCAAGTGAAGCCTTCTCTACTTCTCTATTGCCCTCCCTTTCTAGCCTTGACACGATATTTGTGCATTGCAGGCTACCTCCACAAGTACAAGCGCTATGTTTGTTAAAGACCAGTGAGTAAGTATGTTTGCATAAAGGTAAGGACTTAAGATGTGTAAGGACCATAGAGATAATTCCTGTAACTTCGCATCACTTGCTTTTGGTTTAGAGAGGGGGGGGGGCAAATTTTCAGGTTGTCGGTATTATTCGGGTTTAATAATTTTAGACAATTTGTTGAAATCCTTTGTAATTAGCTGCTGAAATACGGTCGCCAGTAAATTCCCGATGCGAGTGGGAAATTATATAAACTAGTGGTCATCCAAGAGATGAAATCGACCGTAGTTATATAGCTTGAATGTTATTGAGGTTCTTTTTTTCAGAACAATGGCCCTCTCTAGCGACGGAAGTTTAAGTGTTCGGCTATTATTGCGAAGATGGTGCTATCGGATATAATAATTTCTCAATATTTAATACGGGTTCAGCAAAAAAGCGAAAAAACATCGATTGACTTAATATAGGAGAAAAGTGTACCGGACCGGTTTGGTTGTACACGTTGTAAATTTACATTTTATTACAATCCATTGGCCAGGATGTCAGACCTAGACGTTTCAAATCGAACAAAAATATAGTTTACGTAATTTTGCGTTTAAGATCAACGTGATGTTTAACTGGTCAGAATTTAAAAATATTTACACGCTTTTAAGTTAAAAAGAAAATTTGCTACTATTGTATTTCAATGGTAGGAATCTTTATAGATCAACATGTCTACATAATAATTGGTTTACCTGACCTGCGCTTACACTCCATAAATCACAGATCAAACACCCATAAATGTGCTTACATAGCAGGGTTAATCTGTAATGAATGTGTACGTCCCCAAAATCTCCAAAAACTGTCATAACTTGAACGTACGGCAAATATCAAGAAAGAGTTATAGATCTTTACTTCTTTGAAGGGACTCTTCTTACTGGTGGACTTTCTTCAAAACAACCACATCTCCGGATTTAGAAGAATAGCATATACACTACCGTGACCTATTTTTTGGACAGAATGGAGGGCCACCACGCTACGCTTTATTGGCGTTACCCGTTGGTGCTTATTTAGATGAAGTTTTTGTAAATCGTTGGATATGTAGAAGATGAACTACTGAGTGAACTGTCAAATCGCCCGATTTAAATCCTTCTACTTTTTCTTGTGAAGAAACTTAAAAAGTTAAGTATACGTGACTCAACTAGCAAATTTATGCATTTATTGATCGTGTTGGTTATCATCAAATTGTTGCCGACGCCCTATTCAAATATTTAATTCAGAGAGAAATGTTTAATGTTTACGATTATTTCTTATATAAAAATATCCTTGTTACAATTATTTCAAATTCTTCAATGCAAAGGAGGTGTTGACATTTGAAGAAATCAAGGGCGTACCGCATAGGTGAACCTTCTCTGCTTCCCACTAATTTGCTTAGGGAGTCCAAGTCTACTACAATCTACCCCAACAAAGTCAAGCCTCCCCCAGACGACAATACCTGATCCGACACTGAAGTACTGTATATGTAGTTGGTAAAATTGGGTGAGAATATACTAAACGATAATAATGCAATTGTTTTGGTTAGTGGCCAAATATTAAAACTGCATTTTCCTTTTTTTCTGATAACTTACCATAACCACATAACTCTTTTAATCAAAATCAGAAAATTCATATTTATTTAATAAACTATACACAAATTTCCTGTAGTTTATTTTCCTATAAAAACCATACATCATAATTAGGGAGTTTTAGAACTAATAGTGGATTAGTAGTTTAATTCATAATACCAAGTAACTTTAATTAAGATTAGGTTGACCGACTCCTATCGAAACTTGAGAATTTAATGAGGATTGCATTTAACATCCATCATAACATCTGTACCAATGATTCATTCTAAAATTTAAATAAAATGGAAAATATCATAAGAATTAAATCTGGGATAGTTTCGTAGATACACAAATATTAGTAAAATGGTAAAAAGTGCATTAAAATTTGCATATATTTTAAAATAATACTTCCGCCGATCTGGCGACGAGGGGTTGTAAAAAGATAAAGAGAACAAGAAGGTAACGACTTGAAAACAACAATGAAAAATCATAAATACAAACCTTATCTATTGTTCTGGTTTTTGAAAAACTCAAACTACTATAAAGAAAAATAAAATAAGGGTTTTTTGTATACATGATTTGCTACAATTGGGACAATGTAGTTTAATGATGAAAAAAAGTATCAGCAGACTGGTATGGTCTTGAAAGGTACACATCTTATGCTGCACCATCTAGTGACTAAAGATTTAAATCCTCAATAAGGAAACGCGTTTTTAGTATTATGGGAATAGATAGACCACCTTCTAATCTTACACGGTGCTCAGCAAGCAGTAAATTTGAAACGATAAGTGTTCGCTAATAATATTGAAGAGAATTTTGGCTCTCTGCTACTAGATGACTCTCAGTCTATATTATTTTACAATTAGGAGTATGCAGCGTTGTCTAATTTTCTAAAAAATAATGGAAGTAATTGAAACCTCCCACTTTGAAATATATTTAAATATATTTCCTACGATGTGGCTATGTCTCTATATTATATATTTAATACATTTTTCTTGTAATGATAGTTGCATACATCACCTTCCAATTCTTACCAAACAAACTTAAGTACAGCATTCTTGACAAAATTTCACATTTCACGTTCTTTTGAATTTGTTAGTATATTGTGATGATTTTGAATATTATCACTAAATTGTTTAAGATTAAAAATGCCACATTGTATTCTTGCTTAAGGGGGTCCTCATAATTTAGCAGCAATAAACACTAAATTCACAAACATTTGATAATTAGTTTTGACTAAACAACGATGTGTTTCAGTAGTCTCTCGTGTACTTTTTCAAATTTATCATGTCATAGAATAAGCAAATATAGTTAATAATCTAGTTAGTTATCATTGTATTTGTGAAGATCTTCATGTACTATTACAATTTCGGAAGTACATGAATAGTTGAACACAAGCAGTCAAAATTAAAAATTACATCTCGGAAGCATTTTCTGTTCCTCACGTGTAATACTATAATTTTTGTGCTGAATCAATTTGAATCTGGTTTCAGTGATGTTTCGAGTTGATCACAGGCTAACACTTACGTGTTTATTTCAACTAGTTTACAAATATAACATATATATCACTGTTAGTGTGTTTCGTTTTCATTTATTTAACGCAAATGAGATTCCTGTATCTGTCAGCCAGTTTTATATAAAGTTTCGAATAACTATCGTTAAAAGATATGCACTTTTCTACGTTAGGAGGTTAGTCTAGTATTAGTAACTTATTAGTCTTCAGTCTGTCCTTAATTTTTATTCATTACATATGTATGTTTGTATGGGTAAATTTTAGTACATTTTTGTTACTATCTTTTAAACTAATTATTTTTAAAATACGAAAAAAAAAATATTTGTGTTCTTCAGAATGAATTCTTTTGATATATTACATTATGCGTTTGAAAATATTTTAGTTTTTCATTTAATTCTATAATTTGCCCCCTAAAATTACCATTATGAGTTTCTCATTATTCTTCCTGTAAACTTTGGGCAATGTCCATATTTCCTTTTTTTCAAAATTGGGCTCAATAGTTTCGGTGAAACGGGGGAATGGTCTATTAAAAAAAATTCCCTTAAAATCAAAATTTCTTTATTTGCGATATGTATTCCTGATCGGGTCACCAAGCCTTACACTAATACCTAACCTTTTCCGCCCAGTAGTTTCGAAGAAAATTGCGGTAATCAGAAAGAGTTAGAAATCAAGAGTGATATTACTATAGTTTCCGTAGGTATATTAGTTATACGCCGCCCTAAAAACAATCGATATATGGAAAAATAATATACATCCCAGGACTGACTGTACTTTTATATTGCATAAAAACACAGAACTACGACCAGGATAAGGAAATTGGGTATTCTAAAATCCAATATTATAAAGTTATAGTTTTTACTGTATGAGTTAGACTCTAGGACAATTTTTCTGCTAAGTTTGCCCCTCCCTAAACCAAGAGCTGGGTACGCCCTTGATTATTTACCATCATATTTGGTCTTTATTATATTTTATATAAATACGTTACATTTGTGTTTTGAACATGAAAATTTTAAGCCAGTTCTTGATAAGAAGGCTTTTCTAATACTGGTGATTATAGATTGAAATTAAATATATTCGGCTTGTATCTATTATTATGCATTTTGGGGTAGTTTGAGACTAGATAATTCCATTTTTTTTTATTTTAATATTTATTTAAATCTTATTGTTGTTTCATTGTTCACACTGTAAGGTTGCATCAAAACTTATTGATTTTGAAAGACACAATTAAAAAGAATTCCGTCAAGTGAATTAAAAATTAAAGTATACTCAAAAGTAACGATTTCAAACGAAAAATCAAAAGTTCTGATATTAACAATCTCTAAATACAAAATGATGATTCCATAGTGCGTTGTGGAACAAAATAAAACGGAATTTGATGACAATGTTCTACATGTGATTTAGCCATGTGTGGCCGTAAAAAAAATCTTAATGTTTTTCCCCAGGTAGTGAGAATCTAGTGAGATGGGGTTGGAAATATTTAATAATTCATAAATTACCATTACTCAGTCTTGTAGTCTATTAGGATATCTCTTAAATAACATAATTATTAAAACACATATTTCTCTTAATTTGAGGTTCAAATGGTTATCTGAAATGGTTCAGTGGTTAAGCTTTGTTGTGACACCAGAGCTTGTTTTTTTTTGTACACACTAACATACTGAAGTGTTTGATAACCATTAACCACTATCTGGTAGATATTTTAACAATAATAATTAGTTTTATGTATTTATTCAGATTTCTTAATGACGTGTTAGTTTTTATCAACTTAGTTAAATAATTAAAATTCATGGTGACAAGTTAACTATTCATTCAAAATACAGATCGATCGAAGTTTTGACTTAACCATAAATAGACATGCCAATAATCATACCTTTTCCATTTATCATAACCTTCACACACTGACTTTACAATCCACAATAGTTGACACCATCCTCACCAACACAAGCTTGCAGCATAACATAGTATGTTTCATAGACTGGTTACCATCCCATTACCAAAAACTCACTTTGACTTTGACATAATAAACTGTATTGCTGTCAATAACTCAACCTCAAATTATTGACAATAGGTTAAATAAAAATAAAATAAAAAGGCTTTAAATGAAGAATATCGATTCCTAATTATATAAAATTATCACATTTATCGGTTCTCCCTCTTAAAAAATAGCTCAATTTTTATTAAACAGGAACATTCATACAGTTTTTAAAACGGATAACAACTTAGACAAACATATAAGAAATAATAAAGATAAAATTAACAAAAATAAGAACTCCAGTATCTATAAGTTGACATGTGGTAGTTGCCCTAGTTTCCACCTCGGTCACACTGAAAGATCATTCAAGACAAGATGTGATGAACATACCAAAGCTTTGGAGTGTCACAATTATAATAAGTCAACCATTGCCGACCATTTATTGAATGATAATCATGTACTTCAGAATACTTTCAAAGTCACTAGAAATTAAACAAGAACAAAATTTCACCATACCTCTTAAGAGATCAAACCGAAACCAATTCATCGCCATTACTTCATGTTTTATACAAACTCATTACAGGCATAATTTATGCCATCTGAACTCCTCAATTCCAATATTTTGTTCTTTCTTAATAGTGGTATTTATTTCCCTCCTACCTGTTTCAATATCCCATAACTTTAATAATCCTCTTAATAGCTCTGTAATTGTATCCCTATATTTCTTTATATTAGTTTTAGGCATTTAGCATTTAGTTTTACTTTGTATTCTGAAGAAGCCAGTAACCTGGTGAAACAATATTGTCAATAGCAAATAAATATAAGTGCAAATTACCTAAGTGTGTTTGTTTTAGTAAAAAATTGAAATTGTTTTTATTACATTTCTAATATCTAAGTTATTTGTTGCTAATCTGAGATAGGACTGGGCGAATTGAAAGATAAGATGACATTTTTCAGGTACTTTATTGCATTATCGATAAAAGTAAATAATGCCTAATGTACACATAGTATATAATTAATAATAATATAATAATTAATGAAATGGAAATATACAAGGGAGCTGATAATATGGTAAATTCTGAACGGTAACATTATTCTTTTGGTATCAACAAAAATAAAATTTACTTATTTATTAATTTTTTTATACTCTAATCATACATTTTTACTGAACAACCTTTTACAGTAAGCAATGAGATTTTTTTAAATATAAGTAACTAAAACATATAAACCTTGTGATAGCCAAGATAGAGTATATATGTACAAAAGGTTGTAATTCATAACTCTATCAAATTATCACTTGAATACAACAAAATTTATAACTAAAATCAATATAAACGCAATATTTTATTTACAATGAAACTAAACATATGGCAAAAACCCAATTGCAATACAAAAATAATCGAATAAATGTTGCTATGCAAAAATAATTTAACAAATAATATAAAAATAGTTGATAAACGATTTTTACACTAAATGAAAACGTAATGGACAGAAAAAGAAAACAATGCGCTTTAACTATTTATAAGTCATTATTATTCAAAAATATACATTATTATACAGTCTGTCACAAAGATATTCATAATTTTTTTTACTTATTTTTTACACATATATTGAATATTTTTGCGAACAACTGTACATAGGCATCTAATTTTCTAGGTGTGGGTATACACATATAACGGAAGGACACGAATTTTAAGCCACAAGATATTTTTATGATGCATCTAAAAGTTTGTAAGGAGCTTCACAAAATCTACGATACAGTTTTAAGCATCATTCTGTACAATGTTTTAACGATTTGTTTCTTTTGTTTTTTCGTTAAATTCATCTACGTCATATTTAAATAACATTGTATTATAATTTTTAATATCACAGATATAATTGCTCTTCACTTACAAGTTTCTGTAGGTCTAAAAATGCCTGGCTGAATATTGAAACATTTTGAATGTATTATACACTTATTTGTAGACATCTTCAGTCATAATAACACTGAAGAACGGGATTACATATTAATTTTGAGACGGTTGGTGTTTTGAAATATAGTCTTTGCTCACCCACGAGTTACGCAAATATTTTTACTGAAACTATAATTACAAAACTTTGTTAGATCACCCCAAGAACAAAATTAAAACCCAGACATGTGATAAATGGTTTCCGGTGTATTTTTGAGAGCTGAACGCCAATTCGTAGTCAGTATTTCTCTAACACATATCGGTCTTCAGCAGATGCCGCAATCAGTAATTCTGCCACATCCTGTATATGTCCCAGGTAGTTTTTCTTTTGTATGGTTAAATTAATTTTTCTTACGACAGTTTCAGTGGAGACATGTTCTGCCCATAACATTTTGAGCATTCTGGGCAATGTTCAAATTTCCGTCCAGGCTCTAGTTTCATATAAAAGTATAGAGTATATTATAGTTTTCAAAAACTAATCTGAAATTTGGTGATAATGTGGTGTTTGTTGGTAAGTTGAAAGGAATACATTTCTTGCTTTTTCTAAGCGGCATCTTATATGTTTATCGATTCAAATTTGAATTAATCAATATCTTGGTGTTCACATTTGGGTTCTTGGAACAAATCATCATTTTTGTTTACGATAGTGCTTAATGTACACAGAACTTATTAGTATGCTGATTTGATCAAAGGGTATTTCAGAGTCTATGAGGCTCCTATTTGATATTCACATTTTTAAGTAGTATATTAAGCACAAGCAAGTCCGCAGCCAGAAATATGCTCTAGCATTTTTTTTTGAAGATGAGCGAATTGGTTTGGACCGCATAAATTATTTTTCCATTCATGTATTGCCTGTTAATAAGAAATGTATGGAATAAAAAAATATTTTAGATGAAAAATGCCAATTTGTTAAAAATGAATCTTCAATCTCAAATTTCGGAGGGGTTTTCACCACTGGCTATGGCTATGATCCGGAGTATTGTTTCTCTAGATCCAAAATCCAGGCTGTTGTATCAAAGTGTTTTGGACAACTGTGCAAGTGGTTCAAGATAAGGACTTTTGGGTATGGTATGTATCTGAGCAGGAAGAAAATTAAGATATTATGAACAATTCCGAAATTTTTATAAACTCCCAAGAAGGAATTTGGAGCCTTATAACCAATTTTGTTTAAGGAGTATTTAGGTTTAGCAATCCCTAAATTGGTGGTATCAAGAACAGCTAGCTTGGGGTGATCAATTTTCTAGATGGGATAGAGCTAAGAAAACCATAATCCATAAAAATATATAACCTTAATTTGGGTGACATGTTATGCTATTGATATATAGCATCAATTGCAAACCGTTAGTTTAGATGTATAGAAAAAGACAATTTTGGGTTGACTGGATTTCGAGACAGCATAGCGAAACTTCTAATCTTGATCAGATCTGCTGTCAAGAGAGTAAAACCACATTCAAAAGTAATTTTTTTTGTGTTTCTTAGATCTTGGTGATAATAAATTTTGTCTTTCTTATGAATATTTTGATTGTTATTTTGTTTTAGTCACTTTGTTTCCAGTAATGGACACTGCCTAAAAACCTAAAGGCCAAATAAGAAAACAGTTTTTTCACAATAATAATAAAGCCATTAGCAGCGATGGATCCAGAAAAAGTGACTACTAGGGGATACAAATTGTTGGTAAGGTTTTTTTGAAAATTTTGATATAAGTTTTTGTAGTATCATTATTACAATTTATCCTATATCTTGGGTTACTGTGGAGTATTTTGGATCAATAGTCACTAGTGAAAATCAAAAGTTTTGTGGCTTGGAAGTGACAAACAGAAGCAAAATTATTGTTGAATGGGTTATGTATATGTCCCTGAACATTTTATTGAATTAGATGAAAAAATGGCGATCTTAAAGATTATTACAAAAATCGAACTTAGCTAACTAAGAACCTACTAGGTACACGATATTTTATCCATACGTGTAGAAACGCATCAGGATTACCTGTGAAGATCAAACAGTAAAAAGATTGCGTAAATTTCATAAGACTTATTTGTCGTAATTTTCTGTTATAACAACAGATGCTGAGTGAAGCAAAATAATAATGCTTGCAGATGAATAGATTCCCACGATCACAATCATAATCAATTTGAAATTTACGCCTGTTAATAAACACTAACAAGATAATACCTTGTATACTGAACATAGTTGCTTACATATACTTTTTCATACATTAAAGTGCATTAGTTTACACATTTATTAAAAATACTTGTGTCGGTAGTGAAAATAACGGTGAAATTGTTAGAACAAGCGATACTGATTACAAAATTGTAGGTGAAAGGCAACTGTTTATATTATATTGGGGGCATTCACAAGTATAACAGACTTTGTAAACATAATTATAATTCATTTAGGACATATGTATGAATGCATACAAGGGTTTCAATATCCAGAGAATATGAAAATAATTTTCTATCAACATTAAAATTTTCATTGTTACATTATTTTGAAGGGGTTTCGAATAGAAATTTATACAGACAAGAAACGTGTAAGTGTTAAAAAAGTTTTGAATTTTTCAATATGATAGAATGCGGATCAATAATTATATGAACGGAATAATATTAAACGCTCTGTAATTGCTCGGTTGTTGTTAAACTTTTTTTAGAATTATCCTATAATCATTATGTTGTATATTATTAATATTTGCCAATTTTTTGGAAAATAATTTCAGAATATACAATATAAATTTAATTTATTACTATACAAACTAATTTATTACGTTTATTTTGGGATATTTTAAAAAATAAGACATATAGAGTGCGTGAGGTATGGGCTTGTACAGGACAAGCGGAATAGTAGTGTTGGCCGAGAGTGAAAGGAACAAGCACCAATTATAAGCGAGTCTAGATAGAGTTAGAGACGTCAACTTGGTTTTCTGTTTCGCTCACGGTGCGTTGTTTTTTCTCTGAACCCTTACATACCCATAGAGCATACACTTTCTGGAGGTAGCCCGCAATGCCCAAATATCGTGCAACGATAGAAAGAGAGGGCAATAGAGAGGGTAAGAGGCTATTTCACTCGATTGGTAGGTGCAGCCAATGAGTTCATTGGCTGCAGTTCCCAGTCAAGTCAAATAGCCTCTTGCCCTCTCTATCTTTATGCACTGCAGGTTACCTCTAGGAAATAGATGCTCTAAGGCTGAACCTGTCATACTCTATATTTAAATATTATCTTTATGAACATAACTGTTGTACACAAAGAGCTTAATACGTAGAGTGAATTAGGTATGGACGTTACTGTAAGTGGCAGTTAATAACAATAGAAAGAGAAAGAAAATATCAGGGAGCGCTTGCTATGTCTTTACCCTACCAATAGTAGGCGTCACCACTGACACTGACCAATCAGGAACGACACGCTTATTCTCTCTCTCTTTCTATTGATATTATATGAATTTCGCTACTTCACGCGTTCTACAGTATTAACCTCTTTGGTTGTACATTGTATGGATTTATGTTCCTTGTTTGTATTGTTCTGTGAATGACATAGTATCCGTTTACGGTAACTTTAAGAGCAAATTCTTCTGGAGGTAGTCTGCAATTCACAAATATCGTGACAAGACTAGAATGAGAGCAATGAACACTATAGCACTTGCCACGAAGTTTGTGCATTGCAGGCTATCCCCAGAAGTATAAGGTCTAAGAGGCTAACAGAAGAAAACTAATGATTTAAAATTATGAGTTACCTCCCGATTCAGAAGTGGGATTTCACAATAGATGCTTACAAAAATTATAAGAATAATATACTGAACAATGAGAATTGTGAAGAAATGCTAATATTATCACACAGAATAGCTACCTTACAGTCTACCATTTGGTCCAGACTGAAGCAGTTCAGGTGTTAGACCGAAGATAAGATGGCAGAACTGTCATAAATTGAGAAATCCTGTTTTAAGTATGGTAAGATTGAGAATCAGTTTTAAAATGTGGAATGCCAATATTTGAATTAGTCAGCATGTTGAGCCAGACAACAAAATTTAACATACTATTTTGATTAGGAAAATGATACTGGCCAATTTTGTATAGAACTATTAATTGACAGGGTTCGGCCAAATTGCTTAAATAGAAATAAAATCTAAAGAATTTATGACAAAAAATTCAGAGCAAAAAGCATGTGAGATTAGGCACCGTTAGTGGCAAAAAAGTGTTTAGATAATGACACATATTTGTGACATCAATTATGTTCTATGTTTTGTTGTTCTTTGAATAACAGAGTATCCGGTTCCGGTGATGGGAGCAAAAATAATGAATTAAGATTAAGAATTAAGTTAGAGTTAGGTAAAGATCTTTATATTATGATAAAAAGTTTACGTAAAAAAATGGTTCTTGTTTTCATTTACTACTGAGGTGCACAGGCTATCCGTACAGTGTAAAAACTGGAGTTTAACAAATTTTTTATTTTTGTATAGTAACAAATTACTACGCCTCCATTTATGTAAAGTAACTAGTTTTCAGCTTTAATATGAAATCATACGTAAACTGTCATGTGTAGTTTATACAGGGTGTCCCATGGTTCTAGTCTCGGATGATTGCGCAGTTATGATAGAAGATAGAATTTTCAAAATTTAGGGGTATAACTTCTCGATTGGGATCTATCCAGCTAAAATATTTTCAAGGATGTACCACTTCCGGTTATAGCGGAAGTTTATACCAACTTGCTTATTTCAAATGGAACACCCTGTAAATTATTGTATTTCTGAATTCTACGAGTAATTTTAGTACTAATTCATGTATAATACCCTATACTTAAATTCAGCCCTTTTCGAGTTATTCCAAAATCTTTTTTGAAATTCACATTTTAAGGCCTTCAGATAATTGCAAATTATACAACAACAAAGAGGAATTTAGGAAAACCATTCGTTGAGAGGGTAGAATAAACTTAGTGCTTCCAGAATCTGTGAAAAAAGTATGGACATTATCTACAGAGTGTGTACAAAAAAATCCCGAAAATTGAAATTTAAAATCTGGAAAAACTCAATTTTTTCAAATGGAAACCACTATTTTTTATATCATAATCAGATTCAGCATCGAAAATAAGAGGTACTTTGTGAATAAGTACCTATACGAAATTCTGATAGTTTTCGCCTTATTAAAAAAAAATAAAACATTTTCAGCATCTTTAATAAAAAGTAAGCTTAAGAACATAAATTGGCCATGACGGTTGCTAAGGACTCTACGAAAATGTCATTTTAACAAATGTTCGAAATTCTTTTAATAAATCAATTTCAAATTTTATTTAATAGTTCGTAAATAATGGTTGCAAATGCATTTCTTATTCTTAGTCTCATAAGTGAAAATTAACCAAAGGATTGATTCTCTGTTGCGATGTTAAAGAGTGCTATGAAATCATGACAAATGTCAAATATTACTAGTTAAATTATTATTATGTTATAATAAGCATTTCAGTATATTCTTACGTCAGTTCAGAACCTTGATATAAATAATTATCCTTAAACAAAATGAATTTTACGAAAGAAGAAATGGTGGACATGATATTTGCATTAGGTGAATATCAACGTAATAGCTTGCTCGCGTCAAGAGTGTATTACACGCAATATCCAGATCGAAGGCATCCAACTGAAAAGGCATTTACAAAACTTTATGAAAAATTTGTTGATTCTGGAAATGTTTCTTATGGTAAACGTAATGTTTCAAATAGAGTAACTACTGAAGAAAACGAATTTATGATAATGCAATCTGTGATGGAAAATCCACTATGTAGCGTTAGAACTATAAGCTATTAGTAAAAGTGCCGTTCATAGGGTTATAAAGAGGTACAAGTTTCACCCCTACAAAATACAAATGCACCAAGAATTGCTTGATACAGATTATGAAAAAAGAGAAGAATTTTGTAATTGGTTTAGAGTTAAAATGCAGACTGAAGCTGACTTTTCAACATATGTTTTGCTTTCAGACGAAGCCACCTTCCATAAAAATGGCTTCGTAAATAGACACAATTTTCATTACTATTGTGATGAAAACCCGAAAGGTTTTAAAACAACGTCTCAGACTAAATGGTCCTTAAACGTGTGGGCTGGTATTGTTGGGGGTAACGTTATTGGACCTTTCTTTTTTGATGGGACAATGAATGGAGCCAAATTCCTTGATTTCTTAAGAAACCAATTACAGCCGTTATTAGAAGACGTTCTATTAAACATAAGAAGTAAAATGTGGCTTTAACTAGACGGCTCTTCAATTCATTATGACAGAAGAGTTCGGCGATATTTAAATAGAAAGTTTAGTGATTGTTGGATTGGACGAAACGGATCAGTTGCTTGGCCTCCACGTTCACCTTGTTTAATCCCAACGGATTTTTTTCTCTGGGGTTACATAAAAGATATTGTGTATAAAGAGGAAGTAACGAGTAAAGAGAATATGAAAGAAAGAATAAGAAATGCATTTGCAATAATTGAACCAGAACTATTAAATAAAGTTCGTAATTCATTTATTAAAAGAATAAATAAGTGCTTAGAAGTGAACATTTGTTAAAATGACATTTTCGTAGAGTCCTAAGCAACCGTCATGGCCAACTTATGTTCTTAAGCTTACTTTTTATTAAAGATGCTGAAAATGTTTTATTTTTTTTAATAAGTCGAAAACTATCAGAATTTCGTATAGGTACTTATTCACAAAGTACCTCTTATTTTCGATGCTCAATCTGATTATGATATAAAAAATAGTGGTTTCCATTTGAAAAAATTGAGTTTTTCCAGATTTTGAATTTCAATTTTCGGGATTTTTTTGCACACACTCTGTAGATAATGTCCATACTTTTTTCACAGATTCTGGAAGCACTAAGTTTATTCTACCCTCTCAACGAATGGTTTTCCTAAATTCCTCTTCGTTGTTGTATAATTTGCAATTATCTGAAGGCCTTAAAATGTGAATTTCAAAAAACATTTTGGAATAACTCGAAAAGGGCTGAATTTATGTATAGGGTATTATACATGAATTAGTATTAAAATTACTCGTAGAATTCAGAAATACAATAATTTACAGGGTGTTCCATTTGAAATAAGCAAGTTGGTATAAACTTCCGCTATAACCGGAAGTGGTACATCCTTGAAAATATTTTAGCTGGATAGATCCCAATCGAGAAGTTATACCCCTAAATTTTGAAAATTCTATCTTCTATCATAACTGCGCAATCGTCCGAGACCAGAACCATGGGACACCCTGTATAAACCAGCAAACAAGAATGAGCAAAAGCAGAGGTTAAACGTTTTACATATTTGATCCACACTTCCATCTAACACAACTCCAAATATATCGCTTAACTTTAAGATTCATTATAAAAGAAAGGCTACGTTTCCAAAGATGCGATCAAATTGTGGTAAACGTTATTCTGAAGATCGCTGAACAAAGAAGCGTGCCCACAGCTAAAGGAGTTCGATTCAGATTCCATATTCTGAGAAGTATACCTCAGACGGGCTTCTGAAGGTGGGACGTTATTGTTCAGAAAATTAGTCACACTAAAGTCCGTTGGAGTCTTATCACAGGTCAGTCTGTCTTCATTGGTGGACGACTCGTTGTCAGCGGTGGCATCCAGTTTCATCCTCTTCGGCAACGGCTCATCGTCGACGACATTGACGTCTTCTTCGTCGTCGATGCACGTGAGCATGCGTGGCGTCGGTGGCATGTAAAATTGGGAGAGCACGTCTTGGACGTCACAGTCGTCCATTTCGTCGACTGTGCGTTTGGTGGAAGAAGTGAGTCTGCTAGAGTCTAAAGATTGAGACACAGTGTCTTCAGGCCGTTCGAAGGAACTAGAATCTGTTAGACCGTTCAGATTCTCCTCCACCATATTTAAAACTTCAATGTTTTTAGCTTTCACTTCATTTATTTCCTCTTCTAATTTAGCATCGAAGTCGTTTTCGACAACAAAATTCTCAGAAGTAAAAGTGCTGGTGTTTCGTTTGAGGTTGAGGTAACTGTCGTTATCGTAGCATCTGGGATAACTGAGCTGTTGCTTTTGGAGTTTTTCGTCCCTTGTTTCCTTCTGCAGTCTTTTCATGGTGTTGTTGATTAGAACCGAACGACATAAACTCGCTTCTGGATCTTCGATTCTTTTTAGTTTGTTTAAGCTGATCTTGAGGACCTTTCTGCGTTCCTCCTTTTGCCTATATTTGGCGGAGATCATTGATGGGCGGTTTTTGGGGGGACAGTATCCTGTCGGATAAGTTCTCGGTGGCCCGAAGATGTCATCGCAGTCGTCTGCTGTAGCAGTCGGTGGGGATTTCATTGTTACCTCCGATTCGATGATATCTGTAACAAAAGAAAATATGTTAGTCCATTGGCTGATTATATTTACGTGCAATAGTATTAAAAATTTACTATATAAAAACCTACAAAAAAAACATTCAGTATACATAATCCGTAAGTTCTTTCAAAACCTTATTATCTGGTTCTGAGTTTCTCAAGCCGGTTATTCTTTTTATTATCTGCAACACTGACTAAAAAAATAGTTTATCAGACCCTGCACCTGGATACTAGAACAGTTTGATAAATAAATCGTGAATATTTTGTCTTTGCTAGTAAAATTCATGTTTCCGTATTTTTTGTCACATTTCGCCTAAGTTTATTTAATCTTCTAATGTACTCAATGCAAAAAAATCCTGATTTTTCAAAATGTTTTACAAATATGTCACAATACAGGCATCGTAATAGTGTCAAAGTCACAAGAAATGTAATTGGGGTAAGCCTAATTACAAACAGTATGGTGTTATGATCAGTTGTTGAAATGCGAACAATTAAACTTTTGTGAGTCTGTTTAGAGTATCTGGGATTAAAAAACAACTTTCTACTAACTATTTTACAAATATCTTCTTAACATTTTGCAGGGAACCGTTTCTGATTAATGAAACATTTTTATATCTGAACTCTAGAAAGAGTAGGCGGGAATGATCACGTTTCAAAATATCGTAAAGTGTGAACTTTACTCACAAAACAGATATAAAACAGAGACATGTTAGACATAAAAAAAGTAAAACAGAAACTAGATACAAGATAGGTAAGTATTCGCGGGGACTAAATGTATCGGGTGGTTTCCTCGAATTTATCCGCGTAGTTGATCGAATATTCGAGTCACTAGAAGTGTCAGCAGAAGGATACGAGATTATACGAATCGACCTGAGGAGGACAGATGCGACTCTGCCGAAACATCGTCATTTTACCATCGAACCGGCAGATGGATCAGTTATCAACTACGCGGAAACCATTTGATACGTATGTGGAGCAACCCATGTCAACCCGATCACTGCTGTGCCTAAACGAAGCATCGGAGAAAATCCACCAAGCGCTCATTTTAAAGTGTGGTGTTTAGTTGTAGTTCCAAAATTCAATATAGTTGTCAGAAATCAGAAATATTGATATGGCAAAAAAGGTTGTAGAAAAAAAAATCACAAGCAACTGGCTCGTATTTTGGGTCTAATTCTAGCTGATGGACGTCTCTTAAAAGATAGTGCATTTAGACCTGGAAATCTAACATGGCGGATCCAATATGGCGATCCGACGTCTTACATGAATTTTTTGAAAAATCAATTGATTTGCGTCAAATTTGGAAAAAGTGGGTTTTCGTGTTCGCTGAACCCGAATCCGAGGTCAGATTCGTAAAATTCAAGGTGGCGGATTCAAGATAGGGGACCTCAGATGGCTAACGGATTTTTTAAACAAATTTACTTTAAATATGAAATACGGTTTTTAAAATATGAAATATGGTTGCTAAACATGAATCCAATGTCAGATTTGCAAAATTTAAGCTGGCGGATCGAATATGGCGGCTAAGTTTGCATAATTGATTTCAGATCTGCAATCAGCAACCTCAGAAACGCCCGTTCAGCAAATTTAACATAAAACTAAATTTTGGAAATTTGACATTAGATTCGGGTTTAGCCACCACGAAAACCCCCGTTTTCCGAATGCAATGCAAATAAGTCTATTTTCAAAAATTCGGCCATCATCTAGGATTTCGAACCACCATATTGGATCCGTCATGTTGGATTTGCACGTCTATATGTACTTTTAAGAGACGTTCATCAGCTACAATTTGGGCCAAAATAAGGTCTAGTTCCTTTTTTTTGCTATATCCTCAGTTTTTTCTGATCTGGTCGCCATATTGGAGACCTAGTATTGAATTTTTCAAAGACACGGCATTCGAAAGTTGACATTACAAGTTTTAAAATGGTAGATTTCGCCGATACTTCAAACGTTAGCCAGGATAGCAAGTATGGGCAAAAAATCGTTTGTTCTGACTAATCTATCAATCAATACAAGAAGGGGAAATTGAAAATGGACTTTTTATAAATTCGTTTGTTTGTTGTTTGAATTTATAACTCATTCCGAAATTTCATAAATTATTACATTCATTACTAAAGAGAGTGTAGCTTTATATTCGGGAATTTATTTTTAGAACTGGTTCAGTAGTTCCAGAGATTACCCTCCACAAACAAACAAATTTCACTACTTTACCGTTTTATACATTAGTACTAATATAAATAAATCGGTCAGCAACATGAAATCTGCATTAACATGGGACAAAAATTACTACCCTCGGGGGGCAATTTTTTACTTCCTTACAAATATGACAATCTCTTACTTGAAAACGTATTCCCACGAGAGTTTATTACAACATTCGTAACGTCTCGCACGTAGAGAGCACCATAAATAACCACCTTTTCAAAACCCTAAAAATCTTCCGCCCCCACAAAAACTACAATATTTCAATTCATAGCTGGAAATCAATTTCTGTCAATTCAAAAAGCAAACGAAACTTCTTAAGCGAGGAAAGATCGGCAAGAGCGACGACTACTCGGGAGAAAAGAACGAAAGAACCGAATCAATCTGTCTTTTAAGGGTGTTATATTGATCTTTTGTTAAAATGGAAAAAGCATAAAACCGATAATAAAACTGCTCGAGTATTGGGTATCGACTTCGCGTTATTCTTTCATTCTCCAATGTAACGTACTTTAATTAACTTAATTGTGTAGAAAATGAAACGAGCTTCGATTAATGATTTAATTATATGGTCGGTTGGTGTAGAAGTCATTTTTATGAAAAACGTTGAACACACACAACCGGCAACGACCATGCGAAGATATTTATCTAATGCAATTCGTCGTCGTGTTTATACCTGACGATAGTTGTAGTCGGTTAATCGGCCTGGGAAATGACTTTTTTCTTTCGTTATATCACGTAAAGGTCTTGCTCGGACGATGTTATAATAATTCAGACTTCTAGACTTGTTTCTAGATAAGCTACCTTACAGATCAACACCACTGAATACTAAATTAAATCGAGTATTCTTGCACATATACACACATAAACACACATTCAACTGTCTTATCCTAAGCAAAGTGTAATTTAATGGCAATTAATTGGCACAGGAAAAATTAACGGTTATTACAAATTCACTTTTTAATTAATCCTTTATGTTCAGTTGTCGGACATTTTGATGTTCAAAAACGAATGATTTATATCAGATTTTACCACTTTAATTGGGAAATATTGCATATGTGCGAGATAGTTTTGCGATTTTACTCCTCCTACGTAACTTCAGGAAACACTCAGTTAACTGTGTAATTGGTTTAGTTTATTTACTCTTGTTAAGGGAGGTCTTTGGTTGTCTATATGGTTTATACCACTCAGTGTATAAAAATGATATTAAATCTTCGTAAATTTATGAAAAATAAAGCTCCGAGTGTTTGTTTGACTTAGGTATAAGAACGGATGTGCAAAGCAATAAGTCGATGAATATCAGAAGTAAAAAAGTCTGACTCCAAATATTAACATTCCCGACTCCCCTACTATCCGGATTTCCGAGGCTCAGGGTGACATTTGAACTGACCACATACAGGCCAGCCATTTAAACTGACCAGCTACACAGTGCACTCTTAACCATTTTCACAGGCACTTGAATTTTTACGCTCTCCAGCCTGTAATCTCCATCGAAGAAGAAATTGATAAATCTGCCTAAAGTTTATCATAACGAATCACCATGAATACTGCGGTACACCGGAGTTTACCACCAAACAGCTAGCTACGCCGCAAAGACGACAATTTACTATACACACTAATACCCTGCATACCAGCTTCCTGTGTTTTCATTCGATTTGCACTTCTTCGACAAGGGTGGTATCCAGCAAGTTATCTTGACATGTCGTGATAGCGAGTATTTGTCCTAAGTTTGAAGGGAAATACTTGGAATAGCGTTGCCTTTACCTTTAGTGGACTGTACTTCGATTTGGTACTCAGCCAAGTCCAACCCTCTGTTGTCAAAATGAAAGGTTTACTGAAATCTGGATACTGCAGATTGGAGAAGCTGACTAACGATTTTTAACAGCGTCGAATAATTTTTGACACTTCTTGGGCTACAGAAGGTTGAAATGTTACGTATAAGGGTCTGTAGATTGGAAAGAACCTACGGTAGTAGATCTATATCTCTATCAACAAATATTCAAATAACTGAACTCGCCATCGCGCATTAATATCTCACTTACAATAACATATTAATAATTATTCACCCCTATGCTAATAGAAATATGTAGACTCGTTAGCTCTTATATTGGACACGACCTCTAACCGAGATATCCTGGTTCAACTCCTACACCAATTAAATACCACATCTGCTAGCAGATGGCGCCACAAACGTCATCCGAACTGCCTGCATGGGCTGCAACCCGCAATATTACATTACATTATACCAGACCGAATATAAGTCAATGTCACTTCAGGTTCAGGTGCAAATTGCAATCCTCTTCCTAGCGTGACCTTGCAAATTTTATTCGTACAATTTCTTAGGGGCATAACAGAGGAAAAGGGATGGATTTGAGCAAGAGCAAACATAGTTTTTTAGTCTATAGACCAAGATTGATAGGAAACTCACAATAAAAAAAGCGGACAGCCTCCATTATAAAGATCGACAAAGGGTGAGGAGGGCAAGTTAGAGAAAAAAGTTTTTACTAAACTATATATCTACTCACCCAAATAACTTTAGTTAAAATTCTCCAGAGTGCGCACATTTCAAACCATAAAGCTAATTGATAAAATAATTACCTATATATAAAATTTGACCAGCCGCGATAGAAAATTGGGGTATAATTTGAAATTTTGGCTTGACCTTGATCACGACATACAAGGTCATACTCAAGTTCAAAACCAAGGTGGTCATGAAGTTTACCGTCAAATATTTTAAACCTTATGTATTGAACATTTTCTTCTAGGTGTTCATGCTTCTGGAACACCTGGTATCCTTCTCACTAGTGATATTTATATTCACTATTCTACGACATATATACATATGTATTAATGATAACGTGCTAATTTTTAATGAAAAAACAATAATGTGGAATTGTGCAACAAGATCCTGATTTGGTGTGATTTAAGTCGAAGCTAAAAAATAATATTTCGGTTATTCAATAAGTAATTGCTTATTTACTCGAGTTTCGTCTATACAGCGGGAGACGCCTTCATTTCTACCCTCCATGGACTAATGCTTATATATATTCTGTATGATAGGTGTCGAGGTCACGGTGTCGTTGTTTGACGAAAATTCTCATTTAACAAACTATCTTGCCTATCCTCTCTTGGTCTGGATTAAATACAGAGACAGGAGATAAAACTAGAGATGACTGTTTAAAACTAAAATATATTAGGCCTTTAATATGATTAATTCTACAATAGCATTGCGCAAGTTATGTATATTCCTTCAATTTCGTTTCGAATTCCCTATTAGAATTATTTAGTTACGTAAGATAACACGTGGGGATTGTTCGCCGTTCCCCCGAACAATTTTCGCTCGAGGTGGGAAACGGAACATTATTCATTTTCGATTTAATTGAAATATCAATTAATAATAACATCTTCGTAAAAACCATCCAGCGTTCCGATTTAATAAAATCATCGCTTTAATAGCGTCGAAAGTATTGGCGTAATTTTCAGAAAAAAAAACTTTCACAAAACAACACCTTCACCTTACCGTTTTGTTTTTTAATCAACCGATTAAGCAAAACTTCCGTTTCCGCATCATACCTGTTAGCTTTTAATTTATCAACCGGCACATAATCCCATGAAAATTTAAATATCAGAAAATCGATTAGCGTTCGCCCGATTTGTTCACCGGAATTTTGCTCCCGCTCGCTCTCGATATTTTTGGCTTTGTTTGAAATCGTCATTATCAAATGGATTTTGTTGCACAAACACGGAAAGTGTCAGCGATGATATTGGACTCGCGTTTTTTGGAGAATATTTCGTTTGTTGTAATCAAAGCGGCCGACTGTATTGACTGATGCAGGCAATGCGTTTGATACGATTAGAGAATTAAAATAAGTGTAAACTAACATTACGTAACAATGGTATTGCGTGCTGTGTACAGCTAAACGTACAAAAATAAAGGGAAGCAAATTAAAGGTAGACGCTAGAATGAGCTTACAATCGATGACAAGCTAATTGGAATTGACCGTTTTTTAGAAGAGATGAAAATATACAAGGGTTAATTTTGTTGACAACCGATTGAGTATTTTAAGTAGTCAGACAAATATTAGGAAGTGGGGATGAGTGGTCCTGAGGGCGATTGCCCCGAGTGGGCTGTTCCAGAGGGGTGGCCAAAGGAATATTTATTCCTCAGATTTTACAGACCTAAGTAGAGTACTTAGAAGTATAGATATCTTGGTACATGGTTACAACTTTGTTAGAATGAACAAAAAACACACCATGCTACCGTTCTATTATTATGGAATTAAGACTACAACTTCGGCGTTGGCTACCTCTTCTCTACATTACTTTATGGTGTATACTGAAACAAGCAGATGTTAAAAAGAATACTGGCATTTGAACTTTGGTGCTACAGAAGGTTGTTGAGCTTACTCTGGGACGAAATGTTATAATAGTGAACAGATTACATAATCAAAAAGAAATAATAATAATAACTGTTAAACAGCGCAAGTTTGAATACCTTGGTCATATATCACGAAGTTTGAGTTCCAGTTATCTGTTGTCAAGAAAATAAGGATTAACATATTGAACTCCAACCAGAAATAGAAGATGGAACCAATAGAAGAAGAGTCTTATATGCGGGATCAGATCTGCGGCAGCAGGGTAAGGTACGCCTGAAGAATAGTCTAAAGTATACTTCTTCTGAGTTCTTCATATTTAATTTTTCCCACAAAAGATCCCCAGGATCTTCTGTTCTCTTAAGACCTTAAGTACTTCCCACTAGCTTTTCGATCCTTCATTGCATTTCTTCACTAGTTTATTTCTTTAACGTTCAATTCCTTAATCTCTAGTATTCAGTTCTCGTAAAAAACAGCCCAAAATATGTTTTTTCTCAGTTGTTCGAGCCATGTCTTCAATTCTTCAGTTCTATTTTTATTCTTCTTCTTTAGTACGGTTAATCGAAGACCATTTAGTCTACAGATCCTCAGTTTGTTTTCCTCTGACAGACTTTAAGCTCCAAAGACTTAAGTTCTCCTGTTCCTTGGATCTTCAAGTTCCTCTTCAATTTTCAGGGAAGCTTCACTATGAAATGGTTGAATGTAGCTACATGATATATATGGCGTATACTGCAGAATAGAAGAAACAAAACAATAAATGACGTAAAACTGTTTCTGATGGAGTATTTTTATTCTGTATGCCCTAAATTAATTTTTTCACCTTTCCTCTGAATCATCTTTTATATGCTTAGAAAAAAATTCATGTAACCGTATTGAGCGTAACAGAAATCCAAGCAAATTAATTTTCGCTGATAAAAACAATAAAATTAAAATTGTTCCGTTTTTCATAAGGCAACAAGTAGTAATGGCCGAGCGTACGGTTCCGGATAATGCGATGTGGACGAAAAAACGGCAAGTGCAACTAATTCGAAATACACTTCGTAAAATGATGTTTAACGCAATTGTATAACGTTAAACAGGTTAAATGGCAGATATACTGTTAGTTTATTTCACGGTTTGAATTTACGATGCGAAATACCACTTCCCTGCTCGAGTGCTCTCGCTGTTCGCTGTTTTGTCTAACGGTGTCTTTATAAAGCGAAAACTTAGGCAAGGTCGTTTACTCACTACCTAAGGCTCGAATTTCGACAAGGTGATTTGATTTCGGTTGTCGAGAGAATATTATCCTTAACGATCTGATGATAAGGTTGATCTTGAACGCGTATCAATTGAATTTTGAGGAAATACTCGTTATCCGTCGTCGAGTTACACGAATATTCAAGAAACGCCTGACATATATATATCTAAGTGTAGAGTTTCACGGACCGAAGAAGACCGGGAGTATAACTGTTCGTTATTTTGATTCATGCTTCAATCTTGCAGACGTTTGGCATTATCAATGCATTGTCAGGTAATAGACCTTGGGGAAACGTCTGCAAGATTCAAACATACACTACTATCCCATGACCGAGGCCGGGCTAAACGACTTCACTGTCGTTAGATTCCGAGCTAATGATCTCACACTTGCGGTATATATATATACCGGCTAAAAATCATAAAATTAAGAGTATTTAGAACTGATTGATTGAGTGGCATCTCGTAAGTTTCGGGATCCTTCGACATTAGAAACCAACCATTTCTTTATCTCCGACATATATATTCAGTAATTTTAAAAGTATCGTATTACAGAACTCCGATACTCAATTTTAAAACGAAAAAGTTGTTTTTATAAACATTCAAAATATCAACATCCGTAAATAACTCAATGGCCTCATCATCCCTAGTCCGGTTATCCCTTAAGGCAGCCACTGTCAGCTCCACTCAACTTCATTCTTCTCTAAATGATGCCACAGATTTGTCGTTTTAAATAAATAAGAGGAAATGTATGTCATTTTGAGATGTGGAAAATTGATTAAGGTCTACAGTTTTGTCAAATTTGAACCATTTTGTAGATATAAACCAAGGATAGTACATAACTGATTGCTCAATAGATGTAAATTTTTCCGTAAGCATACGTCACAAAGTGGCTGCTATTATTTGCACCGTAACCTTTCCTAATTAACTTGTTACTAACATCACAGTAAACGTATCAAACCAAACCAGAAAAACTCTTTAACTGTCAACAAAGAAAGCGCCACAAAAACTCGAGGGCGAGCCTAAGAGACAGTGATGCGTCTCATGGTGGCTGGTTTTATTCGAAATTTGATCAAGTAAAGTAATCCTTTGTAAACTATCCTTGGATATAAACAAGATTTAGAGTGACATATAACAGTTCCCCAGTGATATAATATTTAAAAATGATGGTTGAAAATTAAAATTATAATTTTACCTGTACTTTAGAGTAGTAGTCTAGTTTAGAAGTTCAAACCGTGGTAATATTTACTGCTAGTAAGAATATTAGTGAGAGTTCGTTGGGTTTGGAATGATATCTAAGAATATGTGATAAGCGTCAAACCCACAAATAAATAATTGTAAAAGTTCTTAAGGACTTTAGATTCATGCATTCATAAGTAAGAGTACTTAATTTGAAAAAAGAACAAATTTTTTTTTTAAATATGATAGTATCAATCTACTGTTTTATTTATATGTTTGCTTAAACAATTTGTGTAATAAATAAATGTAATTAAAATTTTTGATTATAAAAAACCGTATACTTTTGAAACTTGAATAACTTATTTATTACTTATTCTTCAACAATTGTTTAAGCAATCGGTGAATATATTTATATTTTATAGATAGAAAAAGAAAAGTAGTAAAATTAGCAAAAACGGCTGCATAGATAAAAATGTTTTATATTTTTCTACTATTTTTTACTTTGTTAGTCTTTTTGACGCTTTACCTACCTAGAAGGTTGGTTTAAGGTTTTGTTCTATCTAAAATATATACTTAAACAAAATGTTTAAAGTGGCGATAGATATTCAATCTTGCAATAAATCTGTTTATTACAACATTAAAAATATGAGATCTAAGAGTAGATCTGTGTTTTTATTATTTTGTTGGTTCCTATAATTAAGAAATTATAGATTATAACAACTCGAAGAATTGCAATATCGCAGTCTTATAAAATATAGTTGTAACAGTTTCAATGGTGTGAAATCATTGCCCAGTTAAGATATAAACGAAAACTCTATAAACATTTATCAATTAAATAGTTAACTTTGTTGAATTCGATATTTTTAGTGTTTAGATAATACAACTTGTTTTTTAATTTTGTTAGTATTTATTAGAATGTGTATTTTCTTTTAATAGTTTCTGAGTTATTTGCAAAAAAACCTTAAATCATTTCTAAAATTGAGTATAATGATTATTTTTGGCAATATTCTTATGACATAAAACGTATTTTCTCGTAAATTAAAGACATATTAAACGAAATTCTATTGCGTAATATTTCCATGTAATTTGACTTTATTATAGATGCTTGATTGAAGAAAACGGTAACACAATATTATTTTATGATAGGCGGTGTTTCGGAAATGATAATCTGTACAAACCTTTATTTATTAAACAGGATATGTTCCCGTTCGCGTGAGTATATTGTCTTGTAATTTTATTTAATTTAAAATCAAGTTATCAAAGATTTGTTTGTAACCCCAACAAATGAATCAACTAAATATAATTTAGATCATTAATTCATTTGCATTTTGCAGTTAATATATGAACTATCACTGAAACTGATTAAAAAATTTTGGATTTTCAAAAAATTGTAATATTTAATTAATTTTTAAAAATGATTAAAAAAAATGCTGTAGATAAATGGAGGTGATACTTGAAACAAAATTACTATAAGTTACTTGAGGAAATAATTGTGTATGTGGTTACACAATATACGGAAGAAAATTGTGATAAATCATATGCCCGACTTTTCCTAATAAAACTTGATCAATGAGCGAGAATTACAATTTTTTTCATGCCGAAAATAAATTTACGGAGTAATTTACTAAAATTTCGACAACTAAAAATTACTGTGTGGTATTAAATTGCATTCTGCAAAGTTAATTATAAACACATTCTGAATAATTATAGTTATTTATTTTATAATACCATAAGTGATAATATTTTTGATACATATATTAATTTCATTATAAATACAATTTTTGGCATTTTTGTTAATATTAATTTTATATAATGTTGAAACTGGCTTAAACTTAAATATATTTAGATAATCTATAGTTTGATATAACTATTCCTCATTTTTGAATGTGGATCAAATTTAAAGCTCTCAGGTATATTTGAAATGTATTTATAATTAGAATAAATTATGATATTAACAATTATGCTTCTACTTAGAACCTGTTTTAATTGCTTTCATCACCACTAATTAAAGTTAACAACGTTAAGTCAATTTTGTTGTGATGGGGAAAACCAGATAATAATTTGATTGCACATAGTGAGAAACAGCTAGTTAATACGTATCAACCCAATTACACATAGATACAGATTCTCTTTGTCTTCTGGCATCATCCTCGAATACGTTACTGTTTATTTTGAAACATCTGTGCGAGGGGCATTCTTTCTCGAACGACCGATTCGAAAACGCCACTTTACAAGCTGAGCTCTAAAACTGTTTGAAGTACAATCTATAAATAAGCTTCACGAGAATTTTAATTTAATAAACCGAAGACAGTTGAGAAATGCATAATCGCTTCTTCTGTCGAGTATTAATTTGACGAAGCAGTTATTTCTCGTATATGTAATCATTTTCTTACAAGTGCATTGCAGTAAATTGTTGGATACCTCAAAATAGATGCGTCATGCGATGTACAGGGTTATTCGAGTGTCATTACGATTGCATTTGAAATAAATTAGTTGGCCAAATTATTGGCGACATTAGACATATTTTTGAGTTTTCTAGTTAAAATTACTTTTTGCAAACGTTTTTGATGAATGGTAGAGTGAATTTAGTTCTTGTTACTAAAAGTGAAACTAAACGTTGCATCGCTTGTAGTGTCCTCTATTCTGAAGGGGTAGTGTTAGGCCAGCTGCACAATGTGGCGCAGTTTCGTGACGTGAAGTAACGTGAGTCAGACAAATTTTCATGGACAGAGTGAATCACGGTGAAGAACATCGCAAAATAGACCACAGTTTCATTGTGCCAAGTATGGTGATTTCTGCATGTATTGATTATTTACCTCCAAAATCGGAGTCCTCTAACCTGATTCGCACTGTCTCGATTAATTTCTCTTCTATTTTTTAAACGCCCAGAACACACTCACGGTGACAAACTGCAGCATAAACACTGCGTTCTGTAGCTTACCATGAACATTATCTGCGTTACGTCACGCTGCATTGCCAAAAATCGCAGTCCCATACATTTACATGGATTAAAAATTCTCGCCGTGACTCCTGTCACGTCACATAGCTGCGTGTCATTTTGCGGCTGGCCTTAGAGTGGTGTTCACTGGTCCGTGAGCTACAATGCAGTGATCCTTACATGCAGTATTGACAAATGAATAGGGAAAATAAAAATGTGGTGATGATTTCGATGCAAATTTTGTTTTAGAGGAGGCACCAGCGTACCGAGTCAGTGATCGGAACCCGGAAACTATGTTTGGTACTAAACAATAAAATATAGAAATAGGAAAAAAGTTAAATTCTAACTAAATAAAGTAAATTTTAAATAATTTTTGAACACTATCACATAAATTTACTTATTCAGAACTACCATTCAACGCCCAATAGCCGTTTCACAGATTTAAAATGAATAATGATGGTGAGTATTAATCAAGAACAGAAGAATTAAGATATCGGGATAAAATACAATAAAAAATGTTCATTTCTCACTTTGATTCATAGAATATGATTCTCATGAAGCTAGTTTATAGTAAATAACAAATTCTATAGATGGTTTGCTCTAACGAATTTCTTTGTTTGGTTTCTATACTGGTCTCAACGTTATTGTTTTGGATAAATGCCAACACTAGTACATTGGATAGATAACCTAACAAGAAGTTGAGATATTTTTGCAAGACCATTAGGGGTTGGCGAGTACAGTCCTAATGCATGTGTCTTGAGGAGCAGTTTCATAGATTTGCTTATATCCAGTGATGATTTCAAAAAGACTGAAAAGAGTGAAAAACAGATTTAATATTAAAACAACATTCAAAACTAGAAATACACTGAAATCAATTATATCAAAAACTAAACCAAATAACTCAAAACTCAATTATATAAAGAAACGACAATTCGAAAAGTCAAAAATTAGTGTACATGCCTGGAACCTTGGTCATAACATACAATTTCAAAATTCCCAAACAAAGAAGAACACAATACTAAACGAAAGCTGAAAGAGTCTGCTTTAATTTTATTAAATGAAGGCGATTGTAAAACTAGTATTTCTATAGAATTCAGCCATTTCTGGTTACCAATAATGAAGGATGAAATTAATAATGGTAAGGTCCTTTTGAACAACCCTTTATCGAAATAGTTCATAAGGTTTTTCCTAGGTTTTTCCTTATGCCTGTAATGAGACCTTTGGAACATCAAAATTTCTTTCACTAAAACTTTGTTATTTCACATGAATTTTTAGTGCTACCCAGTATACATTAAATTTGCAGTAAATTCCTTAAGTTACATCAGTTTGATTGTCAAACATTAATGTCAAATTGTGATTTAATAATTTATCATTACGGATCCTTTTAAACGGGGCCGATTTAGACCTTGAAACGTTTGGAATATTTGAACTATACAGACTTTCAAGTTTATGTGTTATTACCAAAAAACTCGCTACTGAAGTTATTTTTCACAATGTATTGGAAATCAACCGATTTATTGACAAGACTAAAAGAAAATGTGAGTTTTGAAATTTTTCCTAGAGGTTAGTTAGTTATCCTTCTCAGCAATATATGAAAAAATATATGAATAATAAAGAAAGAATATACATAAATGATTTTATCATTACTCGGGTATCTATCACAACACGGAAAATAATTTGCTAGTGAAGGAGTTTGCTTTTATCCACGATATGGAAGAGCGGCACCATAATACCCCACTCCCTCAAAATCCAAAAGATGTCGAAATCAAAATTTATATTGTCTTGAGCTCGAGACACTCGAGAATCTTTTATATTGATGAATTTAAACTCTTGCAGAAATTTTCTGTACTATACTGAATATTACTTAATGGCCTGGAGTGTTAGGCACAATTATGAATGTACCGCTTGCCTCTATAGAGAATGTGTAACACAGAAATTTCAAAAATATTCATTGAATATCCCTAAAAGTGACTTCCTTTAATCTTCGCTTTGAGATCACGGTCCGCGAGACCTTGTCTTTACAATTTCCAGTATCTATTTGTCAAAATCGAGTTAGTCGTTTCGAATATTATCCCGTATCAATAGATAGAGAGACAGACACATGTTATAAATTAATTTACCGATAAAATAAAAATCAACACAAACACACCGTTGTGATATCAATATCAACTTGTTAACCCTGATCAGCACCCAAAGATCCGGAAAATATAGAGACAACCGAAACTCAACTATGTATGAACGGGAAAACGATTTTCATTTTCAAAAACTTCCATAAATCTATCATGTGTGAAAATCCCACAAAAACCCTTATAATAATAACACGATTGTGTATAAAAGTCACGGATTGCATTAACAAATATAAAAAATATAAATCAAGAGGGTTATGGAACGGCAATAGCTTTTCTCCCCTTATGGAATGAAAGAGGAGAGAATATAAAAGCGACCGAGTACAAAGCTTTTCGCTTGAGAAGTCACAACGAGTACGATGATACGGGAACTTTAAAATATTATAAATGTGTTTATACATACATTTCTTTACTTTTCGTATTTTTAAGTCATATAAGTACATATAACCTGAAGAATTCTTATTGCAGTTAAATCTTCCTTTTATAATAATTTTGATACTACTGTAGATTTCTGTATGAAGTTTGGTACACCTCTACTAAGCATAAAGATGCACTTTCTGATGTACACTGTGACCACGATCTTGAACTCAAGAATATTTCTACAATTAGTCGGCTATAAACAAATTAAGTCTTCTATTCAGTAGATGCAGGTACGGTTGCCAAACATTTTTGCAATGAGTCAATTTGCAACTGATGATGCTGTGGCAAAAATACTTCACCAGGAACTAGCAATTATCAATGGTACGCCACTGCTTGGTCTTAAAATAAAAATTATTTTGAAAACAACTTTAATTGACATAAATCTAACAAATATAAATAAATTCAAGCATGAGAAAATAACCAAATCAGAGATTTGAATTTCAGATTGGAGCATGAACAACACACGAACTGTCTTCAACGACAGGATGTCCCAAAACTTCTATTAAACAATCTAAAATACCTCGGTCTGGACGAACATCTTTCCAAATGATTCGGCCGGATTTCGCTTAAAAAATAAAGGCAATGCCGTTTTACTTCAGGATAAATGCTTGATACAAAGACAATCAATTTTAAATGGCGAATCAGTTGTGTAGGAGCCAGCCATACCCACTCTGTTCTTCCACTTAACCATGAATTCGATATTGTTATTCTAAGTGTTTAGATAATACTTTTTTTTAATTTTGTTAGTATTTCTTAGAATGTTTATATGACGATTTGGTCATAAAATGAACTCAAGAATAATTTTGGAACCGGCCTGGGTAAGTTTTGACACCAATTATGTACATTTAAACAAGCCTAATAAATGATTATTGGCTATAAACAAATTAAGTCTGAATAACTGATTTATAGAGTTGAAGATGTAAATAAACATCTTACAATAGAAGGAGAAAAGCAAAAGTGCCATATGAACCTAGAACCCAGGCCAGAACCAAAGCTTCAAACCTGTGGACTTTAAATATACTTAATAAAAAATTTAAATTTTACTATTTTGTAATCTACTACTATTTTGCTTATTGTAATGACATCTAAATTTTAATTCTATGACATTAAAATTATTCGTTTGTCAATTGATGTAAGGTATTTATATATTTTTTGACTAGAAATTTATACAGCTGATCATTTTTAGTATCTTTTGAATACCGGAGATTATTGTGAATTCTATTTTAACTTTTTAATTTTTTGCAATGTAACACAAAAGTTATTAGTGGGCGTATTTGAGGTAAATTTCATGAGCTATACAAAAACTGTTACAAATAACAGAATTATTGTCATAATGTACAGCGTATTGCAATTTTACAGGAAGACACTTCCCATTTTTTGAATGACATACTCTTTTGGAGCTCTGGTGTTGGAGATGTATCCCACGAATTCCATGGACAACAAAAAGAACAAATTCATCCATCGTTCAAGAAATCAAAGAACTCCAAAGCGTATTTAATGTAGTGTAAGCCTGGATTCTCAGGTAGTTTGGTCACATTCAGAGCAGGGACGAGGAAAAACATAGAGCGACTACTAGTCCAGTGGCGAGTGGAAGGTACCAGGCCCACTCGCTGGGTTGATGAAGTTGATCACTAATTTAACAATAAACGAAGCGGCATCCTGCGCCTAGAACTGAGGCCAATGACGAGAAATGGTTAGACGTGCAACCAAATGACCAAATGATTGAAGCTTTGATCACGACGCCTCTGTTATGAGGAAAATGAAAAAGGTGCTTTTGTGATAGTTGAACTATTGGTGTATAAGCCCTTCCCTCTGGACTCGTATCCACTTCCTTCTCTTGACGACTGCTCACCATATTCGCGTAGCGAGCGCTAAACGATTTTCAGTTCCAACTCACGTTTTTATCTACCGTTAGCCGTACTCACTCTAATATTCGCTTTATTATTCTTACTGATGATGGTTCTACCTAATTGATTAACTTTTTAACTCATCGATTCTTCATGTTAGATATAGATATAAGGATACTACTCTAACTCGTTGGTTGATTGTTCGGTTGGAGTTGAATTGAAAAACGGATGACTGTTGAGTGAGCAATTACCTCGCATTATGTGATTATCGACTCTTTTCATCTTGACTGATCAATTATTTATGATGGTATTACATTATTTCTGTTTGCGAGGAGGAATTCTACCGATGGGTTGGAAAATTCGTACTAATGATTTGATAGATCGAGAAATTCGACCAGATTTGTTATGAAATATCGGAACTGAAGGGATATTTGTTGGGTTTCCTGCCAAACTGCTGCTGCAAGAGGTATCGAAGTAAAACTGTTAGCAGGTGGACTGGAAACAATGCCCTGTTGCTAATAAGTCATTCGGTTTTGACAGTAGCTAAACAGAATGATGAAAACCTTTACTGAAGTTAATTGATGATCTGATCAAACGATTTGTATTTTTATGATTTCTTGGGAATAACAACACAAATGTTGGAAACTCTGTATATTTGTATATTTCAAATACTCCAAACATTGCAGGGTCTAAGTTAGACCTCGTTTTCCATGGCAAATAAAAAATTAACACAAGTGTACAAAGAAACTAAAAATTAAAACGTTCGTAATGACAAATTAGCATTCACATTTTGACATTAAATGTTTGACAATAAAACTGATGTACCTGAGAGAATTTACAGCCCTAAAGGGTATCAGTAAAATATTTTAAACTTCATTGAAAAAACAAAGCTTCAATTTGGAAGTATTGAAATAGTTATCTTTAGAATTTTATGAGATGCTCCTACGTACAACTTTGTTGTAACATGTATTCGCCAAAAATGAGATCAAAGAAATTCTATAGAGCTCATTAAAGTGATAATTTAATACCTAAGAAAAACCTTATGAACTATCCAAATGCAGGATTGTTCAAAAGGGAATTAACATTATTCATTTCATCCATGATTATTAGTAACCAGGAATGGTAGAATTCTATAGAAGTACTAGTGATACAATCGCTTTCATTTAATAAAATTAAAGCAGACTATTGTGTTCTTCTAGGTATGTTCACTAAATTTTGACTATCCGAATTTTCGTTTCTTTATATAATTTTTGTGTTCATTTATTCGTATATTTACAGATCTAGAAGTTTCTCCAATATAAAATTTATTACGTCGAAATAATGTTCTACAAATATTAGTCGTCAGTAGTTCTAAATGTAGACAGAGAAAAGAAATAACTAGCTTTAATACGAGGGTGAATCAAATATGAACCGGACTTTTGTGTTAAAAATTTTATTGGTACGATCAATACAAATTTTAATACATAATCTTTTTCTACATAGTCTCTCCTCTTATGTATACATTTTTCCCACCGAATCGGAAGTTTTTTAATACCTTTCTCAAAAAATGAAACTGGTCGTGTCGATAACCAATTGTGCACAAACGTTTCTACACCTCCGTTGTCCTCAAAGTGGTGGCCTCCCAGTTCTTCTTTAAGTGGCCCAAACATGTGGTAGTCACATGGCGACAAATCAGGACTGTAAGGCGGGGGTGTTCAAGAGTTCCCCAATGTATTTTGTTCAATTTTCCTTGAGTCAATGCAGCTGTATGTGGCCGAGCGTTGTCATGCAACAGAATCACACTTCGGATAGACATATCCCGCCTCTTTTGCCGATAGGCAAGTTTCACTTGTTGGAGTAGAAAATCGATCAGCAGTACGCCTTTCGAATCCCAAAAAACTGTTGCAAGAATTTTCCCTGCAGAAAGACGGGTATTGGCTTTCCGCGGTGCTGTCTCTCGGTCATCTGAAAACTATTTGTGCCAGTCGTACACTTGGATCCTTGAAAGTGTTTCATTGCCGAACTGTGCAGATAGTCGACGCAAAATTTCAGACGGTCTAACGCCCTCCCGCGCCAAAAATTTGATAACAACACGTTGCGCAACAGACGTATCCACCTCTTGCTCTGACATGATGGCACTAACAGCGCATCGACTACGCCTCGCCAAACCGACGAACTCCCCTCTTCTTAACATCCCTACCTAACATATATCGAGACATCACGCCACTCGAATTACCTACAGGGCGAGAAACAGAAAAGTCCGGATCATATTTGATTCACCCTCATATTTAAGTTAAAATACTATTTTTGTTTTAAACTAAATGGAAAATTATATGCTGAAGTTCAAATACACTTACTTACTACTTAATACAATTATTTTGTCACCTGTAAAGTCTCAAAAGGATTTACACTTTACAGTATCTTATTGGCTCGTATAGTTTAGGAATTAATGAAAAATTAAAACAGTTCATAGTAACCCTGAAGTTTCAGTTTTACAAATTAAACCGTAGTGACGTACAAAAATTCTAGTCATTGATTAAACACAAGAAACACTAAATTTCCAACTAAGTATTACAATGTTACCATTTAATAATTTTATCTTATCACGTCATAAGTATATGGTGAGTGCTCATAAACATGAAAACAAAAAATGTATTTATTTTAATGAAACCTATTGCAAGGGAGTGAACATTATACAATTTTGTAAAAATATTTGTTGTATTTGAATTAATAAATAATAGAGTTCAGTGGTGTAACGAACAGTTATTATTTCAATACCATCTTTTCGAGATTTTACAATCCATTGGAAGCAAGACAATAAATTGTTGCTAGACTGAAATCTCGAATATTGATGTATTTAGTAATATAACCGAATGTAATATTTTATCATTAGATAAGTGTCGACTTCTAGAAGTTTCAGGGATAGAAATCACACGAAAGAATTAGAGATTTTACAATATATTAAACGCAAGACAATTTACTGTTTCCAGTCGAGAACTTTCATCAGTTGCGCTTTTTCCAACTGACTAAATTCTTGAACAATCAATTATGTATGAGATAGTATCATTGCTTTGAAGTCTTTTACTTTGCCAATTTGTAGATGATTTTTATTATTCGAATGTTGGCGAAACGGCCTTACGGTCTATGTCGGCTAGTTTGCCTTGGAATTCCTAAACGTCGTTACCGATTTCTCATTAAAATATTCAAGTCATTATTTCTATTATTTTAACTTGGAACAACCATTTAGAGACAAGTTTTTCGAGTATTTTTTTTAGGTTTGCTTAAAAGCATCTTCTTTGACTCAAATAAATTCACTGCAAGTGTCCATATTTCAATTTATAATGCAAACAATTTACATTTTCTTTTTTTTAATTTCTTGTAATTACAACTATTTTCCTTTGGTATTACCTTATGGTAAAACTAAAAAAAATGTTGACTGACTGTTACTGCGTGATTAGCTCATAATCCTGCTAAATTAATTGATATTTTCTTTTGTTATTTTTTTGGGTTCTGCTCACGGCTAGTACGCAATGTACCCGTTATATCCAAATTTCACTTAAGTTAGTTGGGCTCATTTTTTGCATACTTGTCAGGTTTCATCACAAACCATTATGTAGTTTCAACGTTTAATGGAAACAGCATTTAACGCAACTTACGATTGTCTACCCGTGCGAATCCGGGGCGGGCGAACTAGTTTGATATATTATTGTTGACATTAATTTTCAGATATTGGAATATTGTTTTTTATCCTTAGAACTTAGACCTATATAAGGTTTTCTGAACAGTTGCCTTCTTTTCTCCAGTTACAAAACATGGTTGTCCAAAGTTTTGGCTGATATTGCTGACGACTGCACTATGTAGTAAAAAATTATGCCGATAATCTATTAAAAAATTCTACAGTGTAATTAAATTTTTGCGGCAAAAACGAATCGAGAACACAGAGAGCTATTGTTGCAAAACGCCTTCAAAGAACTTCTTAAGACGCTTGAATGTGCACCGAAACTGGTCAAGGACTTATCGATGTTCTTCGGTAATTGAACGTTCTCTTTCATTTTGTAATCCGTCGTGTTTCAAGGGTGAAAGCCGTGGAAGAGAAAGTGACAGAATCGTCGGTCGTTCGGAGATGTTGCGATCGTCGTCGTCTATTGTGGACACCTTTATTGCTTGCTTACTTTTGCTGATATAACTTGTTACTGAAGCGTTAATCGATATCAACGAACTTGTGCAGAATTCTCGAACGATAGTTTTTTTATTCGTTTTCGTTTTCTACTACAGGGTGACCCCGTATTCTATCGACAACTCTCTACTCCAGAAAGCTTGCGTTAAATGTCAACATTATGGACGCTAGAGCTAAATAGCACGCATTCTGTGGATGTGAAAGTGTCCTTCTAAATGTGGTAAATTAGGGTGGCGCTGATGTAGCAAAAGAGTGGATTTTAAACATTGTGACAAAAGTTTGTAGAATATCTCATAGACATTTAGGAAAAAAATATCTATTTTACATATCCTTGGTTCAAAAAAAAAATAAAAACTTTGGCTTAACATTTATATTATTTTATATTTAGCAATTCACATCATACCTTCTTTTTACAGTTACTCTGGTCATTTCTTGAGCCTATCATTTAATGTTTTTTTCATCCCTGTCTCTAACATCTCTACTTAAAATTTCAAATTAAAGATTTGTCATAATTCAAAAATGCCCTAAAATATGTTTTCAAATTTGATAGTCGATAATAGTCTATATGCTTATTCTATCTGCTCATTGGGGTTTTCGCTCCTAAGTTCTTTTCTGTATTTGATAAGTATTTGAAAATTGTATGGGGCAAAATGTAGAAGGAGAAATTCGAAAAAATGTCCAGATTACTGTCTTTTTAGATGTCCAAGAGAAATAATCTCTACAATATAATCAACCAATCTTCTCGGCAAATTCCACCAGAGCAGGCAAATCATCAAGAAATTCAATGAGTAACTGTATATATCTTTCGCCAACCACCTCAAGGCCGTCGACACTATTAAGAGGAATTGGCTCTGGATAGTTGTGAAGAAAATGGGAGTCCCAGCAGTAAAAACACACAACTAACAATCTAACCCTAAAAAATAGAAAATGAAGTAGGCCTATTCTGTTCAATATCAATGGGGAATATAATATGTGATAAGTGACAGACGCATGGAGAGGCAGAATTGCGGTTGGTGGAGGAATAACTTCTAACCTCCGCTGTGCAGATGATGGCGTCCTGTTAGGCTGTACCCAAGATGAACTTCTGGAGATCTTGTATAAACTGGAAATGGAGGGCAATAACCTGGGTTTACATATCATTACTCAAAACATTAACAGAGGTCATAATAATTAGCCGTATGAGGCAGAAACATGCTCGATAATTGTCGATTGTAGAAAGACTGACGAGTTTGACATGCACTACACCCTCATTCGCTGCGAGAGGTGTAGGGAGTATCAAGCAAGTGTAGTGGACAATTCTATTGTATTTAAATTGTTAATAGAACAATGTTACGTCTTTACTAATTCCCTAATGTTCAAGCCTTAGAACCGAAACTTTTGCGGTTCGTGTGGAATTTTCAAACTGGTATGTATTAGAATGTCAAGAAAATAGAAATTTTCCCAAAAACATGTATTGTATACTAACGAAATTTTTAATTACAGACTGTTTGGGATGCAGAAAATTCTCAGTCATGAACGATGATTACAGCATAAATTTTCAGGGAATCAGTGGGTGGATATGGTAGGAGATTGATTGGGTCTTACCCGTTAATAAATAAATTAGGTAAATAAGGATAATTATATGGGATATTTGAAAGAAGTGTTAGGTGAACGCCTGGATAATACCGTTAAATATTAGCCAATATAAAAAGTGACGTATTACAAAAAAAATAAATTGGTTGGGGTAGGCCCTAATATTCGCCCCAAGATCAGATGACATAAATATTTACTTTTTAATCTGGGGCTACATGAGGTATTTATGGCACAACTTAAGTTGTGGCAGAAAGCATTCAGTCCTGTCCGGAGATATTTTCAAAAAGAGAAATCGTTATAAAATGCTGGACTGACCCAAAGGGCAAGGGTACTGGGGCCATAGTCCCCTACAAGAGCTTTAAAGTGAGTTTAAAGATAAAATGAGAAAAAGTTAATTCCAACAGCTTCAATGAAACTAACGTTTATGAGATTATACTAAAAATCTATTTTTACAGCAATAACGCAGGAAATACAATGTGTCCAAAACCGTACAGAACTACCCGCTATCGAGTAAATCCGGAAATAGTCCGGTTTCGCCCCTGGCGGAGTGTGCTAGCAAGTAAAAAAAGAATTGAATGTATTATTTAAATCCGCACATTTTAGCTCCATGAAAAGTTGTAAAAATTTACAGGGAATTAAAAAAATAAGGATTTGCTCGAGTGGCATAAAAACAAAAAAGTATAGAAGTTGCCATTAATCATATGAGCGTCCAAATTTGAAAATAATAAGATAATTAGGACGTTATTGAATTATGGCAAATTTTCAATTGTAAAATTAAACATTTTGCACCCTAAATCTGGCAACTAAGCATTATACGTGTTAATAAATTAACAAGAGCTTTTTAGGGTAGAGCGTAGTCGGTCGAATATAGCAACACCCTGTATGAACCAGAAGAACACAATCGACTCGTATACGGAAATTAACTTGAAGCAATCTAATCGCTATCCATTACATTGGAAGGAGGACGACCGAACTTAATACACAACATACGATTAAGTTTCTAAAAGAGCTTTTATTGGATTCGCGGCGAGTATTGGTCGAGTTTAATATCGAACGAAATTCTCTTTAATCATTTTACGGAGCTAATATTCAAACCGCATTCCATTCAAGGTCTTTTCGTGTTTTAAATTAAAAATGCCAATACAGGTTTGTGGATATCAAGTTTTGTGGTTAATTACCATTTTGTGTGATTAGATCTGAAAATCATGCAACGGTAAATAATTAAACAGCAGGTTGCTTGGTTGTAATCAAATAGTTTTTATAGAACCAACACATTCTTTTAAATTTATTTGGTTTAAAAGAGAGAGTAAAAATAGTGCACTGCGAAATCAATACTTTTCAGTAACCTTTACATGTTTATGTCGTTGAATTGTTTCAGTTAATTCGGTTTTGATTTCCTTCAGTATATCTCAAAAACCTAATCTTTCACAAGTACGCCCTGTAAATCTTGCTTGAGCCGATATTCTTTTACATTTCTATTTTCATCTTTTCAGTTTTAGGACGTCGCTATTTTCTTATATTTGATGAAACTATATTATGATGTCTTTGCTGTTTAGAACTAGAACCAATGTTCTCATGGTCATCAGAAATTTTCGATAGTAGGTAAACGACGCATAAACGCTATCTAAATAAACCAATATTTACCCTATATCTGTACTTGACGGGTGGTGTATGTAACCATGCATTCAAGAGAAAAGCTAGAGCTAATCCAATCGTTTCCTTATTTGTTTCCAATAGGAAACAAGCTGCAAGTTCCGTTTGTCTATATCTGTTGGAACAGGTAGGCAAACCCGTTGAAAACATATAAATAGATTGGACATGTAAGCTAGGGATAATACATAAAAGCTTCTCTATCTCAGAACAACACTATGGTTTTCGGAAGGCGAGATCGACGGTCGAAGAGGATGGAAAGAAATTAAAAATACTTCCATTGTCAGTTTGCATAAGAAAAATAAATGCTTAATGTTCATACTCGAAATCTTTTGCTTGATTATTATTGATCGGTATTTAAAGGAGTGGGCATTGATTCGTTGAACTAATGATGGTTTCAAAACGAATAAGAGTTCTTCTAGAATTTGGGACTTGGTCCGATAATTTGGATATGTTGGTTCAATATTGTTTTTGTAGGGGTTAAATATCAGAATGTAGAACAGAAAACAGAACTAGTGCTGGTCACTAGCATAAAAACAGTAGTGACCCGATTTGTAGAAAACTGAAAAATAATCCTAACATGGTCGGTATATGCAATCAAGAATCAATTCGCAGCTGATATTCGATGAATATTTCATATTGATTAGCGCAAAATTTGTAATATAGGCACTGTTTTGGCAAAAACGGGGCTTGTTCGGTTCACAACCAGTGAAGAAATCAGATAACATACATGGTTATATGTGCTTTCCGGACTATCTTTAATGAAGCTTCTAGGGTATTAGCAGAGATGCCAGAATTGGAACTTATGATGGACTAGAAAACTAGTTGTATCGACAAACAATGAATAGTGATAACAAGTTGTCACAGATTGATATTGTTGCAGAGAAAATGAGTCTGGCGATCAAAACATGGCACTGACTCTTCAAGCAGATGAAGAGGTAAACTACTATCTTACTCAACCACCACAAAGTGTTCGGTGGAAGTTAAGGATGCCGAACATGTCTTCTTTAACTACCAATGCCTAAATCGGGACTTGTGACTCAGTCGAACTAACGAGTTCAGAAGAGATCAGTTACTTACTATGCGGATGAAAATAAGACTAGGTATTCAATTAGTGTCTAAGGAGCGTTCTATGTATTTGTTAAGTTAAAATTATTGTCGGATATTTGTAGTTGCATTCAAGTGATATAGTGAATTAGTCTGCTTATTTCGAACTGTTCGTTACTAGTAGTCTCAGAAGTACGGAAAAGTAGGACCAATTACTATTTAATTAATTGTTTAGATTCGTAGTGATGTAGAAAATATGGACGAATAGAAGCAAGAAAATTTGAAAAAACATGCTGTTAAAACTGAGATTCAGGTCTTGGATAAAAAACGGCACCTTGAGCATTAAAATCTAATAACATCCATGGAAGAAAAACAATAAAGATAACAAGATTAATTAAATTTCTAGCTGAAAGACCACAAGACGAATTAAGACCACATGCAAATTCGTAACACGGAAAAGAATTGATTTTCTTTAGTATTTCAAGTGTCATCTCGCAGATATGGTGTTTGACATTCTTCTCAGTTCACTCATAGAGGTAGAATTACTTATTTGTTCAGGACCGGATGAGAATAAACAAGTAAAACGTTTTGATATTATATTTTTATAGTGTTTTAGGTCTTATATATTTTTCTGTGGTTCAATAGAATTTTTTGGCAACTTCTTACACAGGGTGTCATTTAATAGAGGCACCCAAATATCTAGGAAAGTTTGCACTAAACATAAATTTTTTCATTTTCAAGGTCACGGTGATTTTTTAAATGGAATCCATGTTTTTGACACAGGATCCATAAAGAGGGGAAAATTTTAGTCAAAAACGGTATTTTTAACTTTATTTGGGATATACCTTTAAAAGGTCCATTCAAACATTAAAGATCTGTGAGCGTATTATTTTTCAAAATCGGGGATCAAAATTTTGGCCTCTAAATGAACTTGACAACTGACCTCTGGATCAAGATGCTTAACGATATTAGCTCATAAGCTCAAACATTTACTCGCTTACAATCGTTAAAAATGACGGTATTTGAACGAATTTTAAATATTTAACCTTAATTTGGCCTTCTAAAGACCCCCTTAAAGAAATTTAAAAAAAAACAATTTAGAAGTAGAATTTCCCGTTTTTTAGTACTCGGTGTCCAAAATAGGCATTCCTATTAAAAAAAACAGTATGAACTTCAAATGACCATAAAAATCAGTATAAAGGTCAAAACTGATATGAAAGAAAGATGTCATCATTGTCCCCAACAACTTTTCTCTAAACATTTTTTGTTCAATGCCAATTTTCCAGATATTTGGGTGGCACGATTAAAATGATTCACCCTGTAGATTTATAAGCCGCAGGAATTCTTGAATGTCTTTATGACAAATCAGATTAATTAGATTTTACTCAAACTGTTAAATTTAGGAAATCGAGAAAATGGAATATTGGTGATTTTTTTCAGATAAGTTTTGCAGAGCATTCACAATTTTTTTCAAGTGATCTAAAAAATTGTAAATAAATAAAAATTCTTGACATTTGAAATGAATAATTACAAATATCGTGCAAACATTCCATAAAATTTTATAATTTGATCGTTGAAAACCCCGAAGTTTTGTTGAAAATTTCGTTAAGAAGCCGAAATCCGGAAAATAAATTTCTTTATGATATCCCACTGTATTGTTTTAATTTAAAAAAACACCCGCCATGAATTTCCATTTGAAAATAAATTATCTCCCCATCACGATCATAATTTTGACGGTCCCTTCCGAGGAAGGAAACTGAACACACAATTTCAATTTTACGCTTTAGAATAAATTCTTATATAAGATTTGCTGTGCTGTTATATAACCCGCAATAATAATAGAAATAAATGTTTTCTTAAAACGCTGAAAGTTTGCTTTTGTTTCCGAAGCGGCGTATGCTACAAGAATAATAATGTTTGTTCTTCTAGTTAGTGGAAACAAGTAGTGCGGAAAAAACTGAAATATTCTGTTCGCTTGAAAAGTTAGAAGATTAAATGCGATTTAACGTTATTTGTAATGGCATTTGAGAAATGCTACTGGAAAGTTCAGCACTCGCAACGATCTCCAGTGAACTTTGACAGGTTATTATGTTAAGCGAATTAATGCAGGAAGCCGAGATGTTTGTTTCCTCTGTAAAAATAACTAATTTAGGTACGACAAAAGTCGGGAGATTCGCTAAACCAGCTTTTGCGGGACCGGAAATTACTTGAAAACTTAATCACGGTTGTTCATTTCAATGAAGTTTTGTTTAATTTTTGAGCAAATTATTTAACTTTTATAACAATGTCATTAATAATAACTGTTAGACTGCGTATAAAAAACAACTCAGGCCGCTGTGCGATTATAATTATATTCTATCATAACGTATACATATACCAAGGGCAGATCAGAGTCGGGCTTCAGGGAAAGGGGGGGGGGGGGGTCAATAAGGCGGGCTAATGTAGGGTTTCGACAACATTGTATTTCCTGGGTCGTTGTATTAAAAATAGTGGATTTTTGCTATAAAATCATAATAAAGTCTTAATTTTAAGCTTGTACCTACATGAAAGAATTCCTCTTTCGATTGTGTTCAACTCAATGATTTTGAAGTTCTCGCAGGGGGTGATCGCTCCCCATCGCTCCCCCTTGGATCCGCTCCTGATACATGCTATATATAAGTATATTTTATTTACTTACAAATAACCACATTATAAATTGTAAATTAATTTATACTTCCACTTTATATGTAATATAAAGTGAAGGGGATAACTTTATTGTTTACCACTTCTATCGTGAACTCCTTTCTTAAAGTTGTTTAGTTCTTCTCTTCCGTGGCTGAAGTCCCCAAACGAGATCTTGCCCCCTACCCCAAATGAGAATCCTGGATCCGTCCCTGTAACGAAAGTAATATCCACATAGTGGTACCAACAGGTAGGTAGGTGTCTTGTTTGCTGAGTTCAATGCCAATTGTTCAAACTTTTCCATGAACAAATTTGCCAACATCGGACTTAGATAGCTGCCCATAGCTACTCCGTTCATCTATATATAAAATTCAGCGTTATACAGGAAGTGTGGTCTTTTTAGTCTGGGGAAAAGCATAGCAACAATGTCTTTAGTGGCTTTACCATTGTTTTAAAACAACGGACTTCCTGTATAAATGGGAATTGTATGAGCAGAATATTGAATGTCTGGTGACTGCAAATTTCTTTATAGAAAAACTGAACAAATGGTACTGAACTCGGCAGTCAAGAAACCTACCTGTTGAGACCGCTATGTGAACGATACTTTCCTTATATTGGAACCATAGAAGGGAAGATCCCTAGATCAAGTTCATGATGGAGGTAGAAAACAATAAAGTTAACCCCTTTGTAAATGTGCTGGTTGAAAGGTAGGGCAATGGAAAAGTGGGACCCAAAGTGTATAGAAAACCCATCCATAAGGACAAACTGTCAAACCATCATCCTAATAAGAAAGAAGGCACAATAAACACTTTAACGGAAACGGCGAAATACATATGTGAACTTTAATATCGACCATAAGAAATTACTCATCTGAATAACGTTTTAAAGAACGACTATTCACTCCAGGAAATTAAGAAAGCTCAAAGACCAGGTCAAACGACGTGGATCACAATAACGCCTATGTCCCATACGTAGAAGGAGTCACGGGCAGAATAGGGAAGTTTCTGGCAAAACATAGCATAACGACAGTATACAAACTGACAAAAACCATCCGGTCGGTCAAGAATGCTCGAGAGCCCCTAACAGCTGCGATAATGTTACTGAATACCACAAAAAGAAGTATCAACACACGTTTATCTGAACCTAAAGGGAGTTGCAGAATGGGACAGACCAATGATTCGCCGAACATACACTGAGTCAAGAGAGACATTCTTTCGGGTTTGAAGATACGTTTAGCATCGACTAGCCATTTCTACCCCAGGAATTATAGAGAAGAAATTAAGATACAGAAACATGCCTATAATTTCAACAGAGAAAAAAAAGAAAGAAAAAAACACAATGCAAAGAGAGAAGAGTCATCAGCCAAAAGGAACGCACTATCCAGGAACATAAAACACTTACACCCCTGACACATCGTCGTCTTTGAAAATGAATACCCTACTTGTAGACGTTAGGTAGGAGATATTTCAATCGACCACGGTTCAATAGCACTGAAAACAAAATCTCTGTTAAGACTCCGGTTGGGAAAGTTTTCATTCTATAAATTAAAAATGTTGAGACTATATTTTTTCTTCAAGGGATTTCAACAACTATTATAAAAACTTCAGTATTTAATAACTAAAGATTATTAGTTTTATTAATATTTTGATAGCTATGTCATCACCGAAGTTATGAACACTTCCCTTTGATAAACATTAAGACATCAAGGCACCTGGTAAAGTGAAAGGTAAAAAGTTTTTACAGCGCTCAAAAATTATTACAAAACTATGTCTAGATTATTTGGGATTCTGCTTAAATGTTCAAGCTAACTGTATGAACCTAGCGTTTTATATCACTATAACAAATTTATAGTTGGACTCTCTCCCGGTGCTAAACTTCGAAGTGGTTAAAATTGAATTATTGGACATCAGTTTATAATTATAATTTAAAAACACAAATGAAGCCTGAGAGTCCCTATGAGCAACTTTCTTTCAAGTAATTGTAGTTAAGAGTCATTCGTTTTAGTTTTAAACTCACTAACTTTGAGGCTCTAGGAGGGGGTAAAATGCTCTAGAAGAACAGGGGGTTTAAGAAATACGATTCCAGTATGTAATCCATTGTATGTCGACCAAACAAATCAGCATACTTAAAGATAAACACACCCTTGCCGTAAAACAGAAATGAACCAGATTTTACTTTTGAAATTGCTTCTTATAAAATAATAATTTGTACTTCTCTAAATTTATATATTTACTCACTAGGTATCTTTACATACTTTTCACTAAATAATTGAGATTGTATGCAATTTGTCAATTAAAATATTATTTTGACATTACCTGTCATCTAAATCTGTCTTGCATAAGTTTATTTCATAAAATTAAGAGTAATCCGAATTTTGAAGTTTGAAATCATCATTATTTTTCGTTTTGTAATTCTCACTGTGGATTTCTTTTGCGAATCAATCTGTCATTCACAGTTCAACTTAATATTACCCAAGATCAAAGTTAGTGCTGCTACTAAAAAGGTTACGTCGTCATATTCCGACTGTTTACACAATATCAAGATTCAAAGTCGCGCAAATTACGTCATCAAACGGCGGGAGTCTAAAATCACTTTCATTAGAACAAAGAAATATCAAAACAATTGCGTGGATTATTTACGTCGTGTTTAGAAATGTATTCGACAAATACCGAGAGACCATTATTGATAATAAACGTCAATATTTTTTCAACAATAAAAGTGTAAACAAAATATTATCGCTTTGTTTTATAACGCTGTGTTGAGATTAATTTTAGTATCTTTGACGAAGAGCTTCGGTTTGTTTATGTAAGTGTAGAGTCTACCATAAAAAATTAACTAGGTAGTAAATGTTTAGTTTTTGGATTACATTTAAAGGCGATGATTATGAAGTAGAAGTTGCGATAACGAAAAATATTTGATTGTCTCAGTTGAACAAACTGCGTTGGAGTTAAATAAATCTTTTGAACAAACGAGGAAATATCACCTTTCACCAGATAAATGGTATAAGGAAGTGTTAAAATGTAGGTTTGACAATATTTGCATGTAAGCGCATCTTGTTACAATGATCTAAGAAGCTCTTTTATCATATGAAATATTTGGGTTAAACCTTAGGTGAGCATCATCTGAAACAAAACACAATACTGAAAGAATTGGTGACATACAGAAGTTTAAAATTCTTCAAAAAAGTAAAAGTAAACGCATTCTGGAGGAATTTGCGGAGTTTTCAAGCAAGTTATTGCGAGTGTATCATGCAAGATACGAATCTATAGAATTTAAAAAGAAATTAGTGAAATGTTTTGGTTAGCATTGTATTAGAGATTTGTTTCCAGGTCAAACCGAAGTAAATGTGTACTGTTGCTATAATGCATCCTAACAGATGTGATTGATAACGACTTGCAACCTGGGCAGGGGGCGATCTCATGCTATTTCGTGTATTTTTTGGTGATTTCACAATACAAATATATGAATTCTGTTGAGTTATAAAAATAATTTTAATCAACTTGTTGCTAGTTGAATCAAAGCACCCGGAAGTTATGATGATTAACAATGTGTTTAAAATGAAATTATTAATTTTAAGGTACTTTAAAATTGTATCGATATAAGACTTTAATGTTTTTTTTAATTGAAACCATAGAGTGGGTGCGACAATTTGCAGCTCATAACAACAGAAAACGACTGGAAATAGCCGTAATAAGAGAGAAATACGAATGTTTGAATACCAGATCTTAATTTCTCACGTTCAGCAGCTATTCAACAACTATATAGGCACTTTCTTGGATTTAAATTTAAATTTTTATTTATGTAATTACAGGATATATAAAAAAACCTATAAAAATAACATTTATTTTATGAATAAATTGATCATTCCCTATAACTGAATCTTTTAACCCAAAATTTCCCCCTCCCCTCACGCGCTAGCTAAGACCATCTTGTGTGTTACCAATAAAAAGTGCCATTATGGAAGAACTCTAGATAATTTTCCAATGCAAAATCCAGGAAGTGAGGTTACGGTAATAACCTCCATTTTATATGGCACATAGTCTACAATTCCACATACATTTAACCAAAATTCTTTGACTCACAATAAGACAGTAGCCTAAGTACAGTCGAAGTAAAAATTGAATATTGGGTTAATTTTATCACATTATCGATACAATAATATAGAAAATATTTCAAACATTTTAATATTATAGATGTTAGGATAATGTGATTCTTGTTATTTAGGCATTTTTGATATAAAGGGGATTGTGCCATTTTGTCTATTTTGTGTTCATTTTTCTATTTTTAGATTTTTTTGTGTGCACAGAACATTATGAAAAGTAGATATTATCTTTTATCTATGATTAGTCAGACAACCAAATGATTTCTCACCACTCCCTCATACACTGAATTTTTGCAAAATGACGAATACATCTCTGCATATTTAATGAAATGAATCAATCTATAATTTTTCCGTTCAACTCTATCACCATCTTCATGTTAAAATTGGATCTTTGTGAAACCTGATTAGTAACAAAGAAGCAAATAACTTAAAAAATGATTATCTGTTTGTAAAATATTTGACATTGAAATTTTTTACGTGGATTTATTTACAGTTTCCAACGGTTTAAAACGTCTTGTGTTGTAGTGTTCTGTGTAATTGTGACTCCTATACTTTCATGCTGTCGTCCAAAAATAAAAAAGTAAATGGGTTGATGATATTTTTAGAAATAAGGCGATTAACACGATATGTGTGGCGGAACAGAACTATATCGTATTTGGTCACATATTTGTAAACGTTGGTGCTTTGGAATAACAATATTCCAACTACGAATTTATTAAGACACAGACAGAGCTATTATTTTCTATTACTTCATTGTTTTGTATTAAACGTGCCCGATAAAAATGGCTGATTGTAATCTAAACAATATCTAAACAAAAACTAATCTGTTCGTAATTTACTTAAGTAACATCATCTCTTGTTGCAATCGCAGCTTTCACTCAAAAATAGGACAAATGAAGTAGTAAGAATTAATTAACAACTTCAAATGTACAATTATAACAGTTACGTGCAATTAAAAAGTGCCTTAATAATGAGGGAAATAATTGGAAACCTACTTTTCACCTTCAAAGTTGAATCACCTTTTCGTCGGTTCGACGACTAAATGCGGATCGAAGGAACGAAATGAAAACTGGCGAATGTTTTTTCCTTCAAAAGAAAAATCAGTTTTAAATATTAATGAAATAAATTAATGAGATACTGTAATTAAGAAATTAATTGGGGGAAAATTAATATTAGTCTTATCGAAAACATTAAATTAGCTCAAATAGTTTTTGTGAATATTGCTTTTTTCCGGAAACTTTTTATCGCATAGCTTCTATATTAATTTAAACTAGTACCTGTTCCCTCTTGAAAGTGAATAGGTAATTAACACACCTTATCTAATTTACCATTTAATAAATTTGATATTTAATTTTAGTTATGTTCACATATCATATAGTTTATGGGTATTCATCCGAATAGTTAATAAATGTTCCAACCTGGAGTCATTTGTAAAATGACAACGTTTCGGCACATCTGACCTCATCACGTCTGTTTGCATTGCGAACTAACTTCAGTCCCGATGAGTAAATGGCAGGCTCAATTTTTCGTGTTGTTTTAAAGTATTAAGTACAGTAGTTTGAGAAATATGGAGAGAACGTGTGATTTTCCTATATATTCTTTCGCATCATTCAAATTTAAAAAAAATCTCAATAATGTTCGTATAATACGGCCGAATTTTCACCACCGAGTAAATTTTCCACGAAAATGATAGAGAACGTAAAGTCAGTTAATAGTATTGTAGCTGAAATCTATTTGAGATTAGAAAGAGAGCATTTAAAAACATTCAGCTCTCACAATAACGAATGAAAATTATAATAAAAAAAGAGCGGTAGTCATTTGAGACTGAACGATGAGAGCGAAAGTCTCTAACAAAATATATTTCCCGTATCTCGGTTTCTAGCTCCCTTCCTCTGTTTCCCTTTCTGTGTGTCATTCTTAGTAATGTACATAAATTTCAGGAAAATTAAAATAATTGTCACTATTTTTGTTACGATTCAAGTATTAATCCTAATGTGTAATGTAGTTCATAATTTAAATATAATTGCAAAGGAACATATGACGTGTAAGTTAAATTTTTAATGGAAATCTAAAACTTGTGGAGTTACAATAAATTCATGTCTACTATTTAATATTCTGATAATATATAACAAGGTAACTTTAATTATAACAGATTAAAAAACATTTTTAAGTAAATATTTTTAAAATATCAAGGCATCTCCAGACCTTTCGTCAAAACAGCTGTTGTAATATAGTTTCATTTAATACATATTAAAAAAAAGTGTCCGTCAAAATTCAATAAATTAGGGTGGAGCTGATGTAGCTAGAGCGTGGATTTTAAACAGCAAGCCAAAAGATTTTTAGGAGAAAATCTATATTTTACATATTATTCGTTAAAAAAAGACAAAACCGGTGGCTTAACATTAATATTATTTTATAATTGTCAATTTGCATCATACCCTCTTTCTACACCAGCGCTATTGTGGTCACTTTTTGAAGTTGCTATTTAATACTAACTGATAAATTCCGACATCCAGGAGTTTTAGGAAAATCTAGCTCACAGTGACTCCAAATCGGGAGTCGTACTGTGTGTAACGCCGTTTCCCTGTCTTTCTAGGATAGACATCACACGAAAAATCTCAAGAAATTACGATATTAACTTTTCGGAATTTTACAATCCATTTTTCCTGAAATTCCTGGATGTCGGAATTCATTTCGCGACAAAATATTGCTATTTCATGTTTTCAGACATTTCTTCAGTATTAAATTTTCTGCTGGTATTGTATATTAATTGTACGTTATATATGTTTATTTACTATACAGGATTTTTTGTAAACGAAGAGACTCTTAATAAATAACTGATTATGTGGGTATATCAAAATCATAGTGTTGTGTCGGTTATTGGTTGAAACGGATTCTAGAAACAAATGCGATTTACTGAGTACTTTAGAAAATTATCTCTTTACATTGTTACTGGTATATGAGAATAATGAATCTAAAAGACAATAAGCGTACTTGTTTTATCCAGTGCCTGTTCTTGTGTCGGAAGAAAGAAATTGTACACGTCACTTGAAATTAATACACTGAGTATAAGTTTTTTCATTAATTAAATTCGCTGAATTTAATTTAACATTTTTACATGTGTTATTACACAAAGATATTTACAACTGCAATATAAATAGAAATAAACGGATCATTTGATATAAGCCAAACCAATATCAAAAATGTATTTTTGGAGATAAATGTTCTGTTTTATGTAAAATTACACATGGAAAAATGAAAATTTCTAGGCGCGTCGTTTTAAATTCAAATAATTGAATTTTCCCATACTTACAATACAGTCAGGTTTAAATGTACCTATCACGTTATCTTTGATAAATTTGGTAAATTCCTCGAAATTCTTACCTGAAATAAAAAAAAGTGTAATTAATATATGTTATTACAATGTCAAAAATTTGAGGAATATTGTAAAGTAAACAATATAATAAATGTTTGAATTTGATTAAACATTTATTCAAATAGAATAATTCAAACAATTGAAAATTGATAACCCACTTTCATTAGATAAACTATTGATTTTTCTAATCATTTAAATCATACAGTTTAAGAAATTCGAATCTTATGTAGTGAGTAAATTTTGAATGTTATTTCCCATTAAATATGTTGGGTAAAACTTAGCTGTCAGTACTGTTTGATTATATCTACGAGGGCTGCCTTTTATATTTCGGGATTAGAGAACAAAAACAAATATTAATCATCGAAAATCGCTTTATTGTTTTTCAAAATATTCCCCATTAAGATCTATACATTTTTGCATGCGTTTGAACCAATTGTTGAAGCACTTTTTCCACTCTGATTGAGGTATCTCCAAAACATGCATTCTAAACGCAGCAACCGCTTCTTCAGGTGTCGGAAAACGTTGACCTCTCAGTTTGTTTTTTACGTAAGGGAATAAAAAGAAGTCATTTGGTGACAAGTCAGGACTATACGGCGTATGACTCATCAAATCGATGTTTTGAATGGTAAAAAATGCAGTTGTTTGAGCCGATGTGTGAGAGCTCGCATTGTCGTGGTGAAGAGTGATCCGTCTTCGGCGGTTGGTTTTCCTCATTTCTTGGAAGACAACTGGCAAACAAATGGTTGTGTACCACTCAGAATTGACTGCTCTGCGTTGTTCTAGTGGTACGGTTGCGACCTGTCCAGTTTTTCCGAAAAAACAGGCGAACATTTGCTTGGAAGTGCTTCGTGCGCGAACAACTTTTGTTGGATTCGGCTCATCTTGAAACACCCATACAGTCGACTGCTGTTTATTTTCGGGTTCATACGCGTAAATCCACGATTCATCACCTGTCACTATGTCATAAACGTGTTTTGAAACACCGCGATCGTATTTTTTGAGCTTTTCTTTCGACACGAGCCTTTTTTGAACGATTGACAAATGGTGTGGGATCCAACGCGAACAATTTTTTTTGACATTCAAATGTTTATGCAATATTGAATGTATGCTGGTCCCACTAATGTGTAAGGTTGACTCAATCTCACGATAGGTCACATGACGATCTTGCAATATCAGTTCGCGCACAGCATCAATGGTTTCCGGAACAACAACTGTTTTTGGACGACCTTCACGAAATTCGTCTTGAAGTGAACTACGACCTCGATTGAATTCACCATACCATCGATAATCAGTGGTCCTTGATGGAGTTTCATCGCCAAAAATTAAATTAAGTTCATCCATGCACTCTGCTGACTTAATCCACGTCGAAAGTTGTAAAAAATAATCGCACTAAAATGTTCACGATTTAATTCCATTTTTTGGCCGAGATGAATCCTTTAAGTTACTGTAAACAACACAAAGCGCTCGTATGTCAAAACGTTCTGAGTACGTATAACCTCAAAAATGTCAAACTTTACGATAGAGCTGTCAGTTGTCAGATTGCAACACTAGGGTTGTCCAATCCCGAAATATAAAAGGCAGCCCTCGTAACCATCTATGGAATGTATTTAACAACCAGGAAAGGTTTAAGCGCTCAACTATTGGTGGTAACTCTACATGTTATTTATATGAAGGCAATGCGTAATTTAGAATCGAAATTATGAAAAGAATTATTGGCGGTGCCTGGTACCTGTTTTTTAGAATTTGGGGAGTGAATATTTTCTAAATAGAGTAAATAATATACGAGAAATATAGGAAATATACTTTTAGATTTCAGTTTTGTGTAGAATTCAATGGTCGTCAATATAGTTATAAAATTTATATTCGCCGCTGCTGGAGAAACCTCCCATGAAAATAAAACATTGACCGTCTGGGATAATAAAAACATCACGATCCGGAAACTTCTATACAGAAAAAAAAGCGTTAGCATCAAACACAGGACCATCAGTGGAATGCTTATCGAGAACTACGAGAAAAATCGGTGTGGATTATAAAAAGGCCGGTGGGGCATTTCAGAGTTAGTTGAGCTTAGATGAGTCGTGTTATTATTTCGATGTAAATAAAGTTGTAGAAAGTGGAAGTGAATATCAGTTTTTAAAATTCAATTTGAACACAAGAAGTTTACTGCAATATCATCTTTATTATTGCAATATGGAACCAATAAACTGTTTTTGTTACACTATTTTGTTTAGATTGAAATTTAATTAGTTTGGTTTAGCTCTGCTTATGAATGTTTGGTTTAAATGATTGAGAAATTGAGACAGTATGTCAATTCGTTTCCTATTTCATATGTATCATTTTACGCTTTCTAAAACTAGTCAACTATATGTCACAGGAATGTTCAATGGGATCTATGTCTGGACCATTTCATAAAATTCAGGCTGTTTCTTAGACAATGAAGACAAATCTAGCACGTGTGCCTTACTTTACGTTATTAGTGAATAAAATAGGGACCAAAAGCGAATTAGTGTAGTATTTACGAAACTACCAAAAGGTTCACAGGTACTTTAATTTATACCACTATTCTGAGCACCTATTCATCTCTGGTTACCACAATTTAATTTTAAGCAAACTCTTGAAAGATCTGTAAACGACATAGTTTGGTCGCTGCATTCTTTGTTTTCGCAGTTAATTCAGGTGTAGCATTAGAACTTTTTGAATTTAAGTTAATATTGTTACCGTTTTTAGGTACACTTTAAGTGGTTACTTCCTTTGCAGTTGCAGTGACATGACAATGATCTAGGCAGTAAATGGATACCTCTGGTATACAATGACTAGAAAGTTTTGATGGCTGCCTTACTTAATACAACACAATGAAGTTTCTAAGAACTAGCGGTGTTTATCGTGAAATATGCTGTTTGTTATTCATTGTTGAACCAGTGTATACCTGAAGTTGTAGAAAAGTTATTTCAGTTTTCTTTACATTTGAGTGATCTGGGAGAGTCTGATATCGTTACTATTATCGTTAATTCTTGCAAACGTAGTGTAGAAAGTGCCTTTTTTGTGAAATTTCTGTCATATTTCTGATTTTAGAAATGTAGCTCATACCATCATAAGGTCTTCTTTGCTATCTATTATGTTAACTATATCAAATATTTTTGACGAGAGACTTTGGATGCAAAGTTAAATAAGACTTAAAATGGTAACCGCAAAGTAAAATACTGTCATATGTACCTAAAATGATGAGTAAAATACTGTAGAAAGCAGAGACTTCCCTAAAATGATGTTAAAACGACAAAGGTGGAAAATGAAATATAGATTTACGATAAAACAATGAAACATGACTGAATTTGACTCCACTTTACAAGCGACGGATAAATGCCAATCAATCCTAACAACGCTAGTTAAATTCTCCAAACTGACTGGTTCCGAATAAATATCACATTTGATCGTTTCAAATTAACCCGTTCCTATTTCGATGCCATCCAAAAAATAGCATAATAAAATTACCAATACTACAAATAATTAATTCCACATAGACACGCAAACAGTATAAACAGTCCATATCCCACACACCGTTTTGTTATCCTCGTTTCGCCAAACAACGATGCATACATAAACGATATTTTCGTCGTTCTAATGAAAAAGCAAACGAGCAATCAAAAACGAGCGGAGTAATTAGGCAGAGTAGCTTTTCCAGAGTTTTCCATATATACTGATGGAGCTTCATGCCGTTTTCCCGCACTTTGTTATACAGTTAAAGTTCCTTCGTTTTATCTGGGCCGTATATTTTAATAAAGTTTATAGCTAAACAAGTTTCAAAGCACGTGATTTATTTCTAACGCTTTTCTAAACATATATAGAGGGATAGTCTCAATTTTCAGCTCTGTTGTTTCACTTATTGTTCAACAGAACTTTTATGAAAGGGATCCTACACAATGTGTATCCAAATGGTTTATGGAGGCGTGAAAGCCTTAGCGGTCGATCGATGGAAGTCTGAAGAACACTTTATTTACTACGTATTTGTCCTACTTCTTTTGTAAGATTTGTACGAATTAAATTTAAACGTATTCGTGGATAAATGGAGGCGAAACAACATTTGATATAAGTATATATTAATAAATAATGTTACTTATTATAAAATACTGAATAAGATATTCAGGATGATTTTATTTTATCACCAATTTGACAACGTTAAACCTTTGAAGAAGAAAAATACTATCGGGTCTGACATAAAAATAATTTCTTTTGTTTGTGAAATAAAAGCAATTTTTATACAGAGAACTTAGTTTAATTTAACTTTTCATTTTATTCGTGGAAATTTTGCCATTTTTTAAAACTTATTTTCGTCCAGCGGTCTTAGAAAGTCGGAAATGAACAATGTACGATTTCATATTTAACAATAATTTTAGAATTAATATTTGTTAAATATATATAAAAAAAGATTGTGGTAAGTATTGGGCTACATGACACAAACCTCTCTACTTTCTGTGACATCATTAAGCCACGCCCATCTGATTACTCAAAAGTTCCTTGGTTGTTTTCGGGTCAACTGTCAGCGAATCTCTCTGATTGGTCGCTTTAACCGTACTCGGTGGGATTCGGAGGTTCTCGGATTAGGGTACTGGGTTGACTGGTGTCAGCGAGTTGCAGGGATGCGATTAGGTGGCGCGGTGAACTGCTTCGGATGGGCACAATATATGAATTTGAATATGATGCTAGGAATTTGAATGGGTACAGTTCGCCGTTGAATAGTTTAAATATTATGTGCTAGAAATAATAAAGTTGGAATACATTTTCGTAACTGGGATTATTATTAATAGGATCTCTACATTTGAATGTCTTTATGAGTCTCCATCTCCAGCATTTTGAATTGGTTAGACGAAAGTCCCAAAATTCCAATGCATTTCTTCCTGTAATTTTCTTGTACTAGAGTTCTACCCTCAGGGAAAAGCTTTACCCTACCTCTGCAAACCAGTTTTAGGAACACTGTACTCGCTAGAATATGGCGGGCAGTTGACAAACCGAAAGTCTGTAACACAAGAAGTATACCTGGGAACATTTTCTAAATTCAATTGCACACCTTTACGCAATTTTCTGTGATGTTTCTTTTCAAGCCAACTGGAACTTAATTTTGGTACAATAATTACTTGACAGGTAAACCAAATTAAATAACACTTTCATGTCCTCAAAAAGTGAGAGCACCAGCCTAGTTGATGGATGCACCTCGAAGTGACTAGGTAGAGAAGAGTCCTGAGGTTTCCACACTTTACAGTGTATTTTGGTACTTGGATCTGAATGATGGACTCACCAATAATCCATAGTAACAAATATGTCATAAAATTCATATTGTTTTCTTGATACACTTGTCAGCAACCGCTCACAAACGAATCCTCGCTATACTTAGAGATTAAAATTTCAAATTTCATGATACAGAAGATCCACGTAATGTTCATATCCAATTTGTTGAATTTTAGTACGCTCTTTTCTGGACTGGATTAAAGAACAAAACAATAATTTTGTTGCAACACTTCATACACATAACAGTACCTCAAAGTGTCAAATATTGATATATAAAGGTCTACTGAAAGGTCTTGAAAGATCAATTAATTTGATAATATTTGACGGTTAACAGGAATATTTGACATTTAGCAGTTTTTTATTTACACGAGACTTGTAAAACAGTGTCATATTGTGGCAAATATTATTCAGTATTTTAACGTAATGTGTGATTTAATCTGCAGTAATAACTATGACGGTAAAGATTCCGAACGCAGTGACAATAAATGTACTGACATCACAAATAAACAGTGACAAACAGTAATGAAGAACAAGATTTACGTATAACGATGGTAATTCGCTTGACTGTCTCACGCTTTTCAACCGGTCAAGTGTCTACATTTTACTCGCACAATATATTTTCATAATGTTTATTATGGTTGACGCTTTCCCAAACATATACAAGTATTCCGTGTGTCGCGATAAAACGTCTTACTTCACGTTAAAGTAGCAAAACTATATAAATTAATTGTACGAAATATTCATACTCTAGGGAAGTAGGTATTTTCAATTGCAAGGAAATTACTAAAGTTTTTCTTGCAGAATAACAAGTTTTTATTTCTCAATAAATTATACAACTTGCAAAAATCACATTTTAGCTTGTTTTATACATATTTTTAAAACTTACTAAATGAGAAGTTGATAAATGCGATTAGTTAGTGAGCTATATGTGAGAAGAATAAAAAGGGACATTTTTCAATGTAACAAATATTAGAGATTCGAAATTGTGACAGTTTTATATTTATAATAACTGAGCAAAAGTCACCTTCATCGCTTTTACGGCTTTTTCGGGAATGTACTTCTTTCGAGAGCATTTCATTTACAAAGATTCCATTTTACGGGAAATTACTTTTTTAACACTCAGCAACGTAGTATTTATCAGTTCTTTCCTCACAAGGCGTCATAGTTTAATATTTTTTCAGTTTATTTTATTGTTTGCAAATTTACTTTCACAACGTAACATCAGAATTTGGCATCGGAAAAAGTTTGGTGGAGGGGGAAGCCATCGCTTCCCCATAACTTTAAAAAACTAATAAAAAGTGTCATCGAACTGACATTTAGTTTGAAACAATTATCCAATTAAAAACAAGTTAGTAGTTTATATAGATTTTTGTGTGTACATTCCTTTTTATTAGGTGGCTGTAATGAAGAAATGGAAATATTAATTCGTATAGAACTATATAAATTTACTAGCTCATAATACTACTCATATCAAATAGACAGAAGCATTAGCACACCAAGTAAATTTTCAGTCGCATGGACTTAAGTTTGAATTCCATAAAGTTAAATTTTTTTTGATTTTTGTACGCTAACAGTATATTTACATAAATTACTAGGATGGCAGGACACTATTAAAAACTTTGAGTACCATTGCTCACTAAATAAGCACCTCATAGTTAATTACTCCACTTTCAAATTTCCAAGATCATATTTTCCTAAATCTATGCTGATTTAAAAGTCAATACTCATTTCACGAAAAAACATTACATTCAGTTAAATGTACTAAACTCATAAATAAAAACTCCTACCCATTTTTTCGTGGAGAATCTATCTGAAGAATCAGAGTGAAAATACTCACAGTACGACTCCCGAATTGGGGGTCTCTGTGAGTTAGTTTTCCTTGAAACTTCTAGATGTCGACATTCATTTCGCGATAAAATACATAATTTAATGACAGAATTTAACGTTTTTGCTTTATTATTATCATATAACAAAAGTAAAACTTCAATATATAATATATATAAAAGAAAAATGAATTCATAAATTATAAGAAAATTTATTGCTTTAAAAATATAAACATGAAAATTAAATGTTGAACATTATAAGCTAAAAATGACGGAGGTATATAACCCGACAAGCACGATATAATTAATTTGACATGATTTAAAATTGCTGCTTTATTATCATTTCAGAACATTTTTTTTTATTTTGCACACATAAATTATAAGTTATTAAAAAAATTTAATTGGAAATTATAAAAAATATAAATCAGTAAAAAAAGTTCTTAATTGATGAGATTCGAAATTGAGCCCACGTGACAGACCAATTTACTGAGACGCCAACCCCTTTGAATACTTGATACGAATCTGATATTAGTAATAAATTTATAGAAATATTGTTATTCAATCATTCTAAAAAGTTACTAATGTGTTTTCACGGTGCATAAATGTTTTGAACAGAATATCAGTACGATGACATCCTATTAATTTCATAAAGTAAGGCGCTCTCCTAAACATTTTCCGATCCCGAAAACTGAAATGCTTACTTTCAAATTGAATTTATAGACATAAAACCATTAGCCTAGTTTTAAAGTTCAAACGTTTTTTTAGGTTTTAGAAGTTGTAGATCTTGTAGTCTTTTAAAATACCAATCAAACCAAACTTACATCGTATACCAAAAATTAATCTTACGCTGAAAAATCACAAAAACTGCTAAATTACAATTTTTGGAAAAAACCCTATAAAATTATAGACTTTTTACACTTTTTATTTGATGTAACTTCTTCAAGACAAACATTCAAACATCTCTGGACGCTTTTTCTGTAAAAATAGACTTACTTAAAAGTTCCCTAGTCTATAAGTCAATTTTCAGGCATTTTGTTTCACTTATTTACGCCAATGAAACGGTTCTGACAAAGGTCACACGTTCATTGCAGCACAGCGGTATGAGCGAGTGACGGAAAAAGGCAAAGAGAGAGAAAGAAAGGCAGTAAAATATCGGAAGAATAAATATTAGAATTCTGTTGAGTGCATATTTGTTAGTGTGTACTTACAAAGTGAAACATTGTCGTTGGCAAGTTTTCAAATACAATGCAATAACAGATTCCTACAAAATGAATATCCAAATGATTTATGGGATCAAATAAACGTGAAATGCTTAGCGCCGGATGGTTATGTCGATGAAATTGTGAAGATCTTGTTTAGTCTGCATCAAAAACATTTCTCTAGGCGAGTATCTAATGGGTGGATGGTTTAGAGAACAAACTGATGGGACAAACGATAATATTTGATATATACATGTGTTCGATACGAAATGACGATATTTTGCCATTTGAAAACATTAGAACCAAGTTTTTTATATGTGGCTATCCGGTATATTACTTGTAAATGTTTTAATTATAAAACAGACTTTAGTTCTTAAATTTTGTCTTATTTTCCGAACACTTCACTTTTTACAGTTTATTGTGAAATCAATATCAACAGCTAGGAGTTTCAGGGAAAACCAGCTCACAGATACTCCAAATCGGGAGGAGTACTGTGTGTAACGTTGTTTCTTAGTGATCACACGAATGAATTAGTAGGTTAACTAGAACGTATCAAAGTAATTATAATTCTATATGACCACCATAATTTTTTAAACTACTTTCTGTAACTATCATTCTACTCCGTCTTATATGAAAGTCCTTGGTATCACGTCGTATAATATTAATTCTTCCCCATACTATATTGCAAGGTCGGCTAAGCAATATAGCATTTTTAAAGCACACTGTATAACTATAGTTCTATTCAATCTTATATTCCTAGAACCTTGTAAATGCAACTGGTAATGGCCTATTCTATAGGTATATAATTATTTTAAAATTTTTTAACAACCCTGTTGAACAATTATTCTACTTTGCAGTGTAATTTCACTATTATACATATTCAGCTGGTCATGGCTATCCTATATAAGTATAATCTTATCGAGATTTTCAATTGAAGGCAAGACAATATATTGTTTTTAGTGGAAGATCTTTATCGCATGATTGTTTCAATCGAATAATTATTTGGGGTCACTGGAAGCTAGTTTTCCCTGAAACTCGTAGTGTCCATATTCATTTCGGGATTAAAGATTAAATTCAGTTATATGTTACAAATACATAAACAGATATTGAAAAAATATTTGTGGTTTTTGCTAATTGTACAACATGAACTAAGTTACAATGTGGTTCAGAATGTTTCTTGATATGTCTTCTCATTCTTTCCCATATTAAGTCAGAGATGTTTTATGACATTCACAGGAAGGCTATTGGCAAAAGCGTTTTGGAATTTGCTTATCTTGGAAATACTTTGGCAGTGTGGAAGAAAGTCTTACCTACTATTCATGGCTGATAGATAGTTATTAGTTATTAAATTCTAATATTCTGTTTTCCAAAACCTTTAGGTACAGTGACTCCTTATGATGCCCTTGTAAATGTAAAGATAATCGGGTGTATGAGCAGAGATCTGACTTCAGACTGTGCGTGTTCTGGTCTTCTTGGGACATTTTGTCTGTTCATTGGGTTTTCTCTCCTCAAAATGTTTTCAAGACTTGGGACATATTGAGAAATTTGGAATCATTAGCGAAACACGCCTATCTATAACAACATTGCATTACAAAATTCAACTTGGTAAAGGAATTTTTTTTTCGTTTATACAAATAAATTTGTAGAAAACCGAAACTAGCAGAAACATATTCAACACTTCTTTACACAAACGAACAAACTAGGTGTGATACTAGCGTTTCTCCTTGGAGATGGTACCAGTATTGTTATTATACTGTTTTTCATTGATTTAAATTTACTCAGTTCCATGGAACTTGAAGGATCTTTAATTATACAGGTATCATTTTCTTTTTTGTTTGGCTTGGCAAGTAATTGTGAGTTTAACCCCCCAATTTGTTAGTAAATAATTATATTAGCTTTTTGGAGTGACTGGAAATTTATTTGATTGACTGAATCCGATTCGATTCTTAATATGTTCTTAATTTCACATAACCAATGTTTAGTTTCAGCTATTAATCGTGGATCACTGTTGGTCAACAACTTCTTCATTGAAGACAAAGGTGAGGTCACTGAAGTAGCAAAGTAGGTGAACAACAATTTTCTTTTTAAATCTACTTGGCATTCTTAATTATCCGATTTTAATTTTTTTTAAATGGTTTGAAATTTTAAATTAATTTAAAAAAAATTGCGATGAATACTGCATTGGGCAGATGTTCTTGTCTGCATTTTCAAATGCATCGAGTGTTTATTTTGTTAAGCAATTTTCCACAACGTACTTTTTAACTTTTTTAACTTTCTTTTTGAATTTGGACTATTGTGCCGGAGGACAATAAACTCCAACTGGTTTATAAATGGTATACACTTTGTAAATAAAGAAATGAATAAATTAATTTTAAGTTAAACACTTTTTATAAAAATCCTGAAACAAGTAAATTGTTGATTTTAATTTTTTTTATACATAGTAAAATATGAGAAACGACGTCATAGACAAATTTTAGAACAGGCATAATGATATTTCTAGGCGATTACAAAATATGTCATAGTTGTGTTCGATAATTATTATTGTTGAAAATACAATAATAAAAAATTTTGTATTTTCAAAATTTCCTATGTGTCTGTCACAGATGGTTTATCTTGTATATGTAAGAATATATTAAACTAAAATCAAAACTGTACGTGTCTACGATTTGTCGTGAAAATTACTTAGCTAAAAATGACATTATTCGTACTATACGAGTGCTACCTTTTATATTTCGGGATTAGAGAACAAAAACAAATATTAATCATCGAAAATCGCTTTATTGTTTTTCAAAATATTCCCCATGAAGATCTATACACTTTTGCATGCGTTTGAACCAATTGTCGAAGCACTTTTTCCACTCTGATTGAGGTATCTCCAAAACATGCATTCTAAACGCAGCAACCGCGTCTTCAGGTGTCGAAAACGTTGACCTCTCAGTTTGTTTTTTACGTACGGGAATAAAAAAGAAGTCATTTGGTGATAAGTCAGGACTATACGGCGGATGACTCAACAAATCGATGTTTTGAGTGGTCAAAAATGCAGTTGTTTAAGCCGATGTGTGAGAGTTCGCATTGTCGTGGTGAAGAGTGATCCGTCTTCGGGGGTTGGTTTTCCTCATTTCTTGGAAGACAACTGGCAAACAAATGTTTGTGTACCACTCAGAATTGACTGTTCTGCGTTGTTCTAGTGGTACGGTTGCGACATGTCCAGTTTTTCCGAAAAAACAGGCGATCATTTGCTTGGAAGTGCTTCGTGCGCGAACAACTTTTGTTGGATTCGGCTCATCTTGAAACACCCATACAGTCGACTGCTGTTTACTTTCGGACTCATACGCGTAAATCCACGATTCATCACCTGTCACTATGTCATAAACGTGTTTTGAAGCACTGCGATCGTATTTTTTGAGCTTTTCTTTCGACCAATAGACACGAGCCTTTTTTTGAACGTTTGACAAATTGTGTGGGATCCAACGCGAACAAATTTTTTTGACATTCAAATGTTTATGCAATATTGAATGTATGCTGGTCCCACTAATGTGTAAGGTTAACTCAATCTCAAGATAGGTCACATGACGATCTTGCAATATCAGTTCGCGCACAGCATCAATGGTTTCGGGAACAACTGTTTTTGGACGACCTTCACGAAATTCGTCTTGGAGTGAACTACGACATCAATTGAATTCACCATACCATCGATAAACAGTTGTCCTTGATGGAATTTCATCGCCAAAAATTAAATTAAGTTCATCCATGCACTCTTGCTGACTTAATCCACGTCGAAAGTTGTAAAAAATAATCGCACGAAAATGTTCACGATTTAATTTCATTTTTTGGCCGAGATGAATCCTTTAAGTTACTGTAAACAACATATAGCGCTCGTATGTCAAAACGTTCTGAGTACGTATAACCTCAAAAATGTCAAACTTTACGAAAGAGCTGTCAGTTGTCAGATTGCAGCACTAGGGTTGTCCAATCCCGAAATATAAAAGGCAGCCCTCGTATGTATACAATGTATGGAAATGCATTGGATAGATAAACGTATTATTGCCTTATTATCCAAAATTATATTGACAACAATCCGAATACATTTTATTCACAGATTAGTGCAATCATAAACTATATATACCAATTATTTTAGTAATATTTAAATCAAATGACCGATACTAATAAATATTTATATACGAAATACATTTTGCAATATGAACAAATGCATGTCGGTAAAATTCCGTCATTCGCCGACAAACTGTGCACACGTAATTTCATTTTCGTCGTTGTCATCAAAGAAGCAACGAGCAATCAGAAACGGGCGAACGTAATTACGTAGAGTGGGTTTCCCACAGTTTCCATATACCGATGGAGTTTCCCGCCATTTTCTCCCACTCTGTTACACTGTCAAAGTTTCTTCGTTTTATCTGCACCATATATTTTCATAACGTTTATAGCTAAACAAGTTCCAAAGCACATGATTTATATCCAACGCTTTACCAACAAATATAGTCCTGGTCTCGCGATAAACGAGTTATTTTATGTTACAGACATACAACCGTATAAGTAATATAACGAAATAGTAACTCAATTTTCCGTTGTGTTGTTTCAACTTGTTATACAATGTAAAAAAGGAGCATTTGATATTTGTTGAGAGCGATTTGTTACTAGCACAAAAACTGTCGCAGAGCTGGTATAATGGAATAAGCGACTTATTTACAGAGTAAAGTTAGATGTGCTCAGGAATTGTTTCCCAAATCGTTGAAGGGTTAATGCAATTTAATTATTAGAGTTATTACTGCCTTGTAACAACATAACAGGTGATTGCTTTTTTGGGCTTTTGATAATAGGTTTGGTATCAAAAAGTAAAACGATTCATAATTATTCTATCAAAACATAAAGTAATGTCTTGCACTCATATTCTTAGTTTAATTAACAAAAAATCTCTTAATATGAGTTTTTGTATACAGATTTTAAGAAAAAATGTATCGTAATTGTTTGTTATCCCTGTTTTAGAATAAATTTGGTCTTGTATATTAATATGTGTCCGAAATATGTACCAGATCAAAACAATTCCATCAAAAATTTTATTTATCTACATTTACCTATTTGTTCACGGATGATTTCTTTTGCAAAATTCTTTATTTGTTAAATAATGTTGACATTGATAATTTGACAGGCATTGTAATCACTCTATACATTCTGTACCACATAAACAATATCTTTTAGCATAAAAGCAAAAATCCAAGATACACATAATTAATACAGACTAAAACTATGACTACAGATTGCGTAATACAAGAAGGTTACTAACCGACTAGTTAAATAATTTATTCTTAGCCAACTTTGACACCTGATCTGACTCCTATTTACATTTTTATCTATAGCGACATACAAGATTTTTTTCTTTACCTAGTACAGATGTGGTACATTCTTAAACAAAATAAAAGAGGTAATTGCGATAGGTAAAACATTTTATAAAATATCAGATCAGATATTAACTGTTAGTAATTTAAGATGACTTGTGAGTAGTAGGTACTGATGATTTTTAATTGTTCGTTTTAATACTGGTTGTAAGTATTAGTGAAATTACATTCGTAATTTGTTGTTACTAATGGACATTTTATGTGTAAAAATTTAAATAAGAAATTTGCAGTTTTAAAAACTTTTTAGCGAATAATTTTTTTCTTTTCTGTGTCTGACTTCAAAATGGTATGAGGTGAAGAAAAATTAACCAGGTTATCGTTTTATATATATGAGACATATTATACAATTATTGCGTTCATTTTTGTATTAAATTAATTAATATTTCATTAATTATTTTATATCTTTTCAAGTATTTTCATACGATGAATATATTTTTCTGGTACTGAAATTTTCTCAAAAATGATCTCTTGGTAAATAAAACTAAACAGCAATATTTCTTCAAAAATATTTTCACTTCTTTTCGTTTTTAATCATAGGTCCTTTTAAAACTGTGATTATTGCGAATACCTCTCACCTTAATGCCTACTGTCTCTAAAATCTTCAGCTTCAAATTCTGACAACAAACTTGTACGTTAAATACATTTAATTCAGTTCATTTTTGTATACATTTACCCATGTATTTCGTAAATATGGCCTGAATGAAACCGGAAAAATCAACATAATGCCTTTGGCAAAATTTTTCACTTGATTTTACGACCCACGCACAACGCATTGTTAAAAAATTAATGAAGAAGTTTTCTTGACATGCAGAGATTATTTGGTTAAAAACAATTTAAGACGGTTAAATGTAGAATTGTTGTCACTGAAGAACTGAATAATTGTGAATAAGAATTAAATAATACCATCAACAGTATGTATAAACATATTTTGTATACTAACACAATAGGGAACAAATCTAAATAGTTATCCAATTCAATTTTAGGCTAAATTTACGTTATTTAGTCCATTGCTGTTAACAGATTTTTTGCTGATTTCTGCGATGACCTTGATATTAGCAAATATGAGGATATTCAGACTCTTACGTCTGATTACGGGGCCTTTATCTTATTCGTAACCAATTTTAAATTTTCATATGTTTTAGATATTTGTCCAATTTTATGTTGTGACGAAAAAGTTTATAAATGGTTTTCGTTTGTGATACAAATCCTCTTGATGCCATCTCCTGCGACTGGTTAGTATTCTTCTAGAATTTTAGTAATAGGATCTCTAAAAACTGGTGAATATTATATACAGTTAGGATGGAAAGCTTTTTTCGGTGTGTGATTGTCAAGGTTATAACACTTAATTGTATTCTGCTAAAATAGGACTCCCAGAAATGATCCGCTTGTAAAAAAAACTAATTATCCGAATAAACAAACAAGTAGCAACAATCAATTCTCTTCAACTCCCGATTAAGGAGAAATTCCATTCTGTTCGGAAAAAAGAAATGATGTACACACGACAGGATCACTACGAGAACGTTCGTGAGCGAGTGCGTTAGTTTTTAAACACCGACGTACAGTAAGAGTTAAGTTTAGTAGATAGCGAGGTAGTGGAACAGCTGATGAAGTGTCTCTCAAATTTCTTCCTCTCATAGGGTAGTGTTGAAAAGATCGCGTTTCATTGTTAGAATTTCTCCTTGCCCTACATTAATCATTTTTGTCACCATTTCTTCATTATTGATGTTCTATTTTTCATTTGGTAAATTGGGTAAGAACTTTAGTTATCTAGAATTTATATCTGTCTTATCTCTATTCCGTTTTCGTCTGTTATAGTAGTAATGCGTACTTTCCATTCTGCTTAATGCTATTTATTCCCTTGCTTCCTCTTTACTTTTGTCACTTCAGTTTCGTAGTAGTGTCATTAGTCAAATTCCCCATATTTACCTTCGTAAATCATTTGCAGCTTATGTACTATTTTAGTTTTAGTATGTTAGCTCATTTTTTCTATTTTTGAAGTTTTCTTTTTAGCAACATTTTTTTTCTAGCTTGTCGCAGTTTGCCTCTGATTTCACTCAAAGCATTTTCTTGCTTTATTTTCCAATGTTAATCTTTTCTACAGAACTCCCGTACAAGTTTGGTAGTTTGTAACGTCTTTTCTAGTTTTCATATGGAACTTCATTAATTAGTTCTTATTTCTTATAATATTTTACTTGTAGCATAGTACTTTAGGGTTATTTATTTTAGTAAGGTTTTCTCCAGTTTGTTGCATCGTATTTGTGATTTTATGGTTCACTATAACTATGTCATTTGAATTCCACTTGTCTCTCATCTTTGTTTGCTCAAACTCTTTTTTATATTACTCTGCAACTCGGTCCAATGTCTATAACTCAATCTTTGTTATTCGTTTCCTGTGCTCCATTTAGTTGTCTTCTAAACGTTGTTTGTGGCATATTCTTGATTACTTTTTTTTTTTTTGGACAATAACACCACAATCGAAATAAAACGACGTATGTTGAAGGAAAACCCAACGTTTCAAAGTCTATTCTGACTTCGTTGTCAATGGCTTTATATTTATTGATGTAAATTGCAAAATGAAAATTTGATTTATGACATTTAAATTGACATTAGAAAATTTGTTGTTTTTAGATATACAGGTAGCACAAAAAATTCTAAAGATCATGTATTATACTTAAACAGATTTCAAATTAGAAGAATTTGAAAGAGTTGTCTTCAGAATTTATAAGTGGTGTTCTTAGGTACGACTTTGTCATAAGATAGCGCATTCGCCAAAAATGCGATCAAAGAATTCTATTGATCGTATTTCGCAAAAACATAAAAATACTCCATTTAGGGTTAATTATTTTAGTATTAACTAATTATACAAGTTTTCAGCTGATCCATTATTTTGAAACAGCTAGTGACATCCGCATAATTAATTCAAAAGCATTTTATTCAGAAAAAAATGCTAATGCATTCCGTAAACTACTTACTGTTTCATAATGTTGCTCGATAACTTTTAACTTGTACTTCCAATCTCGAATGGAGAATATCCTATTATTTCAGACTTCTTCCAATACAACACCACTCAACATGTCAGTTTTCATTTATTCAAACAGTTCCTTAAGCCAAATCCCTTCCTTCCTATAAAAAATTAACGAAACACCGGAATGTTCATTAACATTAAATCGAAACCAAATCGCATCATTGCCTCGGCGTCTCTAGAATCTACTCTCTGAATTGCCAGTGCCTTCCTTAACGTTAAAATAGAGCATTACTAAAACAATGGAAAAGGCACTTACAGTATCCAAAACTTTCCCAGCTTACAACTACATTCACAGATTGAAATCTAGACTACCAAGTTTTAATCCACAACAAAGCACCTCAATTACATTATTACCTCCGCCTACAGAGTCTTCCCTCTATTAATTATTCGTGTTCATTTCGCCATCATCATCACTCTCCCGCTCAATCTGGAGAGTAGGAGCAGGGCGTCAGAGAGACTGCCAAGAAATTTCCATCGGCCCCCGACATTTAGCGATGTATGTTGTTGGTTGGGTACCTACGCTCTCGGTGTGTCAGTAACAGGAGTTTTCGCAGTCTGACATAATGTTCACGTTGAGCCGTTGAACTAATCGATTAGCCGGTGTTAAATAGAGCGAATATTTAAATCTAAATCGAAATGCCTGCTCGGGTCTTCCAATAATTAAAATCGGATCACTGTCATGTTATAGCAATCGACTCGCTGATTAAATAGCTACGAAAAGCGATGGCATCGCGTTGTTTACAGGTAGATCGTGAGCTCGCGCTCCGTCAAACGACCTTATTGCTTCCCAGTGACGTACAACCCGGCCGTTTCGGTCTTTTGTGTTCTACTTTGGCTCGGCAACTAACGCAATAACGGAAATGCCGGGCACAAGGCATTAGAGAGTTCTTTCACATCCTTTTTTTTTTGATTTGATTTACTTTGCGATGAGACTGCTATCATTTTCGAGCTATTGGAAGCAATTAATGTTAAAAATTACTTTAATGTCGTTCGGAATACGAGGGAAGTGTGAAAACTTCAATACATTTGAATGATAAAATATTAAGTGGCGAAGAAAAGTTTGTTGTTGCAAGTTTATTAATACCAGTTGGGTAAAAGTTTTGAAAGCCCCAAGTTCGTTAATGAATCTTTGGAAGTATCTTTAACTATTCGATTATTTTTTCATTGCGAAGTTATCTTATGAGAGTGTGTGTTTTTTCTTTATGACATGATGTCGTGAACGTTTCATATGATTTTAACAGCTCTATATTGCATATCATGTCAAACTAACGTTTACTCGTTGTGAGCATTGAATTTCCTAAGAACACAGAGTGAATTACATGCCTGTATATATGAAAAAAAAACATTGTGTGATTTTATGAAACCACGATGCAAGTGACATTTTTTTCGGTTTGTAGCTAACTTATACCTGGAAAAATAATTACTTGCTGGTATTTGATTTGTATTAATCTTATATTAAATCTAATACGACTTTTATTGTTACATGACCTACATTAAAATTTACATTTATTTCCGAAAACAACACTTTGTTATAATAAACGTGAATATTCTGTCACTATCCAACATATATCATAATACATATCTTATTCCGAGTATACCGAAAACAAACCGATTAACATTTGTAACTCCAATAATTTTCGAACATCCAATTCGAAGTCAATAGGGGCTATATACCCATTGTCTAGCCGTACAACAAATGCCTTATATATGGTATATATTCGAGTACTTGCACGAATGATTGAGAATATAAATGCTTCAGGGCATGGGATCCGATCACATAGGCCTTGGCAGCTCTGCCCAGCGATATATGGAAGAAAAACTTCGAGGCGATATAAAATGTTTCAGTTTAAAATTTATTAAAAAACAATACGGAGAAGACTTCTAAATTTGATCCATTTCATCTCATATCTTTCTTGTTACCTTGTTGGAGGTTGGGTTAGGGGCTTTTTTGTTATTTATTGTTCAACATTCAAATTTAATGTTGAATTTTGGTCAACCATCAACTCTTATGACATAATTGCAGATATTGGATCACGAATCGTTAATAGATTTGAATTATGAGAATTTTGGAGAACGTAACTAAATCTTTTCACCAAGGAAAGTTTTGTTCGAAATAATGTCTATATGAGAAAGATTCACGGAACGTCAACCGCATGATAGCGCCACTGCATATAAGGGTACAATGGCCGCCACATATACAAAATTCTCATGTATGTCGGCCAATGTACCCTTATATGCAATTGGTTCTTCAACTTCAACACAATTGCACATTTTCATCATTCTTTGAGGTTACAGACGGCAACTGACGAGATTCAAATCGCGCCCTTATAAATGTAGAATAAAGTGTCTAGGCCAAATGTCCTGCGATTAATTGGCATCGCAAAATTTCGTAGCTAAATTCGTTAAAGTTTTTAATTGCTGGATTCGCGATATTCGCCTATTATAAGCAGCGATTTTGTAATCTAAAAATAATTGAACCGACGGATTCTGAACCAATGAGGAGGATTTTTTTAATAATCGGATCAAGATCAAGAATCATCCGTTTATGTTGCGTGCAAGACGACAACAATTAGATGTTTTGACTTGCGGCCAAATTTGTGTGTGGAACACGTCTTGAAAATTTAGTGCGTGAATCCGTCGATAGGTCGAATTATGCCCTTGCCATAAAGCTTTTATACCTTCAGAATTGTGCCGTGAATGTCGGCTTGAACCGTAGAATCATTGTAATGACAGATCCTGATCTAAGAGCCACCAAACTTCACCAAAGAACCGACAAACCAGAACATTTAAATGGGCGTGGCTTAATGACGTCACAGAAGTGGAGAGGGGTGTTTCAAACTGCATGGTAATCTAATAATATTAAGCGTAACTTTTTCATCTGATTGCTGATAACACATTAAATACTGAGGTAATATGACAATTTATAGCAGCTGCAAGTACATTGCAGTGTTTTGTAGCTTAATTGCTGTTTACAGATTGAACATAAACTTCCTGATGGTTGTTCAAATGTACAAGTTGTTAGATCACGAGAATGATGTTAATGAAACTCCGATTAATACCGATCAATTTTGTTGATAAATGTCTCTGTGCATAGTCGTGGTAACAAAACATGTTTTTATTTTTTTTGCAAATTATTTTTTATACGTGGCAATGCCTGCTTACACAGAAGTATCAATATGCCATAAGAAACTGTGATAAAGTACTTACTGGCTTTACTTTTTATGCGTTACGACTTGGGCGTCACCTATTGTACGTTAAAGTACTAAGCAAAAATTTTTCGCAGTTACCAATTACAGCTTTACACAGATTTTCAATGAGTAGCGAAGGCACACAAGACGAGCATGCCAACATTAATTGTTATATACTGTCAAATCGAAATTAATTTAAAAGCACAGTTAATAAAATTACCTTTGCGATAGTACTGACATCTAGCGTTGTATTTGCTTTGCGTTGAGTTTGTGTTTGTTATTAAGACAACAATGCTCATTTAGCAGAGAAAAAAATAATGGCTGGAAGAAAATCTCAATCCACAATGCCATTATTAGAGGATAACAAATATGCAATGAATGTGATGCAATTTTACGCAATCCCTTTTTTATCAATGTAGGCTAATTTGCGGTCGCTTTTAATAGGAAATTATGTAAAACTTGACACCAATTGAATATCACGTTTACGATGGAGTTATTTCAATATAAAGGAATTATTCGTAGGAACTATTAAATGTGAATGCTGTTGGCAGTTCTTCCAACATTTTTTAAATTTTACTATTTACTGCCCCTTTACAATTTATATTTTCAGTGGGCAGATTCATAGTTTCGATTGAACAAAATCATAGTTAAAACAGTTGAAGAACAAAGATATACCAATCTTCAACTGTTTTCTTTTGTTATCCACAGAAGTATATAACTGTGTGCATTAGTCCTCTCTCGATAAAAAAAATTAATAGAAGTGTATAGTAAAGTATTGCAAAGAAAAGACATTTATGGGCTTCGCTACCTGTTGACTTGCCCCCTCCTGTACGCTAAAACTTGAAATTTTATTCCCCTCTAAACCCAAAGCTGGCAGGCAAAGCCCTGGCCAAATAGCTGATTGTTCACGATATTTAAAATAGAGCTCTACATGACAGACTACGTTTTTTCATTGTGTAGCCATATTTTAAAATAACTGATTTGTCAAATGAGAAGAGGTCAATCTAAAATTAACCGAAACCTGCTAACAGTTATAGAAAAAGAGTTAGTTGACTGGAATATGAATAAAAACAAGTAGATGCTGATTTTATTTTTCAAAGCAACATTTGAATTGACAAGCTACTAAGATTAAGTGAAGATGAACCAGAGATAATAACCGATGAAACAACTAAAACAGTTTCTAAAATAAAGATATATAGAATAGTTGCATGAATTGTGAAATTTTCGAGGTTATTAACAATTTCACAGAATTTTACGATAAATATAATTACAGTAGTAATTGTAACACAAATTCATGTAATTCTTGGAGTAAATCGCATATCTAAACTTCTGGTATCAGTCTAAAGTGTTCACCTGACGTGGAGGAATACAACAGTTTTAGAAGGGATGGCTAGTATAATTTGAACTTTTGAACGTTTACTTTTAAAAGTCACTTAATCATTTGGTATTCACTTTAAAAAATCATACGATCTTTTTTCAGTACCCACATCCACGTTCATAACAATTTGAAACAAAAACAAAACGAATAACGTATTACAGGCGTTTACCAAACAAAGAAATATCTTGTTTTTTATTTTGACCTTTAAAAGACACGATATTTCAAGAGGGCAATAATTGAGTAGACAAAGCACTAACTAACATTGAGTGAAGGAGAACCAGGAAAATTACTGATAAAACGTAAAGAGAGGATTTTAAAATTAAGATATATAGAATAGAACCTCAAATTCCAGTAGATATTATTAATTTTAGAGTTAAATTAAGTTGCAGTAGTTATTAATAATTGCTATATTTATATAGAAGTTTCTGAGTTTGGCCCAAATTTCTGGCGTTAGGCTAAAACGTAGACATGTAGAGGTTTAGACATACAACACGTTTAAACGCGAGTGTTAATATATGTTCAAACTCATGAACTCAATTTTACTGTTATTTTATGTTTATACCACTTATCTTTCAGTAGGTTTTCAGTTAAAACAAACAAAAAATTTCTTTGAATGTCTTTAGTATCCACATCCACATTTATAACAAAACAACATTAAGCCGGAAAAACTTCTATTTCCAAACATTGATCGACGAAGTTGGGGGAATTGCGATAAGTCTACCCAAATGTAAGCTAGTAGGGAAACCTACTCCATGATTAAAAGCATTATTAATATTGGTTTTTCATTGACATTGTTACATGATTTATTAAGTTTACTGTCTAATTATGTCTGTTGGTATTACTATATTTTAGAATTCTAGTGAAACAGTGATTGTTTTTTATTTTGCAAGAAGGGGAACGATATTCCAAATGAACAAGTTACTGGATTAAGTTAAAAAGAAATAAAAGTGTACTGATAAAAACATAATAAAAACGATTTTAAAAGTAATATACATACAACAGAACCTGTACGAATCTTGTTTAGTTATTATTTAAGGTATATAAATTTATGAGTAGATCAAATCCCAGTATTTATTAAGAATTACAATAATTTTATAGAATTTTTCAAGTAAATCGCATTTCTACAACTTCCAGAATGGGGATAATATAATGACCTGGAATTCTGCAGGAATAAAGCACTTGTTAATGTTAATATAGTTTAACACTGTTGAATTTAATTCTACTGTTAATTTATGTTTATACCACCTATCCTTACATGTTCGTTTTCAGTTAAAACAATCATAAGATCTTCCTCTGAACGTCTTCAGTATCCACATTCACATTTTCAACAAACGAACATTATGCGGCAAAAACTTTTGAAACAAAAACAAAACTAATAATAACGCACCCGGTATATGAGTTTTCGCGAAACAGTGATCGACGAAGTTATCACATCAAAAGACGGAATCGATTACCCTAAAATATTGCCTGTTATCGTTGGCACACCTCTCGCCGCCTTCTTGATTGTTTCGCTTTCATTCAAGAAGAAACAACAAACGGAAGAAGTGCCATAAATTGAGCATACCGTTAATCAAAACCTGAGTGAGCGCCGAGTGTGCGTTGTCAACTCGTTTGTCGATTGTTTGGGGTTCACGTTATAGCAGCGTCCGTCGTTTGTCGTCGTACGTTCGAATCAAAGTGGGCCGCGATACTAACGCGTGCGCCTTCAGAGAAAGTACGCTCGATCTCGATGAATACGCCGTCGACCAGCAGATAGAGAGAGGGAGCAGCCGTATTATTTCTTTCACAAAACATTTAGGCAAACTATTTTCCCGACTAAATTTGATTACATAAATCGAACGCGACTGACTAGCAGTGCGGTTAATGGTTGCGTTTATATTTTAGATGTCGGTGCAATCGGCCAGCGGTTTACCAACCACCCACGATGATGACCAGCCGGTGTTTGAATAATAGTGGAGATGATGATGATGGAAATGATAATCCAGCAGTGGCGTAGGGGGGGTGATCTCCAGCGATTACTAATGGATTAAATCAATTTATTACCCGAAACTACCAGACTTTAATGGAAACACCATAGAATTATATACCGAACTACGAGAAACAAGTTTTTTTTTTAATCTAAAAAACTGAAAATTAATTATTTTTCACAAAATCAAATTCAGATTGATATCTACTAAATGTTTAAACATTTAGTACTAATAGCAAGAACTAATTAAATTATAGTTTAAAAACTAAAACGCACCTAGCAACTTGAAGTTAAAAATAATTTACAAAAAATGGTGGATGCGCCAGTTATAACTGAAATCCAGGAATATTAGTGATGTGATGATCCGATTGTTTTAGTAATCGATTATGGGTATGAAAGTAATCGATCTATAATCGGTCAAAGTCTACTATGATTGATGAAGGTAGTTCTTTCTCATTTTGGTGCAAAATGACAAGATAATTTTAAGAGAAACTACCTAAAACGACGTCGTAAATAATTCTCACTAAATAAACAGTTCTCCATAAAAATAAACCACTCATGAAATTGGGATTTACTACAATTAGTGTTTACATTAGTATAAAGTTCAAAACATGAATGTAATCATAATACTATTTACTATAATTTTCATCACGTGCCCCCACCTCAAAAAAATCCTAGATCCGTCCATGAGCCTTGACAGCTATTGTCAGTGCACTGTTGGCTGGCTATCGCATATTCGCACTTTTAGTGTAATATTTACTATTATTTTAAATCATTTTCCCGGCATTATAGTCAAAATCCAAGATAGACAAATTGAATTAGAAATAATGAACTTTCAAAATATCTTTTGTATATTCCGATCGGACTAGTCTCGTTAATACGATGGAAGGTGCAAAATATTTATCTAAATTATTAAAATTTCCATTCTTCAATACTAACCATACATGATAAACTATGGTTTTTGATGATGATTAATATTCCAGTGTTAAGTTACCAGAAAGTTATTAATTTTTGGAAAAAAATCCACTTTTGACCAGGTTTTCTAATTCTCTCGATGAAAAATGATCGAATTAGGATCCATAAACGTTCATTAAGAAGTATTTCTGATTATCTACCATGTTTCTGTGGACGGCACTACGATTCCTTCATTATTTTTCATTATATAAGAAGAAAACAAAAGAAATTCGTATTTACGCTGGTTTTTATTATTTAAATAGTTTACTTCTACAAGTTTGTTGTTAAAATCTCAGCAATTATCTCTATAAACTGTTACTGATGTGATGGTACAATCCAATTGCTGTTGAAAAATGAGTTCAGTTTTTCTTTATAAACTGGTGTAAATCTAAATTAAGAAATATTATAGAATATAATTCGAATTACAACGAACCTAATTGGGAGATTCATACTGTTCATAGATAATATCAAAGAATTCGCCTTTTTGCAATGACAGGGTTGCCATGCTAAAACCAGATCAGCAAAGAAAACAAAAAAATCGGTAGCATGTTAAAATATTTTGATAATCGATTATCATCGATTATTCAAATTGATTGTGGTCGATTATTTTGATAATCATTAATCGATTATTGATAATCGACGTCGCACATCACTAATGAATATGGTATTGTTATAACAGGGTGTAAATAGTTTCAGTGGATTTATATTAGGTGTAGATAGTATACACGACATAAAACAAAACTCTCTTATTTCACTATAGTCTATAGGCATTAATAACCAAGAAAACCCAAAATACGAATGTGTCAACGTCGAGTTTGTCGTAAATAAATAAATAACTAAAGAAATAACTTCTATGAAAAAAAAACACCTCGAATTTTTATTTAATAATTGAGTTATTATAATTGTTTTGTTGATAATTAGAATTGTTTCGGAAAATAAAACCTTTATAACATGTTTTTGAAATAGTTTCAGTTTTATGTTAATTTTTTGAAGGAAAATTATTTTAAAGCATAAAAGCATAAAAAATTATTTGTATATTATTTAGAAATAACTCGATGCAATTCAATTTAAATGGATCTATTTTAACTGTAAATTATTCAGAAACAAATAAGTTATCGAAATGATTAATTATATTCATAATCCAAAAAATCAGTATTACAATTGTGACATAACTTATAATACGTGTCCCAAATAAAACTCACGCAAACGTTAAAGCCTTCAAAACTCACTAGAACCAACCTATAATAAATATTAAGAAATAATTTATCGTCACAATAAGGGCTTTTAAGAAAATATGTTCGGAAGAAGTTCCACAAAACTGACGACATTATGGAAGTACCGTTAACAAGTTACACACTTGTACTTGTAGTACTTGGTGATCTAAGAAGACCAGGTACTAATTGCACAGAACCACGACTACATAAACTATATGATGGGAAAGCCAATTGAAGAATATGATAACTGGAACCTCAAGAATAATATGAGTATTGAAAAGCGGGAGTCTATGTGGCTAAGTGAACCTCAACGAGATCTAGTATTAAAAATTAGAAAACAGAAAACAAATAAAGCATTGTGCAAATATTACAGCTACAGAAACGAAAGAATAAGTGAAATTATAGGTGTAACACAGATATTAGAAACAAGTGATTAACTTTAGACATCTGTAACGAATACTAGAAGAGTGAAAAACCAAAGCAAGTACTGGTAACCCTGCGGCAGACCAACAAGAAGCTGGAAAGAACGTGTAGACCAGTATATGAAAGAAAGAGATCGATGGAGATTAATGGAAAGATTGGCAGAGACCGAGATTGGGTATCGGAAAGCGACAGAGGACGCTATAACTTGAGATATTAACAATACACTTTGCTTATTACAGTACTATAAGTAAAATTGTATTGACCTGGACTTATATATTTGAACAATCTGAACTAACGCATAGCAGACTAACAACTATTTTGCGGACAAGTGTATTTTTAAACCAATCGTTGCGTGCTGTCGCCCCTTGTTTAATAGATCAAACATAAACGGTAATTTTGCTATTCTGCTTAAGATACAGTTCCAACTTTGATGATGTTGTTTGGAGTAGATGTACATTTGTCTGTTGCGCAATGGATTATCGTAGAAGTTTTTAACCAGAAATTTTAACTCGTTGGAAGGCAAAATTTGTACACTGTATGAGAATTGGGTGTATTTCTAGGTGAGAGTATTTAAGGACATACGAGAACGTGTTGAAAACGAAAGTCATGATCGACGCCCAAGGTCAAGCCCTACAGATGACAATACCATGCCGTTCGAGATGATCTTATTGAACGTTATCGCCGGTTAAGTGTGGAAGCCTTTGAAGCCTTTTGGAAGCGCTACGTGACATGAGTTGAGGCTGGGGTACATTGCTACACACCTGAGTCTAAAATGGCAAGTAAGGAGTGCCGAAAAAAGAAAGAAGGTTGCTCAGTGAAGGCCAAAACCGTCTCTCTGCTGGAAAAGCCTTGCAACGTTATTTTGCCTATAGAGGAATTTAAATGATCGATTTTTTACATGTTCACAGTACAGTAAATGCGGCTTACTGCCAGATTTCACGGTCGGCAAAAGCCGCCTATCCAAACTACAGATCAGACAGACACCAGAAATGTCATTTTCTTCCATGACAACACCTGGCCGCACACATACGTCATGAGAAATAAACAGGGCTGGAAAACCATCAAGTACCTTCTTTATAGCCCTGGTTTATCCCTTGTGACTATTTTTTGGTCGCGCCTCTGAAGGAAAGGAAAGGAAAGAAATGAAGAATTCGAACAGCAAATATTCTAACTTCCAAATCGGTGGCAAAACTGTGTAGATTCGCAGAAGGAGTGTATTAAACAATGATAAAACAATGATTTGTGTATAACATAATTCAATAAATATATAAAATATTACCGTTTATATTAGATTTACCAATCAGACTAGATTTAATGAATACATGAAAGAAGTGATCGCAGATGAAAATACTAATTTAAGCAATACTAAAATGAACGACATTTAATCAGACTATTAATAACATTCTTAGTGGGTAACATAGCGAAGCCGGCAACACTGTCTCTTCTTTCAATATTTGTACAAAAATCAGCGTCCCCAGATTCGCTTACATCGGGCGACAAACACTGGCATGTCGGTGGGTTACGTGCTTTAAATGACGTTCCATCAACACGATGTGGGTTAGTAGGACATCTTACAGCTCTAAGCAATTTCATCAGTCCGTCATTCAGTCTATGATGGTTTTTCGGTTATGGTTATGCTATATTATATGGAAGTAGTAATGCTAGCGGTAGCTAAAAGCGAAATTATTAGACTCTCGATGAAATGTGAGGCGGAATGTTAATTAGTGTACTGTGCAGTAATGGGGAATGCCCACGGAATGGAGGTTATTAGCGATGGTGAACAGAATTAAATATTATAGTGTTTTGAAAAGGAGTACACGTTAATGAGACATCTTTTGTCAATCAAATATTATATTTAATAATTAAAATTCTAAACAAACGTTATTAAGCTTTAATGTTTATAGCTCCGCGATATACAGTGTGTTGAAGATAAGGTTATTAAGCGGAATAAGCCATTTATGAAGCAAGGTCATATTTAGTTGGTAATTTGTTGCTAATTAGTAACGCTAAAAATAAATTGAAGCTCTTATGGCTTCTTTAGCTTAAATTTAAGCTACAGAGTCACATTTGTAACCAATAGATTTTTGGTTGGTAGATTTTGTAATATTTTTTTAACGATTCCTCTCTAACACGTTTAAACTACAGACACCATATCATTCTGAAATAAGTAATTTTGTAGCTATTTTGTTACAGTTAAAGGTAATTTTGGATTTAAATTATGCAAGTCACTGCTTCTCGGGTTAGGTTGGGCTACTAAATTTCTTTTGACATAACAATCTAGCAACAAAATTGGCCGTTTTCAGGCTCCAATTGTTAAAAACTTACAAGTATGGATTCTGTAGCTTAACAAGTATTACAGAGGCCATTATTTTTCAGATTCAATAAGAGCAATAAGATTTTCTACTCGTTAAAATGTTACAACTATGAACTTTGTAGCTCAACACTATTTGGTGATTCGGTAAGTTCTGCAAAATTGCCTTTAATGTACAAATTAGCTTCAAAACCTGCGGCTATCAGAAATTTGATATCTGATTTGATTAAAAAGTTACAACTATGGATTATATAGCTTAACACTGTTACATTATTCCAGATTAAGAGCTACAAAATGTTTATTGGTTAAGAACTTACATCTGTGGCCTTTGTAGCTTAACACATGTTACAGGGGCCAGTGTTATTCCGATCGGTAATAGCTGCAAAATAGCCTTCAGTGTAACAAATCAGCAACAAAATAGCTACAAAATCTGTCATTTTTAGAATTTTTAATTTATATTGGTTAAAAAGTTCCAACTATGGGTCATGTAGCTTCACACGTGTTACAGAGATCATTTTGCTTCAGATTTGGTATGATCTACAAAATTTCTTTTAGCGAAATAAATAAGCGATAAAATGACCACAACATCTGGCGCATTCAAAACACTGATATCTCTATTATTTAAAAAGTTACCAACTCTGGCGTTTGTAGCTTAACACGTGATACAGGGACCAATGTACCGATTCGGTAAGAGCTAGTCAATTTCCTTTAGCGTACAAATTAGCAAGAAAATACTTACAAAATTTGTCGCTTTTGAAATTTTTTATTGGTTAAAAACTTACAACTATAGATTTTGTAGCTTAACACGTGTTACAATGGCCATTATTTCTCGGTTTCGGTAAGAGCTACAAAATTGCTTTTACCGTAACAAATTAGTAATAAAATACCTATAAATTCTGTCGTATTCAGAATACAGATAATGATAACGCTATTGTTAAAAAAGTTACAAATATGGCGTGTGTAGCCTAACACATTTTACAGGGACCAAAGTTAATCCGATTCTGTAAGATTTACAAATAGAATTTAGATATTTATGATTATGATTTACAGACGCTCCTTTTTCGAAAAACAATTATGAACTTTTTTAATAAGGCCTTGTTTCTTATATTCTAATTTAAACTTTCTAAATGTTCAAACATGTTTTCAGTTTGTTTAGGTATCATTAACAATTATTCACGAAAAATGTTGACAGTTTGGCATTGAATGCTCGAAAACATTTATCTGACAAATGCCTTCTTTTTAATTATTCAAATCTAATAAAACATCTAAATGAAACAGTAGGCTTTAAAAAATAATAGTGTTTACTGACAATTTACTTCAGTCTTAATTATATTTTTGTGAAAAAGTAGTAAATTATAGTACCCTTAAAATTAATACTTTTCTTCAGCAAATATAGATACTAAAAATTCAGACAATTTAGGTAATATACACGATATAATTTTAACAAACTCATCTATTGGAAAATAATTAAGAAATCAAGCATGTATTATGTAAAATACTTAGGATTTGTGGATAGTGAAGAAACTGTAACGTTATGATCTAAATAAATATTCTAAACCCAAAATATCGGGCAATTTTCCTAATATAACTGAGAAAATAATAGAAACACAGTTTGAATTTAATTTTTTAATTTTGCAGTGAAATTGTCTAAATATAGAACATGTCCTAAAAACCGTTTATAATTAGAATAATTATATATTGTTTGGAAGATTCTTTATATCACGATTATAGTGTGGAGGCCCTCCATCGTGTTGGAAATAAAATTCACCAATTTCATCAAAGTTATATAGAGTAACAAGGATTTATTGAAATTTTATTTTGTCAACTCGTATAACAACAAAAAAACTAAAAATACCAACGGTTCTAATATTTGATATAGATAAATTAATGTTAAATCCTACTGTCTAAGGCTACCATTAATATAAATTAAACCTGGTAATAGCAAGGTTAATTCAATATGGTACATCTTAAAGCAGCAGTAAACTGAAACAACCCAATCATGGTTGAATAACAAAAAATATAATATCCCCATTACGTTTAATACGGTGGAAATCATCATGTTTATTGTAGGAACTTCGATCACTATTATTCAAAGTCTTTAATGATTCTGATAATCGTGAGCTGACGTTATGCTTATCTCACTAGGAACGACCTTGTAACAAATTTATCGATTCAGTTGGTAAAGTGTAGTAAAACCTTGGCGTTTTACAATCCTGAACTTGAAAAAAGTTCGATAGTTATGACGAAGTTGTGCAGGTCGATTACAATAGATAATTGTCAATAGAAATAGATTTTCCGTAAAGATTACACTGTTCGTTCGATTGGTTTAAATTCCGCAAAATTTTTAAAAATTCTGTAGAAATAATGACATTATATATTAATTATTATCAGTTAATAAATATTAAATACTCTCTACCATTTATTTATATAAAAAAATATTGTTATTTGTTGTCCCGAATACGCCCGTATTTAAGAAAATATTTTGGTGAATAAAAATTTCTGAATAATTTCAGTAAATGACTGTATTTCAGTTTTCCTGTAGTCCCTTTATGTTTGGTAAGTGCGAATGTTTGACAGCTAACTGAATCAAATTCAAAGAGCGATATTCAAGTGAATTTGTAACAACCGTCACAAAGTAATATTTTCGCTTCCCAATCAAATTTTCAAGAACGGGATAAAAAGGCATAACAACCTTACGGCAAACGAGGAATATTTCCAGTACAGACTGCTTCAGCCCGTTGGTTTTAAATAGACGCACGATAGGAATCAATGTTGGAAACCGCTCCAATATGTAATGCTGAAGCCTGTGGAGTAACGTGAAGGAAAACGGAGACGGAGACGACAACTCCAAGCCTAATCTCATTTTCGATGACCATCAACAAAGTAAACGGACAAACGTTACACGTATGTGTAATAAATTAGTGTTTCACACGTGAACATCTGTTTATGGGCGGATGACATCCCTTACCTTCTGATTTATTCGTGTAAGCAAAACACGGACAAACCAAAAATACTGTATATAACAAAACATTTCAATAAGCAAACTTTCTTTTTATTTGAGTGGCATGGCTGCCCATGCCCGGTATTCGTACTAAAAATATTTTCGTATTAAATTGAAGACAATATGAATGAAGTGGTGGGAAATTATAAAATGTAGCCATCATTTAGGTTATATTTAAAGTTTTTTGGTTATACACATCACACTTCAAGTTTTTATATTTAAAACACTGTGAATATAAACAAGCTCTGTAATTAAATAATTCTATATTTGAAAGATTATGGTCACTGAAAATAAGGAATCTACACATGGTCGATGCACTACTGACATATCTGGACCTAATTTTTCAATTATTCCTTCGAGACAAACAGCCAGTTGAGGAATCACTAGCACCTATGATAAGCTTCCTTTCCATCGAAGTCCTAATTTTGGCTGTTATGATGTATCAGTCGTTAATGAGAATACATCGTAAATGAAGGTGATTATAATTACATGAGCAGCTTTTAGAAGTATTAGTAATAAACGTCCGCTATGGACTTTTATACATTTTGCGTCAGTACAGAGCAATGTATACAAATAGGTAGATATAAAGCATGATCTAACTGAACAGCTAAATCAGTTCATTGACCATAGAGATGATCCACAAAACCAGTTTGTAGCAATCTATGGATATCCGTCAAATGATCCTGCTCGAATAATATGAGGAAATAGATCCAGCTGTCAAAGGCTAGTGAGATCAAAACTCCTAGCAACAAATAACAAACATTAAATCATTCAAAACTATAATCCGTCCATGCTTAAGGTACGCAAGTTAAACATGGGTCCTTAACCAACAGGAAATCAATAAATTACTTGTTAGCTAGGGTAAACGTCGCGGTTGCCATATTCGGAATGGAGAGGGCGTATCAATCGGGACTACACAGGTCACGTAACAGGAGCGATAATCAAAGTTGGTTAAATATAATGTACTACGAAAGGCCGGAAGGAAATAGATCAGTGGGCCGACAAAGACGAAATTGAAGGACCGCAGTAGAAGGTGACCTAATATAAATGGGTGGTAACACAGAGGGGAATTAGAAGCGCTAGATAGAGGTCGCGGCCAAAACTTACCCATAGTTTAGAGCCACAGATGATAATGATTCTTCAGCTATCTGAGCTATCGTACTCGAAAAAGGCATACTGATCGAAACTATGGACATAGATAAACTTTTGAAGAAAGAAGCAACAATCAGTCATTGTGGCTGGGACTTAAGGTAGAGGTGTTAAGACTGATACCAACAACAATTGTTTGCTATTTAAAAGACTACTACCATAGTAGAATAGTAATGACAGCCATAGCTAACAATATTCAGGTTCATACCTGACTGCAGCTTAGAATTTCTGCGAGAAAATACAATAAGCGAGGAAACAAATTATAAGAGAGGATTTCAGAAGAGGTCCTTTAGGACGGGTATACTTAGATGTCATCCAAGGTAAAACCAATATGCAGATAGATGCAATAAAGTGATGAGGCAGAAAAAGTAGCACTGACAGTACATAAAAATGACTATTTGCACGTCATCTTTATCAACATGCAACTTTATAATACCCTCAGCGTTCAGTTCTAAAGCAATGGGGGATAACGATAGAGGACTTTTGTAACAGAATTTGATGTGATTTAAAAGTGGAAACATTACTCAAAAATATGTTTTGTAGACTAATTACTGTTATGAGTTCTCTAGTCTTCATTTATTTCACGACTAATTTATCCCTTACTTTTAATGAGAGCGGCATACCAGTGAAGGTTGTTTTTACAATATTATACAGACCATATTATGAAGTATCGTAAAAGTGTGTCAGCTTATGAGTTAGATACTTGTGAAATCATAGTATGGGAGCACTTGTAAACATACAAGGAAAAATGAACGACTCCAAATTGTTTAGTAGCTTGTTGAGTTCTAGACCTGTAATTACCAATTTGAGATTCGCATCTTAGACAAGAGGAAGAAATTGGAAGGAAACAAAGAGTGGTATCCAAACCCGATATAGAGGCTGTATTGAACAGTGATATTCGCCGCTAATGGTTAAAGAACAATACAGAGTTTATTTAATCGAACAGTAAGAAACGCTAAGCTAATCTCTACAGACTTTGAATAAATGCTTCTATATTTAAGAGTACAAAGAGGGTATGAATAATCACATTGAATGTTTTGTTAATTTTAAGTGCTTGATTACCCTGTTAAGTTTGGAAGATGCTGTTTATGTTTTAAATACATACTTAATGTTAAATCTACGGCAAATAAATCTCAAATGAAAATATATGTATAATACAATTATGTCGTTTCGAGCAAATCTAACTAAAATTATTTAACACAAGTATTTCATGGTTTTACGTCGTGTAGAAATCTCAACAGAACGTAGCAGTTGCAGTAATTGGATCCCTTAAAAAATATGTAGCTGAAAGTTATTTATAAATTAATATTTTTATGGTTACAGTATATAGTGAAATCTGAATAAAAATTTCCAAAAGTTGTACAAATTTTACGACAGTAAAATATTATATGACCATAACTCGTACCCTACTTTCGTATTAAGGACCCTTTTAGCCTCCTTACACCGAGATTTTAAACATAAACTCAAAGGTTCTGTTACTATTACTAAACTTTACACAAACTTTCTAATCTTTTGTTAAAATCGACAACATCGCGCGAATACAGCACGGAATGTTTTAATTCTCGACTTGGAAGTTCATAAATATTTACGCGGTTTCGACTTCGGTTGACGCTTCATGTTAATGAGTCGCTTTTAACGAATAACCGTGAAGCAATTACTCTGTGATATTGTACTTTGCTGGTCTGTCACTACGGATATCTACAAAGCGCCGATCCCGGTGGGGCTGTTTCTGATCTAAACTTACATTATATTCGGCGTGCCAAACTTCCGAGACGTATGAGCTGTTGGATTAAGAGCATCGTGTACTAAATATCTGACTTTCACAATAAGGAAATTTATACGTTTCGCAGAAACTGACATTTATTTTGTTTGAAATTAATTTGACAAAGCGAAGAAAACCTACTCAATAACAGGAACCATTAATGAATCGTTATTGAAAACATAGCTATTGAAAAATATAATTAAAAAGATGACTGCCAAAAACTGAAATAAAGTAAAATTTTAACTAATATAAGACTCTCGATGTTTAATAGAAGCAAACAGTTTGGTCTATTGGGTTCTAAAATTGGTTAATGACCGACAAAGCCTATGGACCCGGTTTTTTTAGTGGTGTTATTGCCTAATAATTCAAACCTAAAATTTTCAGTAGACTATTCGTATGTGTAAATTTCATACGATTATATAGACTTCAAATTGTAATATAGGTAATAAAAGTTGGCTTAACGAATAGGATTATCGATTATAAGTTTACCTCGGTAAGATTACTTTTACATCTTGTATTAGTTATGAGATTTTTTTGTAATTTTGTATTATTGGATTTCAAATATCAAAAAAATAACTTTAGGTCTATTTAAACTCTAGTTCTTGTAGATTACATTATGACACACTACTTACACAAGACACTGAAAGAACCTATGGCAGGAGGCTTAAAGGTCATGACCTTTTACACCACAAATAGATCAAACCGTTTGTTTCCTTTAAACAAACGCGATATCGTTAATGCTTCATCAGGGTTCTTGGTTTTTCTTTAGGGGACTCTCTCTTTAATCTGCCTTAATCCTTAGTGCTCGTAAAGTACTCCCAGCTATCAATAAAGAATTCCTCAAGCCATTTCTCTTTCCACAGATATCAGTGGAATACATCGCTCTGCTTTATAGATTATTCCAAGACTTCTGAAGACTTCTGATACTGTAAAGTGGGGAAAGCTTTGTACTATTCTCCTGGGGATGGACGCTCCAGCGTACTTTGTCAATCTAATTAAATAATTGTATGACAATAACGCAGCAAAAGGAATGTATCCTCTCACCATTCTGTTCAGCATCTATATTGAATTTAAAATGTGATGTGTTATAGATGACTGGAATAGTGGAATTAGCTGTAGGTTCCCCTACAGCTAAACAATTGCGCATTGCGGACGATACGGTAGTTAATATCCACAGTAAAGAGGAACTACAAGAAATTGTGGATAGGTTTTGCACCAGTAAGTATAGCTTAGAGCTGAATAAGCTGAACACCAAGACGAGCTTCCACAATAAACATTTACTGTTCAATATATTGCAGCATTTAAGGTCGTTAACTGCAATAACTGATTCGGATTTGCGGTAACGAATTCGGGAGCTTGTAATAATAAAAATTAGGCGTAGTATTAGCATACAAATAACGTAACAACATTAAAAGAAAGAAGATCGCCAATTTGGAACTGAATCATGGGCATTGAAAAAGAAAGTCAAACAAAGAATAAATTCTTTGGAAATTTGGGAATATTGACGGCTACTGAGAATCCAATGGACAGCACATTGAAGCAATGCGTATATACTAGAGGACCAATATTAATATATTTTGGCCACATTGGGGGAGAGATGTCTCAATGGAGAGACTGATTATCGAGGGAAAGATGGAAGGAAAATGTCCACCTAAAAGATGGGTAATCAAACCAAGACCATGGTGGGCTAAAGCTTGCCTGAAGCCTCTTTCATGAAACAAAACCGAACAGCAAGTTCTGAAACGATTAAATGAATTGATACATAAGGTTACTATACCCTTACGTAAGGCGAAAAACAGATAAGAAAGAAAAGAAATATACAACGTAATTTTAGCACGGTTCTATATTGTCAAAACTGCGATTGATTATTAACATTTGAAAAACTATACTCTATTTGTTTATAAAGGTAGCAAGCTTGCTGCATTTAAACAATTTTACTAATAGTAATTTCTCACATGGACATTTAACAAAAAAAATGTACTGTATGACTGGTAGTCCTGCCTGTGATACAATTACTTCCTTGTTTCTGCTATAGAAACTTTCTTACCCACCCTTGTAGTATCTGTCAATCCGTAACTTGATGTACGCATTTTGGCATTTCAAATTTGTCACACTAAACAGTTTTAACGGTATTAATGTCTTTGATGGAAATGTAACAATAGCGTTGTATTCTCTGACTAGATATTCCTGTCGGGGTAATACACTGTACCCATTTAATGTTATGTTGTCCAACAAACAAGCAACGAGACAGATCTAAATTATCAGATTATTTACTTATACTACTTTTAAGAGAAATTTCCCGCAGACGGTCTTGAATACATTACCATAATATTACGTGACAAAGATACTTTCGGATAAGGCAGCCTTATATATATTAGAATGAGGTTCTTCACTGCTAAAAGAAATAAAAAAGTTTGTTTATTTATGAAGAGCGTCTTTGTGATTGTAGTTATGCTTCCAGTAGTTTCAAGTGATTTGTATGTTGATTAGTTTGCATTTCCTTTTTATACAAACGGTCTAATTAGATTTAAATGAAAAATATACAATTGTTGACTACGAGACAGTGGCAGATCGAATGAAGGAAACGGTTTATTTTTAAATTCTAGTGATTTAAACCTGGAATCTAATTACCCCGGGTGTAAGGCATGTGGAAGAGTTATTGGTAATCTTTTTCTCTTTATTGCTGCCTTTCTTTTATGTTCTATCTATCGTATTTTAGGTCCATATATGTGACCGACTGTTTCAACTGTCGGTCGTCGCTATTTATTCTTTTAAAGGTTTTAGTCTGGACGTGTGTCTTTGTGTTGTGGTTTCTGTTCCAGTTTTAATTGATTTAATTGTGTTAGTTATGTTCCATGTTTCTTCTCCATAAGTATGTGTGTTGTTTTGTATAATTCATTATTGAAATTTTAATCTTAATTAATATGTAAGAAGCTGAATTCAATGTTTTAAAATGTAAAGGTTATGTTTTTCTTCTATGCGTTTTTATAGCATTCATCCGACTGTGATGAAAATTTGGCAGGTTGAATACATCTTCCTGGCACACGGGGCAACTGAAATATGATATAATTAACGAGTATGGGCACCTGTTGGAGAAATGAAAAAACTATATATGTATGTACTCCAAAGCTCTTCAATAAACAGAATGGTTCCCCTCCGTGATTTGTATAACTGTATTTAGATTTTCAGTAAATGTATTATTTTTTAATATATATTTTTTTGCAAATCAGTATCCTACAGTTGACAATTTGGATTCATTCCCTTTCATTTTATTTTTCCTGTTTTAAGCTTAGATATTTATTTTTTCGTTTCGTACCAACTTTGGCGCTTTTAATACAGTTTCTGTTCTGCATTTCATATGTCTTCTCGGTATATATGGTCAAATGTCTTGGTGTATGAATCAGAAATGTTTATTTATTAAAGCCTTCTGGTCTATTGCATTAGCCTAATCTTCTCTAGAATATTTATTCGCTCCATTTTTTGCATATGTAAGCATTATTAGGTGTATTTATTTACATTGCTGCCAAAAAGCCAAATTAACCAGTTAGGGAAAAGTGTGAAAACTCAACAACAAACAATCTTGACGTTGAAGATGACAATCAAGGACAATCCATTTTTTTAATCCAAAGAGGGGGAGTGTCACGTTCTGTTATAACCTTAACGGATTACCTCCAAATTATTTTAAGGTCAAGTTCTGGATATCCTATAGATGGCGTATATTGCCGAAAATTTTAGCGAAAAAATAAATGGTTCATACAAAAGTTTATGGATTTTACCCTGAATGTCTAATTAGTAATTACGACCTGACATTTGAACGATGGCTTTCAAGGCCTTACCGCATTTAATAAGAGAGCTGAGTTAGTACCTATAGAAAGTTGAATAATCCCTGATCTCGTTTATGTTCAGTTAGAAGGGCAAATCCAAGGTTAAAGATCAGATACCCAACGAACAACCTACAAATGTCTTTATGGATAGTAATTTTCTATGGCTCAAGTTTTCAGTATTATTCCCGCACCTCAGTAATATTATATTGAGTTTACATGAAGGTAAAGTGTTCCGCAGATCAAAAGTAACATTACCATTAAAAAAAAGGGAGAAGTTAAGGTTAGATCAACAGTCCTTTTACGAAAACCCATAATTTTCCATTTAAAACAATAAAGTGCGCAAAGAAGTGTTTCTAAAATAGTTCAAAACAATTAGGAGTAAATAAGAGTGATGTTACGGATGTTTCTGCATAATAAAGTTATCTACAAATTGAGACTTACTAAATTAAAATCGGTTAAGATAAAAAGGTTACAGCAAAAAAAATATATAAGCGGTTATTGTTAGAACTTTGCAAATAGTAATTTAAAATCTATGGAAATGTCTATGTAACACGAGTTACTGCGCAGAAAATCGGACGTTATATCCCGCTATGTGGCAGTTTTATAAAGAAAAAAGTTTAACAGCTGGCCATTTATAGTTTTAGAGTTCAACTATTAATTGAACTCTAAAATGGAAATGAATCATTGGATTTTTCAAAAGTAAACTGATAATTTCCAATTAAACTAAAACTTAGTTTTAGGACTTTTTTATATTATAAATAATTAGAATATCTTTTTTCTTTTAATTTTAGATCTTTTTAATAAAAAGCATTGGAAAGATAGTTAGAAAATACGAATGTAAAACCAAATCAACACCGACTTTAAGACTATAATATTAGCCGAGAAAATCATACTTACTAAAAAATACAGATTACGTGAACTCACAAACTTTTAACATGCTGGTTGAATTTTTTTTTCATTAAAACTGGAATCTCTACAAGCAATCAATCACAATTGGTGATTTAGAATTTCGTGAAAACATACACACACTTTCACTTTTTTGCAATACTTTTATTTTTTTGACCGATTCTAATTTAGCAAATGTCTATTCATATATAAATTTATTTAGCACAAATTTCCTGCACATCATTCTTCTCTACAACTCTGACTTTTAAAATATTTCAGGAAAATTATGTTATCCACTTCAAATTTTAAATAAACAAATGAAGAATTTTTTTTTTTTAATTAAAGAATAGATGCCTTTTCTATCTTCACCGCCAACATATCAATGAAAAAAAATCGCTTGTACAAATCCTCTCGGTTTTTTCCCAATACATTCACGGGTCTAATTGTTTATGGTATATTTTTATTGACAATTAAATTAGCAGTTAAAGGCTGGTAGTTGCATTCAGTTGTCGTCAAATAACTTCTAAATAGTATTATTATATTCGATAACGTTTTTATCGCATTACTTTATCGCACAAATTTTTAATAGCGTGAATATTGTAGTCACGTAGCTAGTTCCTGTTGCAATTGTATGTATTCGAATTACTTTGAGGTAGTTAATTACAGTTTGGAATCATTATGACTGTTCGATTTCGTTATCAATATGTCAGTAATTATTACAAATGTTCTCAGAAAACGCTGATAATGTTATGGTAATTGGGTTTTATTTGAAGAGCTTTAATAATATTATTTTAGTGTTTTGGAGGTTAGTACAAATACAACAGACAATATGTCTGATTGGAAAATGTTTCCGTAGTTTAGTTCAGTGGAGTAACCAAGAGGGTCGTAGGAGGTCTGAGATACCCAAACGTCTGTAATATGGAAGTCTCATTTAAAGAAAAGAGGTCCAGTAGAGACTCACGACAAATTTTTAAATATAGCATTTTAACCGATAAGTTTGGTGGATATTTTTGTATGTCAAATCAATATTAAATATTGTTTCTTGTACTAATTGGAAATGACAAAATAATTTTATATATTATTAGTTAGTCCGATCAGTCTGTCAAGGAAACTATGTTAAATTGTCAAAAATTCTTATCATCAAACAAAATATATGGACGTACAGGAAATAAATCTATTTGTAATCAATAAAAAGAAATAAAGTCGATTTGATTCTAAACTTGAGTCTCTTGATATACAAACGAAGCTTTTGATTGTTCCTTTTCGACCATCTCTCTATAAAGAGGACGATTTTCGATAGTTGTTTTTCTCAAAAATTAGCTATAAATCGGAACTTTTTTAATGGCTTGTTGTGTGAGTAAAAACGAGAAAAAGAATTTATTTTACGGATTTCCCATTTTTCTTGAGACCGATTGAACTAATTTAAATCACGCTAAGCATAGCTTTAATAAAGAAAAATGTTTTTCATTAAAGTGAAGAAATTTTTTGGTTAAGTTCGACCTCAAAATTTATATAGCATCTTTTTCGAAATATTATTTTTTAAACGTCCATATTTTTTGTAGGTGATAACAATTTGGGACCGAATTTTGCTCTATTGGTTGGATTAACTGCAATGTCAGTTAATATGTATATACAGTGTGTATTCATAAATCAAACGATTTCTTTTTATTAATAATTTTAATATAAAAAGTTATTTTTCATAAACAGATTTGCATGGTCTAAAACGTAAACAGTAATCATTCCATGTAACTGTAGACGAGGTTTGTCATCAAAGAGGAATTTTGATTACAAATTAAAGTATCTTAATTCTAAGATCTAAAATTGTTATCAAATAGAAGTAATTAGAATTAAAAACTGCATCTAATTATGCCATTGCACTTAAAATTGTATAGTAAGTATTTCTGTAACATTTCCAACTATAATATACTAGGTTTCAAAAACTATATAAATTTTGTATTTTTTTTTATAATTTCTCAAATTGTAATCAAAGTTTATAATTGAAAACTACATCCAAGTGTGCTGTATTATTAAAAATTGTAATAAATTAAAATTGGTTGGAAATAAGTCGAGTTCAATGTGGAGGTTCTCAGTTGGTTTTTATATACAGTGTGTCTTCATAAGTTGAATTCAAACGGAAAAAGTTCTTATGAATATTATTTAGAGAAAAAGTTATTCTTCATACAAATATTTGCATGGTCAGAAATGCATACTGTAATCATTACATGTCACTTTTTCAACTGTATACGAGGTTAATCAGAAAATATGAATTTTGCTTAAAAGTAAAATACCTTTATTTTTCATAATATAAAAATATATTATCAAACAGGGGTAATAAGAATTGTAAAATGCATCTAATTATGCCAAATCACTCAAAATTGTATAATAGTTCTTCATGTCACTTTTACAAATTGTGTACTAGGTTTGATAAAGAATATAAATTTTGTTTAAATTAAGTACCTTTATTTTTAATAATAACTCAAAAGTTAATTAGAATTAAAAATTACGTCTATATCAATTAAAATTGTATAAGACTATAACTAACAGACCTAAAGAATGATGATACTCAGATCGTTTCCAATATAGTGGATCCACCTAAGTTAGAATCATATACAATATTCATATCTAGAAAACAAGTTATTCTATTCAACAATAAACGAGGTTGCCCAAGGTAATAAATGAAAGTAAAATACCTCTTTTAGGCAATATCGAAAAAGTTAATTAGATTTGAAAACTGCATCCAATTAAGCCATTGCATGACTAAAAATTTAAAAAAAATACATAAAAAAAAAACAAAAACTGACTTCAAAATAAATTAACTAAAAAGCATGAAATAATTTTTTGCTACAACAATTAAATACTTTTTCTGATGTCGGTGCCAATTTGAACACAGAAGTTGCGAAGTAGTTATAAATGTACTACCCAAAATAGTTTCACTCTAGCTTATTAACAAAAGCCTTTTTGAATGTTATAAATCCCCTCCCTTCCATAATTTACGTTTTGATTCTTTTTTGGCTCAAATTAAAGAGTCGACAGCCAAAAACGCTCCAATGTAGTCCCATATTACAGCGTTTTACGCACGATCAGTAAATAATTCAACTGTTATGAATATTATAAACACAAGTACCTTTTTCCTGTTTCGACGATATCTCGCACACAACCCAAATAAATTAATAATAATTTCGGATCGTTATATTCATATTTAGATTTCGTTATCTACCGGCCTGTTCATCATAGTCGACTACTATTTTCATCGCTGATCTTGTCAAATCACTAGACAAATTATCGTCAAATTATTTTGTTCAATTAGATGTCGTCAATCATTGTTAGCGAAGTAGGACGCTATACATTCCCAATTCTGAGTAAGAATATTTTTAGCACATTGTTCGTAGACCTGCTGTTAAAATTGGTGTTCAATAACAAATTTTCGTCAAAAAGAATGAAATAACTTCCAGTTAGCTGCCGTTGTTAGACTAGCTTAAGGTTAATGATCTTAACGCGTGTGTACGGGGGCATTCGATAAGGTTTATGATAAATGTAACAAAACAATTGAGTTCACATTAATCTACAGCGTGGAGCAAATGAAAAGATATATTCATTATTTGGCAAAAATAAAATCATTTTTTAAAGCGTATGGGCCGTGAAATATTTTACTTTTGTTACAAAGTGTAGCAGCATTGGCAAAATATCTTAAACAATTTTAGTAGTTTGACAGGGGATGTCACTGAAAATGAAATTGATAGCAACAAATTCTCGTTCTGGATCATCATTTTTCGCCATTGGATATCTACCTTCTGTTGCTGTTCGCAAATTTCTTTTATATTGTTCATCTATCGTAATTTGCCAAATATTTTTTTTTATATTGGTCCACTTTTCATATATGCGTAGTTCACTAGCTCTATTTTGCGTCAGCGATATTTTTTATTTTTACTCATGGAGCGTCCCCTGGGTCTCCTTTCCAAATAGGTTTTTCCTTTCAGGATTGTATTGGTCCACTTTTCATCCATATGCGTAGTTCCACTACAGAGCTCTATTTTGCTTCAGCGATATTTTTTATTTTTACTCATGTTTTTTCCAGGATCTTTAAGTGTTAAGTGTTGTCAAACATTGGACGTTCTACCGGCGCTATCGTAGATTGTAGAACATAGCTGTATCGAAATATTGGTATATTCTAATGCTTTGCTTAATTTCCCAAATGTAGCCCAACTCGCCTTCTTTTTTTACGGGGTTCCTGCAATCTAGACCGGTTCCCGTAATTCTTTCTTTTGTCCCAGCATTCGTATTCTTCTAATTATCGACGACTCATTGCTTTCTCAACGTATTGCTCCATGTCGTCCTTGTTTGTCTTCCATTTTTGCTTATATTCTAACTGACACACATTCCAATGCTTTCTTGGCCATCGTTGATCTTCGCCTAACTATTGTCCATACCAAATTAGGTGTCGTGTTTCAATTCTTTCTATGACTGTGTCTTCCATCTTTGTTCTTTGTGTTATAGCATCGCTTCGTACAAGATCTAGTCTTGATATTCTACATGAACGTCGTAGGTAATCCATTTTAACGACTTTTGCTCTATCTTTGTTGTTGAATTTGCCAGCTCAACATCACCACGAAACGAGCCACCAAATCCTCTTCGACAGCTCCTCTGTCGTGGCCAAATCTCCCTATTATTTCACCAGAAAATTTCGTGAGGACGGTTGATATCGCCAAAAATTCCAAAATTTTAACTGAGACAAAGGTTTCGAACTTTCGCCATCTGGCAATACTGCATCCACATTTCAGCACAAATTTCATCAACGAAATAAGTAAGTTACCTTACTAATAGAATTCGAGGAAGGTATTCAAAATATCATCAGAACCATAAATCAATTGAATATAATTCCATTATCTACCTACTACCCTTCTTTTACCTGAAATTCGTATGGCCAAAAATTTTTTTTCTTAAAAACAAAAACCCATACCAACGTCCATTTGTGCTTCAGTGTGAGAAGTTTAATAAAGTGAAGTTTCAAAGTGTGCTGTGAGAAAAAGACTAAACGAATGTAGTCGCCGCAAGGTAATTGGTATTTCTCATCATTGAAAAAGCGCCATATAAATGTGGGCAAAACGTCGGAAATTTTTTTTTATATGTCGGGTAATATATATAAATAAATTAATTCGAAAAAATGGCGCGGTCAAATCAAGAAAAAGCAGAATCAGCTATTTCAAAAAAAAGTAGATCAGAACATTAAATGGATAATAAATTGTTAAATCTTATGCAGCTACAGTAGTGACAAATGGCAATAGTTTTTAATAGAATTATTGGACATTTGTGTAAAACTAGTATTTTACTTGTAATGTTTTAAGTTATAATAAATGCAGATGTTTTCTAATACTAGTTGTATACTATCATCACAATTGCGATTTACAAGTAATATTTATTAGCCTACATCCCTAGTACGAGTTTCCCTTAGCTGAATAGATTTAATTCTTGACAATCAGTGAAGAATCTAGAGAAGTGCAAATTTGCTGTCCGCTCTCAAAGCCAACAGAAACTTGTAATTTCCAATTATCTTGAAGTTGGTATAAGCGACAAATGAAAGAGAGATCAAAACTGACGTAGGGATTCTTCCATCAGATTATATGGAAAAATAAAAAAAGCTGTACAAAGAGTCAGCAGAAAATGTATAACGCAGTCGAGGAATGATGTTACCTGAAAACTCCAAGAATGACAATATTGAAATCTATCGAGCGGAATGTTATCAAAATGAAGGAGGCAAACAAAAAATGAAATGTCTGGAATTCACGACATGTTCAAAATATTGTATTCACTTAATTCGGCACATTTTTCAAATTTTGTCATAAAATATTCACTTTAAACCCGGTGGTAAAATTAGAAAAATGTGCCGAGTATAATATTAAATTAGTACAAGTATATAAGACTTTTAATAGGGAAAAAATAATAATGAAAGAGATGGAAGTATTTTTTCGGGGAAAAAAATTGAAAGAAAAAACCTAGCTACTACAAGATACTCGAAAATTATATAAAATTAGCATCCCATGAACCATCAAAATCTAGAAGAAAAATAATAAAATGAATTAGATTTTTAATTGGCAGAAATGCAATATAGATAGATTAAGGAAAAATATCAAAAACTCATTTATAAAAGAATGGAAATATTAGGTTCTCAAAAGTAATGTATGTTAATTAAAAAGCTCTAGGAGTTTTATAGTACGTAACCCAATCGTTAATGCACACAAGAATAATCAGAGGAGGACAAAGGAAAGGGAACTGAAAAGACTGCTGATGTCAAAATATCCGAACTGACTACATAAAAGAAATTACAGGAAAATAGATGATACTGAAGAGAATACAAGTTATAAAATAATGAAATAAGATTCTACTAACAAAATGCAAAAAATGGATACTAGATTACTAAAGCACAGTAATAAAAATTAACACGAAAGAAATATAGAATGAGGGGGCGCTAAAGAAGACAGAAGTCACAGATAATGTAATGATTTACAAAAACCTATGAAATAAAAGCCAAAATGAAAATACATACTACTGAAAAAGTGAACGAATAAAACAGTAAATTTGTTGGTTTGACTTCATCAAAAAAAATGTATGTAAGGCAACGCCCAATTGCTTTAAAATGTAACCAATTTATGAGAAAACTATTGAGGCATATCAAAGAAATGCGGCAGAATGTGGGGTTAAGGAATGAAAAAAGGTTGACACAATCATTGAAGTATCAAGTGAGAATAACTGCTAATATACGATATATACAGGAACACGCACTTCCAGAATCAAGATCAATAGGGTATAGAGAACTCGAACTGACGACTAGATAGGATGTTTCGAAAAAACTCATGAAAAACCTAATGATGTATATAAATACAATTGAATATTTTAGCCCAATTAGTTGTCTTTAGCAAAAAAGTAGAGTTTACAGTAATGGTTGTAATATTTGAACACTAGAAAAAAATATTACGGAATGGAAAAAAATTAAGAATTTGGTTTAGGTTGAAGCAATACAGTAATAGAAGCAGATTGTGATCTACTAATGAAAATAAAAGTAAATGTTGCAAAAAGAAGTATATTACTGAAGTTATGAAAATTAAAAAAACAATTCATCACATTCAGTAAGATATTTAGAAAGGCAAAGGAGAAATTTTGTACCGTGGCAAACAATAAGAAGCTGGACAATAAAAAACTGTTATGTAGTATTTATGAGGAGTTGAAAAATGGATAAAAGAGAAGGACTATATTTGAGCCAGATAAAAATACTAATATCAAAACATAAACTAGGTTGAGATAGTTGACTTAAGATACATGGAATAGAGGAAATTTGACAAGGCAAAATCTGTAGCATAAAAATTGTAAATGTAGACTGAGAAATAAGTTGAAAAAGATACAAAACAATAAAAAATTTATAGTCACACGATACAGAAAGCTATAAACAGCGTAGCATAAATGCTCAGGAGACGATTATTACTGTACTTTAACATGTGATCCTCAGATCGTCGTGGCTTGTTGAGCACAAAACAGATTTCCACATGAAAAGTCTTATCACCGAAGCTGACCTCAACACACTATAATCTAAATGGACGTCAATTCTACAATTTGTAAAGCAATGGTATATTTTTGAAATTATAAGTATAAGTTCTTTAGTTATTACCTAAACTTCATATTTTTTATTCATTTTACACACATTCTCTTTGTTTACATAACTTCTTACGTCACTAATCAACAGTTGATTAGCTGTATGTTTTAGCTGACGTTCCTATCGAAGGCGACTTACGTAATGAAATTTTTTACTGAACATATCAAATGCAACATCGGCTAATCTCTACGGCATTTAATAATTCCGGAAGTGCTTTTTTTAAATTAAAGAACAATAAAATAATCACGTAATAAAAGCCGCAGAAGTTCATGTGTTTAAGTGAATCGAAGAAAATATTATTTAAATATATCAAATTGTTTGACAAATATGGTTAGTTCACATATTATTTACTAATGTTGTTCATTAATCACAAACGTCTGAGCAAAAATGTCTTTACAAATATTAATTCTCTTAAAATGTTGCGTAAAAACGTTGAAAACCAATACCGAAGCAATTTTTCACATGACCAAATATTTAGGTTAAATCAAAACAAATAACCTTCACGAAAGAGACTGTAAATATAATCCGACAAAAGCGTTTATCACCTTTAAAATGAATAGTAATTTAATTATTCGTCATTCTTTTTTATACTATAAGGGAAGCTTCCTGTTTATACAAGGTGTTTTAAGAATACCTTCAGATTTTTGAGTTTTTATAAGCTCTCGCTTTGTTTGTATGCGTATTCGATGAATAATTTGTAATCTATTTCTAAAGTATGCTCGGTAACAAGCTAGTAATAACATGGAGCTGGTCTGATAATGAAGCCGGAACTATTCATACCGTGTGTTTGGGCTTGTTAAATTTATCTCCACAAGTACTACAGCCCCAGGTGGCGCCCTGAGTTTGATGAAGGGGTAAGTAGAGTGCCATATGAACCCCACAACTTCTTCTATCTTTTTTTTGAGAAAATTTTGCCTGTTCCTTTATATACTATACCTCAATATTTTACGGGGTCGGCCCATACTTCTTCTACCTGCTGGCGATATGTCTCTTGCAGTTCTGAGTACCCTAGGTTTGCCATTTTAGTTCTGTGATCGTTCCACTCTCTTTTCCTTTTCAATATTCAGTCGATTATTTTTTCAGGTTACTAGTTCTTCTAATTTCATTACTTCTTACTCGATCTTTTAGTGCTGTTCCCATAATTCTTTAGGTCTTGTTTCTTGCCATGTATATGTATATCAATATTGATCCTATGGTAGCTTTGTAAATCCTTGTCTTAGTGTCAGTTATAATGTTTATTTCTCCGTACTGTGTCATTTAGGCAACGTCCTGCTCTATTGGCTTTCTGTATTTGTTTTTTTACTTCTGTTTCTATATCTTCGAAGCTGGTTAACGGGAATTCTCCCTCCATTAATATCTACCTTTTTTATTACTAATGCTATGTGTTCTCTTCTTCTGGGCTGAGTTTACCATACTGAACTTTTTTGCTATTATGTTGAACTTGTGGACCAATCTTCTTAAGGCCTTTTTCGCTTCCCGGCCTTTATTAGCACATCCAGTATGAGATTGATGAGTAGGGGGTTTAAGGAGTCTTACTGTCTTTATACCTGTACCTGCTCCTATCTTCTCTGTGATTTGTCCATCTATTATGGTCTGCATTGTGCTGTTCTTGTATATATCATCAGTTACCCTAATAATGTCTAGTGATACGTGTCTATTCTATAGGACATGAACCTCGTTCTTTAGTTTTACTCTATCGAGCGGTTTCTCTAGGTGAGTGCTGTCTTCTTACAGGAACTTCACAACTACGGTTGTGTTTGAGGTTCTGGGGTTAAGCTTGATAGGCACTATAGTCCTAGGTGGAGCTCTGGGTTTTTGACGAGGACCGGAAAGTGTTCATAGGAACGCCTGAAAAAAAAAGAGTTATTTTGTTTGTTTAAACGAGCATGATAGGTAAGGCATCCACTGTATTTTCAACTATAACGTATCTTTTCATTCTCCTACTCCAGTTTGTAACAAGTTCTTCTAGTTAACTGGTTATAGTTTTATGGTTTTGTAAGTAAGAATCTCATTTATTCACTTTTTATGACTGGATTATCCTTAGTTCATCTTTATATAAATTTCCGAGAAGTTTGTTAGTTGACTATTTGAGACTTTTTCTTGATTGTCGAATAAAATTATATTATGTATCGCGTTAAAGATATAACTCAGAGGAAAATTTTGACCTTCATATGGTTTGCTTCTTTCTTTTTTTCTGCATTTTTACTATATTCTATATTGCTGTTTTTTTTTTAATTTTGAAATATGATTTGAATTTCAGTCAGTCAGAGGCGTTTTTAGGAGGAGGGGGAATTTTAACGATAAATTGATTTTAAACTATACACACTATTCTATTTCTCTCTCTCTCCCCTCTCCTCATGACTGTATCTGAGGTCTGATGACTGATGATAGGGATGAAAGGCTGCCAGAACTTCAAGCCTAAGTCACAATATGGTCGAGTGGCTGGATGGCAAAGGGTAGCTACCATAATGCAGGTAACGAATGCCTCAGTATGGGTAGAAGAGTAGAATTATCACCTTTTTGATTTTCACCAAAGATGTTACGATGGAGAGCTATATTCCTTTGAAAAGCAAGTCCTTTAACATAGAAACCGTATTGTAATATATTGATACGATAGGGACATTGACTCAGTAGACACAAATGTGTGTTTTTCATGTTCTATTTAAAGAAAATTGCAAAAAATATTATTTCTTCCTTTTAGTTAAATTACTTTTAGATCTTTTGAATTTGGATTTCGTCTTGTTTTTATTTACTTATATTTTACTACGTCCATTGATGTTTCGCCTTATGAATGCAATACAATAAAATTGTATGACCTTTCCAAACTTTTTTGGGTTTGGTGGATCCACAACGATAGATACGTCATTATTTATCACGAAAGTTTAGCCGGGGGTTCGGGGTTAGAACAATAATCTAAAAATCTTTTCCGCCTTAAAAAATCTGATATTACTAAGTAATGCTTAATTAATTTACTTCCAATTAGTTCTGTTTTCGAATTGTAACATTAACCATGACGTTAAAATTTTAACCGCAAAAAACAATTCTAAAATGATATCACTTGTTTACCGACATGTACGAACAAAACAATCCCGGTGAATATATATTCCAAAATAAAAAGCAGAAGATGAAACGATAAATGTTTTCCATATTTTTCTGTGTGTTAAAAGTGTTAAAACGCAGTAAACAACCGCAGAAAAAGGTTACACGTCTATTTGTTTCAGCATTGAAAAGATACTTCAGTGAAAGTTTTCGTTCGCCATAGAATTTTACGTCACCGGATTTGTGCGAAAGATGATGTTTGATCCAAGGCTGTTAATTAATTAATTTATCCGATAAATACGAGGCATGCTTCCACAATGGAACATAAAACCGTAATGGAATGTGATATAATATAAAATTATTTAAAAGGTATATAAACTGGAATTAAACAAAAGGGTTTTGAGTATCAAATGCGGTAATATTCCTGTAATTAACACGCTTTTATTACCTTCACTTGTACGAACTAGGTAACTATGTAAACGAAATTTAATTAAGTGATTTCTCAATAGGGAGAGACAGTGTGGAAAACTATCTCCAAATGTGATCTAAAGAGAGGGGGTATACAAGTCTTATGTACATTTTCATGTGAAACATTTATTGGCGCGCCATGGCAGTAAACTCGGCTGGTCTACCATCATGGCAAATGGCATGACGCCCTAATGCCATTGCACACATTTTTGCTTTAGAATATTTTTGTTTTTAAAGTGCTTTAAAAAAATTCGTATCGGTGATTTTATTATTTAGTCGAAATATGAGTGACAGTGACGATCAAGTCAGTGATAATCGAAGGGATCTAATAAAATGTCTAAAATGGGTGTAGGTTAGTAAATTATCTGTTAATAAATCTTTATTTTCAAAAAAGACGAAACGTAATTAATGTATCTATCTTAACACTCATCTCTAATTGAGTTCTATTAAGCTGGTAACACTAAAATATGTAGGAGTCCCCTTGAAGAGCATTATTGAAATGACATGGAATTGGGCTGGACACATTGCAAAAACTACTGACAACAGATAAACTAGGAAAATTCTGGAATGGAGTTCGAGATCTGAAGCCCTCAGGAACAGAAGGATGCCTCCACCTCACAAGATGATGAAGCTGATAAAGCCATTTAAGACATATACATCTGAAACTAGGCTATATCTATTATTTTTCGTTGAATACGATGTCTATTAGAATGTGTCCTATCCAGTTAGCTTTCTTTATTCATATAGTTTGCTCTATTTATCTATCTTCCTTTAATCTTCTCACGATCTCTTCATTTCTTATTTTGTCTTTTTATGATGTTTTTCCATGGCTACTCTGCCCCTGATTTTTTCAGTGTACCTACCAGTTGTATTTATTATTCCTCCCAAACATTTAAATTTACTTTTAGTTGCTGCCCTTTTAGCATAATCTTAAAATATACTTGTTTGCCTACTTGCATTACCTTTGTTTTTCCAGTATTTATGTTCATATCATACTTCTTACCTATCTCCAGACGATAGTTTATATTCCATTTTATGATCCTCAGCATACTTAACATTTTTCACTTTTTCATTGCTTACGATAATCCCAGCAATGTCTTTCAATTCTTCATTTTCAGTTTTTCAGCATATAATCGTTTTTAAAAGATCGGCAGTACTTTAGATTGTATGGTATCACTACCCAGTCTGTTTTTGTACTTTTATCCTTTCTTGGCCACACTGCTCTTCTGGCTCTATTTCATTGATACTTCGACAATTTCCTGTATATGATTTGGTTATTTAAAGAGTCGTCTCCTCAAGTTATTCTACCTTAAGTATGGATATGTTTATTCAATCATCTTCAAACTGTATTATACTCTGTACTGGTGATTCACATTTTCTCATTTACGACCTCCAACAATATATATTCCGTTCAATAGGAATTAATAAAAATAAAACACCTTGTGTGAAGGTTTTTTCGCCAATCCATACGCAGCTGTTATTCTTTCACTATTTCATTAACCTATGCTTTTAAAATCATTTCCTTCAATACCTACCGAAATTACAAGGTCGTCTTAAAATTCCGTCTAATGTGTAGACAGAAGACCCTGTATGAGATATTCACCTTAAAATTTGGTCAAGGGCGTACCAACCATACGAACGAAACGAATAAAATTCATTTTGCAATCGAGTGCTGACCTTACCAAAAATGTGAATGTAATGGTAATTTGTATTAAATTATTGTAAATGAAAATATAAAGGCTTGTTTTTGTAAGCGTGTGTTATATGCAGTACTCAAAAATATATACAGGAGGGGGTAAATTCGATGTAAATGACGAAATAGAAATTTCATCTTTCATTAAAATAAAAATGATAGAGCGCCTTAGCTACAGTAAAAATCAATAAACAGAGCTGCTAGATTTGAGACTGAACGATGGAAACGAAAACTTCTTACGAAATATACTTCCCGTCTCTAGATAGATGATAGCAACAGATCCTACTGAATGAATATAAAAAAGTAACTTCAAAATTAATTAGTCAAGAACAAAAAAAGTTGTCAAACAATATTGAGAACTGAGAAAAAGTTTGGTGAGCTTAATATTACAAATTGCTGCAAAAAAAACATTGTCCTAGGAATCGAAACCATTGTGAGAGGTGAACACGCAGAAACTATTTAAAAACCTTTGTTGATTGGATTACTGTTTTCAGATTATTATATGTTTCACATTTATATTATAGTATTAATAGCATCAACTTGACTGTTGTTGAAAGTCAACATATGTCATCTATTCCTTGTGTTTCAAGTCCCCACCTAAGCAAACAATATTAACACAAAGTTTTGTATCCCAACACCACTTTTAGCATTACACTTAACGACGTTTCAAGAGCTGCCATCTTCATAGAGCAAACCAGAATTTTTGGTAATCTCGCTGTCAAAATGGTCAAAAATTACAGCGAACCGGAGTGTGGTTCTGCTTAAAGCAAAAGTACATGTTCTGTACAGAAAAGAAAAAGTCTAAGTTACCAAGACCAACCATACCAAAAACCCTACAACCTGAATATAATCTTAACAGCAAGTTAATTATAAATGGAGGATAGCCCCAAAATTAGATATGGGGAGTGGGGGAACAATAAAATCAGATAACAAAATATCCATATTGGTGGTATAAGAAATTGGAAACACTGATAAATCCCAAATAGAAAATCTATCTATCATACATGGTTGACAACAGGAGAGAAAAGAAACGTTTCAGAAACGAAAATGGGATTTAGAAGGAACTAGTCGATCAAAGGCACGGGAAACCTTAAGGAATGTAAAAGAAAATAAAACAAATATAAATTATATTAGAAATGAATAAGTGGGAAAAATATACCGAAATCTGTTTATGGAAGAAAGGTCAGAGCTTCTAAAAGAGAGAAAGACAGTAAAATGAACGAAATCTCTACCCGACATGGCGAATTTGTGAAGTAGGTATGTGAGAACACTGGCGGATCCAGGGGTTGGGCTAAGGGGCTGAACCCCCCCCCCCCAAATCATCTGAGTTGGAAGTTTTTTAGTGATTACTGTGCTAAAATCAACCTTCAGTGACGTCAAGACCCCCAATCGAGATCAAGCCCCTCCCACCAAATGACAATCCTGGATTCGCACCTGTGTGAGAATATTATGAAAAATACAAAACTATTTAAGAATAGAAATAAAAGGACATCAACTATTATGGAGGTTTAAAATCTAGAAATGTTCAAAAGCAAGTCTGTTGTGTTTACCATGCCCTTTTAAAATTTACGTTTAAATAGCACTGACTTCTCTCAGTCAGAGTACGAAATGAGAGTACAAATTGCAAAGGAGTCTTTTATGGAACAATCTTTTCAGACGATAGAGTACTTACAGTAAATGATGAAAATGTCATAGAATATAGACAATAAAATTACTGGAAGAATACTGAAAGTGGGGACTTAAAATAGCTGTAAAATACAAACAACCTAGATGTAGATAGGAAATCATTCTAAATGAAAAAAAAATAAATAAAGAAACAGTAAACTTAAAAGAGAAAATAGCAAATTGATATGCTGCGGTTACATAAACTACAAATAGAACAAGCTGAGATAATCCATGCACATTTTCGAGAGAAGGAATAGTAACAGCCATCAATAGTGTAAAGGAAAAAATCGATAACAGAATTGATTTTTCAATTTTATAAGTTAGAAGAAATATGATTGAATATGGAGATCAGTCCTATTTAGACCGTTACCATAGCGATTAATAAAAACCATATATAAAAATGTAGGTTTGAAAGTGATACGTTCAAAAGCTAATATTTGTGTATTTTCAAAATCTTCAGTGTGGTAATTATCTAAACAAAAATAGCTTGCCACTTTTATGTGATGTTATTCTATATTTTAAATTCTTGGATGTTTAACCTATATATGTATCTTTAATATTACATTTTAAAGGTTGGCCTGAGAACCTTGAATTATGTTCATTATTAAAAAAAATACAATTATATGTAAAAACACTAGAGACGCATGTATGCTTTTTTGCAATTTCATTTCGCCATTTATGATACTAATTTAATATTACATACAACTCTAACCTTCGTATTAATTACAAAAAAGCTTCTGAAGAGGTTATGTACAAATTTTATAACTTGTCGTCAGAATTCCTTGTCCTTGATTAAAAAAAAAAGAACAAAGGATATCCAATAATATTCCGATCAGTTCTACAATTATTGATTAGAACGACTGATTGGTTATTTTATGTTATTATCTCAATTACCCTGCATTTTACGCACACAAACCACCATAATTATCTAAGCTTCCGACACGACTACAAATGATATAACAAACAACAAGTTTTTGCAACCTCATAAACAATTTCTTTTTATGAAACTAACCTTTCAAATTTATTGAAGTCTCTCAAGGACGTTAATTTATAATATAATTAAGAAACAATATTGCATCGCGTTACATTGAGAAATACTAAATTTACTCGTATATGTTTAATTTATCGAAAATGTGATTTTAGCCCGATCGAAATTGCAAAATTTCAAGCAAAATGAGGATAAGACCTATTTTTGTAGGAATAGGTTCTACGATTCTAAGTCAGTGTCTATAAGAAATGTACGCCAAAAAATATAGTTTGGATAGTTATTTATAAATGAACAAAAGTTGAAAAATAGACTTTCCAGTTTTTGCTGAATAACTTCATTGTTAAAGACTGTAGAGATAGTTGGTTAACAACAGTTGTTTAGATTAAAATTTGTTAAAAGGTGTATGACATGAAATTTTGCCTTATGATTGGCTTGAAATATATGTAAACTTAAATTTTGATTCAAAAGAAATAGTCCAATTTTATTTAAACTCACATAAAAAAGACTTTTATAGTAGTGAATCATCCCGTGAGAGCGTATCGGTGCAATTAATTTATCAGTTAAAAAAAAAACTGAAAATTGCAAGATTCGTTTAATCTGAAATAATAGATGAGCGTGCTTGACGTTTTCTGTGCATATAAAGTTATATCTTTATCATTTACGGAGGTTAAAATGGGTTTTTATTTTTGTACTGTTTAAAGCCTGCAATATACGTTGGCCGAGCGTCGCCGAGTGAACGCCAATACCAAGGTGTAGACAGTATATTTGCGTTTTCTTGCCGTCGCTCGCCTAGTTGGCCGAGGTAAGTCAACCGTCAACGTGTATAGAACTCATTTGGTGTAGCTTGTTACACTTGCGATCACTCGGGACCACTTGCCGCACTTCGGAACGTTGTCGGTTTTTCGGCACAAATCAAAGGCGCTCGCACAATATAAACTGACGAAACGTATGGTCATCTCTTCAAACCTCGGCTATATTGGCCATTTGCATTGATTTTCGACAAACTTGTAAACGTCGAGGCAGTACCACTTGCCTTGTATTAATTTGAATACGCTCGCGTTGGCATAAGCTCGGCCAACGTGTATTGCAGACATAACAGCCTTTTAGATTTCCAAAGTAACAACATTATAACTTTAACTATCACAGTCAATTTTTAATATTTTTTAATTTTACAGAATGGAAACAAATTGTTTATTATCGTTGATTAAGGTTGGCATTATTGTTCATAAGCGACTTTTTATTTAAATTGATTGAAAGCTTAAAAACTATGCTGTTTGTAGTCTCAAACATATTTAAGAAGACTAATGTGGTGGAATTAATTCCAAAATTTTTTTTAATACCTCGAGTGGGAAAATTAAACGAACCAAGTTTGTTTCTAACCAGTGCACTGCTTGCTGTATCTCATTGTGCTCTAGAGTGGGGGCTGTTTAAACTAATCTATGATAATTTTAATAGCATTTTCGGGTTTACTATTTAATTATTATTTATATTAACTTTTTATTTACTTAAATTTAATATAGAAGTAATAATAAATTGAAACTATATGTATGTTCGTAAGCAAATATATGCATATTTTCTGTTATATGCAATGGCACAATATTTCGATCAAAGAAGTAAACACATAATGTGATTTTGAATTATGTTTGATTTTTAATTTTTAACTTTGCAAAAGTTCTTCAATTGAGATTTTGCCTAATAAACTGTAATACACATGCGTTATAATTTTACTAAATGTTAATTGCCATTAGTAGTAAACCTTTTTTAGGATCTCTAGATGCAGTATTTGGACCTACGTTTTCATTCTAATGTTCATTAACTTTTGTTTTTTATGGTGAAGATGTTAGTGAAGCTCATCTCATATGATTCATTGAACTGAATATCCATCGCACTCTGCGCCTATTTCCAACTGAGTAATAACAATAATCTGCATAACTGCTGTTTGTTACATTTTATCACATCCAGGTGGTTATTAAGCTGTTTGGTGATAATATTTTTACAATTTATTTTCCTTAGGTGCAGTAGAATCATAAACCTTTGATTGCATACAATTAAAAAATTCAAAATGGACCGAGCTATTTAAAGTTGTTTATAACGTTACTAGTGAAATAAAAAAAAACATTGTTGACAGTGCAAAAATATGAAAAAAATCACGTCTTGATCGTTTTACGTAATAACGGTATTCTACCTTTAAATGTAAAACGTTTTCATTGATTATTTCGAAATTGGAAAAAATTGTAATTATCACCTTTTTTACCAACCAATTACATGAACCCGTACAATAATACCTCTTGGGAAGTTCTAAATAAAAGTTGACACTTAAGGAAAATCTTGTACATGTGAAGCATTAAAGTTGATATTAAAATTAATAAAAACAATAAAGAAATTTGGAGTAAAAAAATAAAAAGAAAAGGCTCGTTAATAAAATCAATATATTTTTCCTATTAATTTAATAATAAAAATTACACTATATACATTATCTGACGTATTCTCTGTGATTTCTAAAAATAATATATAAATAGATAATTTCCTAATCGTTTGTTCAGAGGCTAGGAGTGTACAGTACTAGGGTGGTAGAGGATATAAGAGAATGTCATGCCGGTTCCCGTCACGACATAGAGTTTTACTGCTAAGGTGCACCAATAGATGATTAAACTAGATCTTTTGCATTAATCCTTAGTTTTAATAATTTCACATTTACGAGAAAATCGTGGGTATTTTCAACAATTTCATAACATCAACCTCGAAGAATATCTGGTCCTAAACAATTTTCGATAAGAAACTGTTTCTCTATAGTCTATAGTGAAAAAAATTATAGAGGTAGAACACAAAAATGTAGATTTTTCAACTCCGAATTGTTTATAAATAATATTTGACAACATTCTGACACGAAATTACATTTCAGCAAGAAAAACAACCAGATCTAGTTCTTATTCTGCAGAAAATATGTTTTAAATCTCCTTGGTGTATTTTTACTTAAAAATGTTCGTTGGACGGTGATCGTGACTGTCACGTATTTTGCAATCTGGCCATGTTAAAACTTTAAAAAATAAATCAGTGAATTTTAAACACGTGAACGGCGAGGCGTTCGTAATAAAAGTGTATTTAAATCTGTTTAAATTCCTCAAAACTTTCTCATAGTTTATCTAGGTTAAATGTCCTACTTCGGCAATCTACTGTTAACTTTGATTTCCATTTTATTCGATTGCCGCACGCCAAGTTTAAAATTAACGACAGCAGAATGCAATGCTTTGTTTAGACAAAAAAGTATCTAGTTTACAACTTTGGAAGAGTAATTTAAATCAAATACCTTTTAAAATAATGATATTGTTACTCAATATCGGAAAACGTTTAGACTAAGCATTAGATGGATAATCTCTGTTTACAACTAGAGAACATTTTGTCATTTTGAGACTGACTGTAGTTTGATGTTTATCATTTGTTTCTCTTAGTGTGTTAGTGTTGTAAATTTTCACATCTAAGAGTTATTTGAAAGAGATTTTTGTTGTTTCATTTTAAAATTAGTAGAAAATATTTATAATATAAAGTTCCAACACTAATATAATTAGAGAATCAATTGATATATAAATCAAACTAGCAGACATAACATAATATGCATCAGTAGCAAAATGACAAAATATTCTCTAGTTACTTTATTGGTGTTTAAGTTGCTATTTTATTTATGTATTTTATAATTTTTAATTATTGTTTTGTCAGTAATGAATTCATTAACATGTTTCATCGTTAGCCCGTTTTGTCTGTTATTAATACAGTATTATCTGCGTATACAGTTGATTTAGAAAATTTCCGCTTGTTTATAAAAAAATTTTCCCATTAATTTTTTAACTCTTAAGTTTTACAAATTCAGATTAACAAATTCTTTAATTAAGTTATAATTTGTTACCCATCCGTTTGTTAAAACCTTTTTACCAAGTCCAGATATAGGGTATTCCCCTTTGGTCTAGTATCATAGAACATTTAACAAGAAGCAATGTCTCAAACCACAATTAAAGAAAAATTAAATAGAATTTTTTTAAGTTTAAAAACCCTTGTAATTTTTGTAAACTTATCTATTAAAACCAGACAAAATACTTTTATTAATTGTAAATGTTAACCATAATGGTCACTTGTAAGTTCGTTATTTTGTCAATATTGTTAACTTAGTATATTTGGGGCATTTAGCTCGATTTTAAGAGTCCGAGAAGGTTGTATGTGTGCGAATTAACTTGCACTTCACCAATTCATGTTTCAATTTCCTTTATTTATTACCTTCGTTTTCACATTTTCGTAAATTTTCAAGTTTATATTATGATTTCCAAAAATAACAACTAATAAAAATCTAAAATAACATTTTGAAAATATGGAATAATGAAAATCAATTTATGACTTATCCAAGGGGGCTAACGAGCTGAAGCCCACCAAAACTATCTGAGTGGTAAGGTGTTTATTTTGCTAAAACCAAACTTCGGCGGGGTCAAGCCCTCCACATGACAATACTGGATCCGCCACTGTGACTTACTTTAATTTTTGAGACCACCATGTGCATTTTCTAAGATATATCATTATAATCTAATGTCATTTGTATAAATAAATTTATAGTCTTCTGATTGTTATAGAAAATTCTATGGACTTTTCTTTTTTCTTGCCCCCACTTTTTTATTGTTTTAATAACCTTGTCTATGTTTTATTTATATCACGTATATTATTTGGTTTTATTCAAATGCCACATATTTATTTTATTAAAGAATCAATTTGTTATTATTTTATACTAAAACATTTTTGTTTTATGTTATATGAATGTAATTTTTGTATTAATAATAAAATTTATTTATACATACGTTTTTACTTTACTATACGATCTATATTTTCATCAACATTAAAAAGTATTTTTTGGATATTTAAGTTTCTTTTTCATATTGTCTTTGTATCGGAATTAAATAGTGCTTGTATAACTACAAAAATGTGTTACTTTTCACTTAAATACTGTTTTTTATGTGGATCGACGCTTTTGTATGTTTATATTAATATATTTAAAAAACTTAACTTGTTTTAGGTATTGATTTATTTTGGATCGTGTAGTCAAATTAATTATGAACATAAGACTCAAAAATATGTATTGAGTAGGTGAAAATGCCTGGATAAACGAATATCAAAGTAAACTGGAACACTGCAAAGGTGATCTTATGTTCCATTGATATTTAAAAAAATGAACTGCAAAAATATTTGTTATCTGTCAATTGTTGTATTTTAATGGTCACGTGTTTTACAATCAATGGTTAAAGTTACAACACGTTAAGCTAGAAATGGTGAAATTGGGAAAATAATTTTCTTAGAAATGCTTTTTACTTGGTAGGTGGTAGGGTTATTGGAAAGATTTAACCTGACAAAAGACACTAATTCAAACGAAAATGAAATAAATTGTTTATCTGCTCCAATGTTTTCTCGTCGTGTTTACTTTCTGAAGATTATCTAGTGTTTTTAAAATGTTTTCGTTTTGTTATTAAATGGTTCGTGTATTTTAATACATAAAGTAATTGGTGATTTGTGTTTTGTTTGTTCTTTTAATTAGCTTTAGCGTTTGCGGTCAAAATACGGTCGCGTAATCCATAATAGTGGTGTTATTTATTTGAATTCTTTTGTTGAGATAAAAATTGCTAATAGTATAATGTTCGTAATTCACTATACAATGATATTAAGATTGTCGAAATCACCAAATAGTTATATCGTAAATATGATAATTGGTTTTTGAATTACACGAAGTATATAATGTCACTAATTTTGTTAGGTGTGGTTACATTATTAACATATGCACCTTCTCGTTCAAGGATAGTTATATTCAATATCGCAGACTAATTTTAACAGTTCGTTAACTGAGGTTATTTATTGAATGATGTAATCAATTTCCTGAATGAAAGGACGAAAAATAGGTTTCCGGTTTTGAAAAAGGAAGCCAATTTGTTGGGCATAATGGATTTATAAGACTGAGTGTATGTTTTATTAATTTTTGGTTATTCCAATTTTGAACACTAGTTATTCCAACGACATAATGTAAGCTAGTATGAAAATAAAAAAGACGATCTATAGGAAATTAACCTTGGTTATTGTCTGTTAACATAATACATCATGTATGAAGAGATGGTAAACACAATAACTAAGATACAGTGTAATATACGAATAGAGCCAACCTCGGTAACAATTACAGAGGTGGTCAAAAAGTTTGCAGGAGTATAAAGCAAGATAAACGCAAGAGTATATGCTTCATGAGTTCACTGACTGTGCAGAAACAAACTTTAATATACAGTTCTTTAAACTTTTAAAAATTCATTTACGCTCGAAATTTTTAATTCCTTAGGCAACATATTATAAGCATTTTAGTATTGTGACTTGGTTAATCGAAAAAGGTTTGTTCGAATATTTCCCATTTTTCTTGTACATTCATGTTAGTACCTACATGGGACTGCTCAATAAAAAAAATAATTGTATAATTCAAGAACATGGCACAAATATAGGGAAGGCAATGATAAGATGGAATTATTGAAATAAAGGTTGACGTGGGTCAGGCAGTTTTAGTCAATATTCTCACTGCTCTTTTTTAAAGTTGAATGTCAATCAGTACAGCATTTGGTGAATTTCCCTTAAGTATAAATCCAAAACTGATAAAGAAGTTAAACAGCGAGAAATATGTAGTCGTTAAGGTATATGTAATATTTTTAGATGACAAAATAGAATTCAAGGTGCAATCTAAAAGAATGACAAGTAACACTACCTGCAGAGCATTTATTGCAACGTTGTCGCAAAATACGAAAAAAACGAAAATTGTCATAATTTTGTGTGTTATAATTTATTAATTGTATTTAAATTTTAAGGATACGTTTTTTTCACCGTCATTTAAACAGTATCATCAATTCTGTGACATTATTATATACCTGAATGCATCTGAACGTTTACATTTGTTACACAATTCATGGGCTTTTGAATATTAGAAAAGCGAACTGTTTTGTGTAAAGGGTAAACGAAAGTAACGGCTTTGTAGTTGTCGAAAGAATGCTTAACAGATGGTTGTGTATAGTAAAATATATGTTTATGTTCGACTCTCGATTTATTTCGGACGAGTAAATAATCAAGATTGTTTATTAATGCAAATTTATTCACATATTCGAAAATATGTGGTACGTAGGAGAACGTCGGGAGGCCTCATATTTAAATCTGACAATTAATTTTTAAAAGTTACATGGAAACTAAATTTAGGTTAGTTTTTAATATATGATTGTATCAAAAACTAAAGAGATGATTTTGTTAATGACACATTAAAAAGCTCAACATAATTTATTACAAACATTTTATGTATTGCACTTTAAACCCAACAATATTGAAACTTGTTCAATATAGTTTTTGTTAGCAATAAATTTCATTAATGTTCAATTTCTAAAATAATTTAAAACATGTCCTCAAATGTACCAGAGCCCTCAAATGCAGAAAACTTGTATTTAATGATTATAAACCACATAAAAGTAATAGAATTTTAAAAATAGTCACGTGACTACGAACGCACCATATACTGCCATTATGTTATAACGGTTTCTATAGTCCAAGGTAATTGGTAATTGTTTTGTAAAACTCGAAAATATTCGGAGCTTTTCATTGGCAATAACTCTTATAGCAAATTTGTTTTGAATAGGCACACCAGAATAAATGTTAGGCAAATAACACAGAAAGGTAGAGAAGTTAACAGGGCATTTAATACAGTGATTAAAACAACTATATGTCAACAACACAACGAACTTAGGAGTCAACAACTCATATTCCTTCAACTTCAAACTAAACTCCGGTGTCCTCAGGGATGTTTTATTTGCCCAGACTGTTCAATACATACAGCTAACATATGCGCATTGCCTTTGATGTATGTCAATGAGAAAAACAATCACAACATGAAAAATAAGCAATCTTCGCAATGCTGACTATACTAGCGTCCTCAACAGAAGAACTCATTGTGAATAGACCACACACTTTTAGCAGAGAACATGGGCGCAAAATTAATGCTCCAAAACCCAAAGTAATGATCATCAACACATTCAGAAATAACCAACTGGAGATGCGAAATGTAGCAGCATACGAAATGGTGAGTCGTTTCAATTAATTGGGTTGGGTTGTCACAAACAGTAGTGGGAAGAAGAAATACGTCGACGCCTTAAAGTAGCCAAATCAGGAATGGCCAAGCTTATTCAAATCTGGAAAGACATCGACATAATATAGACACCAAACTACACCTGGTCAGTGTACTAGAGCATCAGAAAGTTTATCGCAGAATGCTGCGCATACCCTAGACAGCACAAATATCTGAATATTAACGGAACACCACATCACCAATAGGCTTACTGCAGTTATCAATCAAAAGACACTGAACTATTTTGGGCATTCAACAAGACGAAGGCCAGGTATGGAACTATTATTAGTTTAGGACTATGTAGAGGGTAAAAGAACACGATGAAAATCGCAACTGCGATGGTCAGACCAAATGTGGAATATCACCTGCTGCTCTCTATCATTACATCTTTCCGAAGGATGTGGAACAAAATACTATAAGCAAATTAAATTACTTTGTATTGGATAGTGGGCTAGTGACAAAAGCGTGATTTATATTTTTTTCAACTACATTTATAACTTTTTACTCTTAAAATATCTGTAATATATTTTTGATGTAGATAATTATATTATTTTACAGTTCTTAAAAAAACTCGTGTGACATGAGTATGAATTACTGTTCTTACTTTCAAGATTTGTTCATCTAAATTTATTCTTTTAGTGCCCTGATTTGGCTCAACGTCTCTATATTAAAAGATGTTTTACCCGTTAGTTACTTTTGAGCAGTCAAATTCCTTGATTCAAATTATAATATTAAGATCCAATCATAATGTAAATTACTATTAAATAACCCCTTTAATAATAGATTATTGCATTGCCATGCCAACTACATACACTTGCAAGTTGCAAGAAATGTTTACATAATTTTTTAGTAGCATAAAAGTGAAGCTAAAATAAGCGTTTTAAACAGAACAGATAAGATTTCTAAACATTATAACTTTCAAAGATCAAAATTAATTTCATTTACTAAAAGAATGTGTCTTCAAAATATTATAAACATTACACTCGTATCTAATAAATGTTAAGTGTTGTTATGTACGTAAAATTTGGATGATAAAACTTATTGAATATTAAATTAAGGTTGTTCATTTTGAGGAATATTTTGCACTGTTTGAGCGAATGTACCAGTGAAGGTCATATGAGATTAGAAACAATATCAACGATGCAATAGCTTGAAGTTATCGCGTACATTGTTAACCCAACGACGTGTCAGCTAACAACGGCAGATTTTTACTAATTGGCGTACTTAACGGGTCCATTAAGTACCGATAATAAGTCAGTTTAAATTATACGATATGCTTTTATCATTCCTTAAATTGCAAATTTTTAGGAACATAAGAAAAGTTTGCCGAAATAATTCTTTGGGAATTGAATTAATATTTCATTGATATTATTAAGAATAGGGACAAGGGCAGTATAATTACTTCAAAACAACTGCAGTTTTTCACGGTTCTTTTAAAACAAATATTCGCAGAACCTTTTTTATGTAGACAATTAGGCTTATCTAGAGAAATATTGAGTAGTACAAATTGTGAGATTTTTCTATAGTGCTTTCTCAGATAGTTTCGAGCTGTACTACCACCATTCTTGCTTTCTAGAGAATTTTGTGCACGTGGCACGTGGTTTTAAGGCAGCTCCCTCCCTGAACCCAACGGTAATCGTCTATACCAGAAACATTCTCTGTTTAATGTGGACTGTTAATTAAATAGCAGCAGATTATACCCTTCCTCCAATGTGAGTTGTATAGCCAGACTGGAATCATGTAGAATATGCTCTTAAGTCATCATCATTCTGTAGTAGACAAAGGCCTTACCTCTCTTCAAATTATAAACCGATGATCTGTATGGCAGAAGCAATATAATTTTTATGGGCAGTTTCAGATAAGTGTTGCTGAAGAATCCTGTTGAACCTTATAAGGAGTTTAAAATAGTGAATGAAAGGTTCAACAGAACGATTTTTTTAAGATGATTTATTTAATGTAGAAATATAAGCTTATTAGGTACTGAATATATCATCGTAAGCAATGCAGGTACATACTAGTGAACAAACTAAAAGAACTGAAGGAATTTTTAGAACAAGAATTAATTGCCGCACATACCAAACTGAAAAGACTCAAGTTTACAAAAATGAAGCTCTACAATAAATACAAAAACAATTGCAAATAAAAGCAGCTACAAGGATAATACGATAACATGCAACAACTGATCACAATTCCGACCTATGCGAAAGAAATAGGGGGAACACATAACAAAATCAAGACAAAATAAGCCTAGAACAAAGAGGAAAGCGCAAGGCAATAAGATTACAGAAGACTTGATAAATTAGCAAACCGGATGGAAAAAGTGCAGTCAGCAGTTAAGAACTTGATAAATTGCAGGATAAAATTTAAATCCACTGTCTAAGAACCGGAACAACGGAATGGAAATACAATCAAAATGTAAAGGAAACTGGACTTCGCTCAATAACCAAAGAGGTTATAGCATAATTGATCAAATACATGCTACCAGGGAAAATATTCAACTAAAGAATACACCGATTGCCTGGGACATCAGATTTCGAGAAAGTGTTACATTCAAGCAGTGAGAACAAGGTGTAGAGAAGCCCTACGGAGAAAAGGTAGCTAATTTATATCTAACCAACAGAGGAGTTTGACAAGCCAAGGCTATATGGTATTAACAGCAGGATTAGAAAGTATCTTTCGATAGTAAGATTAGAACTGAAAAGTATACAGAATACCTACAAAAGCAAATAAAAGTGCATGAAAAGAAATAAGAAGGGGGTTACACTATTAAATAATCGTTAGGGTATAATTGAAGACTTACGAGGTGTAGCTATTAAATAACGGGATTGACACTGCAGTGGAACGAGTGCGCATGCGCCAAATAACATTCAAAATGCTCGTCTCGTTTCTGTAAACAACATCGTTGAGACATAACCTTCATTTACGTTAGTGTTGTTATTTTATTTGGCCGGAAAAATAGTTAGAGTAATAATAAAGCAACGAATTGTTACTAAATTCCACTTTAAACTTGGAAAAACCACTACCGAAACCTATAATATACTAAAAGAAGTGTATGGCAGTGAATGTTTATCGCGGACTCGTGTTTTTGAATAGTATAAGCGTTTTCAAGATAGTCGACAAGACGTTGAAGATGATTTGCGGCCAGGTCGTCCTTCAACATCAAAAACGGATGGTAATGTGGAAAAAGTTGCTAATTTGATTCGGTCTGACCGTTGATTAAGTATTCGAGCAGTTGCTGAATCTGTAGGCATTGATAAAGAATGTGTACGGCAAATTTTACGTGACAATTTGAACATGTGAAAAGTGTGTGCAAAAATGGTACCAAAAATTCTCACGATCGAACAACAAGCAGCTCGCAAAAATGTTTGTACTGACACTTTGAATGCCATTGAAAATGACCCAAATTTATTGGAAAGGATAATAACATGTGATGAATCGTGGTTTTTTACTTATGATCCGGAAACGAAGCGCGAATCCATGCATTGGAAGACCCCAAATTCACCGAAATCAAAAAAGCAAGGATGAGCAAGTCAAAATTTAAAGCAATGATGATTGTTTTTTTCGATATTCATCGGATTGTGTACCTTCACTGGGTTCCTGAAGGTCAAACAATTAATCAACATTACTACCTTGAGGTACCTTGATAAACTACGTGAAAGATTAAGAAAAAATGACCCAAAATGTGGAAGGACAAATCGGGGGTTTTGCACCAAGACAATGCGCCAGCTCATTCCGCCTTATCTGTTAAGTGGTTCCTAGCCAAGTTCAGCATCCCAGTGTTAGAACATCTGCTTTACTCACCAGACCTAGCACCATGTGACTTTTATCTTTTTCCTAAGGTAAAATCTGCATTGAAAGGTACGAGAGTGAATCCGTAGAAACTGTTCAAAAGAAAGCGGCAAGAGTCCTGAAAGAGTTGACAGAAGATGACTTCCAGCACTGTTTCCAACAATGGAAAATTCGCATGGAGCGTTGTATGGATAGAGAAGGGGTGTATATTGAAGGCGATAATAAATAATTATGTATAAAATAAAAATAAAATTTTTTACAATATCAGTCCCTTTATTTAATAGCCACACCTCGTATATCTTATGCTGACAGCGTCTCCTATTATGTAGACATAAAGTGGCGATTAAATGCCATTTTTCGCCAGTTCGATATTTACTAAAATGTGCTCTCGAATCTATTTTTTAACACCAGTAGTAACAAACAGTATAAGAAACAATTGGAATGGTTATTATAATTCACTAATCAGGAAGTGTGTCTTCACTCCTCATTTAATGTTATTAAAACAATTAAGTAAACGGGTACAAGTAAAAAAAGCCCCTACTAATCCGGTGCATCATCTCCGTTAAAGAACAAAAATAATAAACAATCCGATAGTTACCTGCCAATTAGTAGCATCAATTCCACGGTTTCCTGAGCTTACCTGAAAACAAAAAAACACTAATTAAACTCAAGACTTAAATAATTATAAATCGAAACAGCAACAATAATATTTTAATGCGGCATTAAATTAATGTTTAAACTTCCGTTAAAACAACAATTCACACAGTGTCGGGAGTATTATTACCGTAACAAAGAAGTGCACGATGAACTTACGCTTACTGACCTCAGGTATGCTCATTATCTTATCATTTTTAAATACACGAGTTCTTATCGCATCGTCAATAAATGCTGGAAGGTTTTTTGCACGTGCAGTTATTAGAATTTGTGTTTGTAGCATTAAGGCATGCATTGCTAAATTTTACGTTACGAAAATTATGTTATAGCGTTTAAATAACGTTGAATTGTATAATGTGAATAAATATGAGCGACTTTCAGAAAAATAGGGCTTTGTAATGGGGAATTGGTCTGTTCCATGACAATTTCACAATTGAATTAAACTGTTGAAGGAAGTATGACAGTGTCTTTTTAGATTTAAAAATGCCTTTTATCTTCATTACTAGCCTATCTATTAAGCTGGAGAAACCATTTTAGAAATCTACAACTGAACCAGGGCCGTGCCATGATTTGCTGTTAACTTGTATAACAAATTATGTTAAGCAAAAATAATTTTATTGCTGTTACCAAAGCCGAGAAATATTAGCCCGAGTAGCACAATTTAAGCCACAGACGCCTTAGCTGTACCTTTTTAACTTATAGAGATATCATAAAGCTGAAAGCGTCTAACTTTGTGGCTAATGAGTTGCGAGACTGTTGTTGAAAGCAAGTTTGTAGTTGTCACGGACTCCGAGAAACAATAACTTCTGTAACCTATAGACTGACTTTTCAAAAAATAGAAACATCAAAAAGCCTAAATTAGAAATCCAAACCTGAACAAGTGCCGTGCTAAAAACCTGCTGCTAATTTGTTAGGCTAATAATAAATATAATTTTATAGCTCTTACCAATGCCCAGAAACATTAGCTTGTGTAGCAAAAATGTAAGCCCCAGAGGCCTTCGCTTTTAACCAATAGAGATATCATAAAGCGGAAAGTGTCTAACTTTGTAGACATGTTGTTGCGAAATTGTTGCGCTAAAAGCAAGTTTGTAGCTGTCAAGGACTCCAACAAACAATGACTTCTGTAACACCATTAAGCTATAGACTTTTCAAACAATAGAGACATCAACTAGCCTCTATATTAAGCTGGAGAAGTCATTCTAGAAATGCAGACCTGAACCAGTAGCGTGCCATAATTTGCTTCTAATTTGTTAAGCTAAAAATAATTTTATAGCTCTTACCGATGCCAAGAAATATTAGCTTCTGTAGCAAAGCCTTAGCTGTACCATTTTAACCAATAGAGATTTCATAACGCTATAACCGTCTACCTTTGTGACTATTTTGCTTCGAAATTTTTGCGCTAAAAGCAAGCTTGTAGCCGTCACGGTTTCTCTAATACATTTAAGCTACAAGATAGCGACAGAGCGGCAGAGGCCAAACCCAAACCTTCATTTAAACACTCAACGGCGTTTCAACAACTCCAAGTTGTCAATCATCAAAGAGCAAACCAAACTGTAAACTGTAACAAGTAAACCAAACAGTTTGGTTTACTCCTTGATGATGGCAACTAAGAGTTGTTGAAACGGCGTTGAGTGTTTAAATAAAGGTTTGGTGTTAGGGTGCAAAACTGTGTTTTTACATTCAGATATTCTAAGTATTTTCTAGCTCATTTGTTAACCTGAAAGCAGTTTTGTAGCCTTTATGAGTTCCGAGAAATAATGGCCTCTGTAACATACAGTTAAACTGCAGATTATTTTAGCTGTAACTTTCTAACCAAAGGAGATATTAAAGTGTGAATTAATAATAATATTCTGTCCATAATTTTTGACAGCTATATGAACTCATATGTCTGTGTCGGACATCTATTGGGGTATAAGTGCTTTAAATTGTTAACATAAACATACATAAGTTAAACAGTACCTGTAATTAAGTCTACTTTAATATAGGCGTAGAAATCTTATTGTTTTATGAAAAGCAGTACGAATACATAATTTGAAAATGATATTTACATCCCATTATGCACATTTGAAATTATCCTGTATAATTATTCGGCAGGTAAATATACATTACGAAACTTTATACGAGCCCCTGATACTCAGAGACGTTTCCAGAAAACATTTTCAGGGGGCATATCACATGCTTCAGGGGGGATTTCGTACTAAATATTCTATTCTACCCAGTTATTGGACTAAAAATTGCCTGTGGTTGAAATCAATAAAATTATTTTATAGGTTTAAAAGGGTTAAGTAATACAACGTTAATCTGTGTCAGCAGTTTTACCTATCACAATATTTTTAATAATTTTAAAAATTAATGAACAAAATTTTAATCAAAAATACTTGCAGTCTTATTTTGATAGGCAACCTGCTACTGCTTTATAAACACCTATAAGCAGAATTTTAGTTAATAGATAAATGTAGTAGTCAGGGCAACCTAGAATAATTATAGTAAAACAATATCTATTATTTTTTGCAACAAGTTATTTACATTTAGAATCATCAATGTCCAATGAGCATTGCTATATATAAATTGTTTGCTATAGTAAATTTTTAATGCGTGGGGCGATTTCATACTAAATTTACTCAAGGAAGAGGGGGCTTACGTTGGTTCTCGAAATTAAGATTTGCTCTTTTTCGATTTAATTTCACTAACTTTAAGGCTCTTTTCCCTCTCCCTTTAGATCCGCCCTGATAAGTCAAATTTCAAAACTTCTAACAAAATCTACATTTATTTAGTATGTTACTAATTAAATGTAGATTTTCCATGTAACAGAAATTAAATTATTAATCGTGAGTAAAGTAAGACATTATTTTAAAAGGCATAATTACAAAATTATTTCAAACTGAAAATTAGATTCGACAAATAATATAGAAGACTACAGAAATGAAAAAAAAAACAAACAAATGATGAAGATAACTAAACTATTACATAGACATGTTGTCTTATAGGATTGAGGGGTCATTTGCGTCCAAGCTAATTTGAAGTAATGTATTGATTGATGTAGATTTTTTTCGAGATGTTACAAGACTAAAATATTTTCTAATATACAGATATATATATATATATATATATATATATATATATATATATAATATGTATATATACATATATATATATTGTTTACGAAATTTTCCCAAAGCCGACCCATGTGTCCTTTCAGCACGACAACAAACGCTTACGATAAAAAAATACGATTCTCGAAAAGACTCGGCAGCGGAAGGAGTGATGATTATTTTCGACTGGAGAATTCCACGGGGATTATAAAAGAAGCACGCCACGATCGCAGTTCAGTGATACCGCGTCGACTAGCTTATATGGGCTTGTTATTGTATTTGAATCAGATGTTTTTGAATGTAAATAAAGTTCTAGAAAAGTGACAGTGCATATTAGTTGTTATAAATTTTCAATTGAACCCACGAAGTATATTGCAATTTGGTGTTAGAAGTGAAGGATTAAGTGCAGTTAACATCCTAATTTGATTTATGGAAACTCGTAGTATGGACGAAACTACCAAAAAAATAGTCAAGCAGGTTACAGAGGGACTGGACGAAAAAATTGCACAGATTCTAGAAAGACGTGACAAGAAGGAAAAACAACATCAAGAAGAAATTCAAAAAGGTTAGTGAAATCTTTTGATGATAAGCTTAAGTTGAATTAGGAAATCTTGTCACTAATATCGATGAAAAACGTAAAATAGAATTAGAAAAATTTTGTTTCCACGATGAAAAGTGAACAACAAAATCTTGTTTCCACGATGAAAAGTGAACACACAAAATCTTGTTTCCACGATGAAAAGTGAGCAACATAATTTAATTGAGGGATTATTCTTGAAATTGAATGAACAGAGACAAATTGATTTTAAAATATCTGAAGAAAAACGAGAAAATGAATTTAAATTGTTAGAAGAGAAACGACAACATGAATTTAAGATATTTGAAGAAAAACAAGGCAAAACGGAAGAAAAAAGACAATTGCAATTTGAACAATTAATGCAAATAGTATCACAAGTTAATGAAACAGTTAATGAAAGAATGCAAATAGTTGAATCAGATATAAAAGAGATAAATGATGACATTAAGACCATAAAAAATACCGTGGATACTCTTGAAACAAAAGTAGATGATCTTGATTCCATCCAAAGCCAAGTAAAATTTGAAATCAGTTCAATTCAAGATACAGTTCAAGATCAAATCAGTTCCATCAAGCAAACAGTACACACTGAAGTACAAGATAAAATCTGTGCCATCCAAAATAAACTAGAAACAGAAATTAAAAAAATGCAACAGGACTTACAGCGAGGAAAATACCAGAACACCGTACCAAAGGTTCCTTTAGTGAACCACCCGATTTTGCGTGGATTACAGAAAGCTCAATGACGTCACGAAGAAAGACAGCTATCCACTACCCCGAATCGATGACACTTTGACCACACTAGCAGGCTCCCGTTGGTTCTCCACACTAGACCTAAAAAGTGGATATTGGCAGGTTGGTCTGCACGCAAACGACAGAGAGAAGACAGCGTTCTCCACCAGTAAAGGGCTGTTTCAGTTCACGGTCATGCCCTTTGGGTTATGTAATGCACCGCTACATTTGAGAGGCTAATGGAGTATGTACTGCGCGGGTTACATGGAGGACGTGCTTAGTATACCTCGACGACATTCTAGTCATGGGCCAGACATTCGACGACCATCTGAAGAACCTGGGCGAAGTATTCTCCAGAATTAATAATGCCAACCTGAGACTCAATCCGAAGAAGTGTTCCTTGTTTCAAAAAGAAGTAGAGTTTTTGGGCCACGTAGTGTCCGAGTCAGGAATCCGCACCAACGAAGACAAGATAGAAGCCATCCGCGATTGGCCAGTTCCAAGAGACAAACATGAACTCCGAAGCTTCTTGGGCCTATGTTCATACTACCGGCGTTTTGTTGAGGGATTTGCCACCATTGCCGCTCCTCTACATCGGCAGACCACAGGGAAGG